>CM060445.1:106062744-107435163 GCA_030545235.1 Helianthus tuberosus
CTATGAAGATTTAAATGAACAACATGAATTTATCGGTGAACCTTCAAATTCCGAACACAATATTTTGTTAAAATATTTAACACAAACCCATAACTAACATGTAAACATGAAAAATAACAAGGTTTAATCTGATTTTAAGTTGTTTTCCAGAAAAATATGAACTTTAATACCCGAAAAACAAACCAAGAACACACTCGGTTTTAACAAGGAGAAGAGCCAAGGCTCTGATACCACTTGTAGGTCCCTCGTGGAGGATGAGGTTAAACCTTAACCTTGTTATATTAACACACTAGCAAGTGCGGAATCCAAGCTAGAGTGCAACCGAGTCGAGACAAGTATAAACACAAAACACACAAGGTTCACCGATTAACACCACTGTATTAATGCGTATGAAAGGTTCCAGTTACAAGCACAAGGTTTACAACTCAGTATTGCAAACTCTCTAAAGTGTGTGTGTGTGTTCTTGACAGAATGCTCTCACTATCTCTCGAGTGTATCTTTCTGTCTCTCGTCTCTCTGTGCCACGCTGAACACACACTGCATGGGTATATATATACCCAGCACAGGTTGTATGGTCGAAGGATCATGTGGACTGCCCGAAAGATAATCTGTCGATCAAGAAGCCATCGAAGGATCCACAAACACTTCGAAGGATGGCATATCCTTCGAAGTCCATCAGTATCCTTCGTGGAGTATCTTTCGAGCCTTTCGAAGGATAGAAACAATCCTTCGAAAGCCCAACCTTCGACACATAACATTATACAACCATTTTCTAACTGTTTGGCCAAGTCAAACCAGGAGGATGGTTGACTTGGTCAAACTTACATGACTAACAAGGACATCGTTTACATCGTGACCGAATACAGACAAAGTACAGACACAAGTGCACCAACATAAGTTTCCTGGACTGCACACGGTAATGTTATTTCTGAAATTTCAGTTCAAGTGCCTTTTAGATCTGTTGAAAATGACTATAGATTTTGTTGATCTTCCATCTGATTTTGCTGCTGCTTAGTTTATTCCAAACAGACCACATTAATTAGAGATCGTTTTGTTTTCAGTAATATAGGTTTTACTTGTTTATCTCTGCTGCTTTCAGAGTTATGATTAATCACCTTTACCTTCTGTTTAAGATCTTCACCACCAATTCACAGTCAAATATATCTTAGTTTCTGTCGATGGTTGGTTTCTCATGCTTGAATGGATTGTTGGTTTTCTATGTTTGTGTTGATACATGTATGTGGACGCGACTCGACTCGACGCGACTCAGTTCGGTTCGACCCGGTTAGGTTCGGCTCAAGCCCGACGTCACGACATTCCTCCGTCGTGCGCCCCAGAGTTCGACACGCGAAGCACGGAGAGCCGCAACCTATTCCCGTTTACACATCATCATGACATCATCATGATGATGTCATGACACCACATATGTATGCTAGTGTGCATGTGAACGTAAATGTCTTCTGTTCCTTTGTTTTGGACCAATCCACTTTGCAAGCATACAACACTTGGGCTGGTAACTGTTTGGCGAATCATCTTTGGGCCCAAGCCCATGTCCGGCGAATCACAAGGAGGTCGACGAAACACATGTGTTTCGTCAACTGGATTCCATTTCGTCAAATGTTTATATGTTTCGCCATGTATCTGTTTCGCCAAGTCTGTTTCGTCAATGCTGGTGCTATATATAGACCGAAGACAGAACAGAACTGGTTGAGACACAAGAACAGAACACACACACACGAGAGAACGAGAGAGAGAGTTTACAGAAAACATTTGTAAACCTTGTGCTGTAACTGACTTTCATAGTATTAATACATTGGTGTTAATCGTTGAATCTCGTGTCTATATTATCATTGTTGTGTTCGATCTCGGTTTGCTATCTCGGTTGGATTCCGCACAACCGGGTTAGTTTGTATACAAGGATTAGGCGACTAGATCCTCCCCTAGCCGGACCTCCAAGTGGTATCAGAGCTTTGGCTCTTCTCCTTGTTAAAACCGAGTGTGTTCTTGGTTTGTTTTCGGGTGTTAAAGGTCATATCTTTTTCTGGAAAAACATCTTAAAATCGGGTTTAATCTTGTGTTTTTGCTTTATGTTTTGTTAAAAACCGTGTTATTCTCATGCTCACATGTTAGTTTTTGGTTTTTATTAAACATTTTAGCTAAATCGTTTGTTTCGGAAGGTTTCGTTTCACCGGAAAACTGATAGTGTTCTTATAATCTTCAAACTGTTCTTCAAGTATTCACCTTTTTTATCTTTAAAATTATTTGAAAAACTTGTTTGTGTGTTGGGAAATGTTAATTGATTAAAATATTGTTTACCATACTTGTTTGGTGAAACAATCATGTCTTGAGCCGAAAGCACGGTTGTGTGTGTCAGTAAAAGATAAAAGTTTTGAAAAGTTTACCAACTCACTGAACTGCTTTTTGACGAAACAAATTTTAGTTTCGTTGACATCTTGGGCTTTACATTATATATTGGGCTTTAAAATTGATCTGGGCTTGTTTCGTCGAAGTGAGAGCCCAAAATACCTTCTTGTTTCATCGACTAGGATTAGTTTTTGTTTCGTCACATATAATTAATTTTCTTGTTTCGCCGAACAAGTATATTGGGTCCTTTTTCAAAACGATTAACCTGTTTCGTCGATGGCATTGCTGGGCTTGTTTCGCTGATTGAAGGCCCACAATAGGTTTTCTGTTTCGTTGAGCCCAAAAGGAGCTTTAATTTGTTTTGTTTCGCCAAACAAGTTTACAAATTCAGTTTCGTCAATATTTAGCCCAAAATCTGTTTCGTAAAAATAACAAGTCTAAGTCTGTTTCGTGGAATTTTGGTTTCGTCGAAACACTTGTTATTTTAAACAGAAAGTTTGCATTTGTGGTTTAACTGTTTGTTTGAGGTGTGATTTTCAGGTATTCATTTTTCTTGATCAAAAATGAATTCGATTTGGGGTACTCCGGTAAATACAGATATGTATTATGGTACTCCGTCTCCGGATAGCGGAAAATATAGAAATACGAGTTTATCTCCTTCGTGGGCCGAATCTTCCGAACCGAAACGATCTATCAGAGCAACTGATATGTTCGGAAATCCATTACCTGTTCGATCTACCGGACCAACAGATCTGTACGGAAATCCGCTTCAACCAGTTCCTCAACCAGTGCCTCAACAGAAAACCCAAAGGCCTCCTGTGACAACTGATCTATATGGCAATCCGATACAAGTTCCAGTAAAACCAGCTCCAACAACAGACTTGTATGGAAATCCTCTACAACCAGCTTCACAACAGCAAGTCTATCGGCCATCTACTGTAACCGCTTGTTTTGCTGAAGTTGTCAAGGATCTTAAACACGCCAGTGGTGGAGAATCTTCCACCAATGGTGATGAATCTTCTGAGGATGAAGACTCTTCTGGTTACAGTAGAAGTTCAGATGAAGAATCCTCGAGTTCAGGCGATGATCATGTGGGTGAGACATCAAGTGCGCCAGTTAATGTAGATATTGATGAGCTTTCGGAGGAAGCTGCAGCAGGAACTGATAGGAGATCTATATTGGTGGATCAAGCTGCTTATTCTTCGTCTTCTCTCCATTCAGCCCTTATGGCTAATGTCGACAGTTCATCAAGTCAGGTATGTGCCGATGAACCCACTGCTGTTATTTGTGATAATTGTGATAGATTGAGTGTTAAATGTGCTGATTTAGAGGCAAACATGTCTGAGTTGCACGGCAAACATGATGCTTTACAAGCTAGTTTGTTTGACTTGCAAGACAAACATGTTTCGTTGAATGATAAGTGGTGTGAATTGCAAAGCAAACACGAGGCTTTGCAAGAGAAATATGATGTGACATTCCTCCACAATCAGAAATTGACCGTGGATCTTTCGAAGTGCACTGAAGCCAACATGTTTTATGAAAATCATGAAAAGGAGTTTAAAACGGTAATTGAGAAATTAAAGAAAGATAAAACCGAGTTAACAAAAATGGTTTCCAGAAAACAAACTGACATTAATTTGTATATCACTCGTCTTGAGATAATGCAAAAAGAGATGGCTTGTGTTAAAACTGAAAGTGAGGCGATCCAGCTTAAGTTAGACAGTTATTTGAGCTCTAGCTATGTGTTGGATCACATCATTGACGTTCAGAAAGAGAAACGGGATGTCACATGCATAGGCTACAAGAAATGTCCACCACCTGTGAGACACAATTATGATGCCATGCCTGACGAGGAGGATAGAACTTTCTTTGAACCATCTGTTCCTCTAGACGTTGAGGAATTTGCAGCAGGACTAGGATACAAGAAGGAAGTATCATCAGATTCGGATGTGTCAGCAGATACATTTGTAACTGCTGAACAGAATCAGGATCCGCCAGTTGTGATTGAGGATGCTGATTCTTCTGATGATGAATCTGATGATACTGATTCAGCAAAGTCTGATGCGGTGATCAAAGAAGAGGACATACCTCTTGAGAATCATATTCTATGTGATCCTCCCGCAAAGCCTGCTAAGACTGCTCCGACCGAGTCCTCGTCTGCAAAAGAGTCTGAGAGTGTGGATTTGCTGTACACTCTTGTTGGTGATGAGAAAATTTATTCTGACAGAGATTTTCCTATTAAGAATGTTAATCAATCTTTGATCAGTAAAGTCTTTGAAAATTCGACAAGTAAGTTTTTGGGAAAGACAGGATCACATGTTACAGTGACACAGTGCCCTCCTATTCCAAAGGCCGAAATTCGAAAACAATATGGCAATCAAAAATTACCAACAGTGCAAAAACAGCAAAATCATACCAAACCAAAAGGTAAATTACAGACTCAAGGTCAAAAGAAACAGACCAAGAAAAAGGACAAGAAGGTGAACTTTGTGAAATCGAGGGGAACGGATAAAATTGACACATTCGAAAACAAATCTAACTTAGATTTTGTTAAACAAGTTAAAATTTTGAAAAGAAACAGTCAAAACAATTACACACAACACACAAACGGTTGTGATGTAGGACCAAGTACCTCAAGATCACGAAGTTCATCATCAAGCTCTTACAGTTATGATACTCCGAGGTTTGTTGAACGAAGATCATGTTTTGAATGTGGCACAGTTGGACATATCATTCGAAATTGTCCATATCTTCATAAACAAAAAGCCAAAGTTGATGATCCCCGTGACCAAATTGACCGAAAGCGATCTGTTTCATCAAAATCAGACCCTCGTCTTGTTAAACAACGGGAAATGAAGCAGAAAAGGAAACAAAGAAAAGAAATTGAAAAGGTTTTAAAACCAGAGGTTATCCAAACACAGTCTGTTAAGTTAGACGTTAAAAATGAAAAACAAAAACAGATTTGGAAACCAAAACCAGTAACTGTTTCAGGGGGAGCTACATCAATTCCGAATCATCGGGAAATGGATGTCACAATTCTCGATGATGACGGACGACCCAAGTCTGTGAAGGCTTGGGTCCCCCTCTCCAACTAATCTCTGAATGAGTGTGCAGGATGTTCCAGGAGGAACTATTGATAGTCTTATGATTGTTGATAGTGGAGCGTCCATGCACAAGATTGGCGACACCAGACTCCGAAACATCATTATATCTAGGAGTTGTTGCCATTGATGGAGAGGAAAAGAGAAAAGAAGACAAAAATGTCTGATGCAAGAATGATGATGAAAGAATTTGACCACTTCGACAAAATGAAGATCATTCCAAAGTTTGGTTGTTATGGTTTTTGATCGGGTCCTCAGGAAAGATTCAAATGAAAAGTACGCGACTGCAGCACGTCTGAAGCCTTTTTAAGGTTCATGGATTTTGCTTCCACAAGAAGTTCAAAGTCAACAAGATGAACGTGTAGGGTACTTTTCTCTACGGTGTGATTGAAGAAAATGTGTTGGTTGATCAAACTACACCGGGTGTGCGGATGCCTTGGCGTGGATTGAACAACCGCACACTTCCTCTCAAAGAGAAAGACAAAGACCTTCGCTGGTGCAATGTGGAAGACCAGCCGGACCCAGAGGTTTATGATCTTGTTGCTGTCAAGAGATTTCTCAGTAGCTACAAAAATCGACTTTGAAGTCCACACCGAGTGGATATCCAGTTTGGGAGAACACACAAATTCCTTGCAATGCACGAAGCAGTTGCAGGATACGGTTTTGAATTTCTAATCTCTCCTATACTTGTCGATATTTAAGCTGCTTTATGAATTATTATCATCTCGTACAGCACTCTTTGACCTGACACATTGATCTCGAATATCACCTCACACGTGATTGTTTCACTATGAAACTCATCAATGTTGTCAAGGTCCACACCGATGACCAACGTGCCGACCTTTTTACCAAAGCATTTGACAAATCAAGATTTGACTTTTTATTATTGGTAAACGGCATTAAGGTCAAGCAAGAGTAATCCACATCGGAAAATCATTTTTGTAAATACCTTTGTGTTTTAAATTTAGCTTAGTTTGTTGATTTTAGGGGGAGTAAATCCAAAATTTGAAAATCCAAAAACATCGAAAAATTTCAAAAACACAAAAACAATAGAAAAACAAAAATGAGTTTCCTGGCGAGCAAAAGAGAAAATGATAGTACATCAGTGGTCTGTCCAATCCTCTTTAAACCTAAACTGAAAAACGATAAGCAGCTCTATATAAGATGTATCGGTAGGCTCACAATCATTTTAAAGTGTGCAGGGTGATATAAATCTTAATCGACTGAAGACCAGGTGGGAACCATTCATTGGCATATGGTCTTAGTACCGAAATTTCGTTTGAGAGATTGCCGAGGTTCTGAGATATTCGGTCTTTATGCTGCTTATCATCTGGGTATCATGGTTGTATCTTTTACCGAAAAATAACGGGGACGCAAGTCTAGATCTTCCATGATACTATACATACGTGTACATACTGCATACGACCTCAATAAGTGATCAACAATCACATGTCCTCAAATAAGTGATAAAATATCACATTCATCCGGGAGTCAAGTTCGTCTCTCTGCTGTACGAAAGTACTGACCTGTTCACGGACTTGCTCCTATGCCCTCATGCATTGAAAATCAAGTTCCTCATCAATAAGTGATTCTATCACATAGGGCTTGTTTTCAAATCAAAATAAGTGAGTTTCTCACATCATATACGGTCAAACAGATGATAATCGGTATACTCACGGGTAAGATGAACCCTCGTGCATACCTTGATACGGGAATGTGTCGTGATGTGGATGAACACCGGTCGGTAAATATAAATCATACCTTAACGTATCCCCTCGCCATGATTACATCTGATAAGTTGAGCTTAAGTGGACAACAATACCGATAATTGTTATAGGATGCTTATCTTAATGTTAACTAAGAGAACAACAAGAGCGTTTTGGCATGACCGTACACTGATATGATTCTCTTACCCTCGAAACTCACAAAAAGAATGTCTGTAAATATTTATTTAATGCTTTCAGTTTCTGCATCTTTGTATATATTTATTTACTGCTTTCTGTCTTTTCATTCGAAATATTCAAAAATACCAAAAAGATTTTAGGTGTGTTTTAATATAAACTTTCTAAAAGCCAAAAAGATTTTATTTCTATCTTATTTTCGATTGTACGATGTTGGATCTCGAGTCTTCGTTGCCTGAAATCTGATTGAAAACCAAAGTGACTAAATCTTCATAAACGGTCAAAATTTGCAAGTTTTGAAAGTTAAAAACTAAAATTGAAAAATTTGTTAAACTTTCAAACTATCGGATGGTAGTTGATTGATATATGGTCATACGTGTGTCATTTGTTTAAATGTTAACTATATTCCAAGCAGTTGTTCTCATTACGCGTTTAGATTTCTTGCATGTGCAGATTCTAAAGGCAAGGAGAACATGGTCGATGACAAGCTTCGGAATGAAGACACAACGGGAAGGCACTCAAATGATGAAGATGATCGAGTTGCCGCTAACCATCATCAATACCACAAGGATCTCAAGTACTGAAGATCAAGTCATTCACGAGCCTAACTCAAGGGGGAGCTTATGTTAAGGGGGAGTTTGTCAACACACTTCCTACATGAAACGGGGATTTTGTTGATACACTTTCTGCTTACAAGACGTGAAGACTTTGAAGATCCTCCGACTTAGAAGACATGAAAGGCGAATCTCGCGAGTAGCGTCCAAGGGGGAGTTTGTTGATACATGTATGTGGACGCGACTCGACTCGACGCGACTCAGTTCGGTTCGACCCGGTTAGGTTCGGCTCAAGCCCGACGTCACGACATTCCTCCGTCGTGCGCCCCAGAGTTCGACACGCGAAGCACGGAGAGCCGCAACCTATTCCCGTTTACACATCATCATGACATCATCATGATGATGTCATGACACCACATATGTATGCTAGTGTGCATGTGAACGTAAATGTCTTCTGTTCCTTTGTTTTGGACCAATCCACTTTGCAAGCATACAACACTTGGGCTGGTAACTGTTTGGCGAATCATCTTTGGGCCCAAGCCCATGTCCGGCGAATCACAAGGTGGTCGACGAAACACATGTGTTTCGTCAACTGGATTCCATTTCGTCAAATGTTTATGTGTTTCGCCATGTATCTGTTTCGCCAAGTCTGTTTCGTCAATGCTGGTGCTATATATAGACTGAAGACAGAACAAAACTGGTTGAGACACAAGAACAGAACACACACACACGAGAGAACGAGAGAGAGAGTTTACAGAAAACATTTGTAAACCTTGTGCTGTAACTGACTTTCATAGTATTAATACATTGGTGTTAATCGTTGAATCTCGTGTCTATATTATCATTGTTGTGTTCGATCTCGGTTTGCTATCTCGGTTGGATTCCGCACAACCGGGTTAGTTTGTATACAAGGATTAGGCGACTAGATCCTCCCCTAGCCGGACCTACAGTTTGGATCCATGGATAGCTATGTCGTTAGAGCTTGATTTTCCTCAGGGATTTTAATTGATTGTTTAATACAATGGTATTTGATTTTCTAAAGATATGAAGAGAGTTAGATAATCTTTATAAGTAATCTCTATTCCTGTATAAAGCATCTCCTTATTCATATTTTTATTGTTTCATCCTGAACTTTTTTATTTTTTTTATCTTTGGTTTGTATATTGGTATGGTATGGGAATTCTTTCCTCGTATTGATGATGCTAAAGACCCTGTAGGTCCACTAGCGGAGGATCTAGTTGCCTAGTCCTTGTTACCGAACACACCCGGTTGTGCGGAATCCAACGGGTATGCAACTGAGACAAGAACACGAGATACAAGCACAAGATTCAACTTTAAATCTCAGTATATTTCAACCAAAAGAGTTTAAGATGCAAGATGATACAAGATAAAGCTCTCTCTAAACTCTCCTGATTTCACTCTGTGTTCTGCGTTCTCTTCTGTCTTCAGTGCATATATATAGGTTGCAGGTCGATGAAAGACCTGCAGCGACGAACATCACGACGAAACATCATGGAGCCGACGAAAGATTATGGAGCCGACGAAAGACTCACCATTTAGGAGCATAGATGACGAAAAACCTGCAGGTTTTTCGTCACTATCACATCATGACGAAACATGTCTTTGATCAAGGGTTTTTCGTCAACAGCATCGGATCAGTTTTTCGTCAACATCATGCATATGCACAGCAAACAATTTAATTTGTTTCTCAAAGAAACTTCATGTGAACATGGCATCTATCCACTTATAAGTCTTCTCATGAGATCATCATGACATCATTTTGTTGATGTCATGGTGATGTGGTGTCAGGAAACGGTTCGCGGCGCTTCGTACTTCGTGTGTCGAACTCTGGGGCGCACGACGGAGGAATGTCGTGACGTCGGGCTTGAACCGAACCGAACCGAGTCGAACCGAACCAAGTTGAACCGAACCGAGTCGCGTCCACATAATTATGTATCAACAAACTCCCCCTTGGACGCTACTCGTAAGGTTCATCTTCCATGTTGTCTTTTATGTCGGAGGATCTTCAAAGTCTTCACGTGTCGTAAGTAGAAAGTGTATCAACAAACTCCCCCTTTCATTTAGGAAGTGTGTTAACAAATTCTCCCTTAAAATAAACTCCATTTTCAGCACTTAGATCCTTGAGGTGTTGATGAGAGGTCAGCGGCAACTCGATCATCTTTATCTTTTGAGTGCCTTCACATCGTGTCTTCATTCCGAAGCTTGTCTTCTATCATGTTCGCATCTACACATACAAGAAAGCTAAACACGTAATGAGAACAATTGCTTGGAATATAGTTAACATAAACAAACGACACACATGTGACCATTTTTCAACTACCGTCCAACAGTTTGAAAGTTTAACAAATTGTTCAATTTTGGTCTTTAACTTTCAAAAACTTGCAAATTTCGACCGTTTATGAAGAATCATTCGTTTTGGTTTTCATTCAGGTTTCAGGTAACGAAGACTCGAGTGCCAACATCGGGTAATCAAAAGAAATTAGAAATAAAATCTTTTTGGGTTTTATAAAGTTTATATTAAAACACACCTAAAATCTTTTTGGAATTTTGAATATTTCAAATGTAAAGACAGAAAGCAGTAAATAAATATATACAAAGATGCAGAAACTGAAAGCATTAAATAAATATATACAGACAATCTTTTTGCGAGTTTCGAGGGTAAGAGAATCATATCAGTGTACGGTCACGCCAAAACATTCTTGTTGTTCAATTAGTTAATATTTAGATAAGCATCCTATAACGATTATCGGTATTGTTGTCCACTTAAGCTCAACTTATCAGATGTAATCATGGCGAGGGGATACGATTAGTGTATGATTTATACTTACCGACCGGTGTTCATCCACACACGACACATTCCCGTATCAAGGTATGCACGAGAGTTCATCTTACTGGTGAGTATACCATTTATCATCTGTTTTGACGTATATGAAAATGTGAGATACTCACTTATTTTGAATTGAAAACAAGCCCTATGTGATAGAATCACTTATTGATGAGGAACTTGATTTTCAGATGCATGAGGGCACAGGAGCAAATCCGTGAACAGGTCAGTACTAACGTACAGCAAAGAGGCGAACTTGACTCCCGGATAAATGTGATATATTATCACTTATTTTGTTTGGACATGTGATTGTTGATCACTTATTGAGGTAGTATGCATTATGTACACGTATGTATAGTATCATGGAAGATCTAGACTTCGCCTCCGTTATTTTTCGGTAAAAGATACAACCATGATACCCAGATGATAAGACAGCATAAAGACCGAATATCTCAGAACCTCGGCAATCTCTCAAACGAAATTTCGGTACCAAGACCATATGCCAATGAATGGTTCCCACCTGGTCTTCAGTCGATTTAAGATTTTTATCACCCTGCATACTTTAAAATGATTGTGAGCCTACCGATACATCTTATATAGAGCTGCTTATCGTTTTTCATTTTAAGTTCAGTTCGAAGAGGTTTCGACAGACCACTGATTTACTATCATTTTCTCTTTTTCTCGCCAGTAAACTCATTTTTGTTTTTCTATTGTTTTTGTGTTTTGAAATTTTTCGTTGTTTTTGAATTTTCAAATTTTGGATTTACTCCCCCTAAAATCAACAAACTATGATAAATTTTAAAAACACAAAGGTATTTACAAAAACGATTTTCCGATGTCAGATTAACTCATGTTTTACCTTAATGCCGTTTACCAAAATTAATTTTAATCAGAATTGATCTATTGAATTTTGGAAAAATCAATTGGTACGTCGGTAAGCGGTGCGGACCATGACAACATTGACGAGTTTCATATTGAAACAATCACGTGTGAGGTGATATTTGAGATCAACGTGCCTGGCCAAAGAGTGTTGTATGAGATAATAATTCAAAAAGCAGCTTAAATATCGACAAGGATAGGAGAGATTAGAAATTCGAAATCGTATCCTGCAACTGCTTCGTGCATTGCCAGGAATCTGAGCGCTCTCCTAAACTAGATATCCACCCGGTGTGGATTTCAAGGTTGATATTTCAGCTACTTCAATTAACCGAGAAATCTCTTCATAGCAACAAGATCATAAACCTCTGGGTCCGGCTGGTCTTCCACATTGCACCAGCGAAGGTCTTTGTCTTTCTCTTTGAGAAGTAGTGTGCAGCTGTTCAATCCACGCCAAGGCATCCGCACACCTGGTTGGTTTGTTCAACAAACACATTTTCTTCAATCATACCGTGAAGAAATGTACACTGCACGTTCATCTTGTTGATTTTGAACTTCAGACGTGCTGCAGGTGCGTACATTTTGATTGAATCTATCCTGGGGACCCGATCAAAGCCTTTAACAATCAAACTTTGGTATGATTTTCATTTTGTCGAAGCTTTCAATCTCTTTCATCAGACATTCTTTCACTATCATATTCTTCTTTTCTTTTTCTTCTCTCCATCAAAGGCAATAACTCCTAGATGTAACAATGTGTTAGAGCCTTAAGTCGTTGATCTTGTGCATGGACGCCCCACTATCAACAATCCTAAGACTATCAATAGTTCCTCCTGGAACAACCTGCACACTCATTCAGAGATTAGTTGGAGAGGGGGACCCAAGCCTTCATAGACTTGGGTCGTCCGTCATCATCGAGGATTGTGACTTCGATTTCCTGATGATTCGGAATTGATTGAACTCCCCCTGAAACATTTACCGTTTTTGGTTTCCAAATGTGTTTCTGTTTTTCATGTTTAACATCCGATTTAACAGATTTTGTTTGGACAACCTCCGGTTTTAACGCCTTTTCAAATTCTTTTCGTTGATTCTTTTTCTGTTTCACTTCTCGTTGTTTAAGAAGACGAGGGTCCTGTTTTGGTGAAATAGATCTTTTATAGTAACTGTTACCACAGGGGGGCATCAACTTTTGCCTTTCCTTTTGTGAGATATGGACAGTTTCTAACAATGTGTCCATTCTCACCGCATTCAAAGCATGATCTCCGCTCAACAAACCTCGGAGTATCATAACTGTAAGAGCTTGATGATGAACTTCGTGATCTTGAGGTACTTGGTCCTACATCACAACCGTTTGTGTGTTGTGTGTAGTTGTTTTTACTGTTTCTTTTCAAAATTTTAACTTGTTTAACAAAATCCGTGTTGGATTTGTTTTTGAAAGTTTCAATTTTATCAGTCCCTTGGGATTTCATGAAGGTTACCTTCTGAACCTTTTTCTTATAACGAGCTCCCTTTGTTTCCACCCTCGGTTGTGAAACCTTAGGTTTTTGAGCTCATTGTTCCTTTTGTTTACCTTTAAAAGCGATAGGTTGCTGCTTTGTTGGTAATCTTTGATTTCCAAATTGTCTTCTAACTTCAGCTTTTGGAATAGGATCACACTGAGTTACAGAAACTCTCGGGATCGCTTTTCCCAAAAACTTACTAGTAGTATCTTCAAACACTTTATCAATCAAAGATTGATTGACGTTTTTTTATTGGAAAATCTTTGTCTGAGTATATTTTTCTATCACACGTTATCACTTTTAACAGTAGACATTGTTTCCTTGATGGGATCTATCTCTTGTTTAACAGTTGAGTGCACAACAGGAGTAGGAGGATCACACAGAATATGATTCTCAATAGGCACTTCTACTCCTTTCCTATCATCAAGAGATTTATCCTCATCACTAACATCTGATTCATCATCTGACGAATCATAGTCCTCAACAGTTAGAGCACTTTGTTCCTTAGATGTTGAATTTTCTTTTGTTTCACATGAGCTCACTGAGGAACTGTCCGATTTGAACCCTTATCCTGTAGTTACTTCCTCATAATCAAGAGGTACACTTGGTTCAAACCGAGGCATTTCCTCCTCATCGGGCATTTTGGTTAGTTGTGTCTCAAAGGAGGTGGACACGACTTATACACAAAGCCTTTCACGTTCCCTTTCAGCTTTTGAACGTCTATGATGTGATCAAGCACATATCGGGAGTTTGAGTAACTCTCCAATTTTAGCTTGATCGTATCATGCTCACACTTTGCCACGGCTAGCTCTTTCTTTGTTTCCTTAATGATATTAATGTAGTTATTAATACCAATTTGTTTGTTGAAAACAGTTTTTGTCAATTCGGAAACGCTCTTCTTTAAAGTTTCGATTACTGATTTGAAATCTTTTTCATTTCGAGCTAAAGCCATGTTTGCATCTTTGCATTTTGACAGTTCAATAACTAAACTTTGATTGTGACTATGAATCGTTTCTGATTCATGTTTTAATTTAGCACATTCATGTTTCATATCAGCACAATCACTACATATGCTAGGAGTTTCAGATTTTACCTGACTTGTAGAAGCTGCGACATTATCCGTAGTGTCATTCAGGCAAGAGAAAGATCCATCTTCAGATAAGAACTTCTCCATGTCATTCGATGCAGCAGCAGCTTTCTTGATCAAGTCAGATTTTTGACATTTCATCTCCTTGGCATCATTCGACAAACTACCAGCTTCAGAATCCATTCCCTCCTTCACGTCCGATTCTGAACTGTAATCACTCACACCTGAGCCATCATCATCAGTACTGCCACTATATCCTGAACTGTCATCATTTCCTAAAGATTCATCATCATTGACATTCTTGACAATTTTAGCATAAAACTTCCTCCTTTATCTCCACCTCCACATTGTACTAACCAGTCATACCCTTCATCAGTTTGATTTGAGTTGGACGTGGATGTACTTGTTTGATTTCCGAAAGGATTTTGGTTGCCTTTTTGAGGTTGGGCTTGAGGTTTCACAAATAGAGGTTGAAGTGGAGTAGCCGTTGATTTAATACGGAAGTAGTCACTTGTAGTGAATATGGGTTGAGGAGCTTGTTGTTGGGTTTGTTGTGGAACAGTTTTGGAAAAGGAAGATAGGCGTTCGGATCGAATGGTCTTCCATAAGGATTTGTGGGAGGACCAGGGGGTTGTGTCGGTTTAAGTGGTGGAATACCGAAGTAGGTACTTGGATCGAATTTAGGTTTTGAAAGGGCGTGAGCTTGAGCAATAACATGCGGTGGTGGGAAATAGGCACTTGGATCGAAAACCTGAGGAGCTAACTGGGGAAAGATGTTTGAATTCGACATTGGATTGTTGTTTACTAATAATAGAAACAGGCCCAAATCTTACAAACAACAAATAACTTTCGAAGGCCCAAATGAAATCCACGAAAGATTGAGATATTTCGTGAAGTTTAAAAGATTGTTAAAACCAAACCCACTAAAAATAGTAGGAACCCAAGCCCAATTACTACCCAGCCAATTTCCACGAAAAATAACACTAAGATTAAGCCCAAATATAACAAATGAACACTAGCCCAATGAGTTCAGACTTAAGCCCACGAATAATCCCAGCCCAAGTATACTGTTCACGAAAAAATGAAAGTCCCACTAGAGTTCTAGGCCCAAAATTAAAAGGACAGCCCACTAACTTGGCGAAGAATATTTTTCGTGCCAAGGAGTTTTTCGTGAGCCAGATCAAAACAAAGAGTTTGTAGATATTTGACTCAAGTTTGTTTTTCGTTGACCAATAGTTTTAAAAGGTTTTTCGTGGGAAACAGATAAACACTTATTTTTCGTTGACAATGGTGACACAAACAAGCTTTAAAGATATTTTGCAAAACAAATCTAATCTTCTGACACAAATGCCCACAAAATTTCAAACGCACCTTACCTTATCCACTGTTCAACAACTAAACATCATACTATTTTTCACAAAATTCAAATGCACCTTACTGAAAGACAGATTTTCGACAACCCATCATGCTTTTAGACACAAAATTCAAATAACTTGTATTTTAATATTAATAACACCTCAATATTTCTAACACAAAGATCAAAGTCAGAATATATTCAAGAACACTTTGAAAGAACTATGAAGACTACAAGAACTCTATGAGTTTTCCGATGAATATCTTGGCCGGAAAAATTGCCGAACACAAATTTTAACGTCGAAACTCAAAACAACTTGTACTTTCGATAATCTCCAACGCTTTTCAACAAGTTTTGAACTAAAACGACACCAAACAACAACGATTTTCGAGTTTTAATTCGTATTTTCAGAGAAAAAAAAAGAAACTGGGTTTTTGATTTTTGTCCAAGAAAAGCTCAAAACCCACTCGAAAATCGCACTGGAAACTCAGTTTTCAACAAGAAATCGAGCCTTGTGCTCTGATACCTCTTGTAGGCCCACTAGCGGAGGATCTAGTCGCCTAATCCTTGTTACCGAACACACCCGGTTGTGCGGAATCCGACGGGTATGCAACCGAGACAAGAACACGAGATACAAGCACCAGATTCAACTTTAAATCTCAATATATTTCAACCAAAAGAGTTTAAGATACAAGATGATACAAGATAAAGCTCTCTCTAAACTCTCCTGATTTCATTCTGTGTACTGTGTTCTCTTCTGTCTTCAGTGCATATATATAGGCTGCAGGTCGAACCGAACCAAGTTGAACCGAACCGAGTCGTGTCCATATATTTATGTATCAACAGACCCAACCAACTATAATTCAATACTAGAAAGAATGTCCTTAAAGGATTCGTACCATATGTGTAATCAATGAAATTGGTTGAAGGTCATATACTGATAACTTCAACCTTTACGGTTGCACGGTATCTTCTTTTTGAATTGTAAAGTTAAATTTACTTGTTATATTTTACATCTAGTTTATGTGTTCTAGCAATATGTCTGATTATGGAACACATGTTTATAATGATTGTTTTGTGATATAGATGGCATTTGAGTAGGTTCAGTGATAGAAAATCAAGTCTTTTCTCACGGCGTATTTTGTGACAAATTTGTGGGAAACAGGTAGTAGCAACAAATTTCCCACGAATTCTTTTTGTGTGAAAAAACTTCGTCGGAAATGGCATGAGCGACAATTTTCCTACAAAACTTGTGGCAATGTTCCCACAAACGAACTCGTCGCAAGATGTGCGACAAAATTCCCACAAATTTTGTAATAAACTTTTTCCTTTTATTGAGCGACAAATTTGTCACAAAACATATATTTTTAATATATTTTAGATATTTAATTTAGTTATTAATTGTAATAATAAGAAAATAATTAAAAAAATATTTTTAAATTTGGCGACAAAATTACTACAGATTTGAAATATGTTGCGACAAAATTCCCACGATTTTTTAAAATAAAACATTTTTTTTTCAAAACTTTGTGACAAAATTCTCACGGTTTTAAAAAAATATAATCAGTTCTTCAAACTTTCCAACAAAATTCCCAAAATTTTATAAATCAAATTAATATTTTTTATATGTTGCAACAAAATATTATTTCTAGATTGTGACAAAACTGCCACAAATCATAAATAAATTTTTAAAAATAAAAAAAAAACTAAAAAATGTTATAAATAAATTGCAGAAAATCTTTAAAAATTCCAAAAAAAGAAATACGTTTACAATCTTAGACTAAAAATAACAAAACGGACGTTTTTGTAACAAAACTAACACGATCTTTAACATACACAAAAGTTACTTCCATCCGAATTTCTTAAACATTGCTTCCACGTTTTTTCGCCATCGAGCTTGTTCGGCCCGCTCTCGTTCACGTTCAACACGTTCTTGTGCCCACTCGCGTTCACGTTCGGCCCTTTCTTGTTCTCGCTCTCATTCAAATTGTTCAAAACGGGCTTCTATGTTTTGTCGGGCCTCTCGTTCCTTTTCCAGTTCTGCTTGAACTTTTTGGAGCTAAAATTTGTAAAAACAAATATATTAGTACATGTTAACACATAACGGGTCAATCAAAAAAATGACTCACACAAACATATATGTATATATTAGATAACATAGGCCATACAATCAGATACATTCATACATATATACACACACACACGTATATAACAAGAACATGCATTCATGTATATACATGCATAATATTCAATATTTTGTCACTGTTATGAATAACCTGAATGTAAAATAAATATAAAAGATAAAACATTCCATGGAATAGCCTAAATGTCTAGTGGCGGATCCAAGTATTTTTTCTAACGGGTTCACTTTTTTAAATGTTTCAATTTCATATATCCGAACATAAAAAATCGGGTCGGTTCAACGGTTCGGGTCAGGTAAGGTTCATCGCAAAATAAAATTACTGTAATATAAATGAAAACAACCACATCATATGCTATCTTCTAATACAATCATACATGCACTATAGAAACTCAATTTACAACAATAAAGCAGATTATATCAGATTAATTTCCTAGCATTACCAAACTTTTGAAGATAATTCCAGCTTTCTTCTATGACAAGACCATTAATCAGGCAATTTGATAGAACTAAGACATATAATAAACCAAAGCTTCTAAACCAGCACTTTCTTCATTATCAGGTACACTTAAAGCAAATTTGTGTTGTATGCTCATTTCGTTCAAAGTTAATCAACTTAGGCGATAATCATCTATATACACTAATGCGAAAAAAAATGCAATCAAATAGCCAGGTTACTCATTCAAAGGCTTAAAAACCTCATATATATTAGAGAATGATACTTCAATAACTCATAAAAACTTCCAAAACAAAAGAAATCCTAGAGTATTTAAACAAGTTCAACAACCTAGAGAATAGAGATAAGGCTAAACAAATAAAAGATAACACAAAAGAAATCCTAGAATATTTAAATAAGTTCAGCAGTACCTCATGCGACTGTTGGGCTTCTGACACACTAGCTGTGGAAGATGGTGTTCCAGTCAGCACAAAATGTGGATCAGAAGATCCTACCCCGAACAACTGGCGGCCCTGACACTCGGGATGCAGACTCTCCCACACTTCCATATCATCACAATCTGTGTTCCCGTACACCTTTTCAAGTTGTTTCTGTTGATGCAGATTTGTGTCCGATGCTTGTCGAATAGATTAGATTTATTATTTTACGCTGAATTTGTAATAGTTAGTGAAACGGTCTAACGAACGTGTATAGACCCGCTCGTTTGAAGTGGTCAAACGAGAGGGTTATTCGGTTGACCGTGTGTGTTTGAAAGACAAAGGGGTGTAGCTATAAATAGCAACCCTTTGCCATTTCAAATACTAGGAGATTTTAGGAGGTTCAAGTCCTCACCAGGGAGAGATCACCACTTGCTCTCTCCCCGGATGTATACTTCTTTGGTATGGTTCGGTTAGCTTGTTAATCGGGCCGGCTTGCTTTGTTATGTTATCAAATCTATACAAGTAAGTATTTCATCCGTCTATGATCTTCCCGTCTATGAACATAATCATGATAATCACGGTTTCGGTCACGAAAAACGGACCTACAAGTGGTATCAGAGCCATGGTGCCCGATTTAGTAAATCTAACCGTTTACTAAGTCACATGTGCTCTAGATCTATGATTTTCGTGCTTTTTGTTCAAGATGTAAAAAATGGTGAAAATGAGAAAAACTCAGATCTGGAACCGATTATTCAGATCTGTGCTGAAACAAGTGTTCGGTTTTATGTTTTTCACCTATATAATCAAGTTATCATCATCAAAAATCAAAAATACAGTGTTTTCGTCAAATCTGCAAAATAGAACAGAGGCTGTGTTCTTGATGTTCTTGGCGGCTGCTTTAAGAAACTAGGTTTTCTTCAGACCCACTCCCGACGAAACAGACTCCATGACGAAACACAACTTCCAGTTTCGTCGTCGGCATCATCTTTAACATCTGTTTCGTCATAATACAACTTCAGTTTCGTCGACAAGTGTTTAATAACCTGTTTCGTCATCAAGAAACAACAAATCTGTTTCGTCGGACCTTATACTTTGCTATTTCGTCGAACAAAACATACCAATCAGGTTCGTCGGCCAACAAGATCAATCAGTTTCGTCGGTTCCTTATCTTCGTCGACTGAAACAGGGGTTTCAGCTGGTATTGCTGATTGAAGAAGAAGAGGTTGTTGGCTGATGTATGTATCGCAGATGTCCTGATGTATGTATCGCAGATGTGCTGATGTGGGTATCGAAGAAGAGTGAACTTGAAAGATAGATGTCTGAATCAGATGTTGTATCGCAGAAAGATGACCAGGTTGTTGCTGCTGGTTGTTCATCGAAGATGACTTTGGATTTGTTGTTTGTGAATCGAAGATAACAGAGGTCAGGTAGATGATGATGGCAGGTTCACGGTGGAATTAGGGTGGTTATAATGCCTATGACGGCTGCTGCTTTATGTTATCGAAGAAGAAGATGGGGGCAGTGGCTGTTTGGTATCGCTTGTATGTGTATCGAAGTGAGAGATGGAGGATGTCTGATGTTTGGCTGAGGTTGAAATTTATGTCGGCTGAAGTAAATTGATGGCAGCTAGGTCTTCTAAAGACCCTCTTGAGGTATTTCTTTTGTTGTTGGAGATTTATTGGGCCATGATGACTTTTGTTTGTTTTAAACTTGGATACCACTTTTGGGCCGAATGGCATTTAAGTGGTGGGTAGCTTGTTTATAAATGTTGGGTTACAAAAGCTTGTTTAGGCCTCAAGGTTTCATGTTGATTGGTTTTAGTCGGCTGGGATATTTTTTTTGGTTTTGATTATTGGATGAGGAAGGGATTTGGAGTTGTTGGTGATTGGTAAAGTAAGAAGTTCGTCTATTGTTATGATTTGGCATTGGAATTATGGAACAAATGTGTTAGACGAAACATGGAGTCGTGGACCCGTCTCTATTAGTTAGTGAATTGAAAAGTGGGGTCGGGTATTCGCGAAGTTTAGCTGAACCGCGCTTCCAAACTTCAACGCCAAATTCGTACGGGTTTGGGAGTGCGCGAAATGATGAAGATGATGAAAACTTGATTGTTGAAAAATTGTGGGGTAGTCTCGGTTACCGATGCAAACGTCAAATTATGGTGACTTGACTACTATGGGCCAAAAACCAAAAACAAAACGGTATGTTCACTTCCGCACGTCAGTATTTATGTTTGTTATCGGTTATTCGAAGATGTTCGAAAGCATTTTGTTTATTGTCATATTTTCGCATTTGAAAACGAACGTATGAACCTAGAATGTCAATACCGGTCCTAACGAATCCAAAAGGTCGAAGAGTATATGCCTATGATGAAAGTTTTCAGATTAGGTGTTAGCAGAACCTTGGGGGGATACAAGTCGGATCCTACGGGGTATTAGGGGACGTTCTTATTCAACTAGAATATGCAAAGAAGAAAGCTGTTTTCGTGATTTTTCGAAAAACCGAGAACATTTGAAAGATTCTACTCAGTGGAGAGGGTTTGTTCAGTAAAGATTGATGACAGTTCCGCTAGGTGAAGGGAATTGGTGAACATTTGAAACTTAACGACAGTTCCTTTAAAGTGGAAGGGAATCTGTTAAGGTTTAGAGATCTTACCAAAGAAATGGGGGAATAAAAATTTCGTATGTTGAATTTCTTCGGTAAATTTCTAAACGCAATCACAGGTGGTAGAGTTTGTGATTTTCTAGTGACACAAAGACGGTTTACAGAAGACAGTTCACCAGAAACCTCTACCAATGTAGTATGCTTGAAGATCAAGACTTGATGCAGTTTTTAAGAAAGAATGGAACCTTATCAAATGCCGGTTGGAGTATTGGAAGATCAGCGGAAGATCGGTCAATTGATCCTTTTGAGGAAATTGCACAACGCTCAACACGGATACGCGTACTTTGAGGGGGAACTATTATACAAGAAGCGTCAAGATACTATTTACCTGGATCATCGGTCAAGGGGGAATTTGTTAACACAGAGAAGATGAATACTTGACTGAAGATCGATTGCAGTTGCATTTTCAGCATTCGACAGCAACGGACAAGGGGGAATTTGTTGGTACACTTTATGTGGACGCGACTCGACTCGGTTCGATACGGTTCGGGTCGACTCGGTTAGGTCCGGCTCAAGCCCGACGTCACGACATTCCTCCGTCGTGCGCCCCAGAGTTCGACACGCGAAGCACGGAGCGCCGCGAACCAAGACAAGGTGTCACATCACCATGACATCATCTCTGTGATGTCATGATGATGTCATTATGTTGAAACCTCAATTTCAATTCACTGAAACTTGTCTTGGGCCGTGAATCACATCTGGGCCGTAACTTGAAGTTGGGTTTTGTCTTTATTTGGGCTAACACTACATCGACGAAACAGAAATTAGAATTAATGTATATCGACTAAACAGATTGTGTTTCGTCGACTTTGTTTTGTTTCGCCGAGTCCTTTCCATTTCGTCATGTCATGTCTGTGTTTTAGTATAAATACCCTTCTCTGTTTCATTGTGAAACAGAGATAAGAAACAGACCATAGTAACAAAACTCTGCCAAAATTTCGTCTGAACTGTGTTTGTATCAGTTGTAATAGGTTCTTATCCCATTAATCAATCGAGTGTGTATCATTGATTAATCCGTTGTTATTATTGCTATATATGTTTGAATTGGCATAGTTACGTGGATTCCGCACACGTAACCGTGTTTACTATAAACAAGAGATTCGGTTCGTAATCGATCCTCAGATTTCGGGACCTACAGTTTCATGTAAGAGACCTACAATTTATCAAAACAAAGTGCTTGATATTGTACTAAAAGTTGATACCATAATCATAAATAAAAAGTAAAAGATAATTTACATATGAACGTTTTGAACGATCGGTAACAATCTCTAACTTATCATAGTCATTTGCATTGATCTCCCCATCGAGTAATCTTTTTTTACACTCCTTGGTGGCGTGGGTATGAAGTAATACTTCCGCGAATCCAACCTTTTTACCCTTTATTTTTTCCTGCATAAAAAGTGTAGGTCCGGCTAGGAGAGGATCTAGTCGCCTAATCCTTGTATACAAACACGTCCGGTTGTGCGGAATCCAACCAAAGATGCAAACCGAGATAGAAAACACAAAAGCACGACACACAAAGTTCACCGATTAACACCACTTGTATTAATATGAATGAAGGGTCCAGTTACAAGCTCAATGTTTACAGATGTACTCTATAAACTCTCTCTCTTGTGTGTGTGTGTGCTGCCAACAGAATGCTGCTAAGTGTTCTCCCTTTCTGTCTGTGTGTATATATGAAATGAACACAACACCTGGGTATTTATACCCGACACAGCAGCTATGATCGAAGGATAAGGTAATCTGGTCGAAGGATCATCTATCGACCAGAATTCTACCGAAGGATCCATACATACTTCGAAGGATGGTATCTTTCGAGATCCATCATCCATCCATCGAAGGCTGATCTATCGAGGTCACCGAAGGATACAAACCATCCTTCGATGACATCCTTCGACACACACATCATACACACAATGTGCTAACTGTTTGGCCAAGTCAAACCGGAGGATGGTTGACTTGGTCAAACTTACATCGAACGCACATAACAAACCTAAGACGTAACTCAGACTAACACTTGGCTGTATCTTTGTCTCGATCTTCGTGTCTTCGAGTCGAAACCAAGTCGAACTGAGCTGAGTTGAACCGAGCCGAGTCGTGTCCACAAAATATGTATCAACAAACTCCCTCTTGGACGCTACTCGTGAGGTTCAACTTCCATGTCTTCCACGTCGGAGGATCTTCAAAGTCTTCACGTGTCATAAGTAGAAAGTGTATCAACAAACTCCCCTTTTTGTTTAGGAAGTGTGCCAATAAACTCCCGCTTAGGTTGAACTCTCCATTGAGTCATGCTCGTGAATCTTTTGACTTGTCAATTCTTCAGATCCTTGTGGTGTTGATGAAGGGTCAGCGGCAACTCGATCACTTTATCCTTTGAGTGCCTCCACTTCGTGTCTTCATTCCAAAGCTTTTCATCGAACATGTTCTCCTCGCCTTTAGCATCTGCACATGCAAGAAAGCTAAACGCATAATGAGAACACCGCTTGGAATATAGTTAACATTTAAACAAAAGACACATATGAGATCAAATCTCGATCAAACACCATCCGACAACAGTTTGAAAGTTTAGAAAAATATTCAATTTTAATCCTTTAACTTTCAAAACTTGTTAACTTCGACAGTTTATGAAGATGCAATTGTTTTTCGGCTTACGATCAGGATTTTGGGTAGGATAGACTCGAGTTCCAACATCAGTCAATCAAAAATAAACTAGAAGCAAAATCTTTTTGGATTTTATAAAGTTTATATTAAAACACACCTAAAATCTTTTTGAAATTTTTCATTTTTCAAAAGTAAAGACGGAAAGCAATAAATAAATATATACAAGAAGCATAAACTGAAAACAGTAAATAAATATCTACAGACATTCTTTTTGCGAGTTTCGAGGGTAAGAGAATCATATCAGTGTACGGTCATGCAAAAACGCTCTTTTTGTTCAATTAGTTAGCATTAAGATAAGCATCCTATAACAATTATCGGTATTGTTGTCCACATAAACTCAACTTATCATTTGTAATCATGGCGAGGGGATACGTTAAGGTATGATTTATACTTACCGACCGGTGTTCATCCACATCACGACACATTCCCGTATCAAGGTATGCACGAGGGTTCATCTTACCGGTGAGTATACCGATTATCATCTGTTTGACCGTATATGATGTGAGATTCTCACTTATTTTGAATTGAAAACAAGCCCTATGTGATAGAATCACTTATTGATGAGGAACTTGATTTTCGATGCATGAGGGCACAGGAGCAAGTTCGTGAACAGGTCAGTACTTTCGTACAGCAGAGAGACGAACTTGACTCCCGGATAAATGTGATATTTTATCACTTATTTGTTTGGACATGTGATTGTTTATCACTTATTGAGGGGCATGTGATTGTTGATCACTTATTGAGGTCGAATGCAGTATGTAATATGTACACGTATGTATAGTATCATGGAAGATCTAGACTTGCGTCCCCGTTATTTTTCGGTAAAAGATACAACCATGATACCCAGATGATAAGCAGCATAAAGACCGAATATCTCAGAACCTCGGCAATCTCTCAAACGAAATTTCGGTACCAAGACCATATGCCAATGAATGGTTCCCACCCAGTCTTCAGTCGATTTAAGTTTATATCACCCTGCACACTTTAAAATGATTGTGAGCCTACCGATACATCTTATATAGAGCTGCTTATCGCTTTTTCATTTAAGGTTTAAAGAGGTTTAGACAGACCACTGATGTACTATCATTTTCTCTTTTTCTCGCCAGGAAACTCATTTTTGTTTTTCTATTGTTTTTGTGCTTTTGAAATTTTTCGATGTTTTTGGATTTTTCAAATTTGGAATTACTCCCCCTAAAATCAACAAACTAAGATAAAATTTAAAAACACAAAGGTATTTACAAAAATGACTTTCCGATGTTGGTTAACTCATGTTTTACCTCAATGCCGTTTACCAAAATTAATTTTTAATCTGAAAAGATTTATCAAATTTTGGAAAAATCAGTTGGCATGTCGGTTTGCGGTGCGGACCATGACAACAGTGTCTGGCCAAAGAGTGCTGTACGAGATGATAATAATTCATAAAGTAGCTTAAATAACGACAAGTATAGGAGAGATTAGAATTTTAAAAACCGTATCCTGCAACTGCTTCGTGCATTGCAAGGAATCTGAGTGCTCTCCCAAACTGGATATCCACCCGGTGTGGATTTCAAAGTCGATTCTTTGTAGCTACTGAGAAGTCTCTTGACAGCAACAAGATCATAAACCTTTGGGTCCGGCTGGTCTTCCACATTGCACCAGCGAAGGTTTTTGGTCTTTCTCTTGTGAAGTAGTGTGCGGTTGTTCAACCCATGCCAAGGCATCCGCACACCCGGTTGGTTTGTTCAACAAACACATTTTCTTCAATCACACCACGAAGAAATGTACACTGCACGTTCATCTTGTAGATTGTTGAACTTCAGACGTGCTGCAGGTGCGTACATTTTGATTTGAATCTATCCCGGGGGCCCGATCAAAGCCTTTAACAATCATACTTTGAAATGATTTGCATTTTGTCGAAGCTTTTCAATCTCTTTCAACAGACAATTCTGTTCTTTTTCCATTTTCTCTCCATCAAAGGCAACAATTTCTTCTGTCGCCTATTTTGTGCAAGGACGCTCCACTATCAACAATCTTACGACTATCGATAGTTCCTCCTGGAATATCCTACACACTCACTCAAAGATTAGTTGGAGAGGGGGACCCAAGCCTTTGTGGACTTGGGTCGTCCTTGATCATCAAGGAAAGTGATTTCAATCTCCTGATGATTAGGAAAAAGAACCTGCGGTTCTCCCCCTGACTGAATTACCTGTTTGGGTTTCCAAGCTGTTTGTCCTTTACCAGTATTTGAATTTATTGCTTTAGCATTTACTGGTTTTACCGTTTTAGGTTTTGCTTGAACAGGTTTTTCTTCTTTGACCTCTGATTTTAAGGCCTTCTCAAATACCTTTTGATTCTTTTGTTTCAACTTCTTTTCCCTTTCTTTCAAGACACGCGGGTCTTGTTTCGGGGAAACTGATCGTTTTTGGTAATTGGTTTCTTGGGGAGCCTTCAACTTTTGCAGGTATGGGCAGTATCTTACAATATGCCCAATTGTGCCACACTCAAAACACATTCTCCGCTCTACAAACCTCGGAGAAACATGTTGATGACCAGACTGAGAACCAGACAATGAACTTTGTGATCTAGATGTACTTGGACCTAAATCACATCCGTTGGAGTGTTGGGTGTAATTATTCTGATCATTTCGTTCTAAAATTCTAACTTGTTTTATAAAATCAATGTTAGATTTATCCTGAAATGTTTCCAGTTTATCTGTACCCTTGGATCCAACAAAGTTCACTTTCTGTTCTCTTTTCTTAACATGAGCTCTTTTGTTTTGCACCTTTTGCTGTTGAACCTTAGGTGCTTGAACATTCTTGTTCTGAGCCTTCTTTCCCTGAACCTTACCTTTTCTGGAGTTCACTTGTTGTTTTCGCTCAATTGGTTGTTTTTGGTTTCCGTATTGTTTTCTAACTTGTTCACACGGAATTGGATCACATTGAGTGACGGTGACTTTGCCACTTTTGTTTCCCAAAAACTTATCAATACATCCTTCAAAAATTTGCTCAATTAAATCTTGATTTACAATTTTAATTGGAAAATCTTTGTTAGAGTAGATTTTGTCATCTCCTTTGAGCGTGTACAACAAGTTATTCCCTTCACAGCTAGTTACAATTGACTCCATTGCGTTTGACATTTCAGTCTTACTCGGTTTCACTGGTGGGTCACACAGGATGTGATTCTCGATTGGAATATCTGTTGTAACCGAGTTAGACTGTTGTTTCACAATTTCTACAGATTCATCATCCGATGAGTCAGATTCATCATCTGAAGAATCAGTATCCACAACAATGGGAGGATTCTGTTCCTTAACACACGATGAATCTGTCACATTCTCAGATTCAGATTGACCCGAGGATGATGTACCAGTTGTGAACCCGAGGCCTGCTGCAAAGTCATCTAGACCGAGTGGCACAGTAGGTTCAAAACGGGGCATATCCTCGTCATCAGGCAATTTGGAGTAATTGTGATTCATTGGGGGAGGACATGATTTGAATCCCATACACTTCTTATCCCCCTTCTTCTTTTGAACATCAATAATGTGATCCAAAACATAGCGGGAATTGGAATAGCTTTCCAATTTCTGCTTAATTGTCTCACATTCACATCGAGCTGTTGCTAACTCTACCATTTGCTTTTCAATTGTGTCAATTAGATCATTGTTAGCATGTTGTTTTCTCAAAACAGCCTTTTGTAATTCAGAAACATCATGTTTTAATGACGCAATTGTTGCTTTAAACTCCTTTTCATTTCTGGTTAAAAACAAGTTAGCTTCAGTTGCTTTAGAAAGATCAACAATCAATTCTTGATTGTGTTTGTGTGTGATTTCAAACTGACTTTCCTTTTCTGCATATTCTAAACACTTAGCACATTCAACAGGAACAGAATTTGAGTCAGAATTAGTATCACATACCTGACTTGATGAACTGTCGACATTAGCCGTAAAGGCTGAATGGAAAGAAAAAGATCCATCTTCAGAGAAAAATTTAGAAAGCTTCTCGGAAGTTCCAGCAGATTTCTGGCAGAGAATAGATCTCCTCTTGCATAATACTTCAGCTTCAGCCAAAAGTTCATCAACCTTCAAATCTAAAGCATCACCTGATAAATCACCAACATCAAGTGATTCTCCATCCATGCTCCCACTATAACCCGAACTATCTTCATCTTCTGAAGATTCACCAGCAGACACGGGTTCTACTACCTTCTCAGTCACTTTAGCATAACATGATGTTCCACCATTTCCTCCTTCTCCAAGCTGAAGCGACCAATCACAACCTTCATCTACTTGAACCACGAGTCCCCGGTTGGCATTTGATGACCCTGGTTGGCTTTGGTTGTTGACAGGTATCAACGTACGAACATTGTTCCTGTTCTGGTTCTGCTGGTTGCCTTGATTTCTGAAGGGATTTTGATTTCCATGCTGAGCTGGTCTTGTGCATTCCCTTTTGAAATGACCCCGTTCACCACAGTTAAAGCACGTTACAGCTTGCTTGTCGAACCCATACTTGGTGTCTTTCTTGCTTTCCAAGTTGGTTCTCCCGGTCCTTTCCATAAACTCCTTTGCTCTTCGAATTGCACTAGCAAGAGCCCATTTAATATCCATCATTTCAAACTCATCTCTATCCACTTGCTGATAATCTTCATTGGTTAGATTGATATTCCCAATCTGACCTGCGATCAATCCACAATAGGCACTAACCAAGGTGTTCAACATCTCCATATGCTCCTTGGCTATTTCGACACTGACTTTGGAAAAGTTGGAAGTGTCTAATCTGACAGTGTTTGGATTGGAAGTGGCTTGAAAGTTTGAAGAGTTTCCATAAAACCCTTGCTGTTGCGGTTGTTGCTTCTGAGCTGTCGGTTGCACATACTGTTGTTGAGAAGAAGAATTTTGTCATGGATACATCGAGTATGCTGAAGGATCAAACTGATCTGTTGTGGAAGGTCCGGTGTTTGAGACGAAAGCTGTTTGAAGCTTCGCGTGTTGAGAAGCCGGTTTTTCTCCACTGATACCTCCTGCAATCCCAAAGTACATCTCTGGACTTTGAGGAGTTAGTGTTCTTTTTGCCTTAAGCTTTTCTTCCACATCCTTGTTCTCCAATTTTTGAATTAAATCATAAACGGTGATTGTGTCTAAAACACCATTTTCTTTGAGAATTTCAAGATAACTGCTCCACTTTGCTGGTAAGCTATCAGCAAATCTCTTCGTCATTTCTTGTGGAGTGGCAGTGACTTTAAAAGCAAACATCTCGCTCAATAAGTGATGGAACCTTGTAGATAAATCTGCCAAAGTCTCATTTTCCATACACGTGAATCCTTCAAATTCTTTCTTCAGCAAATCTTGCTTGATCTTTCTCGATTGAGCATTTCCTTCACATCGTAACGTGAGCATATCCCACAAGCTTTTAGTAGTCGTGCAGTAAACAAACTGGTGGTAAATATCTCTGTTAAGAGCTTGTGTGAGAATCATGAATGCTTTCTTTTCTAACTCAAATTTCTTCTTATCTTCATCAGACAGAGTGCTGTAAGTTTGTGGATTAGCTCCTGCAACTTCCAACTCACTGTCAAATGGAGTGAAGAAACACATCCATAGATCTTGACCTTGCCCCTGAACATAAGTTCTCAACCTTTCTTTCCACCATCCCCAATCATTGATGTGATTTAACTTTGGCGGTTTTGTGCTTGTACCAGTTTCACTGTCGTTCTGCATCATAGATTGAATGCTGCTGCTTTGATTTGTGACCAATGCCCATTGATTTGCAGTTATCATTGCAGCTTGAGTTGGGGCAATAGCTCGCAAGAATGCAGTTTTGTCGAAATCTGACTCAGATTGTGTAGCTGATGATTGTGGAGTCGAAGTCAATTGAGTCCACCATTCACCGTTTGTTCCCATTTTATAAAAATTAATATATTAAGTGAAAATTGATTTAAAATAAAATTAATTTTCACAAACTATGTTAATTTTTCGAAGGATAACAACCAGCCGAAGGATCCTTGATCGAAAGTCCTGAAAAACACAAATTGTTAAGCTTAAATAGGTTAGGATCGAAAGATCAACACTTGTTCGAAAGATAGACACTTGTTCGAAGGATCAACAGTATTCGAAAGATCACTGTTGAATTTCGAACAAAGACTTCGAAAGATTCTCCAAGACGAAGGATCCTTATCTTTCGAAATGTGACAGTAGCTCGAACAATATATCCTTCGAAAAGATTCCTTGGCTCGAAAGATAACTCACTGACTTCGAAAGGTATTCGAAGGATGGGTATCTGTCGAACCTCCTTGATCGAAAGAAGATCTTTCGACTTCGAAGGATATCTTTCGATGTGCTCTGACACAGTTGACAAATGTGACAGGTTGGTGAAAAAGGTGACAAGTTGGTAGAAACTTTCGGCAGAAGGTATGTTCAGACCTTACTTTCTGCCAAAACAGATTTGGGTCCCTTCCCAATGCACAAACAACTTTCGAAATCAATTAAACAAGATCAAAATATTTAACACTTTGAAGAACACTTGAATATATGATGAAGATATCAAGAACAAACCCAGAAAAATTTGAATTTTCCGGTAAACCGACACTGCCGAACACGAGTTTTGGCCGAAACTTCAATAAAAACCAACTTTTAACAATAGACAATGAAAAATAACAAGGTTTTTATAAGAACTTCTAGCAAAACATGCAGATTTTCGAAGTTTTAAAGCTGATTTTTCAGAAAGAAATGAACTTCAAAAATCCGAAACACACTCTAAAACACTCGGTTTTAACAAGGAGAAGAGCCAAAGCTCTGATACCACTTGTAGGTCCGGCTAGGAGAGGATCTAGTCGCCTAATCCTTGTATACAAACACGTCCGGTTGTGCGGAATCCAACCAAAGATGCAAACCGAGATAGAAAACACAAAAGCACGACACACAAAGTTCACCGATTAACACCACTTGTATTAATACGAATGAAGGGTCCAGTTACAAGCTCAATGTTTACAGATGTACTCTATAAACTCTCTCTCTTGTGTGTGTGTGTGTGTGCTGCCAACAGAATGCTGCTAAGTGTTCTCCCTTTCTGTCTGTGTGTATATATGAAATGAACACAACACCTGGGTATTTATACCCGACACAGCAGCTATGATCGAAGGATAAGGTAATCTGGTCGAAGGATCATCTATCGACCAGAATTCTACCGAAGGATCCATACATACTTCGAAGGATGGTATCTTTCGAGATCCATCATCCATCCATCGAAGGCTGATCTATCGAGGTCACCGAAGGATACAAACCATCCTTCGATGACATCCTTCGACACACACATCATACACACAATGTGCTAACTGTTTGGCCAAGTCAAACCGGAGGATGGTTGACTTGGTCAAACTTACATCGAACGCACATAACAAACCTAAGACGTAACTCAGACTAACACTTGGCTGTATCTTTGTCTCGATCTTCGTGTCTTCGAGTCGAAACCAAGTCGAACTGAGCTGAGTTGAACCGAGCCGAGTCGTGTCCACAAAATATGTATCAACAAAAAGGAGTAATGTAATTGTTAAGTTTAAAATTACATATAGGTTTCTAAAATTAATAATTATAACTAGCTTACCAAGTTGCGACGGTGTTCGTCAAACCCCATTGACCCGCCTGTATGACGACATAAGTCATTATTGCGGTTTTCTCTCCCTGCTTTGGACTTCTTTTCCCACTCTTCAGTGTTCCAAGACTATAGTAGTAAAAATATATCTATAATACATAAAAACAATTAAGATAAAAGAAAACGTAAATTATAAAAACCCTTACCATACACATACGTTCCCATTTCCTACGAGGCACTCCATCAGGTGGATATTTGCATTGTATCTTAAAATTGTATCCTTTATCAGGAATACTTTCCCTTGCCTTTATAGCTTTCTTTTTAGAACTTTTCCTCATATTGCTCATTATGCCTCTAAATCGATCTTTAAGCACGCAAATAAATGCATGACGTATGCTCTGGTGTGTTTTTGGATCCCATCTATACATAGTCTACAAAAATAAAGATAAAAATGCAATAAGTAAAACATATAATTATAACCTATACAACTAATTAATTGATAAATTACCCGGAAGCGATCAAACATGAGCGTCTTTACGTTTTGGGGTATCTTTTTAAACGTGGCCCAATCTCCATCAAGACATTGTTCAAGTATTTCCTTGACACGTCTATGTACCTTTGGGTCTACAAACCTACAATATTGAAAAGATATTTGAGAAGCTTTGTGTTTTGTGCCTGTAGTAAGCACTAATCATTTGGGATTAAGATGATAAGATATTTTAGAAGATATTTGAGAAGCTTTCATTAAAAATTAACCAAAAAATGAGCAGCTTGTTCTAAAGGGACATTATACCTACCTTTTACAAGAGCGTAAAACTCATATACGAATAACAAAACATTCAATATTGCTTTCCTAATACTATTATATCTACACCAGTTTAAGTTGAGATCTTGTTTTATTCACATACATTTATACAACAGGAAACTAAATTTGAATCCAAGACATTCTAAAAATCAATCTATAAGTAAACAACTAGCAGCTTTATGTAAAAAGAAAAAAATCAAATGCCTTATTAATCTGGTATAGCAACAACCATGCGTTGTTCAAGTGTACATAGATCACAAGGAATCAAAATTCTCTTCTTTCTTGCTAGCACTACATTTAATAATTAGTTTCATAAATATTTAAACAACATGCAATTGAATGTAAAAAGTGTTTTGGCACTATTCTCTGGTCAAATATTTACAAATCTGCCCCTACATAAAATTTAAATTGGGTTGCACTGATTTTTCCATTTATATTGTTAGCATTTACTAACCTCACCATTCTAACAATGCTCCCAATATTAGTTTATAACATCAACAAACAATGTAAATTAAAATGTTAAAAACTAGAAACATACTTTTTTCCGTTGCTTTGTATGAATTGCCTCCCATCACCGTCACCAGCACCCTCAAAGTCGTCACCACCACCCTCAAAGTCTTCACCGTCGTCGCTGCCACCATCACCATTGTCACCATCATAATCATCATCACCAACGTCCCCATCATCACCAGTGTCATCATCTAAAAAGATTAAAAAAATTAATAAAAATGATAACTAATAAAAAAATTAGTAATTTATTTTGATTACCGTTGTCACCATCATCAAGGATATCACGTGACAAATCTTGTAACGTTGTACCGTCCACATTATCAAGAATATTAGGTGACAAATTCTGTAACGTCCCAGCTAAATCAGCCATTGGGTCACCCTCACCCACATGACTAGAACTGCAAGTTGTACCCACACGACTATAACTGCCGGCTGTAGCTCTACGGTATGTAATTGAAGGACCTTTTGGAGGTCGTACCATCACATACGGCCCTTTAGTCCATATAGTAGGTTTCTCAACAGTTGCCTTCATATTGGGATGTTTTGGATCCGACCTTTGGGATCTTGGTCTCCCAGAAACAGCATCACCATCACGTCTACTAAAATCAGGCTCCCGAATAACAATGCCACAATCAGTACGTTTCCTTGCAACTTGCTTTGTCTTTCCTCCACGAAGACCACTACCAACACTACGGCCACCGCCACGACCACCACCGCTACTTGTATCATCTTTACTACCATTCATATTGTATATACCCTGCAATTAATAGAACAAATTTAGTTAGATGATAAATAAAAGATTGACAAACCCTATGATAAGAAAAAAATATAAAATGTACATACCATATGGTAAATCTCAAATAATAATAAGTATACAATAGCAAACAATTTATGTTCCTAACAATCATGTTCGTCTTCATCTGAAAAGTGGTCAGAATAAACCATTGCATCATCATCATCAAATGTAACCCGGTCTAAGGGATCACTCCTAGTTACAGTATTCGGTAACTCGAATCGTTCATCAGTCGGTAGAAAATCGCGTGATGTTGTGTTTCCATCATTCGTGACATCAGTTTCAAGTGCACTCATGACATCAGTTTCAGGTGCACTAACCTCATAAATGTGACGGGATTTTTTCTTGACAACCGGCCACATATCTTTTGTATCACGTGTCACGGCAGGATATGATGTGTAAAACACTTGTTCTGCCTGTGATGCCAAGATAAACTTGTCGTCACTTGGAAGTCGAAACTTGGGTTTGAAATCAACAAGCTTATTCTTGTTAACTATTACACCCAGGTTGTTATCAAACCATGTACATTTAAACACTACCACAATTTGAGGTTCCTTGCCATTATACTTAAGCTCTAGTATCTCATCCACTAAGACGTAGTAATCAAACTCTTCCGCGTTATACGTTTCCCCTCTCACGCATACACCACAGTTTGAGGTCACAAGTCCCTTACCATACTTCTGGGTGTGAAACTTATAACCATTTACAAAGTACCCATTGTGAGATTGAGCGTACATTGATGGTTGTCTTGCTAAAATTTCCAAATGTCGAGTGCTTCCATCAATTAAGCCATCCATTACCTACAATGAAGAAACCACACACAATGTGTTGGTTAACAATGCACTAACATCAATCATTGAGATTTAATTAGCTTTACGTACGTGGTTTTCAAACCATTCAGCAAAGTGGTAATCTCTAAGAAGGAATTCTGGCTCGTCCGGATACAGTTGTGGTGCCACTTCATCGAATTTATCGATGTAAGGGTAAACTTCTACACAATTTAGAAGAACATATGTGTGCACCTTTTTAAGTTCTTCATCACTCATGTGCCTCCGCGTTCCACCCTTTTGATGTAAACGTCTCCATGGAACGACAAATACGCTTAGTTTAGAGCCTCCACTGGAAGAGCTGAGTTGTTGCGGTGCGAAATTCCGCGGCTCTCGATTATGGCGTGTCTCAATCGTTGAATCGAAGTATAGAGAACAATAGGTGGCAATTTCATTCACTAGATGTTCCTTCACCATTGAACCCTCAACCTTTGATTTGTTTCTAATTCTTCTCTTCATTAGGCCAAGCTTCCTACATTTAGAAATGTTTAATAAAAAGATGAACAAAATTTTAATAAACATTTAATTCATAAGATGAAAAAGTGTTATTACCTCTCGTATTGGTACATCCATCTGTATTGTACCGGACCACCAAGAAGAGCTTCATCTGCTAGATGTATGACTAGGTGCTCCATGGAATCAAAGAAACCAGGAGGGAAAATTTTCTCCAACTTGCATACCGTTATAACAATAGTGCGCTTCATGTTAACCAGGCCATCAACATGCAACGATTTTGAGCATAAGACTCAGAAGAACATGCACAACTCTGTTACAGCCTCATATGTCTCTTTTGAGACAAAACCTCTAATAGCGAGTGGTAGCAGCCGCTGCATAAACACATGACAGTCATGGCTTTTAAAACCATGAAAAGTGTTGTATTTCAAGTTTACACAACTCCCTATGTTTGATGCATACCCGTCTGGAAATTTACGTTTCTTCAACCAAGCGCAAACTTTTTTAACGTCATTTTTTAGCAGGGTGTAATTTCCCCTATCTATAGTCATCTTCCCATTGCTATCATAGGTGGGGTTTAAATGAAGTCGGTCACAAATACGCTCCATGTCTTGCCTTGCCTTCATATTATCTTTGTCTTTGGATGTGTTGGTGCCCATGATTGTGTGAAACAGATTATCAAACACATTCTTCTCGATATGCATCACGTCGAGGTTATGTCGGATTAACAACTTACTCCAATACGGAAGTTCCCAAAAGATGCTTCTTTTTACCCAATTATGTGTAATTCCAAAACCAGGTGGTTTTTCATATCTTTCAGTACCATAGGGTTTACCATCATAAACAACGGGAAAATCTTTTATAACCTGCCATATTTCCTCTCCGGTTGGCTCTGGAATATCTCTTACCCACGAAACCATTTTGTTTTTTCGAAAGTTGGTCTTATCTTTTCGAAAACAATGTTTTGCGGGAAGATGTTGTCTATGGCAGTCAAACCAACATGGTTTCCCTCCAAACGGAAGTTGGAATGATCCCGATTCATTCGAGCAATATGGGCAAGCTAACTTACCATGCGTGCTCCATCCGGACAACATCGCATAAGCAGGGAAGTCACTAACTGTCCATAAAAGTACAGCCTTCATTTGGAAATTCTCACATCGATGGGCATCATAAGTTTCAATGCCATGTGTGAACAACTGTTTTAGCTCGTCTACCAAAGGTTGTAGAAACACGTCAATATTTTGTCGAGGATTATTTGGACCGGGAATGATTAAAGGAATTTGTACATATCGCTCTTTCAAGGCCAACCAAGGAGGTAGGTTGTAAACCGTGATAAACACTGGCCAACATGAATACTTTGCCCCACTTGTATTATTTGGACTAAATCCATTTGTACACAACCCAAGACGAATATTGCGTGTCTCTTTTGCAAAATCAGAAAAGACCGAATTAAAATGGTGCCAGGCTCGACCTTCACTAGGATGACTCGTCTTTTTGGATAGACTACGATTTGTGTGCCAAGTCATATGTTGGGCCGTCTTTTTTTAATAGAACAATCTTTGAAGTCTTGGTCCGATAGGCATGTAAGTCATCACCAGCTTAGGCACCTTTTTCCCTCTTTCCTTGTATCTGTATTCATTACAAACTATACAACGATCCAGATCAGAATGCGGCCCATTGAATAGCATGCAATGGTTTTGGCACACGTGAATCACTTGTGAGGGCAACTCTAGTGGTTTCAACATCTTCTTGGTCTCATAAAAGTTTCTAGGTAGCTTGTTATCATCACGTAGAATGTCTTTGACTATTGGAAGTAGTTTGTCATATGTCGAGTCAGAAACATTACAATCTGATTTCCAATTCAATAACCTGGTGGTGATAGAGAGTGTGCTAGCATCTTTACAACCCTCCCATAAAGGCTCATTAGCTTGCTCTAACATATGGTAGAATGCATGTGCTTCTTGATTTGGATCTTGGTGCATGCATTCCATGACCATTTGATCATATTCAGTATATTCACCAAGATCTTCAAAACATCTTAACCCACATGCTGAGACGGTATGGGGTTTGAACATTGGTCCACGTCTATCGACTCTTCAGATTCACCGTGCGCGTACCATAGCTGATAATCTTTCATAAATCCTTGTGAAGTTAGATGACAATCAAAAACGTTTCTCGTCTTGTAGTAACGGTTTTTGCATTTACTACACGGACATCTAATTAGTAACTTCTGGACCCCGCCTATAGTTTCCTCTTCAATGTTATTTGCGTGTTCATATGCAAAATCCAAAAAATAATCAACACATTGTTGAAAGTGCTGATTTAAAGTACCATCTTTATTGAATCTCATCCCGTACATCCATTCTCTATCTGACGACATTTTTATAGATCTATAACTAAAATTGAAAAAGTACTAGAGCTTAACACAGTAAGAACACACATGCGTGCACATATACTATCCATTTGCAGTTTATTCAAGTCATGTCAACTCTCAAATCACTAAACGGGTCAAATAAATAAAAAATCAACTAAATCGACATGTCAAACAGGTAGTTTCCAACTTTTAAGCAACAAAAGATCTTGATAAATAAATCGATAGACAAATGTGTTCCTAATTAGATGTGTGCAGAGACCATTGGAGGAGATATATAACATAAGGGTGGAAAAGAAGTCAACTTTGAAGACGGGAAAGTGCAATGTTCCATGAGATTGACATGTTGACCAAGATGTTTTCTGTAGCAGTCCTGCTATCATTAATTTTTTTACAAGAAGCCACAGGTTCGATCCTTGTACATTACGTTTTTTTTTTTTATGTTTACTTCCTAAACAAACAGATTCATTGATTTCCTACTTTCCTTACTTCCTAAACAAAAAATAACAACAAAAATTAGCATCTTCGATCCTTGTGCCGTATGTTTCTTGTGTGTTTACTTCCTAAACAATCAGATGCCACGATTTCCTACTTTCCTAATTACTCCCTAAACAAAAAAAATAACAATAAAATTAGCATTTGTTTGCTTTTATTTTTTAGTTTTATAACTTGAATTTTGTTAGTTGTCTAGATGTTTAAGGATTTATTACTATGAATATAAAGTTTGAAATTAAAATAACATGTAAATCTTTATATCATTGTATGCAATGATTCTATGAATTTGAATTCAGAACTTGTGTCCAGATCAGAAAGAAGGAAGGCAGCAGATCAGCAAAAAAAAAAAGCAGTTTTACAGCAAGAGAATGCTTCAACAGAGCTACGATTTGATCAAGCAAGAGCAAGAGATTTGATTAACCATAACAGGTTGATCAAAGCAAGAACAAACATCAAGAGCTAGAAAGTCTGATACAATTCCACTGGGTTAAATTAGCTCAGTTAAACTATTGGAGCAGACTCTTCACCCAGTCAAATAGTGTTACAGATTAGCGGGAAATTGGAGGAGTGGGGAGAGCAGTTCACAATAGGCCTGTCAATGGATTGGATATTGATCCATATCCAATCCAATCCGATCCATTTAAATCACTTATTGGATCATAAAAAATACTAATCCATTAATTAATTATGTAGGAGACTAGAAAGTTGAATAAGGCTAGTTGCGAGTGAGATGATTGGAACATTTGATTTGTTACCAATGGCGATTACGAAATCGACTTGTGAGGATGTCGTGGATCCTAGAATCGCTGCCGCTTGAACGTTTTTCAAGAGGTCTATAGCTACCGAAGCTGCTCGAATGTTGTCTTGTTTTGAATCACGAAAGTTGAATGATCTAGTGGTTGAAGATGAAACTACATTTGGGAAAATGATTCCAGAGGGAAAAGGGCAAAAGGGGTGTTTACCGAAAGAAGTCGGTAGTAACTGGTGGTCATGAAGAACATCACAAGGTTAAAGATGAGAGTGTAGTCGAAAAGGTCGTTGATGTGAGTTTGAAAGCTTCAGTTGGGGATGAAATGGAATCCACCATCAAATTGGTTCAGACTGATGTGAGTTTCAAGGTTTCAGTTGGGGATGAAACCGAAACTGAATCTGTAAATGAGAAGCATAATATACGCCCCGAAATTGAACTGTTAATGTTGGATCAAAGAAAAGTAGATACATCAGGGTGGAAATGGAGGCACTGAGGTTTGTGGATGAGGCAGGACAAATGGCTAAATGGAACGAGGTGTACAGCGGGTTCGCACCATCTGTTGCAAAAATCATCCTTTATGTTGACACCAGATTGCAAAGTGTGTCATTTGTCTTCAAAAAGTACAAAAAACGTACTCGATGTTTGCAAACCCTTGCACGTTATGTCCTTTAGCCCTAACTCAGTTGGCTTTCATGGTTAAGTCTGACCAAATGAGTCCCACATGAGGGTATTTTGGCCATTTTACCCTAAACACTTAAATAAATAATAAAAACACCTCTCTCTCCATCTCTCTCAAAACTCACTCTCCTTCCTTTACTCTTTCTCTCTCTCTCTATAATTCCGCCATGGCACCACTACTGCCATCACATCACCACCGCCCATAGCTCCTCCACCACAACACCACCACTGCCATTGCACCACCACCGCCACAGTACCACCGCCATCACATCACCAACTCGTCGTCACTACATAACTCCGTCGTCGTCGAAACCCTAAAAGTCGTTGTCACCCTAAAATCTGTCGTTCCACTAATCCGCCGGATCTGGATTTGTCGAAACTCCTTTTTTCATTGCTGCCCATTATGGTTGTCGTTCACTGCTGTTATATAACCACCGACAAGTTTTGTGAAGAAGATGAGGATTCGGGTTGTTCTAGATCTGATTTCTTCATTTCTAGATTTTGTTTTATGTTGAAATTGTTAGGGTTTTTTAGTGTACGGATTGATCTGCATGTTTTTGTTGATCTGAATTGTTTCTATTCAATTTGATGCTCTTGTTTGTGCTAATATGTTGTGTTTTTAGAGGATTTTATAAATTGAGTGGGGTTGTGGTGGTCATGGTGGGTAGGTGGTGGCTGATGGTGGAGGTTGAAAGAGACGGTATGTGTATGTGTTAGAGAGAGATATTTATTAAGTTTTTTTATATGTTAATTTTTATGTTTATTTATTTGAGTAAATAATGTAAAATGACTAAAATGCCCTCATGTGGGGTTCAGTTGGTCAATTTAACCATAAAACTAACCGAGTTCGGGCTAAAACACATAACGTACAAGCGATTGCAAACATCGAGTACGCTTTTGTACTTTTTGAAGACAAAGGGCACACTTTGCAATCTGGTATCAACATAAAGGACGCTTTTTTGTAATATTAAAAATGTATATTATATATAGTATAAGAATCAAATTAAAGTTTTAAATTACAGAAAGGAAATTGGTAGCACATAGGGTATTAAGGTTTATATAATATAACTTTCACCACCATCAACAACCACCCACCACCACCATCAACAACCACTACCACTATCAGCCGGCACCACCACCATCAACAATCACCATCGTCAGCCGCCACCACCACCCCACAACCACAACCACAACCACAACCACCACCACAACCACAACCACCATGGTGGTGATTGTTGATGGTGGTGATTGTTGATGGTGGTTGGTGGTTGTGGCGGCTGATGGTGGGGTTGTTGTTGTTGATGGTGGTGGTGACTGATGGTAGTGGATGGTGGTGGTAGGTGATGGTGATGGAAGTGGTGGCTAATTTTGGTGGTGGTGAAAGTTAGGATTATTAAAATATAATAATTAGGTTTGTGCCACATAACTGTAACATCCCTATTTTTAACATAGGTTTGGTTAAATTTATTTAACCACTAGTAAAATAGTAACTAGTTTACTTTTTATATAAATATTCAACCCAAATAGTTTTAAACACTATTTTATATAGTTGGTTGAAATATTATACTAATTAATTGGCCTGTATATAGGTGACATTTCTAATAAAATAAAAGTCTATAAAAATTTATATTATTAGACGGGTAGATTACGGGTAAGTTAACTATAAGAAATATGAAGTTCCTAGACGGGCCTAGGAACCGTATAAAAATTAATTTATAAAATACATTGTATTTTGAACCTACTATATTTTTAATGAAACTTAGACCCAAATGTAGACAAAAATATACTCGTTCTAATGACATATTTATTATTTTATAAAACGTTATATTTTAGAAATTATACGCGCCAAAGAAGTATACCAATTGAATTAATTATATATAAAGTGAAATAATAAATAAATCTAACTTCTAAATTATGAAAAGTGGTACATGTCAATCAGAATAATATAAATAATAAAATTTAACAATTTGATCTAAGAATTTTATTTACACATATCGAGATATTTAATAAAATAATAATAATAAAATAAAACCAATACATAGAAGGAACCTGTCATGTCAGTTCATATCCATCTCAAAGTTTCATGTCTCATTTATTTTAATATAATAAACTAATAATAATAAAATAATAATATATGAAAGAACTCAAAGATAAGAATGTAATAAAATAATATTATAAGTAAACTACATAGAGACACGTATGTGTGTAAGTGTCATAAAAAGGAAAAGATAAAGGACACATACTCTAAGTGGAGAAATCAGTATAAATAGAAAAGCTGTGCACTCTCACAACTGCTAAACATTCTTTTCTCTCTCTCTCGATTGGCTTTTCCCTTGTCAGTCTCCAACTTCAATTTTCCTTTTTTTTTAATAATAAGGTTCTGCCCCGTTTAAATGTTTTAACTCCCGATCACCGCTACCCTTTCCGATTGATCTGAGCCTCATAACATATGTCAGGGCTCTGCCCGACTAAGTTATTGGGATTATGTCTCAGGACATCGGGATAAGGTTGAATTAGGGGTATTATACTTAACACAATTACAAATATATATTTTTATAGCTCAGAAATTATACCCAAAATTCTACCAGGAGGTTTTCTAATTGAACCCTAAAGTTTTAAAGTGGGTCCATTCTCTTTTCTCACTATTTTATTCCCTTTTTCTTTATAATATAATTATATTAAAATATGTCCCAAACCATAACAACTCCCACCAAAACTATTATATTTTTATTATTATTATTATTATTATTATTATATTTTATTCACTAAGAAACTCTAATTGAGACACCCAAGTAATTCTGCATAAACCCTAAAATTTTCATAACAATCATAATCAAGATCGGGGTCCCTAAAACTCAAGGGGGGTATTCCCTAAATTATGTTTATCCTTCGAAAACAGTTTTAAAACACGTAAACTCAAATTCTGTCGACTCAGCAAGGCTACCCAGGTGACAAAGCAGGTCTAGCCTACTTTGGGTTTCCCCGCGACACGCGACAAATCCCGGGGATCCTGTCGCGACACGCGGGAGGTACCAATTGAGGGTATAAAAACAGGGGTTTGGGGTTTGAACAGTTCACTTGTTTCGACGTCAAAATTCAATTCAGGCATTGAGATATAGTTCAATTACCACAAAAACACACACTAGCTCGAATTCTGCTATGATACAGGGTATTAACTCGATCGCTGCTACGATTCAATGTCCGGTCGATTGAAACTATCCGATGGATGTTTTAGTACTATCCTTTGTCATTCGTCGTGATTCCGACAGGATGTTTGAGTACCACCTGAACTCGGGGAATACTCTGTCATTTGTTGTGAATCCGATGGATGTTTAAGTAATTGCACTTTGTCATTCGTTGTGAGGGTTTTAATCTCGTGAGTTATCGTAAATGCTGTATTAGTTGCTTACCTAGTTCGTGTGCACTAGGTTACAAGGCAAAATCAATAAGCTAAGCTCTGCCTGTATAAATCTGCAATATATCAAGGCTTATCTGTAGACTAAACTTTGGCCGTATGAATCTGCATGCTTATAATGTGAGTCATTCTCTTTTTATCAAGTTACTTTCAAAAGCATGTTTATTTTCAAAAGTTATAATTACAGGGATTAAGTCTTTGTAATCACCAAATTACAGCCGGTATGTGGGGTATTGTATACATTACTTTTTCCCGCCACCATTGGACAACGAGTTAACCAATGGGTGGTCTGACCACAGTCACAGAAATAAGTCGAGTGACAAATACTGTGGGTAGTTGGTTGATATAGAAACAATGTAATCACCCTTAATACTGTAAATTATAACAAACAGGTCGTTTTATTAAATAGAATGATTCACTCAGTATTTTCCGCTGACAAAACCTTTTTAAAACGCGTTTCAGGTAATTACAGTAGATTGGAGTAAGAGATGGATATGGCACTAAAAGGCTTCAAGAGGTGGCTTATTTTATTAATTAAATCAAATTAAGAAATATTGTTTTATGTAATCAAATTTATCTTTATTAAAGCTACCATTGTAAAACATGGGTTTATCCCATCTATTAATAAATAAAATCCGGTGTTTTCTATAAACTCTTATATTTTTCCTAACTCACGGTCCTGATGAAATTTCCGCTGCAACGTTTTCAAAATAATAACCGGTACCACTGGGCTGTTCGCGACTCCCGATTCCGTCCAGGGTGGGTCGGGGACCGTGACAATAACTAACCACATCAGCCAATAATTAGGTTTGTGCCACGTTAGAAAAAGGATCTATGGGGTCAAATTGGTACAATTTGGGAATGTTAGACGGAATTTTTTAAGTTGAGACTCTTGTAGACCAGTGAGTGAGTGAAAGTTAAAATTATTAAAATCCAAATAATGTTTTGTGAAAAAATTGTCGCAAGTTGCGACAACTTTGCCACAATTTTAGATTTTTTAGTCTGTAAAATTGTTTCTTATATTGTATGAACAAATAATATGAGTTATCAAATAAAAAGATAATAATGTTTTGTGGGAAAAATGTGGCAAGCTGCGACAACTTTGCCACAAATTTTCATATTTTAGTTTTTAAAAATGTTTATTTTTATCGTACTAACAATTAACATTTAAAGAGCCTTTGGCCTAGCTGTATCAAAGTGTTGGATAAGACTTTTCCTTCTCATATGAAAGAGGGTTCGAATCCCATTGACAAAAATTAAGCCGCTAAAAAAATAGTTAATAAAAATTGATAAATAATATAACTAAATTTTGTGGGAAAATCGTTGGAAGTTGCTACAAATTTGCCACTGTTTTAATTTTTTTTTTAGTTTTATAAATTGCACTAACTACTAATAAAAGTTAATAAATGAAAAAGAAACAAAGTTTTGTGGGAACATTGTTGGAAACATAGTTAACTTTGCAACGAAATTGCCACAAATACAAGTTTGGTGACTATCTTGTCGAAAAATTGTGGGAAAATTTATGGTTTTTAATATTTGTCTAAAATTTGTCGGAAACTTGTCAAAAAGTTGCCACAACTTTGCCACTGTTTTGAATTTTATTTTGTTTTATAGATTCACTAACTAATAATAAAAGTTAATAAATGAAAAAAACAAAGTTTTGTGGGAACATTGTTGGAAACATAGTTAACTTTGCGACGAAATTGACACAAATATAGGTTTGGTGACTATCTTGTCGAAAAATTGTGGGGAAATTTATGGTTTTTAATATTTGTCTATAATTTGTGGGAAACTTGTCGCCAAAATTAAGTTGTGGGAAATTTGTCAAAAAGTTTTGTAGCAAAAAAAATCATTTTTCTAGTAGTGACTTGAACTTTTAAATTGTGTGGAAAAATGTAAGTTGCGGTCACCTGTAACCATTTTGACGTTCAAAATGGTATTTGACCATGTGTTAGTTGTTGATCATTTGCTTATGATTAGATCTTTATATGGTAGGCATTATATATGTGTGGTTAGCAATTGATATTCAATCTATATATTACGTCCAGCATTTCTACTTGGAATACCATTGTATATTTTCTTTTCCAAACTCTATTACTAATATGATTGTAATGGGTTAGACTCTCATTTTTAGGAGGTTCATAATAGCACCCAATGCCCATCAGCAACACCTCAAAGCCCATCTCCAAATGAACATGACACACGTGGTAACCATGAAGACGGCACATGTATATAAATGTGATTCTGGTCCATTTGGAGCTGTTGACTTTCAAAGAAAATGATCAAAATCAGTTGAATGATGTGGCGGGAGAAGAACCATAATGAATGATAAGCAAATTCATATTGTGGTAAAGGAGAAGAGGTTGGAAAAGGAACGATACATCTAACCAAAAGTGGTTTGGAAAAAAATTGGAGAAAGAAAGGATGAGTGGAATTATTGTATGGTTGGTGACGGAAAAAGAAAAAAGATAAAGCGGAGAAAGAGGTTATGCATGATAGGATGACAAACATTGAAATAATGTTAAATATTTAGGTGTCATAGTCATCAAGTTAGGCTATAAACACTTTATATTGTGTGTATTATGTTATGATAATTGTTATATTAAGTGAAATGTTTTATGTGATTTTGATAAATGTTGATGCACCTTCATGTGGATGTGGCTCGGTTCGGTTCGTCATGTATAAAGCCCACTTATTTGATATCCTCCTATTAAATATGAATGGCATATAAAACGAGAAGCCAATGAATGAAGACATTATCTTATTGAAACAGTAAGGGGAGTGGGGGTGGTCACTAGTGATAGAATTATATCACTCACAATATCCAATCAACTAGCTATATTAGACGATTCTATACTATATTGACACTTTTTTTTCACACGTTACCTAAAAAAAGTTCCAATAAATATCATATAAAATAGAAAAAATATATAAGTTGTACAATATCTATTTCATGTTTTCATTGGACCAACTTCTTTAGATTTGCCGTCATTTTTGACCGAAAGAACGAATTAATGACCAAACTTTTTTTTTTCTGATTTTGTTAGCTACACCAATATGTGAAGAATATAATATCAATTATTAAAATAACGGTTAGATAGATGCATTTAATTTTAGATAATTGTTCAGATAAATAGCCTATGCAAAGAAAATATTAAACCTGCCAGAGACGTATCATGATTTTCTAAGACTATGTCTAGTCATAAAGCCCATTTGGGGGCGTTATGCGACACGTGACGAAATGCGTAAGGGATGGGCTTTATGGGGCGTTATATCAAAATAGGGTGTAGTGGTAATGGGGTTATATAACCCCTTCAATTACGCATACATATGTATGTATAATACTTTGTATTAAAACTCTATTCACTATGTACTAAACCGAGAGTTAAATTGAATAAAACTGGTACTAAATCTCAGTTATTTGGTTTTATTTATTTTTTTCATAAAAGAAGTTGCTATAAATGGAGTCTCACGTGCTTTATATTTTATTTTTCATCATGTCTAGAGGGGGCAATCTTGACCCAAAGCCTTCCGAGTGGGTTAGTTTGGGTTACTTTTAAAATTGTATGGGTTGGTTTGGGTAAAATATTTTAACTAAATGGGTCACAATGGGATACTTGAAATTCTATCTTGTTATTTTCGGGTCAAATCGGGTCGACAACATTAAAGAAATGGGTCAATGTGGGTTACTGTCTTAAAGAAAAGGGGCAGGTTTCGGGTCGGGACGAGTTTCGTACCGTTTTGACCCGTACCTTTTCAACACGAACCGTTTCGCCGCGTATCGTTTCGCCGCGAACCGTTTCGAATTGAATCATTTCGACCTGTACCGTTCTGACCCGAATCGAACCGTTTCGACGCGAACCGTTTCGACTCGTACCGTTTCGACCCGTACCGATCAATTTCTTCATCCAAACATTTCTCGGTTTTTTTCAAATACTCCAAACAATCACAACACCCGTTTACCAGGTCCCTCATGTCCCTCATGTCTCACATGTTGTATCCTCCATTCCCTTTTTGATTAATATATAGTATCTACACAAATTCAATGTTGTCTCACATGTGCCACTATTATAATATGATGGAAAATTAAAAGAAATCACAAAAGTTACACATATGGATCGTCAACTGTGGCCCACCCTTTTCAAGCCCTAATTGAAAATAAAATTAAACATTCCCGCTTCTATCTTGGCTCGCTCTCTCCCCTTTCCCGCTATTCATTCCAGCCCTAATCTTCCCACCAAAGAAATCGACCAGCCGATGAGTAGGCGACGACGAAGATAGAGGCCAGAAGCTGCGTTCCAGATGGTGGTTTCAGGCGGCGCTTCAAACTGTGAAACCGGTAAGTTGACATGATCCCAATCGTAAACCCTAAGTCCCTAACTTTCATGGTAGTTTTGTAAAACGTAAATTTGACTGAAATTGTGAAATTTATTAGTCGTTTTTTGCTACTATAAGTGTTTTTTGTTACTATTAGTGTATAAATGTGAAAATTATTAGTGTTTTTGCTGAAGTATTGGATAAAAAATCGAATTCCGGCTCCGGCTAACTTCTGGTGGTGAAAGAAGTAGATTTATTCTGGTGGCTAAGTTTCGTGATGTTGCAGAGGAGGTGTTATTGCAGGTTTGTGAGGGAGATAGTGAGGAAGTTGATAGTGTTTTTAATTAAAAGGGAGACTATTTAATTAGTTTTTACCCATTAGTGTGATGAATCAGCGATTTATTTAGAGTCATTACATGTCATCTGTGTTTTTTTTAATTAAAAGGGAGACTATTTAAATAGTTTTTACCCATTACATGTCATCTGTGTTTGATGAATCAGCCATTTATTGCAGCTGAAAATTGAATGTCATTTATATCTTTTAAATTATAAGTGCAGTCACTTTTCTTGTTAAACGACTAGGAATCTCTTCAGTGTGGTACACACAAATACATAATTACACCTGTTAGAGAATGTGAGATGCATCAAATATGATAGTTTTCTGAATTGTGATTACATTTGGCCATCTTCTGAAACTGCTAAAGATTACATTTTGTCAACTTTGGTTTGCAATTTAAACAACTGTTGAATATATATAAAAAAATATTATCTTTTCAGAAGTATAAGACTGCACTTGTGATGGGTCAAAGTAGCTGATTATATTCAACAGTTAGTTTGTTTTTATCATGTTCCTATTAAGTTTAATTAGAGTCAAAGTGATGGGTCTTGTAACCATGTTAATTGGTCAGTGGCCCTCATTAGTAGGTTAGACCACCCGTAGTCATTTTTGTCAAAATTGGCCCTCAAAAACGCCCCATTCCGCCCCTCAACCCCCCCCCCCACGGCGTTATTGGGCGTGTTCTCGGCTGAAACTTGTTTCGCGTGTTCTCGGCTGAAACTTGTTTGGCGTTTTTTGAATAACGCTGAAGGGGCAATTGTTTGGCCAATCATTTTTTAGCTTCCTTTTTTTAAGCCAATAGGTTTTTGGTTGGTTTTTTTATTTATATTTAATTCTCTACACTCTTTTAACATAATGCCCACATCCCCACTACACCCATGGTTTGTGAGTTTTCTTTTGTTTGAGTGGAGCCTGATCCGACAGAACTTGTAATTGAGAAGTGTTGGTTGTTAAAGAAGCAAACTTTTAAAGGATTGAATAAATTTAAGATGTGTGTATTTATGAACGTATCTGTACATACATGCATAGTAGTTTAAATGATCAGCATGAATCATATCATCTAATTAAATATATTAAATATTACTCTCTAAATATTTATAAGACTAATTAATATATTTTTTTCTTTAAGTGTGTTTTCCAATAATTATTGGTTGTTTACTCTTGGTGATTTAGTGATTGGAAGATCGGGAAGCTTTACAAATACGCCAATTTGCATCATCTAGTCGAGACTTATAAGGTTAGTTCTTTTGATACCCCAAACTTATGTGATGTAGAAATATTTATTATATAATTGTCATACTAGATTACTAGCTCATGTATGTCTTTAAGTTAGCTTGATGGATCATGCTAAGCCTAACAAACTTAATTTATAGACCAACAACTCACTTTAAGCCATACGTGTTTGATATAAACAACATATAAAATAAAACTGATATGTATGAAATAATTTTGATGGATCATGCTAAGCCTAATGAAGGAGACAATTATGTAACTAGCATGATAATAAACTTTAAAGATAATTCATGTATGTGCATGTATTTGTGATCTTACTGTGTTAGGCTCTAACACTTAGTGGAATTTAGTTATAGATCAATAAAAATGTCGTCAAATAGAGAATGGATGTACGGGACCAGAACCAATAAAGACCGTACTATAAATTTGCAATTTCAACAACGTGTTGATTGTTTCTTGGATTTTGCATACAAAAATGCAAAGAACATTGAAGGGGAAACAATAAATGGGGTTCGAAAGTTATTAATTAGATGTCCGTGTAAAACATGCAACAACCGTTTTTACAAGACGAGAGGCATTGTGGATTTTCATCTAACTTCACAAGGATTTATGAAAGATTATCTGGTATGGTACGTGCATGGCGAATCTGATGAGCCGATGGATGTAGGCCAATGCTCAAACCCTAGACCGACTCAACATGTGGGTCAAGACGTTGATGAAGATCTTGGTGAATATACCGAATTTGATCAAATGATTATGGAATGTATGCACCAAGATCCAAATCAAAAAGAACAAGCATTCTACCACATGTTAGAGCAAGCCAATGAGCCTTTATGGGAAGGGTCTAAAGATGCTAGCACACTTTCTGTCACCACAACATTATTGAATTGGAAATCCGATTGTAATGTTTCCGACTCAACATTTGATAAACTACTTCCAATAATAAAACACATTCTACCTAGTGATAACAAGCTACATGTGAACTTCTACGAGACTAAGAAGATGTTGAAGCTACTAGAGTTGCCATTCCAAAAAAATCATGTGTGCCAAAACCATTGCATGTTGTTTAATGGACAACATTCTGATTTGGATTGTTGTATAGTATGTAATGAAAGCAGATATAAGGAAAGAGAGAAGAAGGCGGGTCAATACGATTTGATCAACAGCATTGGAACACCGAAAAATGGCAAAAAAAAGTCAATAGCCGGGAGAGCAAACCGCAAAAATGACTTGTGCCGTCATATACAGGCGGGTCAATACGATTTGATCAACATTGTATCAACTTGGTAAGCTAAATATTATTAACCATCTCTATATTTAACACTTATAATTTACAATACTCCTTTTTGTGTAGGACAAAGAAGCGGGTAAAACAGTTGGATACAAGAAAGTATTGTTACAGACCCATGCCACTAAGAGATGCAAAAAAATGTTACAAGATGGGGAGATAAGTGAAAATGATTTTGCGTCGTTGGAGTTTGTTACCGACCGTGCAAAGCGTTCATATGTAAGCTCTCTTCTATCATTTATTTATAACTAGTGGAATTCCTTCGAGCTTCGCGGAGGGTATTCGATTGATATCGGTTTGATTCTTTATAGTACTGACACTTGCTATAACTGTCTGAAGAGAAAACCAAAATTCTCAAAAAGACACTGATACATATTTTACATCAATCGAAACCTATAAACGAATACTGAAAGTTGTACATTCGTTAAGTCAACTTTGACCTAGGAGCTCTCTTATAGAAGGCAAAACATAGCTATCTTGTCTCACGTTAAATTGCGAAAAAGTTTTAAGTTTTCAAAAGTTTATATGGAAGAATGTTAGTTATAATGGTGGATTGGTGATCTTCTAATATATTATTTATTATTAAATTCAGTGCTTTCTTAAACCATACCAAAGAGTTAATATCTAATATTAGTCTCAATCATTTTCATTTGAATAAAATTAAAAATAAGACTGTAAAAAATCAAAGGTGAGTAAGGGAATAGTTCCATATCCTTTGTGATAATATAATATATATGAATTATGGTGTCCCTTTTACCGGTTGATAACTTTCACTTGATTAAATTATAGGTCGCATACTCGCAACAACTTAAAGATTTGTATGGGGACGTGGATTGCGATGATTTAGACTTGTGGGAAAGTTTGCATCCTAAGTGTAAGGGTCGCAAGATGTTCGGGATAGGATCTTCTGATCCTGATTTTCTGGTGACCGGAAAAAAATCATCTACAATTTGCGGTTCTAACGATGATGCCCGACACTCGCAAGAGGTATCATTATTTATTCTTGTTATTTAGATAGCATAAACATTTTTAAGATGGTCCTATTAGTGAAGGTAATAGTTTAGGCTTTAAATGGGAAGAATGAGTTTGCTGATATGGGTTTCATATGGTCGTATTGAAGGTAGATTGTTTGTGATTGATTGAGTACATTGCTGGTTGAATAGGTTTGTTATGGGCGGGTTTGGGTCACGGGTTAGAATGGGCCGTGCGGGTCAGAATGGATCGGGTCAGAATAGGTTATTTTCAAACATGGTTAATTTGATTCGGGTTAGAACGGGTTCACGTCAATTTTGATTTGGGTCAGAAGGGTTCATTTTCGAGGTTTATTTGGTTTGTGTTAGGAGTTTTTACAAAATAAGCACGAGTCGAGATGATTTTTACCACTCATGTATAAATATGTTTAATAAAAGTAAAATTGCAAGAAACATAAGGAATTGCGTACTTATAATACTTTTTAATAATTTATTAAAATAATTAAGTACAAATAAATAACAACATTTTAATATGATATTTCATTTTTTTTAATATGTATGTGTGTTTGCATTTTGTTATAAGGGATTTTTACGTTGTTAGTTAGATTTTTGTAGGGTTGTGTTGATCGACCTGTTCTGGTTGATATGTGATGATTACTGTTTTATAATTTTCAGCTTCAAAAAGTTCAGGCGGAACTAGAAAGAGAGCGTGAGGCTCGACAAAACATAGAAGACCGTTTCGAACTATTTCAATAAGAGCGTGAAAAAGAGCGGGCCGACCAAGACGTATGGCGAAAAAATATGGAAGAAATGGTGAAAAACATCGGAAAGAAGTAAACAAAGCTCTCGTTTTGTTTAGTATTGGAATGTTGGATTAGTTTTGAATCAAAAAACTTGCTCTTAATTAGGATTTTTTGTGTGTTTTGGAACTTTTGGAATGTTTTAGAATCTTGCTTGTTGCAAATGTTTTGGAATGTTTTATAATTTTGCTTGCTGCAATTTTTTTGGAATATTTTATATTTTGCTGCATTTTTTATACAAAAAATGGTTTTTTAAAATTCAGATTTGTTATTTTGTCACAAATCTTTGTCACAAATCTGTCGCAGAAGAGTTTTATAGTTTGTAGGAATTTTGTCGCATAAGAGTTTTATAATTTGTACGAATTTTGTCGCAAGAACGTTTTTAACTGTTTGTCGGAAATTTGGAGCTACATTAAAAAATATATTTTTTTAGTTGTAGGAAATTTGTCGCAAACTGTTTTGATAACTTTGTAGGAACTTTGTTGGAAACCGTTAGTTTTGTAGATAATTCGTAGCAAATTGTTTAGAGAAAATTTATAAATTTGTAGGAAACTTGTGGAAAGTTTTATGATTTGTAGGAAATTTTGTCGCAAGAAAGTTTTATAATTTTTAGGAATTTTGTCGCAGAAAAGTTTTATAATTTGTAGGAATTTTGTCGCAAGAACGTTTTATAATTTGTAGGAATTTTGTCGGGAAAATAAAAAATATGAATATTTTTTTTAATAATGATATTAATTTTAAAAATAAAATATCATAAAATAATATAAAAAAAGGCAAAAAAGTGGAACAATTGTCGGAATTTTGCAAGAAGAGCGATTTGTCAGTATTTTGTTACAAATTTTGCGACGGGAGATTTTGTAGAAATTTTGTAGCAGATTTTGTCATATTTTTGTAGCTAATCCGGTTACCCACAAGTTTATTTCCTATGAATTTTTTTGTAGGAAATTTGTAGGTAAGGCCAATTTCAGACAAATTTGCTACAAATTTGGTTGTCACAAACTTGGCAATTTTCTAGTAGTGTTATAATGTGATTCTGGTCCATTTGGAGCTATTGACTTTCAAAGAAAATGATCAAAATCAGTTGAATGATGTGGCGGGAGAAGAACCATAATGAATGATAAGCAAATTCATATTGTGGTAAAGGAGAAGAGGTTGGAAAAGGAACGATACATCTAACCAAAGGTGGTTTGGAAAAAAATTGGAGAAAGAAAGGATGAGTGGAATTATTGTCTGGTTGGTGACCGAAAAAGAAAAAAGATAAGGCGGAGAAAGAGGTTATGCATGATAGGATGACAAACATTGAAATAATGTTAAATATTTAGGTGTCATAGTCATCAAGTTAGGCTATAAACACTTTATATTGTGTGTATTATGTTATGATAATTGTTATATTAAGTGAAATGTTTTATGTGATTTTGATAAATGTTGATGCACCTTCATGTGAATGTGGCTCGGTTCGGTTCGTCGCGTATAAAGCCCACTTATTTGATATCCTCCTATTAAATATGAATGGCATATAAAACGAGAAGCCAAGGAATGAAGACATTATCTTATTGAAACAGTAAGGGGAGTGGGAGTGGTCACTAGTGATAGAATTCTATCACTCACAATATCCAATCAACTCCTGCCATGTCATCAGCCACTATTCTATCACTCACAAGCATTTTGTAGTGGCGGTGGTCATCACTAGTGATAGAATTCCATCACTCACAATTTTTTTATTGAAGTTTACCGTTGAATAACGGTCCAAAACACAGCCCAACGTTCGAATTTTGTAAACTTCAACGCGTGATTGTTTCAACGCGTTACAAATATAACGCGTGATCATATATGTAGCGGCGGTGTTCGTGAATTTTCCACGCGTGGTGGGACGGCCATAACGGACCCCCCCCCCCCACTCCCCTAAGGCCTTGGAATGAAATACACCTCATCGAGACAGGGATTGGTATTTTGGCTGGACAAGTCATCGAAACAAGAAAGGGCACATGACATCCAAACATGATTGTTTTGGATAGTTGTTAAACATGGAAACATGTTTATTAGGAAAGTCATCGAAATAGAAATGTTACACTATGGCCGAAACATATCAAAAATTTCGATACACTCTAGTTTCTATTTGGATGTCACTTAATTTTTTCAGTATGTTTCGATGATTCTTGAATTGTTCAATCCTATTTGGATGTAATTTTGTTTGTTTCATGATGAAGGGGATGTGTTTCGTTGTAAGTCTCTGGTATGGACTATAAATACCAGAGACATTCCCCTATTTCATCTAAGGGAGCACAGTTTTAGAGAGTGAGAGCATTCTTGTAATTCCTCATTTCCTTGTAACAACACTCTGCGAAATACACAGTGAGCATTAAATAATGACATATTCTTGTGTTTCTTGTGTTCTTGGGCTTGATTTGCATATAATCATGGATTCCGCACTTGGTTTTGTGTTAAACAACAAGGATAGGTTGTTCTAGATCCTCCTCTAGGGACCTACAAGTGGTATCACAGCTTTGGCTTGATTTCTTGTTGAAAATCAAGCTTTATTGTGAGATTTGAGTGATTTTTAGGTGTTTATTGAAGTGTTCTTGTTCAAAATTGAAAACCTACTCTTTTTCATGATAATATGGTCTTAATCTTGCTAAAATGATGTGGTTTTGTAATACTTTTGGTTGAAAACTTATCAAATCAGTTGAAGATTAACAAAATCTGCTTTTTAGTGTGTGTTAGAGTTTGAGTTTTTGTGTTTCATATTTGTTGGTGCATTTATGTGTCTGTAACTTTGTCTTGTTTACGTTGTTTGTAATACGGTCTTTTGTAATCGAGTCTGTAAGCTCCGTCAAGTCTACCTAGTTGGATATCCTCCTATCCTACTTGGTATGACGTTTTGTCACTGTATTTGTAATGTATGTTAAACATATGCTAGTGTGCATAGTGTTTACATATAGTTAGTCTTGATCTTATGTCTTCTGTTTAAACACCGAGTGATATATTCTGTCTTGATTAATGATTGAAGAAGATCCAATCTTCGTCATGTTTATGCTTGGCGAACCCTCATTGTTCGTAGTGTTATGTGTATGACGAAGAATCAATCTTCGTCACACATAACCTTCATCACATAGGAGTTCGCCAGTGAACAATATATATAGCTGGTTATGTTTAACCGTTCAGGTATGAGAGCATAGAGAAACTGAGAGTTTATCGTTCAAGCATTGTGTGTATATGTTTGATGTTGTTCTCGTCCTTTTAATCTAAAGTTAATCTTTGGTTATCTGTTGTGTTACTTGCTTTACTTTGTTCGGTTTGCACCGTCACGTGGATTCCGCACTCGTGACCGTGTTTGTGATAAACAGAGATAGGTCTCCGTATTGAGACTCCGAGAAAAACGGACCTACATGTGGTATCAGAGCCTTGGCTCTTCTCTTTTCCTTGTTTAAAACCAAACATTGTTGAGTTTTATCAAGTTTGTTTATGATTTTCATGAAACTGATCTTTTTGAAAAGTTTATGTTTTTAAGAAAAAGTTTCTGAAATCTGGGAAAATCAGTGTTTATAGTGTTATTTTGCTATAGTTTTATGGAAAACCTTGTTATATTACATGTGTACATGTTAAGATTTGGTTTTCATTGAAAGTTTTAGCAAAAATTCTTGTTCGGAAATTTGTCCGATGCCAGAAAACTCATCTAGTTTGCCGGAAACTTCAAAGTGTTCATCAGGATATTGAAAGTGTTCTTGGTGATATTCATACCTTTTCTGTGTTTGATTCATAATATGTGTTAGAATTATCTGTTTGCATTATTTGTTTGCATTATTGGTCTGTCATTAAAATATAATTGTTTGACAAATTGTTTTGTTTGACAAATTGGCAAAATAATGAATGGATTGGTTCTGTCACACAACAAGTTGTTAGTTTGAAAAAAGTGTCACCAACTTGTGTTAGAAAATATTCGTTTTGTTTTTCAAAAATATCTAACAGTTGTTATCCTTTGTCAACGAAGAATCCCCTTGATGAAATCCCTATGCTTCGTCAAAATTGTTTTAGACGAAGATTACAATTCTTCGTCAAACTTGTTTTAGACGAAGATTACCATTCTTCGTCAAGTTTTGTTAGACGAACAATCAGTCTTTTGTCGTTTGGTTTGTGACGAAGAACTGCATTCTTCGTCGACTTTGTCTTTGATGAAGAATCAAGTTTCATCACACAATTCTTCGTCGCACATACTTGTCATATTTAAACAGAAGCTTTGCAAAACCATCTGAACAGTCTATTTTCAAGTGTGTGATCAGGTACAATTGTTCATATATCAATCATAAGTACTAGCCCTTGGGATTGGAGCAGTAGCTCAAGTACGGCTCAAGATCCGACCTCTGCAGCGGCTTGGATCAATAATATGATGCCACAACAAACAATTTCTGCAAGTCAATGGGCATGCGTAGCAAATCAAAATCAAAGTATTCAGAATTTGCTAATGAGCGAAAGTGAAACGGGTAGCAACAATCGACCGCCAAAGCTAAATCATATGAATGACTATCCATCTTGGAAAGGCCGATTTCATACTTATGTTCTAGGGCAAAACACCGAGCTATGGATATGTTTCACTACAGCATACAACACAGCTCTTGAAGAAGCAGGTTCAAATCCAACAACTTTGGCAAATATGATTGAAGCTGACAAGAAAGCGTACAATCTTGAAAAGAAGGCGTTTGCTATTTTGACGCAAGCTCTCCACAAAGACATATATCATCAATTCTCTTATTGCAATACAACAAAAGCCTTATGGGACATCCTAGTTACAAGAGGAGAAGGGAATGCGGCGACAAGGAAGACTCGCTACGACTTGTTGAAAAAGGAGTTTGACGCATTTTTGTTTATGGAAAAAGAAACTTTAAATGAAATGGTAACTCGTTATTATCATTTGATAAGTGAAATGTTTTCTTACCAGGTTACTGCAACTCCACAGGAAATGGTGACAAAGTTTGTTAATGCTCTACCGCCAAAGTGGAGCCCTTTCATTGAACTATTGAAGCATACAGGTGTCTTAGATGCTATCAGTATCTATGAATTCCTTCAAAAGCTGGAAAATAAAAATGAAGAAGAAATCCGGAAGGCGAAACGAATCTCAACCCCCCAGAATCCAGAAATGTATTTTGGAGGGATTAATCCTGTTGCAAGCTCCAGTTAGCAACCAAAACTTCAAACGGCGTTCATGTCCAATTCAAGCCCGTTTCCTATAGTGACAAATGTTAATCCTTTTGGATTTGTGCCCGAACAATCTCAATCTCAACCTCAATTTGATCCTAGTGTCTGGTTCCTGCAATCACAACCTCAAGTTGCTCAACCTCAATCTCAACCTCAATTTGATCCTAGCGCTTGGTTTCCAAAACCGCAAGTTGTTACCCCTCCACCTCAACCTCAACAAGCATTCTATGGTAACAATTTTACTCAACCGCAAAACCCCAATACCACCAGGGTTGATACTTCAAACCTTCCCCAGGTCAATGTAGAAGTTGCCAAGGAACACATGGAACTTCTTAGTACGATGGTCAATGCCTACTGTGGTTTAATCGCAGGTCAGATCGGAAACATTAATCTGACCAATGAAGACTATCAACAGATTGATAGTCATGAAATGGAGTTAATGGATATTAAGTGGGCATTTGCGAACACGGTTAGGCGAGGTAAAGACTACATGAGCAGAACCGGGAAGACTAGTTTGGAAAGCAAAAGGGATACAAAGTACGGGTTCGACAAAGATGCTGTCACGTGCTTTAACTGCGGAGAAAGGGGTCACTTCAAGCGTGAGTGCACTCACCCGAGCAGACAAACTAATCAAAATCCCTTCAGGAATCAAACAAGTGCTTCCAACCAGAATCAAGCTAACCAAGAAAGAGGGATAGTAGTTGTCAACAACCAGACCAACACCGCCAACACTAACCAATTGGATCCTTCTAACACCAACCGTGCATTAGTTCTTCAAACTGATAAAGGTTGTGATTGGTCTGTACAGTTTGGAGGTGGCGATCAAGGAGGAACTGCATGCTATGCTAAGATCATTAATCACATCAAGCATGTGCGTAAGGAAGAATTCTTCGAAAGCGATGATAGCTCGGGTTATACTGGAAGCTCAGATGAGGAAAGCTCGAGCATTGGAGATTATTGTTCAGAATCGGAGGTAAAGGAGGGAAGTGATTCTGATGTTGATAGTTTGTTGATGGAAGCTGAGGAGTTAAAGTGTCAGAAATCTATTCTGATCAAGAAGGTTGATATTGCATCGAAAGAGATGGAGAAGTTCTTTTCTGAAGATGGATGCCTTTATGGTAAATGTCGCAGCCTCTTCAAGTCAGGTAAATTCTGATACTCCTACTCCTAGCATATGTAGTAATTGTGCTGAATTGAAACATGAATCTGAAACGGTTCATGGTCACAACCAGAGTCTAGTTATTGAACTGTCAAAATGCAAAGAGGCAAACATGGCCTTGGCTCGCAATGAAAAGGATTTCAAATCAATCATTGAAACTTTAAAGAAAAGTGTTTCCGAATTGTCTAAAACTGTTTTTAACAAACAAACTGGTATTAATAACTACATTAATATTATTGAGGAAACAAAGAAGGAGCTATCCATGGCTAAATGTGAGTATGAAGCGATCAAGCTCAAATTGGAAAGTTATTCTAACTCCCGATATGTGCTTGATCACATCATTGAAATTCAAAAACTGAAAGGGAATGTGAAAGGCGTTGGGTATAAGTCGTGTCCGCTGCCGTTGAGACACAACTATACCAAAATGCCCGATGAAGAGGAAATGCCTCGTTTTGATCCAATTGTACCTCTTGATTATAAGGAGGTCACTACAGGATTAGGGTTTAAATCGGACAGTTCCTCAGCTAGCTCATCTGAAGGAACAGAAAAGTCAACATCTACGGAACAAAGTGCTCCAACTGTTGAGGACTATGATTCGTCAGATGATGAATCAGATGTGAATGATCAGGATAAATCTCTTGATAAGATGAAAGGAGTAGAAATTCCTATTGAGAATCATATTCTCTATGATCCTTTTACTCCTGCTATGCACTCTGTTGCTAAACAAGAGATAGATCCTATCAAGGAATCTGTGTCTACAGTTAAAAGTGAGAATGTGTTGTATACTTTAGTCGGTGATGGTAAAATATATCCAAACAAAGATTTTCCAATTAAAAACGTCAATCAATCTTTGATTGATAAACTGTTTGAAGATACTACCAGTAAGTTTTTAGGTAAGGAGATCCCGAAAGTTATTGTAACTCAATGTGATCCTATTCCAAAAACTGAAGTTAGAAAACAGTATGGAAATCAAAGATTACCGATAAAGCATCAATCTATCGCTTCTAAGGGTAGACAGCAAGATCAACGAGCTCAAAATCCTAAGGTTTGGAAACCAAAGTTTGAAACAAAGGGAGCTTGTTACAAGAAGAAAAGCAATGATGTTAAATTTGTAGCATTAAAGGGTACTGATAGAGTGGAGACTATTGAAAATAAATCAAATACCGAATTTATTCAACAAGTCAAAACTTTAAAACGTAATAGTCAAAACAATTACACTCAACATACAAATGGGTATGATGAAGGAACCAGTACCTTTGGGTCTACAAGTTCAACATCAGGTTGTCAATCAGAATCTCCTAATTGAAAGGAGATCTTGTTTTAAATGTGGAGAGTTTGGACACATCATCAAAAACTGTACAAACTCTCCCAAAGAAAAGTTTGTTGAGAGAGCCTCTCCTGAAAAAGGTCACCAACAACACCTTTCTGTTTCACCACAACAAGATAAACGCACTGTTAAAGAACAAGAAACAAAACAACGACGTCAAAACGTCAAGGCGATTGAAAGGGCCTTAAAATCGGAAGTAAAATCTGTTAAAAAGGAACCAAGTTCATTACAACCATTAAAATCAGAAATTTCAAAATCTTTTAATAATACACGGTCTGATAAACGAAAGGAATCTTGGAAACCTAAAACCAGTGAAATTTCAGAGGGAGACATAAAATTTTCGAGTCATCAAGAAATCGAAATCACATTTCTTGATGATCAGGGACGACCCAAGACCACTAAGGCTTGGGTCCCGAACTCCAACTAATTGTTGAATGAAATGTGTAGGGTGTTCCAGGATGAACTGTTAATAGTCATTGGATTATTGACAGTGGAGCATCTAGGCACATGACTGGCAACTTACGACTTCTTTATGATGTGAAAAACATTAGAGGAGGTTATGTCGCATTTTCTGGTGACAAAGGCGGATGCATCACTGGAGAAGGAATGATCTCCAATGGTGTTGTGAGTTTCGATAAGATCAATTATGTACAACAAATTGATCATAATCTTCTGAGTGTTTCGCAAATCTGCGATAAGAAGTTCACCGTGCATTTTGATGATGCCGATTGTTATGTGCTGAAGCCTGGGTTTAAAATTCCAAAGGAATGGATTCTCTTATCGGTGTCACACCCTGATCGCGTAAAACAACAAACCGCGACAGAAACGTCGGGGAGTGGAGTGGCAGAATTATTGTTTCACAACCATGGTATTTAAAGTTTCATTTTATTTGAAATAAAAAGGATTACATTGTCTTAAAACGAAGGAAACAAAGAGTACATAACATAATTAAACTATTCTTGCTTCATTTTATGGCACTAAGGCCCATGTCCGCCTAAGTGTATCTTGATCAACCATATGCATCAGCTCCTGAAAACACATGTGAAAATAGGTACGTCAGCATAAAAATGCCTGTGAGATACATAGGTTTATTGATTTAGGATTCATGACTTGTAGTTGAAAGAAAATTTTAACAAAAAGTTAGTCATGAATCTTAGTGAAATGCTTTCTTTTATAAATCATTCGAAAAACGATAATAACATCAGATGATATATAAAAGAATACTGCTTGGTTAAATAAATAACCAAGTAATAATGAATTTGTAAAATTTATGTCATTTATAAAACAGTATCTTGTAAAAATACGTTGTTTGAATAAGATATGTTATGTCTTTGTTGAAATGATTTAAATAACGCCACGATACGTAATATCGTAAAAGCACTTAAATATAGGAAGTACCAGCGGCGTATCCACCATGCTTTTATCATATTACCCGTCGCCTCGTTATGTAAATCACTTATCAAATAACCACCAAATTGTCTAGTTTAAACAAATGTCAAAATGATTATGTGTAAGCAATGTCAAATGTCGAAATGTAAATCATGTCTTGTAAAATCAAATGTTATGTATGGCAAGTAAAAAGTAACTACTCAAACCAAATGTATAATGTTTATGTATAATCAAATGAAATGTATGGTGAATAATAAAACTACTCAACCCCATAGGAAAAATGTACAAAACAATGTATTTGATATAAATCATAGTTTAAGTCAAAAATTATGTTTTGCAAAATCCATGCTTTACTCATACAAACACTTATGTGGAAATGTTAAAACGCATACATTCAAGCCTTGCGACTGTGGAGACAAGCCCTTAAACAAATTAAAGGTTTATCAAATTTTATGTATATCGGATTCAGTCATTTCCTACTTCCAAACAGACCTAGGAAGCCAGATGCGGGAGTTGTCAATTCCTATGGTACCATTACTTACTACCGAGCGGCGTGATCAATGTTAATGAACGTATTTTGGTCCCATTAAACAAACCAAATGTCATACCAAATGTAAGCATGTTATGTGTAAACAATGTACTAAGTTTGCAAAATGAACATACATAGCAAAAATGTGATGTAAATCAATGTGTACATATGCTGAGATAAACATATGAAACAAATGTGTTTATGAAATCAATGTACTAGCATGTTAATTAAACATACATAGCATAAACATGGATGAAATCATGTACTATAAGTGTACTAATGAACATAGCAAGCATATGTTATAGAAGCAAGAAAGTAACAAGTACGCACATGTGTTTCACCCCAAAATATTTGAAAAACAGTAAAAGAGGAGACTATGTACTCACTTGATAATTCTTAGAAGTCTTGTAATATCAATCAAACAAAGCTAGGAGGATCACGGAATCAATCGGCACCTAATATAGGTAACTATGTTAATAAACCGGACCTAAATTGGAAGATCGGATAAAATGAGGTTTCATAAACCAAATGAGTATAGGAACTCATGTAATATGGTTTAACAAAGACTACATTCTAGATCGGAACCTATCCTAAGTGCTTACGACCCATTACGACTAGTTTAGGTAGCTTACGCTACTTTAACGCGTCGTTCGTGTAAAACGCGTTCGGACCGCCTAACTAGTCCTATGACAAGTATTATATGCCTTAACAAGTCTAATAATGTTGCCTAATCAGTTTAGATATCAAAGTTTAAGTTACATATGCTTAGAATGAATTTATGCGCAAAAAGGGCATTTTGGTCATTTTCCTAAGGCATATAAACTACCTATCATACAACTAACTAAACGAAGTGACCATAAGGTATAACCTCAGAAGGTTATTCCCTATACAACTATGGTCACAAAATATGTTTGGTCGGATCCTAATAATCTACCAAACGGGTCGGGTTTGAAAGTCTAAGCGGTTGTTCAGACCGCTTATCTTATGACCCTATATAAGCACTAAACTAAAAATGACGAGTTAAACATGTTAAAACATGTTTAACTAAGTTAGAAAACAAGTTTGATATCAAAACAAAGTGTTTTGATACCCAAAGATAGTTTCGTTGCAAAATACGCATAGACACGTACTTTGACCGAAACTATGACTCGTCACTACGCCTAATCAACGTGGTAATCAGTAGGTATAGTCACAAAGGACTATGACCATCGTGATTACGCTCACGTTGCAAAGTTCAAACGAACTTTGTATTGACCAAAGACTGGTCAAAACAGAAAGTCAAACACTGTTTGACTTTCATGCTTAAAATGCATAAAAAGCATGAAAGAATCTTACAAAGGGTCCAAGCCTTGAAGATAGAAGGAGAAAACTTGAAGATTGGAGCCTTCAACAAGTTAAGGGATAGCTCCAAAGCAGAAATTGAGAGCAATTGAAAGGAATGAGCAAAAGTGGAATGAAATCCTTGGGTATTTATAGATTTTGGACAATCGTTAGGATCGTTCCTCTATTTTTGAGCTTCAATCTGAACCATCCAAGTGTTACCCACTGATTTACAATGCTATGGGTGTCCAAAACCAGCTCAATGTTTGATTAAACAATGTACAAAAACCCAGAAACCAGCTGCTGTTGCTGAAAAATGGATTTTGCCCAGGTGTAGGCATCGCTTCGCGCGACGGCAAAAGCCTCAGGCTGCCGCCGGACGCGATGGCTTAAGTCTGAAGTTTCAAAATTGGCGAAACAGGCCCCTGCACATATTTTAATGCATTTTCGAAGCGTTTAAGCCCCATGAACCCATTTTCAAGGCTCAATAATGAAGTTTAAGTATAGGGGTCATGAAACATGCTTGAAATTATCTCGGATGTCGGTTCGTTTGGTCGTACGGTTGCGTTGTTCGGTTAATTACGACGAAACTCGAACGGACGCGAAAAACGATCCAAATTACACGACGAATGGAATTTTAGCATTCCAAACATTAAAATAAAATATTTTAATGATTACAAAAATTTCTGGATGTCCGGATATGTTCAGAATGTAAGATATGCGCGTAAATGCAAACTTGTGCACTTTTTAACGCTTTTAGTCCTTGTTTGACCAAAAAGTTTATTTTAGCATATCGAACCCCTCAAAACCTATTTCTAAGCTATGTAAAGGATATCTAGGCTATGTTTAGCTTATGATCAAGTTCCGGAATGTTCGTGACTACACGAATCGGCATAGTTTCGCAGTTTGATGTAAATAGTCCATGCGATCGATTAAACTTGATTTTGCCATACCAAACCCTTTAAACTTATTTCTAAGTTATGTAAAGGTTATTTAAGGTATGTTAAGCATATATTGATATTCCAGAGTGTTTGTCGCGTTAAACTGATTATGTTTACGGATCAGTTTGCGTATAAAAGATCGATACGGAACTGATAAGTTTTCTGTAAAGTTCGAATGGGAGGTTCAGGGGATTTAAAAGATCGATACGGATGGTGAACAAAAATTCCTTTTCTCTTTGGAAATTGATGTAGATAGCGAGTGGAAGGGATCAAGATTTGTACGATGATTGTGGTGGTTTGCGGCTGGAAGATCTCAATAAACTGTCTAATGCCATACTTTTCTTATATAGATTTGGATATTTTAAAAACAATGATGGACCTTAAATATTTGATTTATATATGTTGCAGTGTTTTACTCTGATTTTTACGAACAATAAATTCTGGTTTCATTACCTATATTTCTTCATTTATTTTTTAGAGTAATCATTTTGACGCTAACTTTTGGCTTTAGTGTAAGCTTTCAAATTGGTAACGAATATATTACACTCCCCTTAATATGTTCTCTTTCTATCTTTGAAGTTTCCTGATCTTGCTACCAAAATTAGAATGCCATATAAGTTATCTACACTTATATTTTTTTCTGAACGGATATTAAACCCATTACCTCCTCCTATCTAAAAACATATTTTTCAACAATTAAGCAGACGTATCTTTTCCAAACAACCGTCCACAACCCTAAATGGTGACGGTCATTAACAATGTTAGAGGAAAAGAGGCGACTGATCTCAGGGTAAACCTTCAATCTCGTTTGCAATTATTGTTGTTACGAGATTTCCATTTTGGTATTATCATAAGCTTTCCATTTTCTTACTTGTATTTGGTTCAATCATGCAGGGAACTGAAAAGCGTACATGTTAACTAATCATAACAAGTTGATTGCTCATAGCGTTAATGGTTTTTGAAAATAGCTAGTTAGATAATTTTATGTAGAAATTTTGTAATGTAAATTAATGGTTTTTGTTTCATTTTGGTGTTCAATTTGATTAGTAACGACCTCCACCCAATTATGTTTTGTTCCATCTTTGGCAAATTTTTCACAAAGGCTCCCGCATAGGCATTAGCAGCGATCAATGTTGCCGCTATTGAACATTCGCGGCATGTAATAGTGGTGACATCATTAGCGGCCACATATGTCGCCAACATTGCTCTAAATCCGAGTAGTGACATGCACAATCTTAAATACTTATTTCTTTTTTGGTTATTTAATCAATTGTGTCTTTTCTAGACCTCTTTAATTCCCACAGTCGACAACCCTTATTGGTAAGCTTCATTGCCAGTGTTATATTATAGGAAACATACAACACACTGGCGATGGGATCTTAGGCAAAGCTTTCTTTAATTCTTGTTTCTTTGCTTCTATTTTCTTTATCTTTTTTCAGAGTTATAGTTACTCGGTTTTGGCTTTAGCTTAAGCTTCCGAGATTTGGGTATGGAGTGTATTGTGCTCTCCTCCATATATTCTTTTTTATGTGAGGTGGCATCATCTTTCTATTAAAATCAGAATGCATATAAGTTATCCAGACTTATATATATTAATGAACATCCACAAATTTAAGGGGTAAGTGATGAACAAGACGAAAACAAAATGTAAAATGGAGGGGGTAGAATAGTAAATGTCACACCTTACCCATATACCCACGCACAACCATAAAAACCTAGTTTTCAACATTCGACAAACGTATCTTTTTCAGCCAGTGCCGCCGTACACAACCCTAGCTGGTAACGATCATTAACAATGTTAGAGGAAAAGAGGCGACGTGATCTCAGGGTAAACCCTCAATCTTGTTTGCTATTATTATTGTGACGAGACTTCCAATTCTGTTTTTTCATAAGCTTTCGGTTTTCTTACTTGTATTCGATTTAATCATGCAGGGAACTGAAGAACGTACATGTTACTCGATCATAACATGTTGAGAATTCATAGGTTATATCAAGTATCCCATGCAATCTGACTGCACATGGTAACGTTAAACTCTACATTTCTGAAATTTCAGTTCAACTACCTTTTAGATCTGTTGCAAATGACTATAGATTTTGTTGAGATGCTTGATATTCTTCCTTCTGATTTTTCTGGTGCTTAATTTAATCCAAACAGACCACATTAGAGATCATTTTGTTTTCAGTAATATTATAGGTTTTACTTGTTTTTCTCTGCTGCTTTTAGAGTTTCGATTAATCACCTTGCCGTCCATTTAAGATCTTCACCACCATTTCACAGTAGAATATATGTTAGCTTCGGTAGATGGTTGGTTTCTCTTGCTTGAATGCAGTGTTGGTTTTCTATGTTTGAATCCATAGATAGTTAAGCCGAAAGGGCTTGATTTTCCGGCGGGATTTTAGTTGATTGTTGAATACAACAGTGATTGATTATCTAAAGATATGAAGATAGTTTGATAATCTTTATATTGATTTTCTAAAGAAATGAGGATAGTTAGATAATCTTTATAAGTAAATCAGCAGTGTCAAAATATTTCATATCATGTCATAAGCAAATCAGTTGTCCTTAAAATGGTACATAAACATGATTAACCACTCTCTACTTCATAGGTTTAACTCTAATACTGGTCTCTTATTTCATGTTTCCAATGCATTACCTGTATTTTAATTGCATGTAGATCTAACCAGTATTATGTCCAGCTGTGCGTGTACGAAAAATTGGTGCTTTATATATCTTTCTGTGTGTACAGGGGATATTCAACCTTTGCAATCATTAACCTTTGTTCAAGGTATAATGAGGCTGCGAAATGCTCGAAAGTCTTCCTGGGAAAGATTCTTGGAAAGCAAGCATGGGATACTTGATCCGCAAGACACAGTCTCCAGATTGCCTGAAAATGTACTTCAACATATCATGTCTTTTCTTCCGCCATTAGACAAAGATAATGTTCGTTTTTTATCGAGAGAATGGCGCCGACTAAATGCACAAAACCAAACAGTGCTCTGGCTGACTAAGCAGCGGTTAAACAAGTTGGAATTTCCAAAGGTTTTGAATGATGAGTTCCACTCAGCAGATGACTAAATGCCTGGGGATGAGAAACCTGAAGCTTGTGAATTTTAAGCTATTAATTGTTCACTTGAACCGCTGTGGAAGCTTGAAGAATTTGTACCTCAACACACCAAATCTTACAACTTTATACTTCCATGGACCGCGTGGCAGACCATGCACGATTGAGCTTATTAATTGCAAAAAGTTAATGAATTTGCATTTAGTTGGGGTTGCTATGAACACTACGATGTTCGTAAACTGCAACGAAAGTTTTCCGCTTCTTCAGATGTTGACACTTGCTGGCTGTGCTATGAGTGGATGTATTAACATCTCAAGTAATTATCTCCACGAGTTATGGTTTATTGGATTCAATAAGCCCGTGGGTCTCACCATTGATGCCCCAAACGTATCTTCTTTCAAGTACAATGGCCGTACAATAGCTCCGTATCAAAACATCAACTTACCCCGTGTTGCTATAGCTTATGTTGAGCTATATCCTAATCTGAACCAAAAGCGTGAATATGATTTTAGAATGTGGCCCAATCAGTTATAATTCAAGATTCTAAAAGAAAAGATTGGGCATTTGATTTTAGAATGTGGCCCAATAAGTAGTACAATTTCCCGATATGAACATAGGGTTTTTTTAAAGTTAGTGATTTATGTGTTGGTGTTGGGTGTGATGCAGCTGGTGGGTTTTTAAGTGATTGGTGGGGGGTATTCTAGGACCATATACTTCAAAGACACATGCTGATTCTAATGCTGGTCAGGATATCACGGAATCCTATGCGAATGTGATCATTAATCGTAATCTGAGTTGATCTCTGCACTTGTTTGCTTGTAGATTATATTGTATGTATTTGTGCATATGTTATTTAGGCTCAAGCTGATTTTCAGGGCCTGTCAAGCCCAGGCCCAGAGTGAGATTCTGGCTCATGTGTGGACTTTAGCCAACAATGGGATGTTAGGTTTTGATCCTTATGCTGGTACATTGGGACCAATATGGTACAACAATACTATGCTAACAATCTGAACATGCTGAGTGAGCCTATGCTGACTTCTACATGGAATGATGATCAGTTTGCCGGAAAAGGAGCTCCCTGAAGGTCTAATCACTCTTGAAGATAATCCTTTCTTCTATCTCAATATGGTGTAATTGGTTCTTGTCATTAAAACTAGAAACAAGTGTAGACGGTGTTTGTTTTTACCGCGAATACAATTGGCAAACTTAATTTTTCACCTCCTTGAAGGGACAAGTCCAAGAAATTCCTGAGTCATTTGGTACTATGGTATTACTAGGAAAATGGGAGATGAAGCATGCTTTACTTTATCTAGTGAAATGCCCCAAAGTATTTTGATACTCTCCCTAATTTGTAACGCCTCTTTTTAGCTCTTGTTTCCTTATTTCTATTTTATTCGATCTTCTTTTGAGTTTATTGTTGTAACCAGAATTCCATATTGGCTTACTTGTAATAGGTTTGGACATGAGAACGCATATAGTAATCGTTTATAACATGTAGATTTTTCACAGCATTAGTACAAGAATCCGGTGCTATTTGACTGCACATGGCAATGTTAAACTTTAAAATACTGAAATTTCAATTCAACTCTACCTCTTATATCATTTGTAAATGAATGACGCTTTTACTGTAAACTTTTTTGAGATATTGTTGATCTATCATCTGATTTCGCTTGTACTTTATTAACGGATTGTTGATTCTGGAATATAGACCGTATTCCTATTCCTATTCCTGTACACAATGGTGTGTATGAGCTGAATTCGAAACCCGACATTTTCAATGCATACGAACTGTATGATCCTATGAGCAAAGCTGATACGGTCCGTATTGTCCTAAAACTAATAATATGTGGTGACCTCACTATGCAGATCGTATTGTCTGCTGACCAAAAGTATTATTGTCCGTATTGCAGTGAAATTTAGAACATGTGATAATGTCATAATACAGATCATATGTCCAGATGATCAAACTTGATAGAGTCTATATTATGCTTCTGGCATAAACCAATCTTGCTAGGATAAGCATTTTAAACATGTTTTAAACCCGCAAAAAGACTTAAAATAAAATTGTAAATCTGAGACATAAAACACAAGGTTAAGAGGATCAAGGAAACTAAGGAAACACCACACTTGTTTTACTCAATCCGTTTACATAAATTAATTAATAAAAAGTGATTTGCCAAAACTTTGGAAAATAAGTGGGCACAAAATGGTAGTCGGTATGGACCTAAACAACATCGAGGAGTTTTTGTTTGAAACAATCACAGGTGAAGTGATATTCGAGATCTTTGGTCTGCAAGTGCTTCATTCGGTCTGGGGTGTGACGTGTGAATGGAAATTACTCGTGTATGAAGAAAACTGTCAATTAGATTTCATCATATGTGCTAATCTTTAATATGCACACGAGTGAACTAACAAATCTAACTCTTTAAGATGACAAATTAGTAATCGGATTTTCATTTCTATAAAATGAGTTAGTAAATTAATCAAACTCATAATTTTAACAGTAGGTCCGGATTCGGATCTTGAACACAAGGATTGTAGGTCCCGATACGGATCGTTGGACGAACGTGATTTCTTGTTTCGGATGCCGTAGCGACAGAGTTTCGGTACAATATTTGAACAATACAAAGATCCGATCACTCTCACACTCTTAGTTTTTTAATGAAGCCTATCCTGCTGTATTTATAGGTGATACATCACGTTACACGCGAAACTAAAATACTACGCATGAAACAAGACGAAGCAGGCACCAAATATTTGCTATGACCATGTTCACACATATATTTCGTGTGTCTCATGTATTTCGTGTGTGCATTCATGTTTACATATATTTCGTGTGATTCATACAATTCACGCACTACTGTTTCGTGTGTATTTATAAAGAGGCGACGTGATCTCAGGGTAAACCTTCAATCTTGTTTGCTATTATTATTGTGACGAGATTTCCAGTTTTGTTTTTTCATAAGCTTTCGGTTTTCTTACTTGTATTCGGTTTAATCATGCAGGGAACTGAAGAACGTACATCTTACTCGATCGTAACATGTTGAGAATTCATAGGTTATAAGTTTCCTGGACTGCACACGGTAATGTTATTTCTGAAATTTCAGTTCAAGTGCCTTTTAGATCTGTTGAAAATGACTATAGATTTTGTTGATCTTCCATCTGATTTTGCTGCTGCTTAGTTTATTCCAAACAGACCACATTAATTAGAGATCGTTTTGTTTTCAGTAATATAGGTTTTACTTGTTTATCTCTGCTGCTTTCAGAGTTATGATTAATCACCTTTACCTTCCGTTTAAGATCTTCACCACCAATTCACAGTCAAATATATCTTAGTTTCTGTCGATGGTTGGTTTCTCATGCTTGAATGGATTGTTGGTTTTCTATGTTTGGATCCATGGATAGCTATGTTGTTAGAGCTTGATTTTCCTCAGGGATTTTAATTGATTGTTTAATACAATGGTAGTTGATTTTCTAAAGATATGAAGAGAGTTAGATAATCTTTATAAGTAATCTCTATTCCTGTATAAAGCATCTCCTTAATCATATTTTTATTGTTTCATCCTGAACTTTTTATTTTTTTATCTTTGGTTTGTATATTGGTATGGTATGGGAATTCTTTCCTCGTATTGATGATGCTAAAGACCCTGTAGGTCCACTAGCGGAGGATCTAGTTGCCTAATCCTTGTTACCGAACACACCCGGTTGTGCGGAATCCAACGGGTATGCAACTGAGACAAGAACACGAGATACAAGCACAAGATTCAACTTTAAATCTCAGTATATTTCAACCAAAAGAGTTTAAGATACAAGATGATACAAGATAAAGCTCTCTCTAAACTCTCTTGATTTCACTCTGTGTTCTGCGTTCTCTTCTGTCTTCAGTGCATATATATAGGCTGCAGGTCGATGAAAGACCTGCAGCGACAAAGCATCACCACGAAACATCATGGAGCCGACGAAAGATTATGGAGCCGACGAAAGACTCACCATTTAGGACCATAGATGACGAAAAACCTGCAGGTTTTTCGTCACTATCACATCATGACGAAACATGTCTTTCATCAAGGGTTTTTCGTCAACAGCATCAGATCAGTTTTTCGTCAACATCATGCATATATGCATATGCACAACAAACAATTTAATTTGTTTCTCAAAGAAACTTCACGTGAACATGGCATCTATCCACTTATAAGTCTTCTCATGAGACCATCATGACATCATTTTGTTGATGTCATGGTGATGTGGCGTCAGGAAACGGTTCGCGGCGCTTCGTGCTTCGTGTATCGAACTCTGGGGCGCACGACGGAGGAATGTCGTGACGTCGGGCTTGAACCGAACCGAACCGAGTCGAACCGAACCAAGTTGAACCTGTTGATACATATTAAGTGGACGCGACTCGGTTCGGTTCGACTCGGTTCGGTTCGACCCGGTTAGGTTCGGCTCAAGCCCGACGTCACGACATTCCTCCGTCGTGCGCCCCAGAGTTCGACACGCAAAGCACGAAGCGCCGCGAGCCGGTTCCCGTTGACACATCACTATGACATCATCATGATGATGTCATGATGATGTCACAACTTTGACTAATCTATGAAATCTGAATGTTGGAGATTCACGTATAGCATGTGCATTATGTTTGAGCCAATCATTTAAACATATGCATGTTGGGCCGTAACAAACCATTTGGGCCTAACCTCTTAAATGGGCCGAAACCTTCACTGGGCCAAACACCTATGGCGAAATCCAAGACACAAGCCCAATCCCACATGTGAAGAAAACAGTTGGGACGAAAACAGCATGTGCATGTGACGAAATCCTTATGATTTCGTCAAATATATTGAGATTTCGTCCAGTTTCTGATTTCGTCCAGTTTCTGATTTCGTCGATGTGTTTCACTATATATATTCAGATAGAACTCATAGAACACAGAACACACACGAGAGAACCAGAGAGAGTTTACAGAGATTATTTTGTAAACCTTGTATTGTAACCGTTTCAAGTATTAATACAATGGAGTGTTAATCGTTGAGTCTCGTGTCTATCATTTACGTGTTCGAACTTGGTTTAACTTACCCGTTTGGATTCCGCACTTTCGGGTTTGTCGGAAAATAGGGAATAGAGGTTACTCGATCCTCCGGGTGGACCTACAATTGGTATCAGAGCTGCAGAAACTAAAAAAAGTAAATATATACAGGCATTCTTTTTGCGAGTTTCGAGGGTAAGAGAATCATATCAGTGTACGGTCATGCCAAAACGCTCTTGTTGTTCTTTTTGTTAACATTTAGATAAACATCCTATAACGATTATCGGTATTGTTATCCACATAAGCTCAACTTATCATATGTAATCATGGCGAGGGGATACGTTAAGGTATGATTTATACTTACCGACCAGTGTTCATCCACATCACGACACATTCCCGTATCAAGGTATGCACGAGAGTTCATCTTACTGGTGAGTATACCATTTATCATCTGTTTTGACGTATAAAAAGATGTGAGTAACTCACTTATTTTGAATGAAAACAAGCCCTATGTGATAAAATCACTTATTGATGAGGAACTTGATTTTCAGATGCATGAGGGCACAGGAGCAAGTCCGTGAACAGGTCAGTACTTTCGTACAGCAAAGAGACAAACTTGACTCCCGGATAAATGTGATATATTATCACTTGTTTTGTGGACATGTGATTGTTGATCACTTATTGAGGTCGTATGCAGTATGTACACGTATGTATGATATCATGGAAGATCTAGACTTCGTCTCCGTTTTGTTTCGGTAAAAGAAACAACCATGATACCCAGATGATAAACAGCATAAAGACCACATATCTCAGAACCTCGGCAATCTCTCAAACGAAATTTCGGTACTAAGACCATATGCCAATGAGTGGTTCCCACCCAGTCTTCAGTCGATTTAAGTTTATATCACCCTGCACACTTTAAGATGATTGTGAGCCTACCGATACATCTTATATTGAGTTGCTTATCGTTTTTCATTTTGCATTTCAGTTTAAAAGAGGTTTCAACAGACCACTGATGTACTATCATTTTCTCTTTTGCTCGCCAGGAAATTCATTTTTTGTTTTTCTATTGTTTTTGGGTTTTGAAATTTTTTGATGTTTTTGAATTTTCAAATTTTGGAATTACTCCCCCTAAAATCAACAAACTTACAATAATTTAAAAACACAAAGATATTTACAAAAACGATTTTCCGATATGGATTACTCTTGCTTGACCTTAATGTCGTTTACCAAAATTAATTTTAATCAGAATTGATTTATCGAATTTTGGAAAAATCAGTTGGCACGTCGGTAATCGGTGTGGACCATGACAACATTGACGAGTTTCATATTGAAACAATCACGTGTGAGGTGATATTCGAGATCAACGTGTCTGGTCAAAGAGTGCTGTATGAGATGATAATAATTCATAAAGCAGCTTAAATATCGACAAGTATAGGAGAGATTAGAAATTCAAAACCGTATCCTGCAACTGCTTCGTGCATTGCAAGGAATCTGAGTGCTCTCCCAAAGTCAATTTTGTAGCTACTGAGAAATCTCTTCACAGCAACAAGATCATAGACCTCTGGGTCCGGCTGGTCTTCCATATTGTACCAGCGAAGGTCTTTGTCTTTCTCTTTGAGAAGCAGTGTGCGGTTGTTCAATCCACGCTAAGGCATCCGCACACCTGGTTGGTTTGTTCAACAAACACATTTTCTTCAATCACACCGTGAAGAAATGTACACTGCACGTTCATCTTGTTAATTTCGAACTTCAGACGTGCTGCATGCGCGTACTTTTCATTGGAATCTTTCCTGAGGACCCGATCAAAAACCATAACAACCAAATATTGGCACATTTTTCATTTGGTCGAATTTTTCAACTTCATTCCTTTTTCCTCTCCATCAATGGCAACAATATTCTCCTAGATGTAACAATATTTCGGAGCCTTCTGTCGCCGATCTTGTGCATGGACGCTCCACTATCAACAATCCTAAGACTATCAATAGTTCCTCCTGGAACATCCTGCACTCTCATTCAGAGATTAATTGGAGAGGGGGACCCAAGCCTTCACAGACTTGGGTCGTCCGTCATCATCGAGAATTGTAACATCCATTTCCCGATGATTCGGAAATGATGTAGCTCCCCCTGAAACAGTTACTGGTTTTGGTTTCCAAATCTGTTTTTGTTTTTCATTTTTAACTTCTAACGTAACAGACTGTGTTTGGACAACCTCTGGTTTTAAAACCTTTTCAACATTTTTTCGTTGTTTCTTTATCTGTTTCACTTCTTGTTGTTTAACAAGACGAGGGTCCTGTTTTGGTGAAACAGATCTTTTATGGTAATTGTTACCATGGGGGGCATCAACTTTTGCCTTTCCTTTCGTGAGATATGGACAATTTCTGACAATGTGCCCGTACTCACCGCATTCAAAACATGATCTCCGCTCAACAAACCTCGGAGTATCATAACTGTAGGAGCTTGATGATGAACTTCGTGATCTTGAGGTACTTGGTCCTACATCACAACCGTTTGTGTGTTGTGTGTAATTGTTTTGACTGTTTCTTTTCAAAATTTTAACTTGTTTAACAAAATCTAAGTTAGATTTGTTTTCGAATGTGTCAATTTTAGCCGTTCCCCTTGATTTCACAAAGTTCACCTTCTTGTCCTTTTTCTTGGTTTGTTTCTTTTGACCTTGAGTTGGTGAGTTACTCTTAGGTTTGGTGTGATTTTGCTACTTTTTCACTGTTGGTAATTTCTGATTGCCACATTGTTTTCGAACTTCAGCCTTTGGGATAGGAGGACACTGTGTTACCACAACGTGTGATCCTGTCTTTCCCAAAAACTTGTTGAATCCTCAAAAATTTTACTAATTAAAGATTGATTAACATTCATAATAGGAAAATCTTTTTCAAAATAGATTTTATCATCACCAACAAGAGTGTACAACAAATTCACACTCTCAGACTCTTGTGAGGAAGTAGACGTGGACTCGGTCAGAACAGTCGTAGCAGGTTTTGCGGGAGGATCACTTAGAATATGATTCTCGAGAGGTATGTCCTCTTCTTTGATTACCGCATCTGACTGTGCTGAGTCAGTATCATTAGATTCATCATCAGAAGAATCAGTATCCTCAACAATGATTGGAGGATACTGATTTTGTTCAGCAGTTACAAATATATCTGCTGACACATCCGAATCTGATGATACTTTCGGTTTGTATCCAAGTCCCGTTGCAAATTCCTCAATGTCTAAAGGAACAGATTCTTCATAATGAGTTCTATACTCCTCATCAGGCAGTGCATCATAATTTTGTCTAACAGGTGGTGGACATTTCTTATATCCAATGCACGTGACATCCTTTTTCTCTTTTTGTGTGCCAATGATGTGATCCAGCACATATCTAGAGTTAGAATAACTGTCTAGTTTAAGCCGGATCGCCTCACTTTCACACTTTGTGCAGGCTAACTCTTTTTGCATGCTTTCAGCACATATCTAGAGTTAGAATAACTGTCTAAGTTAGATTTGTTTTCGAATGTGTCAAATTTGTTTTGCAAATCCTCATGTTTGCTTTGCAAATCACACCACTTAGTATCTAATGAAACATGTTTGTTTTGCAAGTCAAACAATTTAGCATTTAAAGCATCATGTTTGCTTTGCAACTCAGACATATTAGCATCCAAATCAGCACATTTAACACATCTATCACAACTATCAGATTTTGATTCATCGATACGTACCTGACTGGAATCACTCTCAGATGTTGACCTATCTGCATCAGAATCAACAACCTCCCTTGATGATTCACATTCAGATCCATCCTCGCTTGAACTTGAGCTTGAAGTTGTAACATCTTCAACTGAAGTTGAAACGTCTTCAACTGAACTATTGTCATGTTCAGAACTGTCATTGTTTCCCGATGATTCTCCATTGCTGGCATCTTTGACAACTTTAGCATAAAACGCCGTTTTTGTTTGACTACAGTTCCTTGGATCAAGAGATGATGGTTCTACCGTAGAACGATGGCACTGTGAAGCAACTGGTGGTAATGGATTTCCATACAAGTCTGTGGTTGGAGCTGGCTTTACAGGAACTTGTATCGGATTGCCATATAAATCTGTGCTTGTGATAAACGCCGTTTGAAGTGGAGCGTGTGAAGCAGGTCTTGCAGAAGTGCTAGGAGTTCCATAATACATATCAGTATTTTGTCGCACTGGTATTGCAGAAGTAGGTGCGGGATTTTCGGCCCATGAAGGCGATAAACGTGATGGATTACCCCACCAATTCATTTTGATGTATGATGATGAATACTTGATTAAAAATCTCAAAACAAACAAATCAAATAGTTAAGAATGAGTTACAAGTCTTCTGTTTAAAAATAACACAAGTATGTGACGAGTGTTTTCGTCTGAAGAATGATCACAAAATCAATAAGGGTTTTCATCCAAACAAGACAAGCTAGATTTCGTCCAGAAGTTGACAAAATGGATTTACTCCAGACCAATCACCAAGCCCAGAACTGATTTCGGCCCAAGGAGTGTTTTCGGCCCAGGTAGTGTTTTCGGCTGGAATTTGATGAAATGGTTGTTTTCGTTGAACTGAAGGTGATGGATAAGGTGATTTCGTGATAGGTGATTTCGTGGCAGAACTGATTTCGGCCAAGACAAAAACAATGGTGATTTCGACAAGAAACTGATTTCGGCAAGAAAGGTTTTCGGCCCAGAAGGTGATTTCGGCCCAGGTGATCAACACAAGTGATTTCATCCAGATCTGAATATGGGTGATTTCGTTAATGATATACCTTCCAGCCAATTTTGTTGACAATTGAACCAGACAAGATAGATATTATGCAACAATTTAAAAACCTTATCCTTCTGACACTAGTCTCTATTTTCAAAGACACCACCTTACCTTTTCATAAAGTCTAACAATTCATCATCATACCTTGTGTACACCTTTTTCAAACAATTGTATTATATTAATAACAACACAATAATTTACCAACAAATGGATCAAACTCAGATATATGTCAAGAACAACTCAAGAACACTTTGAATATCTTATGAACTTGATGAGTTTTCAGGTGACCCATAAATTTTCAAACAATAATTTTGCACTAAAGTTTAGTAAAAACCAAATCTCAACATGTGTAAATGTATTTTAACAGTGGTTTTATAAAAACTAATAGCAAAATACAAGGATTTTCAAGATTTTAACACGTTTTTCCAGAAAATATATGAACTTAAAGATCAAAAATCAAGAAAAACACATTAAAAACTTAAGAAAAATCAAGAACACAAACTTGGTTTTAACAAGGAATCGAGCCAATGCTCTGATACCAATTGTGCGCCCCAGAGTTTGACACACGAAGCACGAAGCGCCGCAATATTAAGGGAGAGTTTATTGATACACTTCCTAAATACAAGCGGGAGTTTGTTGATACACTTTCTACTTACAACACGTGAAGACTTTGAAGATCCTCTGACATGGAAGACATGGAAGACGAACCTCACGAGTAGCATCCAATGGGGAGTTTGTTGATACATATTAAGTGGATGCGACTCGGTTCGGTTCGACCCGTTTAGGTTCGGCTCAAGCCCGACGTCACGACATTCCTCCGTCGTGCGCTCAAGAGTTCGACACGCGAAGCACGAAGCGCCGCGAGCCGGTTCCCGTTGACACATCACCATGACATCATCATGATGATGTCATGATGATGTCACAACTTTGACTAATCTATGAAATCTGAATGTTGGAGATTCACGTATAGCATGTGCATTATGTTTGAGCCAATCATTTAAACATATGCATGTTGGGCCGTAACAAACCATTTGGGCCTAACCTATTGAATGGGCCGAAACCTTCACTGGGCCAAACACCTATGGCGAAATCCAAGACACAAGCCCAATCCCACATGTGAAGAAAACAGTTGGGACGAAAACAGCATGTGCATGTGACGAAATCCTTATGATTTCGTCAAATATATTGAGATTTCATCCAGTTTCTGATTTCGTCGATGTGTTTCACTATATATATTCAGATAGAACTCATAGAACACAGAACACACACGAGAGAACCAGAGAGAGTTTACAGAGATTATTTTGTAAACCTTGTATTGTAACCGTTTCAAGTATTAATACAATGGAGTGTTAATCGTTGAGTCTGGTGTCTATCATTTACGTGTTCGAACTTGGTTTAACTTACCCGTTTGGATTCCGCACTTTCGGGTTTGTCGGAAAACAGGGAATAGAGGTTACTCGATCCTCCGGGTGGACCTACAGAACCGAACCGAGTCGCGTCCACATAATTATGTATCAACAAACTCCCCCTTGGACGCTACTCGTAAGGTTCATCTTCCATGTTGTCTTTTATGTCGGAGGATCTTCAAAGTCTTCACGTGTCGTAAGTAGAAAGTGTATCAACAAACTCCCCCTTTCATTTAGGAAGTGTGTTAACAAACTCTCCCTTAAAATAAACTCCATTTTCAGCACTTAGATCCTTGAGGTGTTGATGAGAGGTCAGCGGCAACTCGATCATCTTTATCTTTTGAGTGCCTTCACATCGTGTCTTCATTCCGAAGCTTGTCTTCTGTCATGTTCGCATCAACACATACAAGAAAGCTAAACACGTAATGAGAACAACTGCTTGGAATATAGTTAACATAAACAAACGACACACATGTGACCATTTTTCAACTACCGTCCGACAGTTTGAAAGTTTAACAAATTGTTCAATTTTGGTTTTTAACTTTCAAAAACTTGCAAATTTCGACCGTTTATGAAGAATCAGTCATTTTGGTTTTCATTCAGGTTTCAGGTAACGAAGACTCGAGTGCCAACATCGGGTAATCAAAAGAAATTAGAAATAAAATCTTTTTGGCTTTTATAAAGTTTATATTAAAACACACCTAAAATCTTTTTGGAATTTTGAATATTTCAAATGTAAAGACAGAAAGCAGTAAATAAATATATACAAAGATGCAGAAACTGAAAGCATTAAATAAATATATACAGACAATCTTTTTGCGAGTTTCGAGGGTAAGAGAATCATATCAGTGTACGGTCACGCCAAAACATTCTTGTTGTTCAATTAGTTAATATTTAGATAAGCATCCTATAACGATTATCGGTATTGTTGTCCACTTAAGCTCAACTTATCAGATGTAATCATGGCGAGGGGATACGATTAGTGTATGATTTATACTTACCGACCGGTGTTCATCCACACACGACACATTCCCGTATCAAGGTATGCACGAGAGTTCATCTTACTGGTGAGTATACCATTTATCATCTGTTTTGACGTATATGAAAATGTGAGATACTCACTTATTTTGAATTGAAAACAAGCCCTATGTGATAGAATCACTTATTGATGAGGAACTTGATTTTCAGATGCATGAGGGCACAGGAGCAAGTCCGTGAACAGGTCAGTACTAATGTACAGCAAAGAGACGAACTTGACTCCCGGATAAATGTGATATATTATCACTTATTTTGTTTGGACATGTGATTGTTGATCACTTTGGTTCTTCATGTCTTGAATCAAGTGCAATGTTTGATGTTCGTCATCGATCCGGTGCTTTAACAGTGGTATCAGAGCCTGGTTACCGATTCAGAATGGTCTAACCGCCTTCCGAATCACCATTGCTCTTGATTTGATGTTTGTTTCCACCAAACATCTTAAAGACTTGAAGATTTTGCAGAAAAGTTGAAGAAAATGAAGCTGTTCGTGGTTGTTTTGTTCTCCAAGTTGTTGCAGATATGAGGTTTGATCCAAAAATTGCTATGTCCGAGTTTTTCTTAGTGTTAAACTTGTCTGAGTTTTAAAACTCTGTGTTTGTTGTTTCCAGGGTTTTGGTGAACTAGTGTGAAGTCACACTAGGGAGAAAGTCCGGAGACTTGTTTCTGATCTTCACCATGTCCGACTTTTATATTTTTCTTATGTCCGACTTTTATACTAAGAAACTGGAAAATTCATCATATTTCCGAGTTTCAAGAGTAATTCATCATATTTAGCTCTTTGAGTCCGAGTGATTTCAAAATTCATCATATTTCCGAGTTTTGGAATTCTTTCTTTAGGTCCGAGTTTTGCAGTCTTCAACTAGAATGTCCGAGTTTTTCAAAGATCTGAGTTTTTATGTTCCGAATTTTGATATAAGTTGCTTGGTTGAGTCTGAGTTTTTGTCTCTTTAGTTGAAGTCCGAGTTTCAACAGATATAGAGTCCGATTTTTAACATTAGATTCTAAGGTCCGAATTTTAACCTCAGAGAGTTTCTTACCCATTTGAGCTTCACCATGTTCGAATTGCATAAGTTTTTTATTCCGAGTTTTCTTGTTCAAAAGATTCAGAGTTTTGATTCGGAGTTTTGAATCGACAGGTATCAAAGTCCGACCTTTTTAAACTTCCGAGTTTTAGTAACAGTTCATTCATCAATCCGAGTTTCAAGAGATCAAATCAATCTGTTTCAGTTCCAAGTCTATCCGAGTTCTTTGTTTCAGCTCCGAGTTTTAATCTTGAATCTTTTAAGTTTTAACAATTCCGAGTTACTAAAGCTCCGAGTTTTTCAAAGATCTGTGTGATTAGCTCTAAGTTTCTAAGCTCCGAGGTTTCATCTTTGGTTCAGTACCGAGGTTTGTCTCCAGTTCCGATCTGTTTCAGATTCCGAGTCTTAACAAGTTTGTTCCGAGTTAGTCTTTGGGATAGCAGTCTCCGAGTTTCTTCAGAGTTTCCTTTATTTCTTTGCTTGTTCCGAATTCCTTTGTACTCTAAGTACTGCTCAATGATTTGATCCGAGGTTTCAAGAGCTTCTGGGTTTTACGAGTTCCAAATTTTCTAGAATTCCGGGTTACCTGGGGTACCGGATTTTTAGCTAAATTTAGAAGTTTGTGTTGTTCGGAAGTTTCGAGTTGTGCATGTAACTAAGAGTCAGAATTATGTGTAGTTTGGAAACTTGAAGTCGGTTTCGAATTATCGAAAAGTTTTATGGTACTTATGTTGTCCGGATCAAGTGAGGAGGTGAAGAGAATAAGACTTGGTTGGATTTTTGTATTATTTACAAAGAAATAGGGGGAGTAAAAATTTTGTGAAATTCCTGTTTTCTTTGTAAATCAAAAGCCTGTGGTGCTACATCGAAACAAGTTCATGTTTACTATCTTTGAGATTAACTTAGTGTTAATCTTACCGGTGGCGAAGTGTTTATAACATGAAGCAAGTTAGAGCTAGTGTATGATTGAGTTTTGTCAAGTTTGTTCGAGGTTTAATCAAGTGTTGACGTGATGAAGCAAATTGTTCTTTTGGCAACTAGTTGAACGTGAAGCCTTTATCGTATGCCGGTTAGAGTAGAGAAGATTAGTCTTCTTGATCTCTCTTCCAAGTTGGTGACTGATCGGATTCTCGAAATAGGGGTTCTTACTTTGAGGGGGAGATTGGAGACGAAAGTCAACGGGTAATTGGTGGATTTTGTGAAGATACGAGATTGGATCTTGAAGATTCGAGATGAAATGATTTCAGACACTCAGTTGAAGACTCTGATCAAGATGGTGGATGTACTTTTACAAAGTTCAGTTTCTTATTAACTTATCGAACTGAGCTTCATGTCTTAGTGAAGTTTGAAGTGTTCAAGGTTGGGCATTGGAAATCCAATGTTTCTTTCTGCTACCGGTTAGGTTTGAAGATTAATGTATTGAGCGATATTCCTACATGTGGTTGTAGGTCGGTTCGCGTTAACTTGATTCGGGAGTAGTTTGAGGGGGAGGATCTACAGTGTTTGATGTTGGATTCTTCGGGTTTCTCAAAGCGGCCTTAAGTGATCGTCAGCAAGTCTTTAATTAGAAGGGTTGAAGATCGCTGTGCTCTACCTAAAAGATCAAGTCTCAGCTAAAGTTGAAAGCTGACATGATATCTTCAGTTAAAGGGGAGTCTGTAAGTGCAGTATCCGGTGATTGAAGATTATCGATGCTACACAGAACTGATGCAACAGTTAAGGGGGAGACTGTAAGTGCAGTTCCTGTCGGGTAACTGTCGCTTATCAGTTAGTGTGTCAAGCAAAGCAGAAGTCCAAGTTAAAGTCAATGATAATGAAGATTATCAATTGCTGAAGGCATTCCGGACGACTTTCTAGTGTTTCGGATTATTGTATTGTTTTGTATCCCGGACAATGTGTTTTGTCCGGGTTTAGTCCCTAGCCTATATATATGTGTGTATTGTGTAGATTAGGGGAGCTCTTGAAGCTTTGTGCACATCTCCCAACTTATCCATTCTCCATCACTGTGTGTATTCTAGAGAGAGAGGGAGACTATGTGTTAGTGAGAGAAAGCTAGGGTTTAGATCTTTGTGATCTAAACCAACTTGTAGATGATGTATACTCCTTTGGTTTGTGTAATCTGTGATGACTGATTCATCAATAAAGAGATTCATCTTCTACATATTTCTATCTTGTTCATATGATTGTTCTTCATGTCTTGAATCAAGTGCAATGTTTGATGTTCGTCATCGATCCGTTCAGTAACAGTATGCAATATGTACACGTATGTATAGTATCATGGAAGATCTAGACTTCGTCTCCGTTATTTTTCGGTAAAAGATACAACCATGATACCCAGATGATAAGACAGCATAAAGACCGAATATCTCAGAACCTCGGCAATCTCTCAAACGAAATTTCGGTACCAAGACCATATGCCAATGAATGGTTCCCACCTGGTCTTCAGTCGATTTAAGATTTATATCACCCTATATACTTTAAAATGATTGTGAGCCTACCGATACATCTTATATAGAGCTGCTTATCGTTTCTCATTTTAAGTTCAGTTCGAAGAGGTTTCGACAGACCACTGATTTACTATCATTTTCTCTTTTTCTCACCAGGAAACCCATTTTTGTTTTTCTATTGTTTTTGTGTTTTGAAATTTTTCGTTGTTTTTGAATTTTCAAATTTTGGATTTACTCCCCCTAAAATCAACAAACTATGATAAATTTTAAAAACACAAAGGTATTTACAAAAACGATTTTTCGATGTCGGATTAACTCATGTTTTACCTTAATGCTTTTTACCAAAATTAATTTTAATCAGAATTGATCTATCGAATTTTGGAAAAATCAGTTGGCACGTCGGTAAGCGGTGCGGACCATGACAACATTGACGAGTTTCATATTGAAACAATCACGTGTGAGATGATATTTGAGATTAACGTGTCTGTCCAAAGAGTGTTGTATGAGATAATAATTCAAAAAGCAGCTTAAATATCGACAAGGATAGGAGAGATTAGAAATTCAAAATCGTATCCTGCAACTGCTTCGTGCATTGCCAGGAATCTGAGCGCTCTCCTAAACTAGATATCCACCCGGTGTGGATTTCAAGGTTGATATTTCAGCTACTTCAATTAACCGAGAAATCTCTTCATAGCAACAAGATCATAAACCTCTGGGTCCGGCTGGTCTTCCACATTGCACCAGCGAAGGTTTTTGTCTTTCTCTTTGAGAAGTAGTGTGCGGCTGTTCAATCCACGCCAAGGCATCCGCACACCTGGTTGGTTTGTTCAACAAACACATTTTCTTCAATCATACCGTGAAGAAATGTACACTGCACGTTCATCTTGTTGATTTTGAACTTCAGACGTGCTGCAAGTGCGTACATTTTGATTGAATCTATCCTGGGGACCCGATCAAAGACTTTAACAATAAAACTTTGGTATGATTTTCATTTTGTCGAAGCTTTCAATCTCTTTCATCAGACATTCTTTCACTATCATATTCTTCTTTTCTTTTTCTTCTCTCCATCAAAGGCAATAACTCCTAGATGTAACAATGTGTCAGAGCCTTAAGTCGCTGATCTTGTGCATGGACGCCCCACTATCAACAATCCTAAGACTATCAATAGTTCCTCCTGGAACAACCTGCACACTCATTCAGAGATTAGTTGGAGAGGGGGACCCAAGCCTTCATAGACTTGGGTCGTCCGTCATCATCGAGGATTGTGACTTCGATTTCCTGATGATTCGGAATTGATTGAACTCCCCCTGAAACATTTACCGTTTTTGGTTTCCAAATTTGTTTCTGTTTTTCATGTTTAACATCCGATTTAACAGATTTTGTTTGGACAACCTCCGGTTTTAATGCCTTTTCAAATTCTTTTCGTTGTTTCTTTTTCTGTTTCACTTCTCGTTGTTTAAGAAGACGAGGGTCCTGTTTTGGTGAAATAGATCTTTTATAGTAACTGTTACCACGGGGGGCATCAACTTTTGCCTTTCCTTTTGTGAGATATGGACAGTTTCTAACAATGTGTCCATTCTCACCGCATTCAAAACATGATCTCCGCTCAACAAACCTCGGAGTATCATAACTGTAAGAGCTTGATGATGAACTTCGTGATCTTGAGGTACTTGGTCCTACATCACAACCGTTTGTGTGTTGTGTGTAGTTGTTTTGACTGTTTCTTTTCAAAATTTTAACTTGTTTAACAAAATCCGTGTTGGATTTGTTTTTGAAAGTTTCAATTTTATCAGTCCCTTGGGATTTCATGAAGGTTACCTTCTGAACCTTTTTCTTATAACGAGCTCCCTTTGTTTCCACCCTCGGTTGTGAAACCTTAGGTTTTTGAGCTCATTGTTCCTTTTGTTTACCTTTAAAAGCGATAGGTTGCTGCTTTGTCGGTAATCTTTGATTTCCAAATTGTCTTCTAACTTCAGCTTTTGGAATAGGATCACACTGAGTTACAGAAACTCTCGGGATCGCTTTTCCCAAAAACTTACTAGTAGTATCTTCAAACACTTTATCAATCAAAGATTGATTGACGTTTTTTTATTGGAAAATCTTTGTCTGAGTATATTTTACTATCACCAACTAAAGTGTACAACACGTTATCACTTTTAACAGTAGACATTGTTTCCTTGATGGGATCTATCTCTTGTTTAACAGTTGAGTGCACAACAGGAGTATGAGGATCACACAGAATATGATTCTCAATAGGCACTTCTACTCCTTTCCTATCATCAAGAGATTTATCCTCATTACTAACATCTGATTCATCATCTGACGAATCATAGTCCTCAACAGTTAGAGCACTTTGTTCCTTAGATGTTGAATTTTCTTTTGTTTCAGATGAGCTCACTGAGGAACTGTCCGATTTGAACCCTAATCCTGTAGTTACTTCCTCATAATCAAGAGGTACACTTGGTTCAAACCGAGGCATTTCCTCCTCATCGGGCATTTTGGTTAGTTGTGTCTCAAAGGAGGTGGACACGACTTATACATAAAGCCTTTCACGTTCCCTTTCAGCTTTTGAACGTCTATGATGTGATCAAGCACATATCGGGAGTTTGAGTAACTCTCCAATTTGAGCTTGATCGCATCATGCTCACACTTTGCCACGGCTAGATCTTTCTTTGTTTCCTTAATGATATTAATGTAGTTATTAATACCAATTTGTTTGTTGAAAACAGTTTTTGTTAATTCGGAAACGCTCTTCTTTAAAGTTTCGATTACTGATTTGAAATCTTTTTCATTTCGAGCTAAAGCCATGTTTGCATCTTTGCATTTTGACAGTTCAATAACTAAACTTTGATTGTGACTATGAATCGTTTCAGATTCATGTTTTAATTTAGCACATTCTTGTTTCATATCAGCACAATCACTACATATGCTAGGAGTTTCAGATTTTACCTAACTTGTAGAAGCTGCGACATTATCCGTTGTGTCATTCAGGCAAGAGAAAGATCCATCTTCAGATAAGAACTTCTCCATGTCATTCGATGCAGCATCAGCTTTCTTGATCAAGTCAGATTTTTGACATTTCATCTCCTTGGCATCATTCGATAAACTACCAGCTTCAGAATCCATTCCCTCCTTCACATCCGATTCTGAACTGTAATCACTCACACCTGAGCCATCTTCATCAGTACTGCCACTATATCCTGAACTGTCATCATTTCCTAAAGATTCATCATCATTGACATTCTTGACAATTTTAGAATAAAACGCAGTTCCTCCTTTATCTCCACCTCCACATTGTACTGACCAGTCATACCCTTCATCAGTTTGATTTGAGTTGGACGTGGATGTACTTGTTTGATTTCCGAAAGGATTTTGGTTGCCTTTTTGAGGTTGGGCTTGAGGTGTCACAAATAGAGGTTGAAGTGGAGTAGCCATTGATTTAATACGGAAGTAGTCACTTGTAGTGAATATGGGTTGAGGAGCTTGTTGTTGGGTTTGTTGTGGAACAGTTATGGAAAAGGAAGATAGGCGTTCGGATCGAATGGTCTTCCATAAGGATTTGTGGGAGGACCAGGGGGGTTCTGTCGGTTTAAGTGGTGGAATACCGAAGTAGGTACTTGGATCGAATTTAGGTTTTGAAAGGGCGTGAGCTTGAGCAATAACATGCGGTGGTGGGAGATAGGCACTTGGATCGAAAACCTGAGGAGCTGACTGGGGAAAGATGTTTGAATTCGACATTGGATTGTTGTTTACTAATAATAGAAACAGGCCCAAATCTTACAAACAACAAATAACTTTCAAAGACCCAAATGAAATCCACGAAAGATTGAGATATTTCGTGAAGTTTAAAAGATTGTTAAAACCAAACCCACTAAAAATAGTAGGAACCCAAGCCCAATTACTACCCAGCCAATTTCCACGAAAAATAACACTAAGGTGCTGTTTGTTTTTTCTGCAGGAAAACCTCTTCTGCTGCAGGCCACATCTGCAGACATCTCCAGGAGAAGAGGTGGACCAAATGTCTGCAGTCTGCAAGGAGAAGAGGGTTTGTTTTTTTTATATATAAAACCTCTTCACCATTTTAAAACACACACACACAACACACTGATCTCTCTCTACTCTCTCTCTACTCTCTCTCTACAATCTGCACCACCGCCATCATCATCACCGCCACCACTTCACCACCGCCACCACTTCACCACCGCCATCATCACCACCACTTCACCACCGCCATCATCATCACCGCCACACACTGATCTCTCTCTACTCTCTCTCTAACAGATCGATGATGATGATGTAACAGATCGATGACGATTTGGGGGTTTTGTTTCTGATCGATTTGGGGTGTTTTGTTTGCCATCGATTTAGGGTTTCGGAGGTGGAGGTCGATGGGTGTCGGCGGAGGTGGGGGTTTCGGAGGTGGAGGTGGTGTCGATGGTGATGATGATGATGATGATGATGATGGTGGCGGAGCAGGGGTGGTGGTGGCGGAGCAGTGGTGTCGGAGCAGGGGTGGAGGTGGAGGTGGTGCCGATGGTGATAATGATGATGATGGTGGTGGCGGAGCAGGGGTGGTGGTGGCGGAGCAGTGGTGTCGGAGCAGGGGTGGTGGTGGCAGAGCAGGGGTGGAGGTGGTGCCAAGAAGAGGTAAAAAGCTTTGGTTTATATCTTCCTCGGGAAGAGGCTGGGGAGAGGTAAAAAACACTTCTCAAAAAAAAAAAAAAAAACACTCTTCTGAGGCTAAACCTCTTCCCGCGTCTGCACAGTGCAGACAGAAGAGGCCAGGAAGCTCTTCTTGAAAAAAACAGACACCACCTAAGATTAAGCCCAAATATAACAAATGAACACTAGCCCAATGATTTCAGACTTAAGCCCACGAATAACCCCAACCCAAGTATACTGTTCACGAAAAAATTAAAGTCCCACTAGAGTTCTAGGCCCAAAATTAAAAGGACAGCCCACTAACTTGGCGAAGAATATTTTTCGTACCAAGGAGTTTTTCCTGAGCCAGATCAAAACAAAGCAGTTTGTAGATATTTGACTCAAGTTTGTTTTTCGTTGACCAATAGTTTTAAAAGGTTTTTCGTGGGAAACAGATAAACACTTATTTTTCGTTGACAAAGGTGACACAAACAAGCTTTAAAGATATTTTGCAAAACAAATCTAATCTTCTGACACAAATGCCCACAAAATTTCAAACGCACCTTACCTTATCCACTGTTCAACAACTAAACATCATACTATTTTTCACAAAATTCAAATGCACCTTACTGAAAGACAGATTTTCGACAACCCATCATGCTTTTAGACACAAAATTCAAATAACTTGTATTTTAATATTAATAACACCTCAATATTTCTAACACAAAGATCAAAGTCAGAATATATTCAAGAACACTTTGAAAGAACTATGAAGACTACAAGAACTCTACGAGTTTTCCGATGAATATCTTGGCCGGAAAAATTGCCGAACACAAATTTTAACATCGAAACTCAAAACAACTTGTACTTTCGATAATCTCCAACGCTTTTCAAAAAGTTTTGAACTAAAACGACACCAAACAACAACGATTTTCGAGTTTTAATTCGTATTTTCAGAGAAAAAAAAGAAACTGGGTTTTTGATTTTTGTCCAAGAAAAGCTCAAAACCCACTCGAAAATCGCACAGGAAACTCGGTTTTCAACAAGAAATCGAGCCTTGTGCACTGATACCACTTGTAGGTCCACTAGCGGAGGATCTAGTCGCCTAATCCTTGTTACCGAACACACCTGGTTGTGCGGAATCCGACGGGTATGCAACCGAGACAAGAACACGAGATACAAGCACCAGATTCAACTTTAAATCTCAATATATTTCAACCAAAAGAGTTTAAGATACAAGATGATACAAGATAAAGCTCTCTCTAAACTCTCCTGATTTCACTCTGTGTACTGTGTTCTCTTCTGTCTTCAGTGCATATATATAGGCTGCAGGTCGAACCGAACCAAGTTGAACCGAACCGAGTCGTGTCCACATATTTATGTATCAACAGACCCAACCAACTATAATTCAATACAAGAAAGAATGTCCTTAAAGGATTCGTACCATATGTGTAATCAATGAAATTGGTTGAAGGTCATACTGATAACTTCAACCTTTACAGTTGCACGGTATCTTGTTTTTGAATTGTAAAGTTAAATTTACTTGTTATATTTTTCATCTAGTTTATGTGTTCTAGCAATATGTCTGATTATGGAACACATGTTTATAATGATTGTTTTGTGATATAGATGGCATTTTGAGTAGGTTCAGTGATAACTTGAACTTTTAAATTGTGTGGAAAAATGTAAGTTGCGGTCACCTGTAACCATTTTGACGTTCAAAATGGTATTTGACCATGTGTTAGTTGTTGATCATTTGCTTATGATTAGATCTTTATATGGTAGGCATTATATATATGTGGTTAGCAATTGATATTCAATCTATATATTACGTCCAGCATTTCTACTTGGAATACCATTGTATATTTTCTTTTCCAAACTCTATTACTAATATGATTGTAATGGGTTAGACTCTCATTTTTAGGAGGTTCATAATAGCACCCAATGCCCATCAGCTACACCTCAAAGCCCATCTCCAAATGAACATGACACACGTGGTAACCATGAAGACGGCACATGTATAAATGTGATTCTGGTCCATTTGGAGCTGTTGACTTTCAAAGAAAATGATCAAAATCAGTTGAATGATGTGGCGGGAGAAGAACCATAATGAATGATAAGCAAATTCATATTGTGGTAAAGGAGAAGAGGTTGGAAAAGGAACGATACATCTAACCAAAGGTGGTTTGGAAAAAAATTGGAGAAAGAAAGGATGAGTGGAATTATTGTATGGTTGGTGACGGAAAAAGAAAAAAGATAAGGCGGAGAAAGAGGTTATGCATGATAGGATGACAAACATTGAAATAATGTTAAATATTTAGGTGTCATAGTCATCAAGTTAGGCTATAAACACTTTATATTGTGTGTATTATGTTATGATAATTGTTATATTAAGTGAAATGTTTTATGTGATTTTGATAAATGTTGATGCACCTTCATGTGGATGTGGCTCGGTTCGGTTCGTCGCGTATAAAGCCCACTTATTTGATATCCTCCTATTAAATATGAATGGCATATAAAACGAGAAGCCAAGGAATGAAGACATTATCTTATTGAAACAGTAAGGGGAGTGGGGGTGGTCACTAGTGATAGAATTCTATCACTCACAATATCCAATCAACTCCTGCCATGTCATCAGCCACTATTCTATCACTCACAAGCATTTTGTAGTGGTGGTGGTAATCACTAGTGATAGAATTCCATCACTCACAATTTTTTTTATTGAAGTTTACCGTTGAATAACGGTCCAAAACACAGCCCAACGTTCGAGTTTTGTAAACTTCAACGCGTGATTGTTTCAACGCGGTACAAATATAACGCGTGATAATATATGTAGCGGCGGTGTTCGTGAATTTTCCACGCATGGTGGGACGGCCATAACGGACCGCCCCCACTCCCCTAAGGCCTTGGAATGAAATACACCTCATCGAGACAGGGATTGGTATTTTGGCTGGACAAGTCATCGAAACAAGAAAGGGCACATGACATCCAAACATGATTGTTTTGGATAGTTGTTAAACATGGAAACATGTTTATTAGGAAAGTCATCGAAATAGAAATGTTACACTATGGCCGAAACATATCAAAAATTTCGATACACTCTAGTTTCTATTTGGATGTCACTTAATTTTTTCACTATGTTTCGATGATTCTTGAATTGTTCAATCCTATTTGGATGTAATTTTGTTTGTTTCGTGATGAAGGGGATGTGTTTCGTTGTAAGTCTCTGGTATGGACTATAAATACCAGAGACATTCCCCTATTTCATCTAAGGGAGCACAGTTTTAGAGAGTGAGAGCATTCTTGTAATTCCTCATTTCCTTGTAACAACACTCTGTGAAATACACAGTGAGCATTAAACAATGAAATATTCTTGTGTTTATTGTGTTCTTGGGCTTGATTTGCATATAATCATGGATTCCGCACTTGGTTTTGTGTTAAACAACAAGGATAGGTTGTTCTAGATCCTCCTCTAGGGACCTACAAGTGGTATCACAGCTTTGGCTAGATTCCTTGTTGAAAATCAAGCTTTATTGTGAGATTTGAGTGATTTTTAGGTGTTTATTGAAGTGTTCTTGTTCAAAATTGAAAACCTACTCTTTTTCATGATAATATGATCTTAATCTTGCTAAAATGATGTGGTTTTGTAATACTTTTGGTTGAAAACTTATCAAATCAGTTGAAGATTAACAAAATCTGTTTTTTAGTGTGTGTTAGAGTTTGAGTTTTTGTGTTTCATATTTGTTGGTGCATTTATGTGTCTGTAACTACTTTGTCTTGTTTACGTTGTTTGTAATACGGTCTTTTGTAATCGAGTCTGTAAGCTCCGTCAAGTCTACCTAGTTGGATATCCTCCTATCCTACTTGGTATGACGTTTTGTCACTGTATTTGTAATGTGTATGTTAAAATATGCTAGTGTGCATAGTGTTTACATGTCACACCCCGACCACGTATAACATACAAAACGTGGCGGAAAACGACGGGGAGTGTTGTAACAGAATTATTGTTTCACAACCATGGCATACAAAGTTATATTTTATTTATTAAACAAGAGTGTTACATTGTCTTAAACAGGAAACAAAGTGTTCATAACATAATTAAACTAGTTTATCTTCATTTTTAGTCTCTAAGGCACAGGTCCGCCCTAGTGTCACGATCATCATCCTATGGAAAAGCTCCTGAAAACACATGTGAAAATAGGTACGTCAGCATAAAAATGCCTGTGAGATACATAGGTTTTGTAAAAATATGATTCATGACTTGTGTTTAAGAAAATGTTTAGTCATGAACCTTGTAATTTGCTTTGTCTTATAAATTATTTGAAAAACGGTAAGATCAGATGATATGTATAAATAAATGTAAGGTTAAATGAATAACCATGTAAAAATGAGTTTGTGTAAGATAAGTTGTTTGTAAACAATGTCTTGTAAAAAGTATGTTATTTGTATAAAATGTCATGTGTCATAAATTGAAATGATTCAAATAACGCTACGATATGTAATACCATACAAACACTTATATATAGGAAGTACCAGCGGCGTATCCACCATGCTTGTATCATATTACACACGCCTCGTTACTTAAATCCCTTACTCAAACCAAACCACCAATGTAAATTGTTTATGTATAATCAAATGTCAAAATGTTATCGTGTAAGCCATATCAAATATCTGTGATTAATGTAAATCATGAATTGTGTATATCAATGTCAAAATGTTTATGTCAAATGTAAATCGTGTAATGTGTATCCAAAAATGTCATGTATGGTATGTGAAATATATCAACTAAACCATATGTAAAATGCACAAAAACAAGGTATTGAAGTAAAACATGGTTTAAATCAAAGTTATGTTTTGTGGAACAAATGCATGCTATACTGATATAAACATTTATGCGGTATTGTGAAAATGCATACATCCAAGCCTTGAGACTGTGGCGATAAACCCTTAAACAAATTTAAGGTTTATCTAAGTTATGTGTATCGAATTCGGTCATTCCTTTCATCCAATCCTACCCAGGATGTTCGGAACGGGAGTTGTCAATTCCTATGGTACCACTACGTACTAACGAACGGCGTAGCTAATGTTAATGAATGTATTGTTCCATTGTAAACAACCCAAATGTCATAACAAAATGTAAGCATGTGATGAAAACAACTGTACTAAGTATGCACACAATGGACATACATAGCATGAAATGTAATGTAAAACAATGAACTAAGCATGCACACAATGGACATACATAGCATGAAATGTAATGTAAAACAATGTACTAAGTATGCACACAATGGACAAACATAGCATGAACACAATGAAATCATGTACTATAATTGTACTAATGAACATAGCAAGTATATGATGTGAAAGCACGAAAGTAACAAGTAGGCACATGTGTTTCACCCCAAAACAGTTTGGAAAACAGTAAAAGAGGGGTCTATGTACTCACTTGAGATTGCTCAGAAGTCCTAAGATAACCACCAAGCAATGCTAGAGATCACGGAATCAAACGGCACCTAATATAGGTAACTATGTTAATAAACCGGACCTATATCGGAAGATCGGATAGAATGAGGGCTCGTAAACCAAATGAGTATTGGAACTCATGTAGTATGGTTTAACAAGGCCCACGTGCTAAATGAAACCTAACCTAAGTGCTTACGACCCATTACGACCCGTTTAGGAAGCTTATGCTACTTTAACGCGTCGTTCGCGTAAAACGCGTTCGGACCGCCTAACTAGTCCTATGACAAGTAACATATGCCTTAACATGTCTAATAGTGTTGTCAAATCAGTTTAGATGTCAAAAGTTATGTTACATATGTTTAAAATGAATTTTGGCATCAAAGGGGTATTTTGGTAATTTACCTAAGGCATATAAACTACCTATCATACAACTACTTAAACGAAGCGACCATAAGGTATAACCTCGGAAGGTTATTCCCTATATGCTATGGTCACCTAATGTGTTTGGTCGGATCCTAATGATCGACCAAATGGGTCGGGTTCGAAGGTATAAGTGATTTATTAGATCGCTTACCCTTACGACCCTAGACAACGTGGTAATCAGTAGGCATAGTCACAAAGGACTATAACCATCGTGATTACAATCACGTTGCGAAGTTCAAACGAACTTCGCATTGACCATAAACTGGTCAATGCAGAAAGTCAAACAAAGTTTGACTTTCGGACTCGAAAAGAAATAAAAGAACGAAGGAATACTTATGAAGGGTTCCCGAATGCTAATCTAGATCAAAATAGCTCAGGTATGAAACAAAGGTTTCAACTTAGAGCACATTAGATCAGATTCTTGTGAGGAAAAGTGAAGGGTGGAGGTGGGTATTTATAGTTTTCGGTTCACCGTTAGGATCGTTTCTTGGAAAAGGGGGCACGATCTAAGCCGTACACTTTTCGAAGTGTTGTGGTACTCATATTGCTCCCACCACAAGAGTTTGACACTTGGCCTTGGCCTTTGGAGTGTTTGAAAGGCTGTTTGCAGGTGTAAATACACTGAATCTGGTCCTGCAAGTGCAAAACTGATGTTTCTGCCCAGATAAGGTGCTCATGTAGCGCGATGGTAAAGGCCTTAGGGCTCGCGCTACGCCACCATGCACCAGATTCAGAAAAGTTTCAAAAATGGCAGAAATGGTCCCTGCAGCCCGTTTAAGCTATTTTCGATGCGTTTGAACCCCGTTAACCTCATTTAAAGGCTCTAAAATGAAGTTAAAGTATAGGGAACTCAAAACATGCTCAAAAATATCTCGGATGTCGGTTCGTATGGCCGTATGATCGTGATGTTCGCTTAATTACGACGGAATGCGCATAAGCGCGAAAAACGATCCAAATGACGCGACGAATGGATTTTTCTCAAGCCAAACACTAAAATAAAATATTTTAGTGCTTACATAAATTTTTGGATGTACGGATGTATTCAGAACGTAAGTTATGCGCGAAAGTGCAAACTTGTGCACTTTTTGACGCTTTTAGTCCCTGAAAGGCCCAAAAGTTTATTTTAGCACACCAAACCCCTCAAAGCCTATTTCTAAGCTATGTAAAGGATATTTATGGTATGTTTAACTTATGGTCATGTTCCGGAATGTTTGTTACAGTTCAAATTGGCATACTTTCGCAGTTTGTCAAGTTTAGTCCCTGTAAGCGAATTAACTTGTTTTTGCCATACCAAAGCCTTTAAAACTTATTTCTAAGTTATGTAAAGGTTATTTAAGGTATGTTAAGTATATGTTGATGTTCCGGAGTATTTGTCGCATTAAACTGATTACGTTTACGCATCAGTTTGCGTATAACTCTCCAGAAAGCGATGTAGAGTTTGAAATTGAATAAAAGTCAAAACATGAAAAATGTAAAACACAACCAAACAAACATTGGGATCAAATAAAATTGTTTTATTGATAACATAATTGTTCACAATGATTACAAGCACAGATGTTACAGTCTCCCCTACTTGTGGAAATTTCGTCCCGAAATTTATTTAGAGGAAACTCGTGGGAAAATATGCGGATATTTCGCCTTCATTTGATCTTCGCGTTCCCAAGTAAACTCGGGTCCACGTTTAGCTTCCCAGTGAACTTTGACCAAAGGAATGCTCTTGCGTTTAAGCCACTTGACTTCACGTTCCATGATTTCCACTGGCTTCTCAACAAATTTCAGTGTTTTACCAACACGAATTTCGTCAAGTGGTATGTGGAGGTTCTCATCAGCTAAACACCTCTTGAGATTGGACACGTGAAAGGTTGGATGAACATTTCCAAGTTCAGGAGGTAACTCAAGTCTGTAGGCTACCTTACCGATTCTTTCGACGATCTTGAATGGTCCAACATATCTAGGTGAAAGTTTTCCTTTCTTTCCAAATCTGATCACACCTTTCCAAGGTGAGACCTTAAGTAATACTCGATCACCGACTTGGAATTCCAAGGGCTTGCGTTTTGGGTCCGCGTAACTCTTTTGACGGCTTCTAGCTGTCTGAAGGTTATCACGTACTTTCTTAATCTTGTCAGTTGTCTCTAAAATGAGGGCAGGTCCAGTAAGTTGAGCCTCGCCGATCTCATTCCAGCAGGCTGGTGAACGACATTTTCGACCATAGAGAGCCTCGAAATGAGCCATTTTGATGCTGGTGTGATAACTGTTGTTGTAGGAGAATTCAATTAACTGAAGATGTGAATCCCAACTACCACCAAAATCGATCACACAAGCTCTAAGCATATCCTCCAGAGTCTGGATTGTTCTCTCAGATTGACCATCCGTTTGCGAATGATAAGCTGTGCTCAGATTAAGTTGGGTCCCCATAGCAGATTACATGGTTCTCCAAAAATGAGAAGTGAAACGAGCATCTCTGTCAGAAATGATGTTCAAAGGAACACCATGTCGAGCTACAATTTCATCCACATAGATTTTAGCAAGTCTGTCAGCAGAAAAATCCTCACGGATTGGCAAGAAATGTGCTAACTTAGTAAGACGATCAACGACTACCCAGATGGCATCATGACCTTTCTTTGTGCGTGGAAGTTTAGTAATGAGATTTATAGTAATGTTTTCCCATTTCCAAACTGGGATCTCTGGTTGCACCAATAAACCCGAAGGACGCTGATGTTCAGGCTTAACCTTAAGACAAGTAAGGCATTTTGATACGTATAAGGCAATGTCTTTCTTCATACCAGGCCACCAATACTGAATACGAAGATCCTTATACATCTTATCTGAGCCCGGATGAACAGAATAACGAGACTTATGGGCTTCATCCATGAGCAAGGTATGAAGATCATCCTGGCTTGGGACCCACAAACGGTCCATGAAGTAATACGATCCATTGTCCTTCAGTTCCAGAGCAGGTGTTATGTGATAGGGAAATTCCTTATCCATCAAACCTTGTGAAACACAAGATTGTTGAGCCTGAGAAATGCGGGCTTGGATATCGGATCGAGCTTGAATAACAGATTGAACACGAACATAATGAAGCTTTGTACGTTCCTTACGACTCAAAGCATCGGCTACGACATTCGCCTTACCAGGATGGTAGCGAATTTCACAGTCATAGTCGTTTAGGAGCTCAACCCAACGTCGTTGCCTTATGTTGAGTTCTTTCTGATTGAAGATATGTTGAAGACTTCTGTGGTCAGTGAAAACCACACATTTTGTAGCGTACAAATAGTGTCTCCAGATCTTGAGAGCAAAAACAACTGCACCCAACTCAAGATCATGAGTGGTGTAGTTTTTCTCATGTATCTTCAACTGCCTCGATGCATAGGCTATGACTTTGTTCCTTTGCATCAGAACACAACCAAGGCCCAATTTCGATGCATCACAATACACGACAAAATCATCATCACCCTCAGGCAATGATAGAATGGGCGCATCGTAAAGCTTCTGCTTCAAGTTTTGAAGCTTCTTCTTGTTTGAATCCCCAATCAAAGGGTTTGTTCTTCTGAGTTAGAGCAGTTAGAGGAACTGCAATCTTTGAGAAGTTCTCAATGAAGCTGCGGTAATAACCCGCTAGACCAAGAAAAGAACGAACTTCAGTAGGAGTAGTAGGCGTATCCCAATCCTTAATCGCACTGATCTTGGAGGGATCTACATGAATACCTTGTTCGTTGATAATATGCCCCAAAAATTGAACTTCTTTAAGCCAAAATTCGCACTTGGAGAATTTGGCGAAAAGTTGCTCTTTCTTTAGGAGTTCCAGAGTAAGACGAAGATGTTGCTCGTGATCATCTCGCGTCTTAGAGTATATCAAGATGTCGTCAATAAAAACAATGATGAACTGATCCAAATAAGGCTTGCAGACCCTATTCATTAAGTCCATGAAAACAGCAGGAGCATTAGTCAAACCGAATGGCATAACTGTGAACTCGTAATGCCCATAACGAGTGCGGAAAGCTGTCTTGGGAATATCTTCTTCATGCACACGAAGTTGATGATACCCAGAACGCAGATCAATCTTCGAAAAATAAGAAGCGCCCTGTAACTGATCAAAGAGATCATCAATGCGAGGTAGGGGATATCGATTCTTGATGGTAAGCTTGTTTAGCTCACGATAATCGATACACATCCTAAAAGATCCATCCTTCTTCTTGACAAAAAGAACGGGAGCACCCCAAGGTGAAAAGCTAGGACGGATAAAACCTTTGTCAGAGAGCTCCTGAAGCTGCTTAGACAACTCTTGCATCTCAGATGGTGCAAGACGATATGGAGCTCTGGCAATGGGATTTGCACCAGGTACGAGATCAATGCGGAACTCGACTTGGCGTGCTGGGGGTAGACCAGGTAACTCTTCAGGGAAAACTTCAGAATAATCCCGAACGACAGGAATATCTGAAATAGACTTACCCTTGCCTTTATCTGCTGTAACATCTGCTAAGAAGGCCACATAATTCTTTCGCAGATACTTCCGAGCTTTAAAACAAGACATGAGCTTGAGACCACCAGACGGTTTCTCACCTTGAACCTGTAGGATCTCGCCTGTCGAAAGCGGCACCCGAACGATCTTCTCGAAACAAACCACCTCTGCGCGATGCTTGGATAACCAATCCATACCCACAATGATGTCGAAGCTTCCAAGTTGCATAGGCGTGAGGTTGATAGGAAAAAGATGGTCGTTAAGGTTCAACTGGCAGTTGCGTAGAACAGAATCAAGAACAATGGGTTCACCACTAGCAACTTCTACTGTCAAAGGTTTACCTAGTTTCGTTCTAGACACGCGAAGCATTGGCTCAAAAGACAATGACACAAAACTCTTATCGGCACCCGAATCAAAGAGAACAGATGCAGGCTGATTATTAATAAAGAACGTACCGTTCACCACTTCATTGTCTGCTTGTGCCTCTTGAGCATTCATGTTGAAAACTCGCCCTCGAGCCGGAGCCTGATTCTTGTTTGGATTCTGCTTCTGGTTAGCCAGCCTTGGGCACCGGTTTCTGTAATGGGTCAGATCCCCACAGTTATAACAAGTACCTGGTGGGTAGTGTGGTCGTGCAGCTTGACCCTGTTGCTGAGCAGGAGGCTGAGCAACTTGTTGAGCCGGGTTCTGAACTGCCCGATTCTAAGCAAACCGACAAACTTCGGCAAGATGACCTAACTTCCCACAGTTAGTATAGAAACGGCACAGATGATGCGGCTGATGGTGACTGTTGCATCTATTGCACAAAGGTGCATTCCCTGAATAGGGCTTCTTCGCTGGAGGCTGTGCGGGTTGGTTGGGAGCTGCCTGGTTAGCTTGGGCAGTGACAGCATAGTTTTGGGAAGCCTTACGCTTCCTTGCCCTTTTTGATGAACCAGAATCCTTTCCATTCTTGTTTTGACCTTTCTTGCTATCTTCCTTGTCAGACGACTGTTTCTTGCCCTTGTCACCCTTCCTGTGTAATTTATTCTTCCGAATCTGTGACTCAGTCAATATCGCTGATAACTCGATCGCCTGACGGAGTGTGGCAGGGTTACTACCAGTAATGATGTCTTGCACTGAGTCAGGTAGGCCGTCGATGTACCTTTTGATAGCCTTGTCGAGTGGGGTAACCATAGTCGGGCAAAGCAGACTCAACTCCTCAAACCTATCAATATATGCCCTGTGCTCGCCACTATCTTGTTTCAAGTCATCAAACTCCTTCTCCAACGCTCGTTGTTCATGACGAGGACAAAACTCCCTCATCATAAGAGCTCTAAGTTCAGCCCATGTCTGTGCTAGAGCAACTTCTGCACCACGGTCTCTCATTACCCCGTTCCACCATGTAAGAGCCCTCTTCTGAAACACACTCGAAGAAAACTCGACCTTGCGATTGTCAGGACACTGCACGTGGCGAAAAGTATTCTCAATGCTCTCGAACCATTGAAGAAGCCCAGTCGCTCCTTCAGAACCACTAAACTTGAGTGGTTTAGCCGAGTTAAAATCCTTGTATTTGCATGGAGCATTGTTTTTGTTGTTGGCTTGGTTCCATTGAGCAAAGAGGTTTGGGAATTGAGCAGCCATCTGCTGCGCAATGATTTCTGCCAGTTCGGCAGTTGCTATCTGGTTTTCGCGTCGAGGAGGCATTCTAAAAGAGGAAAACATGAAAGGAAATGAGTGAGATGATTGGGTGAAAAGAATGAGATGAAACAAAATCAACAGAAGCAAAGATGGTGGTCATTCGTCCGCATTACCAAGCAAACAAACGACGCACAGTGACTAATCAAAGTAAATGGATCAAAAATAATGTATCGCGAAGACATGCTCGCCTATAAGTGAACACTCATCCCAAGAATTCCCAGGTAAGCACAACTGGTCTCGCGTCTGATGAGATATATACGAAGTGCTTGCCTAGACAGAAAACCCAGAATACAGGCATTCACTCTTCCAGTTTGCACGTGTTCACATTATTTAAAACCCAAAACCTTGACGAGATTTTTGAAAATTCAAAGGCATAAAGCCAAAAATTTTAGTTAAACTGGAAGGGTTCAAAACCATACAAAAGAGGGTTCAAAACCATGTAATAAATTATCCAAAAACAGAGGATTGTTTTTCAAAAATCGTTTCGGAAAATTGGGTTCTTGTTTTGATAATCACCTAAGGATAGGTGATGTGCATGTTTTAAGATCTAAACACAAGATAACTTGTGTTAGGTTCCTAGAAAGGTTACAGTCTAGGTCAAAGAATTACTAATAACCTAATTCCCTATAACCATTGGCTCTGATACCAACTCTTCTGTCACACCCCGACCACGTATAACATACAAAATGTGGCGGAAAACGTCGGGGAGTGTTGTAACAGAATTATTGTTTCACAACCATGGCATACAAAGTTATATTTTATTTATTAAACAAGAGTGTTACATTGTCTTAAACAGGAAACAAAGTGTTCATAACATAATTAAACTACTTTATCTTCATTTTTAGTCTCTAAGGCACAGGTCCGCCCTAGTGTCACGATCATCATCCTATGGAAAAGCTCCTGAAAACACATGTGAAAATATGTACGTCAGCATAAAAATGCATGTGAGATACATAGGTTTTGTAAAAATATGATCCATGACTTGTGTTTAAGAAAATGTTTAGTCATGAACCATGTAATTTGCTTTGTCTTATAAATTATTTGAAAAACGGTAAGATCAGATGATATGTATAAATAAATGTAAGGTTAAATGAATAACCATGTAAAAATGAGTTTGATAAGATAAGTTGTTTGTAAACAATGTCTTGTAAAAAGTATGTTATTTGTATAAAATGTCATGTGTCATAAATTGAAATGATTCAAATAACGCTACGATATGTAATACCATACAAACACTTATATATAGGAAGTACCAGCGGCGTATCCACCATGCTTGTATCATATTACACACGCCTCGTTACTTAAATCCCTTACTCAAACCAAACCACCAATGTAAATTGTTTATGTATAATCAAATGTCAAAATGTTATCGTGTCAGCCATATCAAATATCTGTGATTAATGTAAATCATGAATTGTGTATATCAATGTCAAAATGTTTATGTCAAATGTAAATCGTGTAATGTGTATCCAAAAATGTCATGTATGGTATGTGAAATATATCAACTAAACCATATGTAAAATGCACAAAAACAAGGTATTGAAGTAAAACATGGTTTAAATCAAAGTTATGTTTTGTGGAACAAATGCATGCTATACTGATATAAACATTTATGCGGTATTGTGAAAATGCATACGTCCAAGCCTTGAGACTGTGGCGATAAACCCTTAAACAAATTTAAGGTTTATCTAAGTTATGTGTATCGAATTCGGTCATTCCTTTCATCCAAACCTACCCAGGATGTCCGGAACGGGAGTTGTCAATTCCTATGGTACCACTACCTACTAACGAACGACGTAGCTAATGTTAATGAATGTATTGTTCCATTGTAAACAACCCAAATGTCATAACAAAATGTAAGCATGTGATGAAAACAACTGTACTAAGTATGCACACAATGGACATACATAGCATGAAATGTAATGTAAAACAATGTACTAAGTATGCACACAATGGACATACATAGCATGAACACAATGAAATCGTGTACTATAATTGTACTAATGAACATAGCAAGTATATGATGTGAAAGCAGGAAAGCACGAAAGTAACAAGTAGGCACATGTGTTTCACCCCAAAACAGTTTGGAAAACAGTAAAAGAGGGGTCTATGTACTCACTTGAGATTGCTCAGAAGTCCTAAGATAACCACCAAGCAATGCTAGAGATCACGGAATCAAACGGCACCTAATATAGGTAACTATGTTAATAAACCGGACCTATATCGGAAGATCGGATAGAATGAGGGCTCGTAAACCAAATGAGTATTGGAACTCATGAAGTATGGTTTAACAAGGCCCACATACTAAATGAAACCTAACCTAAGTGCTTACGACCCATTACGACCCGTTTAGGAAGCTTATGCTACTTTAACGCGTCGTTCGCGTAAAACGTGTTCGGACCGCCTAACTAGTCCTATGACAAGTAACATATGCCTTATCATGTCTAATATTGTTGTCAAATCAGTTTAGATGTCAAAAGTTATGTTACATATGTTTAAAATGAATTTTGGCATCAAAGGGGTATTTTGGTAATTTACCTAAGGCATATAAACTACCTATCATACAACTACTTAAACGAAGCGACCATAAGGTATAACCTCGGAAGGTTATTCCCTATATGCTATGGTCACCTAATGTGTTTGGTCGGATCCTAATGATCGACAAAATGGGTCGGGTTCGAAGGTATAAGCGATTTATTAGATCGCTTACCCTTACGACCCTAGACAACGTGGTAATCAGTAGGCATAGTCACAAAGGACTATAACCATCGTGATTACAATCACGTTGCGAAGTTCAAACGAACTTCGCATTGACCATAAACTGGTCAATGCAGAAAGTCAAACAAAGTTTGACTTACGGACTCGAAAAGAAATAAAAGAACGAAGGAATACTTACGAAGGGTCCTCGAATGCTAATCTAGATCAAAATAGCTCAGGTATGAAACAAAGGTTTCAACTTAGAGCACATTAGATCAAATTCTTGTGAGGAAAAGTGAAGGGTGGAGGTGGGTATTTATAGTTTTCGGTTCACCGTTAGGATCGTTTCTTGGAAAAGGGGGCACGATCTAAGCCGTACACTTGTCGAAGTGTTGTGGTACTCATATTGCTCCCACCACAAGAGTTTGACACTTGGCCTTTGGAGTGTTTGAAAGGCTGTTTGCAGCTGTAAATACACTGAATCTGGTCCTGCAAGTGCAAAACTGATGTTTCTGCCCAGATAAGGTGCTCATGTAGCGCGACGGTAAAGGCCTTAGGGCTCGCGCTAAGCCACCATGCACCAGATTCAGAAAAGTTTCAAAAATGGCAGAAATGGTCCCTGCAGCCCGTTTAAGCTATTTTCGATGCGTTTGAACCCCGTTAACCTCATTTCAAGGCTCTAAAATGAAGTTAAAGTATAGGGAACTCAAAACATGCTCAAAAATATCTCGGATGTCGGTTTGTTTGGCCGTATGATCGCGATGTTCGCTTAATTACGACGGAATGCGCATAAGCGCGAAAAACGATCCAAATGACGCGACGAATGGATTTTTCTCAAGCCAAACACTAAAATAAAATATTTTAGTGCTTACATAAATTTTTAGATGTCCGTATTTATTCAGAACGTAAGTTATGCGCGAAAGTGCAAACTTGTGCACTTTTTGACGCTTTTAGTCCCTGAAAGGCCCAAAAGTTTATTTTAGCACACCAAACCCCTCAAAGCCTATTTCTAAGCTATGTAAAGGATATTTATGGTATGTTTAACTTATGGTCATGTTCCGGAATGTTCGTTACAGTTCAAATTGGCATACTTTCACAGTTTGTCAAGTTTAGTCCATGTAAGCGAATTAACTTGTTTTTGCCATACCAAGGCCTTTAAAACTTATTTCTAAGTTATGTAAAGGTTATTTAAGGTATGTTAAGTATATGTTGATGTTCCGGAGTATTTGTCGCATTAAACTGATTACGTTTACGCATCAGTTTGCGTATAACTCTCCAGAAAGCGATGTAGAGTTTGAAATTGAATAAAAGTCAAAACATGAAAAATGTAAAACACAACCAAACAAACATTGGGATCAAATAACATTGTTAGTTCAGCCTGAATTTCGGGACGAAATTCTTTTAACGGGGGGAGACTGTAACAACTGGCACCAAACCGGTAATTTCCGTACACTTTAATTATTATTTAATGACTGCAATTATGTGCTTAATTGTCAGCAATGTCTGAACACGTGATTAAACAAGTGAATTCATGCACGTTGTATACTACAAAATATTGCTTTATGCATAAACGAGAGCGTTGCGTCATAAATACTAAGTAAACTCACCGGTAAGACACTATGTGTCAACAGAACTGCAGAAAGCAGTCAGTCAATAAAATTGGAGCCTAGGTGTAGGTCCAACAACAAGAATACATTAAAACCCAGGAGTACATACAAGGGTTTAATATATATACTCTCCGGAAGCAAAAATAAGCACTAAAAAGCACCCGAAACGCACTTTAAGTGCAGAATTTTGTATAATTCAGCAATAATTCAGCTTTTAGCACACGAATATTATGCAGAAAATATAATTTTTCAGTCAGAATATTTCCCTAAGTGTTGGGAATCGAAAGGGATACAAAAAGGTACTTTAAAGTCACTAAAAAGTGTAATTTAGCACTTTAACGAATCGGTATATAACCGAACAACCGGATATTACCCGGAACACCAAAATAATGCTAGAAGCATTGTTTTTATTTTTCTGAGCTAGTTAGGGTCCCCGAACACCCTAACACACTATATATTATATAACACACCATGAACCATTAATTAAAACTAACTTGTAACTAGATCTTGTAACTAAGAGTTGAAATCAAACTAGAACCCCCCCCCCCCCCCTAAGTGGACGGTTACCATGGGGGCTCCACACTTTGATTTTGTTTGAATATTATATTTGATATGCTAGGATGATATTAGACACATTAACCACCATGTAAACATATGTTGGAGTTAAGTTTATAAAAACCAAAAGTCCTTAACACTTAGCATCCTCCATCATCATTCAAGACCCAAAAAATCACCTCCTTCTCCTCCAAAGGCTACGGCCTCAACAACACACACACACACTTTCATTTTCGATCCACATCCATCCATTCCAAGGTGATATTGAGGTGTAAGAAGGTCACTAACGAAGCTCGGTGCAAGCGGATCTTGAAGGACCTTCACCATTTGCTTTTATCCACCTTGTTTTCGCTTTGAAACCTCCCTAGCCTTGTGCTAGTAGTAAGTGCTCTAAAACACCATATTGATCTTGTTTATGGTGGTTAATAGGTGATTTAATGGTTAAAAATCAAACACACACAAGAACATAACACAAAGTCTTGGACATAAGTGGTTAATGTTGGATAAAAAGAAACTATGTGTGTAAATCTTGTGAAACTTGTCTAGTTATGATTATTTGATGTTGTTGTTAGTAAAAACAAGATGGATCATCATCTAGACATACTAGTCCATGTTTGAGAGTATGAACTAGTAGGATGTAAAAGTTAGAAAGTTAAAGGATGATGGGTCCATCCATTCATAAGACATGAACTTGAGTAAAAGTAATTTTCTTGTAAAATAAGACTCTAAACATGTAGATCTAAAGATCTACAAGTGGTTTTTCGGAAGAACCAAGCAAAATATACAAGTCTTGTTTTAAACCCGAACCTTACATAAACTAAAAGCATTTTAGTAAGTAAACAAGTGTGTAAACACTTGTGTCACAAGAAAAATTTAACAAGAAATATGTTTGGTAAATCATGACTAGAAGTTGTGAAACTTCAAGATCGTTAAAAATAAAGTTTTTAAGAAATTAAACTTATTTTTAAAGATAACAAGACTTACTAAATGTGCTAGTAAGTTACTACACATTTTTGTAAATATTCAAGTTCATGAAATGGAGAAATTAGTGATTATTGTTGATGAGTATTGTTGATAATTGTTGTTGATGATTGTTGACGATTTAAAAGAAAATAAACACATGTTTTGAAAACATGGGAAACCTCCATTTTTAGGGGAAACTCTGTCAAAATTTTTATAAATTTTGACACTTAGAAAATATAAGTTTTTAAGAAACTTATTCCCTAAAAATGTGCTTAAAAATATTACCAAGGTTTCCCTAATTTTTGGTGATTAGAAATGAGGATTTCTTCAAAAATAAAAATGGATATTAAGTATATATATTTTTGAGAGAAAAATATATATTATTTGATCACCAACTTGTGTGCTAAGTGTATATAGTATGTGTTATACGTGCTAGTGTATTAAGACTTAAAATACACTAAATACTCATGAGGAGTATAAACATAAAAATACACATACAACATACAAGACACGTAATTCGGGTGCAAAGTGCAAAATACAAAAAGCTTATATTTATTTTATTTGAGAAAATAATATAAGTAAGACATTTAGTTAAAAATATAGAATATTTTTAACACAAGAATATATACAAAAGAGAGTGACTGTACTTGTGCGACGCAAGTCTAGTGACTAACGTTAAGAAAACGCGTATAGGTTACGACGTTAATTAAGCAAATCCGGTGAAGTTTACGACGCAAGGAACGCAAAGTTGTGAGTTCATGCTCCCCCTTTTCTTTTAACTGTTTTCAGTTTTATAACTTCGGGGGTGAAATACATGTACAAATGTACAATATTTATAATTGGTATGATATAAGTATAAGAAGCACACTTGGTGAGAACGAGAACCAAGTGTGATGAAATATAAATACAAGAAGTACACTTGGTGAGAACGAGAACCAAGTGTGACGAAATATAAGAATACAAGAAGTACACTTGGTGAGAACGAGAACCAAGTGTGACGAAATAATAGAATATGAGAAACGCACTTGGTGAGGACGAGAACCAAGTAGGATGCGTTATGAGAAATGATAACAAGAAACGCGCTTGGTGAGGACGAGAACCAAGTAGGATGCGTTATGAGAAATAGTGTCACGAATAGGGTACAGAAGCACCATTAATCAACAATATACCTAGACCGCAGAACAAAAGGTTAGATCTAACGGGTGCCTGGCAGCCACACTCTCGGTGAGGGCGAGAATCGAGTAGTGCTTTTGTGTGTCAGAATATACCAATTAAATGCCTAAGGTTTGGTGACTTCCTATGTCGTGTCACATGTTAATGGCTTTGCAACCCATTAACAATCCTGAAACTTACAGGAATACTTTATTTACATAAAAGTCATACCATACTAAAAATTGATGAATACTTGAGTACGTGGGGTACTCAAGAAAAGATTGAATTATACTTGAAGTACGTGGGGTACTCAAGAAAAGATTGAATTATACTTGAAGTACGTGGGGTACTCAAGAAAAGATTGAATTATACTTGAAGTACGTGGGGTACTCAAGAAAATGGGAATTATACTTGAGTACGTGGGGTACTCAAGAAGAAATTGAATTATACATGAGTACGTGGTGTACACATGAAACTGAATTAATATATGAAAACTTGATTTATTCACAAACTATGTTTCCATACAAAGTATACAAACGTGAAATACAAAACTGCATGAATTCACACCAACATTATGTTGACGTTTTTCCAAAACTCACATGTATTTCAGGTAACTAGGATGGATGTGCGCGCGGTCTCGCTTATGCTTGTGGATGTCGCTATTGTCTATCTTTAAATAAAGTTGTAAACTTTTTAAGACAATGTTTTATGCGACTTAGCGATGTAAACGCTAAACTTATGTTTTCAAATTATGGTATTTGATGTTTTTACGAGCATATAGCATGTTTACCTTTCGTATGCAATGAGAACCTTTCATGATCACACCTCGTGCTTCCGCCGCAGAAAGGGGTGTGACAGATTGGTATCAGAGCTGCGATTGTAGTGAACCAGGATTCCTTCTCGAGTCTAGTCTACAATCTCTAGGATCCATTCACGAAAACAATTTTCAAAGAGTTTTCATTGCATAAAACGTCCCGCGACATCCACTACCTGAAACTGTTTACATGAGTCTAAAAAAAAGGCACTACGAGACTTAGAGTGCACTTGAGTAGCACTTGTCGTTGACTAGAAATTACTTGCAATTATGTGTGATAATTAGCATGTACTAGAAGTAGAATGTCACAAGTATACGTGACTTTATCTGAAAGCGATGTCCCATCTAAAGGAAGAAATACGAGGATGAAACGAACTGTGCAGACTGTGCAAGGAGTTACGTAATTATGGATGCATACATAATTATGGAATTCAGTGCACAGAAACCACAACAAGTCTTGTCACGTATAGATCCCCTCAGTGCAAGCCTACTAAGTACTCTGCTGGAGTAATAATTGTTTGATGTCACTTATGTGGTATATATACCTGTGAATATATATGCTACTACTGTCTAGTATGACAGTATGACGACGTCAAACAAATGCCTAAACCTATTGGGTTGTGTTCGTCAGAACACGGCACCCAGAAGAGCTGTGAACGCTCGTCACCAACCTCCTCCTCCCCCACTGCCAAGAATTGCCGAAGAGCTGGAAGCTCTACTGGAAGAAAGGATCTCCGCTGCTATCGCCCAGTACGAGGCGAACCGAACTCAAGACAGTGGAGGACCAAGCAATGCTAGACATAACGGGCACGGAGATTCGTCTGGAGGAAATGTAGCTCAAGGCTGCACTTTCAAGCAGTTCCTAGACTGCAAGCCGATGAACTATGACGGCACAGGAAGTGCAGTAGCATTTGTACGTTGGACGGAGAAGACTGAAGCTACTATCCGCATGAGCAAGTGTACCGCGGATCAGCAAGTCACTTTTGCTACTGGATTGTTTGTCGATGAAGCTCTGACTTGGTGGAACTTGCAAGCCCAAACCTTGGGTGATGATGCCGCTTATGGCCTGACCTAGGAGGAACTGAAGGAAAGAATGAGAGAGAAGTATTGCTCTTGTGCTGAACTCCAAAGACTGGAAACGGAGTTCTGGCACTTGACCATGGAAGGTCCTGATATTAATGGTTATACTCGAAGGTTCCACGATCTGTCTAGAGTGCTTCCCTATATGGTGTCTCCCGAATTTAAGCGTGTTGAACGCTACATTTGGGGACTGGCCCCAGAGTTTCGTGGCATGGTGACGTCAGCCAAACCACAAACGATCACTGAGGCTGTAACTCTGGCTGTCAGCCTGACAGAAGATTGTGTTCGTATGAAGAAGTTATCACTGAACCCAACAGAGAAGACCGAGACGCATGCTGAGTCGTCCGGCGACAAGAAAAGAAAACATGCAAACCTGAACCAAGCAACTCGTAACAATAAGGGTTTCAACAACAAGAAGCGTGACGCTAACCCGTCTCAGGAGGCAAAAACCCATGCAACCAAGGCATACCAAGGCTCCATGCCTAGATGCCAAAGATGTAAGTATCATCATGATGGAGCTTGTCGCATTCCAAGGTGCGACAAATGTGGTAAATTGGGTCCTCAAACAGAAGACTGTTGGGGAAAAGGAAAGAACCGAAATGGAAACGGTGCTGGTAACAAGAATGGTAACGGGAAAGGGCAGAACCAAGGATGCTTCAAGTGTGGAAGCAATGATCATTTCATGAAGAACTGCCCAGAGAGAAACAATGCTCAGGCTAGAGCATTTGTGATTGGAGCAAAGAACGCACGCGAGGACCCTAACGTGGTCACCGGTACGTTTCTCATTAACAATCACTTTGCATCCATATTATTTGACACTGGCGCCGATTATAGCTTCATGTCTGTGGAATTTAAACGCATACTCGGAATAGAATCTAGTAGATTAGAAATTCCTTATTCCATAGAACTAGCCAATGGTAAACTTGTTGAATCAAGCGAAGTTGTTAGAGGCTGCACACTGGAACTTGGCGAACGAAATTTTAGCATCGACCTCTTACCTATTCAATTGGGTAGCTTCGATGTAGTAGTCGGAATGGACTGGTTGTCCAAGAACAAAGCTGAAGTTATTTGTCATGAGAAAATCATTCGCATCCCTTTAGCGAATGGTGAAACTCTCATCGTGCATGGAGAAAAACGAGACGCACCTCTTCGAATCATCAGTTGCATGAAGGCACAGAAGTGCTTAAGGAAAGGATGTGTCGCCTTCTTAGCACACGTTATAGACAAGAAGGCTGTGGAGCCAAAACTCGAAGACATTCCTGTGGTGAAGGAATTTCCTGATGTGTTCCCTGAAGATCTGCCAGGACTACCTCCGCAACGACAAGTCGAATTCCGTATAGACTTGGTTCCGGGAGCTGCTCCTGTAGCCAAGGCACCCTATCGACTTGCGCCATCCGAAATGCAAGAATTATCTACACAGCTCCAGGAGTTGTTGGATAAAGGATTCATAAGGCCAAGCTTCTCACCCTGGGGAGCTCCAGTATTGTTCGTGAAGAAGAAGGATGGAACACTGCGGATGTGTATCGATTACAGAGAACTGAACAAGCTCACAATCAAGAATCGGTATCCACTACCGAGGATTGATGACTTATTTGATCAATTGCAAGGATCAAGCTACTATTCCAAGATCGACCTTCGATCTGGATACCATCAGCTGAGAATCCAAGAAGAAAGCGTGCCAAAGACTGCATTCAGAACGCGATATGGGCACTACGAATTTCTTGTGATGCCGTTTGGGCTGACGAATGCACCAGCGGTCTTTATGGATCTGATGAACCGCGTATGCAAACCATGTCTTGATAAATTCGTGATTGTATTTATCGATGATATCCTGATTTACTCGCGAACGAAAGAAGAGCACGAGCAACATCTCAGAACTATTCTGGAACTACTGAAGAAAGAGAAGCTTTATGCAAAGTTCTCGAAATGCGAATTCTGGATTCGCGAAGTACAATTTCTTGGTCACGTTGTGAATGAGAAGGGCATTCATGTAGACCCATCCAAGATTGTAGCAATAAAGAATTGGGAAGCTCCCAAGACCCCAACTGAAGTTCGACAATTTTTGGGCTTAGCGGGCTACTATCGGCGATTCATTGAGAATTTCTCAAAGATAGCTCAACCGCTAACAACCCTTACACAGAAAGACGAGAAATACGACTGGGGTCACAAACAGGAAGAAGCCTTTCAGCTACTTAAGAACAAGCTCTGCGATGCACCGATACTATCATTACCCGAAGGCACTGAAGACTTCGTGGTATACTGCGACGCTTCACGACAAGGCTTGGGTTGCGTGCTCATGCAACGCCAAAAAGTCATCGCTTACGCTTCAAGACAACTGAAGGTACATGAAAGAAACTATACCACTCACGACCTGGAGCTGGGCGCAGTGGTATTCGCCCTGAAGATCTGGCGACATTATTTATATGGTACTCGATGTACAATCTTCACAGATCACAAAAGCTTACAACACATATTTGATCAGAAGGAATTGAATATGCGCCAGCGACGTTGGGTCAAGCTGCTGAATGATTACGACTGTGAGATTAAGTACCATCCCGGAAAGGCAAACGTTGTAGCGGACGCGTTGAGCCGAAAAGAAAGGGTTAAGACCCTAAGGGTTCGAGCATTGGAAATGACGATTCGAACGAACCTCACTGCACGCATTCGTGATGCACAACAAGAAGCTCTTAAAGAAGAGAACCGTAAAGCTGAATACCTACGGGGTATGCTGAAATACATGGTGCCAAACGAAGAAGGAGCCTTATACTTCAAGAAGCATATTTGGGTTCCACTCTATGGTGGCATACGAGAAGTCATCCTTAATGAAGCCCACAAATCGAGATATTCGATCCACCCAGGATCAGACAAAATGTATCAAGACTTAAAGGAGTACTACTGGTGGCCGAGACTTAAAAGCGATGTTGTTGTTTATGTTGTAAAATGCCTAACCTGTGCCAAGGTTAAGGCAGAATATCAGAAACCGTCTGGCCTACTACAACAACCAGAGATTCCCGTGTGGAAGTGGGAACAGATCTAGATGGACTTCATAACGAAATTACCCAAGACCTCGAGAGGGCACGATATGATATGGGTAATAGTTGATCGATTAACGAAATCTGCGCATTTCCTACCGATCCGAGAGAAGGATAGCACTGGAAAGCTTGCAAAGATATACTTAAAGGAAATTGTGGCATGTCATGGAGTGCCAATCTCAATCATTTCAGACAGAGATGGGCGCTTTGTCTCAAGAATCTGGCAATCATTTCAGGAAGCCTTTGGATCTCAGTTAGATCTGAGCACGGCATTCCATCCGCAAACAGACGGCCAGAGCGAACGGACTATACAAACGTTAGAAGATATGCTTCGCGCATGTGTTATGGATCTAGGCGGCAGCTGGGATACTCATCTACCGCTAATTGAGTTCTACTACAATAACAGTTATCATACGAGCATAAAAGTCGCGCCGTTCGAAGCTCTGTATGGCCGCAAATGCCGATCGCCCTTATGTTGGGCAGATGCCGGAGATAAACGTATGGTTGGTCCTGAACTTGTACAAGAGACAACCGACAAGATTGCGCAGATCCGAGAGCGCATTAAGGCGGCTCGAGATCGACAAAAGAGCTACGATGATCCGAAAATAAAATCAGTAGAATTCAAGGTGGGAGACAAAGTGTTGTTAAAAGTCTCACCATGGAAGGGCGTAGTCAGATTTGGAAAGCGTGGAAAGCTGAATCCACGATACATCGGACCATTCAGAATATTGAAAAGAATTGGTACCGTGGCATACAAGTTGGAGTTACCGGAAGAACATAATGGAGTACATGATACGTTTCATGTATCCAACGTGAAGAAGAGTCCAACACAAGAAAACGTGATCATCCCGATGGATGAAGTGCATATTGATGAAGCCCTCCGATTTACAGAACAACCCGTTGAGGTTACCGACTGGAAAGTCAACAAGACCAGGAGGAGCAACGTAAAACTTGTTAAAGTACGTTGGAACTCTAAGCACGGACCCGAGTACACATGGGAACGTGAAGACCAGTTCAAGGAAAAGTATCCCCACCTATTCAAGAAGACTCCAGCGAGAGTTAGTTCAGCCTGAATTTCAGGACGAAATTCTTTTAACGGGGGGAGACTGTGACAACTGGCACCAAACCGGTAATTTCCGTACACTTTAATTATTATTTAATGACTGCAATTATGTGCTTAATTGTCAGCAATGTCTGAACACATGATTAAACAAGTGAATTCATGCACGTTGTACACTACAAAATATTGCTTTATGCATAAACGAGAGCGTTGCGTCAAAAATACTAAGTAAACTCACCGGTAAGACACTATGTGTCAACAGAACTGCAGAAAGCAGTCAGTCAATAAAATTGGAGCTTAGGTGTAGGTCCAACAACAAGAATACATTAAAACCCAAGAGTACATACAAGGGTTTAATATATATACTCTCCGGAAGCAAAAATAAGCACTAAAAAGCACCCGAAACGCACTTTAAGTGCAGAATTTTGTATAATTCAGCAATAATTCAGCTTTTAGCACCCGAATATTATGCAGAAAATATAATTTTTCAGTCAGAATATTTCCCTAAGTGTTGGGAATCGAAAGGGATACAAAAAGGTACTTTAAAGTCACTAAAAAGTGTAATTTAGCACTTTAACGAATCGGTATATAACCGAACAACCGGATATTACCCGGAACACCAAAATAATGCTAGAAGCATTGTTTTTATTTTTCTGAGCTAGTTAGGGTCCCCGAACACCCTAACACACTATATATTATATAACACACCATGAACCATTAATTAAAACTAACTTGTAACTAGATCTTGTAACTAAGAGTTGAAATCAAACTAGAACCCCCCCCCCCCTAAGTGGACGGTTACCATGGGGGCTCCACACTTTGATTTTGTTTGAATATTATATTTGATATGCTAGGATGATATTAGACACATTAACCACCATGTAAACATATGTTGGAGTTAGGTTTATAAAAACCAAAAGTCCTTAACACTTAGCATCCTCCATCATCATTCAAGACCCACAAAATCACCTCCTTCTCCTCCAAAGGCTACGGCCTCAACAACACACACACACACTTTCATTTTCGATCCACATCCATCCATTCCAAGGTGATATTGAGGTGTAAGAAGGTCACTAACGAAGCTCGGTGCAAGCGGATCTTGAAGGACCTTCACCATTTGCTTTTATCCACCTTGTTTTCGCTTTGAAACCTCCCTAGCCTTGTGCTAGTAGTAAGTGCTCTAAAACACCATATTGATCTTGTTTATGGTGGTTAATAGGTGATTTAATGGTTAAAAATCAAACACACACAAGAACATAACACAAAGTCTTGGACATAAGTGGTTAATGTTGGATAAAAAGAAACTATGTGTGTAAATCTTGTGAAACTTGTCTAGTTATGATTATTTGATGTTGTTGTTAGTAAAAACAAGATGGATCATCATCTAGACATACTAGTCCATGTTTGAGAGTATGAACTAGTAGGATGTAAAAGTTAGAAAGTTAAAGGATGATGGATCCATCCATTCATAAGACATGAACTTGAGTAAAAGTAATTTTCTTGTAAAATAAGACTCTAAACATGTAGATCTAAAGATCTACAAGTGGTTTTTCGGAAGAACCAAGCAAAATATACAAGTCTTGTTTTAAACCCGAACCTTACATAAACTAAAAGCATTTTAGTAAGTAAACAAGTGTGTAAACACTTGTGTCACAAGAAAAATTTAACAAGAAATATGTTTGGTAAATCATGACTAGAAGTTGTGAAACTTCAAGATCGTTAAAAATAAAGTTTTTAAGAAATTAAACTTATTTTTAAAGATAACAAGACTTACTAAATGTGCTAGTAAGTTACTACACATTTTTGTAAATATTCAAGTTCATGAAATGGAGAAATTAGTGATTATTGTTGATGAGTATTGTTGATAATTGTTGTTGATGATTGTTGACGATTTAAAAGAAAATAAACACATGTTTTGAAAACATGGGAAACCTCCATTTTTAGGGGAAACTCTGTCAAAATTTTTATAAATTTTGACACTTAGAAAATATAAGTTTTTAAGAAACTTATTCCCTAAAAATGTGCTTAAAAATATTACCAAGGTTTCCCTAATTTTTGGTGATTAGAAATGAGGATTTCTTCAAAAATAAAAATGGATATTAAGTATATATATTTTTGAGAGAAAAATATATATTATTTGATCACCAACTTGTGTGCTAAGTGTATATAGTATGTGTTATACGTGCTAGTGTATTAAGACTTAAAATACACTAAATACTCATGAGGAGTATAAACATAAAAATACACATACAACATACAAGACACGTAATTCGGGTGCAAAGTGCAAAATACAAAAAGCTTATATTTATTTTATTTGAGAAAATAATATAAGTAAGACATTTAGTTAAAAATATAGAATATTTTTAACACAAGAATATATACAAAAGAGAGTGACTGTACTTGTGCGACGCAAGTCTAGTGACTAACGTTAAGAAAACGCGTATAGGTTACGACGTTAATTAAGCAAATCCGGTGAAGTTTACGACGCAAGGAACGCAAAGTTGTGAGTTCATGCTCCCCCTTTTCTTTTAACTGTTTTCAGTTTTATAACTTCGGGGGTGAAATACATGTACAAATGTACAATATTTATAATTGGTATGATATAAGTATAAGAAGCACACTTGGTGAGAACGAGAACCAAGTGTGATGAAATATAAATACAAGAAGTACACTTGGTGAGAACGAGAACCAAGTGTGACGAAATATAAGAATACAAGAAGTACACTTGGTGAGAACGAGAACCAAGTGTGACGAAATAATAGAATATGAGAAACGCACTTGGTGAGGACGAGAACCAAGTAGGATGCGTTATGAGAAATGATAACAAGAAACGCGCTTGGTGAGGACGAGAACCAAGTAGGATGCGTTATGAGAAATAGTGTCACGAATAGGGTACAGAAGCACCATTAATCAACAATATACCTAGACCGCAGAACAAAAGGTTAGATCTAACGGGTGCCTGGCAGCCACACTCTCGGTGAGGGCGAGAATCGAGTAGTGCTTTTGTGTCTCAGAATATACCAATTAAATGTCTAAGGTTTGGTGACTTCCTATGTCGTGTCACATGTTAATGGCTTTGCAACCCATTAACAATCCTGAAACTTACAGGAATACTTTATTTACATAAAAGTCATACCATACTAAAAATTGATGAATACTTGAGTACGTGGGGTACTCAAGAAAAGATTGAATTATACTTGAAGTACGTGGGGTACTCAAGAAAAGATTGAATTATACTTGAAGTACGTGGGGTACTCAAGAAAATGGGAATTATACTTGAGTACGTGGGGTACTCAAGAAGAAATTGAATTATACATGAGTACGTGGTGTACACATGAAACTGAATTAATATATGAAAACTTGATTTATTCACAAACTATGTTTTCATACAAAGTATACAAACGTGAAATACAAAACTGCATGAATTCACACCAACATTATGTTGACGTTTTTCCAAAACTCACATGTATTTCAGGTAACTAGGATGGATGTGCGCGCGGTCTCGCTTATGCTTGTGGATGTCGCTATTGTCTATCTTTAAATAAAGTTGTAAACTTTTTAAGACAATGTTTTATGCGACTTAGCGATGTAAACGCTAAACTTATGTTTTCAAATTATGGTATTTGATGTTTTTACGAGCATATAGCATGTTTACCTTTCGTATGCAATGTGAACCTTTCATGATCACACCTCGTGCTTCCATCGCAGAAAGGGGTGTGACACAATAATGCAGTTTAAGTATAGGGGTCATGAAACATGCTTGAAATTATCTCGGATGTCGGTTCGTTTGGTCGTACGGTTGCGTTGTTCGGTTAATTACGACGAAACTCGAACGGACGCGAAAAACGATCCAAATTACACGACGAATGGAATTTTAGCATTCCAAACATTAAAATAAAATATTTTAATGATTACAAAAATTTCTGGATGTCCGGATATGTTCAGAATGTAAGATATGCGCGTAAATGCAAACTTGTGCACTTTTTGACGCTTTTAGTCCTTGTTTGACCAAAAAGTTTATTTTAGCATATCGAACCCCTCAAAGCCTATTTCTAAGCTATGTAAAGGATATCTAGGGTATGTTTAGCTTATGATCAAGTTCCGGAATGTTCGTGACTACACGAATCGGCATAGTTTCGCCGTTTGATGTAAATAGTCCCTACGATCGATTAAACTTGATTTTGCCATACCAAACCCTTTAAACTTATTTCTAAGTTATGTAAAGGTTATTTAAGGTATGTTAAGCATATATTGATATTCCAGAGTGTTTGTCGCGTTAAACTGATTATGTTTACGCATCAGTTTGCGTATAACTTTCCATAAAGCGAAATAGAGTTTGAAACCGAACAAAAATCAAAACGTGCAAAATGTCAAAACATAAATAAAAAAACATTGGGTTCAAATCACATTGTTTTATTGATAAATGAACTATTCAGAGTTTATACAACAATTACAAGCACAGATGTCACAGTCTCCCCTACTTTAGGAAATTTCGTCCTGAAATTTATTTAGAGAAAACTTGTGAAAATAGATGTGGATATTTCGCCTTCATTTGATCTTCACGTTCCCAAGTAAATTCTGGACCACGTTTAGATTCCCAACGAACTTTGACAAGTGGAATGCGCTTACGTTTGAGCTATTTGACTTCACGTTCTATGATTTCCACAGGTTTCTCAATAATGTGCATCGTTTCGTCCACACGAATTTCATCAAGCGGTATGTGGAGGTTCTCATCAGCTAAACACTTCTTGAGATTGGACACATGGAATGTTTGATGAACATTTCCAAGTTTAGGAGGTAACTCAAGTCTGTAGGCTACCTTTCTGATTCTTTCGACGATCTTGAATGGTCCAACATATCTAGGTGCAAGTTTTGCTTTCTTTCCAAATCTAATCACACATTTCCAAGGTGAAACCTTAAGTAGAACGTGATCACTGACTTGATATTCCAAGGGCTTGCGTCGTTGATCCGCGTAACTCTTTTGACGGCTTCTAGCTGTCTAAAGGTTATCGCGAGCTTTCTTAACTTTATCTGTAGTCTCTAGAATGAGCTCAGACCCAGTAAGCTGAGCCTCACCGATCTCATTCTAGCAGACTGGTGAACGACATTTTCGACCATATAAAGCCTCGAAAGGAGCCATGTTGATGCTGGAGTGATAACTATTGTTGTAGGAGAATTCAATCAACGACAGATATGAATCCCAGCTACCACCAAAATCGATCACACAAGCTCTAAGCATATCCTCCAATGTCTGGATTGTTCTTTCAGATTAACCATCGGATTGCGGATGATAAGCTGTGCTCAAATTATGTTGGGTTCCCATGGCAGATTGCATGGTTCTCCAAAAACAAGACGAGAATCGAACATCTCTGTCAGATATAATGTTCAAAGGAACGCCATGATGCAATACAATTTCGTCCACATAGATTTTAGCAAGCTTGTCGGTAGATAGATCCTCACGGATTGGCAAGAAATGACCTGACGTTTTAAGATGATCAACAACTACCCAGATAGCGTCATGACCTCTCTTAGTGCATGGAAGTTTGGTAATAAGATCCATAGCAATGTTTTCCCATTTACAAACTGGAATCTCTGATTGCTCCAATAATCCAGAGGGATGTTGATGCTCAGCCTTAACCTAAAGACAAGTAAGGCATTTGGATACGTACAAGGCAATGTCTTTCTTCATACCAGGCCACCAATACTGAGTACGAAGATCCTTATACATTTTATCTGCACCAGGATGAATTGAATAACGAGACTTATGAGCTTCCTCCATAAGCAAGGTGCGGAGATTGTCTTGACTTGGGACCCACAAACGGTCCATGAAATAATACAACCCATTGTCTTTCAGTTCAAGATCAGGCTTAATGTGATATGGTAATTCCTTACCCATCAAGTCTTGTATAACACAAGTATGTTGAGCCTGAGAAATGCAAGTTTGAATATCATATCAAACCTGGACATAGTGAAGCTTGACACGCTCTTTACGACTTAATGCGTCAGCCACGACATTCGCCTTACCAGGATGGTAGCGAATTTCGCAATCGTAGTCGTTTAGAAGTTCAACCCAACGTCAGTAAAAACCACACATTTTGTACCATATAAGTAGTGTCTCCAGATTTTGAGGGCGAAAACTACAGCACCTAACTCAAGATCATGAGTCGTGTAGTTCTTCTCGTGAACCTTCAACTGTCTCGATACGTAAGCTATGACTTTGTTCCTTTGCATGAGAACACAGCTAAGACCTAATTTGGATGCATCACAGTATACGACAAAATCACCATTGCCCTCAGGTAAGGATAGAATAGGTGCATAACAAAGTTTATGTTTCAAGGTCTGAAAAGCTTCTTCCTGTTTGGATCCCCATTCAAAAGGTTTATTCTTCTGAGTTAGTGCAGTGAGAGGAACTGCGATCTTGGAGAAGTTTTCGATAAAGCGGCGGTAATAACCCGCTGGACCAAGAAATGAACGAACCTCAGTAGGAGTAGTAGGTGTATCCCAATCCTTAATCGCGCTGATCTTGGCGGGATCTACATGAATACCTTGTTCGTTGACGATATGTCCCAAAAATTGAACTTCCTTAAGCTAAAATTCGCACTTGGAGAATTTGGAGAAAAGTTGTTATTTCTTTAGGAGTTCCAAAGTAAGACGAAGATGTTGTTCATGATCGGATCGTGTCTTGGAATAAATCAAGATGTCATCAATGAAGACGATGATGAACTTGTCCAAATAAGGCTTACAAACCCTATTCATCAAGTCCATGAAAACAGCAGGAGCATTAGTCAAACCGAATGGCATAATAGTGAACTCATAATGCCCATATCTTGTGTGGAAAGCAGTCTTGGGAATATCTTCTTCAAGCACACGAAGTTGATGATACCCAGAACGTAGATCAATCTTTGAGAAACAAGTAGCACCCTGTAACTGATCAAAGAGATCATCAATGCGAGGTAGGGGATATCGATTCTTGATGGTAAGCTTGTTAAGCTCATGATAATCGATGCACATCCTGAAAGAGCCATCTTTCTTCTTGACAAAAAGAACGGGAGCACCCCAAGGTGAAAAGCTAGGATGAATAAAACCCTTGTCAGAAAGTTCCTAAAGCTGTTTAGATAATTCTTGCATCTCAGACGGTGCAAGACGATAAGGAGATCCAGCAATAGGATTAGCACCAGGTACAAGATCAATACGAAACTCGACTTGGCGTGCTGGGGGTAAACCAGGAAATTCTTCAGGAAACACTTCAGGATAATCCCGAACAACAGGGATGTCTTGAATAGACTTACCTTTGCCTTTCTCCTCTACGACATGTGCCAAGAAAGCAACATAGTTCTTGCGTAGATACTTTCGAGCTTGAGTACACGACATGAGTTTAAGATTATTAGCAGGTTTCTCACCACGAACTTCTAAGATCTTACCAGACGAAAGCGGAATACGGACAATCTTCTCAAAACAAACTACTTCTGCGTGATACTTGTCTAACCAATCCATTCCTACTATAATGTCGAAACTTCCAAGTTGCATCGGTGTGAGGTCGATAGGAAAAGATGGTTATTAAGGTTCAACTGGTAATTTCGAAGAACAGAATCGAGAACAATGGGTTCACCACTAGCTACCTCTACTGTCAAAGGCTTTCCTAGTTTCATTCTAGTCATGCGAAGCAAAAGTTCAAAAGATAATGACACAAAACTCTTATCGGCACCTGAATCAAAAAGAACAGATGCAGGCTGATTGTTAACAAAGAACGTACCATTGACCACTTCGTTGTCTGCTAGTGCTTCATTAGCATTCATATTAAAGACTCGACCACGAGCCTGTGCTTGATTTGCATTAACCAACCTTGGATACTGATTTCGATAATGAGTCAGATCCCCACAACTGTAGCACGAACCAGGAGGGTAGTGAGGTCGTGCAGCTTGTGCTTATTATTGAGCAGGCGGTTGAGCAGCTTGCTGAGCTGGGTTTTGTGCGGCTTGATTAGGAGCAAAACGACAAACATTGGCAAGATGACCCAATTTTCCACAGTTAGCACAAAAACGACACTGAACCCGTGGTTGATGGTGACTGTTACACCTGTTGCACAATGGTACATTCCCTGCATACTGTTTCTTTGCTGGTGGTTGTGCAGGTTGGTTGGGAGCTGCCTGATTCGGAGCAACCTGGTTGGCTTGTGCAGTAACAGCGAAATTTTGGGAAGCCTTGCGCTTCCTAGACCTCTTTGAAGATCCAGCTTTCTTACCCTTCTTGTTTTCACCCTTTTCAGTCGATTTTTTCTTATCACCCTTCCTATGAAACTTGCCCTTTCTGATTTGCGACTCAGTCAAAGTCGCAGCCAATTCGATTGCTTGATGAACTGTGGTAGGGTTGCTACCAGTGACGATGTCTTGCACGGGGTCAGGTAAACCATCGACATACCTCTCGATAGCTTTCTCGAGTGGGGTAACCATTGTAGGGCATAACAAACTCAGCTCCTTAAACATGTCGGTATAAGCCCGATGTTCACCACTATCCTGCTTTAGATCATCACACTCTCTTTCTAATGCTCTATGTTCGTGATGAGGACAAAATTCCCTCATCATAAGAGCCCTAAGCTCTTCCCATGTTTGACCCAAAGCGACATTAGCACCACGATCTCCCATTAACCCATTCCACCAAGTAAGAGCGCTCTTTTGGAATACGCTAGAAGAAAACTTGACCTTATGATTATCAGGACACTGTACATGACGAAAAGTACTCTCAATGCTCTCAAACCACTGTAGGAGCCCAGTTGCTCCCTCAGAACCACTAAACTTGAGTGGTTTAACCGAATTGAAACTTTTAAAGTTGCATGGAGCATTATTATTGTTATTGTCTTGGTTAGTTTGAGTAATGAGATTCGGAAGTGCAGCAGTCATTTGCTGCGCCATGATTGCTGCCAGTTCGGCATTAGGTAGCTGATTGTCGCGTCGAGGAGGCATTCTAAAAGAGGAAACATGAGAGAAAACGAGTGAGATGATTAGATGAAAAAAATGAGATGATACAAATATCGATAAAAAGCATGGATGGTTGTCATTCGTTCGTACCACAAAGCAAACAAACGACACACAGTGACTAATCAAAGTAAATGGGTCATAATAATGTATCACGAAGACATGCTTTAGCCTATAAGTGGACACTCACCCCAAGAGTTCCCAGGTAAGAGTAACTGGTCCGATTATGTTTATTTGTTTGAACACTCTAACCAAGATAGAAAACTCGAGATACAGGCATCCACCCTTCCAGATTGCACGTGTTCACATTATTTAGACCCAAACTTTGACGAGATTTTGAAAACTTAGAGGGTTTAAAACCTTATAACAAATCATCTAAAAATAGATGATTGATTTTCAAAATCGTTTTGGAAAAATGTGTTCTTATTTTGGTAGTCACCTAAAGATAGGTGACGGTAATGTTTTAAGACCTAAACACAAGATAACTTGTGTTGGGGTCCTGGAAAAGTTATACTCTAGGTCAAAGCATCACTAATAACCTAATTCCCTATAACCATTGGCTCTGATACCAACTCTTCTGTCACACCCCGACCGCGTAAAACAACAAACCGCGGCGGAAACGTCAGGGAGTGGAGTGGCAGAATAATTGTTTCACAACCATGATATTTAAAGTTTCATTTTATTTGAAATAAAAAGGATTACATTGTCTTAAAACGAAGGAAACAAAGAGTACATAACATAATTAAACTATTCTTGCTTCATTTTATGTCACTAAGGCCCATGTCCGCCTAAGTGTATCTTGATCAACCCTATGCATCAGCTCATGAAAACACATGTGAAAATAGGTACGTCAGCATAAAAATGTCTGTGAGATACATAGGTTTGTTGATTTTGGATTCATGAATTGTAGTTGAAAGAAATGTTTAACAAAAAGTTAGTCATGAATCTTAGTGAAATGTTTTCTTTTAGAAATCATTCGAAAAATGATAATAACATCAGATGATATATAAAAGAATATTGCTTGGTTAAATAAATAACCAAGTAATAATGAATTTGTAAAAGTTATGACGTTTATAAAACAGTATCTTGTAAAAATACGTTGTTTGAATAAGATATGTTATGTCTTTGTTGAAATGATTTAAATAACGCCACGATACGTAATATCATAAAAGCACTTATATATAGGAAGTACCAGTGGCGTATCCACCATGATTTTATCATATTACACGTCGCCTCGTTATGTAAATCACTTATCAAATAACCACCAAATTGTCTAGTTTAAACAAATGTCAAAATGATTATGTGTAAGCAATGTCTAATGTCGAAATGTAAATCATGTCTTGTAAAATCAAATGTTATGTATGGCAAGTAAAAAGTAACTACTCATACCATATGTATAATGTTTATGTATAATCAAATGAAATGTATGGTGAATAATAAAATTACTCAACACCATAGGTAAAATGTATAAAACAATGTATTTGATATAAATAATAGTTTAAGTCAAAAATTATGTTTTGCAAAATCCATGCTTTACTGATACAAACACTTATGTGGAAATGTTAAAATGCATACATTCAAGCCTGGTGACTGTGGGGACAAACCCTTAAACAAATTAAAGGTTTTTCAAATTTTATGTATATCGGATTCAATCATTTCCTACTTCCAAACAAACCTAGGAAGCCAGAAACGGGAGTTGTCAATTCCTATGGTACCACTACTTACTACTGAGCGGCGTGATCAATGTTAATGAACGTATTTTTTCCCGTTAAACAAACCAAATGTCATACCAAATGTAAGCATGTTATGTGTAAACAATGTACTAAGTATGCAAAATGAACATACATAGCAAAAATGTGATGTAAATCAATGTGTACATATGCTGAGATAAACATATGAAACAAATGTGTTTATGAAATCAATGTACTAGCATGTTAATTAAACATACATTGCATAAACATGGATGAAATCATGTACTATAAGTATACTAATGAACATAGCAAGCATATGTTTTAGAAGCAAGAAAGTAACAAGTAGGCACATGTGTTTCACCACAAAATATTTGAAAAACAGTAAAAGAGTGGACTATGTGTCACGGCCCCCGACCCGGTTTGACCCGTTTCAGGAGCCGTGGGACAGAAAACCCGTGGTATTTATTTAATTGAGTTTAACAGCGGAAGTTTATCATCAGGATCGTTTTAAAGCTAAAATTTTTCCCGATTATTTTATTTCACAACTTGGGGATAAAACCCGATAATTTACAATACTGAGATTTCACGAAGAAATCTTTTATTTTCAAAACATATTTCTTTATTTTATACTGAGCCACTTTCTTAAGCTGATAGTGCTTCACTGCACTTTTCCTGGATCACAACAGATCACCTGAAACATGTTTGAAAAAAATTTTGTCAGCGGGAAATACTGAGTGAATCATTCATTTTACTAAAACGACACGTTTGTTATAATTTACAGTATTAAGAGCAATTACAATGTCTCTATCTTTTTAAATTAACTGATCCAGTTGTCACTTGACCGGACGTGTGACTGTGGACATATCACTTGCTAGGTCCGTTCACCCACAAGTGATAAATAATTAGTAGCTATGTGCACATCCCCCCACATACTGGCAGTAATTTCAGATTACATAGACTTAATCCCTGTAATTATAATCTTTTGAATATAAACATGCTTTTGTAAAGTAATTTGATAAAAAGAGAATGACTCACATTGCAGATTTAACACGGATAGAGTTTACTCTACGGATTAGCCTTGTTAACCTAATTTAAATAATAATGCACACAAAACCGGGTTAGTAATCAATACAGCATTTACGATAACTCACAAGATCAAATTCTCACAACGAACGACAAAGTGCGATACTTTATCCATCGAATTAACGACGAACGACAAAGTATAACCCTAATGTGGGCAGCACTTAAACATCCATTGGATATATTGATCGGTCGGAAAATGAATCGTAATAGCGATCGAGTTATTACCCTGTTTTGTGGCAGAAATTCGGAATTCGTGTGTGTTTATTGTACTGTTTCTATAATAATTCAGAGTATAATTTGAAACTGAACGTCGCATCAACGCAGAATTGCATCAAACAGACTGTACTATTTATACAAGAAAAATGTCCCCCTCGCGCCACGCGAGGGGTTCTCTTGTTCCTGTCGCGTGGCGCGACAGGCCCTACTCTACCCTAGGTTAGCTTCGTGTCACAGTAGCTTAGCTGAGTTGGTTTCGTGTGATTTTAACTTTTTGACAGCAAACTGTGTGGATTTTACCGAGTGGGGTTTACCCCCCCTGAGTTTTAGGGGCCCTGATCCTGATTCCGATTATTCTGAAAATTTTAGGGTTTGTTCAGAATTACTTGGGTTTCTCAATTAGGGTTTCCTATTGAACAATTAAAGTAATAAATAGTACTTTTTGATGAGAGTTGTTACATTCTCCCCACCTTAATAAAAAATCTCGTCCTCGAGATTTACTGGAATAAGTGAGGATACTTTCGCTTCATTTCTGATTCCAGCTCCCAAGTGTATTCAGCTCCTCTCTTTGAATCCCATCTGACTTTGACTAAAACTAATCGTTTATGTTTAAGAAACTTGATCTTTCGATCCTCAATTTGAAGAGGTTTCTCAACAAATTTTAGCTTTTCGTTTACCTCTATATCTCGAAGAGGTACTACCAGTGATTCATCTGATAAGCATTTCTTGAGATTGGATACATGAAATACATCATGTACTCCAGATAATTCTTCTGATAATTGTAAACGATAAGCAACTGGCCCTATACATTGGATCACGGAAAATGGTCCTACGTACCTTGGACTTAGCTTTCCTTTCTTTCCGAATCTGACTACTCCTTTCCAAGGAGAAACTTTCAATAGTACTTTGTCTGTTCTAAAGGCTTGCATCTATTGTTTGCATAACTTTTCTGGCGATCTCGAGCCGTCTTCAGCCTTTCCTTGATTTGAGTAATCTTATCAATCGTCTCTTGCACTATTTCAGGACCAGATAATTGACTTTCTCCTATTTCTGCCCAACAAACTGGAGTTCTGCACTTTCTTCCATATAGTGCTTCAAATGGGGCAGTTTCAATACTTGAATGATAGCTGTTGTTATAGGAGAATTCAATTAATGGTAAATGATCATCCCAACTTCCACCAAAATCTATTACACATGCTCGGAGCATGTCTTCTAGAGTTTGGATTGTCCTTTCACTTTGTCTGTCTGTTTGGGGATGATATGCAGTGCTCAGATTTAATCGAGTTCCCATAACTTGCTGGAAACTTTTCCAGAAATGAGAAGTAAAACGACTATCTCTATCCGAAACAATGGAGAATGGAACTCCATGTAAGGATACAACTTCATCTACATACAATTTAGCCAGTCTTTCCATGCTAAAGGTTTCTTTCATTGGTAAAAAGTGAGCTGATTTGGTTAATCGATCCACAATTACCCAAATCGCATCATTACCTTTTTTGGTTTTGGGTAACTTAGTAACAAAATCCATTGTTATAAGTTCCCATTTCCATACTGGCATTTCTAATTGTTGTAGTAATCCTGAAGGTTTCTGATGTTCTGCCTTAACTTGCGAACAAGTAAGACATTTAGAAACATATCGTGCTACGTCCTTTTTCATTCCTATCCACCAAAAGTTCTTTCTTAAATCTTGGTACATCTTATTGTTTCCTGGATGCATAGTATACCTAGATTTATGAGCTTCTTCTAAAATCTTAGGTCTTAAGTCTCCCTGCTTAGGTACCCAAATTCTACTTTTGTGGAATCTCCAAATTCCATCTGCTCCTTGTTCTAATTCCTTGATTCGTCCTTTCATTCCTTCAGCATCATCCTTGATTGCTGTAGTTTGAACATTCTTCAATTGTTCTATTAAATCTATTTGTAGATTTAATCTGAGAGCACGAACCCGTCGTTGTTTCTCATAATACTTACGACTTAAGGCATCTGCAACTACATTTGCTTTTCCTTCATGATACTGAATATCACAGTCGTAGTCACTTAGGATTTCCATCCATCTCCTTTGCCTCATGTTTAATTCTTTTTGCCCAAATATATATCTTAGACTTTTATGATCTATATAGATAGTAAACTTACTTCCGTACAGATAATGTCTCCAAATTTTAAGGGCAAAAATTACGGCTCCTAATTCTAAATCATGAGTCGTATAGTTTTCTTCGTGCTTTTTCAATTGCCTTGAAGCATATGCAATCACCTTTTTGCGTTGCATAAGCACACATCCATATCCTAGTTTTGAAGCATCACAATATACTTCAAAATCTTCAGTTCCTTCTGGTAAGGCTAAGATTGGTGCATTTGTTAATTTCTGCTTCAATATTCTAAAGGCTTCTTCTTGCTTAGATCCCCATTCAAACTTAACCGCTTTACAGGTTAACTTAGTTAATGGTACGGCTATCTTGGAAAAATCCTTAATAAACCGTCTATAATACCCAGCTAAACCTATAAAACTTCTTATTTCCATTGCTGTTTGTGGAACCTTCCAATTGGTAATTGCCTCTATCTTAGCAGGATCTACATGAATACCTTCGTGATTCACCATGTGTCCTAAGAATTGCACTTCTTGCAACCAAAATTCACACTTCGAGAATTTGGCATAAAGCTTTTCTTTTCTTAACAAAGTTAAGAGTGCATGAAGGTGTTCACAATGCTCTGTCTGACTTTTGGAATAAATAAGTATATCGTCTATGAAAACAATTATAAATTTATCCAAATATGGTTTACAAATCCTATTCATCATGTCCATGAATGCAGCAGGTGCATTTGTTAACCCAAAGGGTATGACTGTAAACTCATAATGACCATACCTAGTTCTGAAAGCAATTTTAGGTATGTCTTCTTCTTGTACCTTCAATTGATGATATCCGGAGCGTAAATCTATCTTAGAAAAATATCTGGCTCCTTGAAGTTGATCAAAAAGATCATCAATCCTAGGTAATGGGTATCGATTCTTAATTGTAACCTTATTCAATTCTCTATAATCGATACACATTCTCATTGAACCATCCTTTTTCTTCACAAACAACACCGGCGCTCCCCAAGGGGATGAGCTAGGTTGTATGAATCCTTTACTTAGTAATTCATCTAATTGCTTTTTCAGTTCTAACATTTCGGTGGGTATTAACCGATAAGGTGCCTTGGCTATTGGTGTAGTTCCTGGAATTAGATGAATCCTAAATTCTACTTCCCTGTCTGGAGGTAATCCTGGTAAATCTTCTGGGAATACATCATGATATTCGGAGACTACTGGTATTTCCTTAAGATTTTTACCCTTAGTGTTAATGATTACTGAAATCATATACACTATTCCTTGTTTTCGTTCATAATTAGCAACTTTCATTACTGATATGAACTTCATAGGCTTACGTGGTTTGTCTCCTGTGATCCTAATTATTTCTCCGTTGGGTGATTGAATTTCTATGGAATTCTAATCACAAAGGATTCGAGCATGGTTGGCTACTAACCAATCCATTCCTAATACAACATCAAATTCAGCTAAATTCATTGGCAATAGTTTTGTAGAAAATTTATGTCCTAAGAGTTCTATGTTTCCTTCTTGCAAAACTTTATCTATTTTAACTGAATTTCCGTCTGCTGTTTCAACTGTAAAAATCTACCTAATATTGGTTAAAGGTAAACTAAGAGCTTGGCAGAATGAAGTATTTATAAAACTTTGGTTTACACCAAAGTCAAATAATACTTTGGCGTAAATGTTGTGAACTAAGAACGTACCCGCTATCACATCTGGGATGAGTTCTGCTTCTTGTGTGGTCAGCTGAAATGCCCTGGCATTCTTCTTAGTAGTTCCGTCTGTCGCCTTGGTTTTGTTGTCTGCTGGTTTGATCACTTTAGGACATTCTGTTTTGAAATGTCCTGCCTCTCCACAATTGTAACAAATTATGGATTTCTTCCAACAATTTTCTTCACGATGCCCTATCGTTTTGCAAAAATTGCAATATACTTTGCATTTTCCAAAATGTTTCTTTTTGCAATTTTGACAGAATGGCAAAGTTGAAGATTGCCCTGTTCCTCTTCTCTTGAAACTGGTATTATTACCCATACGAAATCCTTGGGTAATTTTCTGAGCCAAGTCTTTCTTTCTGTCTTCATCTCTTGTACGCACCAGTTCATCAGTTAGGGTGTTAGCTAATTCTACAGCATCGTCAATAGTGCGAGGTCTCGCAGCTTTAACAATATTGCGGATTTCACTAATCAGTCCCCAAATGTAGCGAGAAATGAGTACCGGTTCTGGCGAAGCCAGCGTTGGTACCACTCTAGCATACTCGAAGAATGTCGAAGTATAACCGCGACAATCTACACCCATCATCCTATGATTTAGGAACTTATTAGTCATTTGTTCCTTTTCATACTAGGGACAGAATTTCCTTTCTACTAAACCCTTAAATCCTTCCCAAGTCATAGCATAAGCTATTATTCTTCCTTTTGATTGTAACACAGTATTCCACCATTCAAGTGCTCCTTCTTTGAAGAGATTTGATGCGTACATGACCTGATCATCTTTAGCACATTTACTTATTGCAATGACTGCTTCGGTTTTCTCTAACCAACGCAGTGATGCAGTTGCTCCTTCATTGCCTGCAAATTCAGTGGGTTTACAAGCAAGGAATTCTTTGAAAGTGCAACCAGGCGTTGCAGTTTTCATTTTCTTGGGTAATGGAGCTTGATGTGGTTCTGCATTATGATTGATATTATCATTGCCTCCGTTTACACTATTACTGAAGTTATCTTCAGTAATATGTTTACTAGGGACAATTTGTTGCGGTTCGATTGGATTCTTTATAGCAGCAACGAATGCTGGAATAGCATTGGCTATCCCTTGAGCAACAATGTTTTCGATATCTTGCCTAGTCATATATTGATCTCCTGGATGTTGCTCAGACTGATTAACCTCATTTACTGGTTCATTATCAATGTTTGCCATCTGATAATATATATATATAATTTTTATTAGTATCTGATAAATAACAATTATACATAAAAACAATCAAACAATTTTCAACACACGTATAGGCAAAACTATCGATTTCTCGATTACATTTTATATATTTGATAGTATGCATCATTACACACCAATATCTTACAGAGTTTTATTCGTAGTTATTTTACAGACTGATTTTACTATTACACAACCACAGTTTTACCATCCTACTATCTCTCGTCACTTGTCGTCCTAAAAACGAAGCTCCCTTTCATCATATTTCCAGGCAATTTGTCCCCCTATTTCCCTGATTCTATTTCCCGCATCCATCAACTCTTCACCAAAATGGCGAAGTTCAGCCATATTTTCGTTACTCATTGGTGGATTAGGTAGGGGTTCTGGATCGACTTGTGGAAAAAAGGAATAAGGATCGTTGACAATATTTTGAAATTGCCAATCATTTGTCCACCATTCGTCCATTTCTAAAGGTTGGGAGTGAACTATGGGTTCTGGGATTGCTGGTTCAAAATTCATAGGGAGTTGATTTTCAATAGGATTGGTAAAAATATTAGTATTAACAGGCTGAATCGTCTCACAGCTTGCCAATAGAAAATCTATTTCTTCCTGAAAAGTCCTTCCCTGGTTTTGTTTGGAGCTCTCTCCAATTTCCATTAGTCTAGAACCTTGTCCCACTTCCATTTCTATATCCTTGGAATATTCCTCAAACTGCATTTCCATTTTCCTAGACTCTTTCGTGACTTCAGGTTCCATCTCATGCTGTTTAGAACTTTCCTTGGTTATAGTTTCTTTTCCTTTTTCTAAAGGATTGTCTATTTTAGGAAGTTTTGTAACTGGCTTTTTCCTACGTATACGACTTCCCCACACGTAATTCTTTCTTTTCTTTCGTTTTGGCTTGTTCAAAGGTGGAGCCTTGAATTCTACCGGTTGTTCTACATCGGGAAAGTATCCAGTAAATTCTTTGGAAACTTCTAGATTCACCGGGTAAAGATTGAGGTTCTGAAAGGCTTCAGATATCTCACTCATGCTGATGTAACATATATGCAAAAGGCATAAAATACTAAGTTAAAATCTTACAATAATTTTCATAAATAACTTTTAAATATTATTGCATATTGCATACTAATTTATTACAAATATAACTGGAAAACATACTAGGGTTTATTGGAAATTTATTTATTGTTGATGGTTTCTAGATTGTAGGAAATAAGATGCTAAAATAATATTTAAAAATTTGCATTTTCTGCTACTGTGGCTAGCATATACAAATTTGCCCATTTCTTATCTAGCTTATCTTCCCAAGGTGAATTATCAATTAATTCCTGGGTTTCCCGTTTAATCTTCTTTTCCCGGATTTGTTCTTTACTTTTCTTAATAATCATACTCCTTTTTCTAGGGAGTTTTGAAGATTTGGTTTGGGATGTACTACCCTTCTCGTTGAATGATCTATCTAATTTAAGATAGATGCTTGACAGCTTTTGCTTACCCATACTGTAACTAACAAATAATCAGTTAATAAAACACATAATCATATAATAGTAATCAGGAAAAAATTAAGCTTAACTCAGTGGCTCTGATACCACCTTTTTCTGTCACGGCCCCCGACCCGGTTTGACTCGTTTCAGGAGCCGTGGGACAGAAAACCCGTGGTATTTATTTAATTGAGTTTAACAGCGGAAGTTTATCATCAGGATCGTTTTAAAGCTAAAATTTTTCCCGATTATTTTATTTCACAACTTGGGGATAAAACCCGATAATTTACAATACTGAGATTTCACGAAGAAATCTTTTATTTTCAAAACATATTTCTTTATTTTATACTGAGCCACTTTCTTAAGCTGATAGTGCTTCACTGCACTTTTCCTGGATCACAACAGATCACCTGAAACATGTTTGAAAAAAAATTTGTCAGCGGGAAATACTGAGTGAATCATTCATTTTACTAAAACGACACGTTTGTTATAATTTACAGTATTAAGAGCAATTACAATGTCTTTATCTTTTTAAATTAACTGATCCAGTTGTCACTTGACCGGACGTGTGACTGTGGACATATCACTTGCTAGGTCCGTTCACCCACAAGTGATAAATAATTAGTAGCTATGTGCACATCCCCCCACATACTGGCAGTAATTTCATATTACATAGACTTAATCCCTGTAATTATAATCTTTGAATATAAACATGCTTTTGTAAAGTAATTTGATAAAAAGAGAATGACTTACATTGCAGATTTAACACGGATAGAGTTTACTCTACGGATTAGCCTTGTTAACCTAATTTAAATAATAATGCATACAAAACCGGGTTAGTAATCAATACAGCATTTACGATAACTCACGAGATCAAATTCTCACAACGAACGACAAAGTGCGATACTTTATCCATCGAATTAACGACGAACGACAAAGTATAACCCTAATGTGGGCAGCACTTAAACATCCATTGGATATATTGATCGGTCGGAAAATGAATCGTAATAGCGATCGAGTTATTACCCTGTTTTGTGGCAGAAATTCGGAATTCGTGTGTGTTTATTGTACTGTTTCTATAATAATTCGGAGTATAATTTGAAACTGAACGTCGCATCAACGCAGAATTGCATCAAACAGACTGTACTATTTATACAAGAAAAATGTCCCCCTCGCGCCACGCGAGGGGTTCTCTTGTTCCTGTCGCGTGGCGCGACAGGCCCTACTCTACCCTAGGTTAGCTTCGTGTCACAGTAGCTTAACTTTTTGACAGCAAACTGTGTGGATTTTACCGAGTGGGGTTTACCCCCCCCCCCCCCTGAGGTTTAGGGGCCCTGATCCTGATCCTGATTCCGATTATTCTGAAAATTTTAGGGTTTGTTCAGAATTACTTGGGTTTCTCAATTAGGGTTTCATATTGGACAATTAAAGTAATAAATAGTACTTTTTGATGAGAGTTGTTACACTATGTACTCACTTAATAATGCTTAGAAGTCTTGTAATATCAATCAAACAAAGCTAGGAGGATCACGGAATCAATCGGCACCTAATATAGGTAACTATGTTAATAAACCGGACCTAAATCGGAAGATCTGATGAAATGAGGTTTTGTAAACCAAATGAGTATAGGAACTCATGTAATATGGTTTAACAAAGCCTACATTCTAAATCGGAACCTATCCTAAGTACTTACGACCCGTTACGACTTGTTTAGGTAGCTTACGCTACTTTAACGCGTTGTTCGCGTAAAACGCGTTCGGACTGCCTAACTAGTCCTATGACAAGTATTATATGCCTTAACAAGTCTAATAATATAGCCTAATCAGTTTAGATATCAAAGTTTAAGTTACATATGCTTAGAATGAATTTATGCGCAAAAAGGGCATTTTGGTCATTTTCCTAAGGCATATAAACTACCTATCATACAACTAACTAAACGAAGTGACCATAAGGTATAACCTCGGAAGGTTATTCCCTATACAACTATGGTCACAAAATATGTTTGGTCGGATCCTAATGATCGACCAAACAGGTCGGGTTTGAATGTCTAAGCGGTTGTTCAGACCGCTTATCTTACGACCCTATATAAGCACTAAACTAAAAGTGACGAGTTAAACATGTTAAAACATGTTTAGCTAAGTTAGAAAACAAGTTTGATATCAAAACAAAGTGTTTTGATTCCCAAAGATAGTTTCATTGCAAAATACGCATAGACACGTACTTTGACCGAAACTATGACTCGTCACTATGCCTAATCAACGTGGTAATCAGTAGGTATAGTCACAAAGGACTATGACCATCGTGATTACGCTCACGTTGCAAAGTTCAAACGAACTTTGTGTTGACCAAAGATTGGTCAAAGAAGAAAGTCAAACACTATTTGACTTTCATGCTTAAAATGCATAAAAAGCATGAAAGAAGCTTACAAAAGGTCCAAGCCTTGAAGATAGAAGGAGAAAACTTGAAGATTGGAGGCTTCAACCAGTTAAGGGATAGCTCCAAAGCATAAATTGAGAGCAATTAAAAGGAATGAGCAAAAGTGGAATGAAATCCTTGGGTATTTATAGATTTCGGACAACCGTTAGGATCGTTCCTCGATTTTTTAGCTTCAATCTGAACCATCCAAGTGTTACCCACTGATTTACAATGCTTTGGGTGTCCAAAACCAGCTCAATGTTTGACTAAACCATGTACAAAAACCCAGAAACCAGCTGTTGTTACTGAAAAAAGGATTCTGCCCAGGTGTGAGCGTCGCGTCACGCGACAGAAAAAGCCTCAGGAAGGCTTAAGTCTGAAGTTTCAAAATTGGCGAAACAGGCCCCTGCACACATTTTAATGCATTTTTGACGCGTTTAAGCCCCATTAACCCATTTTTAAGGCTCAATAATGAAGTTTAAGTATAGGGTACATGAAACATGCTTGAAATTATCTCAGATGTCGGTTCGTTTGGTCGTACGGTTGCGTTGTTCGGTTAATTACGATGAAACTCGAACAGACGCGAAAAACGATCCAAATTACACGACGAATGGAATTTTAGCATTCCAAACATTAAAATAAAATATTTTAATGATTACAAAAATTTTTTGATGTCCGGATATGTTCAGAGTGTAAGATATGCGCGTAAATGCAAACTTGTGCACTTTTTGACGCTTTTAGTCCCTGTTTCACCAAAAAGTTTATTTTAGCATACCGAACCCCTCAAAGCCTATTTCTAAGCTATGTAAAGGATATCTAGGGTATGTTTAGCTTATGATCAAGTTCTGGAATGTTTGTTACTACATGAGTCGGCATAGTTTCGCAGTTTGACGTAAATAGTCCCTACGATCGAATAAACTTGATTTTGCCATACCAAACCCTTTTAAACTTATTTCTAAGTTATGTAAAGGTTATTTAAGGTATGTTAAGCATATATTGATATTCCGGAGTGTTTTTCGTGTTAAACTAATTATGTTTACGCATCAGTTTGCGTATAACTTTCCATAAAGCGAAATAGAGTTTGAAACCGAACAAAAATCAAAACGTGCAAAATGTCAAACATAAATAAACAAACATTGGGGTCAAATCACATTGTTTTATTGATAATGAACTATTCAGAGTTTATACAATGATTACAAGCACAAATGTCACAATCGGCTCCAAGGATTAATGATCTTTATATTCTTAACATGAGCCAAGCGATTACAACATCTGCACAAGTCACTTGTTTTGTCTCGAAAGCCACAGAAAAGGAGTCTATATCTTGGCACAGACGAATGGGGCACATTCACTTGAGAAAAATGAACCATTTGGTGAAAAACAATCTTGTGAATGGTGTGACTGTGGAGAATTTCCATCTACAAGATGTCTTTGTTTCATGCCATAAGGGAAAGCAAGCGAAGAAGTCTCACCCGATTAAGAAAGTCAACACTGTCAGCATTCCTCTTGAACATCTTCATATGGACCTCTTTGGACCTATGAAACACAAGACAACCTTTGGGGATGCTTATTGTCTGGTGGTTACTGATGACTACTCTAGATTTTCTTGGGTATCGTTTATGGCGCACAAGAGTGAAACTCCTGAAATCCTTAAGAATCTTCTTACTCTACTAGAAAATTTTTACACGTTGAAAGTAAAGAGGATCCGAAGGGACAATGGCACTGAGTTCAAAAACTGAATAATGGATGAGTTTTGTACTACAAAGGGCATTCTTCATGAGTACAGTTCTCGCTACACTCGACAACAAAACGGTGTTGCTGAGAGGAAAAATCGGATGATAATAGAAACTGCAAGAATGATGTTGGTAGAGTCAGAGCTTCATGTTCAGTTCTGGGGGGAAGCTGTGGCTACTACTTGTTATACTCTAAACAGAGTTCTGACAGTTAAAAGGCATGACAAGACTTGTTTCAAACTGTTACACAAAAGGAAACCGGATGTTTCTTACTTAAAACCTTTTGGCGGTCCATGCACTATGATTGAACCGCATAGAAAGTTTGGCACCAAGGCTATCGAGGGTTTCTTCCTTGGATATGCTACTCTGAATTTTCGTGTGTGGAATTTGACAACCAAAAAGATTGAGTTATGGGGTGAAGTAAAGGTACAAAGGTATACTAATTCTGTAAGAGCTCCGGATGATCCTTGGATGTTCGATTATCATGGGCTATTCGACTCCTTTAATCTGCCAACCTTTGATGAAGCATCTGCAGTTGCTCAAATGTTACTTGAAAGTAACAATGCGGTTGACTCGTCATTGGTGAGACCCATTATTGTTAGCCCTCAAGCTTCTACATCGGTTAACAATATTGCTCAAAATGAGAATTTTGAAGATGCTACTGATGATTATAATGTATCTTTGGAAGATGACGAATTTCATGATGCAAATGAAGGCTCTTCGGCTCCAGTTGCTCCTGTTCAAGGTGTTTCTGAAGCAACTTCTCACGTGCAGAATGTAGACACTGCTGAAGGAATTGCATCCACATCTACGTCTATGCCAGACGTGGATTTGGTTATTGATCTTAATTTTAATAATTTGGGTATTAATACTCGTGTTCTTGATGTTCCTGAAACGAGAATTCATGATACTCACTCGCAGCAGAATATTATTAGAGATGCTCAAAGTGGAGTGCAGACGCGTAATCAGCTGAGAAACAACCAGAATGCTGGGTTGTATTCAGCCATTAGAGAATCGGGTCTACAAAATGATTGGTCCTTCGCGTGTTATGTTTCACAAGAAGAACCAAAGTCTTGGAAAGAAGCGATAAAGGATAATTCTTGGGTGGAAGCCATGCAGGAGGAACTGCAACAATTCCAGAAACTGGGTGTTTGGTGACTTGTTGAAAAAACCCAACGATTACAAGAAAATTGGGACTCGTTGGGTATACAAATGCAAAAAGGATGATCGTGGAGTGGTCATTCGCAACAAGGCGAGATTAGTTGTTCAAGCCTTTCGGCAAATCGAGGGAATTGACTACAACGAGGTTTATGCACCTGTTGCACGTCTGGAGGCTATTCGGATCTTTCTAGCTTATGCTTCTTTCAAAGGTTTCAAAGTCTTTCAGATGGACGTCAAAAGTGCATTCCTTCATGGTATCATTAAAGAAGAGGTGTATGTCGAACAACCTCCTGGTTTTGAAGATCCTATCCATCCCGATCGGGTTTGGTTGCTCAACAAAGCTCTCTATGGTTTACATCAAGCACCGAGGGCTTGGTATGCAACCTTATCTACTTATCTGCTGGAAAATGGTTTTCGACGAGGTCTTAACGACTGTACTCTTTTCATCAAGGAAACTGATTGAGATCTTCTGCTGGTACAGGTATACGTTGATGATATCATTTTTGGTTCAACTAACGATGCTTTGTGCAGGCAATTCGAGCGTGTTATGCAGGAAAAATTCGAAATGAGCGCAATGGGGGAGATGAAATTCTTTTTGGGTCTACAAGTTCAACAAACTAAGTCTTGGATATTCATCCATCAGACTAAGTATGTCGGTGACATCTTGAGCCGGTTCCAGATGTTAGAAGCGACGCCCATTGGTACCCCACTTCCAACTAATCACAGGATTACTCCGGACTTGAAGGGTGAAAGTGTCAACTCTTCTTATTACCGCGCTATGATCGGATCTTTAATATATCTCACTGCCTCGAGGCCTGACATAATGTATCCAACGTGCCTGCTCGCAAGATATCAAGCCAACCCGAAGTCATCTCATCTGGCTGCCGTAAAAAGGATTTTTTGCTATTTGAAGGGTTGCCCGGACACCGGTCTCTGGTACCCTAGGGATGATAGCTTCGAGTTGATAGCGTTTAGTGATTCTGATTTTGGTGGCTGCAAAATAGACGGCAAATCCACAACTGCTGGATGTCAGTTCTTAGGAAATCGACTGGTCACATGGCAGTGCAAGAAGCAGACTTGTGTCGCTACATCAACTTGTGAGGCTGAATACATTGTTGCCTCAAGTTGTTGCTCTCAATTTCTATGGATTCAGCAACAAATGCGTGACTACGGTTTTGAATTCCTATCTACTTCTATTTTTGTTGATAATAACGCTGCCTTACAGATTATTAGAAATCCTGTGCAACACTCCAAGACCAAACACATCGAAATTAAGTATCACTTCATACATGATTGTTTTGATAAAAGACTAATCGATGTTGTTAAGGTCCACACCGATGAACAACGTGCAGACCTTTTTACAAAAGCCTTTGACAAATCTCGCTTTGACTATCTTTTGTTGGTTAATGGCATTAAGGTGAAACAAGAGAAAAACTTCTTTCGGCATATCGTTTTCGTAAATCTTTTCTTTAAACTCAAAAATACAAAAAGATTTTCAGTTTATTTATCTTTTCGCATTTTAGGAGGAGAAATTTCAAGAAAATACAAAAACATGTGAAAAATTCAAAAATCCAAAAATATGTCGTTTACTTTCTGTCTTTAAGTTTGAAAAATGAAAAATATCAAAAACATTAGAAAATAAAAAATGAGTTTCTTGGATAAAAGAAGGGAAAGTGATGATACACACTAGTGTGGTCTGTCAATATGGTCAAAAACAAAAAGAAAAATTGAAATATGATACGTAGCTCTACTAACGATGTATCGGTAGGCTCACAATCAGACTAAAATGTGCAGGATGATATAAACCTAACATACTTCAAGTTTGTTAGTGCATATGTGTCACACCCCCAAAATCCACACGCGGAGTATCACCGCTTGGAGGCGTGACTGACCAGGATCAAACCACTAATCATATTGAACAAGCAAGTAATTAATTGTAAAAGTCCAACCAACACAATTAGTGTCCAAAACAAACATAGTTTAAGTTATGAGCGGAAGCATAATGTTTAAAACCAAAACATAAGTTTAAATATCCAAAGGTCTAACATGGCACACAGCTGTCCATGTCCCACAACGACTCTTCCTTGTGCAAGCTCCAGCTAAGTACCTATTGACCTGCAAAGCATGTAGTAACGAGTCAACAATAATGTTGAGCGAGTTCACAGTTGGGTGTTGGTTTTAGTTGTTCCAAAAATAGTTCCTTTAACTGGCATCCCTACCGTGGGGGTTACCCCATATTTGAAAACGTGATTTGTTTAACCCATTAACTCTGGCAATCCAGCCGTGGGGGCTACCCCATGATAGTTATCTGGCATTTCGGCCGTGGGGGCTACCCCATGTATACACTAGACTCGTTACCATATCGACTGCTGACTGAAGTCATGTTTAAGTGCCCTGAACTGTCAATGTCTATCAGCATTGACGTGCCCAGATCCATTAGTTCACGCCCGTCCTCTGCGGCACGGTGTGAGGCTTATCAGACCTAAATAGCGCTATCTAACTAATGACCCGCTCGCCATTGGCCCGGCGATTAAGTCGATATAAAAAGGAGGGACTTCGTGATAGAGTTTTGGTCTAGTAAAGTTATCTGTCCGTGTGGATGAGGAATTACATTCCTGAACCATTACTGTCCTACCCAAGAAAGGACGAGGAATCCATATTCCTTAACCCCATTCCCAACCCCTGGGAATCCCATGCTTTGTAGAGTGTGAACTCACCTTGGTTTGCTCGGCAGATACACAGAAAGGTCAAGTCTAGCTGCTAGTGGTCAACCACGTCCTAACATGGTTACCATACAAGTTAGGTTTTGGTTTCAAGCAGTGCACATAAGTATCACATAAGCTAGCAGATAAGGAACACACACACAGATCATGGCAACATACCTTATCACGTTCAACAGTTATAACGTATTCAAGATTGGGCTCGCACAAGCTTAGTGGCCTTGTGCGAGTCATCCGTTGGAGCCCACTAATACCCGGCCCAAAAATACCCAAACAAAACTATAAACATGAACACGGCCCAAATCAATTAAATCTAAGCTTGTGCGATCCGGACATCTTGTACGATCCGGTTGGGTTGTGCGATTAGAACTAGCTCGGCCCAAACATGTATACCCGGCCCAAAAGTCAAGCAACATTACAACTTGTGCGATTCCATATGTCTTGTGCGACTGAGGACACCTTGTGTGACTGAAGTCAACTTGTGCGAATGGACTTCTTGTGCAACCAAGGTGTCTTGTGTGATTAGTTTCATTATCCGAATATTAAGCCATTCAGTTACAATCATTCACAGTTTCCAAAATTACAATTTATCAATTAACACAATCAAAGATTCTATCCAAACCCTTAATCGATCAAACAATGTTTTAACATCCATTTTTATGAACCCTATCTTGTGTATTCATCAACATATCAAGATCATCATCATCATTAAATTAATCAACAATGGCCGACAATCTAACAACACCTCAAGATAATATTGGACCGATTTTTATATAGTATTTATGTAGTGGACAAATGTTTACTATCATCATATTACCATTATCAAAGCACACAACAAATGGCCAACAACTGTTACATCACAACCGATTAAAAGTCACATGCATACATCCCTCAATATCAGCCAACAAACATCCAATTCCATTGATTTAATGCCACGTTTATCTACACAACAATCATTCAAATATAGGCACATCACACCCGATTGACACATGTTCGGTTTAATATACTTATGTAAGCCGATTAACATATCAACACATCATGTTTCAAAAATAATTAGATTAACGTTCTAGTGAATCGTTTGTACTAAGCCTCAAGAAGATCTAACATAATTTATTTCATTAACAAGAACCCTAACTATTACACGAGATCATAACAATCACAATATTGCTTAACATGAAATCCTGGAAATCGATACATATTATAAGGGAGCAAACTATAGTAAAACACTAACCAGTTTGAGTAGAATGAAAAGGAAATCTGAACAAGAAGCTTCGAGGAATAGGAATGTGTTGCCGTCGGCTTCAATAGAGAAGGAAGAGGGAGTAGGGTTTTGTGTGTGTTCTAGTAAAATGTGAGATGGGTACTAACACCCCATGTGTTAATCGACTAATGGGGATGGGCCGAACCCAAACTTGGGCTACCCTTGATCCGAATACAAGTTGTGGCCCGAATGGCTTGTGCGGTCGGGTGAGTGTTGTGCGCTTGGCCCGTTTATATACATACATACATTACACAAAGCACGTATCAACATAACATTCATATAATCATTCACTTTCATAAAATCACATATCGTATACACACGTTACTTCAAAGTACAAAGATGGGTTCGGAAATACGAGTTGTCACATTATCCCCAAGTTGAAAGAAATTTCATCCCGAAATTTGGTACGTACTCACTGAGGAAGCTAGTTAAGTTGTATGGTTTTCCTGGGGTGTCACATCCTCCCCCCGTTGATCTGGAATTTCGTCCCGAAATTCCGTAGCTTCAGCCTCAGTAGTGGTTGTACCGTTTGCGAATAGTTGGGGATACTTTTGTTTCATCTGATCTTCGCGTTCCCAGGTGAACTCTGGGCCGCGACGTGAGTTCCAACGAACTCGAACGAGAGGTATTCTAGTACGCTTGAGGACCTTAACATCCCGGTCCGTGATTTCAACTGGTTCCTCGATGAATCGTAACTGCTCGTCGATAGTGAGCTCCTTCAAAGGAACTACGTGGGTCTCATCTGACAGACACTTCTTTAGATTTGACACGTGGAAAACGTTGTGAACTGCACTGAGTTATGCTGGTAAGTTCAGTTTGTATGCCACCTTGCCTATTTTCTCAATGACTTCGAAAGGTCCAACGTATCGTGGGTTAAGTTTGCCTCATTTACCAAAACGAACCACACCCTTCCAGGGTGAAACTTTGAGTAGTACTCGCTCCCCAACCTGGAGCTCTAGTGGTTTTCTGCCCTTATCGGCGTAGACTTTCTGACGGTCACGAGTTGCCGCCATTCGTTGTCGTATCTGAGCAATTCGCTCTGTTGTGTCTACTACAAGTTCTGGACCAGTAATCTGACTATCCCCCACCTCTGCCCAACAAAGAGGTGACCGGCATTTACGCCCGTACAATGCCTCAAACGGAGCAGCTTTAATGCTGGTGTGGTAGCTGTTATTGTATGAGAATTCCACAAGCGGCAGATGCTTTTCCCAGCCGTTGCCAAAGTCAATTACGCATGCCCTAAGCATGTCTTCGAGGGTCTGGATGGTACATTCCGACTGCCCATCCGTTTGCGGGTGATAGGCTGTGCTCATATGTAATCTTGAGCCAAAGGACTTGTGCATTGCTTGCCACAGTTCTGATGTAAAACATGCATCTCGATCCGAGATAATAGAGGTGGGCACTCCGTGCCTCGAGACAGCTTCCTTAAGATATACGTCTGCTAGCGTGGAGAACTTATCCATTTCCTTGATAGCCAAGAAGTGAGCAGACTTTGTGAGTCGATCCACGATCACCCAAATAGTATCGTTACCACGTTGAGATCTAGGCAGGCCAGTAACAAAATCCATGGAAATTTGCTCCCATTTCCATTGTGGTATCTCTGGTTGTTGAAGTGGGCCTGAAGGTTTCTAGTATTCCGCCTTGACTCTCGCACAAGTCAAGCACTTGCTAACGTAAGTTGCTATGTGGGCCTTCATGCTAGGCCACCAATATGTAGTTTTGATATCGTGGTACATTTTATCCGAACCAGGATGTACTGAGTAGCGAGACTTGTGTGCCTCATCTATCACAAGCTCTCGTAGGTTGCCATAAAGTGGGACCCAAATGCGTCCTGTTACGTAGTAAGCACCGTCTTCCTTCTGTTCTAAGCGTTGCCTTGAGCCGCGTAGGGCTTCAATCCTGACGTTTTCTGGTTTCAATGCTTCTACCTGAGCATCTCGTATCTGAGAAGGAAGACTAGACTGTATAGTGAGTTGTAAAGCTCGCACGCGCTTAGGCGCAGTGTCCTTTCGACTGAGGGCGTCAGCCACAACATTGACTTTGCCTGGGTGATACCTAATCGAGCATTCGTAGTCATTCAGCAGTTCGACCCATCGTCGTTGTCGCATATTCAGTTCCTTCTGTTTGAAGATATGCTCGAGGCTCCTGTAGTCGGTGTTGATGGCGCACTTGGTACCGTACAGGTAATGTCGCCATATCTTAAGTGCAAAAACAACAGCTCCCAGCTCTAAGTCGTGTATAGTGTAGTTCCTTTCATGAACTTTGAGTTGGCGTGAGGCGTAGGCTATAACCTTATCCCGTTGCATCAGTACGCAACCAAGACCCTGAATTGATGCGTCGCAGTAAACTACAAAGTCGTCTGTACCCTCTGGTAATGAAAGGATAGGTGCACTGCAAAGGCTATCCTTTAAGTGTTGAAACGCTAATTCCTGTGCATTTCCCCATCGATAAGCAACGCCTTTCTGCGTCAGTGAAGTGAGAGGCTGTGCAATCTCGGAAAAATCATTAATGAACCTCCTGTAGTAACCTGCCAATCCCAAGAATTGGCGAATTTCCGTTGGCGTACGAGGCGCAGGCCAATTCTTAATCGAGTCTACCTTAGACGGATCTACATGAATCCCATCCTTGTTCACCACATGGCCTAAGAAATGGACTTCACGAAGCCAGAAGTCGCATTTTAAAAACTTGGCGTACAACTGTTATGTTCGAAGGAGTTCCAAAATGAGTCGTAGATGCTGCTCGTGTTCCTCCTGACTCTTCGAATAGATCAGGATGTCGTCGATGAAAACTATGACAAACTTGTCTAGGTAAGGCTTGCACACTCGATTCATGAGGTCCATGAAAACCGCAGGTGCGTTTGTCAGTCCACAAGGCATGACCAAAAACTCATAATGTCCATAACGGGTTCTAAAAGCTGTTTTAGAGACGTCCTCTTCTCGGACTCTCAGCTGGTGATATCCTGATCTCAAATCAATCTTTGAGTAGTAGCTCGACCCTTGCAACTGGTCGAACAGGTCGTCAATGCGTGGAAGAGGATAGCGATTCTTCACAGTCACCTTGTTCACGGTAGTCGATGCACATTCTGAAAGTACCGTTTTTCTTCTTCACGAATAGCACTGGAGCTCCCCAGGGCGAAGAGCTAGGACGAATAAATCCCTTATCCAAGAGTTCTTGTAGTTGCGTAGACAGCTCTTCCAGTTCAGATGGGGCTAAACGATATGGTGCTTGAGCTATGGGTGTCGCTCCAGGAGCTTGTCACCATGCATTACAAAAGGTTCCTAACCAGTACAAGGAATGCGGACGATCTTTTCTTTGCAAAGAATCCCTGCTCGATGTTGAGGTAGCCAATCCATACCAATAACGATGTCGAAACCATTACAACGTTGGGGTCATTCCTAGCATCATCCTGACCAATCACGAACACTCGACCCGTGGCACCATTGCCGTCGTTATTACCCCCGTTGTTGCCTCCATTGTTGTTCCCGTTTCTTTGGTTGGGGTTCTGATTCTGTTTCTGGTTCAACTGTGGACAGTGTCTCTTGAAGTGACCTTCAGCACCACACTGATAGCATCCCTTGTTATCCTGCTGTTGCTGTTGATTCTGTGGAGCTTGTGGCTGCTGTTGTCGGTTCTTATTTGCAGGACGTGAGCTTCTACAATCTTTGGCTTCATGACCAAGCTTGTTGTATCTCTGACAACGATCTTTGTTGCACGATCCGCTGTGGTGCAATTTACATCAATTGCACTTAGGGTGGTTTCCCCGGTATCCACCCTGACTTCGATTACCAAAAGACTGCTGCTTGGGGCTCCTGTACTCATCCGTTTTTCGCTGCTGCGACTGAGACTGAACCGAAGTGGAACCCTTTGCTCGAATTTCCATCCCACTTGCGTTTGTTGTCACTAGGAGCATCCGAAGTAGTTGTAGCAGCATTAATACGTCTCGGCAGTTTATTCTGTTCTACCGCCTGATCTGAGAGACGTTGAGCAAGACGAGTAATATCCTGGATGGTTGCAAGGTTGGCCGATGTCACATGACTTTGAATCTCTGGTACTAAGCCTTTGAGGTACAGCTCAATGCGCTTGATGGGAGGATCCACCATAGTTGGACATAACACTGCCAGTTCGTTGGATAGTTTCGTGTACGCTTCTATCTCTGACCATGTCATCTTCAGGTTTAAGAACTCCACTTCCAGCTTGTGGATGTCATCTCGACTACGGTATTCACGTTTGGATCAGTTCCTTAAGAATCATTCCATGGGGTGGCATTTGCAGCCGCCAGCCCCAGCATCTGAACTTGCGCGTTCCACCAAGTTAGCGAAGTGCCTTCGAGAGTACCAGTGGTGTAATTCACCCTGCGAGCCTCAGGGCATTCACACATCTCTAAGACAGACTCGAGCTTTTCAAACCAATGGAGGAGTCCAACAGCTCCTTTAGTGCCACTGAAAGTACTAGGACGACAGTCCATGGACGTCTTAAATGTGCATACAGGCGGCTGAGCGTTCTGACCTTGTTGCGCAAGGAAGGAACGACAGGGTTAAGCGCGAGAGTTGGGTCATGAGAGTAGGATCTATCATCCTAGGTTAGGTTCGGAATAGCAGGTTATACCTCCTGCCTGAGCGGCTGCGAGTGCTGCCGTAACTTGTTCGTTGATAAGAGCCGTCAGCTGGCTTGAGTTAGGTTCACACGTTCCCTCATGATCTCACATCGAAGGAAACACAAATAGGAAAGGTGTCGCAAATGTGTGTAAGTGTGGAGTGACAGTAGGGAGCAAGCACAAATGTGTTTTCAAACTATAGTTGCTATGTTTATCTAAGCATACCATGAGCAAAGTTCTATGCAATCTAGCAAGTAGGCAATATAAACATAATTCATACCACCAAGAATGTCGAGTCTTGCACATGGAGTGAAGCGTCGTTGTGGATCGTAGAGCACTGTACAGGTTATAGTCTGGTTTTAACAAAAACGTTTTCCCTTATTAAAACCAAGTTCTCTATAACCAATGGCTCTGATACCAATCTGTCACACCCCCAAAATCCACACGCGGAGTATCACCGCTTGGAGGCGTGACTGACCAGGATCAAACCACTAATCATATTGAACAAGCAAGTAATTAATTTTAAAAGTCCAACCAACACAATTAGTGTCCAAAACAAACATAGTTTAAGTTATGAGCGGAAGCATAATGTTTAAAACCAAAACATAAGTTTAAATATCCAAAGGTCTAACATGGCACACAGCTGTCCATGTCCCACAACGACTCTTCCTTGTGCAAGCTCCAGCTAAGTACCAATTGACCTGCAAAGCATGTAGTAACGAGTCAACAATAATGTTGAGCGAGTTCACAGTTGGGTGTTGGTTTTAGTTGTTCCAAAAATAGTTCCTTTAACTGGCATCCCTGCCATGGGGGTTACCCCATATTTGAAAACGTGATTTGTTTAACCCATTAACTCTGGCAATCCAGCCGTGGGGGCTACCCCATGATAGTTATCTGGCATTTCGGCCGTGGGGGCTACCCCATGTATACACTAGACTCGTTACCATATCGACTGCTGACTGAAGTCATGTTTAAGTGCCCTGAACTGTCAATGTCTATCAGCATTGACGTGCCCAGATCCATTAGTTCACGCCCGTCCTCTGCGGCACGGTGTGAGGCTTGTCAGACCTAAATAGCGCTATATAACTAATGACCCGCTCGCCATTGGCCCGGCGATTAAGTCGATATAAAAAGGAGGGACTTCGTGAGAGAGTTTTGGTCTAGTAAAGTTATATGTCCGTGAGGACGAGGAATTACATTCCTGAACCATTACTGTCCTACCCAAGAAAGGACGAGGAATCCATATTCCTTAACCCCATTCCCAACCCCTGGGAATCCCATGCTTTGTAGAGTGTGAACTCACCTTGTTTGCTCGGCAGATACACAGAAAGGTCAAGTCTAGCTGCTAGTGGTCAACCACGTCCTAACATGGTTACCATACAAGTCAGGTTTTAGTTTCAAGCAGTGCACATAAGTATCACATAAGCTAGCAGATAAGGAACACACACACAGATCATGGCAACATACATTATCACGTTCAACAGTTATAACGTATTCAAGATTGGGCTCGCACAAGCTTAGTGGCCTTGTGCGAGTCATCCGTTGGAGCCCACTAATACCCGGCCCAAAAATACCCAAACAAAACTATAAACATGAACACGGCCCAAATCAATTAAATCTAAGCTTGTGCGATCCGGACATCTTGTACGATCCGGTTGGGTTGTGCGATTAGAACTAGCCCGGCCCAAACATGTATACCCGACCCAAAAGTTAAGCAACATTACAACTTGTGCGATTCCATATGTCTTGTGCGACTGAGGACACCTTGTGCGACTGAAGTCATCTTGTGCGAATGGACTTCTTGTGCAACCAAGGTGTCTTGTGTGATTAGTTTCATTATCCAAATATTAAACCATTCAGTTACAATCATTCACAGTTTCCAAAATTACAATTTATCAATTAACACAATCAAAGATTCTATCCAAACCCTTAATCGATCAAACAATGTTTTAACATCCATTTTTATGAACCTTATCTTGTGTATTCATCAACATATCAAGATCATCATCATCATTAAATTAATCAATAATGGCCGACAATCTAACAACACCTCAAGATAATATTGGACCGATTTTTATATAGTATTTATGTAGTGGACAAATGTTTACTATCATCATATTACCATTATCAAAGCACACAACAAATGGCCAACAACTGTTACATCACAACCGATTAAAAGTCACATGCATACATCCCTCAATATCAGCCAACAAACATCCAATTCCATTGATTTAATGCCACGTTTATCTACACAACAATCATTCAAATATAGGCACATCACACCCGATTGACACATGTTCGGTTTAATATACTTATGTGAGCCGATTAACATATCAACACATCATGTTTCAAAAATAATTAGATTAACGTTCTAGTGAATCGTTTGTACTAAGCCTCAAGAAGATCTAACATAATTTATTTCATTAACAAGAACCCTAACTATTACACGAGATCATAACAATCACAATATTGCTTAACATGAAATCCTGGAAATCGATACACATTGTAAGGGAGCAAACTATAGTAAAACACTAACCAGTTTGAGTAGAATGAAAAGGAAATCTGAACAAGAAGCTTCGAGGAATAGGAATGTGTTGCCGTCGGCTTCAATAGAGAAGGAAGAGGGAGTAGGGTTTTGTGTGTGTTCTAGTAAAATGTGAGATGGGTACTAACACCCCATGTGTTAATCGACTAATGGGGATGGGCCGAACCCAAACTTGGGCTGCCCTTGATCCGAATACAAGTTGTCGCCCGAATGGCTTGTGCGGTCGGGTGAGTGTTGTGCGCTTGGGCCGTTTATATACATACATACATTACACAAAGCACGTATCAACATAACATTCATATAATCATTCACTTTCATAAAATCACATATCGTATACACACGTTACTTCAAAGTACAAAGATGGGTTCGGAAATACGAGTTGTCACAATATGTCTGTTGACTTCGTCTTGTATCGAGTCATGTAACTAGAATAGATAGACCAGGACACGTTGTTCGAAAGAAATGGGAAACAGACCTGAACCAGCCACCTCACACGAAGTGGCTAGGCCACCTCTCACGAGGTGACTAAGTTCATGCTTTCTGGCAAGTTCATGCTTTCTGGCAAGTTCATGCTTTCTGGCAAGTTCATGCTTTCTGGCCAGGTCGTGCGACCTGGGCCAGCCCGTGTGGACTGGTTCGTGCTGTCTGGCATCTCCTATATATATGTGGTCTTGGGTCTTCATTTAGAACTTTTGAAACTTTTGGAGAACTTTTGGATTCCGGTAGTGAAGCTCTGCCGAAGTGTCGCCAGCTCGTGTAACTTTGTCAAATCAATACAATCGACATTTAAAGTGATTCTACGTGCAAATCTAGCTAATATAAGATCAATACATCTGATCAAGAACTCTTCCGATCGACTCGTTTGATCGAATCCGAATCCTACAAGTGGTATCAGAGCTTAGGAGGAAGAGTTCTTACCATTTCAGCTTGATTTCTTCAAAAACAACTTCTTTCTACTCATTTTCTACACATTTTTCTCAAAATTTCAACGAATTTCTGGTTAAAATGGACTGAATTTTGGATATTTTGTATAAAACATCATTTTGAACAGTTGAACAAAGTTGCAGACTGTAAATCGAACTAAAATTGATCCAAAAATGTCAAAAACTTGAAGTTTTGATAAACGGAATTCTCAAACGAGGTGGAAATTAGGTCAAATCGTTCGAAATGTGTCAGATCATTTGGGTTTTGGAACAGATTGTATGAGATTCTCTCCAGATCGCGTGAAAAACTAGTCAGGTCGTTTGGAAAGATTCCAGGTCGTTTGAAATTGGGCTCCAGGTCGCACGACCTGAATTCAAGTTGTGAGAAAAGTTTCTGATCGTTTGAAAATGTTGTTCCGTGTCGTACGGTTTGAGTCAGACAGTTTGAAATTTTGTCCAAGTCGCACGGGTTGATCAGGTTGTTTGAAATAGAATCCCGTGGTAATTCGATTCACTTTCACTCGTCACAATTATTAAAGTCAATTGTTTCAGTCAACTGTTCTTTGCATCATTAATATCATACAACAGTATTCACGTGACCATATGTGCTAAGTGTCAGCATGCATGTGACATTTATTTGATATCAGTTTGCATGTGAAACAAATCACCGGCCCATGTGATGATATGCTGTTCAGCCCATGTTAAATTTTTGTTGATAGATGAGAGTGTCGGCACATGTGATTGAGATCATTGTCCAATTTAAAGGTCCAATCAGCAAATACATATATCAGGTTTTGTTGGCCACTATCTTTGAATTCATTGAATAGATAACACTATCATCATCAATCTATTGAATTAAAATGTCGGCTGCATGTGATCATCAATGAACTACAGTTGAAGGTCCAATCATATTCAAGTTCACTAACATTTGTTTACATAAAATTGAATCCAGATCGCACAGTTTGAAAAAACAGGTCGTACGGGGTGTGTGATAAATTCCAGGTTGTTTGCCTTTGAACCAGGTCGTTTGGTTTGATCAGATCGCACGGGTTGATTCAAATCGCACGGTTTTAACTCAGATCGTTTGAAGGTTACCAGACCGCACGAAATTTAACTCGTTTGAAGTATTGTGAATTACCAGACCGTTTGAACTTCAGATTGTGTGAATTTCCAGCTCGTTCCAAACCCTCAGATCGTTTGAAAATTCTGTTATTGTGAACTCTCGATACCGAAACATGGAAAACGAATTCTATAACGCGTTCAGTACTACCTCAGCTACTGCAAGTTCAGTTCCTCAGAACCTAAACATGGAAAATGAAACGGGAACGTTACAGAAACCTCCTAAGTTGATGAGCATTGAAGAATATTACAGTTGGCAAGAAAGGTTCAAAAACTGGGTTCAAGCAAATCATCTAATGTCTTGGGTTTGTATTGAAACTAAGTACGTTCTACCTCGTTCTGATATGGGAGTTATAAAGATTATTTCTGAATTTTTGGATAAAGAGAGAGACATGTACAAGGCAGAAAAAATGATGATCAGTTTACAACAACAAGCTGTGAAAGAAGACATTTTCGTATTACTTCAACATGATGGTAGTGCACGTTCGATTTGGGAAGCACTTCGCACAAAATTCGAAGGAAGTACGGAGATGATCAAGAATAAAAAATCATTATTAAAGAAAGAATTTGAATTGTTTTCAAGTTTGCCGGGTGAAACTACAAAGACTCTTATTGAGAGATATTGTCATTTAGTGCGTTCAATGATCCGTTTGGATATCAATAAAGATCGAGAGGAATGGGTTGAAAAATTAGCCGATGCTTTACCTCAAAATGAATGGGGTACATATCTTATGATTTTGAAGACTACTGGAGAGTATGATAGATTGTCAATTGCTCAATTCATTGAACAACTTGAAGGACAAGATCTTGAACAACAAAAGATCGCTAGAATGAACAATTCAAGTGGTCAACAAAAGATCGCTAGAAAACAGAAAATAGTTTGAATGATGAACCAATCAAAGTGGCATATACTTTGAATGATTCAGACAAATTATATTCTGATGAGGAATTTCCTATTAAAAATGTGAAAATTGAAAATATTAAAACAGTTTTTAAATTGATAAAAATAAAGTTTTCAGAAATAAAAGATAAAATGGGTTTTTCAAAACCTAAATATACTTCTAGAGTTCAACAACGTTTAAACAAGAAGAAAGGTTTCGGTTCAGGTCATCAAAAGAAACCGAATCATAAAAGCAATTTCAAAAAGAAGGGGTTGGGTTTTGATGTTGAAAATAATCAAAATATTAAAGATTTTAAATCAAAAACTGTATTTGTTTCAGGGGCAAGTTCTGAAGAAGAGAAAAAGAGCTCATTCTGGAAGCGATCGAACAAAGCGTTTCTTGCAGAAAAACAGAAACATGAGAAGAATAAAGCTAATCAGAAAAAGGAAACAAGAACTTGCTATAGATGCAATGAAGTTGGTCACATCGCCTGGAACTGTCCAATGGCAACCAACACACAACAGGGAGTGTCTTCTAAACTCAAAGAAAAAGTTGTTGATAAAACTGAACCACCAATTGAAAATTTTAAAATTTTTAAAAATTCAACATACGAAGTTGGTGAGTGTTCTAAAAGGTTTTACAAAAGAAGAGTGAATCTTAACAACCAAACGTGGGTTGCTAAGAAATCAGATGTTAAATCTGGCGATGAATTTGTTTCTTCGGAAGCAAAGGAGCCACTTTCTGGCGATGAATCTGATTCGTCAAAGTCAGAGGAGCCACCAGTTGAGCTAAAAGGAGAAAAGTCAGTACCGCCAATGGATGATGTCAACTTTCCACCATTGCGGGCTGCAAATTTAAAATCAAAATTTGGAAAAGTAGAGATTTCGAATCAATTCTATTCTGAAAAGAAAGAATTTGATGTCGAAAAAGCGTTTAATGGCAACGTGAAACATATCTTTGGTAAGATGGTTGATGGAAGGGCCAAAGGGGTAAAAGAATTCTATGAATCAAAAAGGAATGTTCAAAGACCAAGTGAATTTGAACCGGTTACACCCAAAGCTGGTCAGGTTTGGGTGTCAGCATTCTTTGTTTGAAATCCTGACCTGCCGGAGCTCCCAAGTTGGTAATCGAGGAGCATGAATCGGCATCATTCTTACAAGTAGTATTGTTGATAAAAACCTACAAGTGGTTAATCAAGGTCATTAAGTTGAACTTGATTTAATTTTCATACAAATGGTTAAAGAAAAGGAAAAGTGATAGTTTTTTCAAGTGGTTGAAAGAACAAAGTGATGAATGAATCCCCATGATGTTTGTGAAATGTCAAACAAACTAATTTTCCGGAAAAATCATTTTGATTAAAACAAACTTAAGTGTTTTGAAATCTTTATGGGAAAAATAGTTTGTTGTCAGGGGGAGTTCTGATTGTTTACGCCAAGAGAATGGAGAATTGAAGCAATTCACATCAGTTTGTCATTTTATTTGTAGAGTTTATTGCTTTTACTTTCAAATTTTCCCGGAAAATCAAAAATTGAAACATATTTTTGATTTTAGGGGGAGTAAAAAATTAAAATTTTGAAAATTTGAAAAATCCAAACACATGATAAAATCTAAAAACCAAAAACATCGAAAAATCAAAATGAGTTTTGTTGTGAAAAAGAGGAAATGATAGTACATCAGTAGACAATCACAGTACGCTAAAGAATTGGAAAGTTAAAATGTGATAAACGGTCTCACTGATGATATGCCAGTAGGTTTTTACACGCTTAGTAGATTGTTTTCGAGATATAAACCTAAATATCAAATACTTACTTATCACGTGGGGAACATCTCTCGGATATATAGGTAACCCCTGAAATCTTGTTTGAAGGGCTTTCTATTTCTGACATACTAGGTCTTTGTGCGTCATGATATCTGGGGTATTATGCCGGGACTTCTGATTTTGCGGGAGCAATAGCCTAGTCCTCATTTAATACTCTGCACTGCTTTAATCATAAAGCCCACCCTCAGCATAAAAAATGATGAAACATTGAAAAATGCTAATCATGTGCTGTTGAAGAAAAGATCCCCAAACGGGACACACCTAAAAGTCGAGCCATCATCTCTTTGTCTGAACGGAAGTTCTAACCTTAGCTCTCATGGTCTCGCATTACCCGTTTACAGATATCATTAGTGTACATTCACCTGTAAGACTGAATATAGGAGTCTGGATACGGGAGTATATTCTGAGGTGGGACACGCGAATAAGTTTAAGTCCTTAAAACACTAATCCGTATCTCGAATCAATTGAAGTTTGTGTGAAAATTTAAGTGGATCAGTATAATGACAATCTAAGTGAATCGTTTAGAACTTAAAGTGTTTAAAGCTCAACGGTACTAGTGATTTGCCATAAACTGATATGATCCTCCTACACAAACTCACAAAAAGATGTCTGTATATAGTTTATTTCCCAAAATCCTAAAAGATTTTCAGTATGTTTTAGCATAAAATTTTGAAAATTTAAAAAGATTTTATTTCATCTTATTTTCAACAATTGATGTTGGAAAGCTGATTTTCAAAATTCCAAGTGCTAAACATGATGAACGACAACAGGGTTGGGAGAGTTTGTTTGAAATGACAAATGAATTTGAAATGATTAAACGATTCATTAAGTTGAAACCAAATTTGTTTTTACAAGAGAATAATCAGAGTCTATCAATGTTTTTAAAATGAAAAAAAAAATCTTATGTTTTGGGTAGAATATGTGCAGGTAAAAAGCTTTGAAAGAGCTTGGTTTCGACTCCTGAGGACTTTCTGCATAAGCGTATGTAGATTAAAGCCAGGTTTCCGATCCAAAGCTTGCAGATAGTGAATTCCAGACTGTGATCCCAGCTTATTGAAAGGGGGAGTCTGAAGACGTAAGAGCCAGATTCAGATCTTGGATTAGAGTTCGAAGAGTAAGGTTGAGATTCTTGAAGAGTAAGAGAGAGATTGATAAAGATGCTTACAGAGAAAGATACTTTGGAAAGAGCGAGAAGACTGATCAAGACTGAAGACTCAATACACTGAAGACTCGTCATCATCCAAGGGGGAGTTTGTTAGTGCATATGTCTGTTGACTTCGTCTTGTATCGAGTCATGTAACTAGAATAGATAGACCAGGACACGTTGTTTGAAAGAAACGGGAAACAGGCCTGAACCAGCCACCTCACACGAAGTGGCTAGGCCACCTCTCACGAAGTGGCTAGGCCACCTCTCACGAGGTGACCAAGTTCATGCTTTCTAGCAAGTTCATGCTTTCTGGCAAGTTCATGCTTTCTGGCCAGGTCGTGCGACCTGGGCCAGCCCGTGTGGACTGGTTCGTGTTGTCTGGCATCTCCTATATATATGTGGTCTTGGGTCTTCATTTAGAACTTTTGGAACTTTTGGAGAACTTTTGGATTCCGGTAGTGAAGCTCTGCCGAAGTGTCGCCAGCTCGTGTAACTTTGTCAAATCAATACAATCGACATTTAAAGTGATTCTACGTGCAAATCTAGCTGATATAAGATCAATACGTCTGATTACGCCTTTCTTATTGATCAAGAACTCTTCTGATCGACTCATTTGATCGAATCCCGATCCTACATCAGGTGGGAACCATTCATTGGCATATGGTCTTGGTACCGAAATTTCGTTTGAGAGATTGTCGAGGTTCAGAGATATTCGGTCTTTATACTGTCTTATCATCTGGGTATCATGGTTGTATATTTTACCGAAAGATAACGGAGACGAAGTCTAGATCTTCCATGATACTATACATACGTGTACATATTGCATACGACCTCAATAAGTGATCAACAATCACATGTCCAAACAAAATAAATGATAATATATCACGGCTTTCTTGTGGGAGTCAAGTTCATCTCTTTGTTTGTACGTTGGTACTAACCTATTCACGGACTTGCTCCTGTGCCTTCATCCATCTGAAAATCAAGTTCCTCATCAATAAGTGATTCTATCACATAGGGCTTGTTTTTCAATCAAAATAAGTGAGTTTCTCACATCTTTTATACGGTCAAACGGATGATAAGCGGTATACTCACCGGTAAGATGAACTCTCATGCATACCTTGATATGGGAATGTGTCGTGAGTGGATGAACACCGACAAGTACGTAAAATTCATACCGTAAATCATATCTCCTAATTATGATTACATCTGACAAGTTGAGCTTATGTGGATAACAATACCGATAATTGTGGTAGGATACTTATCTAAAGCTTTAAACAGAAATCATAAACCATTTTGACAAAGACTGTAAGCTGGGAATGATTCTCTTACCTTGAAACTCGCAAAAAGTTTGCTTTTGTACAGTGTCTTTATGCTTGTTATTGTCTTTCGTTAGTTTACCGCTTTTTAAATTCTGTTTTAGTGTAAGTTGTAAAGTTCATTTTTTTTATTAGCCGAAGTTGAAACTTGAAGTTTTCTGCCGAAAAGCCCGAAACTGACTTGTTTGTGATTTCACTACTTCATAAAATGTCCTTTTGCATTTGGTAAATCTAACACAAGGCAAAATCTTGTTCAAAAATTGTTCAAAATCAAACAATTGGTGTTTCTGTGTTGACTGGTCAACGAAGACCTCTTTTGGTCTTCGATGAACTTTCTTGTTTGACAAAGATTCAATATTCGTCGAGATCTGACATGGGCTAACTTATATTGACCCAACAACAATCTTCGTCGAAGCTCAACTCATTCTTCGTCGAGATCAGACATGGGCTAATTCTCTTTGGCCCAACTAGATTCTTCGTCGAGCCCATTTGTATTCTTCGTCGAAGTTAAATCTTCGTCAAGGGGGTCCGAATATAAAAAGGGGATCCTCAGTGCATTATTTCATTCATAATTCAAAATCACTTTTTCACAAAACCCAGCACTGTTCACTCATCTTCTTCGCAAAACCCCCATTAACGGACTTCAAAATACCTTTGATTTCTCTGACGATTTTAAACAGACCAAGGTATTAAAATTAATCAAAAAACTTGATCAAAACTCTTATACAATATATGTTTGTCCGATGATTGTGAAACCTTCATTAACTCCATGATGCTTGTTTATTTATCTGTTTATGTTCTTTGATTTCTTGTTTGATAATGACTTGATATGTTAGAATGTAACAGACTAACAGGTATGGTGTGAGTGTTTTGAGTATATGTTTTGGTTATTCATAATCTAGGTTTTGGCTTAGTTTCTGCAAGGGTAATCAGGGGTGGTTGTTCATGAATCAGGTTTTGTTCGATGATGATGTGTTTTGATTTTAATCGAAAATGGTTATACACCTTGGTTTTTGTTCAACATGATTAATCGATTGTAACAGGGACCTCAAGGTATTGATATCTGTTTGAATTTGGTTTTGGTTAAATAGTGTTTTTTAAGTGGTTTTAAATACAATTGGCGCTTGTTTCCTGATGTTGATTGATGTTGAATCAACTGGGATTCAACATGTTTCGGCGAACAATCCTTATGACGAAACCCCCAAACTGAATTTTGGAATGACGAACCCTAAATTGACGACCTTTAAAATGACGAAGATTCAATCTTCGTCATAACAGTTGACTATAGTTGATTTTTGCTGACCATTTAAACTTCGTCAGCTAAGGCGACGAAGATTAAATCTTCGTCATTAAAGAATCAATCTTCGTCACAGGGACCATTCTTCGTCAGTTCAACACTTAAAAATTTTTCAAATTTGTCAATGTATAACTCTTTAACAGTATATATATCTATACATGATTAATGTTCACAATGTACATTAAATGTGTATACATATATGTATTCTATAAGTGTTATATATTTTTGTCTTATTGCGGGTATTTGTCATATACAGAATGGCTCCTAAAGCACAAAAACGCAAACCTGCCACCAAGAAAACTAACAAAATGGAAAAAGAAATCATGTCTGAACCTCGACACAATATGGTAGCATTCTTAGATCCTGAAGGAAAGCTTGATTATTACAAGAAAATCACTCAATGGCTACGGGAATCAAGGATAAACAAAGTTGTTACATTCTCAACACCGGTTTACAAGTCATTGATTAAAGCCTTCTAGGAATCTGCTAAGCTCATAGAAGTTGACGGAAAGGAGCTGATTCAAGGGCAGGTTAACTAGTTGAATGTGGATGTGTCTCCGGATATTCTGAACTCTGTTTTGGAACTTCAAGATGATGCCAATGCTCTAGATTTTATTCTGATCATGTGCATGCGTGGCTGTCTACTTAGAATGAAGTGCACCGGTGATTTCTTTGTAGGACATATCAACAAAGCTAAATTGCCGCTGCAATACAAATTCTTACTTCACGTACTGATTCAATGTTTAAGCAAAAGTCGTGTTGGATATGATATGGCTGGGAATGATCTCATTGTCTTGATGGTCGCGTTGGTGTTAAACAAGCCCTTCAGTATCTCAAAATTCATCTTCGCAAACATGAAAGAAAACTTAAAAAGAACAGGATCTCGTACTTCCAGCAACAAATTCTGGATGTATCCCATATTTATGCAGATGATTATGAATGTTCAACATCCAAATCTTCCAAAGGCAGATAACGACATTCTCAATATTGATGCTATGCACGAACAGTCTTTACTGATATTCAAGGGTTTTTCTACAAATAGATACGTAGAATCTGATCCTCCAAGGAAGATGTTTGGAGCCTTAGACAACACAGGGTACGTCGCTCCTGCAAACGATAAATGGCGTCACGACAACAGCCAATCGGACGACGAAGAGCCAAAGTTGAAAAAGATGATGGAAGATAAGTTTGGATGCAAGAAGTTGGATTCTTCTGAAAGCGATAGTGACGGTGATGATGAGCGTGGTGATGGTGGAGATACTGGTGCTATTGGTGCATTTGCAGCTAGTACACCTGGTGCTAGTTCTGCTCGAGGTGATGAAGAAAATTCTGATTCTGACGATAATGAGCCAGAACCAGGATATGAATTCTATCTTGATGAGCGTGGGATTAGGAAGACACATCGGATTAGACAGGAGGAGGATGCTGATTATGTTCCGTTTGATACTGAGGCTGAACGTTTAAAGAAAAAGGAAGCTGCTGCTCGAAGGAAGAGAAAGAGCAGGAAGTATACTGGTGCTTCATCTGTACATCCGACCGCATCACAACAAGAAACTATTCATGGAGCAGAAATGGATCTAAATCTTTGTCTCACAGCCGAAGAAGCTTCCACTATGATATCTTCTCCTCCGCGATCAACTGAACCACTTCCTGTGGTTTCTTCAATAGTTGAAATGCCAACGGTTACGCCACAAGCTGCACTTGCGCGCTCAATAGCATCCACTATTCGAGCAACTACATCTCAGCATAGCTCAGAACGCCGACAAAGAAAATTTTCTGAAATGCAGCCAGACGAAAAGGTGGATTTCTTATTCTCTCAATTGCAAGCTGCTGCAGGTCATATCAATAGGCAATCGGCATTCATGAACATTACAAAGAGTGACGTCATCAAGCAACAGTTGGAGATGAATACGTTGAAGTCCCCTGTTGATCGTCAACAAGCTGAGATTCACTACAAAAAAGATCGCAATCTGAGACTGAAAAATCAGTCTCTAAAACTCCTAAATCAGTCCCTAATGGTTATTAGGGACTGATTTTGCCAGTCCCGAGCCAGTCCTAATTGTCTAGTCCTAGATACTTTCATTAGTAACTAAATTTCAGTCCCGATTGTATGACACCAATAGAGACTGATATTCAGTCTCCTATACATATAAAATCAGTCCTCAATATACGTTGTGGTACAGCATCATTTCAGTCTCGAATACATTTCGTCGGTGACTGAAAATCAGTCCTTGATACTAGGCCTTTCAGGACTGAAAATCAGTACTTGAACCTTGTCTATTTTGTCCCAAATACATTTACTTAGATTTGGGTTCCATGACAATTCAGTCTCTAATAGACGTTGTAGAGACTGAGAATTAGTCCCTGATAACATGCCATTTCATTCCTTAATATATTTTTTAGGGACTGAAAAATAATCTTAGATGTCATCTTATTTAGTTTCGAATATGTTTTTAGGGACTGAAAATATGTAGCTTTTAAGAACTTTTTCAGTCCTGGATATGTTCTTTTAGAGACTAAGAATCAGTCCCTAATATTATGTTCTTTTGGAGACTGAGAATTAGTCCCTGATAACATATTCAATTTATCTTTTAGGACTAAAATAATAATCTTAGATGTCATTATTTAGTCACGAATATGTTTTTAGAGACTGAAATTTTGTATCTTTTAAGAACTTTTTCAATCCCGAATATGTTTTTTAGAGACTGATAATCAATCCCTAATATGTTAATTTCGTAACTAAATAATGGTCGCCGATGCTATAACTGTTTCTGGTTATGAGTTTTTTGAAGACTAAAAAATAGTCTTTGATACTACATTTGATAGTCGATAGTATGCATGCACATTTGATAATATATTTACTTTTTAGGACTAATAAGAGTTTTAAATACAATGACATTCTCAACAAATTTAATCCATAACATTATAGCATATTAATTCTAAACTTTAATACTTCAAAACAGTAATCAAACAAACACCAACAAAGTAAGTTTAAGTAACTCACATCCTAGATCAGACTATCATTAACATTGAGTTGCCCATCCAAATCATTTGCTCCACCACTCACATGTGCGGATATTGAGCTCTCAAAATCCGGAAACTTTGAGCTCATGAACATCAACATTTTTTCCGAGTTCTCATTGCTTTGTTTCAATTTCTCTTCTAGTAAAGCCACCTGATTTCGAAGTGCTTCCTTCTCGCTTGAAGATGGTTGAGACGATCCAGCTTCCGATGTCATCCAAAAATCTTTTTTTTCTTAAAACCGGTCCAACGCCTACCTTCCATGCAGATTTTGTTGTTTTTTTCTTGGCACGTCCACTTTCAATTGCCTCCTGTTCGAGCTCGTGATCCATGGTAGTAGTTATCGTTGTCCCATTAAAAATTAACTTTGCCATTGCCTCCTCTTTATGTTGAATAATATTTGCCTAACAAAAAGAGTGTAACAATATCACCAATTTCAAACAATATCATCAATAATTAGTAAACGAATAAACAAATTACTCAAATTTCAAACAAATAATGTGACTTTTCTGAATAATATAAAAAATGGATCATTCACATTATATTTGATAAACAATAAGCTCTCATCAATCCTCATGAAACCGCATTTATACCCTCACATAATCCACGAGGAAAAACTAGACTTCCTCTAGATACATGGTGGGATATCAAAGTTCAAAAATGGAGCATTGAAGCTGATCCATATGGTAGGGACAAACCAAAATCTGTCACCACAACCTAGCAAGCTAGTTACGAATTATAAAAACAAAATGAGCCAACAGTTAAACACAAGCCTGTAAATAAATATTAGGGTCCCTATAGGTTTGGTTTAGGGGCCTAAAGCCATGACTTTACCACCCACCTAATCACAAAATAACTCCATCAGCATATACAAATATGATAATGTCTTACTAGATTTATAGATAATAAGTGCAACCAATAAGAGATTTCATAGTAATGTCTTATGCGATGTAGCTCAAAGTTCAGGGAAAATTACCTTAACAATTTAACTCAAGTTTAAGTACCACAAAAGTTACATTACAAAGTTTATATCAGATGCTTACAGTAGTGAAACAAATACCATAAATGAAACAAAACTGCCTATATATACTAAATATGCAGAATGTTAGCAACACGAGTGAGATGAATGAACAAAATGTGTATACCAAGAAGGCCAAATGCAAAAGTTAGACATGTGAAGTTCCTAATTGATGATGATTTCATGAAATGTGTATACCAAGAAGGCCAAACGCAAAAGTAAACGAGTTGAAACTTGAATAATTAAATATGAGATTACCGTAAATTGATGATGATTTCATGAAGCACAACTTAAGATTCACCCATCCTTCAAATCATGAAGCAAAAACAAACCATTACAAGTGACCAATTTCATTCAAAAATAACTCAACAACATTCAACTAAGTAAATGAAAATGTACCTTGGATACATCTATAAATGAATCAATGAGCTCCAAACCCTGGATGTAGTGACCTTTTTCCTGATCATTGCCCGCAGAGAACTGCCCAAAAGCGCTCGAATAATAGAAGATGACGAGCCACTTCACCACCCCAAACGACTTTTCACCCAGATTACCGTAAATTGATGATGATTTCATGAAGCACAACTTAAGATTCACCCATCCTTCAAATCATGAAGCAAAAACAAACCATTACAAGTGACCAATTTCATTCAAAAATAACTCAACAACATTCAACTAAGTAAATGAAAATGTACCTTGGATGCATCTATAAATGAATCAATGAGCTCCAAACCCTGGATGTAGTGACCTTTTTCCTGATCATTGCCCGCAGAGAACTGCCCAAAAGCGCTCGAATAATAGAAGATGACGAGCCACTTCACCACCCCAAACAACTTTTCACAGGCTTTAAACCTTTAAAAGGCAAAATCTTTTTTCATCATATGCTTGTCAGCAACCAATCTAACAGTAGGGTTTGTTAGTGTCTAAAGTATGGTTCTTTATGTAGCATTCATCAACAAGTTGTATGTAAAAAAACTCAAGCAAGTTGTATGTAAACATACCGGCTTCTCAGTGGTCACAAACAGAGCAAATAACAATAAACTTGAAATTTCTCCCAATCAGAAGGTATATGGCACTTCAATATGTCAATCTCAATTCAAGTATCCAGATTAAACATTAAATAAGATATATTGATGTTTGAAAACCTACTTATATAAAGGGAGTAGTAGGAAATATCACCTCTTCGCTTTCTGTGAGTTGACCGAGTCGACTCGGTTTGACCCGAGTCGACCGGGTTTGACCCGCTCGCTCGAACCAGTGTCTTGACACCATAACCCGTAACATAAACTGGACTTGAATCGAAGCAAGAACTCATACCCGAACGAACTCAAGCCATCATCATCGCCTCTGTCTTCATCGCCGGCAGTGGTGTCGGCCACCAGCATCGATAACAACAACAGCGGCATTATCATCATCTTCAACATAACATCACCAACATCATCATCGAACTTTAATAAAAAAAAGAGAAGTAAACAGATTGGGGGGTGGGGGTTACCGTGAAACCGTCGGAATCAAAAGTGCCACCGCTGCCGTCGTGACGGCTCTACCGTCGCCGGTTGTCGCGCCCGTGTCCCGTTCCTCTCACTGCTCTCTCTTTCTGATTCCCCTCTCTCTTCTCCGCTATGTTCTCTCTCTCCTCTCTCGTTTTCTGATTTCGCCACCGCACATGGCGGCTCTCCTGATTTCTGAAGGGTCCGTGTACGGTGGGTAAGTGTGGGTGATAGGTGGGAGTTGGGGTGTTATGGAGAAGGAGGACGGTGGGTGAGTGAGTGTGTCCAGCCGATCATCGGTGATGGGGTGCGGCCGCCGGAATTCACTCCGGTGATCGGAGTTTAAAGAGATGAGAGGGTGAAGGTGAAAGGAAGTTAGGGTTTCTTCAAGATGAAAATGCAGAGAAGGTAGAGGGGGGAGATGAGCGAGAGAGAGGTGAGGAGATAGGGGGTGTTGTCTGCTTTAAGTGTTGTAGGGTTTTGTGGCCGTTGGATTGATTTTGATCAACGGATGATGGTGATAGCATGGCGATCCGTGTGAGTTTGAATAGACCAATCAGTTAGTGCTAGAAAATTGCTTTTTTTAATTGGAAAATTGGTTTTTAATAAACCAACCTTTGCCCCATTGGTAAATAATAATCCTACCTACAGATTTGGTAATTAATAATCCTACGTTTCAATATGTTGGTACTAAATGGACCTCCGTTAGTTTTTTTTAACTGAAGTTAGTTTTTAAGTTTTATTTATTTCACAAACAGTCCCTGTAGTTATAATTTACTAGTTTTAAGTTTTATTTATTACACAAACAGTCCCTGTAGTTATAAAAAAAATCATAAAAATAAAAAAAAATCCAAAAAATCAAAAAAAATCAAAAAAATTCAAAAAAATCATAAAAATTCTAAAAAAATCAAAAAAATTCTAAAAAAATCATAGAAATTCTAAAAAAATCAAAAAAAATCTAAAAAAAATCAAAAAAATCATAAAAAACCGTTTAGAACCGTACCGTTTCGACGCGAACCGTTTCGAACCGTACCGTTTCGACCTGTACCGTTTCGACCCGAACCGTTTTCGACCCGGACCGTTTCGAAAACGGTGGTGGTGGTGGTGGTGGTGGCGGTGCTGTGGTGGTGGTGGTGGTGGCGGTGCGGTGGTGGTGGTGGTGGTGGTGGTGGTGGTGGTGGCGGTGCTGTGGTGGTGGTGGTGGTGGTGGCGGTGCGGTGGTGGTGGTGGTGGCGGTGCTGTGGTGGTGGTGGCGGTGCTGTGGTGGTGGCGGTGGCGGTGCTGTGGTAGTGGTGGCGGTGCTGGTGGTGCGGTGGTGGTGGTGGTGGTGGTGGTGGTGCTGTGGTGGTGGTGGTGGTGGTGGGTCGAAACGGTCCGGGTCGAAAACGGTCTGGGTCGAAACGGTCCGGGTCGAAAACGGTCTGGGTCGAAATCAGTCACGGACATCAGTCATAAAAAAATCAACCTCTAATACAATTAGTAACTAATAAATTAGTCCCAGATACTACGTATCCGAGACTGATAGATTAGTCCCTCATAGTTTAGTCCCTCGGTGTCAATATATTAGTGACTGAATATTAGTGACCAATAAAATGGCGCCATTTTTATTAATGGGGTCAGTTATTTAGGACTGTATTTCAGTAACCAATAAGTTTCCCCCCAAAATTTATTTTTAGACAAACATATTTGTGACTAAAATTCAGTCACGGACATCAGTCACAAAAAAATCAACCTCTAATACAATTAGTAACTAATAAATTAGTCCCAGACACTACGTATCCAAGACTGATAGATTAGTCCCTCATAGTTTAGTCCCTCGGTGTCAATATATTAGTGACTGAATATTAGTGACCAATAAAATGGCGCCATTTTTATTAATGGGGTCTGTTATTTAGGACTGAATTTCAGTAACCAATAAGTTTCCCCCCAAAATTTATTTTTAGACAAACATATTTGTGACTAAAATTCAGTCACGGACATCAGTCATAAAAAAATCAACCTTTAATACAATTAGTAACTAATAAATTAGTCCCAGATACTACGTATCTGAGACTGATAGATTAGTCCCTCATAGTTTAGTCCCTCGGTGTCAATATATTAGTGACTGAATATTAGTGACCAATAAAATGGCGCCATTTTTATTAATGGGGTCAGTTATTTAGGACTGAATTTCAGTAACCAATAAGATTCCCCCCAAAATTTATTTTTAGACAAACATATTTGTGACTAAAATTCAGTCACGGACATCAGTCACAAAAAAATCAACCTCTAATACAATTAGTAACTAATAAATTACTCCCAGATACTACGTATCCGAGACTGATAGATTAGTCCCTCATAGTTTAGTCCCTCGGTGTCAATATATTAGTGACTGAATATTAGTGACCAATAAAATGGCGCCATTTTTATTAATGGGGTCTGTTATTTAGGACTGAATTTCAGTAACCAATAAGTTTCCCACCAAAATTTATTTTTAGACAAACATATTTGTGACTAAAATTCAGTCTCAGATAAGTTGTCCAAGTATTAAGGACTGATTATTAGTCACGGACATCAGTCACAAAAAAATCAGTCTCTAATACAATTAGTAACTAATAAATTAGTCCCCGATACTATGTATCCGAGACTGATGGATCAGTCCCTCATAATTTAGTCCCAAATGGTCATTTTTCTTGTAGTGATTACACGCCAACAAGCTGAGATTGAACAACTTAAGGCTGAGAATACACGTTTAAAGGCTACTGATGAAGAAAGGGTACGCCAAATACAGCAAATGCGAGCTGCTGATAATGCTCGTGGTATTGATATGAATCATTTGAAAGAAAAAAGCACTGCTGTTCAAAGGTTGACCAAAACTCTTAAAGCAAAGCATCATGATATGAAAAAGTGGCACAACACTCGCAATACCAAGATAACAGAAGGGGTCAAGAAAATCAATGATGGTTTCGAGATCGTCAGAAAGCGTGTTAACATTATGTGGGCTGACGGATGCAAACAACAGGAAGCCTTGAAGAAACGTGATCATGATTCTGAAGATCCGGGTAACCCAGACCCCTCCTCTACATCTGAAAAACCACCAGCTACTGAATCTACTCAGATTGCTGCTTTGCCTCCACAGATTGAATCTACACAAGGAACCTCCGGTGGAGCTTTAGAAGAAATATAACATCTAGAGAGCAGTACTTACATTGAAAGCTCCTTGGCTGGTACATCCACTGTTCTTAGCTCTGCTGATATTGCATTACAGGTTGTTCATCCTATAACTGGAGAAAGTCTGGAAGAAGGGGAATTAGTTGCTGACCTCACAGATGAACATATTTTAGCGCTTAATGAAATGAAAGCAGTAGAAGATGCTGCTATTGATCAGATCCCTAGTGAACCCGAAACATCAGACTTAGAAAATCTTGAAGAGATTGTCTTTGAAGGGGATAATAACAAGTCTACTTACGTGTGAGAAGACGGAACAGAGTTCATTCCTTTCAAGGAAGATTGGTTGAAGGAGAATGTGGACGACATCAACGAACATTTGAAAAATCGTGATGCTACAGATAATTCACCTGATGCGTTCACAGAATGGAGAAAACAGTTCATGTCCAAGGTTACAAATCCTACGCTAGCTGAAGCTCAAGTCGATTACTTGAAATACGAGAAAGAAAATTTGCACGGGAAGATACTTTGCTGGATGTTTGTAAAAGAAATTCATTGCATGGCTGTTAAACGTGAACACGGCATTCAATATTTCAGATCGTTGCTTAGTATTCTGTCCTTACCATTTTATGATGTTGCAGCATTAACAAAGCTGGAACTGATTAATCGCTCAAATTTTGAAGGAGCAACGCTGTTTGCTTGCAAGTTGAAGATAAATCGGAGGATAGGCTGGAAAGTCGAGTTATATAAGCCACAATTTCCTATTTATCAGCAGATAAAGTACACTTTAGATCCGTCAAGCAACACGGCAAGATACAAGCTCGTTTATCAGCCGGCGAAGGTTATGGACAAGATCCCACTGATGCCGATGAAGCAGAACTTCTTGGAAAACATGGCGTTATGGTGTTATGACTCCGATACGCACGAGGTCGTTATTGTGTTCAAAGACGATCAAGAGAATTTCCGCATGCTCGATCTGATGTGGATAATTAACATGCCTGCGTTCGATATCAACAAGCTGTTTCGTCACGACATATTCTACGAGGACAAGGACGCGCATCAAGCGTTACGATTTCAACGCGTCGCTTGTTTCTGTTTTTATTGAAGGATACACGCCGGAATCACCTACTCAAGGAGCGAAGACCAAGCAACAGACAAGGGGGAGTTTGTTGGTGCATTTATGTGTCTGTAACTTTGTCTTGTTTACGTTGTTTGTAATACGGTCTTTTGTAATCGAGTCTGTATGTTCCATCAAGTCTACCTAGTTGGATATCCTCCTATCCTACTTGGTATGATGTTTTGTCTCTGTATTTGTAATGTATGTTAAACATATGCTAGTGTGAATAGTGTTTACATATAGTTAGTCTTGATCTTATGTCTTCTGTTTAAACACTTAGTGATATATTTTGTCTTGGTTAATGATTGACGAAGATCCAATCTTCGTCATGTTTAAGCTTTGCGAACCCTCATTGTTCGTCGTGTTATGTGTATGATGAAGAATCAATCTTCGTCACACGTAACCTTCGTCACATAGGAGTTCGCCAGTGGACAGTATATATAGCTGGTTATGTTTAACAATTCAGGTAAGATAGCATAGAGAAACAGGGAGTTTATCGTTCAAGCATTGTGTGTATATGTTTGATGTTGTTCTCGTCCTTTTAATCTAAAGTGAATCTTTGGTTATCTGTTGTGTTACTTGCTTTACTTTGTTCGGTTTACACCGTCATATGGATTCCGCACTCGTGACCGTGTTTGTGATAAACAGGGATAGGTCTCCGTATTGATCCTCCGAGAAAAACGGACCTACAATATTTTCCGGCAAAAATTTTGGCCGGAATTCTTGCCTGAATAGTACATTCCGGTGGGTGCATCCCATTGTCGGAAATAAAAGGCTGTGTTGAGCAGAATTTCTTTTTTGTCTCCCTGCAAGTTTCAGTGCTTGTCTCTCTGTGTCTTCTTGTGTTATTTTCGAAACAGATCCTTGAAACAAATTTTCTTTCGAAACACAAGGTTTAACGAAGCAGATTTATTACTCAAACAAATTGGTTTTGAAACAGAACTTCCTAAAAGACAAAAGATCTCATCGAAACAGCCTTTTATTTCCTTCAATGTCATCGAAACACATATTAATTCTTTCAATTAATATTGTGTCAACGAAACACAAGGAGTTATACTTACATTTCTGAACTCAACGAAATAGACCTATTTCATTTTGTTTCGATACCAAAAAGAATCCTTTTAAATCTATTTTTCAATATTAAAAAGATTTTGTTTCAGTATTGAAGTTTGTTGTTTCCATATTAAAAAGACAAGAAGACAAAGATTTTGTTTCGATGGATAATTTTCCTTTTTCGATAATTCTTGTTTGTTTTGTCACAAATACAAGTTTGTTTCCTTTGTCACAAATTCAAATCATTTTCAAAGTATCAAAAACTATTTCGATATGTTTCAAAAATTCTGATTTGTTTTGTACAAAGTCTGTTTCGTTAACAATATCTATTTTGGATCAAACTTGTTTCGATTCATTTTCATCACTTTTGTTTACAATAAGTTCTCAGTAAAATTCACAGTATCCACACAAGTTCTCTGTTCTGAGTCAACATGGCTTCAAACCCTTGGGGTTGGATTCAAGAGTCCAGTACAAGCAACAATTCTCCACAAAATAGTTCTGCCACATCGTGTGTTCAAACTCTCATGCCTTCGCAATCCACAATGATGTCCGCAAGTCAATGGTCATTCAAGGCAAACCAAAACCAAAGTATATAAAGTCTTCTTTTGAGCGAAAATGAAACTGATAGCAACAACCGCCCACCAAAACTCATGCATATAAATGATTACCCGGGGTGGAAGGGAAGATTTCATACTTACGTTCTTGGTAAAAATACGCAGTTGTGGACGTGTTTTACAATGGCATACAATGAAGCTCTTGAAGAAGCCGGATCGGATCCTATTTCATTAGCGGCGATGAGTGAAGAAGATAAGAAAGCATACGATCTGGAAAAGAAAGCATTTGCCATTCTTACTCAAGCGTTAAGAAAAGACATTTATCATCGGTTCGTCTATCATACCACCACCAAGGCATTGTGGGATACATTAAAAGCAAGGGGAGAAAGGAATGTGCCAGCTCGCAAGCTTAGACATGATCTACTCAAGAAGGAGTTCAATGGATTCATCTTTATGGAAAATGAGTCGCTGGGAGACATGTCTACAAGATTTTATCATCTTCTTAGTGAGATGTTCTCGTACACCATGACAGTGACTCCTTAAGAGATCACTGTGAAGTTTGTGGATGCTTTGCCACCAATGTGGAGTGGATTCTTAGAAATTCTGAAGTTCAATGATGTTTTGGATAATACCAACATCTATGAATTCATTCAAATGTTGGAGAATAAAAATGCAGAAGAGCTTAGGAAAGAGAAGAGAATACCTATTCAACAGAATCCGGAAGTATACTATGGAAATGCCAATCCTTTTATGGCGAAACTTGTTCAAGCAACAAAACCACAGACCGCTTTTGTCTCAAACGCCAATCCTTTTGTTGCACCAAGCAATCCCTTCGTTCCACATCAAATTGAGTCAACCTCTCAAGCCTTTGTTCCACCACCTTTCCTAGATCCAGCTCAATCAAACCAAAAAGCGTGCTATGGAAACAATTCATCAACTTTCAGTGCTAGCCCAACTGCTAACCCAAATACCGTTCGTCTCGATGCTTCAAGCTTCTCTAAAGTCAGTGTCGAAGTTGCGAAGGAGACCATGGAAGTGTTAAACACTCTGGTTGGTGCTCATTGCAGGTTGGTGGTAGCTCAAATTGGTAACATCAACCTGACACAGGAAGATTACCAACAGATAGACAAAGATGAAATGGAATTGATGGATATTAAATGAGCGTTTGCAAGTGTGGTTCGAGGGCCAAAAGACTTTATGGAAAGAACTGGTAGAACAAGTTTGGAGAATAATAAAGACACGAAGTATGGTTTTGATAAGCAAGCTGTCAAATGTTTCAGATGTGGAGAACAAGGACACTTCAAGCGTGAATACACGATACCACCTCAGTATGGCAACCAAATCCCTTTCAGAAATCAGACCAACCAGTCAACCAGACCTCCAACAATATTGAATGTGCAATGGTACCTGTCGAAAATTCCAATCAACTTGGATCATCTAACGCAAACAATACAAGAGCCTTAGTTGTTTAAGCTGATGAGAAATGTGACTGGTCTGTGCAATTGGGTAGTGGAGGTTCAGGTGGAATAGTTTGTTATGCTAAAGTAATCCAGCATATCAAGCATGTTCAAAATGGTGATTCGTCTGAAGATGAAGGAAGTTCCGGATACAGTGAGACTTCGGATGAAGAAAGCTCAACCTTAAGTGAGGATGGTATTGAAGAAGTGTCAAGTGAAACCATTGATGCAGATGTGGAAAAGTTGCTGAGTAATGCTAAAAACGTGCAAAGCAGACGCTCAATTCTTGTGGAGAAAGTAGCGGTTGGATCTGATGATGGACGTTATTCTCATCACTTTGCCTTCATGGCAAATGTCAGGGGTCAATCAAGTCAGGTATGCTCCGATAAACCAACTTCTGCTACTTGTGATAAATGCGTTGAGTTAGGTGCTAAGTTGTCAGAGTTAGAAGGTAAATATGGCGTGACATTCATCCATAATCAAAAGTTGATTGTGGATCTTTCAAAAAGCATTGAGGCCAATATGTTTCTTAAGAAAAATGAAAAAGAGTTCAAAAATTGAGACCTTAAGAAAGGATCTTTCTGAGGTAACAAAAATTGTTTCAAGAAAACAAACTGCGATTAACAATTACATTAACATGCTAGAGGAAACAAAGAAATAGTTGGCCTGTGTGAAGTGTGAAAATGAAGCGATCCAGCTTAAGATAGACAGTTATTCCAACTCTAGGTATGTGCTGGATCAAATCATTGACATAGACAAAAAGAAATTGGATGTCACATGTGTTGGGTATAAAAAGTGTCTGCCACCAATTAGACACAATTATACCAAGATGTCTGATGAGGAGGATAAGCCTCCCTTTGAGCCTAAAGTTTCACTGGACATAGAGGAATTTGCAACTGGGCTCAGTTTCCAAAAGGAAATATACTCTGATCAGGCATAATTAGTTGATGCCCAATGTTCGACCACTACATAGGATCAGGATCCTCTAGTAATTATTGAGGATGCTGATTCATCAGATGATGAGTCCGAAGATGACAAACCGGTTCAGTCTGATGTAGTGACTAAAGAGGAAAATATACCTCTTGAGAATCATATTTTGTGTGATCCTCCAGTTAAACCTGCTAAGACGGTTCCGATAGAGTCACTTCTTTGTAAGGATCGGATAGTGTGAATGTATTGTATACTCTATTTGGTGATGATCGAATTTATTTAGACAAAGTTTTTCCGATTAAGAATGTAAACCAATCTTTAATCAGTAAAGTCTTTAAGGAATCGACCAATAAGTTTCTGGGAAAGTCGAGTTCATGAGTTGTGGTATGTGCCCCTATCCCAAAAGCTGAAATTCGAAAACAGTACTGCAACTAAAAGTTACCAACATAGGAAAATCAACAAAATTGCACTAATCCAACTAGAAAACCAGCGAATAAGCCATCAAATCAGGTGGCTTGGAAGTCAATGAATCAGGGTCGAAAGGGGCAAAATCAAACAAAAGCTAAAAATATGAACTTTGTGAAGTCAAAGGGTACTGATAAAATCGAAACTTTTGAAAACAAATCTAATGTGGATTTTGTTAATCATGTGAAAACTTTGAAATGAGATGGTCAAAACAACTCAGGACCAAGTACCTCTAAATCACAAAGTTCGTCATCGAGTCATCAACATGATTCTTCGGGGTTTGTTGAATGAAGATCATGTTTCGAGTGTGGTGAATTTAGACATATCGTCTAAAATTGTCCTTATCTTCATAAGCTTAAGGCTAAAGTTGATGTTCCCCATATCAAAGTTACCAAAAGCGATCTGTTTCACCAAAAAAAGATCCACGTGTTGTGAAGGAACGTGAGGTGAAACAGAAACACAAATGATGTGTGCAAAATGCAACATATAAATTACATCAATTGTGGCATAAAACTAACCCTTTTTTTAGTACTAATGTTGGAAAAAGTGTGTTTTTGTCTTCCTTTTGTATTTTCAGGATTAAATGAGCTCAAATTAACAAAATAAGCAAAAAGGCAGTTAAATCTAACATAAATACAAGAAAAGGAATAAACGTGGCATGCCCGACCTCCCCAAAAGCATCTTCCCAAGCAAAACAAGAGAGCAGAAGGCTGAACACGCCCCGTGCTCAGTGAGCACGGGGGCGTGCCCAAGTGTCAGCATAAAAGACAAAGTTGTAGAAGCTTCCATCGCCCACCACGGGGCCGTGCTCAGCGGACACGGGGCTGTGGTCAACTATAAGATTCGCAGAATCCAGGAAAATCTTGATAGTACAGATATGCTTCTGCACACGGGGTCGTGCCCAGCGGACACGGGGCTGTGGTAAACTAATAAAGACAAGAGCAATTAATGAAGACAAAGAAGGATGTGGACACGGGGCCGTGCCTGAGCTTCTGTTCAGCCTATAAATAGGAGTGCTTGGTTCAAGCTCAAACCATCCCTTGGCACACCACCTCTCTCACACTTCACCCACCACCCACCACCACCATAACACCATCATCCACCACCATCATGCATTGTCCATCATAGAGTATGTGAGTCGTCTCGGGATCCAAGATTGATAGTAAGAGTTATTGACAATCAAGGCCATGTTTGCCTAAGTCTCTTACATCACTTGGTGAAGACAAAGTGTCTAGTGTAATACTTTTTATTTTTAATCTTTTCGCACTTTTTAATTGGTTATGTATTAATGACTTTAATAACTAGTTTCTTATATTGAATGTGATTCTTCCTTATCGTTTGTCCGTGGTGTCTTGGCATTATTTTACTGTCTATATAAAATAAAAGATTTTCACCATTCATATCTCCACGGTCTATATGGAGGTATGTTGGCTACCTGGTCGGGGGTTAAGGGAACGGTTTGGTAAGAGTCTTGCCATTGTTCAGTGTATAGATCCTGCAAAGGACCTGGGTCAAATTTAGTAGGACCTCCTTCAATACTTAACGGTATTGGATGGCGGGGGTCCAAACTCTTTGATCCCCTCATAAGTTAAACTACTATTAAAACTTTAACCCGGCTACTTAGGACTGTATCCCTGTTGACTCAGACTACTTAGCCGAGGGTAACGTCGCCTTCAAAAGAGGGGCCTACCACATTATGCATTAATAACTTAATTAATTATCTTTCAATAATCCGACCCTTTAGGATTGTATCCTTGCTTACTCAAACTACTGGGTTGAGGGTACGTCACCTTCAAAAGAGGGGCCTACTACAATAACTAAGATAATCTCTCAAATAGTGCAAAAGTGCGGAAATAATCAAAGGTTACACTAAACACGAGTCGGAGCCAAGTGATTCATCTTGTCTATCTGTTTTTACTTTTATTTTTATTTTTCAGCATTTTAGATAGTTTTTATTTTCTTAGTTTAAAACATTTTTCTAAACTTTTGATTTGATTAGACGTTGAGGATAAACCGGTATTAAAAGCTCTTGTGTCCTTGGACGACCTCGGTATCTTACCAACAATATACTACGCTCACGATGGGTGCACTTGCCCATATGTGTGTTTAGTGTTGGTAAATATCGTGTTTTATAAATTTAAAACTTGGCTAAAAAAGTGTAAAAGGGCTTAAAATATACTTAAACTTATATACACACTTCACACGCATTAAGTTTTTGGCACCGTTGCCGGGGACACAAGGATTTTAAGAAAGTTAGGAATCAGCGGCCTAATCGTTTTTCTTATTTTTCTAATTTTTTTTAGGATTTTTCTTAGTTTTTCAGCTTCTGCAGAACTCAGCATGGGCCGTGCCCGCTGAACACGCCCCGTGCCCAATCATTGGAACTGGCAATCTTGTTTTAAGTCAGACAGTAAGCTGAACACGGGGCCGTGCCCACTCAACACGCCCCGTGCCCAAGATTCAGTTACTGAAAACAGAACCGTAAGATCCCGATGGTTGGTAATTTCTGACACAAACATGAGTGATACTGATACTTTTTACTTTCGGCACTCTTATGGTACGTGGTGTCAATTATGTGGTGGTACCCATAAGGAATTAGAATGTTATTTTCTAAATTATAAGCCCCACTATATAGACCCATCGTTTCCTTGTATCCTTAAGAGGGGCGAAAGTAAAAATAATCCCTATCTCTCCCTTGAAGGCTCCCAACCAGATTTTCTGGGAGAAATGCTTCTTGATGAATTATTTCAATTAGAAGATCTAATTCTTAATTGGTTAAAAGAACTTAGGATAGATTTCAATAATTTATCTCAAGATAATAACCAAGAAGAAGTGTTGGAATCGCATTCAAACAACTTCGTTGTCCCCGACGATACTTCTAATTCTAGTAAGGACTTGAGCGATAGTCGTCCCTGTGCCGATTGTGCCGTGAAGGACTCCCCATCGACTTCGTTCGATGCATACATAGACCCGAGCGATTCGGCATACACCTTCTTTAACGAGAGCCCGGGAAAGGGTTGGACTTGTCCACCTACTTATAGCATAGGAATCACCCTCACCGACAACCTCTTCGTTCTAGTCTTAATCTAGATCAATTAAGGTATCTTAGTCACTTTGGGGTTGTTCCATCCAGTAAGGAACCGCCCGATCCGGAAAAGTTCCTTAAAAATAGACAAACTTCATAACCAGCCCTTCGACACGGGGTCGTGCCCAGGTCAACACGCCCCCGTGTCCACCAATAGATTCCCTTCTGACTTTTTGTCAGAATACGGACAAAATGTGTCAGGATCTTGCCTGCACACGGGGTCGTGTCCAGCCGACACGGGGACGTGTCCAGTATGCTGTCGTTTTCTATAAATGCAGCCAAGAATCCTGCACATTTGGACCATCCAGGGACAGAGATTTGAAAGGATTTTCTAACTTACCATCCTAGGTATGTTCTAAAAGAAGTTTCTAACAATCATCTTGTCCCTTCCTCTTTTATCCATTACCTTCTTCTTCATCTTTCTTGCAACAACACCTCCATTAAAGCTTGATTCCAAGCTTTATTGTGATGTTTGTTAACTTTTTGCTTAAGGAATCTTGTTAAAAATAAGTTACACAACATTGTTTTAAGTTATTTATGTTCAAAAATGCTTCATAATTTGGGAAAATAATTTGAGACTCCAAGATTCCTTGTTCTAAAAAACTGCAGAAAGGTGAACACGGGGTCGTGCTCATTGAGCACGGGGCCGTGTCCGTAGTACTGTTTCATTAAAATGAACTATTTTTGGTTTATTTTCATAGAATGTCTAGCCAAAACAGTGGAACCTCTTCTGCGCACTCCAGAAACAGTCGAAGGGAAAGGAGGCCATCAATAGAAGCAACTCTCGTACGATACGTGATGGCGTTACGTGAAGCTCTTGACGAGATGACTTCGGTAGAGGAGGTCCTGATAGACCGTATAAATCATCTTACGGTGGGGTTGGAAAACAGTTTTCAAGAAATAAACCTCTTGCACCAGAGGTTAAACATTCTTGTAACACCTCCAATGGAACCAATCCTCCCTCAAGAGGATTGGAACCTAGCACTTGGAATCCACAATCCTACCGGTTGGGACGACATTCCAGCGGAACCTCCTCTTGAAGATCTACAAGAAGTCCCGGTGGAAGTTGCACCTCCTCAAACCAATGCCAATGAGCCTGCTTTTCTTCTCCCTAGGGAGATAGAAGAATGGCTTACCGACGTGTGAGGAACCCATGCCCGGAGAAAGAAGTTTTTCAAGCCACATTTAACCGAGGGATTTACCTTTTCGGAAATTTTGCTAATAAAATAAGTAGTAGGCTAGAACTTCTTGGTTTAGATTTCTTGTGTTTCTTTGACCAAACTATCTAGTATTTTAACTTTTAGACTATTATGTAATTCTCTCTATGACTTAATGAATGATGGTTTTAGTTAATTTGGTGTTTGGATGGTGTTGAAACAAATAAAACACAATCGGGATGGCAAAGGATAACAAGGGAAACTTGAACCAGCACCCCATGCAGGAAAACAGGGCCATCCGACAATTTTCTTCATTAACAGTAAGCTCAGCACGGGCCGTGTCCGCCCAACACGGCCCCGTGCTGCACAGTCTGCAGAAATGACCCAGTTCGGGTAAACTGGACACGGGCCGTGTTCACCCAACACGCCCCCGTGTCCAGGCTTCTGTTTCTTTTGTTTAATTTTTGTTACTGGCACTTGAACACGGGGTCGTGCTCGGACAACACGGGGTCGTGTCCAGCGCCCAGTAACACAAATTTTTGCTTGATTCACACCTTTTACACATTCAATCAACCTAAAAACTTATTTTTGGGACACATTGAGGTCAATGTGTAATTTAAGTGTGGGGGGATGCTAAAACCTTGAATCTTGCAAGTCCTAATAACAAGCCTTACACAAAACTCTATTGGAACCGCTAATCACCCCAAATTTTTTTCAAAAATTTTCATTTTTTATTTGTCTAGGTGTAATTTGGGAATTTCAAAATTCTAAAAAGGTTATATTTTTACAAATTTTCAACCGATAGCGTCGTGATAAAAAGAACCAACATAAGAAAATTATGAAAAGGCATGACAAGCTTAGCTAAAATTTAATTATATATACTTGATCACATAAAAATCCATTCCCACAAAAGTGAGTTTTGAGCCTTTATTGAGCATACAAATACATATCTTTAAATTAAATGCTCATTTTTCATTTCTTGTGTGAATAGCCGCTTGGTTCTTACAACTCTAGAACTTGCCACGACGATACATTCCCGGTCCTTACCAACTTAAACCCGAGTAAGAAAATGATGGAGGCATTATGACTAACCCTTTTTATTTCTACACCATTATTTTTCTTTTTTTTACCACCTACCCAAAACCCCCCTAGTTAACCCCTTTGAGCCTAAACCTTTTCATTTCTTAACCCAAACCAAACACCCTTTCACCCACCAAAACCTTTTTATTTTTAACCCTTTGTTTTAGTAACAAGCCCGGTTTTTCGTATGACTTTCAAAAAAAAATTAAAAAAAATAAACTTTGTTGATGATGAAGCAAAAGAAATAAACAAGCAAGTTCATCAAAAGTAACTTTGTTTGAATTATGGCTTCATCAAAATAAAAAGTAGAGAAAGTCTTACGAAAACCGACGCTTGTTGCGCTTTTCGCCCTTTTTACTAACCATTAACCCAACCACCTACCTTTAACCCAAGCCTAACCCTTCACCCAAAAAGTCCTCTTGATATTTACAAAGGTATATAGTTAAAAAGGAGGAGGATTGATTGCTTGGCAAGCTTATGGTAGGAGTAAGTTCCATGCCGCTCTCGAGTGATTCACTAAAATACATCTTTGGCCGAGTGTTGAGTGATCCCCCGTGAGGTATGTGAACTTGTATATAAATAAAATTTTAAAGAGGCATGTTATGCCCTAATAAGTAATTTATCTTATGAAAAGTTTTAAATAAATCATGACGAATAGGATTGTAAATAAATAAAAATAAAACTTAGTAAACAATCTTGGAGATCCCGACACTCTATGACAAGCCCAAAAACCTTCTCTTCTACCCATTCCATTTGGGAGTGTAAAGCCATATTATAAAGAGTTTTGCTTGAGGACAAGCAAAGATTCAAGTGTGGGGGTATTTGATGTGTGCAAAATGCAACATATAAATTACATCAATTGTGACATAAAACTAACCCTTTTTTAGTACTAATGTTGGAAAAAGTGTTTTTTGTCTTCCTTTTGTATTTTCAGGATTAAATGAGCTCAAATTAACAAAAGAAGCAAAAAGGAAACTAAATCTAACATAAATACAAGAAAAGGAATAAACGTGGCATGCCCGACCTCCCCAAAAGCATCTTCCCAAGCAAAACAAGAGAGCAGAAGGCTGAACACGCCCCGTGCTCAGTGAGCACGGGGGCGTGCCCAAGTGTCAGCATAAAAGACAAAGTTGTAGAAGCTTCCATCGCCCACTGTTAGTGCATTACGTCTATTGACTCCGTCTTGTATCATGTAATAGGATAGGATAGGATTATCAGTGCACAAGGTTCGAGAAACTGAGAAATGAGGTTTAAGTGATGATTTCGCTTGAAATGAACATGTGACAAGTTCAAGCGAAATTCACACAAACAGATTTCGCTTGAACTAGTTCTGGTTGCATTCAAGCGAAATCCAAGCAACAGGTTTCGCTTGAACTTGTTCTAATCACCTTCAAGCGAAATCTCACTTCTATAAATAGTGCACTTGTCATTTCATTCGGTACGCAACTTCTAGATTTGTAACGAAGTGCTGCCAAAGTCTGTACAGGTTGTAAAAAGTGTTATTATCAATCAAAGTGACAGATTTAATAGTATTAAGCTGTTTTCACATCCATTTCACTGATTCCGCCTTTGATTTGGATATAAAGCTCTTCTGAACGACTCAGTCAGGTCATAAAACGGTCCTACAAGTGGTATCAGAGCTCAGGAAGAAGAGTTTAGCTTGATATCATCTATTTTCTGAATTCTACACCTTCTTTTTCAATCTGTACAAGTTTTAACGGTCAAAATTGGATTAAAGTTTCACGGATTGTATAAAATTACATATTGACAAACTCTGGAAAGTTTCATTGCATAATTCAATGTAAAAATGACAAAAACTAGACAAAAACTAGGTTTCGCTTGAAAGAACAACTACTGGTTTCGCTTGAAAGTGGTTATTCAAGAGATTTCGCTTGAATATATTGTTTGATTTCGCTTCAAAACATCATCTTGAGATTTCGCTTGAGATTTAGCTTAAGATTTCGCTTGGGATTTCGCTTGAAGTTGTATCAGCTGATTTCGCTTCAACTGATCAACTAGTGATTTCGCTTGAACTTTCTATTTCGCTTGAAAAGTGAAATTTCTTGTCAAGATTATTTCAAGTCAACCGAGTATCAGCCTGTTTCAGAATATTTGATATTGTGTATACTGATTGTGTTTGTTTGATTATCTTGTACAGGTTTACATCATGGCTGAGGAATTCTACAATACGTTTTTCAATGCGTTCACATCCGAATCGTCTGATGTAGCAAATGTTACACCAAAAACCATTACTAAGGTGCTCAATGAAAACATCAAGCATGATAACTTTTACGGAACTCACTCAAAGCCACCAACTCTGGAAAGCATTGATGATTATACCTGGTGGAAAGAACATTTCATCAACTGGGCAAAGGCGTATGCTCATGAAAGTTGGTTTTGCTTGGAGTATGGGTATGAAAAACCAAAAGACGAGAAAGGCGAAGATCTAGTATTCAAGAAGTTTTCCAGAGAAGATAAAGCTGAATACGGAGCTGAACAGAGAATGATAGCATTGATTCAGTCAGCAATCAGAAATGATATTTTTGCTTTACTAACTCATGATGGGTCATCTAAGTCTGTTTGGGAAGCTTTACGTGTTAAAGCTGAAGGGGGTAAACAGATTAAAAAGAACAAAATCGCTTTATTAAAGAAAGAATTTGATCTGTTTGATAACATAAAAGGAGAGTCAGTGAGGCAAATGATTGAGAGATTCTGTCATCTTAAAATTGAATTGGAGAGATTAGATATAAATAAAACAAGAGAGGAATTGATAGACAAAGTGATTGAAGCGTTACCACGAGCTGATCAGTGGCAAACGTTTGTTTTTATTTTGAAAAATGATGCTTTGTATGATACAATTACTCTTGATACTTTGTTTGAAAAGATTGAAAGTCATGATCTGGAGCTACAAAAGCAAAACAAGATGACTGATTCTTCACATCAACAGAACGTTGGCTTGTACTACAAAGGCAGTGTGCTTTCTGATAAAGGCGTTGGTTCACCAAAAACAGCATTTAGTGGTGAAAAGATGAAAGAACCACCAACAATGTCAACAAGTCATCATTCTGGATATCATTCATCTTCAAAGACAAATTCTGATGATTCTGAAGAAATTATGTGCAACATTGCTCTTAAACTGAAGAATTCTCCTGCAATGAGCATAAATGCAGCGAAGCAGCAAATGAGTTTCCTTGCATCTGTTCTGGAGTCATATGAAGGTCTAGTAGCTGGAAAAATTGGAAATTCTGAATTGACCAAAGAAGACTACGACCAGATTGATCCGGAAGAGATGGAGCTCATTGACATCCGTTGGTGTTTAGCTAGTTGTATCCGAAGAGCTCAGAGGTATATGGAGATTACCGGGAAACAATCGCTTGGAGGTGCTTCAACAAAGCTTGGATTTGACAAATCCAAAGTGACCTGCTTCAGATGTAGGCAAAAGGGTCATTTCAAAAGAGAATGCAGAAACTCTGAAGTTGCTGAAGGAAGTGAACGTCCTTTCAACGATGATTATTATCGAAAGGCGATTTACCATCGAAGCAGAGAAGAACCAAAGTTGATCGAAGATAAGCCGAGAGAAAAATCAAGAGCATATGCAGTAATCTATCCTGATGAAGGATTTGACTGGAGCACAGTTTGTCCAGAAGAAGATCGTTTAGAGAATGTTCGTAAAACAGCTCAAGGGAGAGCTATGACAGAAGAAAGAAAGTTTGTTTTTGTTGCTAAGATTCAAGATGAAAACAAAGACAAAGACACTACTGAAGTCCATGAAGAAAAAGTCGAGATCAAAGAAAAACCTCGAGAAGAGATCTTGAGTGAGAAGACCTACAGAGAAAGAAACGTGGTCTATAACAGAATGGATGACATGCAGGAGGAGTATGAAATGGCTGTCGGTAGCAAAATATGGGATAAAAAGAGAGAATGCTATTATAATAGAGAAGGAGAACCGGTTGTTCCCAAGAAAGACATAATCTTCGATGATGTTCTTCTCAAAGTCATGTTGAGAGCTGAATACTATAGAAATGTATTGAAAGATGACACATACGTTAAGAGATTTGAAAAGGAGATCAGATATGCTATGTTATCGTGTCTGAGAAAAAGGGATGAGGAGAGGATGAAGAAGAATGTTGAAGAAATGGTGAACAATCTGAAGAAAGATGCTGAAGAGGTTAAAACAGAAACTGTTGAAGCTGAAGCTGTGATGGAAATTAAAAGTGAAGAAGTTGTTGTGAATGAAGAGGCTGAGAAAACTGTTACTGAAGAACAGCAGATTGAAGAAGAGGTGAAGAAAGAAGAAAAGAATGAGAATGAGGAAGCTGATAATGTTGGTGATGAAGTCGGTGTTGAAGAAAAGCAGAATGCTGCTGAACAGACAGAGGTTGCTGAAAACATCGAAGTGCCAATCACTGAGGTAAATTCTGATTCTGAAAACTTGAAACTGATTTATCAGTGCAAGAAATGCATGGAACCGTGCAGAGCTTGTACTGAAAAAGATGAGCAATTTAGAACAAGAGATCTTGAGTTCACAAAAATTGAAAAGATTTTCAAAGAAAAATGCAAAGAAATGTTAGAAAAAGAAAAAGTTTTTAAAGAAAATGATGAAAAACTTTCAGAAAAATATAACAAATTAGAGAAAGAAAATGAAGTTTTGAAAGAAAATGTTTTGAAAATGACAAATGAATGTGAACAAAAAGAAATTGCTTGTCAAGAAATGAAAAAGGAATATGACTCAATGAAATTATCATATCACATTACAAAAGAGTCATATGATAAAGTGAAAGACGAAATGAAATATGCTCAATCAAGAATGAATTATTTGTCTGAAACAACCAAAGAGCTTAAACGAATGTATGCTATAAAACAAGATGTTGTTAATTCCTATATTGAGGATGTTGCTAAGTTGAAGCGACAAATTGCTGATTTAGAACAGGATAACAACAAGTTAAAGAGTTACCACGTGTCGTCATATGTGCTTGAACGAATTTTCAATATAAAACCGGGTGATGGTGAGTCTGAGCAGAACAAGAAAGGCATTGGCTCAGAGTTTCATCAAGTTCCACCACCGGAAAAATTTGCATTTTATGATGAGGAAAAGGTCGAAAAAGCTTTCAACATGGTAGACCAATTGCCAGACAACATTGACATAACCTATTCCAAATCTGATGATTCTCGTGATTCAGAGGTGGTAGGTAAAGTCGTTGAAAGTGTGTTGAAAGAAGAGTCAGTTGTTACAGGTAAATCCGAATCACAGGATGAAGATGAAGGAAATCTTTATGATGGTTATCTGAAAAATACAAAATCCGAGGAAAGTTTGAATGATGATTCAAAAGGATTGGTTTATACCATGATTGGATCAGACAAATTGTTCTTAGATGTTGTTTTCCCGATTCAGAATGTGATTTCAGAAAAGGTTGATAAAATTTTCAAAATGGTTGAGATTGAGAAGTCTGAGATTTCAAAGTTTGTTGGTAAGAGTCATAAAGGTTCGTATAACAAACCTGGTTTCAAAAAGAAGAACATGAAGGCTGGGTTGGGTTATAAGAAGAAACAGAATCGAAACAAAAATGAAATGCCAAATTTTCAGGCAAAATTGAGTTTTGTTCAAGGAGACAGTTTAGAAAAAGAAAAAGAACTCAAAATGAGACAGTCTAATGATGAGTTCTTTGCTCAAAAGAAAAAGCAACAACCACAGGTCAAAGATGTGTCCATGAGAACATGTTTCAAATGTGATCAAAAAGGACATCTTGCACGCAAGTGTTCTAATCTAAAACCTGTGGATGTTGATCAAAAGAAGATTGATGCTGAGAAACAAAAATCTGAGAATGTGAGACAAAGGTCAACCAGATTTGACTCAAAACAAACTTGGAGGTACAACACAAACAAGTTTGCTTCGAATCAAAACTGGAAATCAGACCCGAATAGGTTCGATTCTAGATAGATCTGGAATTCTCACACACCCAGATTTAGAACAACACAAAGTTGGAAAACAACTGTTGATATGACAAAACCTCAAGAGTTTTGGAAACCAAGAGTTGTTGTTCAAAATCAAAATGTTCAAAAAGTTTCACATTTTTACAAACGAGGAACACCAAAAGGTCAAACATGGAGTGTTAAGAAACATGTTGATTTGGTAAAAGATGAGAAAGTTGAAGTTAAAATTGAGAAAGTTTTTGTGAAAAATGACAAAGAATTTCCAGCATTGAATGAAAATTATTGTGTTGAAATGCCTAAGGTTCAACAGACCTGGGCTAAATTGGTCAAGTAATTGAGTAGTTTGTTTGTGCATGTGCTCATGGAATTCAACGATTGTGAGAATGGAGGTTGGAGCAGCCTGGCACAACAAGGAGAGGAGGCTGCTAGATCCTGTGTTGGTTGAAACAGGAAGTTTATATGTTTTCTGTAAATAAATAAACAATATTTCAAAAACCCTAAAAATTGAAAAATTTGAAAAACCAAAAATATGTTTGTTTTTAAATTTTGTCAAAAATATAAAAATATGTGTTGATTGAATATGCCGAAACCCTCACGGCTGAACAAACATGATTACTTTCATCAGGTTGAAAAACGGTTTTCAAACTATAAAATATCAATGTGTTGTAAATCATGGGGGTATGTATATTTTCTGCAAATCAGAGCACTTTAAGCAGAAAATGGATGGCGAGACAGAGCTATCAGTGTTGGTTGTCAAATTTTCTTTATATGATTTTGCATTTTAGGGGGAGTAATATTGTTAGAAAATACAAAAACATTTGAAAATTTGAAAAAGTCAAAAACATGATAAAATTGAAAATTGAGTTTTTGTGTAAAAAGAGGAAATGATAGTACATCAGTAGACAGTTACAGTATGCTGAATATAAAGTTTAAATGTGTTAAACAGTCTCACCGTGGATGTGTCGGTAGATTTTTATACATTTAGTAAACTTTTTCGGGATATAAACCTAAATTCAAACTTACTTATTTCGTGGGGAACACTACTTGGATATATAGGTAACCCCTGAAATCTCGTTTGAAAGGTTCCTTTTTCTGATATACTAGGTTTTTATACTCAATGATATCTGGGGTATTATTTCGGGACTTCTGCTGAATGGAAGTTCTGACCTAGTCCTCGAATAATACTTTCCGCATATGCTTGAAACATAGCATCACCCTCAGCATATATGATAAGACAATAAAATTGCTTAGCAATGCTGTTGTAAAAAAGATCCTCTAAAGGGGACACACCCAAGTTAAGTCATGATCTCTCTGCTGAACGGTAGTTCTGACCTGAGCTCTCATGATTCTTCATAATTTATTAACCCCTTACAGATATCATTTGTGTTATAATTACATGTAAGACTGAATATTGGGATCTGGATATGGGAGTATATTCAAGAGGTGGGACACATGAATGGGTTTAAGTTCTTAAAATACATAATTCGTATCCTGAATCAGTTGAAATTTGTATGAAAATTTAAGTGGAGAAGTATATCGACAATCTAAGTGAATTGTTTAATTCTTACTGTGTAACTAAGCTCAACGGTACTTGTGACTTGTCAAAAACTGATATGATTCTCTGACGCATACTCAAACAAAAATATTGTCTGTAAATATGTTTGTACATTTTTTTTACTGCTTTATATTTTCAGAAAATACAAAAAGATTTTTGATTCTGTTTTATTTTCGACAACCGATGTCTGAGCGCTGAGTTTCAAAATCTAAGTAAGCTGATCGTGTTTCTGAAAATAAAACAAGTTCATTAATTTGATACTTGAATTAAAATAAAAAAAAATTCAAAAACAGTTTGTGATATCTCCAAGGTCATTAACTTGAACTTGGATGATAAACTGTGAGGGAGTTGGATTCTTTAACACTGCTAAATCAATGAAGTTTGTTGATAGGGGGAGTGGATTAGAGAGATTGATTGATAATATGAAAACATTGTATTTATGAATGTTTGAGTAATTGCAGATAGTCCAGATTACGATCCCGAGAGCAGAGTCTAAGGGGGAGTCTGAAGACAAGCTTGAAGCATGGAAAAGCTTGTAGATGGAAAGCTAGGTGTCGATCCCAAAGCACGGAAGCTTGACGAAAGGGGGAGCCTGAAGCTGGTGGAGAAGATAAAGATTGAAAGATGCTTATATTGTTACAACTTAAATGAGAAGGCAGAATGATCAAGACTGAAGATGTGTCATATTGAAGATTAGTCACTGAAGACTTCGTCAATATCCGAGGGGGAGTCTGTTAGTGCATTACGTCTATTGACTTCGTCTTGTATCATGTAATAGGATAGGATAGGATTATCAGTGCAGAAGGTTCGAGAAACTGAGAAATGAGGTTTAAGTGATGATTTCGCTTGAAATGAACATGTGACAAGTTCAAGCGAAATTCACACAAACAGATTTCGCTTGAACTAGTTCTGGTTGCATTCAAGCGAAATCCAAGCAACAGGTTTCGCTTGAACTTGTTCTAATCACCTTCAAGCGAAATCTCACTTCTATAAATAGTGCACTTGTCATTTCATTCGGTACGCAACTTCTGGATTTGTAACGAAGTGCTGCCAAAGTCTGTACAGGTTGTAAACAGTGTTATTATCAATCAAAGTGACAGATTTAATAGTATCAAGCTGTTTTCACATCCATTTCACTGATTCCGCCTTTGATTTGGATATAAAGCTCTTCTGAACGACTCAGTCAGGTCATAAAACGGTCCTACACCCACCACGGGGCCGTGCTCAGCGGACACGGGGCCGTGGTCAACTATAAGATTCGCAGAATCCAGGCAAATCTTGATAGTACAGATATGCTTCTGCACACGGGGTCGTGCCCAGCGGACACGGGGCCGTGGTCAACTAATAAAGACAAGAGCAATTAATGAAGACAGAGAAGGATGTGGACACGGGGCCGTGCCCACTGGACACGGGGCCGTGCCCGAGCTTCTGTTCAGCCTATAAATAGGAGTGCTTGGTTCAAGCTCAAACCATCCCTTGGCACACCACCTCTCTCACAGTTCACCCACAACCCACCACCACCATAACACCATCATCCATTGTCCATCATAGAGTGTGTGAGTCGTCTCGAGATCCAAGATTGATAGTAAGAGTTCTTGATAATCAAGGCCATGTTTGCCTAAGTCTCTTACATAACTTGGTGAAGACAAAGTGTCTAGTGTAATACTTTTTATTTTTAATCTTTTCGCACTTTTAAATTGGTTATGTATTAATGACTTTAATAACTAGTTTCTTATGTTGAAGGTGATTATTCCTTATCGTTTGTCTGTGGTGTCTTGGCATTATTTTTGTGTCTATATAAAATAAAAGATTTTCACCATTCATATCTCCACGGTCTATATGGAGGTATGTTGGCTACCTGGTCGGGGGTTAAGGGAACGGTTTGGTAAGAGTCTTGCCATTGTTCAGTGTATAGATCCTGCAAAGGACCTGGGTCAAATTTAGTCGGACCTCCTTCAATACTTAACGGTATTGGATGGCGGGGGTCCAAACTCTTTGATCCCCTCATAAGTGAAACTACTATTAAAACTTTAACCCGGCTACTTAGGACTGTATCCCTGCTGACTCAGACTACTTAGCCGAGGGTAACGTCGCCTTCAAAAGAGGGGCCTACCACATTATGCATTAATAACTTAATTAATTATCTTTCAATAATCCGACCCTTTAGGATTGTATCCTTGCTGACTCAAACTACTGGGTTGAGGGTAACGTCACCTTCAAAAGAGGGGCCTACTACAATAACTAAGATAATCTCTTAAATAGTGCAAAAGTGCGAAAATAATCAAAGGTTACACTAAACACGAGTCGGAGCCAAGTGATTCATCTTGTCTATCTGTTTTTACTTTTATTTTTATTTTTCAGCATTTTAGATAGTTTTTATTTTCTTAGTTTAAAACATTTTTCTAAACTTTTGATTTGATTAGACGTTTAGGATAAACCGGTATTAAAAGCTCTTGTGTCCTTGGATGACCTCGGTATCTTACCAACACTATACTACGCTCACGATGGGTGCACTTGCCCATATGTGTGTTTAGTGTTAGTAAATATCGTGTTTTATAAATTTAATACTTGGCTAAAAAAGTGTAAAGGGCTTAAAATATACTTAAACTTATATACACACTTCACACGCATCAGCAAACAAAACAAGGTAATTGAAAAGGTGCTCAAGGCCGAAGTGGTTCAAAAACCATCTGTTTTAGTAACACCAGAAAATGATAATGTTTCAAAATTAAAAACTAGTAAACCTGAACAGATCTGGAGACCAAAAACGGTCACAAATTCATGGGGAGCATCACCTTTTCCAAACCATCGCGAAGTTGAGATAACATTTATTGATGAAAATGGAAGACCCAAGTCCACGAAGGCTTGGGTCGCCATATCTAACTAATTGTTGAGTACATGTGCAGGGTGTTCCAGGAGGAACTGTCAATAGTCTTTAGATTGTTAATAGTGGAGCATCCAGGCACATGACAGGCGATATGAGACTTCTCTACGAAGTCAAATCTATTAGAGGACGTTATGTTGCTTTTGCTGGAGATAAAGGTGGATATATAACTGCAGAAGGAATGGTATCCAACGAGGTCGTGAGTTTTGATAAGATTAACTCCGTACAACAACTTGATCACAATCTTCTTAGTGTCTCTCAAATTTGTGATAAGAGGTTTTCGGTGCACTTTGATGCTAATGGTTGTTATGTGCTGAAACCCGGTTTCAAGATTCCTGAAGACTGGATTCTCTTATCTGCTCTAATAATAAATGATTTGTATGTTCTTGATATGAGCCAAGCAATCACCACGTCTTCACAAGTAACATGTTTTATTTCAAAAGCCACTGAAAAGGAGTCAATCTCTTGGCACAGACGGATGGGAAACATTCACTTACAAAAAATGAATTATCTGGTGAAGAATGAGTTAGTGAATAGCGTTCATGTTAAAAACTTTCATCTACAAGACGTCTGTGTCTCATGCCAAAAGGGAAAGCAAAGCAAGAAATCGCACCCGAAGAAGAAGATCAACACGGTGGCAATGTCGCTTGAACGCTTGCACATGGATTTGTTCAGTCCTGTCAAGCATAAAAGCATCAGCAATAACTCGTACTGGCTCGTTGTGACAGATGATTACTCATGATTTACTTGGGTGGCGTTTATGGCTCACAAGAGTGAAACTTTTGAGATTATCAAAAACTTGATCACAGCGATTGAGAATTTGTATAATTTGAACGTGAGACGGAATACGCAGCGATAATGGTACTGAATTTAAGAATCATGCTATGGAGGAGTTCTACACTTCTAAAGGTATTCTTCATGAGTTCAGTGCCAGATACACCCCACAGCAAAATGGTGTCGCCGAGCGTAAGAATCGCACGTTGATCGAAACTGCAAGGACTATGTTGGTTGAGTCACAGTTGCCCATTCCCTTCTGAAGTGAAGTTGTGGCCTCTGCATGCTACACGATGAATCGAGTCCTTACAGTGAAAAGACATAACAAGACCTGCTTTGAGCTCCTGCATAAACGGAAACCAGATTTACAATTTCTTGAACCATTTAGGGCTCCTTGCACTATGATCGATCTGGATGGAAAGTTTGGGGTAAAAGTAATTGAGGGATACTTTCTTGGGTATGCCACCCCGAACTTGAGAGCCTGGAATCTCGATACAAAAGGGGTCGAGGAATGGTCTGGATTTAGAGTGCAAAGGCATACTCTACCATGCAGATGTCCTAGTTAACCATGGATGTTTGAGTACGATGACTTTTTCAATTCGATCAATGTTGAAGAAGATGAAGTGGATGTTGCGGCACAGATGTTGTTTGAGAGTGACAACGCAATAAAGTCACTGTTGCTACATCCTATTATTGTTAACAATCAATCAAAATCATCAATTAACAATAATGATCTCGATAATGAGGATTTTCAAGATGGGCGGAACCACGGGAGGGTACGGGGTCATTTGACCCTCTAACCGGCCAAGTTTCATGTTAACATGTACATCCAACCAAAATCTGTTTTTATTGTTTGACCCTTCAATTTGTATCTTCTAAAGATGTTAAAGTGAGAAAAAAGAGAGTAAATTTAGTAACTCATTAATTTTCTGGCGACTGGTAGCAAGCTTGGTAACTATCCGGTGAAAAGAAGCCCAGGGAAGAAGACGAAGGTTTTAGGTTCAGTGCCTATATATATCTAGTATTTAATATTTAATAAATATAATAAAGTTACTATGACCGCTCGCTGCACGCTGTCATTCACAATCACTTCTTTTGTTTTATTTAGTAATATAATAATATTATTATATTAATTCATACATTATTATATATTTATATTAGTTTTGCAAAAGAAAACGATACCGAAAACGTTAGTAATTTTTCCTTTTTATTATATATCCATCCTTTAATTTGCATCGGCAACTCATAGAATTTTTGTTAAATTTGTTATATCTTATTTGAAAAAATATATAAGTACGTTATATTATATTTCCATAAAATAGATATATAATTTTAGAAACATAATTAAGTGTAAAAAATCTAGAACCAAACATAAGAGCTCCTCAAACCGTTAATAAAGATAATTCTTAGTAATAATAAAGTTCGAAAACAAGTTGAATTATTGATATACCGCATTTTTAAAATTCTACTACGACCCCCCGGATGAAAAGTTCTGGTTCCGCCACTGGCTGCTGAACTTAAAGAATCTTCAGAGGATTATGAATTTCACCATGCAGACTAAGAAGTTCCTGCAACAGTTGTGCATGGTACTTCTGAGGTTACACCCCCAATGGACTGCCCCATAGCAGCTGAAGCCACTGCATCATCCTCTTCGCCTGTTCAGGGTCTTAGTTTGGTTGTTGATCTCAACTTCAACAATCTGGGTATAAATATTTCAGTTCATGCTAATCCAGAAACGAGAATCCATAATACTCATCCTCAGCAAAACACCATTGGTAATGTTCAAAGTGGTGTGCAGACGAGGAATCAGCTGAGAAACAATCATAATGCTGGCTTGTATGCAGCGATTATAAAATCGGGTTTGCAGAATGATTGGTCATTTGCGTGTTATGTATCACAAGAAGAACCAAGGTCTTGGAAAGAAGCGTTAAAGGATAATTCTTGGGTGGAAGCTATGCAGGAGGAACTGCAACAATTCCAAAATCTAGGTGTCTAGAAACAGGTTGAAAGACCTGAGAACTACAAGAAGATTGGCACCCGTTGGGTATTCAAGTGCAAAAAGGATTACCGTGGAGTAGTTTTCTGAAACAAAGCAAGATTAGTTGTTCAATGTTTTCACGAAAGTAGAAGAGATGGATTACAATGAAGTTTATGCACCTGTTGCACATCTTGAAGCCATTCGGATCTTGCTAGCCTGTGCTTCCTTCAAAGGATTCAAGGTTTATCAAATGGACATGAAAAGTGCATTTCTTCATGGTGTGGTTGAGGAAGAGGTGTATGTCGAACAACCTCCGGGTTTTGAAGATCCTATTCATCCAGATCAGGTTTGGTTACTCAACAAAGCTCTCTAGGGGTTACATCAAGCACCGAGGGCATGGTATGCAACGTTATCTAACTACCTGCTGGAGAATGGTTTTCGCCGCGGTCTGATCGATTGCACTCTGGTGGGTGTTTATGTACACATATTATTTACATTGATTTTACACACACACACACGTGGGTTTTAATATTTATAAAAATGGTTTATACCTTAACATTAAAACACACACAACAAAGGACAAGTGTATCCCGTCATATATGTAGCAAAGTATTGGTAAGAGCCAGATATCGATCCATGGAACACGGGCGTTACTAAGTACTAAATCTTTGTCATTATTTTACAAGATAAAAGGATAGGTGAATGCATGTTTAACTAAATTTATCTACGACTATATTTAAAACATATTAGACTCCAAATATGAAAAATAAATATTATCTTATTTCACAAACAACCTAAACATGTTATCTAGATATGTCACAAAAGTACTTAATCAATTTTCCAATTGCAAGACAGCTAGTTACCGGGTCTAGATTTCTAGCATTATGATTCTTCGAAAAGTTGACGCGATGGTCACACGTTAGCCACCTAAAATCATTCATTAGCGAGCTATTGATATTTATTCATGCGAACCTTTAAAGATATGTTATTTACCGGGTCTGGATTCCTAACCTCACTTATCAAAGAAAGCAATACCGATGGTCACAATACAGGCACGAGGATAAGCAATTAAGTAGATCATATAACAAACTATTTCACCTTTACAAGTCTTGAACACAAATCTACCATGTCAGCAATTTCAGACCAAAACTACTAAACAAGGACCATAAACCGCATTCAAGAACATGTAATCAACACCATATAATTCGTTAGAACCCTTACATGCAAGAAAGCATTCCTAATCAAAATAATATATATCTTGTATAAAACTAATACCCTGGTCCGGTTTCATGGTGTAAACAAAGTCTACAAACAAGTGATTAATCAAGAAATAGTTACCATCCCACTAACCATGGATTCATTATCCAAGATAATCAAGAACTCAACATCAATGAAACATTCATTATATAATCATGAAGATTCAACATGAAAAAGTACTAAAGATTCAAACAAGATTACAACATATAGATTATTCAAGAAACAAGTTTATAACTACTATTACATAACTAACATCAGCTCAATACTTGAATAATGATCAGAATACATGTATAAGAACAAGGAATCGAACCATAAACAAGCAAGGAATTGATGGGTTGGATCGGTTATGCTTCTACTCGATCTTGGTGCTTCAAATGGGTCTGATCAGGACTGCTTCGGAACCCAGAAATCGCCCAGAAACATGGAGAAAAACCCAACATTTAAACAAGTAGCGAATGGCTCTATTTATAGGCAATTTTTGGTTTGGCACGGTCGTGCGGTAGGTCTTGTCGGGTGACGTCATTTCTCCGACTCTGGGTCAGACAAGTGGACTAGTGGACAAGTTTCCTGGGTCACCAGATTGGCACGGTCATGTCGTTGGTCGCACGGTAGTACGAGGTCATTAGAATGTTGATCAGAAATCTTGGTCTGGCTGGTGCACGGTCATGCGGCGGGTCGCACAGTAGTGCAGTCCGGGAAAACATTGGCACCATCAATCGCACTGGCAGTGCTTCCAAGATCGGACGACTCGCACCGTAGTGCGGTCCGGTCGCACGGTCGTGCGACACCTGGCTGTCATCAGATTTTTGTCCGTTTTATCATAAATGCATCAGAATTTGTCCGTTTTCATCAGATTTTTCTTTTGTACTCCGTTTAAGACATAGAAATATAAAAATACCGGATTTGGTACCTAAACGTCGCGGTTTCGGTCAAAAATGCTTAAAACGGAAGTGTTTTGGGGGATAAAAACATGTATAATTTAACGTATATCAAACATCCCCACACTTGAACTTTGCTTTTCCTCAAGCAAACTTAAAATAAAGCAAGGAAACAAATCTGAATATTTACAAAGTTACTAATTTGTTTGGTGGTCAAATTGGTTTTCAAAAAGTCATCATCAAAGATTTAGAACAAACAAGCTTTGTTGGATGTATGAAAGGATAACCATAAAGCAATGATCTACATTCGATTGACTTAACATGCAAATCTTTACATTTCTCACATTGTTCACACACACTCAATTAAATTTCTAAATCATACATATAATGTGTATGTAAAACACTCGATGCCTAGTCAATGAATCATGCAATATCATAAGCTTGTCAAAAGATCTAATCTCCACCAATTAATATGTGAAAAACATAAATCAAGAGGTCTTTGATGCGTTGTAACGTTAGGCTATGGTTAAGGGTATGGAATGGATATTTGAAAGTTGCTAAAAGGTCAAAACTCGGTGATTTATTTTTTAGGATTCTGGACACACATTGATAAGCTATTGTGTATGTGTTCAGAGTTTATTATTTTTACACTTCTACTCTCTATTTTCCTCTTAATGATTTTCCATAATTCTCTTAGAGAGTTTTGACAAACGGTTTTTTTTTATCAAAGATTTGTATCAATCTAGAAAGCTACGGCCGAATTTTAACGAAAAGGGTAAATATGAAAAGGTTATATTCGGTTAAGTAGGCTTAATATTTGGGTAAAATTTTGAAAAATACGGAAAATAGGCTCAACATGGCAAACTAATGTATAATGTTGGGTGCGGGATATAAACAAAGAAAAAGGCTTACACAAAAGGGTATCCTAAGTGCCTCTATCATTTCTATGTAATTTCACATATTCATGATTTTGAAAAGTATACAAATGACAAGTTCTAAATTACATGAAAACATCCGACTCACTCATTTTCCTCAAAAACAAAGAAGCATTGACAAGAAAGCAGTAAAGGCTCAAAAATATGCTCACGTAAACGGAAGGAATGAGTATAAATATAAAGATAAACATGCAAGTCTTTCTTCTTGTTTTATCAAGCTTTTAGTTATCTTTTTCAAAAATCAATTTGGCTTGTCGGTTTTTATCAAATTTGATGTTTTCTCAAGAACACAATTGACCATTTTTGTTTTTTGTTTTTTTTTTTTTTTTTTGAAAATATGTACAGAAATGAGAACATTAAGGACAAACAAAGTTTAAAACTTTTTAAACCCCTCCCCACACTTGAACTTCACATTGTCCCCAATGTGAAATACGTATTAGTTAAGCATTTATGAAGAGCTAAGCTAATAATGTGAAAAGGGAAAGAGGTACTCCCTCAGAGTTGAAGTTGACTCGTTTGAGTAGACTTTAATTGAACTCTTCTCAACTCTGTGTGCATTCTTTACAAATCTGCCAAGTATGTCACTTGCTAAAACAGCCAACATTACCATTGATTAAAATGTTAGATAACCAAACCAAATCCATTATTCAAAGAAAACAAACACACCAGTTAAACATTTAAAAATAGACATAAAGTTTTAAAAAAAATCCCAAATAAAATAAAGTACTAAATAGAAATAAGATAAACTACGATAAAACACCAGTTTTTCTGAACGGTCCGCTCCACCTCCTCCTACTCCTCATCATCATCATCACGGTGGCGTGTTCCCGATGAACCTGCCCCGTAGTTACCTGGGTTTCTGAATGGAAACTATGGAGGCTCTCCAAAATGGCTAGGATAGATGCTTTGTAGCCCTCCAAAGATGTAGGAAAAGCCTGCATACATCTCTTCCCTGATGGTGTCTTGAGTCGCTCTCATAGTCTCCTGAGTGGCTCTCATAGTGTCCTGAGTAACCTGCATGTGTTGAAACTGCTGGTATAGCTCGGGATAGGAAGGGATACCTGGAGGCCAGTTTTGCTGTGGTGGGTATTCGTACTGGTGTTGGGGATGTTCGTGATGTGGCTGATCGTGCGGCGGTTGGTTGTGTTGCGGTGGTGGTTCTAGTACCTGATGTTCATGCATCTCAATGTCTTCATCCTGTGGTGGTAGTGGATCCCATATCTCTCCATTTAGACCCCTCAGTCTTGGGCCATTGTCTGTATCCACTACTAGACCCATTGCTTTCAAAGACTTCATGTCTACATCCCCTCCTGCATGAACCATTGTAAGACCACTTATTATATCATCTGTCATAATACCCATGTTGTATGCCAGCTGAGTCACATATTCACCACCGTGGATCTCGCTGCTTGTAGTCCTCCCTGCGTTGTTTAAGAAAAATTCTGCCATTCTTGCGGTGAGGTTAACATGCACTCCATTCACTACTGAATATAAGAAAAAAAGATCTGGAGTAGGACAGTTTCCTGCACTGTCCATGCGTCCACATATGGTGTGACTCATGACTTGATGAATAAACCTAAGAAGCGGGTCTTGTAGTCTTGATGCTTTAGCTTTTCCAGCATCATAGGGTGGCCCATCTGCCACTTGTGCCCAAAAGTTAGCTCGCTGCTGGTCACTGTCAAACTTGTAAATGTTGGTAAAAAGGTCGGAATCGAGGTCTTCATTCGAGTATATTCCTAGCCTTCTCCCCAGTCTAGCAACGGACCACTTATGCCATTTTCCACCCAACCAGAATTGTATCATCTGTTTATTCTTAAAGTCTGGATTGTCGCTTCTTGGTTTATCGTAGGAGTATGAAGCTAAAAATTCCAGTGTAAGCTCGAGATACACGGGCCGTTCAATGTTTAAAAACCTTGACATCGGATACGAAATCATATTGGATAGCCTCTCTTCTTGGTTTAGGGCTGTTAGGGTGGCCCAAATTATCCTTCTCGGCTCGCCGATTTTCCCCCGTCGATTCCATAAGGCCTCCAATTTGGCAATACATGGACGGTCTTTCGTTTTGTTTTGGTCGAACTCGAGGAATCGATGGTTCATCTACATACAGGAATACAGCAAAATCAAAAATTTTAAGTGCTGCCACCGGAACAGGCTGTTTACGACATTCTATTATCGTTTCAAAAACCGCACGGTCGTGCGATCTGTCTCACTACCGTGCCATTCCGAGATCGCTGACAGAATGTTGCCGGCAAGTGATATTGCACTGTCGTGCCGATTTTTGGCACTACAGTGCGTCTCGAAATCGCAGTTCTGGTTCACTGGTTTGGTTCTGATTTCTGATTGGCACTGCCGTGCCGTTCAACCGCATGACCGTGCATCTCAAAAAATCATCAGAAATCAGTTTCATTCACTGATTTTAACCTTTATAATTCAAAATCTAACTTTTTAACAGAGAATGTTCATCAAATCAGTGATCAGAACTATCGATTTAACATCAAACATTCAAGAACAAGGGTTTATTTGACTTTATGAAGAAAAACCCCAAATTTTTTGATTCAAAACCCCATATCTACATCAGAAACTAAGTTAAATCTGAAAAACAGGTAGAAAACATACCTTGGAAGAAGATTGGAGTAAAATATAAGCAAAAATTGGTTGATTTTAGGGTGTGGGCGACCTGGAACTCCCGTGCGGCTGTTAGGGTTTCGAGTAAATGAAAAGTTTTGACTGAAAAATCGCTTAAATACCCTCTTTTTACTGTTTAGATTTTTACTCGCACGGTCGTGCCAATCCAAGTCGCACTCCTGGTTTGCTTGACAGTGCCGTGTTGCATGGTAGTGCAGTCGGATCGCACGGTAGTGCGAGTCCGAAGACCATCTGGTGCACATGTTCTGGTCTGGTCTGACTACGAAGTGCATGACCGTGCCAATGACCACACGGTCGTGCGTCACCTGGGCATTTTCTGGTCAGTTTTAACAGCAAGTGTATAACTTCGTATTTTCACCTAATTTTTCCATTTTTGTAAGATTTTGTATATTTTTACAGTAAATCAACTTCAAAACTCCAAAAGTTATCGATCAAACTTGTATGTACCTACGTTTAAATCGAAAAATTAATGAACTAGGAAATAAATATGATAAACTAATATTTACAAAGTTACTGTTAGCGTGTGAAAACATGCTCACTAAATTTGTCAGCGAGTCGATAGCTAGACTCATTCTCCCCACACTTATTTCAAGCGTGCTGGACGTGGAGTTTAAGAATTTCCTCCACCGAGTCAACCGGTCCTTTGATATAAATTTTTAACCGATGACCATTGACTTTGAAACTTGCCCCGTTCGGATCCTCGATAGTTACAGCACCAAACGGAAATATTTCTTTAACTGTGTACGGACCCATCCATCGAGATTTCAACTTCCCGGGGAATAAACGCAGCCTTGAGTTATATAACAAGACAAGATCCTCAACGCGGAAATCTTTATGTTCTCTCAATCTTTTTTCATGAAACCTCTTGACTCGTTCTTTGTACCTGCTAGAACTCTCATAGAATTGTATCTTAGCTCCTCAATCTCGAGGATTTGAAGAAAACGGGCTTCACCTCCGCTTTTCAAATCCATATTTGTCGTTTTCAAAGCCCAAAATGCCTTGTGTTCTACTCGACTGGTAGATGACAGGCTTTTCTGTAAACCAACCTAAAGGGCGTGGTCCCAATAGGTGTTTTGAATGCTGTTCTAAAAGCCCATAGAGCGTCATCTAACTTAGCTGACCAATCCTTGCGGTTCTGACTAACGGATCGTTCAAGGATTCTTTTCAGACCCCGATTCGTGACCTCTACTTCCCGCTCGTTTGAGGATGGTATGGCGTAGCCAATCTATGATGAACACCATAACGGGACAAAGCTCGTTCTAACTGCGCATTACAAAAATGCGTTTCTCGGTCACTGATATGTGCCTTTGGAGCACCAAATTGGGCAAACAAACTTTTTAAGAACCTCACAATCACCCTAGCATCGTTTGTGGGCAAAGCTTGAGCTTCGGCCCATTTTGAGACATAATCTATAGCAACTAGGATGTATTTGTTACCTCGTGAGGCTGGAAATGGACCCATGAAGTTGATACCCCATATATCAAAGACTTCACAGACTTGCATTGGATGTTGAGGCATTTCATTACGTGCGGAGATATTTGTTATCCTTTGGTAAGCATCACACGCTCTAACCCATTTATGCGCATCACGAAAGATGGTGGGCCAGTAAAACCCGGAGTCTAACACTTTCTTTGCAGTGTAGTTTGCTCCATGATGACTTCCGATAGGCCCTTCATGACAGTGGCGCAGAATGCTAGCTGCCTCCTCTCCAAATACACATCTTCGGATCACCTGATCGGCTTCGACTCTAAACAAGTATGGTTCATCCCAGATATAATATTTTAATTCTGCAAAGAACTTCCTCTTCTGCTGATATGATAATCCTTTTATAAGGATTCCACATGCGAGGTAGTTTGCAAAGTCGGCAAACCAAGGTGACTCGTCATTCATCTAGATACTTAAAAGAAATTCCTGGGGGAAATTGTCATTTATTGGTTCCTCCAGCGAATTTTCAGAATTACCTTGCTCAAGTCTCGAGAGATGGTCGGCTGCAACATTTAAAGCTCCCTTTTTGTCTTGGATCTCAATGTCAAATTCTTGTAGTAACAATATCCATCTGATAAGACGCGGTTTTGCGTCCTATTTGCTAAAAAGGTATTTGATTGTTGCATGATCCGTATACACAATTGTTTTGGACAACACAAGGTACAACCTGAACTTGTCGAAAGCATAAACTACTGCCAAGAGCTCTTTCTCTATAGTCGTGTAATTCTCTTGAGCATCATGTAGAGTCTTGCTGGCATAGTAAATAGGATGAAAATGCTTCTCCCTTCACTGTCCTAAGACTGCTCCTATTGCGAAATCAGTGGCGTCGCACATTATCTCAAATGGCAATGCCCAGTCAGGTGCAACCAAAATAGGGGCCTCAATAAGCCTTTGTTTCAGCTGTTTGAACGCTTTCATGCATTCGTCTGAAAACACAAATGGCGCATCTTTTTCTAATAAACAGGTCATAGGTCTTGCGATTTCTGAAAAGTCTTTTATGAATCGCCTATAGAACCCTGCATGACCCAGGAAACTTCTAATCGCTCTGACAGAGGTAGGGGAGGAAGTTTAGAAATGATATCCACTTTTGCTGGATCAACTTCCAACCCGGCTTCAGAGATTTTGTGTTTGAGAACTACCCCTTCTTTCACCATGAAGTGGCATTTCTCCCAGTTAAGCACAAGATTAGTTTCCTCGCATCTCATTAACATTCTTTTCATATTTCCAAGACATTGCTTGAAAGAACTCCTGAACACAGAGAAATCATCCATGAATACTTCCATGGAGTCTTCAATCATGTCATGGAAAATGGCTACCATGCAGCGCTGAAATGTGGCTGGTGCATTACACAGTCCAAAAGGCATACGCCGGTAGGCGAATGTGTCAAAAGGACATGTCAAAGTAGTCTTCTCCTGGTCCTCAGGAGTGATAGAAATTTGAAAATACCCTGAAAACCCATCCAAAAAACAGAAATATGACTTCCCTGACAGACGAACCAACATCTGGTCGATGAATGGAAGCGGGAAGTGGTCCTTACGGGTGGCATCGTTGAGTTTGCGGTAATCGATGCAAACTCGCCATCCGGTGACGGTACGGGTAGGAATAAGTTCATTCATATCGTTTGGAACTACAGTAATACCACCTTTCTTGGGTACTACTTGCACTGGACTTACCCAAACAGAATCAGATATAGGATAAATCAACCCTGCATCTAACAACTTAGTTACTTCTTTCTTTACCACGTCTTGCATGTTTGGATTCAAACGCATTTGATGCTGTGCAGTGGCGAAGCTTGACCAAAAGTTTCAAGGGGGCGTAAAGTGATGGGGCCCAATTTTTTTTTCCTATCGTTATGTTTCGGGTCGGCTATCGATTCGGGTCAAGTCAAATAATAATAGTTCCAAATAAAACTAAAAAAAATCATTCATTCAAAGGACCCGTTCCTAGACATAAAAATTTGTGATTAAGTTTATTGTGTGGTGGGTAACCTAGGGTTAAACAAATAAGAGTTAAAAGATATTTACAAAACTACCCATCACTTATATACAAAGTGGTAACAAACTTTATTTTAATTTATATATTGTATAAATATTTAGGAAAAATAATTGGGGGGAGGCGATCCTATATAATTTTTCCTAAATATTTATACAATATATAAATTAAAGTAAAGTTTATTACCTAGGGGGAGACGATCCTATATAATTTTTAAAATTTCCGGATGAAAAATCGAAACCTATACACTTCTAACCGAAATATTGGGGTAGGCGGGTGCACCCCCAGGCACCAACAAACCTTCGCCCCTGATGTTGTGCACTAGGCTTGTAATCGTCCTCCATTAGAATCTTATGAGTACAAAAAGAAGGATTAATGCCTTTGATATCCATAATTTTTCACGCCATGGCTTTCTTATGAAGTTTTAGAACTTCGAGAAGCTGTCTCTTTTCCTCTTTTGCTAAAGATGCTGAAATGATGACTGGCAAGTGACCCTCCTCGTCTACAAATGCATACTCGAGATGCTGTGGGAGTTCTTTTAACTCCAAAGATAGTGGATCTTCAACCGAATGTTTTGACATTTCTTCAGCTTCACGGTCAATCTCCACAAATTGATCTGGACTTTGGAAATCATCATCACCGATTTGGCAAACCGGCTGCTCAATTTCGTGGCCCTCCTGCGAAATTCCATCTAGGTTCCCGCACAACAGATGTGTGTCCGTATCAATTTCTTCAATTATGCCTTGGAAATGAGAGCTTACACAAGTGTCGACAATGTCGACATAGTAAAGCATGTCATCGTGACTTTACGCATGTTGCATTGATCTTTTAATATCAAAAGTCACGTGCTCGTCATTTACTCAGAGCGTGATTTGGCCAGCTACCACATCAACAATCGTCCTTGCAGTATTGAGGAACGGGCGTCCAAGTATAAATGGCACTTTTGAGTCTTCGTCCATGTCTAAAATAACAAAATCCACTGGAAACACGAATTTATCGATTTTAACAAGCATGTTTTCAACGAATCCACGCGGATACTTGATTGAAGGATCTGTAAGTCGAATGCTCATTCTAGTGGGTGAAGGTTCACCCAGATCTAATTTAGCAAAAACCTTATAAGGCATAAGGTTTATGCTAGCTCCTAAATCAACCAATGCGTGACTGACAGACATTCTGCCAATGAGGCAGGGAAGAGTAAAACTGTCCGGATATCCCATCTTTTTAGGTAAACGATTTTGGAGAAGGGCTAAACAGTTTTCATTCATTAACACACAAGACAAGCTTTCTAGTTTCTGCTTGTTCGTGAGGATGTCTTTTAAGAACTTTGCGTATTTAGGCATTTGAGCCAACGCCTCAACAAATGGTATGTTTATATGTAATTGTTTAAACATTTCTAAAAACTTACCATGTTGTTCATCGTTCTTTTGCTTCTTCAGTCTGCTCGGATATGGAACTGGAGGAGTATAATCTGCTACTGGCTCCTCGAGTTGTGTTGTACTTGCCGGGACTCGCCTAGCGTGCACCTCATCCGAAGCGTCAGTTTGGACCGTCTCAGTGATCGGTGGTGAGTCCGATTTGTCTGGTCCCGTGGTTTTACCACTCCTCGTCATTACAGCATTAACATGCCCTCTCGGGTTTGGTTCTGTGTTACCTGGGAGACTACCTTGGCGTCTTTCAGACAACATCTTGGCCAATTAGCCGACTTGATTCTCAATGGTTTGGATTGAAGCCTTCTGGCTTCGCATTTCCCCTTCCTGTGCCATGAAATGCTCCTCATGTTGCTGGTATCGTTTTTTCAGATATTTGGTTAGCTTTGTTGGAGTTGTTTAATAGATGCGCCATCATCTCCTCTAATTTCGAGTTGTTTTAAGAGGCTGGTGGCTGGGAAGTGCTTCCTGAACCTAAATTATTGTAACGAGGTTGAAAGATTTGCCCTGATGGCTGAAAAGATTGTCCCTAGGGATGTTGTGGCACGGGAGCGCGTTGAGCATATCCGAGTGGGTTTTGGTTATTAGAATTAGATTTCCACCCAAAGTTTGGGTGATTTATCCAACTCGGATTGTACGTGTTGCTGTAGGGGTTATTTTGGGGCCTAATTTGATTGCCTAAATAGTCCACCTCTTCGTGGCCTGTAAACATAACACCCTGCTCACATGTACCTGGCTCGTGTGACACTCCACACTGCTCACATGATGATTGTACCTGCGAAATGTTCTGAGCTTAATCAAATTTTGCTGCCAAAGCTCCAATCTGTGTTGCAAGAGCCGTATACGTATCCACCTGATGAACTCCAGGAATAGATGATGTTTTATTCGCACTCCACTGTGACGAGAACTCAACTTCAATGTAGCTTTCTCTATAATTGCGTAGGCTTCAGTTGGTGTCTTAGTTCCAAGATCGCCTCCTGCATACACGTCTATGCGTTCTTGTGAGTCGTAGTTGAATCCTTGGTAGAAGTTCAACACAAGTTGTCTTTTGGACAACCCATGATGTGGAACATCGATCAGAAGATATTTGAACCTCTCCCAAGCTGCATGTAGAGATTCTCCTTCATCCTGCTTAAATGTCATTATACGGTTTTTTAGCTTAGCTGTCTTTTTTGGAGGGAAGTATTTTTGCATAAAAAGATCTGTCATCTCGTTCCAAGTCGTGATGGACCCTGTTGGAAGTGACAAAAGCCAAGATCGGGCTTTGTCTCGCAAAGAAAATGGAAAGAGTCGCAAACGAATTGCGTCTTCAGAAACATCTAATTTTGAAAGTCGAGCACACCTCGAGAAATGAAGCGATGTGCCGACCTGGATCTTCGTGATCCTTCCCATCAAACTGCACAGAATTTTGTAACATATTAATAATACTAGATTTAATTTCAAAACTCGGTGTTGCTATCGTAGGTCGGGCGATGCTTGGTAGCAAGCCCTCTCCTCTTGGACGGCCGGTCTCATCAAAGGTTGGCCGTCCTCTGCCATGATGCTTCCTATTTCGTCCTCTGAACTCTCGCTGTCAGAAAGTATCACTGGTTCATCGATTGCGGCCGAAATCCTTTGTACAATGACAAGCGATCTTTCACGAAGTCGCCTACTTCTTCTTAGGTTATTTTCTGGTTCATTGGCTAGCTCAGCAATAGCGGGTACAGGGGTCGTGGACATTAACCTGCAAATAATAAGGAAGGCGTTATACAGATAAAAGAACATAATACTAATATAAGCAATATAAAAATAAGTAATAATACTATTATATACTGTACATATATATACAATTTATACATATCTATTTATCTATTTATTTACTTATTTACTTCCGAAAACTGTTTATATATATATATCAGAAAATCTGATAAGATCAGATAAAAATCTGATGAAAATTTTCTTTTCATTAGAATTTCTGATAAATCCATCAGGATTTACCAGAAAATCTGGTAAATTCATCAGAAGTGAAAATTGTTGTCTCAGAAAATCTAATGGGTTTATCAAATTCATCAGAAAATCTGATAAATTCATCAGAATTTACCAGAAAATCTGATGATTTTATCAGAAAGTTTTGTTTTATTTTCGTGGAGTAAATAAATAAATAAATAAATGAGTACAAAATAATGAATGAATAAGCGGTTAACTAAATAAATAAATAAATGTAAATAAATGCATAAAAGAAATAAGTAAATATATATATATAAGCGGTTCGACGTACGAACACGGGAATAAATATAAATATAAACAGAATTGAAATAACTGAATTGAAATAAATGAAATACTGAAATAACTGTACTTGAATGAAATAAATAAATGAAAATCGTTCGATTCCGAACACATAACTGAATTAAATAAATAATTGGAATAAAGAAAATGTTAGCTGAACAATAAATAAAAAGTTAGTATGTTAGTGGGTTAATAAAGTTAGTCAGTTAGTTGGTTAGTGGTTAGTAAAACAGAAAAAGAAAAGTTAGTCCTACTGGGCGTGCCAGCTTAAATATTCACAAGTTAGTAAATAAAAGAAAACAAATAAATACAAGAATGTACAAGTATTCACAGTTTGTACACCGGTAAAATAATGTCTCAGATTGTTCTGAAAATTCGCCGTGTCCCTGGCAACGGCGCCAAAAACTTGGTGGATGTTTATGTACACATATTATTTACATTGATTTTACACACACACGTGGGTTTTAATATTTATAAAAATGGTTTGTGCCTTAACATTAAAACACACACAACAAAGGACAAGTATATCCCGTCATATATGTAGCAAAGTATTGGTAAGAGCCAGATATCGATCCATGGAACACGGGCATTATTAAGTACTAAATCTTTGTCATTATTTTACCAGATAAAAGGATAGGTGAATGGTTGTTTAACTAAATTTATCTACGACTATATTTAAAACATATTAGACTCCAAATATGAAAAATAAATATTATCTTATTTCACAAACAACCTAAACATGTTATCTAGATATGTCACAAAAGTACTTAATCAATTTTCCATTTGCAAGACAGCTAGTTACCGGGTCTAGATTTCTAGCATTATGATTCTTCGGAAAGTTAACGCGATGGTCACACGTTAACCACCTAAAATCATTCATTAGCAAGCTATTGATATTTATTCATGCGAACCTTTAAAGATAGGTTATTTACCGGGTCTGGATTCCTAACCTCACTTATCAAAGAAAGCAATACCGATGGTCACAATACAGCCACGAGGATAAGCAATTAAGTAGATCATATAACAAACTATTTCACCTTTACAAGTCTTGAACACAAATCTACCATGTCAGCAATTTCAGACCAAAACTACTAAACAAGGACCATAAACCGCGTTTAAGAACATGTAATCAACACCATATAATTCATTAGAACCCTTACGTGCAAGAAAGCATTCCTAATCAAAAAAAGATATATCTTGTATAAAACCAATACCCTGGTCTGGTTTCATGGTGTAAACAAAGTCTACAAACAAGTGATTAATCAAGAAATAGTTACCATCCCACTAACCACGGATTCATTATCCAAGATAATCAAGAACTCAACATCAATGAAACATTCATTATATAATCATGAAGATTCAACATGAAAAAGTACTAAAGATTCAAACAAGATTACAACATAAAGATTATTCAAGAAACAAGTTTATAACTACTATTACATAACTAACATCAGCTCAATACTTGAATAATGATCAGAATATATGTATAAGAACAAGGAATCGAACCATAAACAAGCAAGGAATTGATGGGTTGGATCGGTTATGCTTCTACTCGATCTTGGTGCTTCAAATGGGTCTGATCAGGACTGCTTCGGAACCCAGAAATCGCCCAGAAACATGGAGAAAAACCCAATATTTAAACCAGTAGCGAATGGCTCTATTTATAGGCAATTTTTGGTTTGGCACGGTCGTGCGGCAGGTCTTGTCGGGTGACGCCATTTCTCCGATTCGGGGTCAGACAAGTGGACTAGTGGACAAGTTGCCTGCCTCACCAGATTGGCACGGTCATGCCGTTGGTCTCACGGTAGTGCGAGGTCATCATAATGTTGACCAGAAATCTTGGTCTGGCTGGCGCACGGTCATGTGGCGGGTCGCACAGTAGTGCGGTCCAGGAAAACATTGGCACCATCAATCGCACTGGCAGTGCTTCCGAGATCGGACGACTCGCACGGTAGTGCGGCCCGGTCGCACGGTCGTGCGACACCTGGCTGTCATCAGATTTTTGTTCATTTTATCAGAAATGCATCAGAATTTGTCCGTTTTCGTCAGATTTTTCTTTTGTACTCCGTTTAAGACCTGAAAATATAAAATTACCGGATTTGGTACCTAAACGTCGCGGTTTCGGTCAAAAATGTTTAAAACGGAAGTGTTTTGGGGGATAAAAACATGTATAATTTAACGTATATCACACTTTTTTCATCAAAGAAAAGGATGGAGATCTTCTGTTGGTTCAGGTATATGTAGATAATATTATTTTTGGTTCCACTTACGATGTCTTGTGCAGGGTATTCGAGCGTGTTATGTAGAAAAAATTCGAGATGAGCCCGATGGGGGGAAATGAATTTCTTCTTGGGCCTACAAGTTCAACAAACGGAATCTGGGATTTTCATCCATCAAATATGTCGGAGACATCTTGAGCCGGTTCTAGATGTCCGAAGCGACACCCATTGGTACCCCACTTCTGCAGAATCTTGGGATTACTCCGGACTTTAAGGGTGGAAGCATTGACCCTTCACTATATCGCGCAATGATTGGATCTCTTATGTATCTCACTGCCTCGAGGCCTGACATCATGTATCCTATGTGCATGCTCGCCCGATATTAAGCGAACCCGAAGGCCTCTCATCTGATTGCTGTAAAGAGGATTTTCCGCTATTTGAAGGGTTACCTGGACACCGGTTTCTGGTACCCTAGGGATGATAGCTTCGACTTGATCGCGCTCAGTGATTCTGATTTTGGTGGCTGCAAAATCGACGGCAAATCCACAACGGTTGGGTGTCAGTTTTTAGGAAATTACCTGGTCACATGGCAGTGCAAGAAGCAGACTTGTGTAGCTGCATCAACTTGTGAAGCCGAGTACATTGCAGCGTCAAGTTGTTGCTCCCAAGTTTTGTGGATCCAACATCAACCTTAACGATAATCACAAGATCAAAACCTTAACGTAGTTAAAAAGTATAGCCTTATTCAGGAAGCACTTTGACATCCGTTGATTTGGTTTTGGCTCAATCAGACAGGGTATCGTACCGGTGATCCGGGTTAGCACGCTGTCTACGGAGCAAAGTTTTGAGAGTTTTATGGGTATTGGGTATTATGACAGTACTTCGAGAGAGAAAGAAAAGAAATGAGCAGATTGTAAAGTTCAGTTCTCGTCCAATTTATAGCTGAAATTTGATCTCGTCGCGCGACCAGTTTCTTCTATCACCGTCGCGTCGCGCTATGAGGTGATCTAGGGCTTAGGTGGCATGAGTCACCACGTAGGCATGCCACATGGCAGCACGTGTCTTTTGTCAAAAAAAAAAAGAGGCGTCGTGTCACGCGACCGACTTCTAACAATGCCGTCGCGTAGCGCGACGAGACCCAAAACTGGGTTTTCTTGTTTTTCGTGTTGGTATTCGTCATGCGTGTTCGGGGTCTCGATTATGAATTGTTATGGGGCCTTTTCGAGGGTTGTATTATAAAATTTTCATAAAATTCTTTTATTTACATTTTAACATCTCTTAAGGTTTTTGTTATATAAATAATCAAGTCTTAATTTTATTTATTAAACATATATATATATATATATATATATATATATATATATATATATATATATAGGCTAAAGCTAGATAGAAAACCCTCCATTTTGAGAAAACCCTAGAAAACTCAACCTCCCGACATTTTTTTTTTTTAAATAACACATGTAATATACATGTTTTTAAGAGTTTTGGGCCAAAAAAAAACCAAAAAAGCGCCGAAGGAATGTTTTTAAAAAAAAAAATTCAGCAAGTTTCTGTCTTTTGTGCCTAACACATGTTAGTCACCCGAAGCATGCTGAAATTTGTTTATTGTTTTTTAAAACATCCCTTCGGCGCTTTTTTGTTTTTTTTGGCCCAAAACACTTTAAAACATGTATATTACATGTGTAATTTTTTTCAAAAAAAAAATGTCGGGAGGTTGGGTAAAAATGAGGGGAGATTTAAGTTTCCAGAGTTTTCTAAAAACTTAAGGGTTTTCTATATAGCCCAACCCTATATATATATATATATATATATATATATGAATATATGAATTTTTATATAACTTTTGTAACCCAAATACTTGTTTTATTTTTGTTAATTTATTTAAATAAATGTTTAGACTCGGAGTCTTGGTCACCGGGAAACATTTAAGGAAGAAACTTTTAGATTTAATAATTGAAATGAACTGATCTCGTAAATACGAGATTTAGGTTTGCATATTTTTGTAGGACGTACCACGCAGGTAAATAAGCTCAAATAATTAATGTATAATTAGTTGTGTTTTGGTATATATTTTTAGTGCTTCGTGTTTGATTGTTTTAGGATAATTCTTATCGTTTGAAGTTTCCCTCTTTTCATTTGTGTGCTTATTTCAATCGCAAGGACGCAAATCGTGAGTAAATCTATCCAAATTCTCTTTTTTTATCATTTAACCATTTTGGGATGTACCATGTGCATAGTTAACATTTCAAATTCATTATTCAAATACATGCAATGTTTAAGGTGTAATTATGTGATGTTATGTTTGGTATTTGTGCAAGTTCATTGTATTCAAGTTCAGTGTGTGCAAGTTCATTTGTATGCAAGTTCATGTGTGTAATTCAGATTTCAAATGGATCGCTACCATCAGCTGACTAGATTCCCCACGGCCATGGGTTGTAGTCTAGTAATCCCACCACGTTTAAATTCGCTCCTTGTGGGCTTGAGTCTCATATTCATTGTTTAGTACATTTACAGCAGTTTACATATTTAGTTGGTTGTGTGTGTGTTTCATTTGGTTACATGTTGTGTGCATTTGTTCTTTTAATTACTGTTTGAGTTGCATGTTATTAATTACTCATTTCAAAATAAATAATCAAAAAACATTTTTCTTTAAAAACCTTTTTTATTTGCTCACCACCAACATTATGTTGACCCAAAAACCATTTCTCCACATGATACATGTTAACAGGTTCGAAGATTGGAAGTTGACACTTAGGGATGCTGTTTTAGAGAAATAACCGGATTTATGTTGTATTTCATTTATTGTTTGTATTGGTGACATTGTCAATTTAATTATTAATAATATGCAACTTTTAATACCTTGTCATAAGTTATAAACAATCGGATCATGCCCCGGTCATCTATTCCGCTGTGAGTCTAGTGTGACATTCCGATCACTAGGCACGGAGAGTCATCTTTGATTTTTGTTAACAGATTTTAAGAACCCTACAAAACTGGATTATGATTAAAAAAGAGATCTAAATCGCCGACTTAAAATTGATATAGATAAAACGATGAATTGCCATTGACTTTAATTAATTTGATGAATTGTTGTTGGATTCCATTTGCAAAGAACATATAGAAGAATCACCGATTTCTTATTTATTTTAATCAAAGTAATCTGAGATGAGCACATCTAGAATGCTTTTGGAAAAAAAAAAAAAAAAAAAAAAGCATTTTTGAGATGAATAAATCTATTTTTTTTTGTTTAAACTGCAATATCATTCCACACGAAAAGGGCAATTACAAAGCAATGGCAGGTAGTCGGGCAACAAGTTGCGCCGCCACCCCCTTTTGAATAGAAAACTCAATTCTACTAAATACATAGTTTGAAACCTTTAGCGACGAAGAATTACTATTAACGACTTTTTGAACCCGATTCAAAAGTCGCACAGCGTCAGGAGCGAGACCACCAAAGGTATCAATTAAACTAGGCAAAAAGCTCAAGTGCTTCATGTAAGGTTATGGTTAGTGGTTAGGTTGGAGGTGTGTTTGATGAGGATAATAAGAGGGATGGACGGTAGTTTCGTTGTTGATGGCGGTTGTTGCCGAAAAGGGAAGGCGGAGGGGGGCATAACTAAAGGGTGGGTAGGATATCAGGCAATGATGGTGACAAACCCACTGAGGGGGGTTCGATCCTGAGCCGCATCCCGGTTTTCATCCGGCTGTTAATTCAGCGAGTCTTCTCGTGTGGAGGCAGTACGGTTTCCGTGGAACGCCGTAACCAAATCTGACCAACCTAGCGTGGGCCTGGTTAAGACAACGTAGTCTGGGCCAATGTTTTTAAACCCGGGCCGGCCGGTCGGACCGGTCCGGCCGGGAGCCGGAAGCATCACCGGGCCGGTTCTTGCATTTAACCCGTTTCAACATCGACCCAGAGGTCGGGCCGGGATCCGGCCGGTCGGCCCGGCGGTTCGTCTGGTGGTCGGGCCGGTTTTTTTTAAGCTTACTAAATTACTCAGCCAAAAAAACTTTCTTACCGAAGACCCCCTTGATTTTCTGCAATAAAGTGTTAGAACATAGAATTAAAGAAAAAAAAGGAGATGTTTGAAGGTTTTTCCGGCTGACGAGCGGCAGTGCGACGGCGGCATGCGGTGGTCCGGTGGCTGTTATAATTTCAGATTTTCATTCCAGAGAAGAAAGAAGAACCGGAAGTGTCTTTATTGGGTTGAATAGTAGAATATCAAGGGCTTTAAAAAAGCTTGACCCAATTTTCAAAATTGAAAAACCTAATATTTTATTTATATAGCTTTTTTCCCAATAAAATATAGGCTCTCTTTCTCTGACATTACAATTTATTTACTACTCTACAACTGCCGCCATTATTCAAGAAAAAATAAGGGGAAATCACGAAAATAGCCAAGTCAACGCCGTTTTTTCAATTTTGGCCAACTGAAACGGCTCCCCAAGCCTTTACACGAATTCCGACACAGCTCAAGACAAAAGTTAAGAGCTTTCCTCAAAGACCAGTCAGGTTTTGACACGTGTTAACTGTCCACCTTTCTCTCTCCTCTTATGCCGTTTCACTCCTCTTATGCCGTTTCATGAATTGCTGCCAACAAAAGCATGTCAGCCAACTTTTGTAGGTCACCTTTTTCTCTCTCATCTCCCTACTCCCTCCCTGTCTTCATCTTCTTCACCTCCCACCACCACCCTCACCTCCCACCACTAGTACCATTCGCATCTTCCGATCACTTCGAAAATCAAGCAGATCACTGGAAGAAAAATTATACTTCCCTGCAGGATTAACGTCGTTCAGCAACTCAAACAACTCAACAAACTCCGATCACTTCGAAAACCGAGCACCACCACACTCCACCCACCACAACCCTCACCTCCTTGAAGCATATGTGCAGATCGAAGTTCAAGTCTTTATCGTCGTTCAGCAACTCAAACAACTCAACAAACTCCGCCGTATATACTAATCCGGGTGGTGGTTGTGGTGGGTGGAGGGTGGTGGTGGTTTACGGTGGTGCTCAAGCCGAGCTGTTTCCGGCAAGTACTCAAGCCGTCACAGGTACTGTTCGAGACCCTATTCAAGCCGTTTCCAGCAAGTACTCAAGCTGTTTCCGGCAACTACTCAAGCCGGCACAAGTAACCTGAGGTGACCCAAGCCGTTTCAGAAGTTTGTCGGACACGTGTCGTGTTCCAATTGGTTTGCGTTGAAAGAACTCCTTGAGCCGTGTCAGTGAACGGTACCGGCTCGTGGAGAGGTGTCAGTTGGCTAGTTTTGAAAAAACGGCGTTGACTTGGCTATTTTCGTGATTTCCCCAAAAAATAATCTACAATCTACCTAAGACTTTTGTGTCTCTTGCATTGTTAAAAGAGAATCAAATGAAAGTAAGTTATTATTTATATTTTGTTTAACCTTTTTTATTATTTTGTTATTGTGTAATTTCCAACAATGAATTAAAATTTTGTTGTCTATGGATTATGAGTTGTATGTAATTACCAAAGGTCGGAGCATTAAACTCTAAGTGATTTCTATATTTTATATATAATTTATGATAAATTCGGGTCTTAAATCCGGTTGAACCGGTCGGACCGGTCCGACCTTTGACCCCGTAAGGCGACCGGGTCGACCTCCGGTCCGGTTCTGAAAACATTGGTCTGGGCAGATCTTGACTAGGGTCGCCGTTTAGAAGGTGTGACATTGGGTCACTCAAAAAGAAAGTTATCGTTCAAAAAAAAGGTAATTATTTCTTTTTAGTTTTTTCTAATCTATAACCATATAAATAAAATAGATATTTTACATATACTTAAATCTAAGGGGCTGTTTGGTAGCCTCTTAAGGGTGTTCGGAGTGGGCGGCAAACCCACTCGGCAAACCGCCTTTGCCGCGCGGTAACACCGCCGCCGGTGGGTTTGCCGCTGGTGAAGTTTGCCAATGCGGGGAGATGACGCCGATGCGGGGAGATGATCGGAGAAGAGAGAGAGGGAGGGTATGAGAGAGAGAGGGTATTGTGGGGTGGGGTCCATGCCATCTCTCAACCAATCACACATTTTTTTTTTTTTAAAGTTTACCACTTCACCAAGTGTTTAAACCATTGCCAACACTTTTCACCAAAGTTTAAACACTTTTGACTGATTGACATGACGCGCTCTGATTGGTCGGTTTTTTGGTTTGCCACTCCAAAGTGTTTAACCACTCCTAACACCCTAATGATCATCCAGATGCTAACTCTTAATGGTTTAAAACCTCTGAATGAATAAGAGGTAAACTCAAGTCTGAATGGTTAAGATGTAACCTCTAAATAATAAATCATCACATGTCACATTCTTCTACCTTCTTATTGGCAAAATTCTTAATGGTTCAATTAAGAGGTAGTCTCTTAATAACTATTCAGAGGCTACCAAACTGCCCATAACATAGGTAAGTGATACAGATCACCTAAGTTTAAAAATTGTAACAATTTGGATAACTTATGTAATTATTGAACTACTAACTCTATAAAAATTATAAACCACATGGACCAACCAAGTATTTAACTCTTTCATAAAAGACCCCTTAATTTCTTAATGGTTATATAAAACACCCAAATAGTTTACTCGTATGTCAAGTTATTATACATTTAATTTTCAATACTCTAAACGTTGATATATATTTTTTTTAATTTAAGTTACAAAAGATGTCACCCTCCTTTTCTTTCCTATTTTATACTTTGTTTGAATTTAAATTTTAAAGTGGTTTTATCTAACAAAAATTATATAATAACGTTAACGAGCTGAACAAGTGCTGGGCGTTTACAACTATATTTTTTAAGTTTATGTATACTATGATATCGAGTTCACGTCCATTGCAATTAGTGTAAATGAGTCGAGCCGAGCCTGACTAGGCTCAAGTGCGGCTCGGTTCGATTCGAGCCTACCATTTTGTGATCAAGTTCAACTCGAAAGTAAAACCCAAGAGCTCAAGTTCAGTTCAAGGTAATTTAAGAACAATTTTAAACAAGCTAAAAGCTCGGCTTGAGCTCGCTTCGATAGCTTAATGAACCAAAGCTTGGCTAGAGCTCAACTCACCAATGATAAATAGTAGGAATATTATATATAAAAAAATAATATAAAACTTATTTGGGCTCGTTAGCCTAAACGAATTTTGAATGTAAGCTGGAGCTCAGGCTTGACAACTAAGCGAGTCATATTTCAAGCTCGAGCTTGGGCTCGTTCGAACTTTTTACCGATCCAAACCCGAGTAGCTCTCTAGCTGCTCCGTCTCGTTTACACCCCTAATCGCAACACACGTCATCCACTAGTTTAGATAATTGTACTAGTCAATTCAAGTAGGCTCATTAACACCCGTACTGTTTAGGCTTATTTATGAGATCGACCATAGGTTTTAAATTAGATTTATTATTATTATTGATCCATTAATAACTAAAATCACAGACAATAATATTGATATTGGGCCTAATATCATATAGTGGGCCGGGCCTTATTTCGTTATCATCGATGACACCTTTAGTTTATAACCTGAAAGAGATACTTTTCTCCTTTATAAAACCCACTCTCTCAAAACCCTAGATTTATTGGAGTAAACCTTCGTATAAACAGGTATCTATATCTATCTATCTGCCTCTCTGTTCGAATATTATTCATCATATATGCTCTGTTTTTCTACTTTCAGACACTGATTTCACTTCTTTTGTCACTCTAGATCGATATCAAAAGGCGATCGTTTGTTTCTGAAGCAATGGCGCTGGTTAGTTCTACGTTTTCCGATTATGTTTATGATTTTTATGTTGATTTTGGGGTTTGATGTGTTATTGTGCTGTATTGAACTGTTGATTTGTGAAGATTTTGTTGTGTTCTGTTTCAATTTTGATGTTTATATAATAATGTTTGAGTTTGTGATGGATTTGTTTCTTGAAATGAGACTGATTTAGGGTTTTGTGGTGCTTTTTACTGTGTTGATTTGTGGAGAGCTTTATTTGAGTTTATGTGTTGAATTTAAACTGAATTAGGGTTTTGATGTGTTTTTTATTGTATTGTTTTGTGGAGATTTACATCGGAGCTTTTTATATTTATGTTTTGACCAGATTTTGACTTGCTTAGTATAAATTTTGATGCCCATGTAACAACATTTAAGTTTGTGTGAAATTTAAACTGAATTAGGGTTTTGATCTGTTATTTTACTGTATCTTTGGTTTAAAAAAGCTCTCTTTAGGCTCAACAAGGCTCAAAATCCTGCGCCTTTTGAAGCATTAGACACATTTTTTATTCAAAAAGCCCACATGAGGTGTGGTTTCTTGGCAAAATGACCCTAACGTTTACTTGTCTCTAAATTTTGGGTAAATGATGCTAGAAACCTATAGGAAATAAATAAAAGTTATATAATTATTTGCGTCTCGGGTACAAAAAGTGGCGCGCTCTTGCGTTTGGTGCTTCGCGCTTTGGTTTTAGACCTTGTCGCCTTTGTGTGCTTCTCGCTTTTTAGTACCAAGACTGTATTAATTTGTGGAGATTTACATTGGATCTTTATTGTATGTGTTTGGCTTGCTCTTGACTTGTTTAGTGTAGTTTTTGATGCTCATGTAACAACATTCGAGTTATGATGGATTTGTATATTGAATTTAAACTGAATTAGTATTTTTAAATATATCCTAGTGTTGCTTCTACTTCTATAATCTTTTTGTATAAGATGTTTTTGACATTTGAGTTTAAAAGCTGAAGATATGTGTTTGTTTGTGTTGCTTGGTTGCAGATCTTGTATTCTCCCAAGCAAAACAAGAACATCTACAAGGCTCTAATTGCTGCAGAATATGTTGGTGTTGAAATTAAAGTAGCTGAAAATTTTGAGATGGGTGTGTCAAACAAGACTCCTGAGTTTCTTAAGATGAACCCTATTGGAAAGGTAGTGTTTTTGGATTTGATTCAAACTTTTTTATTTATCAAAAATGCAATTCTTTTATTTAAAAGCTTACGTTATTTGATTTTCACTGACGCAGGTTCCTGTTCTCAAGACTCCCAATGGGCATGTGTTTGAAAGCAATGCAATTGCTCGCTACGGTGAGGAATAAACATATTTTTTTTTTATTTTTTCGTTTAATTCTTTATTTGATTTTGTGCGGTGGTGTTTGTCTTATCTTTTTAACTGTTGCAGTTGCACATGGAAGTTCTCTCTTTGGTTCTTCGCAGATAGAATATGTAAGCTTTCAGTACTTCGTTTTTGTCTTCATTTTCTGTGATAAAAGGAATCTTTTTACTTATAAGTGAAGCTTATATATTTCCTTCATGCAGGGTCAAATTGAGCAGTGGATTGATTTCTCTTCATTAGAGCTTGATGAAAATATCAGAGGCTGGTATATTCCAAGATTGGGATATACCAACTACATCAAACCTGTTAGTTATACTTTTACTCTGTCGGGTTCATATATTGCCTATATACGTGTGTATATACTTATTTTTTTATTATTATTATTATTTTCATTCTGATAATATTGTGTTTGTTTTGTAGTACGAGGAGAAATGTATTTCTGCTGTGAAGAGAGCCCTTGAATCTCTCAACACATATCTTGCCACGCACACTTTTCTGGTCGGTGATTCCGTGACGTTGGCTGACATCATCATGACATGCAACTTGTTATTGGGTTTCAAACTCTTGATGCCAAAGAGCGTTACATCTGAGTATCCTCACGTTGAGAGGTATTTCTGGACCATGGTTAATCAACCCAAGTTTAGCAAGATAATTGGTGAAGTGAAGCAGACAGAAGCCACCATTCCGCTTCCGTCAGCAAAGAAACCTGAGGCTAAACCAAAAGCCGAGCCTAAAAAAGAAGCCCCTAAACCCAAAGAAGAAGCCCCTAAGCCTGCAGCTGCAGAGGAGGAAGAGGCACCGAAGCCTAAGGCGAAGAACCCTCTTGATCTGCTACCTCCTAGTAAGATGGTTTTGGATGACTGGAAGAGGCTCTATTCCAACACCAAGACAAACTTCCGTGAAGTTGCAATCAAAGGTATTTCTTTCTGTTTTTTTATGTTATATATTATATTATATTTGAATCTAAAACTCACATTTTTTTGCTTTTAGTGCTAGTTTGTTCATAGGGCTATTGTAACTAGCATGAAGAAACCCTATAAAATGTCCCTAAAGTTGTCCTAAGGTACACTTAAGAAATAAAGTCTTCTAAATAAATTTACCACATCTAATCTTTTGATATGATGTATCTTTGTAAAAAAATGAAAAAAAGATGAAAGTGTTTTTGTGTGAAAACATGCACAGTATTCCCACATTTGACCTATTACATTCTAGCTATGTTGCACTGGGACGGGTACGGGAACGGGGTACGGGGACGGGTACGGGAACGAGAAACGGCAAAACTAAAAAATTCAAGAAGCGGGGACGGGACGGGTACGGGAATAAAAACATATAAAAAATAAATATATATTAAAAATAATGTAACACAAAACCCCAAAATAGTTATATATTGATGTAAAGTTCAAACAAAATACTGAAAATAGTCTACAAATTCATTTAAAACCAATATATTGTTTGTTACTGATTCAAGAATTATTAATATTTACTATATGTATTATTAATATTTGATATACAATATATATAGAGTTAAATTAAATTATTATTAATTATGATACTATAGAATATTTCATGTTAATACGTTTGTTGTGGTAACCAGTAAGGATTAATATATTAGGGGTTGAACTTTGAAGCTAAAAACTAATAATATTATTTGGGCTTGCATGATGGGCTGAGAGTTCATATTCTAACTGCTAACATACATATATAAATGACACTATAAAAAATAAAACCCTAATTTTTCACCGCCACAAATGTCTCTCTTGAGACACGTTTTGTTTCTCTCTCTCTCTCTAACTATCTGTTCCTATCTTTCTTCTTCAAAACAATCACTGCATCTTTAGGGTTCATAAAGGGATGTGAGGTGAGGCAAAAATCTGATCGAACATAGAGCACGTTTCCTGCACGTCCCGAATCTAATCAACCCTATTCGCTGTCGATAATTAACTATGCTGTTAATGTTTGATTATTTTTCTAGGACTGGCCCAACCGGAAAACCGCCCCGAATTCCCGGTTTCAGGCGAAAATTGCAGGTTTCCGGCTAGAAAAATAAACGGAAACTTGCTGGAAACGTATCCACGCCGTCCCCATAATACGTCCCCTGCTGCATCGCGAATCCAGGCCGTCCCCAGCATGCCGGAAACGTTTCCACGGCGTCCCGGTGCCGTTTCCGTCCCCGTGCAGTCCCCGGGACGGGAGACGGCACCTACTAGCCATTTCCGTGCTTCCGAGCATTCTAGATTATGGTTACAGGACACGGATGGTCTCTGTGGTTAACTTAAATTTTGGATTTGGTCCCTTGTTTTTCAGAAGTACGCGGATGGTCTTGCATTTTGTAACACGCATTTAGCCCCAACTTTTGCAAAAAAGTACATGAATGGTCCTTGTGGTTTGCACTTTGTAACACATTTGGTCCCTAACTTGGACCTGCTAAAACCTTTAAGTTTTTTAGCTGGATACTAAATGCGTTATAGAGTGTAAACTACAGGGACCGTCCATGTACTTCTGAAAAAGCTAGGGACCAAATAAAAAATTTAAGTTAACCACAGGGACTATCCGCGTATTTTACTTGTATGGTTGTATAGTTTTTTAACTCCCTTTCTCGCTGGAAATATGGAATATTAATCATGCTATTTGTGGAATAGAACATTGTTATGTCTGTGTTAATCAAGTTTTTGCTGATGTATTTTCACAGGTTTTTGGGACATGTTTGACCCCGAGGGCTACTCTCTTTGGTTTTGCACCTACAAATACAACGACGAGAACACTGTCTCGTTTGTTACCATGAACAAGGTTGGTGGATTCTTGCAGCGTATGGATCTTGCACGCAAATACGCATTTGGAAAGATGTTGATCATTGGAAACGAGCCACCATTCAAGGTGAAGGGTTTGTGGTTGTTTCGTGGACCAGAGATCCCCAAGTTTGTAATGGACGAGTGCTACGACATGGAGCTCTATGAGTGGACCAAGGTTGACCTTTCAGACGAGGCACAGAAAGAACGTGTGAATCAGATGATTGAGGATGCAGAGCCTTTTGAGGGTGAAGCTCTTTTGGATGCCAAGTGCTTCAAGTAATTTTGTTGGTTTTTTTTTTCAAATGTGGTGTGTTTTAGAACGCTGTTTTGTGATGTTGTTCAACGTACTATAACTTATTCGGTTTTGGTTCTTTACGAGTAATACTTTCATCAAGTAAACAAATCTATTTTTGTTTTTTTGCTATTTTAGTTGTTAAAATGTCTAGTGTGTATTGATGTCATGTGACAAGCTTACAGACTCAGGGTCGTGGGTGTTGTTTCTAAAAAGTGTAAGCGTCGCATCATCTTTTTCATTATCATTGTTGTCATTTTTTCACAGCCTTCTTGTCTAGGAATAAGATTGGTATTGGCATTGGACCAAACCCGGTAGCGTTAAAAGTTCAAAACAGGTACCTATACAAATTTGAGCAAAAATCAAAATCGGTATAGAACCTGGATGGGTACAGCCATACACGGATTATACATAATCAGTATAGAACCGAAATCAGGTAATAGCCCTAAATCTAGGGTTGCTAACATAGCCCTAGTTAATTTTGATTTTTGACTTTGTGCTTTTGATTGTATGGAGATGAGGATTGGGATTGGGAGCAGTGGAAGGAACATTTTGAAGAGTTGGATGAACATTAATGAACCGTTTTGTTGTTGCAGGTATTGTGTTTGGAGATTGTTAGGGTTAAATAGCGGGGATTGACCTTTCATGAAAAATTTAGGATTATGGTTAAATTTGATTTTTGACTTTGGGCTTTGGATTGTATGTACCTTGAATCATTTGCGCACCATCATGGTGGTAGAGATGATTCTGATGGACGGTGGTGGTTAGAAAGTGGTTGTGGTGGGTGGTGGTCGTTTTCTAACACTTTCAGAAGAACATGTAACACATGGTCTTCAATGAGGCTTTCTGTGGTGTCGTGGGCTTCAAAGGAAAGTGTCAAACAAGTACAGATTTAATGTTTTGGTTGGGCCAAAAGGTGAGTAATGAACTTGATGAGTTGATTGTGAGGTGCATAGACATGCAATATTTCCGTTGTGCAATACATTTGGGTTTGGTAACGTTGGAGACGATGCGATCGACGGTTTGGTACTTGTGCCCGGTTTGGTGTTGGTCTTTGTAGCTGTTCATGGCATGGCGGTGGTGCAAGGGTTTGAAGGCCGGTTTTGGGACGGTGTTTGGTGCAGAATTCAGAGGAAGTGTGAGGTATAGATGGTGCGGGTGGTGGTTGGTTGCTAGTCGGTTTTCCAAACATCGCGATTTTGAGTTCTACATCACCCCTCAATTGTGACACTATGGTGTCAAGTTTGGCTGCAATCGCAGCCTATTGAGAAACAATCTAAACCGGGTTTAATGCGTTACTTTCGTTACTTCGGGTATTCACAATCTTCTTCGAGTTTCCCGGCAATAGAACCATTGTTAGGAACTAGAAAATCGAAGGTTGATTTTATTGAAAAAGTAAGATAGTCAGCCCAATTAGAGAGGGTCTAATCTCCAATACAAAAACACTGATAATCAATAAATAAGCCATAGAAAACTAGAACATGAAATGAAATACTTATTTTTTTAATGGCAACGCTTACATACTCCTAATTACACTTAATAAACCATAAACTCCTCTTTGCTTGGGATTAAACCTAAGACCTCCCACTAAAAAGCAAGAGCCTCTACCAAGTGAGCCAGCCCCACATTAGCAATGATTACCAATACACCAAACTTAATCTTAAATAAAAAGTAAAATAGTTACTTCCTAAACTTCATCCCTAAGACTATGGGGTATGGTGGGGCTTGGGTTGGGGCTTGGGTTGGGCATTTGATGACACGTGGATTTTAGATATTAAAAACCCAAAGGCAAATGAATTAGCGGTATGGTGGGGCTTGGGTTGGGCGTGGCTGGGCGGCGTGGCCTAGCCACATCATCATTTTTTATATATATTTTTATTTATAACTAAATAAAAAATAAACATACAACATATTTTTTTTTAAAATACATAAACATACATAATAATTATCAAAATAAAAAAACAATCATTCTTCGTCGTCTTCGTCGGTTTCGAACCCAGGAATCGTTGAAACATGTTCCACCAAATCAGCTCGAAGGTTCTGATGTATATCCCTTGACTTTATTAAAAATTCATTTACCGCTTTATCTTCGTCTGTTACGTTACCTTGTTGGGGGTCATCGTCCTCGTAGTAGGTAACGACCGCTCTACCTTCATCTCTAGATATTCTTAAAAATAAATTTTTACTCATACGAAAACGACGCCTAAACATTTTTTCATCATACTTAGGTTCCGCTGAGAAGTAATCGCTTACCAACAAATCGTTAGCGGTGTGCCGTTCACGAGCGATGTACCTTCTCCTCCGTTTAGGTTGTTGAGTCTCTTCCTCATCGTCTTCGTCTTCCACGATAGCTTTCACCACCACCGCTATCGTTTGTAGAAATATTTCCGCACCATCGTCAGACGATGATGACGATTCACTATAACTTGAAGAACTCATGGCAATAATGTGTTTTATGTTTTGATATTGTGTGAAAAAAATGTTAAATGTGGTAAGTATTTATAAAGGAAAAAAAAAAGTTTTTTTATTTTAAAAAGTAGCCATCAACGGCTACCCCAACGGCTACTTTTAATGGGCCAATCACAAACCGCCAACTCACCTTGCTCCCCCGCCCCATGCCCGGCTTGAAAGCCAAGCCCCAAGGGGCCACGCCCAAACCCAAGCCCACCCGGGGTGGTCACTTGGGCGTTTTACCCCAACCCACGCCCAAACCCCCGCCCCATACCCCACGGCCTAAATTCAGCCTTTTGACTTTGGCTCTCCTAATTCGGCCCATCTAGATTTGAATTAGTAGGTTTGTATCACACAAGCACACAGGGGATGAAAGTTGATTCCACTATCAAACCACATGGTCGCAAATTGCACTTTACTCGAAATATAAATAAATGTAAACTACATAAAATAATATAAAAAAATTTATTAAAAAATACAAACTAAAAAGAAAATTACAACCATTTAATTTACAACAAATAAAAATTAAGCGTCGAGGTTAGGTATATTTGGACTCTTCAAGTATGCTCAGCAAAATCCGCTTGTAGGTTGTCGAAGGGTTTCTTGGCGATGTAAGTGCATCTTCGTTTACTTGTCTTTCTTCAACGGGTGGAAGCTCAAAAATAGCATAACATCTGATATCGTTTTTTATCATGTTGTATAAAATAATGCAAGCGTAAATCAACGAAATTCATCTGTTCAACTACGGTATAATTGGCATTCTCATCATGACGATCCTCATACTGATACTGATATTGCACTGAAATTCATAGGGTAGGCGGGTGTTCCTCAACGGTGTCTATACCCACGGATCTTAGGTTAGGGGTGTGGAATAAAGCCTCTTGGGGATTTAAAGCGCCATGTCTACACAACATCAGCATCATGTAGACAAAGGGAGCTTTAAAGCCCCCACTCTTAACACAAATGGTGTGGAATTAAGCCCATTAACTATTAATTTTAAAAAAAAATCTGATTGGTTGTAGCACAAGGGAGCCACCAAACTTAGCCTCGACGTCGGTTATGGGTTTGGCAGTGGCAATGATAGCGCTCCATTGTTTACAGAGGGGGCGGTGTTGGGTGCGCCATCTAGCTAAGGTTGTTGGGTGTGTTACCCCACACAGCCTAGCTTTTGTTTATTGGCATCATTACAAGGGTTGTTGATGTATCTGAATCAGTCAACATTAAGTGTGTTTGTTTCACTAACAGAACACCTCTGAATCACTCGGTAAGTCTTTTATTCATTAAGTTCAAAATGATGCTAAATGAAAATTTTACTCATTTATCCATTCACCTGTGCTCATGACCCTCAACCGGCCACTCACGCACCACTTCCTCGACCCACCATCATCTCCTCCACTACTAACTAGTCAGACCGAGCTAAGTCAAACCTCTTACTGCTTCAGAGTCCCTTACCCAATCAGACCTCATAATGGTTGGATACGACGTAGAGGTTTTCAAACAACTCCTCACTCATTTCTCGTTTTCTCTTAGTTTTTTTACTGCTTGACGAGTCGATTTGTTTCAGATATTTTTTTTTTATCCGATTAACCTTTATGTTTTTTTATGGTTTAATTTTTTAAAATGCTACTGTATTATTTAGTAATTTATAATATTGTTTTTGTCTAACGTTGTTCCTTATTTGCTTTAACAATCCAAAAAGAATAATTCATCTAGGGGCAACCAATTTTTTTTCTAATATTTTAATAAAATCACTCCGGTCTTTTATTAACTAAAAACAATCAATTTTCAATATTGTTTTATAAATGTGAAATTTCAAAAAATATTAAAATTAACTTAAATAAAATATACTAAACTATATTACTATTTAACGCTTGTTCTTTTTAAATCAATCTAATGTAAGAGGTAATCGTAAAGAATGACTAAATAATAACCAGGTTTTATATATGTTTTACTAGGTTAGAACCCCGTGTATTACACGGGTTGATTAAATATTTTTTTATATAATAAAAAAGTTACATATTTAATTACCCGTGTATAACATGAGTTGAATAAATATAATGTAATCAGTTAACAGACACAGTCGTCAAAATACGTTTTTGGTAAAAAGAACTTTGATATACTATTTAGTATTTACATATTAGAACATTTTACTTTGTTTTTTTATTTTTCTATTATTAGATTATAAACTTGTGTATTACAAAAGTCCATTAAATCCACTTATTTCTTCTTTCCCCATTCATGACCCATTGCTTTCTACATAAATATTTTTATTCTTCCTACTTAATACATGTAATCTCAATCAAGTAATCAAAACTAAAGAGGAAAACAATTACAAAAAATGATATGCACTTTTCAATTTGAATTCACATACAGAACTAACATGAGGCTATCAACCTGCAAGTATGGCTTGTTTGGCATTTAGTCAGCGAAACGCGGGCTGGATCTCTCCTCCGAGTGCATGTTGATAGCTCGGAATGAAAAGGGGCTTGCTCCATGTGAATGGCCCCATAAATTTAAGAGATCCAATTGTGTTTGGACTACATATCCGGTGAAAACAGAGGCAATTTTGCGTTTGCACCACATCCCCATTCCATTTGCGAGTCAGTTGATGTAGGTCATCAAACGATAGTGGGATCCTCACATGTTAGGCATGTGAGGGAAATAAACTGAGATAATTAACTTGGTTAGTCATAAAGGATTAAACCAGCAACAAAAATAAACTTAAAGGATGTTTTTAGCAAGTTTTAAACATTAAGGCTGGAACCTGCAAGTTTGAGGAAACGTAAAGAACTTTTTGTGCAATTTACTCGCAAAATAATAAACTAAAGATAAGTATAAAGATTATATTAGAAGATAAATATAAATATAAATATAGAGATATAGTTATAGATAAACGTCGACTTAAAATATGAGATAACTTGATAAATTATTTTAAAACTTGTAATTTTTAAGAATAAAATAAACATAAATGTATGGCAAGAAAACTAAAAAATAGATGTCTCTCGTATCGACACGTGTCCATCAATTGGTTTCTTTTATTATATGTATAGATAGATTTAGATTATTCAGATTAAACTACTATGAAAAAAATTTACAACAATTTGAGTGGTTTTATAATTAGAAAAAAATAATACAAGTGTCTTCTTTGAAATAATAATAAAATTTGGTTACTGCAACATTTCATTTTCAAATGTCTTGGAAGAAAAGGTTATAATTGCATGACGATTGAAGAAGATGATGAGGTAAAATCAAGTAACAATTAGCACACAAGTGAAACAAAGTAATCAAAAGCAGATTGAACACAAGTCTGAAAGAAGTTTTGAGTTTGTGATTGATCCCACATCAGTGGCGGATCTAGAAAACTTTCATAGGGGTAACGTCTTAAAAGAAATGGGTAACGAAATCGAAAAAATGTTAAAAAAAGATCAAATTTTTCTAAAATTTACACTACCGCTACCCCTTCTCATATGGTACATCCGCCCCTGTCCCACATAGGTGGAGCGTATGAAAGGAAGTGAAGTCTGAGGTGTATAAAACAGGGTGGTTGGGGTGTTGGTAAAAGCATCTTTGCGCTTGTGGTAGTGACACAGCTAATTAGGTAATAACTGAGGTGTGTCAATTGCTGGTTGAAAACTATTTCCAAACCCCTTTGTTGGCCTTGCCATTGAGAATTTCTGAAATGACTCCCTATTAAGGGTAAAGTCCTACAATTTTTAGTTTTAATATATTTATCTTATTCTTTAATATATTCTCTTACCTTCCAACTTTCGTCCTTGAAGTGCCATTTTCACCCTTGAGGGCCATTTTTCGAGGGACGAAAGTCGCAATAAATTGTCAACTTCAAAGATGAAAGTGACAAAAAAACTAAAGGTGAAGGACTGCAATGTACAAAAAATCGTTTTGGATGAAATCGGAAAATATGACGAAACCTCAGGGACGATTTTAGCAATTTACTCTAATTTATATTTGCAGTATTTCAACTTTAAATGCAGTCTGTTTTTATTAAATTTTGGTATAACATATATCTTAAAATTTATGTTTACTTAACAATCCAGTTCATGTTATGCTATTGAGTTTGGTAAAATAAGCCATACAACATCAGATTGCATGAAAATAATCTAGTAGTAACATACCGCATATTCACGTTAGGAGGGAATGCAGTTTTTTGCATCTGTTCGTCTCCTGTAGAGGATGCAGCAGCGGATAGTCTTGGAAAGTAAGAGGATAAGCTGCTGCCTGTAAAATGATCAAAAAGTTAGCAAACAAACATAAAAATTGTTAATTTTTGAGCTAGCAAAGAAAACAAGTGTAAACATAAAGAACATATAAACAACGGCTTAGTAATTTACGTTTCATCCATAAAGAACATATAAACATAAAGATTCAAGTCCTGCACCAGGTGTCTCACATCAATAATATCGTACTCTTCCGAATTCATCAACCTCAATGTTCACATATTTCTTATGGTCGAGCGTGGGGTTGATACTTTGTTTAAGCCAGTAGAATATTTCTCTACCAAAGTGGATTGAGCTATAATACAGATTTAAGACGTGTTAACCTTTTTAATACACTTTAGGTGACTTTTGACCCGTTTGAACAATTTAACATATTTCTTTATAGCTTAGTTAAACAATATGACTCGTTATCAATAAAATTGACCCGTTTTCATATGAACGGGTCAAAGTTGCCATATCTATTACAATAATAACTATCAAGTAGGAGATCTGTTATCTTCTCAGTAAGACCGCTGTTGAGGGTCTCATCATTATCGGGCTGTAGGATGTGTAATCAATATCGAGCTGTAAGACATTTGCTGCCTTCACATCTGTTGATGATTTTATCAGGTATAGGTATTCACAACTCGTTTCAACATTTTTATCATCTAAATGATCAATAATGATTCCTTCATGATATCGACATGCATTCTAACGAAAGGCAATGATGAAGAATATTTTTATTTTTTATTTTTACTGTATTTTGTAGAAATCCATAAGATTGCAAGTAAACAAAGGGGAACAATGTAAGAAAGATAACACCAAATGTATAATGACCGAGTTCATTAGCTTGTTTAAACAAAAATGAAAATACAAGACGGGTATTAACTATTAACCACAGCAATTGCTCTTTTGCTCAATTGGTTGCCCTTTGATTTGAACAGCTGTGTGTCCTGACTTCTTGTCGCCCATTGGCTGGTGACCCATTCTGTAAATTCCAAAAATCAAAATAACTATTAGTAAAACAAGTAACCGACCTCAAATTTTGACGAAAAAAACATAAAATCCTCGAATAACCATGCTTCTAGTCCGTCTTACTTTTTCTTGATCGCAGCAGCCATCGTCAAGAAAGCTTGTTCCACATTTACAGAGTCTTTTGCGCTGGTCTCAAGGAAAGGGATCCCAAGCTCATCTGCAAATTCCTGCAGGTAAATATAAACGGCAACTTTCGCTATAAGTATGGGAGTCGATATAGATGTATAACATTGTAGTATACAGTATACCTTAGCTGTTTGTGTGTCGACGACCTTGTTCTCAACTAGATCACATTTGTTTCCCACAAGAAGCTTGCAGACCGACTCATTTGCGTACCTATCGATTTCACTCAGCCATTGCTTCACGTTGTTAAAGCTCTCCATCTCAGTGACATCATACACAATCTGTAACCATATAACCGTCTCTCTCTCTCTCACTATCATTGTTCCATAGACATGATCACCCAAAACCGATTGAAAAATCACCTCTAATTTAAAAAAAAAAAAAAAGTCTTACAATTATTCCATGTGCTCCTCTGTAGTAACTGCTGGTTATCGTACGAAACCGCTCCTGGCCAGCAGTATCCCACTGCAACAACATCAAATCGCCAAAGCGAATTCAATCAAACACAAACCATTTAGAATGAATACAGCAGTGATAAATTAAATCCTAGAATCTGTTATCTGCACTCACAATCTGCAGCTTCATCGTCTTCCCATCCTGCTCCACTGTTCTAATTTTCTAAAACATAAAATTCTGAATTAGCCCGTCCGAAACGCTAAACATAAACCATATGCAGAGAAAAAGAAGACTCACAAAATCAACTCCTATGGTGCTTATGTAACTATCCACATAAGAATCATCCTGAAAGTAAAAGAAATTGGATTGGATGAGGAAATGATGATGATGATGATCTGGGCCGGACCAGGTCAAGGGGTCAAGGGCACGGTAGGTGACTGCGCCCAACCCCCGAACTTTTCGCTCAGTAGTGTGCAGTATGTAGTTTTCGTATAGAATTTTTTAGGTATGTACGTTTTCGACCCCCTGGCTTTATAATTTTTTAGGTTTATACGTTTTCAACCCCCGTCGGAAATCTCAAGCTTCACCACTGCCCATATTCACGAGGGACTACATTTCTTTTTTTTTTTTAACATATGTTGCATGTAAAGAGACTTTAGAATTAGTTTAGATTTACAAATTTCAATTATCAAGTAGTGGGATACTTGTCAAGATGCGACGGGGATTCGTTTGGTATCGGTTAAGTTCATTACTGTATCGGGACTCGCTATAGCAACCGAAAAAAAAACCCAAAAAATAAAGTCGTGATATCGACACGTTGTTTTAAATTGATCGAAAACCATATAAATGGATACCGGTACTTGTTCCAATAATAACGATATCAATACCAACGTTGTTAAGTCGAAGTTGGTTCAGAAATGGATTGAAATACGTACAGAAAATCGGAGAAGAAGGCATGATTTTCCGACGGAAGAGTCTCCGATAAGGAGGAGTTTAAAGAGATAATCGCTGCAACAAACCGGAAAAGGATATTAGAGTGGAATGAAACAGACATTGAAAAATGGGGAGTCATCGGAGGGAGAAAGATAAACTCACTATTCGTTGGTCATGCCGTTTAATGATTGGAGTGAGTGAGTTTGGTTGGTTTCTGGTTTCTGTGTCGTCTACAAATAGCAGCAATTCAAAGCAAATGTGAGAGTATGGTCACCCACGACTTCAACACTACTAATTTTGAAGAGTTTATTTTAGGCCATGCGTAGTCATAACGCCCCTTTGTGGGCGTTGGCGTTATGCGACACGTGGCGCGCCACGTGTGTGGGTGGACGTTATGCGGCGTTATGCATTTAAGCCCGTAGTCATAAAGCCCCCGCCTAATCATTACTCAATTATTAATTTCTAATTTTTTATAATTATTTTCTAAGTTTATAAAATTAAAATTCAAAAAACCAGCCCAAACCAGCCCAAAATAATTATCTAATCAGCCCAAAGCCCATAAATTAAAAAACCAGCCCAAAGCCCCATAAATTAAAAACCCTAAAAATTTTTCTTCCTTGTCTTCCTTCTTCTTCTTCTTCTTCTTCTTCGATATATACCTGCAACAAAAAAAAAAAAAAAAACAGAGCATGAAATATATGAGGGGGTGTCACACCCCAACCGATGGCGGAATCATCGGGGCGCGGCACTAGGCGAATCAGATTGCTCAAGAGAATCCATAACAACTATATTGCGACAATATTTAATACATTCGTTATCCCATACTAACAAATAATACCAATCACATAAGTTATCACAGATTTCTTGTCCTCTCGAACAATTCAAATCCGACAACCTAGATTTTAGTTGAGTTTCTAGACTTCCTAGCTTGATTTGATATAGTCTGCGACTTAACCTGCAACATACGTTAAAATATTTGTCAATACAAAAGTATTGGCGAGTATACAGGTTTGATAAGTATAGCATAGTAGATAAAAGTGTAGCGAATTTCCATATGCATAAACGTAATACACGACATATATACTCACAAAACTGATACTACCAACTAAGTCCTCGATGCTCGAATGTACGATGGCATAACTAGACCCCGTCGGGCGCAATAGTACTATACTAGTCTTGGTGGGACGTCGCGAGTATAAGTCCTAGCACATATGCAACTAGCATCACGTATATCTATGCATAACAGTTATTCGCAAGTGATAGCTCGATTGATTGAATATTTCGTTTGATAAGCTTGATTTGTTAGAAACGTATGTTACACCCAAAATTCGATTTAAAAAGGGACCAAGTATACTCACAGTGCGTATTTAGCGGGAATACAACTTGATTTAGTCGGTTGCGAGTATGTCTGTATTGATCCTTGAAGAAATAGAGTAAATGATATATGGTTAAGCGAGATTAGCCTGAAAAGTTACACATTTGGTTGAATTGGGCCTCATCCGTGCGGATTACAAGTGATCCGTGTGGGTTGCATGTGATCCGTGCGGATTACATGTGATCCGTGCGGGTTGCACGTGATCCGTGCGGATTACACGTGATCCGTGCGGTCGTGTGATCCGTGCGGTCGTGTGGTCCGTGCGGACATGTGATTGGTGCGGATTGCCATCCGTGCGGACATGTGGTCCGTGCGGATTGTCATCCGTGCGGACACGTGGTCCGTGCGGACGTGTCATCCGTGCGGACACGTGATCCGTGCGGACGTGTCATCCGTGCGGACACGTGATCCGTGCGGATGGTCATCCGTGCGGACTCGTCTGTTTCGCATTTTGAACACTGTTCCCAAGTGTTTAACGGAAGGAAAACGTTCGTTTTTGCTAAGGTTGTGTAATTTCGTACTAACACTTGAAGTTCCGTCAATTTTGACTCGTTCTAACGGCCGGGAATCACCCCGTTCCATCAGATCTGGCCGTTCGTGAGGGTTCTTCATGGTTAACTCGAAATCACACAGATTTAGGTGAGATTTGTCATTAAAACACGTGGAAATCACCCGGATCTGAGTCGTTTATAGTGGAATGAGATCCCAACTTGAAGTTCATAAGAACCCTTGGTGACATCACCTCAAAACGCCTCAAATCCGTATATTTCACGGTTAGAATTTGGGTTTTGAAAGATAGAATGATGTAGATTCGAGTGTAGATTGTAGAAGTACAAGTTTTAGGTTGAAATCTTACCGGAATCGCGAGGAAATCGAGAGAAAAGGGTCTTGGTGCGCGTGTGGTCGAATAGGAGCTGTCACATCACTTGAAAAGTGGTGTGACATGGTATTTATAGGCAACAGAGAGGAGAAGGGAGGTTCTGGCCCGGATAGCCCATCCGTGCGGATGGCCCATCCGTGCGGATGGCCCATGCGTGCGGATGGCCATCCGTGCGCATGCCCATCCGTCCGGATGGTCCATCCGTCCGGATAGCTATCCTGACGGACCGGGCTTCTCCGTTTTTGATCGTTTTGATAGATTTCGAAGCGCGTATCTTTCACAATTAATTTATATTATTATTATATGGTTATGATTATATATATATATCTCTAGGGATCGTACTTACGTATCCATAATCCAAAGTTTCGATAATTAACCAACTGGTTTCGATTCGAGTATGCGATTATTAGCGACGTTTCACGGCCATCAATGAGGGTAGTATAGGTCCTTTCTTGATGTCATCGTGAACGTTATTTCGTGTAGTGCCACAAAGACTGACGGGGTACCGTTTACTCGTATTGTCATCATCGTCATGACGACTGGAGCCACAGCACTCACCCGAGGGTCCTTGTTAGCGTTAATTGTTTACGTTCGACACCTCACGGCCACTGAGGAGGGTAGAATAGGTCCTCACTCAATGCCTCCGTGAGTGTTAGTGTGATAATAGTGTAATATAGCAATACTGTAGCTTGAAAATATGCGATTATCCTTCGAATAGCGATATATTCGATATAGTTACATTATGATCCGAATCTCTGGTGCTAGGCGTAACGAGTATAACGAGTAGTAACAACGCACAAAAGTGCGGGTTGTTACAGGGGGAAAACCAGAAAAAAAAAAAATCAAACAAACCACACATCACGCCGCTACCCACATCGCGCCGGATCTTCTTTTTTGGCCCATAACGCCGCGCGTTTCGGTGTTCACCGGCGCTATGCGGCGCTATGGGGCATACCGCCCTCACATGCCGCCCCATAACGTATGCTCTTATATTGAGTGAATTACAAGTTTTTTCCTCTATTTATATATCAATTTTCGGCTGGTGTTCTTGTATTTAAAATTGACGAGTTTTATATTTATTGTTTCAAAATCTTGCACGGTATGTCCTTTGACCCTAACCTAGTTAATTTTTTTCTATTAAATCAAATCATATGCAAGGCACATAAGGATATGATTGTCATTTTACCCTATTTTGGACATCATCTCATTTAACACCCCCTATAAAAAATAATCCCTAAAACCCCTTTCACCCCACCAGTAGTCCGCCACATCCACACTGTCACTTGCCGACGAACGCCGGAACACCCTCATATCTTCTCTCCGGCAACGGCATCAAGCATTTGCATATCATGAATATATGTCCAGAATAATAAGATATCCTTCTATCACCACATCAATATAGTCGTATTTCCTTGTGAAGAAACACGGAACTAATTTTAGGTTATTTTGTTAGGTTTATGTTTCAAACATGAGGATTAATCTTCTTAATCCTTCCTGAGCTCGAGTGAGATTCCTTCCTGCAAAACAGTAACACCCCGTTAAGCTCGTTAAGAGGGGAATATGGGGGTTTCCTTCTTAACCACTCTCCGGCGTGAGAATAAGTAACTACTTTGAGGAAATTAAGTGTGTGTTAAGAGTGAGAGAGTAGAAAGCAGAATCCTTTAACATGTGTATGAAGGTCCCTATTTATAGCCGGAGTGGTGTAGAAGGAGATGGGCTGATGGGCCTTGGGCCTGAAGGCGACGCCAAGGAATATCCGGTCTGTCTCTCTGGTAACGACCATTAGTGTCTTCTAGAAGATCCCTGGTGCTGGCGCACCTTGATTGGAGCCACGTGTCTGGGTTGTCGTCCCTGTCATCCTTCTGACATCAACAGGTGAGTGGAGATCGTGGGGCAGTTGTCGTCGCCCCCTGATTGGTGCCACGTAGGCGTCCTTGTGTACCTTTTGTCTCCTGCACGATTGTTAATCGTGGAGCACGATAGGGTACAGCCTACTGGACGCTGATTGGCTTGCTCTTTTGCCACTCGTACCTTTGACACTTCCTGAAATGGCCTTGCGCCGTAACCCTCGCGCGACCTTTGGTGTGTGTCCAAATAGTCGGCACAAGGCTTAGGAGTTGAGGGCTCTTATTTAGGATACTAAGTGTGAAACTGATGTAATATCTTGCTTGGACCTCGCGTGCGGCTTAGGTTTTGCCTATGTAGCCCGTGCGGGGTCTGTAGATTAACCAGCTTAATGTATAAGGAGTATGGTTTAGCGCATGACCTGACTGGTCTGCGCGACTTTTTTGGGACCATACACCTTCAAGTCCCCCCAGTCCAGTGCGGCTTCCATGCGCGCAGTAAATGGTTGGAGCTCTGGACTTAGAAAAAAGAAAGTGTGTTGGCCTTTATAGCATTTGCTAGGTCATGGTAGTCGGCGCGCGTATAAGTGTTTGTCAATTATTACGGCGCTGCTGCCAGGCTTGCTTACTGATAGCTGTTGCTTTTGAGGGTTGCGCGCGTACTCATACCATTACGCGGCGCAATCCTTGTTAACTTCTGCATGAAGTTTTAATGCAAGTTTTGGCGGGAAAGTCCTCGAATTTTGAATTCTGACAAGTTGGTGCAAATGTCGTTGATGGTGACCTTTGAGTTGACTGCTGACACGGCGATCATCATCCTGTCACTGACGGTTCGTCTTTTGTCAGGAAAAAGTGAGGCCCACGCGCGCGTGGTAACCGTCACTCCGAGAATCCCGCCTTACGTGGCGATTGCTGATTGGTTACGCGCGCAATGATCTCGGCACGTTTACCCATCACATTAAATGCGATGGGTATATATATCCGACGATAGGAGAGAGAAATGCACAATCGTTCTTCAGCATCTCTCTTTTCTCTCTTTAACCTTCAAATTTCCTTCAAATCTTCAAAGATTTCATAAGAAATCTTCAAGTTTTTTCCAGAAATCTAGCAGATCTTCATCCAACCTATCTACTCCAATATCCATGGCTGAGGAAGAAGCAGTTCAAGTCGAAGAAGGCCCACTCCCGGTTCTTAAGTGGGATCAAGGATTGTTCGAGCAAATCATGAGAGGGTATCAGTTTGCTGCAGAATGGGATGCACGTTATCCCTGGCAAGGCCAGACGGCCACCGACGCACCACCGGGATACATAACGTTGTTTGCTGACTTCTTTCTTCAAGGAAATTTCTGGTTGCCGGCCACTACCTTCATGGCTTCCATCCTGCACTTTTATGGATTCCATATATCGCAAATGAGTCCGGCAGGGATGGTTAGGGTTAGGCATTTTGAATTTTTATGCAGATCTCAGGAGATGGAACCTATTGTTGAGAAGTTCCGAGCTTTCTACCAGTTGATAAGGAATATCGGGTTTTACTCCTTCGGTAACCGTGGTGCTGCAAAGAATATCTTGATAAGCCCTACGAAGTGCTTTCGTGATTGGAAGATGAAGTTCTTCTTTATTAGGGAGGAAGTGATGCCGATCGCGATAATCTTCCGGGAGTCAGATAGAATCGAGAAGGAAGAGCTTCCTATCCCAAAAGGGGATGACTGGTATATGCGCTTGATCGCCACACCAAATCGTATTTTTGGTGAGCAAGTGTTGGTTGCCGTGACCATGAGTGATAAATGGCCGGAGCATAGTGAAGATGTTCCTATCTTGATGTTCAATGGCGAAGGTATGACTGATCACTTTTGTTCTTTCTTGTAATATGCCTGCGCCTGATTGTTGTTCTTTATTACAGTTGCGCAACTTTACCAGGCTGCATTTCCCACTTTTTGTGGGTCGATGGGCGTGCGCCCGTTAGAAGCTGGTGAAGTTTATTGGTATGAGCTGATCAAGGGCAACTTTCTATATCCACCAGTGGGAGCCTTTGCCAATCCTCCTACTGCAACTGAAGGTGCGCAACTTTCCAAACCGAGACCTTTGCGCGGCGTGACTTCTGCTGGAAAGGAGATCCTGTTTCTTTCCAGCGAGGAGTCCGTAGGATCGTCGCTAGAAGAGTTGAGCTCATGGTCTAACATATTTGCAGGTGTGTTGCACGACTTGGGGATAGACCCAGAGGGGAGACCAAAGAAAGCCCCTTCAAAAAAGAAACCTTCAAAGAAGACAGTGATCCTTGATACTGGCACGACCAGTAAGAATATTGGAGGTAGCCGCGCAACTGTTGCGGCTCATGATAAAGGTATTCTTTAACTTCGACAGAGTAACCTTGAAGATTATGTAGTCACAGGTGACTCACTTGAGAGTTTGTCCCGTATAGGTGACAAGAAGAAAAGCAGCGCGACTGCATCTAAGAGTCCAGGGAGCATTGGGTCTAGGGCTCCTAAGTCTGGCGCGACTCCGTCGTCGATCCCTGAGTAGGAAGAAGAGGAACATGAAGAAGAAGGTCCCAAGATTTATTGGCGCCCACCGATTTATACAAACACTTCATTTTCTTTTCTTTTTTTGAGCTTTTTTATGTTCTCTCGATCATGGCTGGTCAGGGAATACCCGATTTCGGCTTCGGTACACACTCTAATGTAGGAGCGGGGGAGGACATCTCTCACGTCCAACTCAATCTTACTGACGAGTTAGTCGAAGGCGAATCAACAAACACTGGGGGACCTCGCGCGAGTATCACTCGTGTCACTCAAACGGGTTCCCCAGCGAGTAACGTTGCTGGACCGTCAAACTCAACTCCAGCTCCAAACATCTCGGCGTTATTAGGCCTACCAGAGGGCGAAACCTTAGCCTCCTGATATGCTAAACAAATTGCTACCATCAATTCTGCTTACCAGTCATTGAGCGCACAACATGCAATTTTGCAAGCGGAACCATCGTTGGTGACACCTCCTGGGCCAAAGCAGGGTGCGCGCCAGGCACCCACTCAGTAAAACCTTCAAGGGCAGTTCAGCAGACCTCCTCCCCAGAGAAGACTAAGCGTGCATGACAAGCGCAATACGTACTGAGAAACAGGCAGTTACTATGATCATTCGTCCAACGTGTAACAAAGACGTCCACTGCATAGCCGGCTAGGGCCGCGCAACGTAAACAATGAGTGGGATGACACTGATGCGGATGATCCTACTTGGCAAGATGATGAAGGTTCTTCAGTTTTCAACCATTTACAAAGGAATCATGAGTCCTACAGACCGAGGCCGCGCACCGTCTACAGCGAAGAAGCAGAGCATGATTTCAGCCTTGTTTACAGACCAGCAGAAGCTGCTGAACACTCGAAGTTTATCCGAAGCATCGCTCTAGCCCCGCTAGAAAAAGCAAAGCTACCTCAAACAGTGGGAAAGTTCAACGGTCTCACTGACCCTGTTGATCATGTCCGAGTATTCACAAGCGTTGGTGTTCTAAGACAATGGACCATGCCAAGGTGGTGCCATCTATTCGTCCAAACTCTCACAGGGGCTGCTCGCGCATGGTTTGACAGCCTCCCATCTGGAAGAATCAAGTCATGGGTCGACTTCAGAGATCAATTTGTATCCCATTTCAGTCAGCAGAGATGTTATCAGCGTGATACGTCTGAAGTGACAGACATCTGGCACAGGGAAAATGAGGGGTTACAAGATTTTATCACATGCTTCAACAAAGAGTTTTTAGAGATCGGAGGTGTTTTGGTGGTATCCAGGTGTTTATCATTTTGGCAGCGGAAATTACATCAGGACCGTAGTTAGGAAATATTTTATCAGAGTAAAATACCACGCTTTTATAATATTAAACACATGGGAAAAATCCCAAGTTTCAAGTACACACATTTTCATAGGGATAAACCCTATTTTATTTAAATAAAACATCTCTTTAGTTTAGGTAACTTTATAGCCACTTTTCCAAGCCTTCAGTGCTATCCAGCTGGCTTCTATTTAGCTTTCACATTTTGTTACCTGAAACGCGTTTGAAAACATTTTGTCAGTGGGAAATACTGGTGAGTGAATTCCAGTTTAATCAAGTTAAGTAAAACCATTGTACAGTATTGAGGGCGGTCGCACAATTATATTTGTTTCCTTCTTCTTTAATTACCACCCACGGTAGTGTCAACCCGACTTGTGGTCATGTTACTACTCACAATGTAGTAACAAATTTTGTATACAAAACTCCAACATACCGACGATAATTGTAGAATACAAATACTCAATCACTGTTTAATATAATGTTAATCATATGAGGTTTTGTAAAAACAATTTGCAAAAAGGAGATTACTCACAAAAAGGTTTACACAAAAAGAAGGATTACTCACATTTCTGTCTTAGGGCTTCCTTTAAGGATTTCCTGGTGATTATCTATTATTTTCACAAATGCACATGCGTTAGTATAATAACCCAATATTTACATTAGTAATACCCTCCCCGAGACGGCATTCCAACGACTACGTCGGGCAGAACCATGACAGCCGTTACGGAACCCTGGATCAATCGGGCAGCGTATCTAATACGTAACCGGGGTTATAATACTTACAACGGGGCAGAACTTCGTTATTTACGGGGGTATTATACCCGAAAATTACTTCTACACTATTGAAATTCGAGAGAGAAAGAAGTGTGTGAGCGAATTCGACTGAAGGCCGATGCCCTCAATTTATAGGGCCTGATTTGGGTTTCGTCGCGCCCCACGTAGGTGGTAGCCGAAGGCTACGCGGCCTGCGAGGTTAGCTAGGGCAGCTAGGGTAGGCCCTAGCCTGGCCCAGTCACCGGTGTAGGCTCGACATGTGTTAGCCACGTGGCAGCACCGGGTTGCGCCTCATGTCCACTCGGTCGCGGCCCGCGTAAGACCAAGCCTAGGTCTTCGTGGCCCGCCACAGACTAATAAAATTTGTTTTTATTAATTTTAATAAAAATAAAGGTATTTAGGGCCCGTTTTCGTATACGGGGTGTATTTTATGACACATTGGGGCACTCTAAATATTTTTAGGGTGTCGAAAATATTTTGGAGGGTTGTTATATCCTCCCCACCATGTTTTATAGCTCGTCCTCGAGATCTACTGGAACAAGTATGGATATTTCCTTTGCATTTCTGATTCAAGCTCCCAAGTGTATTCTGGTCCTCTTTTGGAGTCCCATTTCACTTTAACCAGAACTAGTCTCTTGTGTTTGAGATTCTTAACTTTCCTGTCTTCAATCTGTTGAGGTCTTTCTACAAATTTTAACTGTTCATTTACCTCTATATCCTTAAGAGGTACTACCAGCGATTCATCAACTATGCATTTCTTGAGATTAGATACATGAAATACATCATGTATTCCTGCCATTTCCTTTGGAAGTTGTAGCTGATAGGCTACAGGTCCTATTCTTCTAATAATTTCAAAAGGTCCAACATACCTGGGGCTTAGCTTTCCCCTTTTGATGAATCTTACCACTCCTTTCCAAGGAGAGACTTTCAATAACACTTTATCTTCTACCTAAAATTCCAATGGCTTTCGCCTGTTGTTAGCATAACACTTTTGTCGGTCACATGCTGCTTTCAATCGTTCCTTGACTTGAATGATCTTGTCGGTTGTTTCTTGTACTATCTCAGGTCCGGATAGTTGCTTTTCTCCAATTTCTGCCCAACAGACTGGCGTTCGGCACTTTCGTCCATACAGTGATTCGAAGGGTGCAGCATTGATACTTGTGTGATAACTGTTATTATAAGAAAATTCTATCAATGGTAAGTGATCGTCCCAATTACCTTCGAAATCAATTACACAAGCTCTAAGCATGTCCTCCATTGTCTGAATTTTCCTTTCACTTTGTCCATCCGTTTGAGGATGATAAGCGGTGCTTAGATTCAACTTGGTTCCCATTGCTTTTTGGAAACTTGTCCAAAAATGAGAGGTAAAACGGCTATCCCTATCAGAAACAATTGATAAAGGAATTCCATGTAATGAAACTATTTCATTTACATACAATTTAGCTAATTGTTCCATACTGAAAGCTTCTTTCATTGGTAGAAAATGAGCTGACTTGGTTAGTCTGTCTACAATCACCCAAATTGTATCAATACCTTTTCTTGTTTTGGGTAATTTGGTAACAAAATCCATTGTTATCAATTCCCATTTCCAAACTGGCATTTCTAACTGCTGTAACAAACCTGAGGGTTTCTGATGTTCAGCTTTGACCTGTGAACAAGTTAGACACTTGGCAACATAAGCTGCTATATCCCTTTTCATTCCTATCCAACAGAAATTCTTTCTTAAGTCCTGATACATCTTATCACTTCCAGGATGCATCGTATATTTAGACTTATGGGCTTCTTCTAATATACGGTGGCGTAGGTTTCCTAATTTAGGTATCCACATTCTTTGCTTATGGAATCTCCAAATTCCATCTGTTCCTTATTCCAGTTCTTTAATCATTCCTTTTAATTTTTCAGTATCTTCCTTGATTACTGATTCTTGTGCTTTTCTAATTTGTTCATTTAAATCCACTTGCACATTTAATTTAAGTGAACGTACTCTTTTTGGGTTTTCGTGATACTTTCGACTTAAAGCATCAGCTACTACGTTTGCCTTTCCTACATGGTACTGGATATTGCAATCATAATCACTAAGTATCTCCATCCAGCGTCTTTGTCTCATATTCAACTCCTTTTGCCCTAAAACATACCTTAAACTCTATGGTCAGTGAAAATGGTAAGCTTACTACCGTAAAGGTAATGTCTCCAAATCTTAAGGGCAAAAATTATAGCTCCTAATTCTAAATCATGGGTTGAATAATTTTCTTCATGATTCTTAAGTTGTCTAGGTGCATAAGCTATAACCTTTTGACGTTGAATCAACACACATCCATAACCTAACTTAGAAGCATCACAATAAACTATAAAGTCTTTAGTTCCTTCTGGTAACGCTAATATGGGTGCATTGGTTAGTCTTTTCTTAAGAATTCTAAAGGCTTCTTCTTGTTTTGGTCCCCATTCAAACTTAACAGATTTACAGGTTAACTTAGTTAAGGGAATGGCTATTCTAGAAAAATATCGAATAAATCTTCTATAATAACCGGCCAATCCTAAGAAACTTCTAACCTCGGTTAGTGACTCAGGGGTTTTCCATTTAGTAATGCCTCGATCTTGGTGGGATCCATATGAATTCCTTCATGATTAACTAAATGTCCAAGAAACTGTACCTGTTCTAACCAAAACTCACACTTCGAAAATTTAGCATAAAGCTTTTCTTTTCTCAATAAACTTAGAAGTGCGTGCAAATGCTTTGCATGCTCCTCTTTACTCTTAGAGTAAATGAGAATATCATCTATACAGACAATTATGAATTTATCCAAATATGGCTTACATATTCGGTTCATCATGTCCATAAATACGGCTGGGGCATTGGTTAAACCAAATGGCATGACGGTAAATTCATAATGGCCATACCTTGTTCTGAAAGCGGTCTTAGGAATGTCCTCTTCCTGTACCTTTAATTGATGATATCCTGATCGTAAGTCGATTTTAGAGAAAAATCGAGCTCCTTGCAACTGATCAAATAGATCATCGATTCTTGGTAATGGATACCGAGTTTTAATCGTGACTTTGTTCAATTCACGGTAATCAATGCACATACGCATTGATCCGTCCTTCTTTTTGACGAATAAATTCGGTGATCCCCAAGGCCATGAACTCGGCTGTATGAATCCTTTCTCCAGCAATTCGTCTAACTGTTTTTTCAGTTCCTACATTTCTGCGGGTGCCAAACGGTAAGGTGTCTTGGCAATTGGTGCTGTTCCTGGTAGCAGGTGAATTCTGAATTCAACTTCTCTGTCTGGAGGTTGTCCTGGCAATTCTTCTGGAAACACATCTGGAAATTGAGATACTACAGGGATATCCTTTAATTCTTTTCCTTTAGTGTTAGTGATTATGGAAATCAAATACACTAATGATCCTTTTCTTACATAACCGGTTGTTTACATCACAGAGATGAATTTTGTGGATCTAGATGGTTTATCTCCTTTAATTGTGATCTTTTCACCCCTTGGTGAATTTACTTGGATTGACTTTTGATCACATAGAATACTGACTTTATTGGCTATTAACCAATCCATTCCTAATACCACATCAAATCCTGCCAGATTCATTGGGTAAAGGTTTGCAATAAATTTTTTATTTAAAAATTCTATTCTTGCTCCCTGCAAGATTTCAGAAATCTTAATGGTTTCTCCATTTGCGGTCCCTACTAGACATTCTTGTGGAAGTTTAGTTAATGGTCGATTGAGAAGTTTGCAAAATGAAGTATTAATAAAACGTTGGTTTACACCAGAGTCAAATAATACTTTAGCAAAAACATCATTAACTAAAAACGTACCGGCAATTACGTCCGGGATCATCTTTGCTTCTCCTGTGGTCAGAACAAATGCTCTAGCATTTTTAGTATTCCTGGTGTTCGGGACTGGAAATAGTTTTGGACAGTTTGGCTTGATGTGACCTTTTTTCTCACAGTTGAAGCACATTCCATTATTAGGTTTCTTCCTGCAATCTTCTTCCTTGTGTCCTGGTATCTTGCAGAAATTGCAGTAAGTGGAGCATTTTCCTGAATGCTTCTTCTTGCAAGCCTTGCAGTACGGTGCAAAGGTAGAACCTACATTTTTCCCACGGTTGGAATTTCCATAACGAAATTCTTGGGTAAGCTTTTGAGCTAGGTTTCTCCTCTGATCCTCTTCTCGTGTACGCACTAATTCATCAGTCAAGGTGTTTGCTAGTTCTACAGCTTCTTTTATGGTTTGAGGTCTAGCTACCTTGACTACATGCCTAATTTCACTGATTAATCCCCAGATATAACGGGAGATTAATACTGGTTCAGGTGATGCAAGGGTTGGCACTATTCTAGCATATTCAAAGAATAACGTAGTGTGACCCTTACTATCTACTCCACTCATCCTAAGGTTTAGGAACTTATTTGCTATCTATTCCTTTTCATTAGGAGGGCAGAATTTTCTTTCTACCATATTCTTAAATTCCTCCCATTCCATATTGTAAACTCTATCACTTCCCCTAGACTGGAGGATAGTGTTCCACCATTCTAAGGCTGAGTTCTTAAATAGATTGGAAGCAAACATTATCTTATCCTCTTCAGCACACTTGCTTATTTTTAAGACCGCCTCAGTCTTTTCTATCCAGCGTAGAGCTGCAACGGCCCCTTCATTGCTCGAGAACTCCATTGGTTTACAAGACTAGAATTCTTTATAAGAACAACCATAAGACATGGTTCTTCTTCTTTTGGGAATGGACACTTAAAGTACGGGTCCATTGTTTACGCTGTGTTCAGGTTCAGTTGGTCGCTTATTGCCATTGTTACTTTTATTATCGGCTTCCCTAACTGTTTTGATAATATATGGCATTGCTTCTATTATTCCTTGTGCCACTATGTATTGAATGGCACTGTTATCCACTTAGTTTCCATTATTATCATTGTTCGGGTTATCTTTGTTATTTTGGTTTTCATTATTCTGGTTTTCCTGGTTCACTTCATTGTCCATCTGAATTTTAAACATTTGCCACATATTAATATCACAAGTTAATATTTAATCCATCACACAACACACATATTGATCAAAATCGTCGAGCATTGCGACTTACTCTTTCTTATATAGTATGCATCTAATACAAACTGGAATAAAAGACAATACTAATATGCGTCATTAACCACAAAGTGGTCTATACTACAACATATATCTTATCATTATTATTAAAATAATTTTTTTCTTCATACATACATATTATATATATAATTTATTATTATATTATTATTATTATTACTATTATCACCATTACTGATATGGGTTCATCCAGAACTCCATATTACGCTCGTCATACTTCCAGACAAGTCGTTCTCCGATCTGCCTCATCCTGTCACTATTTTCTTAAATCTCCTCACCGAAGGTTCAGAGTTCTTGCACATTCTCTGCACTCATTGGGGGTGCAGGTGCTGGTACTGGATCTGGGTACTGTGGCATGGGTTCTTCCTGAGGGTATGGATTCTCTAGGATTTCCCTAATGTATTCATCATTATCATAATAGGGATCTAGAGGGTCCAGATCTGGGTAAGCTGCTAGGTTTGGCATGGGTTCTTCTGATATGTGGTAACGTTGCTGATAATCCCTATGATCATCGAACCACGTGTCGTAGTCTGGTTCTAAGGGATTGGGTGCGGGTACTCTAGGTATCTTAGTTGGGTCAAAGGCTGGGGTTGGGATTTGGTTTTCTGTATTGACTTCAATCTCCGTTGGTTGTGTGGGAAACAAGGGTAATGGTTGGGGTGCTATGAGTTGCTCCAGGTTTCGGTCGGCAACTGTGGTTGCTAGAATATGGAAGTTTGCTAAGCTTCTATTAAGCATATCTTGGGTGTGAGCATCTGTTTCTCTCTTAGCGGCTGCTAAAAATCGCTGTTGTTGTAACTTTTTCATTCTCTTCCTACGCTCATGTGCTCACCTACTGAACCATCCTCTCTTTTTAGGAGGGAATGGCTCTTCAGACTAAGCCTTAAACACGAATATCCCATCTTCATTGTCAGCTAAATACCCTGAGAGGGCAGGCTGTGAAGAGGCGCCTTCGCTCCTAGGTGAGCTGGACAACTGATGATAGGCGTCGGAGGGTCCTTGATCACTCATACTGTAAACTAACAAATAGTCAAATAACACACAACGATAAATTACAGATATGCACGTATTTATGTAGATAATTTCCTAACATTTTAAATAATATCTTGGTGTCAGCAGAACACTTCTGTGGCTGAATCAGTGGCTTAGCTTTGATACCACCTTCTGTCGCAACCCCCGTCCCCTAACAACCCGGGAACGGGCGGCCGCGACCAGTTTTGGTGGTATCCATGTGTTTATCATTTTGGCAGCGGAAATTACATCAGGACCGTAGTTAGTAAATATTTTATCAGAGTAAAATACCACGCTTTTATAATATTAAACACATGGGAAAAATCCAAAGTTTTAAGTACACACATTTTCATAGGGATAAACCTTATTTTATTTAAATAAAACATCTCTTTATTTTATGTAACTTTATAGCCACTTTTCCAAGCCTTCAGTGCTGTCCAGCTGGCTTCTATTTGGCTTTCACATTTTGTTACCTGAAACGTGTTTAAAAACATTTTGTCAGCGGGAAATACTGGTGAGCGAATCCCAGTTTAATCAAGTTAAGTAAAACCATTGTACAGTATTGAGGGCGGTCGCGCAATTATATTTGTTTCCAGCTACTTTAATTACCACCCACGGTACTGTCAACCCGACTTGTGGTCATGTTACTACTCACAATGTAGTAACAAATTTTGTATACAAAACTCCAACATACCGACGATAATTGTAGAATACAAATACTCAATCACTGTTTAATATAATGTTAATCATATGAGGTTTTGTAAAAACAATTTGCAAAAAGGAGATTACTCATAAAAAGGTTTACACAAAAAGATGGATTACTCACATTGCTGTCTTAGGGTTTCCTTTAAGGATTTCCTGGTGATTATCTATTAATTTCACAAATGCACATGCGTTAGTATAATAACCCAATATTTACATTAGTAATACCCGCCACGAGACGGCATTCCAACGACTACGTCGGGCAGAACCACGACAGCCGTTACGGAACCCTGGCAATCAGGCAGCGTATCTAATACGTAACCGAGGTTATAATACTTACAACGGGGCAGAACTTCGTTATTTAGGGGGGTATTATACCCGAAAATTACTTCTACACTATTGAAATTCGAGAGAGAAAGAAGTGTGTGAGCGAATTCGACTGAAGGCCGATGCCCTCAATTTAATTAGGGTTTCGTCGCAGCCCGCTTAGGTGGTAGCCGAAGGCTACGCGGCCCGCGAGGGCAGCTAGGGTAGGCTCTAGCCTGGTCGAGTCACCGGTGTAGGCTCCACATGTGTTAGCCACGTGGCAGCACCGGACTGCACCTCATGTCCACTCGGTCGCGGCCCGCGTAAGACCAAGCATAGGTCTTCGCGGCCCGCCACAGACTAATAAAATTTGTTTTTAATTAATTTTAATAAAAATAAAGGTATTCAGGGCCCGTTTTCGTATACGGGGTGTATTTTTGGACACATTGGGGCACTCTAAATATTTTTAGGGTGTCGAAAATATTTTGGAGGGTTGTTATACGCGCCCACTTCAAAAAGTTCATCCGTTTTGGTAGTCTGATCAGGACTATCACAGGAAAAGACGGTATGTTCAAGGAGTGGGACATACTCATGGCTGTAGCAAAAATTGTTGCGCAGACTGAAGAATCATTGGCAGGAGCCAAAAACTCTTACACCGAAGATCGTTTTTCAAGAGTGAACTCGCGCGACAATGGCAGGCGCAACAAAAACAGAAACCCTGGCTGGAAGGCAAGTCAGTCTAGTGGTTATGATGAGAGGCCTCACTTCAAAGAAGACCTGCAAGACACAATTGATCGCATCGGCTATTGCAAATCCGTCAAGAGTGAAAACCGAGGGAAACATTGGAATCCGCTCACTAAGACACCAAAAGAGGTGCTCATGACGGAGAACCATGACTTTAAGGCACAAAAGCCTATGACGAACAAGAAAGGGTAAGACCTGAATCTTTACTGCGATTTTCACAAAGATACAGGTCACTTGACAGATGACTGTATCAGTCTAAGACAAGAGATCGAGAAGGCTTTGAAGAGCGGCAAGTTAAGCCATCTGGTTAAGAAAGTGCGCAAGGAAACGCACCAGATTCAAAGGAATGATGATGGAAACCAGAAGAAGGTTAGGCGTCTGGAAACTCACATGGTCAATGGACCAAGACATAGCGCGAGGAACAAGGGCAAGCGCCCATTCGAACCAGCATGGCAGGAACAACAAGACCACGCGCCACGCGCCCCGTTGTCATTACCGGTATCATAGGCCCCTATGAAACAGAATACGTCTTCATCGATCCAGGAAGCACAGCTGACATTATTTATGAACAATGTTTCAACCAGTTTGATCCAGAAAACAAAGCTCGCCTCGAGCCTGTTAATTATCCTCTATCCGGATTTTGCAACAAGACAGTCTTCCCAGTGGGCCAAATCAACTTCCCCGTCACGCTGTTTGACGGGAAGCATTCAAGAACTACGAACGTCAACTTCATGGAGATGCTAGTCAAGTCAAGACACGACGTTCTAATTGGAAGAGAGACCCAAGGAGAGATGAACATGGTAACCTCCACACCCTATTCAGCCATTGGATTCTTAACTGAAACGGGGGTGGCGATTATCTACTCAAAAAGGAAGTGATGGAGACAGGGGATGCGCACCCAATTAAAGCAACTAAGATCTCACCAACAGAACCAGAAAAATGGGTCTTGAATCGCAAGTACCCTGAACAAACGGTGACGATCGGCCATGCAATCTCACCAAGTATCAGGACGCACCTCAAGCAGTTACTGTTCAGAAACATGGATATCTTCGCCCGGACCCCGTCTGACATGACAGGCGTCCCGCTCGACATCACTGAACATTGTTTGAATACTTATCCATCTGTTGAGCCTAAGGTCCAGTGAAAGCGCAGTCTAGGATCAGACAAGACAAAAGCCATGAATGAACAAGTTTGTGAACTGCTGAAGGCAGGAATACTGAGAGTGCGCTACCAAAGTTGGGTTGCAAACCCGGTAATGGTCGAGAAGTCTACAGGAGGATGGTGCATGTGTGTTGACTACACAGATCTCAATAAGGCGTGTCCCAAAGATTGCTATTCACTGCCTGAGATCGATAAGAAGATAGACTCTCTCGCGCCATTCAGGTGGAAATGCTTTTTAGATTGCTACAAGTGATATCACCAAGTCCATATGAAGCTAGAAGACGAAGACAAAATAGCCTTCCGCACTGACATTGGAATCTTCTGCTACACAAAGATGCCCTTCGGGCTCAAAAATGCTGGCGCAACCTACCAGCGGCTAATGGACATAACATTTGGTGATGACATTGGAAAGCACATCGAAGTGTACATTGACGATCTCGTGATCAAGAGTCCCGAAGAGGACCAGATGCTGAAAGACATGAAGAAGACATTCAATTCTCTAAGAAGCGTGAACATGAAGCTGAACCCAACAAAATGTTCTTTTGGAATGGAGGAGGGCAAGTTTCTAGGCTTTGTGGTTACAAAAGGCGGTTTTAAAGTCAACCCCGAGAAAGTTCAAGCCATTGAGCGAATGCCATCACCGCGCATGATTAAAGAAATGCAAAGATTAGCCGGCCGCTTAGCCGCGCTTAATCGTTTTTTGTCAAATCATGCAGCAAAGTCTTATCCTTTCATCAGTACGTTGCGCAACTACGTAAAAAAGCAAGAATTTAAATGGACACCAGAAGCGGAAGCAGCCTTCCAACAGATGAAAGAATGTTTGATCACGCTCCCTACTTTAACCGCACCATTCGAGAAAGAACCACTCATTTTATACTTGTCCTCTTCAGACAAGGCAATTGGGTCGGTATTGTTAGTGGAAAGAGATGGAGTTCAAACTCCAATCTACTATGTTAGTAGGGTGCTCACGAATCTGGAAACACACTATTCAACCATGGAAAAGTTAGTGCTCACGCTGGTATACGCCTCCAGGAGGCTGCGCAGGTATTTCATGGGGCATGTAATCACCGTACTCACTAACTTCCATATAGGCACCATCTTGCAAAAACCAGAGACATCAGGCCGTTTGGCGAAATAGGCAATTGAACTGGGGGGCCACAACATCCTGTACAGGCCGCGCCCAGCTATCAAAGGCCAAGTACTAGCGGACTTCATCACCGAAGTCCCAGAAGACAAGATCAAGGAATGTGAAGCAGTAGATACTCCCATCAAATTCACATCGGACGAATTATGGCTGTTGTTCACCGATGGAGCTTCAAATGAAGACAACGCAGGAGCTGGTTTGCGCCTCGTCAGCCCAGAGAAGCATGAGTTCACATATGATATCAAGTTGGATTTAAAAAATACCAACAATGAAGCAGAATATGAAGCGTTTTTGGCAGGCTTACGCCTGGCTATCAAAATGGGAGCTCAAAACTTACAAGCGCATGTCGACTCTCTTCTAATCGCGAGTCAAATCAATGGTTTATACGATGCAAAAGGTGAGGTCATGGCTTTATAGTTGTAACAAGAAAAAGAGCTACTCTAAAAATTCAAATCGTACAAGGTTGTTCATATCAACCGATCGGAAAACAAGCCCGCTGACACGTTAAGCAAGCTTGCTTCAACAGCATTTCAACACCTCGCGAAAGATGTAAGAATCGAAGTTTTGAAAAACCCATCAGTCTTGCTGCGTCAGGTAAATGTTATTGAAGTTGGGCCACCATCGTGGATGACCCCTATCATCTAGTACCTGCAAGAGGGAATTCTTCCCGAAAACAAGGCAGAGGCGAGAAAGATACAGAACAAGGCGCTGTTTTATGAAATGAATGGGGGCATTCTTTACAGAAGATCCTTTTTAGGCCCACTACTGTGATGTGTAGATGTAACACCTCAAAAATTCACGTCCTATAATGTATCGACACGTGTCATAAGTTTGAACGTGTGAAAGAATGATCTGAAAGGACTAAAGTTGACAAACTTGAAAAGTATATGAAAATACGAGTTCTAAATGTCAACAGTGAATAAATATATTGTACATTAACCCTACATAATGTTTATACCATCAAACGAATAAATCATGGATCATACGAAGCTAAAAGTGAGAGATTACAAACTATAGGGGTTAAATGTGTCAACATGTTTAAGTTATACCTCTGAGTGACCTTTTGACAAACCCGAAGCTTTGTAACGGTTAATTATGCTCACTAGAATGCACGATATAAATTTCATAAAGTTTCGTAATCGTATGAGAAAGTTATGATCAAATTCGTGTGCGAGGGGTTAAAACGTCAATGTTGAAAGTTAGGACTTTTCGGGTAACAATAAAGTTAACCGGGGACTTAACAAAGTGGGTATATGTTTTAAGGCCCTTGTAAATCAATTTGGAGGGTTCAAGATGCAAGAAACAAGTGTCTAAACGAAGTTTGAAGAGCCAAGGATCAATACGCAAAAAATCTAAAATTCTGATTTGCTGCAGGAGGGCCTCGCGCCACGCGAGGGTCCCGGGGGGGGGGGGGGGGGCTACGCGTCGCGCTAGGGCCTATCTGATGCAAATTTTTGTTCCTTGTCTGCCCTTGTGCTTTCTACTTGAATTTTATCCGATTTTCCACATAATGGGCGACCCCTAAATGCCTCCTAGAACCTTAGGGACATGTGTTGATGAGTTGTGGTTAGTTGTAGCTTGAGTTGTCAACATTTTGTGGTGGATTAAACACTATATAAAGGACCAAAGTTGCAACCAAGTTCCTCACACCTTCTCTTGCATTCCTGATCATTTCTGGAGCTCAAGTCTGCTCTCAAGTGATCACATTTCGTGCTTAGGACCTTGGTAAGTTTGCTAGTCCTTCCTTAGTTAAGTTTTAGCTTAGAAGTCAAACCGTCATGATTAACGATTGACTTTAAGATTAATCACTAATGGTCCAGTGATTTGTAGAATCAAGAGTAGTTATAAGTTGGTAATTATGTGGGTAATAAACCCTTAAAAGGGTTCCCCCTGATTCCCACTCTAACTAGGTCTAATGTTGGGTCAAACTTGTATTTAAAAAGTCAACAGGATACTTAGTTTACAATTTATGCATAATTAGCAATGTAGAACATATACAACCTGTTGGATCATTGTTATAACTTAGTAATTAGTGTAAGAACATGTCCAAACATGTTCAAACCGACAATTTCCTATTTAGACCCGGTTCGGAACCGAAAGTCGCATAGTTTGACTTTTACTTTGACTTTCAGTTCTGACCCATTTTGGTATGATTTAGAAATACCTTAGAGCTTCATTTGGACCAGGTTACATGCTAGTATAACCCTCTGTGATTATACACTATGGTTCATTAGTTAACCGATTAATACGCATGATTCCGTTAATTGCTCATATGTTGACCATTATGCCCTTTTCACCTTAAAACGTGATTTTTGAAAATGTAAAAGAGTAGAAACCTTAATTACTGATATATAGACTTGTATGAAAATTTTGACATCAGTTTGAGGTGTAGAATAAGAGTTATGCTCGTTAGCGTAAAATTAAAGCTTTATGTTAATAAAACGACGTAATTAGTGTATAGCCTAGTTAAGCCTACTTTTTGATATCAAATCTTTTACCCACCGATGTAATATATTATTTTGGGATTTTTAAAGATTTTTAATAAATTTTAGGCTGAGCATAACTTATAGTCGTAGGCTTAATCCGGTAATTGTCGGTTTTGCCCTTACGGGCCATAAAATGAGTTTTACATATCCAAACGACTCCAAACCTTTTGCTACTGATCTTAAATGATAAATAAATTATTTTAAGCCTTCTGGAATAGTAAAAATATCAGCTTTATGTATCGAACCCGTAAACGGCTTTTAATCGCCTAATTAAGCGTTTTTAACGCATAATATGTACTAAGATTATTTTAAACATACCAAGGGTGATACCTACTGATATTTGAGGCAAATTATAATATTTTTAACAGTAAGCAAAGGTTGATAAACTCAGACGTCAGTTTTGAGCTTTTCGACTTATGTGAAATTACCAAAATACCCCTACGGGGCATAGTTTGGTTATAATTGATAAATTTCACTTATATACTTTAATCTACTGATATAACTTAGAAAATTGAGTATGTTTGCTGATTACATCAGGCCTGTAACTCAGGTTGACACTTAAACTCTTTTACAACCTTTAAAATAACCAAACTACCCCTACGGGGCATAGTTTGTGATTAAATTCATTTCGGGCATAATGAAAGACATCTTACTGATGTCACAACATATATGAAGCATATTAACTTAGGAAACCTGTAAATGGCTCTCATCACTACCCGTTACGCTTATTACACGTTCGGTTCGGTTTATGTAACTAGTTAACATAAACTAGCCTAAACGGGTCAAACCTTAACGGTTTTATCTCAAAATCCAGAATGTGCATAAAGGACCCATATTAAGCAAGTCTCTGAACTTGTTGGGTCTAAATCACATTCTATCTGGTCTTCGCCTAATCGTGCGTTTGAACCGTATATTTCTCTAAGACTAACCGGTCTAAGCTTAGGCTTATAAAGACCCGTTAGCATTCTAATTGGTTATTTATACCATCATTCCAGACTAGAGCCTTCCGGTAAATTGTACCTACGCTTACTTAAGTGAATACGGCTGAGTTATTAATTCTTGCTAATTAAGACAGGAGCTAGCTCAGGTAAATACTCTTAACTTATTTTCCCTATACGGGCTTGGGATACGGTAAATGATACCGCTTAGTCGGGTATTGAATGTTTAATCGGATTGTGATTAAATTATTGAGGTAACCCGGTTTAATCTGTATTGTTTGAAATAAAAGCCTTTAGGGGTTAATGACCATGTCCCGGATATCCCTGACATCATTGTATTATAAAATGGCCACGTCTTAAGCACGGGGTGTAGGCATACACCTGACAGTTGCTTAAGTAATAACGATATCTCACTCTCTTGTGGGCCTATACTTGTGGCGTGTCTGTTAATCTGACTCGGTTTCTATATCGGGCCCTGAACGTACAACGAACATGTAAATCTGTATACAAGATTATAAATATGATTGTCCCAAGTTATAAAAGATTAATTTTGCCTCTGTGCATTTTAATCAAAGTGTCAAAATATTTTGTTCCTGGTGCATCTAAATCAATTTTCTTAAACTCTTTTCAAATGAGTCAGTTGAGTGTATTTACCAGTGAAAACTGACGTATTTTCAAAAGTCTAAGTGACAGGTACAAGTACGTAATAGGCTGGAAGCTGCTCAGGACGTTAATAAGGAATCTTGCAAGTTCTAGGCGTCTAAGGTCTGTTGAACAATATTTATGTTTAAGATCCGCCTGTGGATCCTTTACTTTCCGTTGTAATACTTGATATTACTTTATATTCGGATTGTAATATATTTATCTTTTGCTTTCGCTGTGCATTTATATATTGTGTTGTTTGACTATAATGTTGCCAACTACGTCACGATACTCCCCACCGGGCCCACCGGTGACACGTGGAAAGTCGGGGTGTGACAGTAGACCCCCAAGATGCAAGTTATTTTATCAGGGAAATACATGAAGGCATCTGCGGCATTCATGCGGGCCCGCGCGTGGTCGTGGCAAAGATAATGAACGCATGTTACTAATGGCCATGGATGCACGTCGACGCTTTGAAAGAGTTGCGTAAATGCGATGCCTACTAGAGGCACGCGCCGAAGACCCTGTGCCCAAAGAATGATTTGATTTCTGTATCAACAGCTTGGCCCTTCCAACAATGGGGGATTGACATGGTGAGACCATTTCCTGAAGCCCCAGGCGCTGTAAAGTTCATAATTGTCGCTGTTGACTACTTCACTAAGTGGGTGGAGGCAAAGGCCCTCGCTTCAACCTCAGTAATGATAGTGCAAAAATTCATCTGGGAGCATATCATTTGCAGATTTGGGCTCCCACTCAAAATAGTAACCGACAATGGCACTAATTTTGCATCTGAAGATCTTTAGAAATGGATGAAGGAGCTGAACAATGAGCACACTTTCTCTTCTGTTACGCACCCTCAAGGCAAGGGTCAAGTAGAAAGTGTCAACAAAAGCATTGTTGAAGGGATAAAGACCCACCTGGGCACTAAAAGAAGAGGCTGGGTCGACGAGCTTCCTAGCATTCTATGGGCTCATCGAACCATGCCAAAAACAAGCAATGGCGAAACCCCCTTTAGCCTTGTTTACAGCTCAGAGGCGGGTCAACGAGCTTCCTAGCATTCTCTGGACCTTAGGCTCAACAGATGGATAAGTTTTCAAACAATGTTCAGTGATGTCGCGCGGGACGCCTGTCATGTCAGACGGAGTCCAGGCGAAGATATACATGTTTCTGAACAGTAACTGCTTGAGGTGCGTCCTGATACTTGGTGAGATTGCATGGCCGATCGTCACCGTTTGTTCAGGGTACTTTCGATTCAAGACCCATTTTTCTGGTTCTGTTGGTGAGACTTTAGTTGCTTTAACTGGGTGCGCATCCTCTGTCGCCATGACTTCCTTATTTGAGTAGATAATCGCTACCCCTATTTCAATTGGGAAGCCAATGGTTGAATGGGGTGTGGAGGTTACCATGTTCATCTCTCCTTGGGTCTCTCTTCCAATTAGAACGTCGTGTCTTGACTTGACTGGCATCACCATGAAGTTGACGTTCGTAGTTCTTGAATGCTTCCCGTCAGACAGTGTGACGGGGAAGCTGATTTGGCCCAATGGGAAGACTGTCTCGTTGCAAAATCCGGATAGAGGATAATCAACAGGCTCAAGGCACGCTTTGTCTTCTGGATCAAACTGGTTGAAACATTGTTCATAAATAATGTCAGCTGTGCTTCCTGGATCGATGAAGACGTACTCTGTTTCATAGTGACCTATGATGCCAGTAATGACAACGAGGCGCGTGGCGCGTGGTCACCCGCGCACTACTGGAAAAATGACTTGTTGTTCCTGCCATGCTGGTTCGAATGGGCGCTTGCCCTTGTTCCTCGCGCTGTGTCTTGGTCCATTGACCATGTAAGTTTCCAGACGCCTAACCATCTTCTGGTTTCCATCATCATTCCTTTGAATATGGCGCGTAACCAGATGGCTTAACTTGCCGCTCTTCAAAGCCTTCTCAATCTCTTTCCTTAGACTGATACAGTCATCTATCAAGTGACCTGTATCTTTGTGAAAATCTCAGTAAAGATTCGGGTCTTGCCCTTTCTTGTTCGTCATAGGCTTTAGTGCCTTAAGGTAATGGTTCTCCATCATGAGCACCTCTTTTGGTGTCTTAGTGAGCGGAGCCCAATGTTTCTCTCGGTTTTCATTCTTGACGGCTTTGCGATAGCCGATGCGATCAATTGTGTCTTGCTCGTTTTCTTTGAAGCGAGGCCTCTCATCATAACCGTCGGACTGACTTGCCTTCCAGACATGGTTTCTGTTTTTGTTGCACCTGCCATTGTCGCATGAGTTCACTCTTGAAAAACGATCTTTAGTGTAAGAGTTTTTGCCTCCTGCCAATAATTCTTCAGTCTGCGCAACAATTTTTGCTGCCGCCAAGAGTTTGTCCCACTCCTTAGGCATACCGTCTTTTCCTGTGATAGTCCTGATCAGACTATCACAACGGATGGCCTTTTTGAAGTGGGCGCGCATCAAGTCTTCCCTTACAACTCCAATCTCTAAACACTCTTTGTTGAAGCGTGTGATGAAATCTTCTAACCCCTCATTTTTCCGGCACCAGATGTCTGTCACTTCAGACGTATCGCGCTGATAACTTCTCTGCTGACTGAAATGGGTTACAAATTAATCTCTGAAGTCTACCCATTACTTGACTCTTCCAGATGGGAGGCTGTCGAACCATGCGCGAGCAGCCCCTGTGAGAGTTTGGACGAACATATTGCACCACATTGGCATGGTCCATTGTCTTAGAACACCAACGCTTGTGAATACTCGGACATGATCATCAGGGTCAGTGAGACCGTTGAAGTTTCCCACTGTTTGAGGTAGCTTTGCTTTTTCTAGCGGGGCTAGAGCGATGCTTCGGATAAACTTCGAGTGTTCAGCAGCTTCTGCTGGTCTGTAAACAAGGCTGAAATCATGCTCTGCTTCTTCGTTGTTGACGACGCGCGGCCTCGGTCTGTAGGACTCATGATTTCTTTGCAAACGGTTGAAAACTGAAGAACCTTCGTCATCTTGCCAAGTAGGATCATCCGCATCAGTGTCATCCCACTCATTGTTTTTGTTGCGCGGCCCTAGCCGGCTATGCAGTGGACGCCTTTGTTGCACGTTGGACGGATGATCATAGTAACTGTCTGTTTCCCCGTACATATCGCGCGTGTCATGCATGCTTAGTCTTCTCTGGGGAGGAGGTCTGCTGAACTGCCCTTGAAGGTTCTGCTGAGAGGGTGCCTGGCGCTCACCCTGCATTGGCACAGGAGGTGTCACCAACAATGGTTCCACTTGCAAAATTGCATGTTGTGCGCTCAATGACTGGTAAGCAGCATTGATGGTAGCAACTCGATTAGCATACCAGGGGGCTAAGGTTTCGCCCTCTGGTAGGCCTAATAACGCCGAGATGTTTGGAGCTGGATTTGAGTTTGACGGTCCAGCAACGTTACTCGCTGGGGTACCCGTTTGAGTGACACGGGTGATACTCGCGCGAGGTCACCCAGTGTTTGTTACTTCGCCTTCGACTAACTCGTCAGTAGGATGGAGTTGGACGTGCGACTTGTCCTCCCTCGCTCCTACTTGAGAGTGTGTACCGAAGCCGAAATCGGGTATTCTCTGACCAGCCATGATCGAGAGAACAAAAAAAAAGCTCAGAAAAAAAGAACATGAAGTGATTGTATAAATCGGTGGGCGCCAATGAAGAAACACGGAACTAATTTTAGGTTATTTAGTTGGGTTTATGTTTCAAACATGAGGGTTAATCTTCTTAATCCTTTCTGAGCTCGAGTGAGATTCCTTTCTGCAAAACAGTAACACCCCGTTAAGCTCGTTAAGAGGGGAATATGGGGGTTTCCCTCTTAACCACTCTCCGGCGTGAGAATAAGTAACTACTTTGAGGAAATTAAGTGTGTATTAAGAGTGAGAGAGTAGAGAGCAGAATCCTTTAACCTGTGTATGAAGGTCCTTATTTATAGTCGGAATGGTGTAGAAGGAGATGGGTTGATGGGCCTTGGGCCTGAAGGCGACGACAAGGAATATCTGGCATGTCTCTCTGGTGACGACCGTTAGTGTCTTCTAGAAGATCCCTGGTGCTGGCGCACCTTGATTGTAGCCACGTGTCTGGGTTGTCGTCCCTATAATCCTTCTGACATCAACAGGTGAGTGGAGATCGTGAGGCAGTTGTCACCGCCCCCTGATTGGTGCCACGTAGGCGTCCTTGTTTACCTTTTGTCTCCTGCATAATTGTTAATCGTGGAGCACGATAGGGTACAACCTGCTGGACGCTGATTGGCTCGCTCTTCTGCCACTCGTACCTTTGACACTTCCTGAAATTGCCTTGCGCCGTAACCCTCGCGCGACCTTTGGTGTGTGTCCAAATAGCCGGCGCAAGGCTTAGGAGTTGAGGACTCTTATTTAGGATACTAAGTATGAAACTGATGTTCTATCTTGCTTGGACCTCGCGCACGGCTTAGGTTTTGCCTAAGTAGCCCGCGCGGGGTCTGAAGATTAACCAGTTTAATGTATAAGGAGTATGGTTCAGCGCGTGACCTGACTGGTCTGCGCGGCTTTTTTGAGACCATACCCCTTCAACTTGTTCGTACTCAATCCTCAAAATATTATTTGCATATTCCAATGATATCAATTGAACTAATCATGAACCATCAGTAATTCCAGCAGAAATGTTCTTTGAGTAAAGTAATTTTATTAAATTATAATGGTAATCAAAATATTATTTGTGAATTTAAAAGCAAGAAACTACATAACTTGGGGAAAAAATTTATTGCAAAATTTTGATGAAATCAACAGAATTGAGTGTGATCAACCAGTGAGCAAGAAATGTGCTTGTGTAAAGTTATAGTTCCATTAAACTCTAATTACAATCAAAATAACATTTATGAATTTCAAAATAAGAAGCAGCATAATGTGGGGGGAGGGGAAATACTTATTACAGAAACGACCATCTTGTTTCTCTGTGTAAACAAACGTTGACCGTTATCAACTCAGGTGGTATCAATGATTTTGTAAGTCCATCACCACTATAGGTAGCCACTACCGTATAAACAAACGTCGGCCACTTCGTTTACTTGGTTGCCGATGATGTGAGACTTGAACTCACCTGCTGCAATTAATTTCCCCTCAAATCGGTTAGGCAAGTCGAATCGATCTTTTAATAGCTCAGATCTGCAAAGAACCTGGTGAAAATGGTAGGAAAAATGTGAGGGTGATGGTTTCAGATGGACGACGACATTGTTTTGATGGATTTGATGGAGATTGTGAGACTGGTGGTTTGTGAATGCACCCAACGATCATGGCAGATGTTGTAGAAAGAAGGAGATGAATAAAGACTAAAATACCCTTTTATTACCAGATTTCACAGAAAAAAATAACTGGATTAGGGTCAAAGGACATAACGTGCAAGGTTTTGAAACAATAAGTACAAAGCTCATCAATTTTAAAGACAAAGGACACCGCCTGAAATTTAGTATATAAATAAAGGACAAAACTTGCAATTCACTCTTTTATATTTATAGGTGGGAAATCATAAAATATCGAGTAAATTACAAAAAACGTCATTTATGTATGTCACTTGTTGCAAACTGTATCATTTGTCTTCAATAATTACAGAAAACGTACTCGATGTTTGCAAACAATTGCAAGTTATGTCCTTTAGCCCTAACTCAGTTAATTTTTTGTGGTTAAATCTGATCAAATGGACCCCACATGAGGGTATTTTGGTCATTTTACTTTTATGTGAGGTCCATTTGTTCAGATTTAACCACAAAAATACCCTCATGTGGGGTCCATTTGGTCAGATTTAACAACAAAAATTAACTGAGTTAGGGCAAAAGGACATAACTTGCAAGGGTTTGCAAACATCGAGTACGTTTTCTGTAATTATTGATGACAAAGGACACAGTTTGCAATAAGTGACATACATAAAGGACGATTTTTGTACTTTACTCTAAAATATCATTTTTCTATGATTATCTCCCCTTTCTATAAAGGAGAGTTTCCGCTAACATAAGAAATGTTTACGTGTCGATCCCTGAGACACACACTTCATGCATTTCTTATGTCATTTTACATCACTTCATGCATTTCTTATGTCATTTTTACATCACTTCATTTTATTAAATAATTTTCTTTTTATAACTTCATTTAACAAATTTAAGCTAAATCTTTTAAAACATGTGTCTAATCATTTTGGCTCCATGTTTTTCTAGTTTTAAAAATTGAAATGAACATTTGCGCAACCCATTTAAACACTTAAAAACCCTAAACAACGCTTCAACCTCTAATTTCAAAATTCAAACCCTGCTTTCTCCCAGCTTCTTCTCTTAACTTTGTTCTTTCATTCAAGAGTAGGGTGGATGAATCGAAGATATCAATTAGAAGGAAGATGACGATGGATGTTAAATCGAAGGTTCGTTCTTTCATTCCAGGTATAAATCGTAAACGTGTTTGTTTATATGTTTCATTGTGTGTGTAAATGTATTCGATTGTGTGATTTTCTATTGCAGCTTCACAAGCAGGTTAATTTTGACCTAAAGTTTTCTTATGTGACCGCTTCTCCACTTGGTGTTCTTCAACATGTTAATTTTATATCCACTCATGTACTCTATTTCGCGTTGATTGTTGACAGATGGTTTTACACTATGTATGCCAAGTGTTTGATGAAATGCCTCAATGATTTTGTTTGTTTTTTTCTGGTTGAATGCGTTGTTATTTCATGGTTGAATGCCAAGTGTATTTAGAAGTCATCCAACCAGATTTTGTAGATGTTCAAGTTTGTATTTATTTGCTCTATTTCCATTTCCCATGAATTTTCGAGTTGTATTTGTGGACTTGTGGTTTAATTAGAGAAATCGACAATGGAAGCGACTGTAAATTTTGGGTTAAAGTTGTTTTGTTGCGTGAAAGATAAATAAAGGGGATTTGGAATTGTGTGGCTGATACAAGTTTGGTATTTTAATTTTAAGGGTAGTGGTAAATGATGGTGGTAGAGGTAGTGGTAGGTGGTGGTGGTTGGGAGAAAGAGGGGTGATGGTTTCTAGTTTGGATATGATAGTGGTGGTCAGTGGGTTCATGTGCGGTGGTTGTCGAGAGAAAGGGTAGGTTGGTGATGGGAACATTATAGTGGTTTCAAGTGGTGATGGTTTGAAGAGGAGAAGATTCTATGGCTAGGGTTGGGGAATTAGGGAATATGGTGTTTATTTATTAATGAACATTTTAAATAAAAACATGAAATGACTATAATACCCTTAAGTGGATAGGAATAACTGAAAATTTTAACTTGGTTAGTGCTAAAGGATGAAAGGTATAATGCATTTTTCAAATAAAGGATTGTGACTGTAATCATTGAAGTTAAAGGCTATTTATTGCAACCCTCTATAAATATAAAGGACCAAAAGTGTAATTTACCCTAATATTAATATTTTGTTTTTCTTAATAAGGGTTTTTTTTATCTTTTATTTAAATGGTTATATATATAGAAAAACTGATTAAATATGTAAAGTGACAAAACTGCCCCTAAGTTAACTGTGATTTTTGGATTGAGTTAGATGGTTGGACTAAAATGACAAAAAAAAAAAATGGGAAAACTCAAAGACCTAAAGGAGAAAAAAAAATTTGAACTAAAGTAACATTTTGAGCCAAACCAACCTTAGACCATGCGTAGTGGGCAAGATTCTGGGCGTTTTCCCCCCAATCACGCCTGAAAACGCCCTCCCCCCACCCCCTCCTGCGTGATCCGGCATTTTTCGCAAAAAACCCCTACCGGCGTGCTTTGAATCACGCTAAAATGACAAATTTTTTGGCCAATCAGATGGAGATAGCTGGAATTTGTGCCGGAATGGGATGAATTCGAGTCAGAATTGTTTTGTGGTTAGCCGGAATTGTTGCCGGAAAAGCTGTATAAAAAACGAAGAAGAAGATGAACTGTAGAAAATGTTTTAAAAGTTTAGTTTTGACAACTTTGGTCCCTGTGGTTTAGATATGTAATGTTTTCTATTTAACTTTTGAATTTTTTTAAGAATGTAATGTTTTTTATTTAAATGAAATTTAATTAATTTTAATTAAAAAATTTAATAATTGTGTAATGATTGACGGGACATTATTGGGCATTATCCCACTACGCTTTTTTTTTTTGTAAAAACGCCCAATAATGCTCTTTTGCTGACTGGACTGCCATATGGCGGAAAACATTCAAAAGTAAGAGTATTATTCACTAAACCACTACGCATAGTCTTAAGAACTAAAATGACAATTTACACTTTACTCTATTTTTTGTTGTTAAAAAACGTATACTACTAACCATCATTTAATAAAGAGAAAAATGCCCGGATAGTCCCTGTGGTTTCGTATTTTTTCACCTATAGTCCCCAACTTTCTAAAACTACTTGAATAGTCTCCAACTTTTCATTTTTTGTTCCCGGATAGTCCCTGGGTCTAACTTCAGTTTGTTTTCTCTGTTAAGTGGGTGTGAAATGACCAATTTACCCTTTCCTTTAAAAGGCCAAACCACAGGGACTATCCGGGCATCTTCTTCAAATGGCCTTAGTTCTCTAACCCTAATCTAAATACACACATACATCCACAGACACACCACAACTCAGCCAAACACACCTGCTCCCCTCGAGTTTCTCCGACAAACCCCTCCCCTCTCTAGTGGAATCGGAGACGATGCAGGTGGATTCTCCGACGAAACACCCCTGCACCCCTGTTACTCCGACGACCTCACCACCCGCACCCCTTTTCCCTCGAATTTGCTGGACGGCGGCAACGACGGTGAGAAGGAATCACGACGGCGGCAACGACGGTGGTCGCACGGACGACAGCGACGGCAGTGTTGGCCACCTCATTTCAGTTTGGTTCGACCCGATTCCGGTGCGGTTCAGGTTCCAGTTTTGATTCGGGCTCTAGCTCCGTGCAGGTCACAATTTGAATTCTCAAAAACACCTTTTGAAATCTGCCAGTTCACCTCCGTCCCCATTGTTAGGCCTCTGCTTCCCCTGATAATATAGTGAGCCTTTCACTCATCTAGAGAGAGAGTAATTCATAACTTCTAGAGAGAGAAACCGAGATATTATCTTCTCTCTCTCTCTCTCTCTCTCTCTTACCTCAATTACAGTTCTTCATCAATCAAGCATTCATAACATCAACGGTTAATCAGTTATGGAAAGCAATTACTTCGATGTTTTTGTCTTAGATCCATGGCTACATAATCAGTTTACACAAGTCGAGCTTAGAAGCTTGAAATCGCATATAAGTAGCTACGATTCGTTGATTTTCTTTATGTTAATCGGTGATAATATTGCAAATTCGTGTTCAATTTCATTGCATCAGAGATTTTGCTGCATTTATTGTTTCGATGAGGTGTTTTGTTCTGTTTTTTTGTGTTAATCGGTGATAATGAGAGTTTGAGATCATGTAACAGTTTAAATTTATGTTTAATTTCATCGCATCTGAGTGTTTGTTGCATTTATTGTTCTGGTAAGGATTATGGCAGTTCAGGTGACTGTGGTGGTGATGGTGGAGGGTGGAGGAGGGTGATGGTGGGTGGAGGTTGAAGATGAAGTGTGGTGGTGAGGTTTTTCTCTAAAAATGAAGAAGATGCCAGGATAGTCCCTATGGTTTGGCATTTTAAAGGAAAGGGTAAATTGGTCATTTCACACCCACTTAACAGAGAAAACAAACTGAAGTTAGACCCAAGGACTATCCGGGAACAAAAAATGAAAAATTGAGGACTATTCAGGTAGTTTTAGAAAGTTGGGGACTATAGGTGAAAAAATACGAAACCACAGGGACTATCCGGGCATTTTTCTCTTTAATAAAAGAGAAAAAAAAAAAAAGAAAGAAAAGAAATAAAAATTATAATTATTTGATTTTGGTTGGTTGGCCTGATGCTGGAGACAGCCTGTCAGCAACAAAGTTCCACACTCTCTCTACCCTCTCTCCACACTCTCTCTCTCTCTCTCTCTCTAGGTTTCAGCTTCAGAGATCCAGAATCTCACTTCTCCTGGTAAGTTATTTCATCATTCATCTCATTTTCTTTTCAATTTCACCTTCCTTGTTTCAACTTCGTAGTGTAAATTACCTGTTTCTCTGCATCAGTTTCAAATAATCTTCACTTTGACCTTATATCTGATGGATTTTTACTTTAACTTATGGTTATACCGAGTGAAAGCATTGTATTAGTTGCTTAATTTGACATGCATTAAAAGTTATGTGTAATTATGGAGTTGAAGTTATTAGATGGATCTAGGGTATACAAGTTAGATTTACAGTCAATTCTTCTTGTAGTCAGAGTTTGGTTAGAATCTCAAGTTACATTTTGCTTAAAATAGGATGGATTGTTTGGAATAATCGAAAATATTAGGGCTAGAATGCAACTTTTATACCTACAGTTAAAATTTGCAATTCAGACATGTCACATGTGATTAGAATTAGAGGTCTGAACAGGTTGCTTGTGACCTACTTAGGATTGGATTGGTAAAAGCTAGAAATGAGCCGAGCTTAAACGACCTTTATCACGAGTCTCAAGCCTTATATAAAGCTCATTTCGTTGATGAGTAGCTCAAGCTTTGTGCGGTGTGTACCGGGACCGTTTAGGCTTGCGATGAGTTGACTGAGTATTTAACTATGTAATGTAATGGTAATTGAAAGGCCAAATGTATGGTCTACTCCTTATAAGGCCAGCTCGCATTACCACCTGAAAACTTCGTTTTCAGACACATGAGTTAAATATCCATTACATCGATCATGATTACTCGTATATCGAAATTGTTCCTAGATAGTAATGTTCAAGGCAGTTCTCTGTGGCTGCATAGAGTGTGAGAGCCGAGAGGTCTTCATATCCTATACCTTTTTCCTCAAAACCATTCCACGTTATTTTTGATGTACGGATGGAAAGTGTATTAGCATAAAAGTTAATAGTAGGAACATCCCAAATCTGCTGCAAGTTTTATAACTAAAACGTAATATAGAGGAAGTAAGTTGATTAATTGTCACCCCCGGGCATTTGAAATCCGGTTATCTTTTAGCATTCTTTTTGGCATGTCTTATATGTTATTGTGATTGTTTAACACGTTTATTTGTTTCCTAATGTAGGCAGTTTAGTTGGCTAGCTACTTGGAGACGTAATAATAGTCACTTACACTGGAATGTGGTTTTCTTGCACGACAAGTTATCATACAGAGTTCTTGATTACGGGCCATTGCAGTTTCAACAATTGCTAGTTCTTTGTTGTTCAGAAAGACGTCTCTTTTGTAACCGAAAATTGAAGTTACGAGGGGGCTTTTTTGTATCATCCATGCTGTCGGATAGCATGCGTGGAACCTATTTTTTGGGTAATGCCCCTGACGAGCGTAGGTGCTGATGCACTCGGTGTGGTTACAATTTCTTGTGTTGCTGTTTTAGGTCTTGTTGGTTTACTCTGCATAGCGTACTCCTTCTATCTCCGAGACCGCATTCGTAGTCAAAGTCAAACCCAACTCAGATACTTCGGTGGCCCGTCAGTTGTTAGAATAATCTTCATCTTTTTCGCAATCTGGTGGGGTTTTGGGGAGATTCTACGTCTAGAATTCTTGAGGCGTGACGGTCGCGTATTGCATACCCTTGATTCAAAATGGCAGGAAACCGTATGCAAATGCTACATAGTATCAAACCTAGGATTTTCAGAACCGTGCCTATTTGTCACTCTCGTGTTCCTTCTTCGTGCTTCATTACAGAACACCGACTCGGGCCCGTTATGCCAGAAATGGAACTTCAGAACAGTGGGTTACATTCTTCTGTGTATTTTACCGCTCTTCGCTCTTCAAATGACAGTTATTCTACTTGGACCAACATACGAGACGGATCTTCACTTGAACAAAAAGGGCTACCTTTTCAAAATCACAACCGAGTACCCAAATGACGTTGCTCGCTGTTTTTACCCTTTATTAAGTACCATATTTCTCGGTCTTTTTGCCACCATGCTAACGCTTTATTTGTTCTGGCTTGGGAGGCGGATACTAATTCAGGTCATCAATAAGGGTTTGAGAAAACGCGTGTACGCATTGATATTTTGTGTTTCTAGTTTTTTTCCGTTACGGGTTTTGCTACTCGGGGTATCTGTTAAATTCAAGCCTGGAGATGCGGGGTTTGAAGTTGTCGCATTCTTGGCTTTTCTTTCTCTTTTATGTTGTGCTGGGGTCGGGATTTGCATACTTGTTTACTTCCCAATTGCAGACTCTTTGGCGTTAAACAATCTGCAAGATATAGAAGCTACACAAAGGAGTATCAGGGAACATAACGACACTCTGTCCCTAATCGCTAACCATGGCCCTCCTGATGATTATATCACGAGCCAACAGTCAAACCTGATAGGTTCAACTCAGCTTCATAGTTGGTCTTTGGGGCCAGCCTCATGAACATGATGGTGAATCAACATATGCCAACTCATTTTTGTGGTGGACAGCAGTTTGTAAAGGTCTTAGATTTAATAAGAATTTCTATTTTTCGGTTATGTATCTGCAATGTCGCCACCACCCGCCTTTGGGTTTTTAACATGTACAATCGTTAATGCGTGTGATGATGTTTGTTAATCTGTAACGTCAGTTGCCTGTTTTTAACGTGGCTGAGATCCGAACAAGTTTTTGGGTTATTGTTTACGATGATGTTTTCACCTCCCATCCATTGTGTGCATCTGTTTTCGGGTTGTTTGAATTGAAAACGGTTCATGGTGTCTCATTTAGTGAGCGTGGAAGGGGTTGTCAGTGAAGACAGTGGTCCTCAAGATGTGCGGTGGTGCCAAGATTTTTTTCCATCGGGGACATAATTCGTATGTCTATAATAAGTGTTTTTACCAGGTTGGGTCCAGAGGCGGACCCACCCTTTGGCCAAGTGGGCGGCCGCACCCCTTGAAAAAAAAAATCTAGTGTATATTTTAGGCAAAAAACCCGACCGCACCCCTTGAAAATATGGTTAAACACCTCATCCGCACCCCTAGCAAATAATTCCTGGGTCCGCCATTGGTTGGGTCATCGATATTTTCCTGGATTGAGTCGGGTAAACAATATTTTAGGTTTTGAAGGTGATTTTACCGAAACATTTAGGGTTTTGATGGTTAATTAAGTTTAAAATCTTTAAAATCAATGATATTACTGATTTGGTGTTTGTTTTACTTCAATATATATGCTGAGTAATATTGCTAATTATATATTTTCGACATGAGTATAAATTATGACTGCGAATTCCTATGTAAAACAATCGTTTCTTGCATACCGGGTGGTCTCTAATCCGTGATAATAAAACAGAAACATGTTCCACAGCAATATCTAGCCGATCTTTTGACTTGGCTGATTCTGTCACACACCATACCTTGCAATAATACAACTCTTTCTGTATGATCACTTAAACCGTTCTGAAGGAGCTTTGCTGATGTGTTGATGCACCGTCAACGCAGACACAGGGGCATATACCTGATTACACACTCATGTTATTTTATTCAAAATATACTTACAGAGTTACAGAAATATAATTGCTGGTTATGTTGCTAAATAACGCAACCCGAACATTACCTTTCTGGAATCTGAAAGCAATTTCCCGTCGACAAGACTCTACAAAGGATTCCAGACTCCAGAGAACTCAAAAGTGGTGGCAGCTACAACTGATGATGCCTGCACGTGGGACCCAATAAACGTTCCTACCTCCTTCGAGTTTTGTAACTAAGAACCCATTTTCAAGCTGAAATGATGCATAATGAGCAGCCTGCACAAGCTGTTCTTGTAGCTTGGAGAATGCAAACAAGCAAATGTTTTTGAGGTTTTGTTGCATTTTTTGCAGTTCACCTGATTTTGCATCTTGTTTTTGGTAGCATGCAAATATAACAAGTCAATGCTCAAATTTATATACAAGAAAGTGTAACAAAAAATAAATGGTATGAAGTAGAGGTGCAAAATGAGCAGAGTTTGGACGTGTATTTCCAAAGAGATTATTATTGTGATTTAATGCATAAGTCATAACACGTTCTAAATTATTTTATTCAAAAAGTTATACTACTACAAGAATATTATGACTTTAGTAAATCATGTTTGACGCACTGCTTATTTATAAAACAGATTGAAACTATTAATTATTCCGGGTCAACACCATATAGAAATTACCATTTTTGAACTAGGGCTGTAAACGAGCCGAGTCGAGCCGAGCTAGACCCAGCTCGGCTCGAACTCGATTCGAGCTGGCTCGGCTCGAGCTCGAATTTCAAATCGAGCTGAGATTTGAGGCTCAAGCTCGGCTCGATTAGAATTCGAGCTAGCTCGGCTCGGCTCGATCTAGCTCGAACTAACAAAGAACCGCAAAATTTATTACTTAAAAATGAATTTCTTCATAGCCTAAGGGCCATAATTTCCATTTAATTTTACCATAGGGCTAAATATGCAAGTATAAATAGTTAATTCACTTTCTCCATTATCTTTACCTTCTTTTATAGGGGAGATACTCTCTTAATTTTTGTTTTCTAAGCGATGTGGGACAAAAAAATGATGGATGTAAACCTTATCGAGCCAGCTCACGAGCTACGAACCGAGCCAGGCCAAGCTCGAGCTCGGCTCGTTTACAAACCGAGCCGAGCCGAGCCGGCTCGTTTACAGCCGAGCCGGCTCGTTTACAACCGAGCCAATTTCGAGCCGAGCTTTCTTCGAGCTTTTTTCGAGCGAGTTTCGAGCGAGCTGCGAGCCACGAGTTTTTTGAACACCCCTATTTTGAACTACTATCTAACCTACCCATTTTCCAACCTTTAATGAGTTGTACAAAACTAGCAGGTATACGCGTGCCACACGTCAGGATAACGACTTTTTTACGTTGTAGCTGGTTGTCTTTGAAAATCTAAACGTAGAGAAAACACACTTAATAACAATATATTCAAAAAGCACTTAAAGCTACGTCACTGTAATTAAGAAATTGAATAAACAAAATTTAAAATTATGTTGTAAATAAAAATAAATAAATAAAATTTATGTCATTAAAACAAGTAGAAAATAAAGTTTGTCATAAAATACGCATTAATAAATATTAAAGTATCAATGCTTTCTTAAATGCAAATCAATGTAAACCAAAAAAATGTAAATTGCCAGTTGTTTATAAATCAAGACTTGTATGCAATAAAATTGTTCATAAGTGTCTTAAAATTGAATTGTTATTACATTGTTGTCCCAAAGAGATAGATAAATAAAACAATTAGAAAAGAAAAGATAACACACTTGTACAACAAAGTGTGCGAGTCGAATCATTCTAGCAAAAAAAAAAATGGTTTCTCAGATACAGCAAAGCCCAGAGATCCTCGAGCCTCGAGGCAAACAATGTGTTTATGTGGCGGTTAGTGTGGAGCCCAGAAGAACCAATCGTATCCTTTTTTTAACGGCCAACGAATCGTCTAAATAGACTACTGGCAAAATTCATCATATCGGAATACACTCGCCTTCTGAACCGGGGAAAACCCTCACCTAGGGCCGAAGCCCGTGAACACTCGCCCGAAGGCACGACAGTGCGTTGAGGTAAAACCGCTCAGTTCAAGGATCGAACTAGCGATCGTCGCCTACTCGCCTAGTCTTCCATCATCACCAGGTGCCTTAGAAACTAAATGCCGAGGGCAGGAATTGAACATGGGTCACTTGAAACACCAGTTTTCTCCCTTACCACTCCACCACTAGCTCATTGGCAAGAACCAACCATTTTTCTCCACCCAATTTTGAAATCTTCAACTAGCTCCTTATTATAAAGCCGATAAAATTCACTTTTCCACTCGTTATATCGTTCTCCCAAAACCGCATTGAACCAAGATGGGAATTTTGCAACTATCAGCCAGATGCAATAAGCATGTTTAGTGGAGGGCATTTTCACTCACACATATAGTTGGTCAGTTAATATTCTGTGAACCTTTCACAAAATGAAAAACATTGATTCAGATATTAAAAGATAAAATGTTCCTTTCACGGATAGTTCATATGGTTTGTAATTTGTAACGTATTTAGTTTCTAACAAAAAATTTTAGCATGTCCAAGTTAAGCACTCATATGGGAAGAAGATCACTTCAAACAACATGAGACGAAGGGCAAACATCAGGTGCGTCACGAGCACCTCCTATACATGAGTAGACTTTGTGAATCAAAAGGTTGTACATATAGCTTCTTATGTTGCACATAAAGATTTCTATTAAATCCTATAGAGATTATTTATATCTAAATTTTCGCGACATGATGATAGAAACCAATGAAACATATAGTACAAGTTCTACAACACCTCGCTGTGCCTCGCGCTTTCTAAAACCAAATTTATAAGATTTCAATAAATACTGGTCTTCTAACTGGCCATAATAATAAATAATCTAATCCAATTACTAACAAACATTAAGCGGATCATAAATCTTCTTTCAACTTCATATTTTTCCATCTAAGAACATGATCACTATCCGTAACATTCCAATTAACAAACTTAATTTTCTGTTAAATGCAACCCTAGACAAATTAGTCAAAAAGCCATATGCCACATACTCATTTACACACATAACTTTAAAGTTTCAACCAGATTGTCTTTAGATAGATTAATTACTAAAAAAATGCTTGTTCAAATAATAACTACTATTAATTTCCAAAAAAAAAAAAAAAAAAAAAAAAAAACCTTACTACTTTCACAGTATTTTTTTTTTTCCAAATCTCTGATAATTTTTAACAGCATCAAATTCACATAACATTGTTATTATCGAAACATTTTTTTGCTATAGCAATGTATATAACACGACATTGTTCGGTGACTGATCGAATGTGTGCGTGTCACTTTACAGGTGATTAATCTGGGAAGATGAGGATGAACCCTAATTTGCGCTGGGATGCGATGTGAACTCTTTATAACGTGCGCACTGCTTATCCAGAGCCGTTCTGTTTCCAAATAGATCGTATGTGATTTTTCTAACAAATTCAATAAATGTAATTTTTGGATAGACGTATTCGCAAATGACTCTGTGGCCCAATGGATAAGGCGCTGGTCTACGAAACCAGAGATTCTGGGTTCGATCCCCAGCAGAGTCGTTTTTTGGTTTTTTTTGTGGGTCGCTAAACACCTTTTTTCGACCTTTTTTAAAGTAATTAGTGTGTCCAATACGATATATATTTCGATAGGTTTTACATTAGAAATACACTTTGTGTGACTTTCGACCTCTTTGATCCGCTTTCTTTGTAGTTAATATTTTTATTTTACGCGTTTAACCATTTAGGTATTAAAAATAACCGGACTTGAGAACATGTGTCGGAGACAAATTATGATTTTGTTGTTTTTTCTTTCTTCTATGGAGTCAAATTGACCGTGTTAGAAAATAGTTTGATTATGACTTTTCAAGTTAAAAGATAGTCCTTTTGGATGACACATTTAAATTACCTCCTTTCATGTGTTCGACTTTTGAATGTTTTGGAGTTATTGCTAAATACTCCTTTTGGATCACACATAGTTATTTACCTCCTTCAGTCATATCTATGTTAACTTTATCTTCAAAAGGGGAAGGTATATTATAGTTAAAAAAGTTTGTTTTATTCCTAGGTTTTGCAGTTTGTTTTATTCCTAAGTTTTGCAGTTTTAACAACTTTGGGACACGTGTCACTCATTAAATGCGTCTACATTTTAATTTCCTGCATTTTTATACTTATCTTATATCAATTAATAATTAAATAAGAAATAATCAATTAATATTAAATCTTATCTTACTTTGAATGTCGGATAGAATCATTCTATTTAATCTAATAATATATTATCTTCAAATTTAAATTATAAATTAAAGATTTTTTAAATAATAACACAAAACAATAATTTTAAACATAAAAAAACAATAATACGCTCATAAATTTTTTTTTAAATACAAACAAAATATACAAAATAGTTATTAGACCTTAGATCAAACTTTAAAAATCACTAATTAGGAAGGGAAGCTTATAATATAATTCTGGTTTTTTTTTTTTCTTTCAAATTGGGGTTCTAATCAATTCGAATTAAACTTAACCAAGTTTATGACTTGATTCGAATTAAACCGGACCAAATTTATGTTTTTTTAATGGAAATTGGTTTTTAATAAACCAACCTTTGCCCCATTGGTAAATAATAATCTTACCTACGTAATTAGTATACAATAATCCCACATATCAACATGTTGGTACTCAATGAACTTTCGTTAATTTTTTTTTAACTGAAGTTAGTTTTTAAGTTTTATTTATTACACAAACAGTCCCTGTAGTTGTAATTTACTAGTTTTAACTATTTTATAAAATTTAATTACATGGCCCTTGACGTTTTTTTGTTTTACAAAATAGTTAAAACTAGTAAATTATAACTACATGGATTGTTTGTGTAATAAATAAAACTTAAAAACTAACTTCAGTTAAAAAAAATTAACGGAAGTTGATTGAGTACCAACATGTTGATAGGTAGGATTATTGTATACCAATTACGTAGGTAGGATTATTATTTACCGATGGGGCAAAGGTTGGTTTATTAAAAACCAATTTTCCTTTTTTAAAAGAATCCAATAGCATATTATTTACTATACAAAATTACATTTATTTAACCCGTGGTGTTTTTAAAGATATAACTTTTTTTTTATTATATAGTATAGATTCGCCCCGCTTGCGGTATGCGCATATAATGTATATGTGTGGACGCTCGGAAGGCAAAAGTGACATTGCACTAATTTTAACATTATTTTACTAAGTTCATGAAAATAACGTTAAAAGCGGAGGACGGTTAATCATGTATCATCATCATGTGGTGGCGTTGATAGTAGAAAGACAAAAGGGACCATGCACTAATCGATCTTTGTCCCGATTGTTGAGTGTTATGTGTCTTATATCCAAGGCATGATGCAAAACTATTATCGAGCCGGGGCTCTCACTGAAAGCAGCCTCTCTATTCCTACGGGGTAGAGGTAAAGCTGTCTACATCTTACCATCCTCAGACCCTACCTTAACTTTGCTATTGGTGGGATTTACTGAGTATGATGATGATGATAATGATTTAGTATATATAATTGGATTTGTTGAACCTGTATAATACAGGGGGTTTATAAAGATATAACTTTTTTTATTATTTAGTTTATAAAATTACATTTATCCAACCCGTGTAATATACAAGGTTACAAAATTACATTTATTTAACACGTGTAATACACAGTGTTTTTAAAAATATAACTTTTTTTATTATGTAGTATATATAAGTAGATTTATTCAACCCGTACAATGCACGGGTTTTTATTATTTGGTATATAAAATTACATTTATTCAGTACAATACATGGGGTTCTTAAAGATATAATTTTTTTTATTATTTAATATATAAAATTAAATTTGTTCAACCCGTGTAATAAACGAGTTTTTTTAAAAAATAATTGTTTTAATTTAGTATATAAAATTACATTTATTCAACACGTGTAATACACGGGGATCTAACCTAGTATCTCTAATAAAGCAAACCATTGGGGGACACATGTCACCCTATGGTTGATGCCAAATAAGCAACCGCATAAGCATACATGTGGCATATCTCAAATGGGAGGACATGTGGCATTGCTCTAAGGCCAGGATTGAGAAGCTTCTTTAATACGCTATACTCTCTCTCTCATTCTCTCAAAATCTATCATACACCCTCTGCGAAAGTCTGGTGCGACTATTAGAGAATCGTATAATGGAAGTTTCATTTATACTCTCTCTCTCAATCTTCGTTCTTTAGAGATCTAGGGTTTCTCCATCATCGATCATTCATCTGTCTTGATAATCAAATGTTTCATTACCATGGTTCATATCACAATTCGCAAGCAAGAAGGTTAGATTCTCCAATTTTTATTCATTTTTTCAGTCGATAATCTTTATACGAACTGTAATAGCTTATTCTTGAAACCCTAACGTTGATTTAACATATATTTGTTCATCGATTAGGGGCTTTTAAAAAACCTAAACTTTTTCATCTAATCTATTTGTTGTTTCTTCTTGAATATGATGTTTTTATTTTTTGAATATGATTTCATTTTTATTGAATCTGATTTTCTTTTCCTTGAATCTGATTCTGGAAGTAGACGACGGCAACGAAGTCTTTGTTATGTGTGAACGCCGTAATCAAGGTTGGTGATGGTGGTGCCGAGTGTTGACGTCACTGAACCCTAAATCACTAACAAAGGCTATATTTATTCGATTGGTAAGATTAAATGGTTTTTAGTTTTAATTTATGCTTTCATTTGAATCAACTATTAGATTTTCGGTTTTCGGTTTTCTAATTGGGGCTTATTTAAGGACGTGATTACTTATATTGTGCGGGGTTTTGGTTCTTAGATTAGGGCTGAATGGATCTTGATTTAATAATATATATTTTCGACCTTATGATTTTTGTGTGCTAGGTAACTTATGGTCGGGTTCTTATTAACAAACACACTGACTAGAGCGAGTACATCGATGTTGATATCAACGATTGTACAATCAGTGATGATGAAGGTAAGTTGTTCATTGCAATTTTTTGAATTGTATGACCTGGATCTGGATATTTTCAATTTCAGTGGCGTTTTCGTTTGATTTTGGAAATGATTGTAGGTTTTGAATCGTATCATACCAGCAAGAGAAGATGCAAAGTTTTCTACAAAAATTAAGAACAAGTACAGGTTCATTGATCAGGTAATTATTTTTTACAAAAAGTTAAGTCAAATGGTTAGTTGAGATTATGACCCTTTAACGGTGTGCTACAAGTGTGCTAATGATCATATGACTACTTGAAAGCAAAAAAGTTGTGTAAAATGTGTGATCGGTCTGAGAACCATAAGAAAGTGTGAAAGAAGTGTATAAATAATATTCCATTTTTCTCTTATTACTTCATATTTCAGTTTTATTAACTGTTAAAAAAGTTGTGCTTTTTGTCACACCCCGACCGCGTAAAACAACAAACCGCGGCGGAAACGTCGGGGAGTCGTGTGACAGAATTATTGTTTCACAACACATGATGATTAAAGTTAAGTTTTACAAGTTTAAATTATTACATTGTCTTAGTTCAAACAAAACACATAACATAAAAGACGATAACTTTCTTGATTTTAGATTGCTAAGGCCCAAGTCGCCCTAAGTGTAGCTTGCTCACATCAAACATTCGCTCCTGAAACATATGTGAAAGTAAATACGTCAGCATAAAAATGCCTGTGAGTAACATAGGTTTAGTGTTGAAGATTCATGACTCTGAATGTTAAAAGAAATGTTTAATGAAAAATAGTCATGAACCTTATAAAATATTTTCTTTTATAAAATCATATGAAAATCAAATGATATAAAAGAATGATGTATGGCTAAGTAAATAACCAAATGAAAATAATATGTATAAAATATGTCATGTCTTATCTTTGTTGAAGTGGTTTAGATAACGCCATGATATGCAATACAATACAATAAAAGCATTTATATATAGGAAGTACTAGTGGCGTATCCACCATGCTTTTATCATATTACACACGTCTCGTTACTTAAATCACTTATTAATAACCATGAAATAATGTCTTGTTTAAATGTCAATGTCCAATGTCAAATGTCATGTGTAAACAATGTCTAATGTCAAGTATAAACAAATGTCTTTTGAAATCCAATGTCATGTACAAAACAAGGCCTTTGAATAACCAAGAGTTAAAATCAAAAGTTATGTTTTGAAAACCATTGCTTTTATCGATATGAGCATTTATTTGGTTTGTCTATCGCATACACTCAAGCCTTGAGACTGTCGGATAAACCCTTATCAGGATCAGGGTTTATAAAAAAAAATGTATTCGGATTCTGTCATTCCCCTTCCGAAATTCCTAGAAAGCGGGAACGGGATTTGTCAAGTCCTATAGCGCTATTACATACTACCGAGCGGCGTGATCAATGTTAATGAATGTACTACTAACCCGTTAAACGTACCAAATGTCCTTTTCAATGTAAGCATGTATTGAGAAAGGTCTTTGTAAAATCATGCATTAGGCATACTCAGTCAATATGCCAATAAAATGTCTTTGAAATAATGTATTATATGTAATATGTAATAAAACATGTATAATGTCATGAAAACGAAAAGTAAAGTTATGCACATATGCTTCACCCCAAAAACATTTGAAAACGTAAAATAGGGGAACTATGTACTCACCTTTGGGTGCGTTTTTATGTGTTAACATAATTCCTCAAATTGTGTATTCGTCCTAAATTAAGTAAGAACGATTTAATAATAAAAAACCTACAAAAATACATAAGTTTCTCCGATACTTAGAATTTTCACATAACTTTGAGATTTTCTCGAAAAGTTATTATTTTTTATTATCTTGGTGTATTTATATATATATATGAGTTCATATATATTTTAAAAACTTTGCGACTTGAACGATTTTATTGGTGACCCTCATCATGTTATAAGCAATATATCTACGATTTGCGCGTCGTAATATATATACTCAAATGTGACATACTAATAATAACGTAATACACATAATCTTGTAAAGTATTAACATGTCATCATACACATATTATAAAACACATAACACATTGTAACACATAAAATTTACCCATGAACAACCCATTATAGTGTATGTTGAAAAACACGTATTTTAGCGATTCGGTAACGTTTTTGGGCGCCGGAAGTCACGTATGACTAACCAAACACCAAGTAAACTTAATATAAGTTAAAATACTTATTTTTATATAAAAAATATCAGTTTACTTACTGATCTAAAACAGTTTTATAAAAATCCTCTGAAAAGCCGTTTTTAACCGTTTTACCGCATAGTTTTGCATTAAACGTTACCCTAACCATCCCAACTCGTAACGACTTGATATTTTAACATAACCCATGTTATTTACTGAATAAAATAGTGGTTATAATCATGATAGTACAGGTCTCACATAAACCACATAAATCATGCAAATTTCACATATTTTACAACTTTCTAAGCTATATGTACAACATGCAAAACTACCAAGTTATGTCATAATTTTTGTAATTTCAAAACATATCATATAACTTTATTTTTCATGTTTACTTACTGATTTGAATGAACATTTATCATATCATGCACAAATCATCAAACATTTGCATTTTAACTATCATTCAAGAACATGCAACAACTTAAAAATTCTCAAACATGTCTAATAAATTTTCGGCCATTTACATGTCAATATACTAACATTATTTCAAATTATAATTCATGATTCAATCATTTCTTTATATCCCTAACATATTTGCACATAATCTTGTTCATGCAAGCAAACATCCTCAACAAGTATTTATCAAAAATCAAACTCAAATCTCATACACACACACACACACACATATATATATATACGGTTATATATACACATATATATACTACCATTTTTATTTTGTATCAAGACCCATTTCTTTTAGATTTCAAGTTTGTGAAAAATTCCAAGATTCAAGAGAAACTTCCAATCATCAAGAACAACCAAGAATCAAGTGTATGATTTAAACATAAACTTTATACCTTCAAGATTCAAGTGAGTTTTTGATGAGATTTTGATGATATGGAGCTTGAAATCACTTGAAAACACCTTGGAAACTCCTTTGGATCTTCACACCAACTTGAAACTAGCTTGGAATGGAGTTTAATCTTCAAGAACAAGGTTGCAAAATTGAAAATGGGAGTGGTGGTGGTGTGTACGGTTATGTGGGAGAGGAAGAGAGTGAGGGAGATGGAGTGTAGTTGTGAAGGTATGATGAAGATCTCTTGAATATTCACCCCATACTTATAATCATCTATTCTAAATATCTTGTCCATACAATCAAGCAAAGATCCAATAAAATAAAAATCAAATCTTGGAGTATGGTGGTGGGTCCTTGTGATCGTAAATTCCAAGGGGGGGGGGGGTAAATGTAAGTTTGAATGGTAAAAATAGATAATAGTTGGAGGTTAAGTGTAATGTCTAGTGTTTTAAGTGTATGATGCCTTATATAGTGTGTTAGGGTGTTCGGGGATCATAACTAGTCCAAAAATAATAAAACAATGTTTCTAGCAATATTTTGGTGTTCCGGGTAATGTCCGGTTGTTCGGTTAGATACCGGTTCGTTAAAGTGTCAAGCTATTCCGTTTAATGATCTTTATGTTACTTTTCGTGACACTTTTAATTCCCGATACTTAGGAAAGCATTCAGGACCATTTAGTCAAATTTTTGCATGTAACTAGCTTGTTAAAAAGCTGAATTTTGCTGAAAAATGCAGAATTCTGCACTTTGTGTGGGTTTTAGGCACTTTCCGGCACTTAAACTATCACCTAGTGACGCAGTTGTATCGCAAATAGTTCTAAAGTTCAAATAAACATGTTTTTGCCATACCGAATCCTTCGAAACTTATTTCTAAGTTATGTAAAGGGTATTTAGGGTATGTTTGGCTTATGTCACAGTTCCGGTGTGTACGTCGCGTTAAACTGGTTATGTTTACGTAACGGTTTATGATTTCACTTCCAGAACAGGTTTGAGAGTTCGGAATTGAACAATGATTGAAAACGTGTAAATGTTACAAATAATTAACAACTACTGGAAATTAAAACACCATATTTTATTAAATAAAGAATTGTTCAGAAATGTACAGGGATTAAAATACACAGATGTCACACTTTTCAAGCAAATTACAAAGAAATTAGATGTTTTGTTTGCGGTGTTATAGTTTTGAAGAACGGATCAATAATTTGAAGGTGATGTATGTTTTGTATCCATTTTTTCTTTTTCTTTTTTTTGGGCCTATGAAAAAAGAAATAATCTGATGTGCGAATTGGGTTTTTTGAATCCTTCAATCAACTATTAACCCTATTATTTAGTGTTTAATAATTTTGTTAGGATTGAAGAACCAGCTTTGTTTGTAGAGCGATTAAGAACAATCACGGGAAGGATCAAACGGTTTAATGAACAACAAGATAAACCCTTAAAGTCACAACCTGCTTTGTCTGATTTCTCTCCTCTTTGTTTCAATAGGTGTGTGTTTTTGTCACTTCAATTAGTCATGTTTTTAGTTTAATTTGATTAAATAAGGACTACTTGCAGGCTTGTGTCTCCAATTCTTATCGTTGTTAATGAGATGCGAGGATGAGTCAACAGGGGTTTAGCAACTATACATGAAATTGCAGTTCATGGGAACATGAGAACAATACATGAAAATGGAGTCGCAAGTTCCCTTTACTGATGAGGCTTCCATCCAACCTAATGATGTATTTGGTAAAGATATAGTCACATCCGCAACAAATCGTGTTACATCTAATGAACCAAGTAAAAGGATGATTTGTTTGTCTCATCAAGGTCCTTTCATTTTTGCTACGTTTATTCATAATTCGGATTCTTTATTAAAATTTGTTAAGATTAAACATGCTTAGAAGTTTATTATTGCGTTATTTTGGTTTTGTGATTCATTTAGACATTTGGTTGCATACACACTTTCCTTTAAATTGCTTGGAAACCAATATTTTATATTCTTTAATGATTATATTTTTCATTGGTAAATAAAATATAAAAAGAATACTTGCTCAATTTCCTGTTTATATAATTTTTTTGTTCAGGTACATATGCTTTTTGGTTACCCAATCGCCTATGGTTTCCTCTGTATGTATTGGTAGGTGTTGCAGCTTTAAAGTTAAAGATGTTTTTCATCTGTATGTATTGCTAGGCCTTGGCGCGTGTGTATGGGGATAATACCGTGTTAATGTTTCTCTGTATAGATACTAGCGTGAGTGGTATTTCATTGTCGTTTCATGTTTATTCTTTTCGGTTGTATTTCAATTTGGGGTTTTTGTTTTCAGCAATTTTGAGCATTCAACACAGGTTAGCTTTATCGTTGCACACTGGGTGGGGGTGTGGGATATAATTTTTATGCTTATGCTTTTTTGGTGTAGATATGCTAACCATAGGGGTGTGAGGGGCTGGTACTTGTGTGCGTCTTGGTGCACGTTTAATCGGGCTAGAATGTATGGGTGGTCTGTTACCATTGATTTTCAGTTCGACATATTTCTTTTCGTGTTTATTCGTTTGGCATAGTGTTACTTCTTTTCTTGGGGTTTGGAATTAATAGGTGTAGTGTGAATTCGTAAAGTGGAAAATGGACTGAGAGAATTAAATCAAGAAGGTAGAATATGCAGGCAAGGATTTGCTTCATGAGATGAAAGGATATAAATGGAGGCTGGATCCTAATTTTTCCATCTACACACATAATTTACTTTGGGGTACCTTCTTTCTTATTGAAGTTGGTTGTAGAGTAAGTGTAATAAAAAATAAGCAAGCTCACAACTAAGTTGGGAGGTTAGATACAAACTAAAAGAGATAAGCGAGCTTGGGCGTAGCTGGAGTAACCACAAAGATCAGTATACTTGAGCTGGTATGTTATATTATATTATTTAAGCTATTGATTACATAAAAAATAAGTCTTTTAACTTCTTATAAACATTGCAAAATTGATGTGTTGGGTAACGGGCCAAAATCAAAGATAATTGTGTTGGAGTAAAAGGGATTCGGGTCAACCCGATTCCATTTGACCAACGTAACAATGAACTGTTTTGACTTGACACACCCACCCCTATTTTGCCACCTATACTTGCAACAATTGTGTCTGTTCTTTAACTTTTTTTTATCATCTGGATTCATATGACAGTGCATTAGATAATCTTTATCAACTGGATTCATATGACAGTGCATTAGATGCATCTTTAACTATTATAACTGCTGTTAAGAAAAAGTTTTTTTATGAGTGGCTTGAGATAATCTTTTTCTTCATGCATTCACTTATCTTATTTAAGTATCGTATTTTGTTGTGAGTTAATGGGCTAATTAGTAATTACACTGAAATGTTACTTAGGGTGTGTTTGGTTTGTAAGTGGTTTGGATATTGTTATAGGTTAGAAAGAAATGTAGAGCCAAAAAAGATATGAATCAGATATCTTTTGCTTTGAACTGTGATTAGAATTAAAATTGGAATTTAATCAATAACTTAGGACAATGAAGAGGTTTTCTTATTATTTATATTTATTTTGGATAACAAATGAGATTATATTTTGAAGGCAAACATATTTGATTCAAATTGTCATTATAATAATGATCTGTTGATTCATGTTTATTATAATCAATTCATACAAAAATAAAAAGCAAAAAATGGAACATACCAAAGGGTTTAAAGGTTGCCCAAACTATGCTCAAGTTCACATCCTCAAAATTGTTAGGTGGGAAATGGGTGAAACTATGCCTGACAATCTTGGGCCATTTTAACCCAAACCTATCCTAACCTAAACTCATTCTGACATTTTTTTAATTGGCCCATCCTAACTTAAACCCATTTTGACCCAAACCCAACTTGACCCAATAACCAACCCAACCCAACCCGCCGATTTTACCACCTCTAGGTCAAATGGTTAAAAGTCAATCCAAAGTATGCTCAGTCTTTACAACCATTTAAACTCCCTTTTTAGTAGAATTGCATTATTATTTTTAGGTAAACATTTTCGCAGTAATATTTACCTTCTTAATTATTCATAAAGTAGAACTGTATTATTATTTTTAGGTAAACATTTTTTTGCGTTTGAAAATTATTTCTGATGTTGCATATAACAAAGGTTCATAGTTTTTGTAACAAATGTTCTATTTAGTACGTTTGCATCCATTATGTCACTAATTTATGTAACACTAAGCAGTTAAAGCGGTAAAATAGCGGATAGCGGCCAAGGTCCGCTATACGATATATAGGTTATAGCGGTGGTATAGCGGTGATATAGCGGTAATTTTTATACCATGCATAATTTATGTATTGTTATATATATTATATACATATACCATTAATTTTATATTTTTTATATATAAATTCACAAGTATGAGGACTAAATATAAACTAATGAAGATGAAGGGGGGTTATATGTTAAAATACCCAAACTTAAATAACCCTAATCATCCCCACTTTCATTATACACCGTTTTCCCACTCCCCTCCTCTTCTTCATCAGGCAGACTACCCTGTTATCTCTACAATGGTTCAATATCATGGAGCAACAACTGATTTTTGTTCGAATGAAGGTAACAATTCGTTTCACTTAACCGATTTGGTCAAATTTTGACTAATATCTGATCTAATTTTGACCGATTTGGTCCGATTATAGGTGACTTTTGACCGATTGTTTCAAACTTTGACCTAATTTGACATTGACCGCTATACAGGTTTCCAAATAGCGGCAAATAACGGCCAAATAGCGGGCTATAGCGCCGCTAATAGCGGAACCGCTATGAGCCACCGCTATTTGGACCGCTACAAACCCAGACGTCCGCTAACCGCTATAGCACCGCTATAGCGCCGCTATTAACTGCATAGATGTAACATGGCACTTTGTTTCTATTTTATTTTATTTTATTTATACAGTTAATGTTTATCTAAATAATTTTCTTCAACCCGAGAAACAGAGTCGGTGTCAAGTTGGTTATACTAGAAAAAGATGAGAATGTAACCAATAAGACAACAAATGTTGTCTACAAGGAAGTTTTTTCCGGGATTTAATAATTTTCTGTTTGTTTCTTCCAATGTATGCGTTTGTATAGAATATTACATTTCAAAGTAAATAATATGGTTTTGGTTGAACCCGCGTATTACGCGGGCATTAACCTAGTTTGTTAATAAAGAAATGTTAATTATTATTATTATTATTATTTTTATTTATTTGCATTATGTTTCTCTAATATATAGAGGATCCTGTACATTAATTCAGAAGTGTGAGAAGTGTATTATAACACTATATATAACACTATATAACACCATATAAACATAGTATAATACTATGTAACACCATATAACACTATATAACAAATATAACACTATATTTTGTCTGATAGCATGTCTATGATATATGTATAGTGTTATATAGTGTTATATAGGGTTACATAGTATTATATGGTGTTATATGGTGTTACATAGTGTTATAATGTGTTTATATGGTGTTATATAGTGTTATAATAGACTTCTCACACTTTTCACACTTCTGAGTTAATGTACACTATCCCTACCCAATATATATATATATATATATATACATACATATTTTCTTGCAAGTTTATAGTCTGCACAAACAAGGAAGTTTGTGGCAATGTTCAACAACAATACATTAACTGAAGTAAAACCTTGTGCAATGCTTATGTATCCTAATTCCTAAATAATAATAAACTTAAGGCCACTGTTAGAAGAAAACTAGTCTCATTAGTCCATCAAGGGTATATTAGTCTTTTTAGTTTTCTATTATGTCGAGTCCCTGAATTCCGGTGTGAAGTCAACGAGGCTTGTCTACGTTGTAATGGATCGGTCTTGTCTTCCTACAAAAAAGAACACCGTTAGCCTCGCCACGGACCCCCCCGGGGGGGGGATCCGTGACCAAGCTCCAGCGTGAGAATATGAAAACTTGCCGGAGGAAAAGGAGCTTGTTAGGATCTGAGTTTGGATTGATTGTGTTTTATGTTTGAATTAAGATGAAAGATGAACAAGTAGTGCAACGGAATATAAATGGAAACAAACTTTGCACACAATCAAACAGGAGAATTGCTTTCAACATACAAGTTTAACATTGAACCGAATGCTTGAATTTATTACAAGATTCAATTACAATATGTAAGTATGTAACAAACTCCCCCTCAGCCTGAGCTCATAGTGATTGTTCGTACAGGAATGAAAGTGATGAAGAGAGCTCATAGAACAGTACAGGGTACTGTTCTATTTATAGGCACGGACAAACCACTGTGTTGGTGCATGCGTCTGTCGACTTCATCTTGTATCGAGTCTTGTACGTAGAAAGTTAGATCAGTGCACGTAGTTCAAGATTTAAAGGTATTTCGCTTGAATGGAAGGAGTTTCGCTTGAAAGGAACTTGTGCAGTTTCAAGCGAACTCAACATATGCTATTTCGCTTGAACTGACAAGTAGTCACTTTCAAGCGAACTCAAGTGCCTATATATACCATTGAAGCGAATTCATTTGTAATCTTCTTGTTTCCGGTAGCGAAGCTCTGCCGAAGTGTTCTCAGACTTGTAATCGATCTTAAATTAATATACGAACAGATGAAAGGGTGAATCTTGCTGAATTGAACTTGATACTTGTGTTTCCGCCACTCGTATTAAGATAAACTCTTCTGATCGACTCATTTGGGTCTGAAATCGATCCTACAAGTGGTATCAGAGCTCAGGAGGAAGAGTTCATACCAATTCAGTGGCAAATTCTGTTTTTCTACACCTTCTTTCAAAATTAAACAAGTTTCCACGGTTAAAAACATCTGATTTTCACACATCATGTGCGTAATACTGTTTTAACAAACCCTAGAAAGTTTTAGAACAAAATTCGACCATTTGATTGACAAATTAGACAAAAATCAGACCGATAGTATGACATCATGCTGAGTTCGCTTGAATAGTTCTGGTTGGTTTCGCTTAAGTGTGTATTTTTACTGAGTTCGCTTGAAAATTGGTATTGAGTTCGCTTGAAGAGTACACTTTGGGGTTGTTTTCGCTTGAAATTCTGGGTTGTTTCGCTTGAACAGGGTTTCGCTTGAGAAAGCTTGTGGTTTCGCTTGAAATTGTATCAGAGTTCGCTTGAATAGAGTGATCTTGGTTATATTGTGTTTTCGCTTGAATTTGACAGTTTGTGAATTTGTGTAAACTGAAACATGGAAAACGAGTTTTATAATGCCTTTGCTGGTCCTATGAACATTACTCAGAGTACATTGTTTGAGAATGAAACGGGGACATCACAGAAACCACCTAAGATCTTGAATATTGATGATTACAATGGTTGGTCCGAACGTTTTGGCAATTGGGTTGAAGCTTATCATTTGGATGCTTGGGAACACACTGAAGTCCCATATGAAAGGCCCACAAGGAATGGTATTCAGTTAACAATCAGAGAAATGAGTGCTGATGAGAAAAAGAAGTATAGAGATGAAAAATTGATGGTAAGTCTGCTTCAGCAAGCAATTAAAGAGGACATTTTGATTTTGCTTCAACATGATGGAAGTGCATATTCAATCTGGACTGAATTGGAAGCAAAGTCTATAGGAAGTGATGATATGCTTAAAAACAAGATGTCTCTCATGAAGAAAGAATTTGATCTATTTCGTGGGTTGAAATCTGAAAATACCAAACAAATTATTGAAAGATATTGTAACTTGGTGAGAAATATGACGAAATTAGGGATCAAAAAGGATACTGATGAGCTGATTGAGAAACTTGCTGATGCGTTACCACATGATACTTGGGGAACATTCCTGATGATGTTGAGAAACAATCAGAAGGAATATAAAAAGTTAACATTGGGAGAATTTATCAAACATTTGGAAGCTCAAGAGATGGAGCAAAGAAAGATTGCCAGGATGAAGAACTACTATGGAGAACAAGATATCGGCTTGTATTTCAAGAGAGGTGTTAGTGAAAAGACAATTTTTTCTCCAAAGATTGAAACTGCTTATAACGCAAAAGGTTCTTCTGAAAATGCATCTCAGGGATCAAGCAGCACAACAGGATTCTCTTCATTTCCAACTTATGATCCACAGTTTTCTACAACAAAGAGTGGCAAAGTTCTTCAATGCAACATTGTTTTAAAGCTTGAAAATGATCAAAATTATACTGAGGAAGTTGCTAAAAGTCACATGTCTTTGTTGGTAACAGTGCTTGAATCTTATGGAGGATTAGTTGCAGGAAGGATCGGAAATCCAATGCTCAAGAAAGAGGATTACGATCAAATTGATGCTGAGGAAATGGAATTGATGGATATTAAATGGTGCATGTCTAGTGTGTTGAGGCGGGCCGAAAAGTTTAAACAAATCACAGGCAGAGATGATTTTTGCGAGGCACATGTTTCAACTTTAGGTTTTGATAAGTCTAAATTTACTTGTTTTCGTTGCAGGGAAAGGGGGCATTTCAAGAGAGAGTGCACAAATCGAGAAGCGAGTGGAGATCAAAACCCTTTCGGAAACAACGATTACTACAAAAAGGCGATTTATCATCAAGTCACACAACAGCCATATCAACAACAACATGCACCACATCAGGCTCAAACTGCACATGGTAGAAAAGAAATTGAAGATTCAAAGAGAGCATGTCTGGTTAATCAGGGCAAGGATGGTGGATTCAGTTGGAATAAATACATTCCAACAGACAGCAATGTGTGTTTAGCAGATCAAGATGATGAAAGATTGCCTGAAGGTTTCAGTTGGGACAATTTTTGCCCAGACCAAGAATTCATGGCCAAATAAATGTCCAAAGAGATGTCAAATGTTAAAGCCTGTATTGCTAATGCTTATGATGAGTATTGGGCTGCAAAATACAGAAAAGTCAGGGAAGCTGAAGAAGAAATATGGAGAAAAATTGAAGAAGAGGAAGAAGAAGAAGAAGAAGAAAGGTTAAAAGCTGAAGCTAAAGCCGAGAAAAAGAAAAAAGCTGAGTTTTTCCAAGCGAAAAGAACAGCCAAAGATGTTCCGGAATTTGAAATCAAAGTTGATACTGAAGCAGTCAAAGTTTCTGAAAAGTGTTTGAATTGTGATTCTTTGATCATACAAAACAACGAGCTACTACACAATATAAAAAGATTGAAAGAATCTTATGATACTTTGAACAGAGAGATTAACAAGTACACTGAGTCGAACAGTGAACAAGCCGTTGCATTGAATACACTCAAAGGAGCTTACATGAGACAGCTTGATGACGTCAACTATCACACAGAGAAGTGTGCTGAGCTGGAATTGAAGCTGGCAACACAAAAGATTGAAACTGAAAGAGTCAACAATTTATTGAAAAGTTACTCATGTTCTACTTTTGTTGTTGACAGGATTTACCCAATCGTTGAAAGAATGAAGACTTTTAAAGAAGAGAAGACTTTGGAAGAAAAGAAGTCCGAGACAAAAGAAGAGGATGAAGTAGAAATTTCTGGTAAGAAACCAAGTGTTGTCTACAATAGATGTCCGCCCCCGGTCGAAAATGGATATTTGTCTCGAAATCCAAATTCCGAAAGAGACAAAAAGGAAATTAACTTACAGTGGGAGTCAGGGTCATTGGATAATTTGCTAGAAAATATTGATGTTACGTTCACATCGTCTGACACTGATCATGAGTCCGAGCTGATTAAACGTGTGGTCGATCAGGTGTTAGATAAAGATGACATAGAGGAGTCAAAACCGGAGTCCACATCCGAGTCAAAGTCTGGGTCCGACAAGTCAAAGTCAACAATCAAAAAGGATAAATGGGTTTATGATAAGGAATTTTTGCTATCAAAATCTAATTTGAATGAAGAACCAGTCAAAGTAGCATATACTTTGAAAGATTCTGACAAATTATATTCTGATGAGATTTTTCCAATAAGAAGTGTTAGAATTGAAATGATTAAAAAGGTTTTCAAAGTTACAGAAATTAATATTTCTGAAATAAAAGATTTAAATCTTTCTGGAAAACCTAAACAATACACTTCAAGAGATAAACAGAGAATTAACGAGAAAATGGGTTACAATTGTGGTTATAGTTTTCAAAAGAAACCAAACCATAATAGTAATGTCAAAAAGAAAGGTCTTGGATTTAATCAACCGAAAAATTATAAAAATGAAAAAGTTTATAAACCAAAAACTGTGTTTGTTTCAGGAAAATCTTTAGAAGATGAGAAAGAGCAAGCGTTCAGAAAGCAGACAAGCAAAGAATTCCTTGCCAAAAAGCAAGAAGAAGTGAAGAAAAGTGTTGCTCAGAAGACTACAGAGACAAGAACCTGTTTTCAGTGTAAAACAGTCGGTCATATTGCTAGGAATTGTCCAAAGGCAATACAGACAAAACAGGGAGTCTCTGGTAAATTGAAAGAAAAAGTTGTTGAGAAAACTGAACTTATAACCAGAAAATTTACAGGTTTTGAAAATTCAACATTTGAAATTGGTGAATGTTCAAAGATTGTGGTAAAAAGAAAAGAAAATCTGAAAAATGAAAAATGGGTTGTTAAGGGTTCAGGAAATAGTTCTGGTGATGAATCTGATTCCACAAAATCAGAGGAGCCACGTGTTAAAGAAAAGGTTGAGAAATCAGTTCCGAATGTGGATGATGTGATTTTTCCACCTTTACGGGCTGAAAATTTTAAGAAGAGAGTTGGAAACGTTGAAATTTCAAATCAATTTTATTCTGACAAGAAGAAATTTGATGTTGATAAGTCTTTCAACAGAAATGTGAAACACATTTTTGGAAAAATGGTCGATGGTAAGGCCAAAGGAGTTAAAGAATTTTATGCTTCCAAAATGAATGTTCACAAGTCTGTTGAAAGTAAAGATGAAGAAGAGGTTGTTACAACCAAGGAAGGTCAGGCTTGGGTGGATATATTTTTCAAACAGTAAAAACCTGACTTGCCGGAGATCCCAAGTTTGTAATCGTGGATCAGGAATCGGCATCCTTCTTGATAATTGTTTTTGTGAATGAATTTTATAATGAAAAATTTTAGCAAGTTATACTGCAGGAATTGCCGGAACTCCCAGGTTGGTAAATGTGGAGTAGAAATCGGCATTTCGAGAATTCAACCAACAGATGATGATTGGTTGAAAATGTTTGATATTTGATTTTACAAGTGGTTAATCAAGATCATTAAGTTGAACTTGATTTAACTATCATTTAAAAGTATTGGTAAACAATGTGATGAGTTTCCCCGAACCTACAAATGGTAAAATCAACAAAACTAATTTTCCGGAAAAACCATTTTGATTAAAACAAACTTAAGTGTTTTGAGATCATAATGGGAAAATAGTTTGTTGTGAGGAGGAGTTCTGATTGTTTATGCCAAGTGGATGGAGAATTGAGGCAATTCGATTTCAGTTGTCATGCTCTTGTACAGTTTGTTTTCAATTTTTCTTTAGATGTATTTGTATTTTAGGGGGAGTAAGTTTTTCAGAAAATCCAAAAACATTAGAAAATTTGAAAATAGAACATTTGAAAAAGCCAAAAACATGATAAAATGAAAAATGAGTTTTTGTTGCATAAAAGAGGAAATCATAGTACATCAGTGGACTGTCACAACATGCTAAAGAATTGGAAAGTTAAAATGTGATAAATGGTCTCACTAAGGATGTGACGGTAGGCTCAGCTAGACTAGTAGATTTGCGATAACGATACAAACTTAAATGAAAAAGCCTAGTTCTAGTGGGAAACATGGTCGAAAGCATAGTACTTAGTTTTGTCCTTCTTGATTGTGTGCCTACTCAGTAATCGCTGATTGTCTAAAGACATAAAACTGGTTAAGTTTGTGAACTTTCACAACTTTACTAAAAAGTCGATGTGATTGTGCATTTTATATTGCAAAGATTTAAACTTGTTTTATTTCTTTATTTTGTTTAAGCATTGGACATCCTCTGCGTATACGTGAGTATCGACCTGGATGTTATTGCCTAAACGTTCTGCTTTATTTTTTTTGGTGTTTCGTTTAAGCTTTGGACCTCCTCTACGTATACGGAAGTATCGACCTGGTGGTTAAAGCATAAACAACTTCAACTTATTTTTATTTTCTTATTTTGTTTAAACATTGGACTTTCTCTGCGTATACGGAAGTATCGACCTGATTGTTAATGTTTAAACATTCTGCTTTGTTTTTGCACAAATCACAGTTGATAAACGTTTAAAGGCATTACTTGAGTCAGTGTATTGCATGATGAGGGGATATGCTGAGATCGTGGGGTCCATAAGAACTTAGTGCAAAATTAATATACCTTAATGTATCGGTAAGCATTTCGAAAGTTTTTAGATTGAGTTTAAGTGGATAACAATATCGTCAATCTATGTGAATTGTTTAGAACTTAAAATGAAATCAAGCTTAACGGTGTTGGTGATTTGTCTCAAAAACTGATCTGATCCTCTTGCACGAACTCACAAAAATATTGTTTGTAAATATTTCTTTATTGCATTTTCATTCAAAAATCTAAAAAGATTTTAAGTGTGTTTTAGCATAATTTTTGTAAAAATCCAAAAAGATTTTAGACAATTGATGTTAGAAAGCTGATTTTCAAAATTTCAAGTGCTAAACATGATGAACAAATTGTTTGGGAGAAAATGTTTGAGATGTTTTTGAAATGAAATGAGAAACTGAGGTTTTAATTGAAAAATCATTTATTGATTAAATAATTCCTGCAAGTGATAAATTAGATTTGAAAATCTTATCCTCAAGAGGTTATCAGAAAACTTATTTTTGGATAGAGATTTGTGCAGGTTAGACAGGTTCTGATATCTGAGAGAGATGAATTCCAGATTGCGATCCCAGCTTAGTGAGAGGGGGAGTCTGAGGAAATCAAGAAAGAGCTCAGAGTCAGGTTGAGAGATTGATTGTGGATGCTTACAATGGAGAATCTTTGGAGAGACCGAGCAGACTGATAAAGACTGAAGGTTTGACAATCGAAGACTCGACACTGAAGACTCGTCAACATTCGAGGGGGAGTCTGTTGGTGCATGCGTCTGTCGACTTTATCTTGTATCGAGTCTTGTACGTAGAAAGTTAGATCAGTGCACGTAGTTCAAGATTTAAAGGTATTTCGCTTGAATGGAAGGAGTTTCGCTTGAAAGGAACTTGTGCAGTTTCAAGCGAACTCAACATATGCTATTTCGCTTGAACTGACAAGTAGTCACTTTCAAGCGAACTCAAGTGCCTATATATACCATTGAAGCGAATTCATTTGTAATCTTCTTGTTTCCGGTAGCGAAGCTCTGCCGAAGTGTTCTCAGACTTGTAATCGATCTTAAATCAATATACGAACAGTTGAAAGGGTGAATCTTGCTGAATTGAACTTGATACTTGTGTTTCCGCCACTCGTATTAAGATAAACTCTTCTGATCGACTCATTTGGGTCTGAAATCGATCCTACACACTGTGGCATCTTTGCTGACGTCACCATGAAAGTGACATCTAACCTCCTAACAAACTCTAAAAACTGATCTGATACAAACACTGCTATGCTAACCACTGATTGTCACACCCCGACCGCGTAAAACAACAAATCGCGGCGGAAACATCGGGGCGTGTCGTAACAGAATAAATTGTTTCATAACCATGGCATACAAAGTTGTATTTTATTTATTAAACAAGGATGTTACATTGTCTTGAACAGGAAATACAGAGTTTATAACATAATTAAACAAGTCTATCTTCGTTTTTAGTCTCTAAGGCACAGGTCCGCCCTAGTGTCATGATCAACATCCTATGGAAAAGCTCCTGAAAACACATGTGAAAATAGGTACGTCAGCATAAAAATGCCTGTGAGATACATAGGTTTGTGAAAATATGATTCATGACTAAACTCGAGGAGAACTCGACCTTGCGATTATCCGGGCACTGCACGTGGCGAAAAGTATTCTCAATGCTTTCGAACCACTGAAGAAGCCCAGTCGCTCCCTCAGAACCACTAAACTTGAGTGGTTTAGCCTGGTTAAAATCCTTGTATTTGCATGGAACATTGTTGTTATTGTTGGCTTGGTTCCATTGAGCAAAGAGATTTGGAAATTGAGCAGCCATCTGCTCCGTAATAATTTCTGCCAGTTCGGCAGTCGCAATCAGATTGTCGCGTCGAGGAGGCATTCTAAAAGAGGAAACATGAAAAGGAACGAGTGAGATGATGGGATGAAGAGAATGAGATGAAACAAAATCAACAAAAGCAAAGATGGTGGTCATTCGTCCGCATTACCAAGCAAACAAACGACACACAGTGACTAATCAAAGTAAATGGGTCAAAAATAATGTATAATGAAGACATGCTCGCCTATAAGTGAACACTCATCCCAAGAATTCCCAGGTAAGCACAACTGGTCTCGCGTCTGATGAGATATATACGAAGTGCTTGCCTAGACAGAAAACCCAGAATACAGGCATTCACCCTTCCAGTTTGCACATGTTCACATTATTTAAAACCCAAAACGTTTGACGAGATTTTTGAAAATTTGAAGGCACAAGGCCAAAAACCAAACTGAAAAGGGTTCGAAACCATATAACAGAGGGTTCAAAACCTTACAATTGAGGGTTCAAAACCTTGTAATAAATCATTCAAAAACAGATGATTGTTTTTCAAAAATCGTTTCGGAAAATTTGGTTCTTGTTTTGATAATCACCTAAGGATAGGTGATGTATATGTTTTAAGATCTAAACACAAGATAACTTGTGCTAGGGTCCTAGAAAAGTTATAGTCTAGGTCAAAGCATTACTAATAACCTAATTCCATATAACCATTGGCTTTGATACCAACTCTTCTGTCACACCCCGACCGCGTAAAACAACAAATCGCGGCGGAAACATCGGGGCGTGTCGTAACAGAATAAATTGTTTCATAACCATGGCATACAAAGTTGTATTTTATTTATTAAACAAGGATGTTACATTGTCTTGAACAGGAAATACAGAGTTTATAACATAATTAAACAAGTCTATCTTCGTTTTTAGTCTCTAAGGCACAGGTCCGCCCTAGTGTCATGATCAACATCCTATGGAAAAGCTCCTGAAAACACATGTGAAAATAGGTACGTCAGCATAAAAATGCCTGTGAGATACATAGGTTTGTGAAAATAGGATTCATGACTTGTATTTGAGAAAATGTTTAGTCATGAACCTTGTAATTTGCTTTGTCTTGTAAATCATTTGAAAAACGATAAGATCAGTTGATATGTATAAGTAAATGTAAGGTTAAATGAATAACCATGTAAAATTAGTTTGTATAAGATAAGTTGGTTGTAAAACAATGTCTTATGAAAAGTATGTTATTTGTATAAAATGTAATATGTCTATACTGAAATGATTTAAATAACGTTACGCTATGTAATATTATACAAACACTTATATATAGGAAGTACCAGCGGCGTATCCACCATGTTTGTATCATATTACACATGCATCGTTACTCAAATCACTTACCCAAACAACCACCAATGTAACTTGTTCATGTACAAACCAAATGTCAAGTATTATTGTGTAAACCATATCAAAATGTCTATGTCCAATGTAAACCACCAAATGTGTATATCAATGTCAAATGTTTATGTTCAATGTAGATCATGTAATGTGTAACCAAAATGTCATGTATGGTAGTGAAATATATCAACTAAACCATATGTAAAATGCACAAAAACAAGGTATTGAAGTAAAACATAGTTTAAATCAAAGTTATGTTTTGTGTAACAAATGCATGCTATACTGATACAAACATTTATGCGGTATTGTTATAATGCATACATCCAAGCCTTGAGACTGTGGCGATAAACCTTTAAACAAATTAAAGGTTTATCTAAATTATGTATATCGAATTTGGTCATTCCTTTCATCCCCATACCCAGGATGTCCGGAACGGGAGTTGTCAATTCCTATGGTACCACTACCTACTAACGAACGGCGTAATTAATGTTAATGAATGTATTGTTCCATGTTAAACAAACCAAATGTCATAACAAAATGTAAGCATGTGAAAACGATGCACTAAGTATGTAATCAAATGAACATACATAGCGTGAAATGTAATGTAAAACGATGTACTAAGTAATGCACACAATGGGCACACCTAGCATAAAATGTAATGTAAAACAATGTACTAAGTAATGCACACAATGGGCACACCTAGCATGAAATGTAATGTAAAACAATGTACTAAGTAATGCACACAATGGGCACACCTAGCATAAAATGTAATGTAAAACAATGTACTAAGTAATGCACACAATGGGCACACCTAGCATAAAATGTAATGTAAAACAATGTACTAAGTAATGCACACAATGGGCACACCTAGCATAAGATGTAATGAAATCATGTACTATAATGTACTAACGAACATAGCATGTATATGATGTGAAAACAGGAAAGCATGAAAGTAACAAGTAGGCACATGTGTTCCACCCCAAAATGTTTGGAAAACAGTAAAAGAGGGGTCTATGTACTCACTTGAGATTGCTCAGTTGTCTAAAGATAACCACCAAGTAATGCTATAGATCTCGGAATCAAACGACACCTAATATAGGTAACTATGTTAATAAACCGGACCTAAATCGAAAGATCGGATAGAATGAGGTTTCGTAAACCAAACGAGTATGGAAACTCGTGTAATATGGTTTAACAAACCCTACATACTAAAACGAAACTTAACCTAAGTGTTTACGACCCATTACGACTCGTTTAGGAAGCTTATGCTACTTTAACGCGTCGTGCGCGTGAAACGCGTTCGGACCGCCTAACTAGCCCTATGACAAGTGTTATATGCCTAAACATGTTCTATAATCAGTTATGTGACAAAGGTTTAGGTTACATATGCTTAATTACCATTTATACATGAAAAGGGTATTCTAGTAATTTACCTAAGGCATATAAACTACCTATCATACAACTACTTAAACGATGTGACCATAGGGTATAACCTCGGAAGGTTATTCCCTACCTACTATGGTCACCTAATATATTTGGTCGGATCCTAATGATCGACCAAACTGGGTCGGGTTCGAAGGTATAAGCGATTTATTAGATCGCTTACCCTACGACCCTAGACAACGTGGTAATCAGTAGGCATAGTCCCAAGGGACTATGACCATCGTGATTACAATCACGTTGCGAAGTTCAAACGAACTTCGCATTGACCATTACTGGTCAACGCTGAAAGTCAAACAAAGTTTGACTTTCGGACTCGAAAAGCAATAAAATAAGGAAATGAACGAAAGAATACTTACGAAGGGTCCCCGAATGCTAACTTCGATTCAAAAATCTCAGGTATGAAACAATAGTTTCAACTTAGAGTTTCTCAAATCAAAGTTCTTGTGATTTTGAAGCATGGGGGGTGGGGTATTTATAGTATTCGGTCCACCGTTAAGATCGTTTCATGGAAACCGTGCCTTAATCGTAACCGTACAAGTGTTGGAACCTTATGGTGACTAGAAAATGGTTCTTATCAGCTGACTAGACAATTTAGAATGTGTGGTGTTGGATCAAACAGCTGCAAACTGATGTTAAAAACACTGCATCTGGTCTGATAGGCAGTCACGTAGCGCGACTGGTAAGCCTATAGGGCTCGCGCTACGCTAGCACCCCCCTGAATCAGAAAAGTTTCAGAATTGGCAGAAATGGTCCCTGCACGTGTTTAAGGCCTTTTTCGATGCGTTTGAACCCCGTTAACCTCATTTCAAGGCTCTAAAATGAAGTTAAAGTATAGGGAACTCAAAACATGCTCAAAAATATCTCAGATGTCGGTTCGTTTGGCCGTACGAACGCGATGTTCGCTTAATTACGACGGAATGCGCACAAGCGCGAAAAACGATCCAAATGACGCAACGAATGGATTTTTCTTATGGCGAACACTAAAATATAATATAGTCATGCTTACATAAATTTTTGGATGTCCGGATGTATTCAGAACGTAAGTTATGCGCGAAAATGCAAACTTGTGCACTTTTTGACACTTTTAGTCCCTGAATGACCCACAAGTTTATTTTAGCACACCGAACCCCTCAAAGCCTATTTCTAAGCTATGTAAAGGATATTTAAGGTGTGTTTAACTTATGGTCATGTTCCGGAATGTTCGTTACAGTTCAAATTGACATACTTTCGTAGTTTGTCAAGTTTAGTCCCTGTAAGCGAATTAACTTGTTTTTGCCATACCAAAGCCTTCAAAACTTATTTCTAAGTTATGTAAAGGTTATTTAAGGTATGTTGGGTATATGTTGATGTTCCGGAGTATTTGTCGCATTGAACTGAGTACGTTTACGCATCAGTTTGCGTATAACTCTCCAGAAAGTGATATAGAGTTTGGAATTGAATAAAAGTCAAAACATGAAAAATGAAAAACACAACCAAACAAACATTGGGATCAAATAACATTGTTTTATTGATAATAGAGCTGTTCATAGTGATTACAAGCACAGTTGTTACACTGATTACAATACATTACATAAAACAAACTAAACTACTACTTTAGCCTTCCACTGTGTGACTCCAGCAGTACTTGATATGGTCAGCAGTGCTTGACCCATAGCAGTAGATTGACCAGCTGAGCTTTAGTCTTCATCAGTCTTTGACTTGATCAGCAGTTGTAAGTCAGCAGTTGTAAGGATCAGTGGATTGGAGGTCATCGGATGTTGAAACCACTTTCAAGGGAAGAGACTTGTATACATAACATCTGCTTATTTTGGATCCACTGCTCTGATCCAGTTTTGGCTTTAATTATCTCTTCCTCTGATAGGGTTCAATCCCAACAATCTCCCCCTGGAAGAGATAATGCCAAAACCCTTCATTATTGTGGAGCTTTATTGCCTCATCAACAGTTCCCTTATTTGCCCTTTGAGTTGTAACTCAAAGTCTAAGGCATCTGTGTCATCTTCATCCCTACCAGTGGAAGATCAAGGAGATCCTGCAGATCTTCAAGACTTAGCCCAAGTGCTAGTTCCCTTGATATTTTCTTCACTTCTCCACTAGACTTGATCACAATCAGTACATGGGACTGTTTATCAGTTTTCCACTTTAGTACTTTTGAGTCTGGTGGGTTTCTTGGGAGATTTTTATTAGATGAGGAGTTTGGAGATGCTGGCCTTGTGATGACTGACTGAGCAGTGCTTTGAGCTTTAGCAAGTTCAGGAATATCAGCCATCATTTGTTTCATAACCATCTTTATCACTTCATTGCCAGCAGCTATATCTTCTGCTGTTTCTGTATCCATCTGTTTTTGCCTTCTTCTTTGATAAAGAAAGGCACCAGTTGGAGCAGAGGCTCTTTTGATTTGCAGCTTTGGTGGTCTTGTTGGAACCTCTGCTTCAGGATAGTCAGGTTTTTGAGGAATCTTTGGATTTTTCTTTCTTAATTCCTCTAACTTTTTGTAAGTAACCCTGACCTTGTCTTCTTTCCACCTCATCACTTGGTTTTTAGATCCAAACTCAGCAGTGATTAATTCCTCTTTCATTCTCCTCAGCTCCAATGCCTTATCAAGTACATTCTTCTTATACTTTGCCCAATCAGGAGGAGTGTGTTTGACCTTGTTTTTAATCATTTCTTGAATCCTGGCTGCTTCACTTTCAAGCTCAAGAATTGTCCATTCTTTGTACATATGTTTTTCTCCCTTATACTTCTTATAAGCCATGATATTTTCAATATAGTCTTTTCTTAGGGATTCATCTGCTCTTTCTGATATTTGCTGACAAACATTCTGTCACGACCCCCGACCCACCCTGGACGGAATCGGGAGCCGTGAACAGCCAAGTGGTACAGGTGATTATTTTAAAAATATTGCAGCGGAAATTTCATCAGGACCGTGAGTTAGGAAAAATATCAGAGTTTAGAAAACACCGGATTTTATTTATTAAATAGATGGGATAAACCCATGTTTTACAATGGTAGCTTTAATAAAGATAAATTTTATTACATAAAACAATATTTCTTAATTTGATTTAATTAATAAAATAAGCCACTTCTTGATGCCTTTCAGTGCCGTATCCATATCTTACTCCAATCTACTGTAATTACCTGAAACGCGTTTTAAAAAGGTTTTGTCAGCGGAAAATACTGAGTGAATCATTCTATTTAATAAAACATATTTGTTATAATTTACAGCATTAAGAGTTTTTACATTTGCTTCTTAAAGATTGGCAAAGACTTAATCACTGCAAAGTATAACTAGAAAACATTGTTATAAATTACAGTATTAAGGGAGATTACATTGTTTCTATATCAACCAACTACCCACGGTATTTGTCACTCGACCGGATCTGTGACTATGGTCATATCCCCCATTGGCTGCCCCAATGGTGACGATTATCAAGTAATGTATACAAAACCCCACATACCGGCTGTAATATGGTGATTACATAAACTTAATCCCTGTAATTATAACCTTGAAAATAAACATGCTTTTTTTTAAAAGTAATTTGATAAAAAGAGAATGACTCACTTTATAAGCATGCAGATTCATACGGCCAAAGTTTAGTCTACAGATAACTCTTGATATATTGCAGATTTATACAGGCATAGCTTAGCCTATTGATTAGTCTTGTAACCTAGTGCACATGAACTAGGTAGGTAACTTAATACAACATTTACGATAACTCACGAGATTAAAACCCTCACAACGAATGACAAAGTGCAATCACTTAAACATCCATCGGATTCACAACGAATGACAGAGTATTCCCCGAGTTCGGGTGGTACTCAAACATCCTGTCGGAATCACGACAAATGACAAAGGATAGTACTAAAACATCCATCGGATAGTTTCAATCGATCGGACATTGAATCGTAGCAGCGATTGAGTTAATACCCTGTATCGTAGAAGCACCCCGTTATACTAATTAGTGATTTTGAGACTGTTTCTACTATAACTCGAAGTGTATAACGAATTTCTTCGTCGAACGAACGCCAGAAATCAAGTGCCAATGCCTGCTATTTATACCCAAATTTTGACCAGGCTTGCACACCGTAAGCCTAATCCCTTACGGTGCGCAAGGGACACGAAATCACCCTAGGGTAGCCACGTTCTGGACTAGCGTTGCTGACTTGACGGATTTCGTAAATTCGATTTTGACAGCGAGATTTTAAGATAATCGTAACTAGGGTTTACCCCCCCCCCCCTGAGTTTTAGGGGCCCTGATCCTGATTCTGATTGTTCTGAAATTTGTAGGGTTTGTGCAGAATCACTTGGGTGTCTCAATTAGGGTTTCCTATTGGATAAAATAATAAACTAAATAGGACTTTTAATGAGGGTTGTTACATTCTCCCCACCTTAATAAAAATCTTGTCCTCGAGATTTGGGTTATGATATTTCTTTTAGACTTATGTCACATTTTAGTCAATAAAAACAATTTTTAAGGTAGATGACACAGAATTAAAATATCAAATTTTGTGAATACGAGTTGTACAATAAGTAGGATTTAATGGTTAAATGAATTAGTTTAAGAAATTGATGACAAACGAATGAAATGAAATGATATAATTTCCAAAGTGACTAGGTTCAAGCCAAAAGATATATGATCAATAGATATTTAAAATGAATATGAATGACTTTTAGAATTTAATAAAATTCTTTGTCAAAAGGAAGCTTACTTTGATTGGAAACTGAGGAAGACTTAGAATTGACAGGTTCAAAATGAAATAAAAGCATGGAAAATGATTTGTCAAATATTTATGATATGAGAAATCAAAGTGTTGAGAGGAGTGAATTGCAAAGATACATCAAAAGACAATAGAGTTAGTGTATCATTGTTTAGAGTTCCAAATTGTTTTAGCATGACCAACCATTATATTATATTTGTAAAACAAATGTAATATATATTATTTGTGTTCCTGTCTGAACCGTATTTTACATATCAAATATAAATACTATGTAATATATATTATTTGTTACATATTTTTACTATATGTAAATGGTCACCACTTTTAAATAAATACTATTTTAGTATTTTACTATTCTATGTAAAATAACTTATATTTACTATGTAATATATATTACAAAACACCGCAATGAAGTTATTATTTTACAATATATTTTATTATTTTGTAAAAGAAATCACTATTATTTATAATGTTAAATGAAAGTTGTAAATAAAGGTGTAAAAATATTTATTGTACAAAAGTATTTGTAAAATATTTTGTAAATATATATCACTTAATGAGTCGATTCTATGTGATTACTTATTTTTATTTTGAAACCATATAACGTTGTGAATGTTTTTATAAATGTTGTAAATAAGTGAAAACGGAGACTATTCTTATATATTACAATGTTCCCTTAACCCAACGTAGTTGATGACTATCATATTATTCTTATATAGTTATTTTCTTGTCAGAACGTTACGATACATAGTTACCACAAAACATGTGATAGACAATTATTTGTATAATTTTATTCATCCTTCTAATTCTTGTATTGTTTTATGAAAATATGTCTTCTCCTTACAGTACAAAGTAAAATATTTTTATATATAATTAAAATTTACTAAATAAGTATGATGACTTAATTTATATATATTAACTAGTCATTATCATGGTTGGATATTGGTTAGTGATGCCTTGTTTAAGCATAGGTGGCCAGTCCATGCCTAACTAAGGCTAGGCTATTCAATATCTGCCCTTGACAATAACCCTAGTATTTTAAAATAATACTAACACTATTACTATTAATATTTTATTACTAATAATAAAACTGATATTAGTAATAATTATCTAAACATACACTTAAATGGGAGTATAACTCAAACAAAATTTTTATACATATATATAAAAATATAAATTCTTCACCTCAATGGTTTAATAAGAATATAGTAATACTATTTTGTAAATTAGGTAATCACTTATGTAAGTTTCCATATATAATTAATTTATATATAATGTTTTTCGATTGAAGATGTTAAAGCAATAATTATTACGAAAGGCTAGATTGATGTTGTAAGAATCATTTAAAAGATACACTGAAATATGACAAGAATTTGTGTATCATTATCTTAACACACGATTTGTGTTAAGATGGCTTTTATAAATATATAAATAATTAAATCCGCATATGATATATATAAACGAGATTAGTGCAAGCTTTAAATTTTATGAAAACGTCAGTACAAGGTGATCGTGATCAAAGAAATGATTCAATGGAGTCGAAGATTTAAACAAGCCTATCATGGTTCAAAAGAAATGAAGTGCTTGTTGGGACTATTTTGAATATGATAGCTTCCATCCATCATATGGGATCTTGAAATGAATATGTAATGTGAGCAAGTCAAATAATTTGAACTTGATTTAAACAAAACAAGTTTTAATAAGAAAGTTCGGACATGGTCACAATAGAAACTATGTATGCCAAAGAAAATTAAGTTTTTCAAGAAATTTATTGACTCGATATCAAGGAGTTATTGTTTTGCAATAATGCGGTTCACAGTACAAAAAGCGGAATGATATTTGAGTTTGGATAAAATAACAAATCGGAATGAAGCCCTCCAGTGGTCTTTATAAATCAAACGAACCACATGCGCAACAAACAGTGCATGTGTAACGTAGGGATTTACCAAGAAATGAAATAGATCAATATTCGTTATTATGAAATAAATCCTTATGGTATGATGACCATTAGGGAAAGTAGAAACGCGAAAGTCAACTTATTATATACAGAAGTCAGAATTTCAACGAAAGAAATATAAAAACTTTTATCTGCAATTTCGTGTGATAACCGTTGTTAAGTGACATTAACAGAGAATGTTGAATGAATTGAAATAGGGGATTTGCAAAGGTATGTGACTTCTTTTTACAGTGTTAAGAATTATGACTCTGATTAGACTGTGCACTGATGTTTGTGAAATCCTGTTCTAGCGTACCTTAGCGAGATTCATGTTGTTTGTAGGATTAAGTGGCAAAGTGCTTCTTTTTTATTAGTAGTTCTTCCACTGACGGAATTAACATTGGTGTCATCGTGCCTAATTTATATTTTCCAAAGGTCTTGCCTCGAAAGTTGTGTGTGATATACTTCAATTTCTGTGGACTTATAATTAAATTTTCATGTGTTTTCTTGTACATTATCACAACTTTACATGCTTCTTACTTGCGTTAATAGTTTATGGTAACGCGTTAGAAATTCTTTACACTTTTGATGGTATCCCAACTTAATGGGTTTCTATTGTTAATATTGTCGCTCGAGTTACTAGGCAGATAATCAAACGAAATAATGTTTGATATCGGAAAAGAGATTCCTAATAAAGAAATCTAGACACATATGCTTGTGCTTTATTCCTATTTGGCTTTTGGAATTCCTTATAGATATATATATCTATATAATCATATATTTCACATGCTGAAAATAAACATACCATCTATCAGGTCAATGTATTTAACAGATTCATATTTCTAAAAACCAGTCAAATATCTGGTCATAATACTATTTAGGGAAATCTTGTCACTCGTTTGACATATTACATACCCTGTCTTATCCGGTTCGCGCCGGAGAGGTAACCTCAGTATATCCGGACAAACTGGAGAGTCTGCTACACCATACCCAGTCTTGCCGGAGAAAATTTCCCATAAATAGTATTTTTAAAAGTGCCTCTTTTATTAGGCTTTTATCCAGAATTAAGGAAATTTGTATTCCCGTAACATATCTTATTCTTAGACCAAGTAATATCAATAAGCAATAATTACTATTAATTCTTGCTTTATTTATCATATCTTGCAATATTCTAATTACCATTCTTATGGTATACCAAAACCCATCATACTTTATTTACACAAGTACTTAGCTTATCTCGAAGCTTATACTAAGGCATCTTTTCGTAAGTTCAAGTCTACATGCTATCATATATGCTACCAGTTAATAACAATTTCCTAACTCTTTTATATAAGCTTAGGTATTATTATTACAACACTTATAGGCTTAAAGCAGTGGCTCTGATACCACCTTCTGTCACGACCCCCGAGCCACCCTGGACGGAATCGGGAGCCATGAACAGCCAAGTGGTACTGGTGATTATTTTAAAAATATCACAGTGGAAATTTCATCAGGACCGTGAGTTAGGAAAAATATCAGAGTTTAGAAAACACCGGATTTTATTTATTAAATAGATGGGATAAACCCATGTTTTACAATGGTAGCTTTAATAAAGATAAATTTTATTACATAAAACAATATTTCTTAATTTGATTTAATTAATAAAATAAGCCACTTCTTGATGCCTTTCAGTGCCGTATCCATCTCTTACTCCAATCTACTGTAATTACCTGAAACGCGTTTTAAAAAGGTTTTGTCAGCGGAAAATACTGAGTGAATCATTCTATTTAATAAAACATATTTGTTATAATTTACAGCATTAAGAGTTTTTACATTTGCTTCTTAAAGATTGGCAAAGACTTAATCACTGCAAAGAATAACTAGAAAACATTGTTATAAATTACAGTATTAAGGGACATTACAATGTTTCTATATCAACCAACTACCCACGGTATTTGTCACTCGACCGGATCTGTGACTATGGTCATATCCCCCATTGGCTGCCCCAATGGTGACGATTATCAAGTAATGTATACAAAACCCCACATACCGGCTGTAATATGGTGATTACATAAACTTAATCCCTGTAATTATAACCTTGAAAATAAACATGCTTTTTTTTAAAAGTAATTTGATAAAAAGAGAATGACTCACTTTATAAGCATGCAGATTCATACGGCCAAAGTTTAGTCTACAGATAACTCTTGATATATTGCAGATTTATACAGGCATAGCTTAGCCTATTGATTAGTCTTGTAACCTAGTGCACATGAACTAGGTAGGTAACTTAATACAACATTTACGATAACTCACGAGATTAAAACCCTCACAACGAATGACAAAGTGCAATCACTTAAACATCCATCGGATTCACAACGAATGACAGAGTATTCCCCGAGTTCGGGTGGTACTCAAACATCCTGTCGGAATCACGACAAATGACAAAGGATAGTACTAAAACATCCATCAGATAGTTTCAATCGATCGGACATTGAATCGTAGCAGCGATTGAGTTAATACCCTGTATCGTAGAAGCACCCCGCTATACTAATTAGTGATTTTGAGACTGTTTCTACTATAACTCGAAGTGTATAACGAATTTCTTCATCGAACGAACGCCAGAAATCAAGTGCCAATGCCTGCTATTTATACCCAAATTTTGATAAAATAATAAAATAAATAGGACTTTTAATGGGGGTTGTTACACATTCTTTGCAAACTGCTCCAAAGATCTGACTTGTGTGAGCAGAAATTGATAATGCCTTTGTATTTCTTTGTCAGACTTTGCTTGTGAATTTTTCTTGGAGATATCCTCTGCTTATTGAGCCTTAACTTTCAAGTATTCTTCAATGTTGTTAGGCCTGGGATATCCCTCAACAGATGGCAAACTCCTTTTAGCAGGGTCATCCTCAAAGTAGAAGGATTTGATTTCTTCTCTGACTGCTGCAAGTTCTAGAGGATATTGGACACCTGCAGGAGTAATGTCAGTGATTGGCTTTAGAACCTGAGCTGATGAGAGAGGAACAGGGTTTGGTATAGTAACAAGTGATAAAGGTTGTGAAGATGTTGGTGGTGGTGAAGTATCATCATCTTTCAGAATTAACCTTCTCCTTTTTGGTTGAGGAGAGGCTGATGATGTTTTGGATGGATCAGTGGTGGTGATTTGAGTAGTGGTGATTGTAGTGGATGTGATTGAAGTGGGAGGTTGCTAACTAACAGTTGTTGAAACAACTGGTGTTTCAACCACTGTTGCCATTACAACAGATGTTGTAACATCTGTTGTCTTCTGCTATTTAGCAGGAGATGAAGGTGGTGTTGATGATGTTTTTGGTGGTGGTGGTAAGATAGTGGTTGTGGTGTGTGTTGAAGTGGTGTGTGGTGAAGTGGTGGAAGGTCTTTGGCTAGCAGTTGTTGAAACCACTAAAGTATCAGCAGTTGTTGATACAACAGGTGTTACAACAGCTGTTTGGATGGAAGATTGAAGTGTGAGATTTTTGATAGGTTTAGGAGTTTGCTTTGTGGGTCTGGATGATTTGTGTTTGGGTTCCCTCACTTTTCTAGTGAGATTCTTTCTTTTTGGCTTAGGATTTTGGTCATCCTTAGGCTCAGAAGTACCCTGCTCATTTAGCTCCATAAATGCTCTTTTCTCATGTTCCCACCTGGCATTATCCTTAGCCTTTCTATCCCTTTTTACCTCTGCTAATGCATCAGCAATGACATTAGTGGTAACATCAATCTTTTTGGACCCATCTGGCAAAGGGATGTCTTTGAGCATACTATCTTGTTGTGGCTCAATGTAAAGACCATCTTCAACTCCCTTCTTCTTCCACTGCTTGATTTTCTCCCCCTTTTTGGCATTATCTGGTGGTGGGTTATCAATAAAGGGAACAGTGGGAGGAGCAGTGCCAATGGTGTTCAGTATGTGGGCCTTTATAGCCTTGATGTCAGCTTGGGTATCTTTAAACCTTGACTCCATCATGTTTCTCAGCTTTTGAACATGTATCTCATGCTGCTGATCAGCCAATTGTATTTGATGTTGGAGTAGTGGTTGAAACAAATTCCATAACTCATTTGCAGCAGGTGTAGGTTGTGCAGGTGCTTGAGCTGGAGCAACAGTGGTTGGTACCTTTTGAACTTTCAACAACTGTTGCAGCATATCTTTAATATATGTAACAGAGGTATCCAGTTTTTCAATTCTGTCCGTCAATTCTCGGTACATTAAACCATCACCCAACTTAATGGGATCATCTGATTTCCCACTTACAGTGGTTGTAACAGTGGTTGATTCAGGGAGTGTACTCTAGAAATCATCCACTAATGCCCCTTTGTCTTGGAACTGGGGACTTCTTCCTTCAAATTGAGAGACACTTTTTAGTGAACCCGTGAAGACTGGATACACAAGTGTTCCCAGAGAAGAAATTGCCTCCAAGGAAGTCTTATTGGTGTAACCACTGTCCAAATGCAAACCAGTGGGTTCAGCACTTGTAGTGGCTGCTTCACTTGGACTACCACCAAGAGTTACTTGTAACTCAAGGGGTGTAACCTCCTCAGGTGATGTTGGTGGGTTAGCAATGATTGATACATCAGACCTAGTCACTTGTTGAGGTATGTTCTCATTGACAGGTGAGTGAGAAGAACTGGTTTGTGCCTGGTTCAAATCAAGAGCATCCAACAATATTTTTGTTTGTGGGGGAATTGTGGAGGTGAGGTTGGGTGTAGAAAGAGAATTGGCCCTGGGCATTAGGCTGTGGATGATAGAAGCAAGTGATTCCAGAGCATCATATTTTGGTGTCCCTATATGTACAACCTGTTCTTTTTGAGAAGAACAGGAGGAGTTTCAGGCATGGGTTGAGATCTTTCTACCATCTGCTGTGAGGAAGTAGCAGCAGTGGTTTCTTGTGACTTTTGTGTTGTCACTGGCAGTTGCTCTGGGATCTCATCTTCCAGAGTTGCCTTTTTTGTAGGTTTGGGGGGTTTTTGAGTTTTCTTTTGTCTTGGCTTTTTGGTGATTTTAGGTGTGGGTTTCACAGCAGTTGTTTTACTGCTATGATCACCTGGAGCAGTAGGCTCAGCAGCAGATACCTGAGGAGCAGTGGTAGCTGCTAAATTCTGCTCAGGCACCTCTGCTTGTGTTTTGCAAGGTGTTGACATTCTTATGAAAGTTTCAGTAGTTAAGCTGTTTATTTTAAAAGAGTCACCTTGTGTTATTACATGAGCATCATCCTTACCAAATTTCTTTTGAAAGTAATAACTTAGAAATCTTGGAAAAAGTAAGAATGACTTTTTATCAACATTTTTAACCAAATCATTAAATATTTCCTGGGAGTAATTAAAATTTTCATTTTGTAGAATAGCATATCCCAGGTTTTGAATCTTTAATGGTATCTCATTGAAAGCAGTTGTTTTGTTTGAAACACACATTAAAATGGTATGGAACAAAAATCTTGTTGCAGGTGGAAAACTACCTTTTTGTAAGGTATCCTTTTTCATTGAATCTGCATACCCCCTTTCAAAGAAATCAGTTTTTAACTCGTTTTTTGGGAAAAGAAATTTTACCTTGCTGATCATTGAGTTCAAAGACTTTCGAGATGGATTGTGGTGTGATTTTGACTGCTTTACCCATTAGAGAAGAGTTAATGGCTATGACGTCTTCGCCTTGTTTTTCTAGAGTAACATTTATCCAAAACTCTCTCTGGGTTTTCAGGTAAATTGGAGCATCTGCTGTCAACAAAGTTTTGTACTTTGAAGACGACATAGTGTCAATGATGGAATCGAAGGTATCGATGGTACCTTGTTTTGTAAGGAGACCCAGATAAGGAGGAGCTTTGTATGGAATTTCAATGGGTGTGGTAGCCATTTGAGTGGTCTTTTAAGAAGATGATTTTGAAGTGGATTTCGCAGATGACTTTGATTTTGTCATTTTGAAGAAGGTAAACGATGAAGGATTTGAGAGAAAGAGATGGAAACTGCTTTGAGAAAGGAATTTTTGTGAATTCGATTCGACAGTAAAACCCTGGTTGGGGGTGTTGCTCAGGGTTTTATAGAGAAAAAGTGAATGCTGACGTGGCAGCGGTTACAAAAGATCTGACCGCTATGTACTGTCCACGTGCCAACCCCTGATGAAATGAAGGACAAGTGTTTTTATGAAAACCACTGATGGAACAAGATCAGTGGTTGTAACGGTAACAGTGAAGGCAATGGGTGATTTTTACTATCAGTGGATAGCATATCAGTGGATAAAAACACTGATTTTGAACAACAGTGCTTATCAAGGAAATGAGAGAACAGGAGTTGACTTTCAGCAGTGGACAGACTTTTAAGTAGAACAGACTTTTGAACAAAGCACTGGTTATGGCAGACTTTTAAGGATTTAATGAAAAATTCATTTTTAGCTATTTTTAAGGATGGATTTTTGATTTTCTGAAAACATTTTAATGCTTTTATTCATAGAAAAACAGAATTTTGCCTGTTATTCCATGTTTAGCATGCCAATCCTAGAGATCAAGCTTTCAAAGGTGGATGTGTTTAATGCTTTGGTTAGCACATCTGCCAGCTGATCTTTAGTTGGAACATGGTGCAGAGAAATCAAACCTTTTTCATAGCAATCCCTCACAAAGTGATGTCTGATATCAATGTGTTTGGTGGTTGTGTTTGGTGGTTGAATGGGAAACTGGATTTTTGATAATATTTTCTGCTGCCTGATTGTCCAACATGAGAGGAGTCTTTAGGGCAGTGATACCAAAATCCAGCAACTGATTTTGAAGCCAAAGTAGTTGGGCTGTACAGCTAGCATCAACTATATACTCTGCCTCAGCAGTGGATGTGGAAACAGCTGCTTGCTTTTTGCTTTTCCAAGACACTAAACAACTGCCTAGGAATTGGCACCCTCCAGAAGTGGACTTCCTTGTCTTGTCACATCCAGCAAAGTCACTATATTAGAAACCTGAAAGCTCAATTTTACCATCAGCTGGATACCAGATACCAAGTGTGGGAGCACCTTTTAGGTATCTGAATATCCTTTTTACAACAATAAGGTTTGACTTTCTGGGGGCTGATTGGGATCTTGCACAAACACATGTTGCAAACATGATGTCTGGCCTAGATGCAGTTAGGTACAATAAAGACCCAATCATGCTTCTATATAAAGTTTGATCAACCAAATCATCCTTCTCATCAGACATGACTATTTTATTGGTTGCAATGGGTGTACTGCATGGCTTACAATCATCCATCTCAAATTTCTACAAAAGTTCTTTGGCATATTTTCCTTGATGGATAAAAGTGTCATTTTGCAGTATCCTTACTTGGAGACCAAGAAAGCACTGGAGTTCACCCATTGCACTCATTTCAAACTCAACTGTCATGAGTTTCCTAAACTCTTCACACATTTTGTTACATGTGCTTCCAAAAATGATGTCATCCACATAAATCTGGACAATCATCAAATCCTTTCCTCTCCATTTTAGAAACAATGTTTGATCTATTTTACCTCTTGTGAAACCAATGGAAAGTAGAAAGGTGGAAAGAGTTTCATACCAGGCCCTTGGTGCTTGTTTCAAGCCATACAAAGCTTTATTTAGCTTGTAGACATGATTTGGATTAAATGGATCCTCAAAACCTGGAGGTTGACAAACATAAACCTCTTGAATCTTACCATAGAGGAATGCACATTTGATACACCTTGATGTTGTGGTTGACAGCAAAGGCCAGGAATAATCTGATAGCTTCAAGTCTTGCTACAGGGGCAAATGTTTCATCATAGTCAATGCCCTCTTCCTGTCTAAACCCTTGAACCACAAGCCTGGCTTTATTCTTGACAACAATACCCCTTTCATCAGTTTTATTTTTGAAGACCCATCTTGTGCCAATAGGACTTACACCCTCTGGCAATGGTACAAGCTCCCAAACTTGTTGTCTTCTAAACTGTTAGAGCTCCTCTTGCATGGCTTCTACCCAGCTGTTGTCTTTTAGTGCCTCTTGGTACTTTACTGGCTGATGGAGAGATAGGAAACCAGCAAAAAGACAAATGTTTTGGGATTGACTTCTTGTGAGCACCCCTTCATTGATGTTGCCAATGATTTGGTCAGGTGGATGAGATTTCAAGAAGATAAGATCTCCTTGGTATGGAACAATGGCATTAAGTGGGGAGGACTGCAGATGTGAATCATCTGAGCTAATCACTGCTGGTGACTTTGATGATCCAGCAGTGACTTCAAAATGTGGTGGAATAGGAGGTAATGATGTGGACACATGTTGACTTTGATCCACTGTTTGAGGATTTTTGTCAACAGTGTTTGATAATGTGGAAGCAGGGGTTAATGGGCTACTTTGGTCAACAACTGTTGAGGTAGCAGTGGTTGGACTTTGACAGCTGTTTTGAACATCTGCTGCTCTTCCACTTGATGCAGACTTTTGTTGTGGACTGATGATTTTATATCCATAGTCTGATGATGAATTTTCTGATGAACCTGCATTGTTAGTCTTGATAGCAACACTTTCAAATGTAAATTTATCAAGATCAAATATGTCAGCAGGATTTGCTGGGATTTTCATTGATGAAAGTTCATTGAACTTTACATTCAAAGTCTCTTCCACTGTCTTAGTCCTTGTGTTAAACACTTTGTAGGCCTTAGCAGTGGTTGAGTATCCCAGATGATAACCACAATCAATTTTGGCTGCAAACTTTGAGATAGAATCTTTTAAGTTTAAAATGAAGCATGGGCAGCCAAAAACCTTGAAATATGAAATCAATGGCTTTATTTTATACAGCAGTTCATAGGCAGTCTTTTGATGCCTGGGGTTGATTAAAACTCTGTTTTGAACATAGCAAGCAATGTTTACTGCCTCTGCCCAAAAAGTTAATGGCAAACCAGAATCAGCAAGCATGGTTCTTACAGCATCAATCAAGGTCCTGTTCTTTCTTTCAACAACCCCATTTTGTTCTGGTGTTCTTGGAATGCTGTATTGCCTCACAATTCCTTTTGACACACAGAAATCATCTAACTCCTTGTTCCTGAACTCTGTGCCATTATCATTTCTGAAGATTTTTACTGGCAAGTCAAACTGCTTTTCAACCTGTTTCACAAAGTCTTGCAGAATGCCTGCAGTCTCATCTTTTGAATGTAAAAAATAAGTCCATGTAAACCTAGAAAAGTCATCAACAATAACCAAACAATATCTCTTTTTCTTAAGACTCATGACTTTAACTAGGCCAAACAAATCCATATGAAGCATTTGCAAACATTTGGTTGTTTTGGACTCATCAATTGATTTGTATGAGCTTTTATGTTGTTTTCCTTTTAGACAGGAAACACAATGCTCAGGACAGGTGAACAGTTTTGAGGTAAACCTCTTACTAACCCCTGTTTTGAGATGGCAGTGATTGTCTTGAGATTTGTGTGCCCCAATCTCCTGTGCCATAATTCTGTCTCTTTGTTTGAGACAGCTGAGAACAGACAGGCATCAGTCCTGGGGCTCTCTTTTGACATATCAACTACATAAACATTGCCACTTCTTTGAGCAACAAGTTTGGTTTTTCCAGTTTTTATTATTGCTTCAATCTTTTCAACCATTTCTGGTCCAACAATCCTACAACAATCCTTTGTGAAGAATGAGCCATAGCCCTTTATCACTCATTTGTGAAACACTCAGGAGGTTGAATTTTAGATTGTCTATCAGATTGACATTTTCAAATTTTACATTACCAGACTGTACTATACCAGACCCCAGAACTTTGCCTTTACTATTATTACCATAGGATATATCACCCCCTCCATGGATTTTGAAATCTTTGAGTAGGGCTTTACATCCTGTCATGTGCCTGGAGCCTCCACTATCTACATACCAAAGGCTATCTAAGCATGTAGAAGCTCTCTGCACATGAAGTAAAAGGATTAGTTCATTAGGGTCTCCAAAGCCAATAAGGCTTTGGATGGGGTCTCAACAGTGTCTGGGATGAGTTCAGGTGGATGGACAGTGGTTAGCTCATGGGTTTGAACATTTTTAGGAATGTTTGTCTCTAACCACTGTTAGGGGTCTTGACCAATCACCTGTTGATAACCAAAAGGATACCTGTTCACTCTTGGTTTAGAAGGCCTTTTGTAAGCCTCATAAACATGTGGGATCCTCTGGTATGATGGTTGTCCCTTACCTCTTCTTAATTGATTGGCAGGGGGTGCATCAGTCACCTGAACATCTCTTTTGACAGATGTTTGGTTCAGCTGTTTTGTAACAGCTGTTTGGACTGGCACAAACAGTGGTTGGTTCTTGGTGAACTTGACAGATGATGTTGATGAACTTAAGGATGTTTTTGCAGTGTACTCATTCCTTTTTACATCAAAGTTTTTGAGATACACACATTCTTGAGTTTTGTGGTTTGTTTTACCACAGATGGTGCAGCTCTCAGCAGGTATAATGACACTTGCTTTGTTTAGATCATATGTTTTTAGATGAAAACAGTCTTTTGTTAGATGATTCTTCTTTTCACAAAAATCACAAAACAAGTTTTTGATCTTTTCTCTTTTCTTCCTTTTCTCAGACTCCTTAGCAACAGAGTTTTGAACCACTGTTGGGATGTCTTTGAGAGGAATGACCTTTGCTTTAGGAGCTTTTACACCATCAGTGGTTGTGAAGTCCATTGGTTTAAAATTCTCAAGAATGTCACACTCATCAGACCATGTGGGTTTAAATTGGTATTTCTCAATTTCCTCAAAAGTTGAGGATCCCACAGATCTTTCCAGAGTGATTTTGTTACCAAGTTTGTCAGTTATCTTAACTTCTTGGCCATTCTTGTTTGTTGGTGTTATTTCAACTGAACCAGCTTGTTTAGCAGCAGTGTTTTCAATTTCATCATATTTTCTAAAACCTATGCCAAATTTTACATTGCTTTCAAGCTGTTTTTCTAACATGACCTCATAACCTTTGCAAGATTCCACCCATCTTTCACAAGTGATTTGGGTGGATTCCAAATCCTTTTTGCAAACCTGGTATTTTTCTACCATTGTTTGGAGTTGGTTCTTGGTTATGCTTTGCTCTTCTTTTAAGCTGCAGATTTCTTTATCTTTTTCAGCCAATTTGTTTTTAAGTTCTTTTAAAGACCTTTCAAATTTGACCTCATCATTCAACACTCTATCCCTAAGGTTTTCATTCACCTTTTTAATGTTAGCAAATGCTATAATGCATTTGTCTGAATACATATTTTCAAGAACCTGAGATGATACCTTAGCTGCAGCCATCATGGCACAATCACATTGATGATCATTTTCTTCAACAGCTCTCTCTTCTTTCTCACCTTATTTCTTCTTTTCCTTCTCTTCTTCTTTAGACCAGGGGTCAACCAATGGTTCAATCAGGGTTTCTGAATTTTCTCCCAGCAGTAGTTCACCAGCAACAGCAGTAACCACTGCTTCAGCAACTTCATCCACTGTTTCATCACTTTTTTCCCTTTTTCAGCATTCAGCTCTTCTGGTATTGACTCTAATGCCATAAGACAAAATTCATCATTAGAAGCATCATTAGTAGCATAGAGTGCAAAATTTTCATCACCTAGCTCATCAAGTAAGCTGCTCCAGTCAACAAAGCCTTGGGTGAAAAAGCTTTGCTGATCTGGTTGAACCACTGCTTGTGGTGCAGCTTGTTGTGGTGCAACTGGTTGCGCTTGAACCTGAGGTACAGGAGCCTGAACATACTGAATTTGAGGGACAGTGGTTTGAACATAATGCACAGGAACAGGGTTTGCATAGTGAGCAGTGTTTACATGAGCAGCAGGGGTATAATGGGAATAGTGCACAGTGTTTGGTTTTGTGGTCTAGGGTTTGAGTTGGGATGAGTAACAATTGGACCAGCAGTTTGAATCCTACACTCCCTAGCAAAGTGTCCTAACCTATTGCACTTATAGCACTTGATCTTAGACTTATCCAACCCCACTTTTAAATTCCCATGTAATACTGGGAATTTTCTCCATGTCCTTTTGTAAAATTTGCTTGTTATTACACTAAGCAATGCCAATTGATGCAAAATGTCCATTTCTTCAAGGCCAGATGGATCAAAGTGCTGTAAGTCATTCAGTTCAAAGCACAAGTTATCTGACATCTGGTTTTCACAATTTGCAGTAAAAGCATAATTTGCAGAGTAAGAAACAGAGTTATTAAAGTTTCCACCAGCAGTTATATCAATAAAATGATCATAACTCTGATCCTTACTACTGCTACCAGATTCTTCCTGACCAAAAAGAGCGGTGCTGCCAAATGAATAATCATCAGCAACTTTTCCAGACTCTTGCAACTTCTTTTTCTGGTTTAACTCCCTTTCATAGGTCAGGAGTCTACCATGAAGTTGGGTTAGGGTCAAATCTTTGAACTCAGCAGAATTTCTAGTTACAAAAGCAATTGTATCCCATTTTTCAGGCAGTGATCTAAGAAACCTGCTATTTTGTGTAGAATTAGCAAATGTAACCTTAACAAGTCTTAGCTCACTAATGAGACAACTGAATCGCTAAAACTGTTGAGTCAATGATTCACCCTTAATGTGACATAAGGTTTCATACTGCTGATTCAGAATTTCCCTATTATTTTCAATAACTTCTTCAGTTCCCCCAAACTGTTCCTTAAGTGCATCCCATAATTCCTTAGCACTGTTACAGTGTAACAACCCAGCATAAATTTCATTGGGTAATGCAGATGCAATGATGCTAAATGCTTTGGCATCGAGTTCGAACTTTTGGAAATCAGTTTCAGTATAGTTTTCAGGTTTTTTAGGTTTGAACTTCTTTGTATCCTCAGCACTTGGCACCATGGGAACATGTGGTCCAAAAACAACAGATCTCCAACATCCAGTATTCTGTTGAGCAAGGATGTGACCCATCCTTCTCTCCCAGATGTTGTATTCATTACGTTTAAGCATGGGTGGTTTGAAAAGTGAGCCGATGTTATTCTTATCATCTTGTGATTGTGACGTCATCCTGGTTGTTTTACAGGCACTGATTAATCAACTTTGATGGTGATTAAACCTTGCTCTGTTTTTCAACAAAACGAACAACTATCGTATCAACGATTGTGAGCTGAACTATTTATGTCAAAATGATTGTTAAATCAAATTTGACTGTCCGGGCTCTTATACCAATTGTTAGGATCTGAGTTTGGATTGATTGTGTTTTATGTTTGAATTAAGATGAAAGATGAACAAGTAGTGCAGTGGAATATAAATGGAAACAAACTTTGCACACAATCAAACAGGAGAATTGCTTTCAAGATACAAGTTTAACATTGAACCGAATGCTTGAATTTATTACAAGATTCAATTACAATATGCAAGTATGTAACAAACTCCCCCTCAGCCTGAGCTCATAGTGATTGTTCGTACAGGAATGAAAGTGATGAAGAGAGCTCATAGAACAGTACAGGGTACTGTTCTATTTATAGGCACGGACAAACCACTGTGGCATCTTTGCTGACGTCACCATGAAAGTGACATCTAACCTCCTAACAAACTCTAACAACTGATCTGATACAAACACTGCTATGCTAACCACTGATTACAATAAATTACATAAAACAAACTAAACTACTGCTTTAGCCTTCCACTGTTGTGTCTCCAGCAATACTTGATATGTTCAGTAGTGCTTGACCCATAGCAGTAGATTGATCAGCAGAGCTTTAGTCTTCATCAGTCTTTGACTTGATCCGCAGTTGTAAGTCAGCAGTTGTAAGGATCAGTGGATTGGAGGTCATCAGATGTTGAAACCACTTTCAAGGGAAGAGACCTGTATACATAACATCTGCTTATTTTGGATCCACTGCTCTGATCCAGTTTTGGCTTTAATTATCTGTTCCTCTGATAGGGTTCAATCCCAACAGAGCTTATTCCAACGAGTATGTAGTCGCTGGAATATCCTTGTTGGTGTGAACCCTAGGCGTAGAGCCTTAAATGTGATCCAAAGAATGGTTGTAGTAAATGTGTAGTGAGAGTATAATCAATGAAGTCGGAATTGAATGCTTACATTAAACGACATTGGACCTCTCTTATATAATGGAGATGGCTTATCTCCCTGGTGAAAGCTTCAATGCCATCTAACGGTTTTGTTGGATCCTTGGAAGACTCAGACACGTGTTTGATCCCCATCAGTTTGATGCTTTGATCATTAAATGAAGCCAGCTGCTTCATCGTACTTTTCCGGCGATAACTTCTTGTATGTGGGTAATTAATATTACCTCCAGGGACAAGACATCCTCATTTCCCACCTTTCCTGTAGTTCTCTTTTGACAGAGACAAAAGCTATCTTTGGGCCTGTTAAGAAGCCCAGATAAAAAGGGAGCACAAGACGAGGCAGCATTATACCAAGTGGGCCTCGTCGTCATATTCTACTATGTTTTTATGCATTCATTTACTATGCCTATATGGCATTCCAAAGTAGAGCAAGTAAATATAGAAGATCTCTTTGAGCTCTCAAAGATTGAAAATCACAACTTGGGAAAGGTATTATTATGTTGCCTGATCCATTAATTACCATACTAATCTAAATAGACGGATCCTGCATTCCTAATTCCTGACTCGGATAGACCCGTTTAAGGAGACTAGGTGTACACTTTCTCTATATGATGTGGATAATACTCCAGAATCTTTATTGGTGTTTAGGGCCAATAATGTGTACAGTTAGACGACTTTCTTCTTATATATAGGTGAGGTCCATTTCTAAATATGAAATGAAATATATAAATAAGAAAAGGTCAAACGATTGGGTTGGTTCGGTCTAGAAAGCTGGTACAAAGTTTCATGCTGGACCGAACCCTTTAACTATGAAAACCGAACCGTTTAAATCTCAAACCAGCCATCCTGTGTCAACGGTTTCTGAGCTCTCCTGAACTGGTATATAATGTTGTCCAACATGTGATACACTAAGGTCCCTTGATGGTAATAGCTTTGAGGCCAATTGGGTTTATTTAGTTATTTATATCATTATTGTTAATTATACATGCTTGTTTCACTGTTGATTATACATGCTTGTTTCACTAAATTGCATAAATCAATGCCATATGAAACTGAAGGAGTCCGAAATAACCATTGTTGTTGGATGATAAGAGAGTATGATGTTAAACCAACTCTAATTTTAATTTTATTACTTATGTCATTATCAGGGTAATCGGCTCTAGTCCAAGTGAAATAAAGTCACTGCTTTGGGCTTCCAAAATTTTGGGGCCTCATATTTTATAGGTTTGACTTTAGGTTAGACCCAACTTTTTTTATTTGATGGAATTGATTGATGTAGTTAGAGACTTAGAGATGGGCAAAATAACCGGTTCCAAACCCGAACCCGTAAAACCGACCTGGAACCGGTTCCAGTTCCTACCCGTCTTATAAAACCGGTTCTAACCCTACCCGGAACCGGTTACACTCGGTTCTAGTTTTAATGGTTAAAACCCGGGTAGGAACTGGAACCGGTTACACTAAGAACCGGTTCCATTGACACTCATTCAAGAACCGGGTACGGTTTGGAACCGGGTACGGTTTGGAACCGGTTCCGGTTATTAAAAAGAACCGGATATGCCCATCTCTAGATGTAGTTTCCATAAGAAATCCATTCATTGCATATTCGCATGAGAGAAAATCCAAGCGTTTTCTTTTACCATATCGTCTGCAACTAGTCTAGTCTTATATCTTCTCATTTGATCTCTATACTTAATCTTGTATATTCACTTGCATCCTCTAGGTTTTCTATCATTTGGCAAAACTCACTACTATACGATGAAGCTATTTATAGATAAATGATTAAACCTAATAATTAAGTAGTGGGTAACAAACCAAGCCTGTAATCATCATAGTGTTGGTTCAATAATCAATGGGATAATTGAATTTTCTCAATATCAAAGACATAAACATCATATTCAATTAATATGCAGCTTAAACTATAAAAAATAGCACAATTTCATATTTCAGACCAACATGTCACTTTGAAAACTCAGAACCATCATGTGCTGAATCATATAACAAAATTAGTAAAAAGTAGCGCGGGTGACTTGACACAAAAGTGAGATTCAGCACTTGATGATTTTGAGTTTCCAAAGTGGCATATTGGCCTTAAAAGTCAAAGTGTACTTTGAAACACATTTGACAAGATAGTGTGATTGAGCACTTGATTTGATGATTTTGAGTTTCCAAAGGGGCATGTTTGCTTAAAAATCAAATTGTACTATTTTTCATAATTTAAGTTGCATATTAATTGAATATGATGTCGATTGCTTTGAAATATTGAGAAAATTAGTAAACTTTCACTTTTGCCCCCTGATGGCCCACACATATATACATTATATGCGCATACCGCAAGCGGGGCGTATTGTATTATAAATAACTAAATTATGTAATCTCACTCTTGGCGCCCCCCTTTCTCAAGGTCGTAATGGTGTTTAACTAAAAAAGATGGCGACTTGAGGCTGGACCTTTGACCATCTCAAAACTATCACATGACATCAATGCATTTAAGAATATGCTTTATATCAGAATTCCCAGGTAAAATGAATATATAAACCTAGAATCACTACCAAAATAAACAATCATGTAAAATAGTAAAGACAGATTTCAAAATTTACAAAACAAAGAGTATTGTGCATGTAACTTGACTACTTCCTTCAGATTCTACCTATGAACCATCCATATTCCTATCATTGAGGAACCGAAAACACCAAATACCCGTTATCCCAACGAACCCGAATCTCTTGTCCAACTTGAAGTCCCTTCCCCCTAATGATTTGTCCCCATTTTCCAATTAAACTATAGTAACTCCCCCGGCACTTCAACTTCATCAAAAACGAATCACCCGTGTCATAATCTCGGGCATTAACGTTAATCTGGAGCTCGTTTCGTAATTGCTCTCGTGCCTGTGACGCCCAATACAAAAGGATGTGATCTTCAATTGATTTTCCCGGTAAAGTAAGAAAAGGGTGATTTGTATCCACATCAGACAACGTTAAAACCTTTTTAATCGGCCATTCATCGTGCTGTTCTTCTAGTTGTTGTTGATGTTGATGTTGATGTTGCAGTTGTTGCTGCTGTTGTATCACTGGGATTGTTGCAGGTATAGCTGTTTGTTGCTGCTCATAGGGGACAGAAAAGTGTAGACAGCCATTAGCCCATCGGATTTTGATCTCTTTCCCAACACCTAATCCTTTACTCCGGATAATCTTTCCCCATTTTCCTATTAAATTATAATAATTACCACGCCACCGCAGTTTCATCACATATATTTCCCCTGTATCAACATCGCGTGCATTCAAATTCACTTGTTCTTCACTTCGCAGCAACTCTCGTTGTTGCGGGGTCCAATGAACGAGAATATGATCTTCAACCGATCTTCGTGCCAATGGTAGGAAAGGATGATTAGTGTCGACGTCAGATAGTGTCAACACCTTCCTAATAGGCCATTGGTCATGTTGCACCACGGCTGCAGGAATAATCTGTATCGGTGGTACAGAAAGAACTTGTTGCGGGACCGAAAAGTGTAAGCATCCATTAAACCAACGGATTTTAATCTCTTTCCCAACATCGAGTCCTTTGCTACGAACGATTCTACCCCATTTGCCAATAAGATTGTAATAACTCCCGCGCCATTTTAACTTCATTATATAAACGTCACCAGTATCATCATCCTGCGCGTTGATGGCTACTTGCTCTCTGTTTAGTAAATGATCGCGCTCAAGCTGTGTCAGATGCACAAGGATGTAAGTCTCAACTGGCTGGCGAGGTAGAGTGAGAAAGGGGTGAGTTATGTCAACGTCAGAAAGTGTGAGGACCTTTTTAATAGGCCAGTCATCTTGTACTTGTAATGCGTTGTTGTGCCTAGATCGCCTCATGCCTATGAGAAATGTAAAAATGATTATAAACTGTTAAAAACTCGGATTAAAACATCATAATAAACACAGGATGTTATTTAACATAGATCACAGATGTCAATTAGCACCGTGTAAATGGGCAAATACTCGTCTGAGCAGCAACATAAATCCACAACTAAATAACACAAAACATGTCTCCACGAAAAAAAAAAAAAAAAAAAAACAAACTGAAAGGAGGAAAAAAAGTAACTAAAGAAAAACCTCAAGATAATACTAGGCCAAAAGCTTCTAATCACGAGGCTGCATAAGCCTGTTGGTTTAAAAAAGCACGAGACACTCGGAGGCGTTTAGGTCCCAAAAGCCGAGTCATGCCTTTTGAAACCATAAATTAAGCTTAAATCTATGTTACAATTTACAACGAACCAAGCATTCACTTTTTAAGTTTATGATTACCTATGAACATGAAATTTACAAAACATCGTATGTGAATCTTGAAATGTGGTTCTGCACTTCAGCTGAAGCTACAAAAGATCATACATGCATGAAATTTACTGTTTAGATCAAAATACTCACCAAGAACATCTACTACAAAAATACCATTTCATTCTCAACATATCATGGCTGATACCGGCTAATACATACACATTAGTTACCTATGTCCAAGCCCATCAAAGATCATCAATGCCCAAATTTAGCACTGGTTAATAACGATCTCCATTTCGCATATTGCATGTGGATCTTTCATTTACAAGGTTTAAAAGAACGGAAACGAGTTTCGAGGCGTTTTGCCTTCGCCTCACGAGGCGTAAGGCCGAGGCGGTATTAATAAATAAATATAAAAATTATATATATTATAAAAATAATAATACTAACTAGTTTCGTCATCAGATTCATCAAAATCATCAAAAACACACTTAAAAAAGACATGAAATGCTTGAAATTGACACAAAAAGTCAAAAACATCAAAAACAACTATCAAAATCCCCTGAGGCGCAGCTTTCTTAGCGCCTCAGCCCCTCTGAGGCGCATATACATTAAAAACACCATGAGGCGCGCCTCAGACTCGTGTTTTGGCTGTTTCACCTCGAGGCGAGCCTTGAGGCGCACGCCTCAAACGTTTTTTAAAACCATGTTCATTTATCTTTGGTCATCAATCAGAACACATATACCGGATCTCACTAAACCTTACCTCGGATTATAATTAACAAAGCTAGCCCTAAATAACATTTTCTTAGCTCTAGCAATAATCAAGTCAAAAACCATAACAATTATCATAAATCAATCAATCTACCTAATCAAAGACCTAAATCACCTACATTTCTCAAACAACCTAAACCTCCAACACAACAACAAGTAGTACCTTTTTGATAAACCGATCAATCCCAACGTACTCGCTTCAATTGCCGCAAAACCAGTGGCAGTACTCCTGCATCAAACTTCAAATACTAACTACATGTATCAAACAAAAATTCGAGAAAATTGAAAACTAAAAAAGCAGTTATAAACCCTAACTAATCATCTGTATCAAAGTATGAATAAGCAGAGTAAAGTTACCTGTGTTGATCGGCAAAAACCCTAGAGAGAGAAAGTGTGCATAGTTGAAGAAATTGGGAATGCTAGAGTAGAGAAGAAGAATATTGTTATTATTGTAAATTGTGGTGTTGATTGTGTGGATGAAATTGGTGTGAGAATGGAATGGAGGGTGTAGCTCAACTAGCAAAAATGGAGGCCAATTTGCGTGAAGATGGAGGATGATATGGCCATGCGGTATGGGGCTTGGGTTTGGGTTTGGGCTTGGGCGTGGGTTGGCTGAAAACGCCCAAGCCACCATCCCGGGGGTTTGGGTTTGGGCGTGGCCCCCTTTGCCATGGGTTTGAAGCCGGGCGTGGGGCGGGCTAGCAAGGTGACATAACGGACTCTCAATGGCCAAACCAAACTAGCCATTTCACATGCCCCCATGTGTCAACCCAAGCCCCACCATACCCCATGGGCATGGTTTTTTTTTTTCTCATTCCACGTGTCAACAAATGCTCAAACCCAAACCTACCATACCCCACGGTCTAATATAAAATCCTGGACACCAAATGCTTAACCTTTTTTAACTATATTTTTGGGGGTACATACAACTACAGTTGAGCATTCACACAAACTGTGTACCAAATTTTGTTAGAGACAATTTTTATACTATCTGGAATACTATTTACTTTTTATAATTTTTAATATATTTTGAATGTGATTATGGGTGTAGAAAAGAGAAAAGAGAAAAGATAATGATAAAGGTATAAAAATATTATTTAATTGAAAAAAGATAAATGCTCATGTAGGGTTAATTGCCAAAATCGTCCTTGAGGTTTGGGTATGTTTGTCATTTTCGTCCAAAATGATACTTTTGTACCAAATTGCCCCCAACGTTTGTAACTTTTTTTCCATTTTCATCCAAACCACTAACTTAGTTTATTTTTTCTGTTAAGTTGAGGATATTTAAATGAAACTGACAAATATAAAACCACAGGGACGATTTTGCCAATTTACTCAAACTCTTTTTAATTTCTTTTATTTAATTATTTTTGTTACATATATAATAAAAAAAGATTATACATGGAGTTTTTAGAAAAAAAAAATTAATAGTTTTGTCACATAATTTTTATAAATTTTCATCTAAATCACTAACTCAGTTTATTTTTTCTGTTAAGGTGAAGGATTTTTTAAATTTTATAAATTAAGACAGAAATTAATTTACAGCTTCTTTATATAAATCAGTTTTATAAAGAGAACACGTCATTGGTGTGCAACACATAACAATCGATTACAGCTTTTAGTATTTATCAGCTGTAGAGATAGAAAAAAATTGTAAAACTCTACATATTTTTTAAATGTGTTGAGCACCTAGGAAATATGTTGGTAGAAATGAAATATTTATTTAATTAAGATTATCAGGGTAACTAACTAATATTTATTCTGAGTGGCTTGAGTAAAGAAAGTTTTGGTTCATAGCATTATAATTACAATTTGGAGGGTAATTTTAAGGTTTGGTAACGATACATTGTTTGATGTGGGGGGGGGGGAATTGGCTTCTGTTTTTCTTTAGGAGCGAATTTAAAAGAGTAGAAGAAGAATTACAAACTTGTTACATATGATAAGATTTTTTTATTTGACATTTTCCAATAAGGTCACCAGCATTTTAGTTTTATAAAATTTAGAGGTTTAAGTAGATTTAATTTTTATAAAACTGATCTATATAAAAAATTAGAAATTAATTTCTGTCTTAGTTTATAAACATCCTTCACCTTAATAGAAAAATTAACTTAGTTAGTGGTTGGATGAAAATTTATAAAAAATATGTAACAAAGCTATTATTTTTTTATATAAAAATTGCATGTATATTCTTTTTTATTATATATGTAACAAAATTAATTAAATAAAAGAAATTTAAAAGAGTTTGAGTAAATTGCCAAAATCATCCCTGTGGTTTTATATTTGCCAGTTTCATCCAAATATACTCAACTTAACAGAAAAAAATAAACTAAGTTAGTGGTTTGGATGAAAATGGCAAAAACTTACAAACGTTGGGGGCAATTTGGTACAAAAGTGTCATTTTGAATAAAAATGGCAAACATGTCCAAACCTCAGGGACGATTTTGGCAATTAACTCATGTATTTATTTTTAGTTGAATTATAGGGTAGATTTGGTGGAAACGATGAGAATGCTTGTGACACATGTGCCTTCTGTAATCATTATACAATTCCGAACAATTTCACAATCAATGAAACATCATGTTTTATTTCCGGGATTGTATAATTACATGTAACATTTGCATGTTTTAGTTCTTGTTCGATTTCAAACTCTTAAACCTCTTCTGGAAGTGAAATCGTAAACTATAACGCAAAACGTAATCAGTTTAACGCGACATACACTCCGGAACAATGGCATAAGCTAAAAATACCCTAAATATCCTTTAAATAACTTAGAAATAAGTTTTAAGGGGCTCGGTATGACAAAAACAAGTTTATTCGTGCTCAGGGACTATTTGCGCCAAACTGCGAAAGTCTGTCGATACTCGTATTTCTTAATACGGAACACGTATGCACATCCAAAATTTTTTGTAATCATTAAAATCTTGTATTTTAGTGATGAGAATGCAAAAATATCATTCGTTACGCAATTTAGTTCGTTTTCGCGTTCGTAAAAGCGTTCGTCGTAATTAAGCGAAAAACGCGACCGTACAACCAAACGAACCGACATCCACGACATTTACGGACATAATTCAAGTCCCCTATGCTTTAACGTCCTTATAAAGCCTAAAAATTGGGTTAAAGGGGGTTAAACGCGTCGAAAACACCTCAAACAAGCTGTAGGGACCAAAACTGCCAAAACCTGAAACCCGCCTGAACTGCCTGGCAGGGCGCGACCGTCCAGACCCTCCTGGTCGTGGGGCGCGAGAGGCAGTGCTGGGCGGAAACTTCCAAGCAGCTGCTGGACATGTTTTTTTAAGTGGATTTTTTATTCTTGTGGGCAATTTGAGTGATCTCCAGGACTTTTAATCTGGACCACACACTTGTTTTGATCTTGTAAAGCCTTGGGAAATACTCAAGACATGTGGCATGATCTTATGCACTCTCAAGCACTATAAATAGCAAGTCCCACAAACACTTCAATTTGCTCATTTCCTTCTTCTCTTCTCTACTTGCTCTATTGGAGTTGCTACCATTTTTGGAGGCCTCCCATCTGAGTTTTCTTTCATCCTATAACACAAGTCAGTGTTCTTCCTAGTCTTGTTTATTCTTTTAGCTATTTTAAGCTGAATGTTAAGCGGGTTGACTTACCATTTGACTTTTGGTTTTGACCTTGAATTGGTCAAGTCAAAGTTCAATTGAACTTTGCAACGTGATCATAATCGAGATGGTTATATTCCCTTGCGATTATACCTACTGATTACCACGTTTACTAGTCGAAGTGGCGAGTCAAAGTTTCGGTCAAAAATGCGTATTTTGTACATTTTACGATGGAACTATTTTCGGTTATGAAAACACTAAGTTTTGATACCAAATCAGTTTTTAACTTAGTTAAACATGTTTTGACATGTTTAACTCGTCACTTCTAGTTTAGTGCTTGTTTAGGGTCGTAAGTCGAGCGGTCTTGACCACTGCTTTGACTTTCGAATCCGACCCGTGGGCGATCTTAGGATCCGACCAAACACATATTTGTGACCATAGTTGTATAGGGAATCACCTCCTGAGTTTATACCTTATGGTCACGTCGTTTGGTTAGTTATATGATAAGTCGTTCTTATGCCCTTTAAAAATGACCGAAATGCCCTTTTTGCTCATAAATTCATTTTAAGCATATGTAACCAAACTTTTGATATATAAACTAATGTAATAACATTTTCAAACATGTTTGGGCATATAAGACTTATCATAGCTCATACCTAACCATCCGAACGCGTGTTTACGCAAATGACACGTTAAAGTAGCGTAAACTACCTTAACGGGCCGTAACGGGTCAAAAGCACTTAGGTTTCATTCCAAATCAGAATGTAGACTTTGTTAAACCAATTCATATGAGTTCCAACACTCATTTGGTTTACAAGACCTCATTCTATCCGATTCCCCGATTTAGGTCCCGACTTGTTAACATAGTTATTCGATACTAGGTGCCACTTGATTCCTTGATCCTCCAAGCTTTGTTTGATCTTTATTTCAAGACTTATACGCAATCCCAAGTGAGTACATAGTTCCCCTCTTTTACATTTTCAAATGTTTTGGGGTGAAACATATGTGCATAATATTACTTTCTTGATTTCATGACATTATACAAGCTATGTTCATCTAGTACATATAGTACATTGATTTCAATTGCCCTTTGCTTCGTATGTTGACTTAGCATTCCTAGCACATTGATTTCAAGGATCCTTTTTTGCTTCATATGTTGACTTGCATATCTAGCACCTTGATTTCATAAACACTTTACTTCGTATGTTGACTTAGCATACCTAGTACATGGTTTCAAAACACTTGCATGACATGCTTACATTGTTTAAAACATTTTGGTGCATTGAACTCGACAATGATACATTCATTAACATTATCCCGCCGACCAGTAGTATGTTATGGTTTACCATAGGTTTGATAACCCCATTCCCGCTTCCTAGCTTTGTTTGGAAGTACCCATTGAGGAATGGTAGAACAATGAACATTTGATTGACCTTTGTCTTTGTAACGGTCTATCCGACAGTCAACAAGGCTTGAATGTATTCACCAACAATCCTAATATATGTTTTACAATAAAAGCAACGATTTATAAGACATAACTTTTGAATTGAGCAAAACCTTTGTTTATTCAAAGATATTGTTTTATACAAGACATTTTGACTATTCAAGACATTATCTCATGTGGTTTAAGCAAAGACCTTTTGCTTACCATACAAGACATTGATTCTTACATGGCATTTGGTTTACACGAGACATTGTTTATACATAACACTTGGTTTACACAAGGACATTTGGTTTATACATAACACTTGGTTTACACAAAGACATAAGTTTCTACATGACACTTAGTTTATACAAAGACATGACATATTTTTCACAAGACATTGTTTTACATATGACATATTTTATAAAAGGACATGACACATTTTATACAAAGACATGATACATTTTGTGCAAAGACATGACATATTTTATACAAAGACATGACATATTTTACACAAGACATAGTTTGGTTATTAAGTTAACCATGCATCATTCTTTTAAATCATTTGATTTTCATATGATTTTACAAAAGAAAACATTTTTACAAAGGTTCATGGCTACTTTTTAGTTAAACATTTCTTTTAACATTCAAAGCCATGAATCCTCATCACAAAACCTATGTTACTCACAAGCATTTTTATGCCGACGTACCTATTTTCACATATGTTTCAGGTGTGCTTATGTTTTGAGCATGCTTCACATAGGGCGGACTTGGGCCTTAGTGACTTTAAAACCTGCAAGACAATGGTTGCATATTATTTGAAATCTTCCAAGACTATGTAAACAATTAACTCAATAAAAAAAACTTTACGAGCCATGTGTTATGAAACAATTTGTAACGTGACTCCCCAATGTTTACGCCGCGTATTGTTGTATATTACGCGATTGGGGTGTTAGAGATTGGTATCAGATCCATGGTTATAGAGAATTAGGTTATTAGTAATGCTTCTGACCTAGACTATAACCTTTCTAGGACCCTAACACAAGTTATCTTGTGTTTAAAACAATACCATCACCTATCCTTAGGTGATTACCAAAAGAAATCCACAAGTTACAAATATCATTTTGAAAATCAATCATCTATCCTTAGATGATTATTTTGGGCTGCATGCCTTTAAAATTTTCAAAATCACGTCAAATTTTGGGTTTCAATAATATAAACACATGCAATCCGGAAGGATGGATGCCTGTACCCTGAGTTTTCTGTGTAAGGCTAGATTGTTCATACAAATCCGCATTATCGCATCAGTCACTCTTACCTGGGAACTCTTAGGGTGAGTGTCTACTAACGTGTGTCGGTGTGAGTATATTCTTAGTTATATTTTTAGCTCTTTTTACTCGCCGATTTCAAGTTTTAAATTTATAAAACACGATACTCTACTACCACTCTACACACACGCTAGGGCAAGTATACCCATCGCGGACGTAGTATAGTAATGGCAAGATACCGAGGTCGTCCAGGGACACAAGAGCTTTTTGTACCGGCTTATCGTCAACGTCTAATCGAACCAACTTTTGAGAAAAGATTTTTAAACTAACAAAAAGATAAAAAACAGAAAATAAAAATAAAAATAAAAATGATAGACAAGAAAGAATCACTTTGATCCAACTTATCTTTCATGTACCCTTTTAATGATTTCCGCACTTTGGGCATTTTAAGAGATTATCTTAGTTATAGTAGTAGGCCCCTCTTTTGGAGGCGACGTTACCCTCAACCTAGTGGTTTGAGTCAGTAAGGATACAATCCCACTAGGTTTGGAATATTGAAAGATAATTAAGTAAGTTATTAATGCAAAATGTGGTGGACCCCTCGTATAAGGTGGCGATCACCCTCAACCCGTTGGTCTGAGTCAGTAGGGATACAATCCTCGCGGGGTTGGTTTAAAGTTTTAATAGTAGTTTAAGAATAAGGGATTCAAGCTTTTTGCACCTCTCCCGTGGTGGGTAATGCCCGCTCTGACTCGTGAGGTGTTACTAGGCTTGAACCAGGTTCTCACAGGATCTATACACTGAACGAGACATAGAATTACCCAAACCACCCTTCTAATCTCCTTTTCGGGTTAATTAACATGCTTTATATAGACCGTAAAGACATGAACATGTTTAGTAAATGAACATATGAAGAGAATTTGAATAAATTCGCCTTCAATATAAAAAAACTAATTATTAAAGTCACTAATACATACCCAATTAAAAAGTTGCCAAATATTGGAAATCATAAAAGAAATACATAAAAGAAAAGTCTTAACCAAGTGATGTAAGAATTTAGCCAAGCATGGCCTTTGTTTGACAAAGATTCTTACGATCAATCTTGGATCCCGAGACTACACACACACTATAAAGATGGAAAAATGGATGATGGTGTTGTAGTGGTGGCAAGTGAGAGAGAAGTGGTTTGCCAAGGGATGAGTTGAAGTGGAACCAAGCACTTCTATTTATAGTTGTAACCAGAAGCTTCAGCATGACCCGTGCCCGCCTGGCATGGCCCCGTGCCCATCTCTCTCTCTTCCTTATTAACTACTTGTCAGATGTTGTACTAGCACGACCCCGTGTGTCAACGGCACGACCCATGGCCAAAGTACTTGCTGTACTATCGTAGATTCTGCAAATCTTTGAGTTTACCATGCCCCGTGTTGGCCTAGCACGACCCGTGTTGGCCTAGCACGACCCGTGTTGGCTACCATTTTTGTCTTTTGCATTTGTCTTTTTCTTCTGCCCAGTATCCACCCTTGGACACGGCCCCGTGTCAGCCTTCTGTTCTTGTTATTTTGAGGTTTGGATGTGAATCAGGGCTTGGCGGGCTGCGACAATTCCTTCTTCTTTACATTTGTGTAAGAGTGGCTGGGGTAGAAATAATCAAAGAAATCCATATATATTATTATTTTTTAGACCGTCGGGATCAGGCGGCCACTATTTTCTTACAAACAGAGAGAGTCGGCACGACCCCGTGCTGGAACAACACGACCTCGTGCTGCACTTCTGTATCTGGGAGAAAATAGTTTTAAGGTTCTGGAGAGTCGACACGGCCCCGTGTTGGAGCAGCACGACCCAGTGTCAAGTCTGCAGAAAGAGGAAATATAAAAGAAAAAGAAGAAAAACCTAAAAAGAAAAGGAAGAAAAGGATTAGGCCGTGAATTTTAAGCTTTCCTAAGATCCTTGTGTCCCCGGCAACGACGCCAAAAAACTTGACGTGTGTCGGTGTGAGTATATTTTTTAGCTCTTTTTACTCGCCGATTTCTAGTTTTAAATTTATAAAACATGATATTCTACTATCACTCGACACACACGCTAGGGCAAGTATACCCATCACAGACGTAGTATAGTGATGGCAAGATACTGAGGTTGTCCAAGGACACAAAAGCATTTAGTCCCGGCTTATCGTCAACGTCTAAGCGAACCAACTTTTGAGAAAAGATTTTTAAACTAATAAAAAGATAAAAACAGAAAATAAAAATAAAATAAAAATGATAGACAAGAAAGAATCACTTGGATCCAACTTATCTTCTTATGTACCCTTTTGATGATTTCCGCACTTTGGGCAGTTTAAGAGATTATCTTAGTTATAGTAGTAGGCCCCTCTTTTGGAGGCGACGTTACCCTCAACCTAGTGGTTTGAGTCAGCAAGGATACAATCCCAATAGGTCAGAATATTGAAAGATAATTAAGTAAGTTATTAATGCAAAATGTGGTGGACCCCTCGTAAAAGGCGGCGATCACCCTCAACCTGTTGGCCTGAGTCAGCAGGGATACAGTCCTCGTGGGGTTGGTTTAAAGTTTTAATAGTAGTTTAAGAATAAGGGATTCAAGCTTTTTGCACCTCTCCCGTGGTGGGTAATGCCCGCTTCGACTCGTGAGGTGTTACTAGGCTTGAACCAGGTTCTCGTAGGATCTATACACTGAACGAGACATAGAATTACCCAAACCACCCTTCTAATCTCCCTTTCAGGTTAATTAACATGCTTTATATAGACCGTAAAGACATGAACATGTTGAGTAAACGAACATATGAAGAGTATTTGAATAAATTCGCCTTCAATATAAAAAAAACTAATTATTAAAGTTATTAATACATACCCAATTAAAAAGTAGCCAAAGATTGGAAATCATAAAAGAAATACATAAAAGAAATACATAAAAGAAAAGTCTTCACCAAGTGATGTAAGAATTTAGCCAAGCATGGCCTTTGTTCACCAAAGATTCTTACGATCAAACTTGGATCCCGAGACTACACAGACACTCTAAAGATGGAAAAGTGGATGATGGTGTTATAGTGGTGGTGGAGTGGTGGCAAGAGAGAGAGAGAGAAGTGGTTTGCTAAGGGATGAGTTGAAGTGGAACCAAACACTTCTATTTATAGCTGTAAATAGAAGCTTTAGCACGGCCCGTGCCCACCTGGCACGGCCCCGTGCCCATCTCTCTCTCTCTTCCTCATTAACTGCTTGTCTGATGTTGTATTAACACGGACCCGTGTGTCAACGGCACGACCCATGGCCAAAGTACTTGCTGTACTATCGTAGATTCTGCAAATCTTTGAGTTGACTACGCCCCGTGTTGGCCTAGCACGGCCCCGTGTTGGCTGCTATTTTTGTCTTTTGCAGTTGTCTTTTTCTTCTACCTAGTATCCACCCTTGGACACAGCCCGTGTCAGGTAGACACAACCCCGTGTGAGCCTTTTGTTCTTGTTATTTTGAGGTTTGGATGTGAATCGGGGCTTGGCGGGCTGCGACAATTCCTTCTTCTTTACATTTATGTTAGATTTTGCTGTCTTTTTGCTCTGTTTGCAAATTTAAGCTCTTTTTTCCCTGAAAATATAAAAGGAACGAAAACACGATCTTTTTCCAACATTAGTACTAAAAAGGGTTGCTTTTACGCCGTATTTGACATAATTTATATGTTGTATTTTAATCACATCACTACCTATAGGCTAAAGCATGTCTTCGCGATACATTATAAAAACCCATTTACTTTGATCAGTCACTGTGTCACTTGTTTGTTTTAAGTAACAAACAAATGATCACAATCATTATGTTTCATCGATATTCTTAACATCCAGTTTTGATTATCCAATGTTAATCTCACATAACTTCTCACGTCTCCTTTTCTTTAGAATGCCTCCTCTAAGTGATCAAACTCTAGATGTCGTTATGGCAGCCATGAACGCTCAGCAAATCGCTGTTGTGCTCCCGAACATTATAACCCTGATAAACCAAGCAAACAACAACAACAATAACAATGCACCCTCTCCGTGCAATTACAAACAGTTCAATTAGGCCAAACCACTCAAGTTTTCTGGGTCTGAAGGAGCTACTGGGCTCCTATAATGGTTCGAGAGTCTTGAAAGCACGTTTCATCACGTTCAATGCCCGAATGAGCAAAAGGTTGAGTTTGCATCTAGTGTCTTTCATAATAGTTTGGTAGGCTTCCTAACATGAATGTAAGACTTGGGAACTCATACGGTACATGTTATATTGTGTTTGTGTACGATGACATGTAGAATTATATGAGCTTGAAAAGATGTGATTATTGATCTATGCCTTATGTTGTTAAAACTGATTAATGAAAGTCTAATGTAAGGTATGAATTGGAAATGATGTGTAACATCCGTCAAAATGGATTCCCGAAATCCGATCCGTTTTGAAATGCGAATCCTAAACTTGAACCAACGTAGATTTTTCGCGAATTAAACAACCGTCGAAAAGTTTTTATATGGTTAATTATCTGCGTAATTAATTATTTATTTTTGTTAAAAAAGAAAATCAAAATATTAATTAATTATTTAATTTAAATAATTTAAAAGTTATTTAAATAACCTAGTTAGTTTTAGGAGATCAACTTAAACCAAGTTAATTTAACTAATTGATTAACCTTTCAAGGTTGAGGGACTACATTGGTCTTTTCCTAAAACTAAAATGGGAACCCTATATCACCCGTTTATTTGAGCATTCATCACACAAACAACAGGGAACCTTTCACTGCCTCTACTCCTTCATCTTCTACAACCCAAAACCCTAATCTAAATTATGCACATACATGCAGAGTTATCTGATATGTGCCTAGCTTTGACTTGGAAGAAGCATGCACGTATCTTTGCATGCTACTTTTCTACATGTTTATTCATGTTATTTTATTTATTTTCTAAGTGTTTGTTTACTGTATTTACGTGGGTCAAAGAAGAGGATAGTGGGCAGTTAGCATATTCACATTACCTCTGTATTTTAGGTTCAAGTTAGTGGAAGTTAGTTTATTTCATTTCCTTTGTTTGTAAGGCTATTTATAGCCGTATGTTCTTGTTGGAGTTTATGAAATGAAATATGAATCAAGTCTTAGTTTCTCTCTAATTTTCTTTCAAGCTTCGATCTATTTTCTTTGGATCAATTGGTTAACGATTAGGTTCATATCAATTGGTATCAGAGCGGTCTTGATCCACATCAATGGACGCTCAAACTCTATCCAAACACGAGTTGTTCAATCAAATCGAGTCATGTATTGCTCGGATGATCGATATTCTCAAAAATCGTCCCCGGTTCCAAGCTCCTGCCATCGCTGCCGCTACCACAACAACACCACCACCATCACCAACCATTCTCGATCCTCAACCAAAACCTGCCACACCATTAGTCACGCGACCACCCCACCCCACCCCTACGTCTTCTGTTGTTCAAAACCCAGCACCGAATACCGCACCCGTACCGGTGCTTAAACCCACATCATCTCACGAACACTTTGCACCCCCTCACTACCCTCTTTCGAACCGACATATTACACCAGCCGCAATTTTGGCTCGTGTCTTCAGCACTCTGCCATGCCAACAAGACAACCAGAACTTGCAAAAGGACAATGAATCTTCGAGAGAAGGAATAGCCGATAAACACGAGTGGCACCCACCTTGGCGCCCCATTACGACTGCTCCGAACGCGGTTGGAAGACTCGAATGGCATCCACCGTGGGAATTTCCAATGTCGTGTCTGAATTTCAACCTTGTGGACAAGGTTCTTTTAAGGGGGATGGAATGATATGTGCCTAGCTTTGACTTGGAAGAAGCATGCACGTATCTTTGCATGCTACTTTTCTACATGTTTATTCATGTTATTTTATTTATTTTCTAAGTGTTTGTTTACTGTATTTACGTGGGTCAAAGAAGAGGATAGTGGGCAGTTAGCATATTCACATTACCTCTGTATTTTAGGTTCAAGTTAGTGGAAGTTAGTTTATTTCATTTCCTTTGTTTGTAAGGCTATTTATAGCCGTATGTTCTTGTTGGAGTTTATGAAATGAAATATGAATCAAGTCTTAGTTTCTCTCTAATTTTCTTTCAAGCTTCGATCTATTTTCTTTGGATCAATTGGTTAACGATTAGGTTCATATCAATTGGTATCAGAGCGGTCTTGATCCACATCAATGGACACTCAAACTCTATCCAAAACCGAGTTCTACCAATGGATGAACGAATCCCTTGCGAAGCTCGAGTCTCAGTTGCAAACCCTTCTCAATGAGTTCCGATCTATTCGAACCGCATGGGAAGCCCCCCTAACCCATATTCCATCACCGCCCGCCTCCGCTCCCGAACCTCCTGTTCCGTCTCCCGTCACCCGCATCTGCACCAAACCACTGAATCTGTCACCCTCACCACCACCAACCGTTGTCATCAAATCTCCTCCATCAACCGTTGTGACACCCCCGGCGCCACCACAACCTGCCGCACCACCACCACCACCCTCCTCTTTTGGCGCAACACCATTACCAGCCAAAATGGTCACCTTACTAACCAACCCAGACCCTAAACTGTCAACCCCGATCAATACCAAATCATCTACACACAACACCGACTCCTTAACCCATGTTGCACCACCGCTAACACGGACGCCATCACTCGACCCACCACCATCCCCAGTGCCGCCACGAAGAGCCACAATCAAGGCCACTACTCCGGTCACATTGGCAACCATGTTCAAGAAGGTTATGACAAAAAAGAAGATGACACCGTCCGTAGGTGCAACCGGGATGCGCGAGTGGCGGCCACCATGGCCCTCCGTTCCGACATCTCCGAATGTCGTTGGACGCATCGAATGGCGACCACCATGGGGAGATCTTGTCGTCCTCGAGGACAAGGACGTTTTCAAGGGCACGGGAATGATGTGTGCCGCATCACCTTTGGTTCCCATACCCACGTCGCCCATGCACAAGACTCATGATATGCTGCACGTGGGTCACTACCTGCTTATTTTTCATCATGTTCATTAGTTAATTTAAAGTAATTTAGAGTAGTGGGTAATGTATTCCTTTTCATGGTTAATCCTATAAAAGGGCAAGTATTGTTATTGTTTAAGATATGAATGAAAAATATTAGTCTTGAATTCTCTTACTAAATTGCTTTCTGGTTCCTCTCTATTTTCTTTGGCCAACGAAACCGTTGGAACCACAACAGTGGTATCAGAGCACAAGACTTTTGGTTGCTTGAGAGAAAATAGATAAGAACTTGAGAGAAAACAGATAAGAACTTGAGAGAAAACAAGACTTTTGGAAGTGACTAATTCATTTCTTCATTCATAATAAATCAAAGCATTTACAACCCATTTATAAACTTGCATGAAAACAGAGACTAGACCCACTACTTCCTAACTTACCCACTACTAAGTTACGTACTAGAAAAATAAAACTCATGAAAGAACCAACTGCTTGACCCTTGACCAGTTGACCCCACGTTCTGCATGACTAGAGATGTGGCACACATCATTCCTTCCCCCTCGAACAATTCTTGTCCTCAAGAATGCGATCGGAAGATGCTCGGCATCAGGCCATGGTGGCCGCCACTCGGTTACCACAATGATTTCTGACCGGTTGCTAACAAAATACCACGGTGGTCGCCACTCGGGTTTATCTAGCTCAGATTCACGTTCGTGTATCTTGGGTTGGTTGTAGGAAACCGATTGATGATATTGTTGAGGGCCACAGAATTGAGGACAATGGGTCGATGTTTGAACATATGCCAAAGACGAACCCAACGGTGGAGAAAAACCTAACAACAGAGAAGGTTTTGATAGAGGCGTTGTTAGAGACGGTGTCGTAAATGGGGTTGGTTTTGGGGCAGGTGGTGCTAAAAGGGCGATTGATGGTGCAAGTTTTTGGGTTGTTGTGGGTTTTGATGGTGATGTAATCGCTACGGTTGTCGTGGTCGCCAACAACATGGATGAAGGTGTTGGTTTGGTGGTCACAAAAAACACGTGTGAAGGTGGTAGTATGTTGGCTGGTGTGGATTTTGGTGGTGGGTAGGCAACAATTTGTGGTGGTGTGGCGGGAGCAGGTGACACGGCTTGTGGCGCGGTAGCGGAAACGGGTGGTGAAGGTCTAGGGGTGTGGCGTGATTCGAACACGGTTCGGCTTGAGCGGAGCTCAGCGAACATGGTTTCAAACCGGGACTCGAGTCTCGCAAAGGATTCCCTCCATTGACGGAACTCGGGTTTGGATATATTTTGAGCAGCCATAGTTCCGAAGGGGGATCACGGCGGCTCTGATACCAATTGATACGAACCGAATCGTAATCAAATGATCCAAAGAAAATAGATAAGAACTTGAGAGAAAACAAGACTTTTGGAAGTGACTAATTCATTTCTTCATTCATAATAAATCAAAGCATTTACAACCCATTTATAAACTTGCATGAAAACAGAGACTAGACCCACTACTTCCTAACTTACCCACTACTAAGTTACGTACTAGAAAAATAAAACTCATGAAAGAACCAACTGCTTGACCCTTGACCAGTTGACCCCACGTTCTGCATGACTAGAGATGTGGCACACATCATTATCAAGTCCCCAAACACACACATGAGCATTTGTAGCAAATCACACACCTCTCGACCTCAACCCTTTCCCTCTCCGGTGCCGGTTAACCGGCGAGACACCTCCACACCTCTCGAACTCTCCTCCCCCTCCGACAACGCACTCCCATACCCATCTTCTCCCTTAAAATCGATGAATGACCACCACCAACACCGTCTGACGACGGCGGAGACGGTCCAGAGAATGGAGAGAGAGTAGACGCGAAAAGAGATAGAGAGAGTCAGGAAAGGAAGAAAAGGGGGCGGCGGTGACAGTGGTGTGCGGCGACGGCGCCGCCGTGACGGCGACGACGATATTCTGACTCCGACGAGTACCATCGGTAACTCCTCATCTCCTTTTCTATCATTTCGGTTCCTATTGTTTTCTTTAGATCTGTTAAAAGACGATATGATTCTGATTCCGATTCGTGACAGTGGTGTGGTTCAGGTTTGAGTCTTGTTCTCGGATTCGGGTTCGGTCAAAGCCGTTAACCGACTCAGTTTTGATGTTCGGGTCAAGCACGGTTCGATTAGTCGGTCAACTCAGTCAACTCGGGTCAAACCCGGTCAACTGTTAACGAGACTCAGTATACTAATAACGCAAATGTTAAATTTTATTGTTTCGTATTCTTGCATCGTTTGAATCGCAGAACCGAACTATATGTATATATATAATTTATAAACATAACGAAAGTGTATATAAATATATGTTTATATTGTTTCATTATTGTTTATTAAATTTTGAACACCTAAATCGACAACTTGTGTTGTTTGGGTAGTCCAAAAACAGAGGGAACTCTGTCCGTTTTTTCGTAAGAATCCGCAAAACAAAACGTGTTTATATAAACTAAAGTTTGTTATACAATCTGCTGTTTTTTTTGAAACATGCTTCTGTAAACCAAATTAAATTTAAATTAAAACTGGTTGATTTGGTTGACATTTAAAACCATTACGAGGTCATTTATGTTCACAGATATCGTTTTGTTCCTAAACCAACTTAAATCCTTTTATAAACTAATATTGATTTTAGTAAAAATAGAATGTTATGAGAATGGTTTTAATAATTTAAATGTTCATTATCTCTTTTAGACATTCCCTTTTACTTTTATTACAATTAACCAATTCCTTTACAATTTTTGTTATATATTAATGGGTAATATTTAGATAAATTACCTAAATAATTAATTTATTTAATTCATAAATAATGATTAAATCGTGTTATGATATTTAGGGTAATCGTTTCCCCGTTCGTTATTTCGGAAATTCTCAATTTTTACTCGTGCGTTATTATACAAGGAGTCGCAATCACAACCACTCATAATTTCGAGATTTCGGTGTTCCATCATTCAACATTCAATGCTTCACGGAATTACCAGGGAAGCTTCGCAAAACGGTGAGCATACTCGACCCTTTTTTACACGTTAATGCATTTTGGGGTGTAACATGTATCGACTAACAAAATTTCTTTTATACGAAATCAAACGTATTCAATCATCCAATCCATCAAACCTATTATCTGTTACGCCTATGTTAGTTATACGTGCTAGTTTCAACTTGTACATACATGTTATTTGTTACGCTTATGTTAGATACGTGTGCTAGTTTCAACTTGTATGCTCATGATGTTTCGTTATGCTTAGTTTGTTTTTGTATGCCAGTTTCAACCTGAATATAAATTGCCATGATGGATTTATGACAAACTTTTACGCTTATACTTATTTTTAAACTTGTATGCTCGCCAATACTTTTGTATTGATCCATGCTTTTAATACATGTTGCAGGAATTCTGATGATGCAAGGAATTTAGTAGGATTGCCTAGAAACGCATTTAAACTTTAAATACTTGTTGTATCGTAATTTCATTTTCAAATATGTTGTATTTTGTTTCAAAACCTTGTATCAAATCGTTATTTGTGAAATGAAAGTTATTTCCTTTATATTTTTCGTGAATTCAAATTTGTTACATTCTAGTTCAAGCAATGTAAAATGTAATTCTTAAATACCTGACACAAATAGCGTTATGAAGTCTCTTGCAATCTCGTCTTTTCGTCTCATCCCGATGTTTCCGCCATCGGTTGGGGTGTGACAGATTGGTATCAGAGCCATAACTATAGAGAATTAGGTAGAATTGCCATGATCGACATAGTCTATAGTCTAAGTACCAAAACTTGACCATTCCTTATTCTTGCTTAATATGTAATTCTTCCTATTTGCTTCTACCTCTTCTTTTGTCTAATTATACAATGTGTCTTTTCTAAAACATTTCACACAATACATACTTGAAAGTACTCATATTCCACAATCAAAACGACTCACTAAAATAGGGGTGATTCCCGCCTTTGGTGACGAATTTCAATCCACCTTACATGTTATTTTGCACGAAATTTCACCATTAAGTCAGGAGTGATATCCGTATCTTGATGGGAATTTCCATCTCATACTCTAGTGGTTCCTTATTGACGAGTCGAGATTTTATCTTGTTTCATTCAATAAACCACATTTTGGGGACGAAATTGTCAAGCTAGGATTGACATCCACACCTTGGTGACTGGTCCCGCTCTACGATTTTCAATCTCGCCAAAGTTTCGTATTTTCGATCAAATTAGGGACATGTACTAACTGGAAGGGTAAAATACCGTTAATCGCCTGGCGACGAGAGTATTATACCTATTAGGCCAAAACATGTCTCTTTAATTCGGAAGAACTTGCGATTCACTTTGGAATAGTCGAAGTTTCTAAACCCGAAGCACTCCAATACTAGTCAAGCCTCTCTTTTATATTAACTTAACTTTTATGTGATTTAATACTTGTTACCTAATCATCGTTTTACACAATAAATTAATACACGCATACTGATACGTTATACTTGATTCGGGATTACTGGACATTCTTTATGTGATGAACTGGTCATTAGCTTCGTAAGAAGCCACACCTTAACGTATATAGTGCTCGTGAAGCACTATAGGGGTAGCACACCGCCACATGTATTTGTGGTTACGTTAAGTTAAACTTTTACGGTCTTTATAGCAACGAAATGATGACATGTGCTATAGAGATGATACTAGCGGACACGTTGGTTCGATTTGTTTGAGCCTCACCTTAACGTATATAGTGCTCGTGAAGCACTATAGGAGTAGCGCACCGCCACATGTATTTGTGGTTACGTTAAGTTAAACTTTTACGGTCTTTATAGCAACGAAATGATGACATGTGCTATAGAGATGATACTAGCGGACACGTTGGTTCGATTTGTTCGAGCCTCACCTTAACATATATAGCGCTTGTGTAGCGCTATAGGAGTAGCGCCCGCTGCATGGACCTGCGGTCATGTTAAGACATTCATACATACTTGCGGACACGATGGTTGACCAGTGAGATCACATGCCAGTAATGCGTTAATCTAGTTAACTAAATATCTCGTGTGGACTATTCAAAGACTTTAATCATACTCATACTTTTAACCTCTCTCATACTTAAATACCAATCATGCTTACATACGACATTCCTATACGTACTCGTTCTTATTTTCAAAATTTATGTATACCCTAATTCATACGCAACTAGTACAAGCTATGAAGATCATGCGACGATCAGTATAATCGCGGGTGCACACGGGATTATAGTGATAGGCGCATGAGAATCATGGAGTGTACTACTGTGTATGATAAGACACGGAACGTAACATGACACCGAATGCGCGACCGCCGTAACATGGTTAAAGCATGGTGGATACGCCGCTGGTACTTCCTATATATAAGTGTTTTCACTATGTTACCAAGTTTTCGTAAAAGTGCCATGAGAAATTCAGTGTTTTGTAGACCTTTTTGGACCTGATTCAAACTTTAAACAACTCACAAACGCATTATATCCGATTATCCCCGACGAGACCTCATTCTTAACACATCGCTTTCGTCTATTCAATACTTATGCTATTCTTATACTCGCATTTGTGTATCCAAAATCAATCGTTCACTTTTATACTCCTATTAATCTCCTTTATGTCTTTTATACGAACCCCATTCGCGATCAAGTCTCATCTATTCTCTTTGTTGAATCTTTGGATGCCATCTTTTCAAAAGTCTTCCTCTTAGATTTCGAGGACGAAATCTCCTAAAGTAGGGGAGACTGTAACATCCGTCAAAATGGATTCCCGAAATCCGATCCGTTTTGAAATGCGAATCCTAAACTTGAACCAACGTAGATTTTTCGTGAATTAAGCAACCGTCGAAAAGTTTTTATATGGTTAATTATCTGCGTAATTAATTATTTATTTTTGTTAAAAAAGAAAATCAAAATATTAATTAATTAATTAATTCTTATATATGTATTAATTCACAAATGGTCGATGAAATAGTAAAATATCAAAGATTCTTTATTTGACCACTGAACTTTTCACTTATTTGTACAACTTGTTTAAATAATTTAAAAGTTATTTAAATAACCTAGTTAGTTTTAGGAGATCAACTTAAACCAAGTTAAGTTATAACTAATTGATTAACCTTTCAAAGTTGAGGGACTACATTGGTCTTTTCCTAAAACTAAATTGGGAACCCTATATCACCCGTTTATTTGAGCAGTCATCACACAAACAACCGGGAACCTTTCACTGCCTCTACTCCTTCATCTTCTACAACCCAAAACCCTAATCTAAATTATGCACATACATGCAGAGTTATCAAGTCCCCAAACACATACATGAGCATTTGTAGCAAATCACACACCTCTCGACCTCAACCCTTTCCCTCTCCGGTGCCGGTTAACCGACGAGACACCTCCACACCTCTCGAACTCTCCTCCCCCTCCGACAACGCTCTCCCATACCCATCTTCTCCCTTAAAATCGATGAATGACCACCACCAACACCGTCTGACGGCGGCGGAGACGGTCCAGAGAAGGGAGAGAGAGTAGACGCGAAAAGAGATAGAGAGAGTTAGGAAAGGAAGAAAAGGGGGCGGCGGTGATAGTGGTGTGCAGCGACGGCGTCGACGATATTCTGACTCCGGCGAGTACCATCGGTAACTCCTCATCTCCTTTTCTATCATTTCGGTTCCTTTTGTTTTCTTTAGATCTGTTAAAAGACGATATGATTCTGATTCCGATTCGTGACAGTGGTGTGGTTCAGGTTTGAGTCTTGTTCTCGGATTCGGGTTCAGTCAAAGCCGTTAACCGACTCAGTTTTGATGTTCGGGTCAAGCACGGTTCGATTAGTCGGTCAACTCAGTCAACTCGGGTCAAACCCGGTCAACTGTTAACGAGACTCAGTATACTAATAACGCAAATGTTAAATTTTATTGTTTCGTATTCTTGCATCGTTTGAATCGCAGAACCGAACTATATGTATATATATAATTTATAAACATAACGAAAGTGTATATAAATATATGTTTATATTGTTTCATTATTGTTTATTAAATTTTGAACACCTAAATCGACAACTTGTGTTGTCGGGGTAGTCCAAAAACAGAGGGAACTCTGTCCGTTTTTTCGTAAGAATCCGCAAAACAAAACGTGTTTATATAAACTAAAGTTTGTTATACAATCTGCTGTTTTTTTTGAAACATGCTTCTGTAAACCAAATTAAATTTAAATTAAAACTGGTTGAATTGGTTGACATTTAAAACCATTACGAGGTCATTTATGTTCACGGATATCGTTTTGTTCCTAAACCAACTTAAATCCTTTTATAAACTAATAATGATTTTAGTAAAAATAGAATATTATGAGAATGGTTTTAATAATTTAAATGTTCATTATCTCTTTTAGACATTCCCTTTTACTTTTATTACAATTAACCAATTCCTTTACAATTTTTGTTATATATTAATGGGTAATATTTAGATAAATTACCTAAATAATTAATTTATTTAATTCATAAATAATGATTAAATCGTGTTATAATATTTAGGGTAATCGTTTCCCCGTTCGTTATTTCGGAGATTCTCAATTTTTACTCGTGCGTTATTATACAAGGAGTCGCAATCACAACCACTCATAATTTCGCGATTTCGGTGTTCCATCATTCAACACTTCACGGAATTACCAGGGAAGCTTCGCAAAACGGTGAGCATACTCGGCCGTTTTTTACGCGTTAATGCATTTTGGGGTGTTACATGTATCGACTAACAAAATTTCTTTTATACGAAATCAAACGTATTCAATCATCCAATCCATCAAACCTATTATCTGTTACGCCTATGTTAGTTATACGTGCTAGTTTCAACTTGTACATACATGTTATTTGTTACGCTTATGTTAGATACGTGTGCTAGTTTCAACTTGTATGCTCATGATGTTTCGTTATGCTTAGTTTGTTTTTGTATGCCAGTTTCAACCTGAATATAAATTGCCATGATGGATTTATGACAAACTTTTACGCTTATACTTATTTTCAAATTTGTATGCTCGCCAATACTTTTGTATTGATCCATGCTTTTAATATATGTTGCAGGAATTCTGATGATGCAAGGAATTTAGTAGGATTGCCTAGAAATGCATTTAAACTTTAAATACTTGTTGTCTCGTAATATCATTTTCAAATATGTTGTATTTTGTTTCAAAACCTTGTATCAAATCGTTATTTGTGAAATGAAAGTTATTTCCTTTATATTTGTCGTGAATTCAAATTTGTTACATTCTAGTTCAAGCAATGTAAAATGTAATTCTTAAATACCTGACACAAATAGCGTTATGATGTCTCTTGCAATCTCGTCTTTTCGTCTCATCCCGATGTTCCCGCCATCGGTTGGGGTGTGACATGATGGATGATATATATGAGTTTTTATGCGAACATAGAATATGGATGTGGTGACATGAAAGGATAGGAACCACATTAGCACAGACTCAAGCATGGAAGGCTAACGGGTCAAAAAGAGGCGAGGAAGCAAGCACAAACACGGACGCTTAAGTTAAGTGATTTCTGACTCACTCCTTAGTAAGTATAGAGAGTTTTGATATCTAGGAATGGGGAATCATGTAAGAATTTGTAATAAGTGGAAGTACTAAGGTAAGTATTGTTGTAGGGGTGGTCGAAAGTAGTTGACTATGTCGGAAATAACTTGGTAAAATCAAACGGATCAAAATCAAGAAAGTATGACTAAAGTATAGATTTGATTATGAGGACATGGGGTTAAGTGTTGGAATGATTTGGGGGCTTGGAATAATGTTATTTTATGATTTAGGAAGTTCGCTATGTGCGAATGAGGGTCAAAACTATTGGTCCCAGTTGGACTTAAAAACTTTCTTTTTTCGTAATATGGCAAGTGATTTCAACAGATGTGAAAATAGTGTGCGGAAATAGAAATCAAACTTTCAAGAAACAAGAGCTACAAAATTTTCAAGTTTATATCACTATGAAACAAAATGGTTTACAAGGTGATTGTTAGGTTATTAGCTATTACAAACGAATACTTATGTAATTCTGAGGTGAAAGGGCAATGGAGTTTTGTAGTATGTATTGAATGCTAGGCTTAACTCATCGTCCTTTGCTGAAGAGCTTTCTATTTATAGAAAGTCTTGGGCATGAATAAACATTTGTTTATTCTTGCACTTGTCCTGCAAAAAGTAGTTTTTTAACATATTTATTGAATCCAATAATGTCAAGTTGTTTCGATAATTATGGCAGGATAGAACCTGCTCAGACAAGTGGTCTTTATCAGAATTTCTGATAACCACTTCATCAGAAATTCTGATGAACAAATCATCAGAATGTCCGATGATCAGATTTTACCAAAAACTGATGATATTTCATCAGAAATATCATCAGATCCATCAGATTGGTCTTTTCTGATAGCCTTCTCTTGTTCTTGATCAGCTTCTGATCCTTTGAAGAAGATGTGCTGTTCTTTTCAAGTGTCCTATCTCGTTTCTTCTTGTTGTTTTGATCTTCAGGACATTATCTTCTTCTATAGATCAGGTTGTTTATATTTTTCTTCAATACTTACATAAAAAGTTTCCTAACAGTTTCCCCTTAAGTATTGTAAGAAAAATTACTACTTATGCCAAACATAAACAAACTTCAAACAAACTTCAAACAGAGTTCAAACAACCAAATAAGAAAAATTCAAACAAGTTCAAAAACAGACATTGTTCCCAAACAGATCATAAAAATAAATTAAGTTTCATCAGTTTATCTTCACACCACTTTTGAAAACATCACCCTTCTTCAACTACTTCTTGTGATCAATTCTCTTGTGTGTTGCTCTGTACAGATCTTTGTACCATCTTCTTGCAATCTTCCATTCTTCAATTATGTCTTCAATCTTCTTCCTCAGCTATTCATTGTCTTTTCCTTTCTCCTTGAGCTTAGCTTGTTTCTGGTTCATGCACTCTTTGATGTAATTCTGATTTGAGTACCTGTAAGTTTCATTAATTCTAACCAAGGCTCTCTGATTATTAGCATCTTTGAATACCACAGATATTTCATGTTGGGATTGAACCCTACAAAGGAACAGTTGATAAAGCCAAAACTGGTTCAGAACAGTGGATCATCATAAACAGTGTCTGCGCAAAGTCTTTCCCCTTGACAGTGGCCCTAACAACTGATAGACTACAAGCTCTGCTGTTTTACAACAACTGACAAGCTAAAGCACTGATGAAGATTAAAGTACTGAAGCTCAATCTACTGATGTGTCCCAAGCACTGACAAAGACCAAAGCACTGCTCCTCCAAAGAACTGACCGTCCTTTGAAGAAAGCACTGATGCTCAACATCAGTGCTTAGCATACAACAGTGGAATGAAGAATAAGTGGTTTACTTATTCTTTGTTAATGTAATCAGTAGTTTAGTTATCAATTATTGTATAGATCAGTGGTTGTAGTTTGTTAGGAAGTTAGATGTCACTTTCATGGTGACGTCAGTCGTAGATGCTCAGTGGTTGTGTAAAACTATAAATAGAACAGTACACTGTACTGTTTTGAAAGCTCTTTTCTTCTAAGTCATTTCCGTACGAACAATCAGTGAGCTCAGGCAGAGGGGGAGATCTATGCATGCATGCATTTGATTTGTTTATTGTAATCAAATACAATCATTCGATTAAATGTTAAACATGTTTGCTTAAACTTTTCTTCCATTGATTGTGTGTTAAAAGTTTATTTCATCTATTCCGTTGCAATTCATCTCCGTTTCACTTTCCTTTTATTTAAACAAACACAATCTAAGAAACTCAGATCCTAACAATTAGTATCAGAGCTAGGACAGTCAAACTTGATCTAACAATCATTTTGATGTAAAAGTTCAGCTCAATTTCGTTGATACTTTCGATTGTTCATTTTTAGTTGAAAAACAGAGTAAGGTATAATCACGTACAAAAAGTTGATTATTCAGTACCCGTAAAACAACCAGAATGGCGTCACAATCACAGGACAACACTAATAACACTGGTTCACTCTTCAAACCACCTATGTTGGTCAGATCTGAGTATAACATCTGGCAGCGTAGGATGGGTCACATCTTAGCCCAACAAAACACAGGGTGTTGGAAGTCGGTTGTCTTTGGACCACATGTTCTAATGGTGCCGAGTGCTGAGGATCTAAAAGTTCTTGTACCTAAGAAAGTTGAAAACTATTCTGACTAGGATTTTCAAAAAATTGAACTGGATGCCAAAACATTTAGCATCGTTGCATCTGCACTCCCAAATGAAATTTATGCTGGACTGTTACACTGTAACAGTGCCAAGGAATTGTGGGATGCACTTAAGGAACAGTTTGATGGGACTAAAGAAGTAATTGAAAATAACAGGGAGGTTTTGAATCAACAGTATGAAACCTTTTGTCACAATAAGGGTGAATCATTAACACAACAGTTTGAACGTTTTAGCTGTCTCATAAGTGAACTGAAACTTGTTAATGTTGAATTTGCTAAATCAACTCAAAATAGTAGGGTTCTTAGGTCACTTCCTGAAAAATGGGACACAATTGCTTTTGTAACCAGAAACTCAGTTGGGTTCAAAGATCTCACCCTGACCCAGTGTTGGTGCATATTTGTGACAACAACTTAGATTTGGTCTTTGGATATCTTGTAATTAGTTAATAGAGTTTGTATTAGTGGAATAATAGAGTTTGGGCTAAACAAAACCCAGTTTGGGTCTAGGGGGACGAATTTGGCTTTGCCCATGTTGGAAACCTTGGCCTAAGTTGCAAACCTTGTGTTATATAAACAAGGCTTTGCTTTAGGGTTTAGGTTAATCAGCCAAAACAGTGTTTGAGAGAGAATTCGTGAGAGGCATTAGGTCTTGGATGAATTTGAGTGTGGGTTAGGGTTTTGATTGATTGTAATTCGTGAGATTGATAACCAATAGAAACCCAGTTTGATTGTGAATTGCTTTCTACTCGTTTCTGTGACATTCTGATCAAGAGGATTCCGCACTCTTGATTGGATTGACAATTCTGTGAAGATCCATACAACAAGGGGACCTACAATTGGTATCAGGGCATTAGGCTCTTGAAGGCTCAGTTCAGAATTGTGCTTGGCAGAAACACGGAGATTTTCGATTTTTTTTGCAATTAGGGTTTCGAAATTTTTCGTGTGTTTGATATAAATTTTTGAAATTTTTGGCTGTTTTGATCTTCTGCTTTGTTTGGTTGCTGTTTTGCAGGATTTCAGGAAAGATTTTGTCGATTCTGGAAAAGTTTTTGACTGACAGACTTGAAGATTCGAAGACTGTTCTTCGTGTTCTTCGTGTTTTTCGATCAGTTCTTCATATTTTTTCGAAAATATTGTGCTGATTAGGTTGTCTGATTCTGCAGATTTGTGTTGGAGAGGAGATAGAATCTTCAGAATTTCGAACAGATTAAGTTTCCAAATTTCTTGACCAGCGAAATTAACAAAGCAGCGAATTTGTGACTTAATAACTGGGTGACCGACGAATTTGAAATCCAAAGGCGACTTTGGTAGCCGTATAATTTTCCTCAGCGAAATTATCACGGTTTCAGCGACTTTACCAGTCGTCATAATAGCGAAATTGACCAGTGAATTTGACAGCGAAATTGACCAGCGAACTTTACCTCTCAGCGAGCTTGATCAGCGAGATTAAACAACAAACTGACCAGCGAAATTAAGTTGACTTCCCAGCTAAATTAATAGAAAAATTAAAAAGGTGGAATATTTTCTGGCAAGCGCAACAAAAAATTCACGTTTTCGTAAATAGAAATTGATCCGTAGCTCGTTTGACTAAACCGTCTGCACCGTTAAATTCCTTGCATTTTTCGAGACGATTCTAACGGTGTAATTTGGTAACCACTGTTTTCGGAGAAAATTTGTACGGTTTTATCAGTCTGCAACTTTTAAAATGTCGAACATGACTAATTTGAATGAGCTTTTGAAAATGGAGCATGAGGTTGGCACTACCAACAAACCGCCTAAAATGATGAAGGTGGAAAATTATTTGACATGGAAGGATCGTTTTCAATCCTTCATTGAATATCAGGACACTCGCATGTGGATATGTATTGAAGATGGGTACACAAACCCAACACACGAGTTTGAGGGCAGACCACGTAGAACAGCCTATGTGAACATGCAAGAGGCTGATAAAAAGATGTATGAGGCTGAAAAGAGAGCCTTGGCTGCAATTAAAATGTCCTTACCTGATAGCATCAAGCATACCTTCAAAAAGTACAAAAATTCAAAGGATATGTGGGATGCATTAGAGAAAAGATACGCGGGAAATGTAGATGTCAAGAAGAACAAAGTTGATCTACTGAAGAAGCAGTTCGCTGTTTTCAAGTACATGAAACATGAGTCACTTGAGGACATCATCACTCGATACTACCATCTGATGTCGGAAATGGAAAATTATGAGATAAATTGCTATTCTGACATAGAGAAGAATGACAAGCTGCTCGATGCCTTACCTACTAAATGGGATATCTACACTCTCATGATCAAGGGAGAAGCAGATTATGAGACAAAGGAGCTGGAAGAAGTAGTTGGCAAGCTGAGAGCTTATGAGCTCAGTATGAAGAAGAAAGACACTGGATATGATCAGGTTCAAGATCCAGCGATTTACAATGGGCTTACATCTTCTTCATCTCACAACGATTCTAGCGACTCTGCTACTGCGTTTCTATCGTGTGAGAATGAGCAGGTCACAGTAAATGAGGATGGTGATGTGTGTTTTGTAGCTGCTTCAGGAGGATCAATAGGAGCCAAGAGAACATCAGCTTCTAAGCAGAGTAGTAGTACAAAGTCAATGCCTATGAGTATGAAGTCTGCTGAAGAACATCTTGCTCTACTTGCTTCATTCGTTGCTTCTTATGAGAGCTACATTCAGGGGAAGATATCTGATCCTGCTACTTTAGATGAAGATTATGATCAGATTGACCCTGATGATCTAGAAGAGATGGATTTACAATGGCAGATGGCCATGATTTCAAGAAGAGTCAAGAGGTTCATGAACAGAACAGGAAGGAAGTTTGTAGGGAGGACTGTTGGTTTCGATAAGACCAAAGTGAGGTGCTTTAACTGTGATAGCTATGGGAATTTCGCTAGGGAATGTCAAAAACAAAAGCAAGAGACTTCGAGTCAGAGTTCAAACAACAGGAATGCATCAAACAATTCTAGCTCAAAGGCTTTGATCTCTACAGCACGAGAAGGATCATACGATTGGAGTATTCATCTAGAAGATAATGAAAATGCCACTCAGGCATTCATGGCAGAGATAGTGCCAGTTGATGATGTTGAAGTTACCTTGGGAGACGCTGAAGTGAAAAGGAATGCTGAGGTGAAGATAGAGAGTAAAGCTGAAGAAGAGAAGGTTGATCAGAAAACAGATGCAGAAGAGGAAAAGCAAAAGTCTGACCATGAAAGGGAAGCTGAAGAAAAGGATGCTAAATATAAAAGAATGGAAGCTCAGCTTGCGGCTCTCATGGCCAACCTTGGCAAACAAACAGGAGAGGTAAAGTCTAATTCTGTGTGTTTAAAATGTCGTGAATTACAGGGTGAGGTTGACAGGTTGTCAACACAAAACGAAAGTTTGGTAAGCGAGATGTCTAACATTAAAGAATCAAACTTTTTTGCTAAAAGAAATGAATCTCTATACTTGAAGAAAATAAAAGGTTATGAAAGTGAAATTGAAGCTGTAACCTGCAAATTAAATGAAAATCTTCAAGTCCTAGACTTAGCTCATGACATGATGGCTGAGAAAACAAAAGAGATTTCTGGAAAATGCAAAGAGTTGTCAGATGCACAACTCAAAATTGTTGAACTTGAAAAGAAATTAAGTCAATTCAGAGATTCGTCTTTTGTTATGAAACACATGATGAGATGGTTAAAGAAGAGTAATGACAAGACTGGTGTGGGATTCAAGTGCTTTAATGAAGTCCCACCTCCTCTTAGTCATGATTATTCATTCCTACCTGATGAAGATGAGCTAACAAATTTTATGTCAACAACACCAAGTAGTTCCATATCAAGTCAAGGTGATGTGTCTGAGAGTGATGATGCTAAGAAGGATAATAACAGCAAACCTATTTTGAAAAAGAAAACTTCACATCCTAAGAATAAGAATCCAACTTTTGTAAAAAATATTTTTTTTTTCAAGGAAGTGACATGAAAAACGAAACAGCTGTTATTGAAAACGAATCGAATGTAGAGTTTGCTAAAAACAAAAACAAAGAAAATTCTGAAACTAAGCAAACTGAACCAAATCCTTCTAAGGCATCATCATCAAAACCTGAATCTAGTTCAAAGGCTTCAAATAAGAAGTCTTCGAAAAAGAGATCGTGCTTCAAGTGTCACACAAAGGGACATGTAGCTAGCTGCTGTCCTAATAAAAAGAATGAAGCACAAGTGAGTGAGAAAAAGATAGAGAAATCACCTGAGAAGAAAGGTGATAATGAGGAGAAAGTTGCAAATTCTCCAAAGAAATCAGCTCCCAAGCAACCAGAGGGTGTTGCTGTTGGTGTAGATAAGGCTGAAAAAGGAACTCCACAAGTTCCTCGTTTTCAAAGAAATCAACCAAGATTTCAGCCTAAATCTCCACCAGGCAGATATGAGACACCTAGAAGCAGTTCACCAAGAATGAATAATTATAATTCTAATAATTTCAGAAGTCAAGGTCAATATCAAAATCGATATCAAAATAATGGTGGTCGAACTTTTTATAACAATGGCTTTAGAAATTACAACAATAATGCTTCTTGGAATCAAAATTCAAGGTATCAAAATCAAAATTTTCAAAGGTCAAATGGTCCAAACACATATACGAACCCTCAGGACCAAAGACCTAGTGGAAATCAAAATCAAATTCCATCAACAGGTCTGAGATCCAAGACTCCAGTTAGGAGTAATGGATATTGGATGGATGTTCCAGTAGTTGGTGAATTTGGACGACCCAAGACCATTAAGGCTTGGGTCCCCCAATCTAACTAATTTCTTGGTTGGTGTGTGCAGGAGTTGCTAAGGAGGATTATCAACTTATGGTATGTTGATAGTGGCTGCTCCAGGCACATGACGGGGGATGCGAGATTGTTAACTGAGTTTGAAGATTATGATGGTGGAAATGTAAATTTTGCGGGTGCTAAAGGTGGTAGAATTACAGGACGAGGAAAAGTGACCAATGGGAAGATCACACTGGACAAAGTGAACTATGTTGAGCAACTTAAACACAATCTGATGAGCGTGTCACAAGTCTGCGACAAGGGTCACTCGGTCCATTTTACCAAGAATGAAGCATTAGTGTTGAAACCAGGTTTGGTGATTCCGGACGATTGGATAGTAATGAGAGCGCCAAGGAGAAATGACACTTATGTCATGGACATTGGTGCTAAGGATCCAACTGCTGTGGTGGCATGTTTACTATCAAAAGCATCTGAAGCTGAATCGATGTTGTGGCACAGACGCGTGGCCCATATTCACTATCGAAAAATGAACTATATTATTAAAAATGAGCTAGTGAAAGGGCTTCCAATGCAGAGGTTTCACGTGGAAGATAAATGTCTTCCATGTCAAAAGGGAAAACAACATAAGAAACCTCACAAATCAAAAACAGTAAATTCCATAGATGCCCCTTATGAATTACTTCATATGGATTTATTCGGTCCAGTGAACGTGAGGAGCATAGGTGGAAAATACTATTGTCTTGTTGTCACAGATGATTACTCACGTTATTCATGGGTTTTCTTTTTAGGTACAAAAGATGAGACAGCAGAGATACTAATAGATCTTTTTACAAAATTGAAGAATGTTCATGAAGCAAGGATCAAGAGGATAAGGAGTGATAATGGCACAGAGTTTAAGAATCAGATTCTGGATCTCTATTGTCTTCGCAAGGGAATAGAACATCAATTTTCTACTCCTTATATGCCTCAACAAAATGGAGTAGCTGAGAGGAAAAACATGACGTTGATTGAAGCCGCTAGGACTATGCTTTCAGATTTAAAGCTACCAGTTCTTTTCTGGGGAGAAGCTGTGAATACAGCTTGCTATGTCCTAAACAAAGTTTTGACCGTTAAATGTTTTAACAAAACTTGTGATGAATTAATGTTTAACGAAAAACCAAACTTGAAAGGCTTTGAACCATTTGGATTACCCTGCACCATTGTGCGAAATAAAGATAAACAAAAATTCGGTGAGGTGGCTGACGAAGGCTACTTTCTAGGTTACGTGCCTGGCACACCGAATAAAAGGGTTTTTAATCTAAAAACTAGTAAAATTGAGGTTGTTTTTAATGTTGAAATTACTACATACAAACCTCAACAATCAACGAATGGACCTGCTATATTATATGATTATGAGAGCATTTTTAAATCATTTAATATTCCTAAGTTTTCTGATGCAGATGAATCTCAGCTGATTCAAACAGTGATAAGTGAAGATGATGAAGGCAAGTTCATGCCTAGATCGAATGTTGATATGACAGATGCTCCAGAAACTTCCCAAGGTGCTGCTGATCCTGATTCAAGCGATAGTGAACCTGAACCCATTCAGGGGGAGGATTTCATTAATCCGTTTGTAGATCAGAATATTCAGGGGGAGATTGGATCAAACCTGGGTGTTAATCTTGAAGTTGATACCGTTGTTACTACACGAGCAAATAGAGATCATCCAGTTGACATGATACTTGGAGATCCTACTGCAGGTGTTCAGACAAGGAGAAGCTAGCAGTGAATTCTGGCTTATTTGTTTCGATTGAGAAGACTGGGATTGTGAACGAGTGCTTGTATAGTTGCTTTATTTCCCAAGAGGAGCCGAAGAACATTCATATGGCTCTTAAAGACAATTCATGGGTTGAAGCTATGCAAGAGGAATTGGCACAGTTTGCAAAGTTGAAGGTTTGGGAGTTAGTTGACCTTCCTAAAGGTGAAAGAGAGATTGGCACTAAATGGGTATTTAGGTGCAAGAAGGATGAAAGGGGAATTGTAACGCGAAACAAGGATTGATTGGTGGTAAAAGGTTTCAATCAGCAAGAAGGGATTAATTACAATGAAGTGTTTGCACCAGTGGCAAGGTTGGAAGCAATTCGGTTGTTCCTAGCCTTCGCATCATTCAAGGGCTTTAAAGTTTATCAACTAGACGTGAAGAGTGCTTTTCTTTACGGGAAAGTCCAAGAAGTGGTGTATGTCTCACAACCAGATGGGTTCGTTGATCCAGATTATCCAGATCGTGTGTACAAGCTTGATAAGGCTTTGTATGGATTACATCAAGCTCCCAGGGCGTGGTACGAGACACTGTCTACACATCTGATCAAGAATGGGTTTGAAAGAGGTCAGATTGATAGTACACTGTTCATTAAGAGGAAGAAGGAAGATTTTCTACTGGTACAGGTGTACGTGGATGACATCATCTTTGAATCATCAGATGAAAACATGTGTAAAGAGTTCGAGCAGGTGATGAAGAGCAAGTTCGAAATGAGCGCTATGGGTGAGCTGTCTTACTTTCTGGGATTACAAGTTGAACAGATGGAGGATGGGATGTTTATTCATCAAACAAATTATGTGTATGACATTTTGAGTCGGTTCAAAATGAATGATTGCTCTACTTTCAACACACCCATTTGCGAAAATCACAATCTTGGCCCAGATCATGAAAGTACTGAAGATGTTGATCCAACACAATACAGGGCAATGATTGGTTCTCTAATGTACTTGACTGCTTCAAGACCCGACATCATGTTTGCCGTATGCTTGTGTGCCAGATATCAGGAAAATCCAAAAGAGTCACACATGAAAGAAGTGAAGCAGATTCTTCGTTACTTGAAGGGGAAACCTAAACTTGGGTTGTGGTATCCAGCTGATAGTGATATGAATTTTGTTGCTTACACTGACTCAGACTTTGGAGGATGCAACTCAAACAGAAAGTCTACAACAGGTGGTTGTCAGTTCTTAGGAGGCAGGATTGTGTCTTGGCAATGCAAGAAGCAATCTTGTGTGTCTACTTCTACATGTGAAGCTGAATATATTGCTGCGGGTAGTTGCTGCTCTCAGGTTCTCTGGATACAACAGCAGATGCACGATTACGGTTTGGATTTCACTCGTACTCCTATTATGATAGACAATAATGCCACAATTTCTATAACAAATAATCCCATGAAACACAGTCGCACAAAACATATTGACATTCGTCATCATTTTATACGGGATTGTGCTGAAAAAAGACTAATTGAATTACATCGAGCCGACACACTAGATAACCTGGCAGATCTTTATACTAAAGCTTTTGACAGGGCTCGCTTTGAACATTTAGTCGAACTCAACGGGATGAGGAATCCTGAATAACTGGTTTTTCATAAGAATTTTTTGTAAATAGTTTACTGCTTTCGTAAAAATAAAAAATACAAAAACATTAAAAAATCAAAGTCATAAAAAAAAATAGAAAATCAAAAATGAGTTATCACTGTGTGAAAAGGAAGAAATGATAGTACATCAGCAATTTAGACTGTCACACTAAAAAATGAATTAAATTGCTTAAGTGTGATAGCAGCTTCATCATACGATGTACCAGTAGATAAAAGCATGAAATAATCAACTTACCAATGTGATATAAACCTAAATACAACTGAGTATGAGTGGGGAACACATCAGTGGTGTATGGTTTAATGACCTTAATTCTTGCGTTGATAGATTGCCAAAATCTGAGGTTTTGGGTCTTTATACTGTTATTTCATCTGGGGATATCAGGGTTGTCCTTCTGCTGCATCCAGATACATGCTGACCTAGGCACAACCAGGATATCTTAAAAGAGCAAAAAAAAAAAAAAAATGCCAAATCCCATAAATGAAGAAGCTCTCCTAGAGAGTCATTCAAAATGTGCAAAAAGCATAAATCGTACCAAAAATGGTATTTGTCATAGCCCTCGTTAGATATTTTGGTCTCTTTGCTGTACGGAAGTACTGACCTGATCACCAATTATCTAAACGTTGAAAAACAAAACGGATGAATTCAGTATACTCACCTACTACGATGAATCTTTGTGCATACCTTGATCGCGGGGGGTACATCCTGAAGTGGGACACACTAGTATATCAATATTAAAATTACCTTAATGTATCATACGGTAATGGTACTTGAAATGTTCATGCATTTTGTTTAAGTGGACAAACATACTGGTAATCGTCTTGGACTGCTTTTCATGAAAATAAATAAAGAATTATCTAATAGTGTGAAAATAGTTTGATTGTGCTGATATGATCTTCTTACCGGTGATTCTCACAAAAATAGAGTGTTTATTGCTTTTGTTATTTACTTGCTTTCAGAAAATATAAAAAATCAAAAAATAGTGTCTTTTTCTGTTTAAAATTCTTAACGTACGGAAAACTGTTATTCTTGGAGGAATTGTTACTGATAGGGGGAGACGGTGTTGGAAAGTGAGTTCAAAATTTTAAGTCATGCGGGTTATAGGGTGTGTGATTAATAAGTTTTGCGTGTTGGTGATAATTGAACATGCTTAATCTGTGATATAATCTCTTGAATAATAATAATTTATTCAACTGTGTTGAAAAATTCTTATGGTTTCTCGAGATGTTGGTTTTATAGTATACAGATTGAAGTTGTATGTTGCTGAGAAGTTAAAGTGATGAGTTGCTGTGAAGAGGTGAGAGTTTGATTGGATGCATGGTAGAACCTCCTTTCTACATTGCAAACAAGTTGAAGAGTTTGAAGATTGCTATACATATGCTGAACTGGAGTTTACTCAAACGCTAAAGTTTTTGAAGATTTGGTGATTGGATGCATCAGCTAAGGGGGAGTCTCTGTTGCTGACAAAAGCTGTTAAATTTGAAGTTATCCAAAGACCAAAGACAGTGCAAGCTTACATGAAGATTGCAAGATGACTGAAGACAAAGTTATTTTATGAAGCTATTGTCAAGGGGGAGTTTGTTGGTGCATATTTGTGACAACAGCTTAGATTTGGTCTTTGGATATCTTGTAATTAGTTAATAGAGTTTGTATTAGTAGAATAATAGAGTTTGGGCTAAACAAAACCCAGTTTGGGTCTAGGCGGACGAATTGGGCTTTGCCCATGTTGGAAACCTTGGCCCAAGTTGCAAACCTTGTGTTATATAAACAAGGCTTTGCTTTAGGGTTTAGGTTAATCAGCCAACACAGTGTTTGAGAGAGAATTCGTGAGAGGCATTAGGTCTTGGACGAATTTGAGTGTGGGTTAGGGTTTTGATTGATTGTAATTCGTGAGATTGATAATCAATAGAAACCCAGTTTGATTGTTAATTGCTTTCTACTCGTTTATGTGACATTCTGATCAAGAGGATTCCGCACTCTTGATTGGATTGACAATTCTGTGAAGATCCACACAGCAAGGGGACCTATACCCAGCTTCATGGTAGACTCCTGACCTATGAAAGGGAGTTGAACCAGACAAAGAAGCTACAAGAGACTGGGAAGGTTGCAGATGATTATACATTTGGAAACACAGCTCTTTTTGGTCAGGAAGAATCTGGTGGTAGTAAGTGTCACACCCCCAAAATTCACCTGCGGAGTACTACCGCTTGGAGGCGTGACTGACCAGGATCCAGCCACCAATCATATTGAACAAGCATATAAGTAGTTATAAAAATCCAACCAATACAATTGGTGTTCAAACAAAACATAGTTAAGTTTCAAGCGGAAGCATAAGTCTTAATCATAACATAAGTTTAATGGTTCAAAGTTTAACATGGCACGCAGCCGTCCATGTCCCACAACGACTCTCCTCCATGCAAGCTCCAGCTAAGTACCTATTGACCTGCAAAGCATGTAGTAACGAGTCAACAACAAGTTGAGTGAGTTCACGGTTGGGTGTTCGTTTTAAGTTGTTTCGAAAACAGTTTCCTTTATCTGGCATCCTGCCGTGGGGGTTACCCCATAGTTAAAAACGTGACTTGTTTATTCCCGGTTACCCTGGCAATCCAGCCGTGGGGGCTACCCCGTGTAGTTATCTGGCATTTCGGCCGTGGGGGCTACCCCATGTATCTACTAGACTCGTTACCATATCGACTGCTGACTGTAGTCATGTTTATGTGCCCTGAACTGTCAATGTCTATCATCATTGACGTGCCAGTAGTCCATTAGTTCACGCCCGTCCTCTGCGGCACGGTGTGAGGTTTGTCAAACCTAAATAGCGCTATCTAACTAATGACCCGCTCGCCATTGGCCTCGGCGATTAAGTCGATACAAAGATGAGGGACTTCGTGATAGAGTTTTGGTCTAGTACGAGTTATCTGTCCGTGAGGACGAGGAATTACATTCCTGAACCTTTGCTGTCCTACCCAAGGAGGACGAGGAACCCAGTTCCTTAACCCCAATTCCCGACCCCTGGGAATCCCATGCTTTGTAGAGGGTGTGAACTCACCTTGGTTTGCTCGGTAGAAACACAGAAAAGTCAAACAAGCAATGTTGTGGCTACTCACGTCCTATCATAGTTGTATCATACAATCAGGTTCGTATTCAAGTAGTGCACGTATGGCATACACGTTTAATCATGGCAGTTAGCAAGGAATGCATACGAGTTGAACGAACAGTAACATGCCCAGAATTAAACAAAGTCCAAGGTCCGGCCCAAACACTAAGCCCACAATTAACCAAGTCCAAACAGTGTGTATCCGCGTATTGTCTCGAGTCGCAACTAGGCGTTTGCGACTTGCAACCGGAGTCGCAACTACGGTCTCGGTTCATGCTGTTTTGGTTACGAGTCGCGACTGGACTCGCAACCGGGGTTTCGAGTCAAACGGTTTATGTGCTGATCACTTGTGGTTTCGAGTCGCAACCAGGTGTTTGCGACTCGCAACTGATGTCGCAACCGGGGATTTCGACTCATCAAGCAGTGGTTTCGAGTCGCAACTGATGGTTTCGGTTGGACAACTGCTGATTCGGAACAGTGTACTATCCAATGAGAATTTGATTTCAGAAAATGGTTTGTACTATCCACTTAAACATGTTTGTTTGTCTAACCTTAACCAAAAATGGATCAAACACATACATTTCAAATATTCACATCATGTTCATATGACATTCATCCAGTTCTTCACATATTCAAGTCATGTTCATATCATATTCAAAACTCGTTCAACACATATTCGGATATTCATATCTTCATTCAACATATGTTCATAAGCTCTTGCATTTTCGGACAAGCGTCATAAATCCTAAACTAGACAACAAGCTTATCTTGTAACAAAACATTTGTTCCATAGTCTCATACATAAAAATCGGATGATCATGAATAGCTCTAAGCTCATCATTCTTTTGTTATTCAACCATCTTGTTCAAATGTTATTCTATAAAAAGCAAGCATGTATCATTTAATCAAACAAGAACTCATAAAACAAATAAATACTTCAATCATGTATGAATCTTTAGCAAGCAAACACATTATCAAACAACTTTATCATTCATCATCACCAACAACCGAAATATGCACACACAATGGAAATCACTAACCGATTGTGAGGTGGTGCCGAGTTGGTAAAGAAGATGAGTGTGAAGCTTCTGAGTGTGTGTGTGAGAGCCGATCCGCTAGTCCTAGTGTCTCCGGTTTGGATCCGAGATGGAGGGAAACAATGTTGTAGCTTAGAGTTTAATGGTTTCTAGAGAGAGTGTAGAGGAGTGTGTGTGTTATCCAAGAAAATGGCAAAGATGACTAACAATTGGATTATATACTAGCTTCAAGTGCACCCTAATGGGCTTCGACATAGGCTAAGTGTGTATGTGTGTGTGTGGCCCAACCGGCCCATGTGTTATCGTTCACTCGAGACCACATGGTCTCGAGTCGGGTTCTCGTGTCTCGGTTCATATATACATATATCGCATACATACAAGCACACACAAATAACACATAATCACATAGAGGTTCATTTGTCATTAATCACATAAGTTAACTTGTCATACGTTTTAGCATACAACGAAAGGTTCTAAATTCCGAGTTGTCACAGTAAGGATCTCATTACATTGACATAACAGCTGGTGGAGCTTTTAACAACTCTGATTCTTACTCATCCAATTATGCTTTTATAGCTAATGGAGAAAACCAGAATTCTGATAATCTGTCCTTTGAACTCAATGATCTCCAGCATTTTGATCCAACTGATCTGGAGGAGATGGATATTTTGCACCAACTTGCACTGCTGAGTGTTAGAACCAGCAAGTTTTATAAGAGAACAGGAAGAAAATTTCCAGGGTTACATGGGAACTTGAAAGTAGGGTTGGATAAATCAAAGATCAAATGCTACAAGTGTAATAGGTTAGGTCATTTTGCTAGAGATTGTAGGAGTCAAAACAATGGACTAATCATCACACACCCTAGCTCTAGACCACAAAATAACCAAACCACTGTGCAGTATTCCCAATATGCTCCTGCTGCTCATGTAAACACTACTCACTATGCACACCCTGCAACCCCTGTTCCTGTGCACTATGTCCAAACCACTGTTCCTCAAATACAGTTTGTCCAGGACCTAGCTCCTCAGGTTCAGGTGCAACAAGTTGCACATCAACAAGCTACACAAACAGCTGTTCAAACAGATCAGCAAAGCTTTTTCACCCAAGGCTTTGTTGATTGAAGTAGTTTGCCTGAGGATCTAGGTGATGAAAACTTTGCTCTATATGCTGAGAATGATGTTTCTAGTGATAAATTCTGTTTTACAGCATTAGAGTTAATTCCAGAAGGGCTGGAAACTGAAGAAGGAACATCCAGTGCAAAAACAGTGGATACAATTGCTGAAGCAGTGGTTACTGCTGTTGTTGGTGAACAACTGCTGGGAGAAAATTCAGAACCCCTGTTGGAACCACTGTCTGACCCCTGGTCCGCTGAAGAAGAAAAGAAGCAAGAAGAAAGTGAGGAGAAAAAGCCAGAAGAAAGTGAATATGTCTGTGATTGTGCCATGATGGCTGCAACTAAGGTATCACCCCAGGTTCTTAAAAACCTTTGTTCAGACAAATGCATCATAGCATTTGCAAACATCAAGGAGGTGAATGAAAACCTTAGAGATAAATTGTTAAATGATGAGATACAATTTGAAAAATCTTTAAAAGAATTGAAAATCAAATTGTCAGAAAAAGAAAATGAGATTTGCAGCCTCAAACATGAGCATAGCATAACCAAGGACCAACTTCAGGCAATGATAGAAAAATATCAGTCCTGTTAAAAGGAGTTCGAATCCACCTAGATCACATGTGAAAAATGGGTGGAATCCTGCAAAGATTATGAAGTTATGCTTGAAAAACAGATTAAAAGCAATGTAAAATTTGGCATAGAATTCAGAAAACATGACCAAGTTGAAAAGACTGCTGCAAATGAATCTGTTCAAAACACTGTTGAAATCATACCCACCAACAAGGATGGTCAAGAAGTTAAAATAACTGATAAAAGTGGTAACAAAATCACTCTAGAAAGATCAGTGGGGTCCTCAACTTTTGACGAGATTGAGAAATACCAATTCAAACCCACTTGGTCTGATGAGTGTGACCTCCTTGAAAATTTTAAACCCATGGACTTCACCACAGTGGATGGTGTAAAAGCACCAAAGGCCAAGGTAATTCCTCTTAAGGACATCCCAACAGTGGTTCAAAACTCTGTTGCAAAGGAGTCTGAAAAGAAGAAAAAGAGATAAAAGATTCAAAACTTGTTTTATGAAAAGAAGAATCATCTGACAAAAGATTGTTTTCATTTAAAAGCTTATGACATTAACAAAACAAGTACCATCGTGCCTTCAAAAAGCTGCACCATCTGTGGTAAATCAAATCATCTCACCCAGGAGTATGTGTACCTCAAAACCTTTGAGGTCAAAAAGGAAGATTACACTTCAAAAACATTCACTAGTTCACCAAATTCACAAGTCAAGAAACAACCACCATTTGTGCCTATCCAAATAGCTGTTACAAAATAGCTGAACCAAATCTCTGTTAAAAGAGAGGTTCAAGTGACAGATGCACCCCCAGCTAACCAATACCAAAGAGGTAAAGGTCAACCTCCATACCCAAGGGTCCCACATGTTTATGAGGCTTACAAAAGGCCTTCTAAACCAAAAGTGAACAGGCATCCCTTTGGGTATCAACAGCTGATAGGAAATGACCCCCAACAGTGGTTAGAGAAAAATACTTCAAAAACTGCCCAAACCCCTGAGCTAACCACTGTCCATCTTCCTGAACTTAACATAGACACTGTTGAGACCCCATCCAAAGCCTTATTGGCTTTGGAGACCCTCCTGAACTAATTATTTACTTGATGTGCAGGGAGCTTCTGCATGCTTAGATAGTCTTTGGTATGTAGATAGTGGAGGCTCCAGGCATATGACTGGATGTAGAGCCCTACTCAAGGAATTCAAAACTTATGGAGGGGGTGATATATCTTTTGGTAATAATAGTGAAGGGAAAGTGATGGGTTCTGGTACAGTACAGTCTGGAAATGTTAAGTTTGAAAATGTCAATTTGATTGACAATCTAAAATTCAACCTCCTTAGTGTCTCACAAATGAGTGACAAAGGTTATTGGTCATTCTTTACTAAGGAGTGTTGTAGGATTGTTGGACCAGAAATGGTAAAAAAGATTGAAGAAATAATAAAAACTGGAAAAACTCAACTTGTTGCTCAAAGGAGTGGCAATGTTTATGTAGTTGATTTGTCAAAAGAGAGCCCCATGATTGATGCCTGTCTGTTCTTAGCTGCCTCTAACAAAGAGACAGAACTATGGCACAGAAGATTGGGGCACACAAATCTCAAGACAATCACTGCTTTGTCAAAACAGGGCCTTGTAAGAGGTCTTCCACAAAAATTGTTCACATGTCCTGAGCATTGTGTTTCCTGTTTAAAAGGAAAACAACATAAAAGCTCATTTAAGTCCATTGAAGAGTCCAAAACAACCAAATGTTTGCAAATGCTGCACATGGATCTGTTTGGCCCAGTAAAAGTCATGAGTCTTAAAAGGAAAAGATATTGTTTGGTAATTGTAGATGACTTTTCTAGGTTTACATGGACTTATTTCTTACATTCTAAAGATGGGACTGCATGAAGACTTTGTCAAACAGGTTGAAAAGCAGTTTGACTTGCCAGTAAAAGTCTTTAGGAGTGACAATTGCACAGAATTCAGAAATAGGGAGTTGGATGAGTTTTATGTGTCAAAAGGAATTGTAAGGCAGTACAGCATTCCAAGGACACCAGAACAAAACGAGGTTGTTGAGAGAAAGAACAGAACACTGATTGTGGCTGCCAGAACCATGCTTGCTGATTCAAGTTTGCCATTGACTTTCTTGGCAGAGGCTGTAAACACTGCCTGCTATGTCCAGAACAGAGTTTTGATCAACCCTAGGCATCAAAAGACTGCCTATGAAATTCTGTATAAAATCAAACCACTGATCTCATACTTTAAAGTATTTGGCTGCCCATGTTTCATTTTAAACTTAAAAGACTCAATTTTAAAATTTGCAGCCAAAGTAGACAGTGGATATCATTTGGGATACTCAACCACTTCTAAGGCCTACAAAGTGTTTAACACTAGGACTAAGACAGTGGAAGAGACTTTGAATGTAAAGTTCAATGAACTTGTCACACCCCGACCACGTAAAACAACAAAACGTGGCGGAAACGTCGGGGAGTGTTGTAACAGAATCATTGTTTCACAACCATGGATTAAACAATTTCATTTTATTTAATTAAATGTATTACATTACATTGCAATTAGAAACAAAACATGAAAAAATAGACTTTCATTGTTATTAAGTCACTAAGGCCTCGTCCATTCCTATGTGAGCGAACACAGATATCATCATCAAACATCATCGACTATGGTACCTGAAACACATGTGAAAATACGTCAGCATAAAAATGCCAGCGAGTACATAGGTTTTATGTGAGTGTCAGATTCATGGCTCGTTTTACATGTTGCAATACTTATTTAAAAACCTTATTTTGAAAAGTATAGTATTGCGACATAATTAACGAACTCAAATCAAGTTGGATATGATTTATAAAATCTCGTAGCCATGATTCTTAACTCCAAAACATTTTATTTTATTAAATCAAATCGTAAAACATCTCGTAGAAACTCGTTAATAAGACTCGTATGGTTTATATTATTCAGAAAACATAATTGTGTGACATTGTTTCAAAATCGTTTACCCAAGTGATCTAGATAACGCAACGATATATAATGTGTTAAAAGCACTTATATATAGGAAGTACCAGCGGCGTATCCACCATGCTTTTAACACATTACACCCGCCCCGTTACCTAATCACTTCCCTAACCCAATGGCTCAAAAAGTTACAAATGGTTCACATAAATCAAATGGTTACAAACGGTTCACATAAATCCAACGATTTCAAATGGTTCACATACATCAAATGGTTACAAATGGTTCACATACAACCAATGATTTCAAATGGTTCAAAATGTAAAACAATTATGCTAGCATGTTAAGTGAACATACATAGCAAGACATAATGAAATCATGTACTAATAGTGTACTAATGAACATAGCAAGTATATGATATGAAAACATGGAAAGCATGAAAATAACAGGTAGGCACATGTGTTTCACCCCAAAACGTTTGGAAAACAGTAAAAGAGGGGTCTATGTACTCACTTGAGGATGCTTAGAAGTCTTGAATAACAACCAAGCAAAGCTAGAGGGATCACGGGATCAAATGGCACCTAATATAGGTAACTATGTAAATAAACGGACCTAAATCGGAGGATCGGATAAAATGAGGTTTCGTAAACCAAATGAGTGTAGGGACTCATGTAATATGGTTTAACAAAGCCTACATTCTAAAACGAAACCTAACCGAAGTGCTTACTACCCATTACGACTCGTTAAGGTAGCTTACGCCACTTTAACGCGTCGTTCGCGTAAAACGCGTTCGGACCGCCTAACTAGTCCTATGATAAGTAAATATGCCTTAACATGTCTAATATTGTAGCCAAATCAGTTTAGATATAAAAAATTATGTTACATATGCTTAAAATGAATTTTGGCGTAAAAAGGGCATTTTAGTCATTTACCTAAGGCATATAAACTACCTATCATACAACTAATTAAACGACGTGACCATAAGGTATAACCTCGGAAGGTTATTCCCTATGCAACTATGGTCACCTAATGTGTTTGGTCGGATCCTAAAGATCGACCAAACGGGTCGGGTTCGAAAGTATAAGCTGTGTTTAGACCGCTTACCTTACGACCCTACATAAGCACTAAACCTAAAGTGACGAGCTAAACATGTTAAAACATGCTTAACGAGGTTTGAAAACAGGTTTGGTATAAAAAATACGGTTTTGATACCTAAAAGTAGTTTGGTTATAAAATACGCAAGAATACGCATTTTGGCCGAAACTACGACTCGCCACTATGCCTAGATAACGTGGTAATCCGTATGTATAGTCACAAGAGACTAAAACCATCGTGATTACACTCACGTTATGAAGTTCAAACGAACTTCATGTTGACCATAAACTGGTCAAAGCAGAAAGTCAAACACAGTTTGACTTTCACGTGAAAATGAACGAAAGAGGACTTACAAAAGGTCCAAGAACGGAAGTTTGACCCGATTATTCTCAGGTATGAAGTGAAAGCACCTCAACTTAGAGAAATATTAGATCAAATGTGAGTTGCAACAATGAGATGGATGGGGTATTTATAGTTTTTGCACAACCGTTAAGATCGTTCATCGTAAAACGAGCTTCGATCTCATCTGTACACATGTGCCCATGGTTTTGTGAAACCATGGGAGCCCATAGTTTCATTAAAACCATGTGCAAATGAGGGGAACAGCTGGAACAAGCTGGAATTTAGATTTTTCATTTTGGTCCCTTCTTAAGATAACTATGGCAGATTGTCAATTTTGGTCCCTGAATGTGCAAAACATGGTTTTTGATGCATTTTTGACACGTTTAAACCCCGTTAATCCCATTTCAAGGCTCTAAAATGAAGTTAAAGTATAGGGAACATGAAACATGCTCAAAAATATCTCGGATGTCGGTTCGTTTGGTTGTACGGTTGCGTTGTTCGGTTAATTACGACGAAACACGAACGAATGCGAAAAACGATCTAAATTACGCGAAGAATGGAATTTTATCATGCCAATCACTAAAATAAAATAGTTTAATGATTACATAAAGTTTTGGATGTCCGGATGTTTTCAGAACGTAAGATATGCGCGAAAATGCAAACTTATGCACTTTTTGACGCTTTTAGTCCCTGAATGACCAAAAAGTTTATTTTAGCACACCGAACCCCTCAAAGCCTATTTATAGGATATGTAAAGGATATTTAGGGTATGTTTAACTTATGTTCATGATCCGGAATGTTCGTTACAGTACAAATCGGCATACTTTCACAGTTTGTCGAAATTAGTCTATGTAAGCGAATAAACTTGATTTCGCCACGCCAAACCCTCCAAAACTTATTTCTAAGTTATGTAAAGGTTATTTAAGGTATGTTAAGCCTATTTGAATATTACGGAGTGTTCGTTGCATTAAACTGGTTATATTTACGCATCAGTGCGCGTATAACCTTCCAGAAAGCGATTTAAAGCTTGAAATCGAACAAGAATTGATATGTGCAAACGATACACATATTTTTTTTACAAATCCCAGGTATGAAACACAATATTTCATAAATTTGGTATCTATTTGATGGTTGCAGAGGCACAGGTCTCACAGTCTCCCCTACATTAGGAAATTTCGTCCCGAAATTTATTCGTAGGAGTCTGTCTGTGACGCTGTGTTAAATAATTATCTTGCATGGAATACAGGGTTTTTATCTATTTGCGTAGAATAACCCATCAAAGATATGCAAGGCTTAATCCTGTTATTTCTCTCAACGGACATTTTTTTTAGAAATGAAAATGAACGGAATGAGTCATTTTCCTTAATGGGTATTCTTCAGAAATGGAAATGAAGGAAGAATCAAGTATATTCATTTCCCTCGATGGATATTCTTCAGAAACGAAAATGCACAGAATGAGTCATTTTCCTCAATGGGTATTCTTCAGAAATGTAAATGAAGGAAGTATCAAGGATATTCATTTCCCTCGATGGATATTCTTCAGAAACAAAAATGCACGGAATGAGTCATTTTCCTCAATGGGTATTCTTCAGAAATGGAAATGAAGGAAGAATCAAGGATATTCATTTCCCTTGATGGATATTCTTCAGAAACGAAAATGCACGGAATGAGTCATTTTCCTCAATGGGTATTCTTCAGAAATGGAAATGAAGGAAGAATTAAGGATATTCATTTCCCTTGATGGATATTCTTCAGAAATGAAAATGCACGAAATGAGTCATTTTCCTCAATGGGTATTCTTCAGAAATGTAAATGAAGGAAGTATCAAGGATATTCATTTCCCTCGATGGATATTCTTCAGAAACGAAAATGCGCGGAATGAGTCATTTTCCTCAATGGGTATTCTTCAGAAATGGAAATGAAGGAAGAATCAAGGATATTTATTTCCCTCGATGGATATTCTTCAGAAACGAAAATGCACGGAATGAGTCATTTTCCTCAATGGGTATTCTTCAGAAATGGAAATGAAGGAAGAATCGAGGATATTCATTTCCCTCGATGTATATTCTTCAGAAACAAAAATGCACGGAATGAGTCATTTTCCTCAATGGGTATTCTTCAGAAAAAGAAATGAAGGAAAAAGAAAAATTAAGAATATTCATTTCCCTCGATGGATATTCTTTAGAAACGAAAATGAACGGAATGAGTTATTTTCCTCAATGGGTATTCTTCAAAAACGGATGTGAAGGAAAAATCAAGAATATTCATTTCCCTCGATGGATATTCTTCAGAAACGAAAATGAACGGAATGAGTCATTTTCCTCAATGGGTATTCTTCAGAAACGGAAATGAAGGAAAAATCAAGAATATTCATTTCCCTCAATGGATATTCTTCAGAAACGAAAATGAACGAAATGAGTCATTTTCCTCAATGGGTATTCTTCAGAAACGGAAATGAAGGAAAAATCAAGAATATTCATTTCCCTCGATGGATATTCTTCAGAAACGAAAATGAACGGAATGAGTCATTTTCTTCAATGGGTATTCTTCAGAAACGGAAATGAAGGAAAAATCAAGAATATTCATTTCCCTCGATGGATATTCTTCAGAAACAAAAATGAACGGAATGAGTCATTTTCCTCAATGGGTATTCTTCAGAAACGGAAATGAACTGAGTCAACTCTAGACACATGACAAAACTTGTTGTGGTTTCTGTGCACTGAATTCCATAATTATGTATGCATCCATAATTACGTAATTCCTTGCACAGTTTGTTTTGTAATGTGAAGGGGAAGAAAATCAAACCTGTGATGAGTGTGACTAGACTATCATAGGGTCCTTTTAATTAGATCGAAAAATGATCTCTTTAATTAGACCACCAAGAAGTCTTTTCAGCTATATCATCACATGATATTCCTAACCAGATTTTTGGATCAATCTGTTTAACTAGACCACTCAAGGGGTCTAATTATGGAATAGTACATTATAATCCAAGGGTCTTTACTATTACGTAGAAGCCCATTAAGGATTTAAGGTAGTACCTTTGGATATCCTACTATGAATCCCTTATATGAAGATATGGAAGATTCTACGAGGATTTGGATAACAAAAACTTGGATCACACAAAAACATAAAAGGGAACACATAAGCACATAATCACATATTTGTTTAATTTGACCTTTAATTTGTTATCTTTGGACACGGATATTTAAAGCACACCAGGAATCCAATCTGTGGATTTCATTTGGCACTTTAATCATTTTCAAGAATCTATCTATGAAGATAGGATGATCTTTCGAAAATTCGATTTTATTTTCAAAGAAACGTAATATTCGAATTAAGGCACACAACAATTTTAGGATTTACGGAAATACCCTTAGGTACCCTATTAAGGATTTATAGTGGTACTTTGGGTATTCGTCAAGAGTTGTAACTTGTGCCTTGTACTTCGTTTCTTTGGAAGAAACGGGTACTTAGGATTTTCGTGGAAAACGCAAGAGATCATAAAATGGAAGAATTTTGGGGGTAGTCTATTCTTCAAGGAATACGATTCCCTGATTGTCGGTATTGTAGGGGATATGTTGTTTATACATGCAACCACATAAATATATTGCAATGTAAATAAAAGATTTATTTATAAATAACGATAACAACTGTTTCATGGACCTTGACAACAAAAGAAAATAATACATAAGACGTGATTATTTCTAAACGGTGTTGTCTTCTAGTCGGTCAGATGCTTATCCCTGTGCTGGATTTGCATTAGCAAGCTTTGGGCAATTTCTTCGGAAATGACCCATCTCGCCACAATTGTAGCAAGAACCTGGTGGAAAACGAGCTTGAGCAGGATTGTTGTCAGCTTGATTTGGTGCAACTTCAGCTCGGAAAACTCTTGCTGTGTGACCTATAAGTCCACAAATTTGGCATTTGCGGCACTTCACACTAGCATGATGATGAAGGTTACATTGGTTGTACAAGGGTGCAGTTCCGTTGTATGGCTTCCTAGCAGGGGGTTGAGCTGGTTGGTTGGGGGCAGCTTGATCATTGTGAGCAACCACGACGAAGTTCTGGGAAGCTTTTCGCTTCCTTAACTTCTTGGAGGATTCGGTCTGCTCATCTTTGGGTTTCGATTCCTCGATTGGTTTCTTATCACCTTTTCGGAAAAGTTTACCTTTCCTGATTTGAGATTCAGTCAAGGTAGCAGATAGCTCAATGGCCTGCCTAACCGTAGTGGGGTTACTACCAGTCACAATGTCTTGTACTGGGTCAGGGAGGCCATCAATGTACTTTTCGATTGCCTTATCCAAAGTCATAACCATATTCGGGCATAACAGACTTAACTCCTCATAACGATCCGTGTAGGCTCGATGCTCACCGCTATCTTGCATAAGATCATCGAATTCCCTTTCCAAGGTCCTGATCTCGTGACGAGGACAGAATTCCTTCATCATCAGAGCTCGAAGCTCTTCCCACGTTTGAGCCAGTGCCACATCAGCACCCCTATCTCTCATCACACCATTCCACCATGTCAAAGCTCGTTTCTCAAAGATACTAGATGCGAATTCTACCTTACGCTCATTTGGGCATTGAACATGCCTGAAGGTGCTCTCTAGACCTCGAACCATTGCAGAAGTGCAGTCGCTCCTTGAGACCCAGAAAACTTTGATGTCTTAGCCAAGTTGAACGTCTTGAAGTTGCAGGGGGCATTATTGTTGTTGAGAACTTGGTTACATTGAGCAATGATGTTCAGGATTGCAGCAGTCATTTACTGCGTAATGAAAGCTGCCAGCTCTTCAATAGGTACCTGATTTTCGCGTCGTGGAGGCATTCTAAAAAAGGGAAACAAGAGAGAAAACAAATGAAATGGCATTGGGTAAGAATAGAATGTTACAATTACCGACCAAAATCACGGGTGATGGTCATTTGTTTGAACCACGAAGCAAACAAACGGCACACAAAGGCTGAATCAAAGCAAATAGGTCCTCATAATGTATCGCGAAGACATGCTCGCCTGTAAGTGGACACTCAGCCCAAGAGTTCCCAGGTAAGAGTGACTGGTCCGATATTGCGGATTTGTACGAACACTCTAGCCTTAGACAGAAAGCTCAGGGTACAGGCACCCACCCTTCCAGTTTGCACGTGTTCACATTATGTAGCCCTAAACTTTGACGAGAATTTGAAAACTTTGAAGGTTCGAAACCTTATAATAAATCATCCTGGAACAGATGATTAGTTTTCAAAGCAAATTCGAATTTTGTGTTCTTATTTTGGTTGCTGCCTAAAGATAGGCAACATTATTGTTTTATGACTAAACGCAAGTAAACTCGCGTTAGGGTCCTAGGAGGGTTATAGTCTAGGTCAAAGCATTACTAATAACCTAATTCCCTATAACCATTGGCTCTGATACCAACTTTTCTGTCACACCCTGACCACGTAAAACAACAAAACGTGGCGGAAACGTCGGGGAGTGTTGTAACAGAATCATTGTTTCACAACCATGGATTAAACAATTTCGTTTTATTTAATTAAATGTATTACATTACATTGGAATTAGAAACAAAACATGAACAAATAGACTTTCATTGTTATTAAGTCACTAAGGCCTCGTCCATTCCTATGTGAGCGAACACAGATATCATCATCAAACATCATCGACTATGGTACCTGAAACACATGCGAAAATACGTCAGCATAAAAATGCCGGCGAGTACATAGGTTTTATGTGAGTGTCAGATTCATGGCTCGTTTTACATGTTGCAATACTTATTTAAAAACCTTATTTTGAAAAGTATAGTATTGCGACATAATTACCCAACTCAAATCAAGTTGGATATGATTTATAAAATCTCGTAGCCATGATTCTTAACTCCAAAACATTTTGTTTTATTAAATCAAATCGTAAAACATCTCATAGAAACTCGTTAATAAGACTCGTATGGTTTATATTATTCAGAAAACATAATTGTGTGACATTGTTTCAAAATCGTTTACCCAAGTGATCTAGATAACGCAATGATATATAATGTGTTAAAAGCACTTATATATAGGAAGTACCAGCGGCGTATCCACCATGCTTTTAACACACTACACCCGCCCCGTTACCTAATCACTTCCCTAACCCAATGGCTAAAACAGTTACAAATGGTTCACATAAATCAAATGGTTACAAACGGTCCACATAAATCCAACGATTTCAAATGGTTCACATACATCAAATGGTTACAAATGGTTCACATACAACCAATGATTTCAAATAGTTCAAAATGTAAAACGATTATGCTAGCGTGTTAAGTGAACATACATAGCAAGACATAATGTAATCATGTACTAATAGTGTACTAATGAACATAGCAAGTATATGATATGAAAACATGGAAAGCATGAAAATAACAGGTAGGCACATGTGTTTCACCCCAAAACGTTTGGAAAACAGTAAAAGAGGGGTCTATGTACTCACTTGAGGATGCTTAGAAGTCTTGAATAACAACCAAGCAAAGCTAGAGGGATCACGGAATCAAACGGCACCTAATATAGGTAACTATGTAAATAAACGGACCTAAATCGGAGGATCAGATAAAATGAGGTTTCGTAAACCAAATGAGTGTAGGGACTCATGTAATATGGTTTAACAAAGCCTACATTCTAAAACGAAACCTAACCTAAGTGCTTACGACCCATTACGACTCGTTAAGGTAGCTTACGCCACTTTAACGCGTCGTTCGCGTAAAACGCGTTCGGACCGCCTAACTAGTCCCATGATAAGTAAAATATGCCTTAACATGTCTAATATTGTTTCCAAATCAGTTTAGATATAAAAAATTATGTTACATATGCTTAAAATGAATTTTGGTGTAAAAAGGGCATTTTTGTCATTTACCTAAGGCATATAAACCACCTATCATACAACTACTTAAACGAAGTGACCATAAGGTATAACCTCGGAAGGTTATTCCCTATGCAACTATGGTCACCTAATGTGTTTGGTCGGATCCTAAAGATCGACCAAACGGGTCGGGTTCGAAAGTATAAGCAGTTGTTTAGATCGCTTACCTTACGACCCTACATAAGCACTAAACCTAAAGTGACGAGCTAAACATGTTAAAACATGCTTAACGAGGTTTGAAAACAGGTTTGGTATCAAAACAAACGGTTTTGATACCTAAAAGTAGTTTGGTTACAAAATACGCAAGAATACGCATTTTGGCCGAAACTACGACTCGCCACTACGCCTAGATAACGTGGTAATCAGTAGGTATAGTCACAAGAGACTAAAACCATCGTGATTACGCTCAAGTTATGAAGTTAAAATGAACTTCATGTTGACTATAAACTGGTCAAAGCAGAAAGTCAAACACAGTTTGACTTTCACGCGAAAAAGAACGAAAGAGGACTTACAAAAGGTCCAAGAACGGAAGTTTGACCCGATTATTCTCACGTATGAAGTGAAAGCACCTCAACTTAGAGAAATATCAGATCAAATGTGAGTTGCAACAATGAGATGGATGGGGTATTTATAGTTTTTGCACAACCGTTAAGATCGTTAATCGTAAAACGAGCTTCGATCTCATCCGTACACATGTGCCCATGGTTTTGTGAAACCATGGGAGCCCCTAGTTTCATTAAAACCATGTGAAAATGAGGGGAACAGCTGGAACAAGCTGGAATTTGGATTTTTCATTTTGGTCCCTTCCTAAGATAACTATGGCAGATTGTCAATTTTGGTCCCTGAATGTGCAAAACATGGTTTTTGATGCATTTTTGACACGTATAAACCCCGTTAATCCCATTTCAAGGATCTAAAATGAAGTTAAAGTATAGGGAACATGAAACATGCTAAAAAATATCTCGGATGTCGGTTCGTTTGGTCGTACGGTTGCGTTGTTCGGTTAATTACGACGAAACACGAACGAATGCGAAAAATGATCCAAATTACGCGACGAATGGAATTTTATCATTCCAATCACTAAAATAAAATATTTTATTGATTACATAAAGTTTTGGATGTCCAGATGTATTCAGAACGTAAGATATGAGCGAAAATACAAACTTATGCACTTTTTGACGCTTTTAGTCCCTGAATGACCAAAAAGTTTATTTTAGCACACCGAACCCCTCAAAGCCTATTTCTAAGCTATTTAAAGGATATTTAGGGTATGTTTAACTTATGGTCATGTTCCGGAATGTTCGTTACAGCACAAATCGGCATACTTTCGCAGTTTGTCGAAATTAGTCCCTGTAAGCGAATAAACTTGATTTTGCCACACCAAACCCTCCAAAACTTATTTCTAAGTTATGTAAGGGTTATTTAAGGTATGTTAAGCCTATTTCACTATTCCGGAGTGTTTGTTGCATTAAACTGGTTATATTTACGCATCAGTGCGCGTATAACCTTCCAGAAAGTGATTTAAAGCTTGAAATCGAACAAGAATTGATATGTGCAAACGATACACATATTTTTTTTTACAAATCCCAAGTATGAAACAAAATATTTCATAAATTTAGTATCTGTTTGATGGTTGCAGAGGCACAGGTGTCACATAACTTTCTTCAATGAAAATCCCTGCAAATCCTGCTGAGTTATTTGATCTTGATAAATTCACATTTGAAAATGTTTCTGTCAAGACTAACAGTGCAGGTCCATCTCAACCTCCTCCATCAAACAATGGATATGAAGTGATCATTCCACAACAAAAGTTCACATCCATTGGCAGAGCAGCAGATGTTCAAAATAACTGTCAAAGCTCAACCACTGCTACATCAACAGTTGTTGACCAAAGTAGTCCTCAAACCCCTGCTTCCACATCTTCAAACACTGTTGATAAAGATCTCCAAACTGTGGATAAAAGTCAACATGTTTCCACACCAATTCCTCATATTCCTCCACCTCCATTTCAAGACACTGTTGGATCATCAAAGTCACCAACTGTTGTTAGCTCAGATGATTCACATCTGCAGCCCTCACCCTTAAATGCCATTGTTCCATACAAAGGAGATTTGATCTTCTTGAAGTCTCATCCACCAGACCAAATCATTGGCAATATCAGTGAAGGGGTTCTCACCAGAAGTCAATCCCAAAACATCTGTGTTTTTGCTGGTTTTCTATCACTTCATCAACATGTCAAGTACCAAGAGGCACTGAAAGACAACAGTTGGGTGGAAGCCATGCAAGAAGAGCTCCAACAGTTTAAAAGACAACAAGTATGGGAGTTTGTACCACTGCCAGAGGGTGTGAGTCCTATTGGCACAAAGTGGGTCTTCAAAAATAAAACTGATGAAAGGGGCATTGTTGTCAAGAATAAAGCAAGGCTAGTGGTTCAAGGTTTCAGATAGGAAGAGGGCATTGACTATGATGAAACTTTTGCCCCTGTAGCAAGATTGGAAGCTATCAGTCTGTTTCTGGCCTTTGGTGTCAACCACAACATAAAGGTGTTTCAAATGGATATCAAATGTGCATTCCTCTATGGTAAGATTCAAGAAGAGGTATATGTTTGTCAACCTCCTGGTTTTGAAGATCCATTTAATCCAAATCATGTCTACAAGCTAAATAAAGCTTTGTATGGCTTGAAACAAGCACCTAGAGCCTGGTATGAAACTCTTTCCACCTTTCTTCTCTCTATTGGTTTCACACGAGGCAAAATTGACAAAAAAATGTTTTTAAAATGGAGAGGGAAAGATTTGATGATTGTCGAGATTTATGTGGATGACATCATTTTTGGAAGCACATGTTAAAAAATGTGTGAAGAGTTCAGAAAACTCATGACAACTGAGTTTGAGATGAGTGCAATGGGTGAACTACAGTGCTTTCTTGGTCTCCAAGTAAAGCAACTGCAAAATGGCACTTTCATTCATCAAAGAAAATATGGGAAAGAACTTTTAAACAAATTTGAGATGAATGATTGTAAACCATGTAGTACACCCATGGCAACCACCAAGCTAGTCATGACTGATGAAAAGGATGATTTGGTTGATCAAACCCTATATAGAAGCATGATTGGGTCTTTATTGTACCTAACTGCATCTAGGCCAGACATCATGTTTGCAACATGTGTTTGTGCAAGAGCCCAATCAGCCCCTAGAAAGTCTAACCTAATAGCTGTGAAAAGGATACTCAGATACATAAAAAGTGCTCCGACACTTGGTATCTGGTACCCTGCTAATGGGAATAAAAAGCTTTCAGGTTTCACAGACAGTGACTTTGCTGGATGCAATGCAACAAGGAAGTCCACATCAGGAGGGTGCCAATTTCTAGGTGATTGCTTAGTATATTGGCAAAGCAAAAAGCAAGCAGCTGTTTCAACATCCATTGCTGAGGCAGAGTATATTGCTACTGCAAGCTATACAGCCCAACTGTTATGGCTTCAAAATCAACTACTGGATTTTGGTATCACTGCCTTAAAGACACCTCTCATGTTGGACAGTCAGGCAGCAGAAAATATCATCAAAAATCCAGTCTCACATTCAACCACCAAACACATTGACATCAGACATCATTTTGTGAGGGATTGCTATGTAAAAGGTTTGCTTTCTCTGCATCATCTTCATACTAAAGATCAGCTGGCAGATGTGCTAACAAAGGCTTTAGACACATCCACCTTTGAAAGCTTGATCTCTAGGATTGGCATACTTAACATGGAATAACAGGAAAAATCCTGTTTTTCTATGAATAAAAAGCATTAAAATGTTTTCAGAAAATCAAAATCCATCCTTAAAAATAGTTAAAAATGAAAGTTTTCATTAATCCTTAAAAGTCTGTCATAACCACTGTTTTGGTTCAAACATCTTATCTGTTGAAAATTATTCACTGCTGAAAGTCAACCTATGTTCATTCATTTTCATTGTTAATCACCGTTGTTAAACCTCAGTGTTTTTAACCCACTAATGTCTATCCACTAATAGTTAAAAGTCGGCCACTGTTTTCATTTTCACCATTGTAAACCACTGATATTGATCATCAGTGGTTTCTTAAACAACTGTCTTCCATTATTCATCAGAGGTTGTCACGTGGACAGTACTTAGCCGTCAGATCTTTGTAACCGTTGCCACATCAGCATTCACTTTTTCACTTTATAAAACCCTGACTAAAACCCCAATCAGAGGTTTCACTGCCGTATCGAATTCAAAAGTTCTTTCAAAAGCAGTTTCCATCAAAATCCTTTGAGTCATTCATCTTCTTCCTCCTCTCGTAACTACCTTCGAATCACCATGACTCTTTCACTAAAAAATCCTCATAACTATCTGTGTACCCTTGAGAAAACAAGTCAAAACACAGTTTTTCACTCTGTTATTGACGCTCTTTCCTCTTCAAAGTACAAAACTTTGTTGACTTGCAACGCACCAATCTATCAATAAACCCTACGTGAATTCTGGAAAAATGCAAAAGTTGAAGTTCAGGACAAAAAAGCCCTGGGCTATTACATCTAAAGTAGGAAAAATTCTTGTTTCCATCACACATCAAACAATCTCTAAAGTTTTTGAGATGAACGACCACACATGTAATAATTCTTTCCCTAAAAATGAGTACCAGACAGATCTGGCCGAAAGGGGGTATGAGGGACAAATGAATAAAGCAACTTTGCAAAAAGGGAATTTCCCACCTCCCATGAAATTTTTATTCCATACCCTGCTCATGTGTGTTTCAAATAAAACTACAGCTTTCAATGAAATACCATTGAACATCCAATACTTGGGATATGCTATCATGGTAGAAGCTGATTTTAACTATTCCCAAAAGATTTTCAATGATATGGTTAAAAATGTTAATAATATAAAAGACAAGAAGAAACCATTTTTGTTATTTCCTAGATTTTTGAGTTATTATCTACAAAAGAAAATACCAAAGGATAGTGCACAAGTGCTCATCCAGGGTGCTCCTTGTCAAATAAACAGTCTTTCTTCTGAAACCTTTACAAGGATGTCAGAGTCAAAGGATTTGAAAACACAAACAGAGGAACCCGAGCAAACTTTGGATGAGTCCACATCTACTCCTGAGGTTTCTGCTGTTGAGCCCACTGCTCATGGTGATCACAGCAGCACAACCACTGCTGTGAAACCCCTACCAAAAGGACCAAAAAGAAAACTACCAAAAAGCCCACTAACCCATCCAAAAAGGATCTTCTAGAAGATGAGATCCCAGAAGTAACTCCTGTGACAACACAAAAGTCACCCATAACCACTGCTGCTACTTCGTCATAGCAGATGGAAGAAAGATCTCAACCTGAGCCTGAAACTCCTCCTGCATCCTCACAAAAGGATCAGGTTGTATACACAGGGACACCACATTATAAAGCTCTGAATCCACTTGAATCCATCTTCCACAGCCCTGCTCCCGGGGCAAATTCTCTTTCCACTCCCATCATCACTTCACAAATTCCACCATCTTTTATACCTCTGTTGAATGCATTTGATATGGATCAAACACAAATCAGTTCTTCTCAACAACCTATCACTGAGAATATACTCCAACAAGTGACTGAGTCTGATTCCTCTATCCTTGCTAACCCATCAACAGCTGAGGAGGTTGCACCCCTTGAGTTACAAGTAACTCTTGGTGGTAATTCAAGCGAAGCAGCTACTACATGTGTTGAATCCACTGATTTACACCTGGACAATAGTTTCATCAGTAAGTATCCCTTGAAGGCAACCATTACTGATGCTATCAAATTAACCACTGGTGTGTTTCATTTACCCACTGGTGTGTTAAATAAGATAGCTAATGTAGAGGGAAGTTCCCAGTACCAAGAAAAAGGGGCATCAATGGATGAACCAGTGGAAACTTCTTCTGGTCCAACTGCTGATACAACCACTGCTAGTGGGAAATCTAATCCCATTCACTTAGGTGATGGTTTAAAATATAGAGAATTGACGGAGAGAGTAGACAAAATTGAAACATCTGTTGCAGATATAAAAAATATGCTGCAACAGTTGTTACAATCTCAAAATGCTCCATCCACTGCTTCAACATCTGCTCCAACCCCCACTGAGCTATGCAACTTTTTCAACCTATGCTTCATCAACAAAGGCAATATGCTGATCAACAACATGAAATTCAGCTTCAAATGTTTAGAAATGTGATGGAAGCTAGGTATAAAGATACTCAAGCTGATATAAAGGCCATCAAAGCTCATCTGCTCCAAACCACTGGCACTTCTCCTCCTACAATTGTTTATGTAAAAAACCCTGATGAAGCCAAAAAGGGGGAGAAAGGAAAGAAAGGAAAAGAAGGTTTGTATCTACCACCAGATCCAATGGCTAAACATGTTGTAGAAATTCCAAGGCCAGATGGTTCACAGAAGGTTGATGTGACTCTCAATGCTTTTGCTGAAGAAAAAGCAAAGAGAAAAGAGAGAATGGAAACAAAGGGTGATAAAATATTTTCAGAGGAAAAGAAAGTTTTTATGGCAAAGGGAGTGCAGGGTACTTCAAACAGAAGAAAGACTACCAGAAAGGTCAGCCAACCCAAAATCACACCTTCCAAAACCACTAAACATACCTCTGAAATCCCCAAAAGTTCCTCACCTCAAACCATAAAACGAACAGATGTTGAGACACCTGTTGTATCAACAGTTGTTGATACTTCAGTGGTTTCAACAGATGTTGTCTCAATAACTGCCCTTATCATTTCACCAACCACCACTCAATCCACTACTACACCAAAAACAACACTACCATCACAAAAACCACCTGCCAAAAAGCAGAAGACAACAGTTGACACATCAACAGTTGTTATGACAACAGTGGTTGAGACACCAGTTGTTTCAACAGCTGTTAGCCAGTCACCCATCACTTCAAACACCCCTTCTCAAGCCATAATTCTTTCTGCTCCAAAACCTTAAACAAAAACACCTTCTCCCAAAAAGGTGTATACAAGAAAAAGAAAGTTTCAGGTGCATGATGATGACATACCAGTACCTGATCCTATTTCATCTGCACCCTATAAAAGAACCAAACCTCCACAATTCATTCCTCCAACATTGAAAAACCCAATCAAAGATCCAAAGGTACTTGAAGGACATGATCCTGCAAAAGTTATTCCTTTAGCAGCAAGCTACCCACTAGAACTGCCTGCAGTAAAAAATGAAATGAGACAGTTCTATATAGTGGATGACCCTGCCAAAAGAAAATTCCCATATCTCACTGGTTTTAGACCTCCTAAAAACTTGGATGAGTATTTAAAACTCAAAGCAAGACAAGCTGAATTGCAAACCAAGTATGAAGGTCATGGAGAAAGTAGAAAGTGATAATAGCATCTCAAGTCGAATGCAACTTCTGCTGAGCAAAGTGAAGAAACTGGAAGATTATGCAAGAGACTTAAGGAAAGAGATGTCTAATTTACCACAAAATCCTAACCTACAAAAGGAGATAAGACAAGACCTTTTGGAGCTGATCATGAGAGATAAGTTCTACCCTGCAAAGGTTGAACAATTCAAAGACTGGCCACTCATTGCTCTCAAAGCTGAAGCAAACAAAATTGAAAGAATCAGAAATGATCCAGGTATGAAAAGATCAGCACCAGGCTGGAGTAAGTATAAAAAGAAAATTGCAGATCTTACCTTGGAGTACAAAAGAAAGAAGCAAGAGTTGGTTGCAACAAAGTTTGGTACAACCAAAGCCATAGCAAAATGGTCAAGGCAATACACTGATATGGCATATGCAAAGCTTGAAAGAAAAAGAGAAACAAATCCCACTATTCCAAAGAAGCCAGCATATAAAGACAAAAATGTTGATGAGCCATAGCAACAGGCCCTCTCTTTGAAAACATTGTTCACATCATCTGATACCTCCATCATTGCCTTAGATCATAGAAAAAGGCAAAAATAAATGGAAGAAGAAGAGAAGGCCCAAGAAGATTATACTATGAAGATGGTTCTTCAGCAAATGATTGAAGAAAATCCTGACTCAGTGAAACTTCAAGACCTTGCTAAAGAAGTCATAAGCAGGCCTCCTTCACCAAACTCATCAAAAATAAAAACTCTCCCAAGAAACCCACTGAACTAAAAAAATACTAAAGTGGAAGTCTAATCAAAAGACCCACGTATTGACATTGCTCAAGTCCAGTGGTGAAGTTAAGCACATATCTAGGGAAAATGCACTAGGCCTGAGTGTAGCGGATCTCCAAGATCTCCTAGAGCTTCAACTGTGCGGGGATGAGGATGATGAAGATTCCATAAACTTTGAATTACAATTCAAAGGGCAAGTTAGGGAATTGTTGATGAGGCAATAAAGATCTTGAATAATGAAGTGTTTTGGCATCATCTGTTCCAAGGGGAGATTGTTGGGACTGAACCCTACAAAGGAACAGTTGATAAAGCCAAAACTGGTTCAGAACAGTGGATCATCATAAACAGTGTCTGCACAAAGTCTTTCCCCTTGACAGTGGCCCTAACAACTGATAGACTACAAGCTCTGCTGTTTTACAACAACTGACAAGCCAAAGCAGTGATGAAGATTAAAGTAATGAAGCTCAATCTACTGATGTGTCCCAAGAACTGACAAAGACCAAAGCACTGCTCCTCCAAAGAACTGATCATCCTTTGAAGAAAGCACTAATACTCAACATCAGTGCTTAGCATACAACAGTGGAATGAAGAATCAGTGGTTTACTTATGCTTTGTTAATGTAATCAGTAGTTTAGTTATCAGTGGTTGTAGTTTCTTAGGAAGTTAGATGCCACTTTCATGGTGACGTCAGCCGTAGATGCTTAGTGGTTGTGTTGTACTATAAATAGAACAGTACCCTGTACTGTTCTGAGAGCTCTTTTCTTCTAAGTCATTTATGTACGAACAATCAGTGAGCTTAGGCTGAGGGGGAGATATGTGCATGCATGCATTTGATTTGTTTATTGTAATCAAATATAATCATTCGATTAAATGTTAAGCATGTCTGCTTAAACTTTTCTTCCATTGATTGTGTGCTAAAAGTTTATTTCATCTATTCCGCTGTAATTCATCTCTGTTTCACTTTCATTTTATTTAAACAAACACAATCTAAGAAACTCAGATCCTAACATTTCAGGTGTTTCGAAGATAGATCCTGTTCATGCTTTGGAAATGACTTCAATTGGAATGGTTGTGTTGGGAGGAGGTATGTGCACTTTCTTGCTGTATTCAAATGTGATGCATAGGTCAAAGTCTGCCAGAGCTGCTCTTTGATAAATTTTTCTTTCTGCTTCAGAGATGCTGTGAATGGCCATTCTGTTGTACCTTGTGTTTCCCCTTTCTTGATCCACAATTTGTTTCATCTTTATGATGTCTAGGGGATGAAGCTCATCAGCCAAATTTGCATCTAGAACAGTTGTTGTGTTGCCATCTTTTCTGATCAGAGTGTACTTGTTCTGCTCATAAGTTCCCATGACTTTACCTTGATGACTTTGAGTGCTTACTTTTCCAATTTCAACTACTGGATTTATGAGGGGATCATGTAGAATAGTCTTGTCTCTCCTTTGTCTTACTTCAATTGTTCTTGTACTGAAAGGAGAAAGAGGCATTTCCAGTTTATCCTCCTCATTATTCCAGTAGTAGTCCTTCAGGTGTTCTTCAGGGAACATCATTGTGTCCAGATCAAAATCCAGAACTATGTATTCTTTTGGCTTTCCATCATGACCTTCTCTGACCTCTGTTCTTAGCCTTTTTGATGATGTTACTTTGCCTAGCCATTTTCTTTTCCCAGCATCAACCAATTGTTCACTGAAATCAATTTCACCAGAAAAGGCTACACTTTGTTGGCCTTTTGAGATGGAAGAGGTTTCAGGTGAAATCTTTGTAGGTGTTAGTGTCAACATTTTCACTCTTTCTGATCTTGGCACATCTGGTAGGGAACCCATGGGTTGTTTTGGCTTGTAAGGGGTTGATGTTTCTGCTTGTTTGGGCTGTGTTTGATGGAAGGTTTCTGGTTCTCTTGAAGTTGTATCTTGTGGAATTGGAGTTCTCAGCTCATGCACATCTATGTTTGCCAGTTTGGCAACATTCAACTGCAACCTCTTCACTAATAATTGAACATTTGATAGAGTTTGAGCATTCATCTTTTCTTGTTCATGCATCTTCTAAAACTCCTGCTTATTCTGATCTTTCTGTGTTGACCATTCCATTACCATCTTCTCAAGAGCTTCTGCCATACTGTTGTTATTTGCTCTTAAGACTTGAATTTCTTCCAAAATTTTCCCAGCACTTGTATTTTCTTTTGCATTTACAGCTTCTGCTATCTTTGTCTTGATCTCTTGAATCTCTTTAACAGTTTTTTCAAAATCTGATAAAGCTTCTTTTCTTTCTGATGACTGTTAGAGTTTGTTCAAAATTGCCATGTTGTCTTCTGTTTGCTTTTTGACAGCTTCAACAGTTTTTGACAGAGCTTTTATATCAGATTTTTGACTTCTGATCTCTTCCAGTAGTAGGTCAAGCTTTTCTTTAATGGTTGTAACACCCCAAAAGTCTTAGAATGGATTATTTGAATGTTTAAGTGTTTTAAAAGATTAGTTAAGTTTTAAATAAATGAAAGCAGTTCAAAAAGTTAGAAAAAAAATTATACAAGAATGACAACTTAAAGACTACAAGGGTTGAATATGTAAATGTTCAAACTAAACAAGGAATAAATAAAAAAAAGAAAGAAAGTGCAGTGTGTGTTGGTGGGGTGTGCGATGTAGGAAAGGGGAGGAGAGGGGAAAACCCTTCTTCTCCAAATCATCAAGAACCTAACAATTGGAGGCGTTTATGGATGAAATCCGTATGCATGTGGTCGATTTCTCAATCATCTAAGGGTTTTCCAACATGGGGTAAGTTGAATTATGCGATTTGTTGATAGTTAATAAAAAGGGTTTTGATTAATCTATGAAAAAGTATGAAATTGAACTTGTCTATGGTTTAGAATCACTAAATAGAAGATGTTTTATGCGTGACACTGATTAGATTGAAAGTTTGGGTAGAAACCCATTTAATTTGGTTGTATGGTGAAATTGTAGTGAATAAACCAAGAGATTTGGATGGGTGAACGTTATGTGCAAAAATACCAATAGATTAGTATGTTGTAGAATGAATGAGCTATGTGAATTTAGTTGATTTAGTGAGTTATGAAATTTCTAGTGAAATTGTGCATTGATTACTTGTACATTAGGCTTAGATGTTAGTACGCACACAAGCTGTATGATGAAATGTCTAGGTGAAGTTAGAATGAGAGATATTTAGAAAAGATTTGGTGAAAACTAAATCTGTCTAGAAAGTTACATCCGAATGTAACTAGCTGTAACTGGGTCAAATCTTGTCAAAAACTGATGTTTATTGAGTTTATAATGAACATCTAGGAAATATCTTTAAAACCCCACTGGAATCTCATTTTTTCGACGAAAAGTGAGCGTTTTATGAATTTTTCCGTATCGAAGGTCAAGCTGCGTTTTCTGGCAGAATTTGCAGCCCATTACTAATGTCATAACTCAATTTAGGGATTTAGTTATGATCTCAAATTTTTACTGTAGATAGTTTTAAGTGATTAAAAGAATCTCCAATTGGAATTTCGTCAATCAGATAAACGAGGAATTTTAAGTGAATTTTTCCGTAAGCTGCAGTCAGAAGTGACGAATCTGATTGCAGCTTAGTAAATGAATTTTTGTAAATTTTTGGTAGAGATTTAGACTCTAAAAAGTGAACACAAGGATAACCCCTCCGAGGGGCACGTCACATAAAAAGATTGTAATTTTTGCAAGCTCGTAAGAACACTAAACGGCCATCCCAAAACAGCCTATTTTCAGTGAATTGAGCTATACATGTTAGTGAATGATTGGTTAATAAAAGTAATGTGACTAAGTGGTTATGTGTTTACAGGATTGGAAGTGTGTATGATTGACAGTTGACTTTTTAGAAAGTCGACAAGGTATGAATAATAAGGTTAGACTTCCGAACACTATTGTGAGAATAAGGAGATCATGTGAATATTTGCTAGATTATTATATGACGTACATGACGGTAAGTTGAATTGGTTATGTTATGAATGATGTGATAATGGATCTGTGCCATATGTATGTTAGTATTTGCCCAATAAAGTCAATGAGACATAGGAACGGAATGATTGATAAGATGAATGATCATGTATACTAACAATGTTGTAATAAAATGGAATGAAAGGATATGCATCGCGTTAGCAAGGAATCAATCGAAGAAAGCTAACGAGTCAAGAGGAGACAAGGAAGTGAAAGCGAGAACGGACACTCTAGGTAAGTGAATTTCGATTCACCTTTAAGTAGGTTTAATAAATTTAATACGTATGTTTATGAAATATCATGAAAGTGCATGTATAAATCAGGAGCATTAAGCTAAAAATGCTTTAATAGGTTGAAGGTTGTTATTTAAGCCGAAAGAAAATTGGTAAGTTCAAACGGGTCGAATTTATGTGTATAAGTCGTGTAATGTAACATAATTCGTTATGGTTAGGACCCCCGGGTAAGGGTTTTTAGTCGTTATGCAAGGGAAACGTTTTACGGATAATTAGAAGCAAGCCTCAAGTGTTTCGGATATAAGTCGATTAAGATATGCTAGTTTTAGTAATTAAAATGGGTTTTGAGTTGGGCACTACCGTAGCTTATGGTGGAGCTGTCGCGCCCCGCGAAATAGTAAGCCAAGGCTTACGCGGCCCGCGAGGGACCGTGCGGCTGGCATTTTGTTGAATTTTTTATATTCTGAGCATGGGACTTGACTAAAAAGGGTTTTCCAAGGCCTCATAACTTATGTTAAGAATGGTTTCGAATTTAATTGATGTTAAAGGTCGTCGGTTAGTGACTGAATGGATTGTTTCGTGTTAGTGTAGGAAATTTTATAAGCATATATGTATAAGAATCTAGAAGGCATGTAGGTCGATTTGTATATCGTCTATATTATGTAAAGTTATGAACATGTCATTTCGGCATAAACCTATATGTAAGAAGTGGTAAACAGGAACTTGTGTATATATTCGTGAATAATTGTTTATGCGTAGGAAGGGACATAGGCATGTATGAAGGTACGTATGTATAGATGTATATATGATAATAAGTGTGTAATTGTGAATGTATGTGTGAATGAATGTACAATGCTAGAGACATATGTATGAACGTTATCAAGGCGTTTGAGTATTTACGATTACTAATGATGTGCTTGAGTTGGAATGCAATGTAGGTATGAGATTGCCGGGTTCATGAAGGAATGAAACCGGGTTTGGATAAAGAGTATTTAAGAAAGCGCTTGGACAATTCCACGTTTACTTCATAGAATGCTTTACGATTTTCTATTATATGTTTTAATGTTGTATGGTGTGTTAATGACTAATGGTTGGGTTGTACGTGGTGTCCACAGGTGTCGTTCGGGTTTCCTCTACCACTAGCGAAGTGAAGCAGACATAGATCGAGTCGAGAGCAAGGATTGTACGGGAAAGAAAGGTCACATAGTTTGTTTTAAATAGGTCATGAAGCCTTGATATAATGTAACATTGTGAATCCTTTCTAATGAATGAATTAAAAGTTGTAATTGGGTCTTCATGTAGTTAATATGACTTTTTAGGAACGAAATTTTTGGGCTCATATTTTCCGTCGTGTCATATTTAAGTTTTTACATGTTGGTCATACAGGGAATTGTTCATAATACGAACGGGTCATGCCCGAATTTTGTTAAATAATAGTATGATAATATTACTTTTCGGATTAGAAAATCTGGGCGTTACAGTGGTTATCTTCCCAGTGCATACATTTGTTATGTTTTCAAGTTCTTTATGAAGCTGTTCTGTTGACATGGTTGGTTGGGTAACAGGAGGAACAACAGATGCTCCACCTATAATACCAGCAGAAGACATACTTGCTGTTGTTTCAAAGTTGTGAGGTTGGAAATAAGTCTAATCCTGCACACCTTTACTAGAATATTGAAACTTATTCAAATCCGAGTTTTCCTCATTTCCTTGAACCTTTTCAGGTTCTCCATGAGTTGTTGAGAAACTCTTATTTTTCTCTTCCAGGTTTCCTTGATCAGAAAACTGATCTCGACCTGTTACCACCAAATTCTCCTCCTCATTATCTGATTCAGAGAATTGGTCTTTGGAAATACTCACATCTTGATTATCAGAAATATGTATTATAGGTTCTATAACATAATTTCCCTCAATTGAATCATCAGATTCACTATCAGAATTTCCAGCAACATTAAGTTTAGAATGTTGTGCACCTGTTCTCCCATGTAAGATGTTTCTGCATGATGCTGCTCAGCCATTGGACTTAGTTGAATCTGTTCATCACTTTCCTCAGGTTCTGATTGAGCTTCTTCCTCTGTTGGTGGTGCAGTTGTGTAACACCCTTACTATTTTAAGAGAGTTCTAGTACCAATAACGACAATTAGTTGTGCATTTACATATACATATCACATATAAAAATACGGGTTTATTAAAAACTTTTACAGTTTAAACGTTTTACAACAATGTAGTTGGGTTCGTCATTAATAAGTTACGACATAAGGCCGTGCGGAAGCTTTAATCTCATGTGTTCGGTTCTTCGATTAGCTTGATCATCATCCGGCATCCCGTAATATACCTATGATCAAAACCAACATGAAAGTTAGTTTTGATAGCGTAAAATGAGTTTAACCAAGTTCATAGCATCAACCAACTAAAACAATATATATATATATATATATATATATATATATAGGTAAAGAGTATGGTACAAATGCGCTTATCGTACGATACTTACGCGATCATCCCATCCGTTCGATCAGGTGCGGATCTGGTGTGAATTCAATACATATCGCATGTGAAAAAAATGGTTAGCATGGGGTAGTGTGAAAAATGGCATGGGGTGTGTAGATGGACAAAATCGCATGTGGAAGGTTGAATATCGCATGTGAAAAAATGGCAGCATGGGGTAATGTGAAAAATGGCATGGGGTGTGTAGAATCGCATGTGGAAGATTGAATATCGCATATGAAAAAATGGCAGCATGGGGTAATGTGAAAAATGGCATGGGGTGTGTAGAATCGCATGGAAGATTGAATATCGCATGTGAAAAAATGGCTAGCATGGGGTAATGTGAAAAATGGCATGGGGTGTGTAGAATCACATGTGGAAAATTGAATATCGCATGTGAAAAAATGGTTAGCATGAGGTAATGTGAAAAATGGCATGGGGTGTGTAGATGGAGAAAATCGCATGTGGAAGATTGAATTCGCACAGTCCGTACAGTTCGCATGGAGGTATGAAATCGCATGGGAGATGAAGATCTGATGGCTGGGGTTATCGCGTACGTAATGTACGATAAGCCCTATTGTACGTTAACGACCTATATATATATATATTTTATATTATATTTTTCTTTTCGGATTCATGCCTCTCGCGCCACGCGAGAGGCTTCTTCTCATCTTTCGCGTGCCGCGACATCCGTCGCGTGGCGCGCCGGATTTACCACACTCCCTCGCGTGGCGCGAGGGAGACCATTTTCCAGCATGTCCATTCCTGGAACCTGCATATCTGCCAGCTATGGTTATTAATTGAAAATCAAACTTTAAAGCGCCATAACTTTCGTTCTAGTTATTCGTTTTACACGGTTCTTTTTCCTACGCGTATGTAATTAAATTACGGACCCGTTTATCACCTTGGTTTGCATAAGAATCTGATTTATCCAATGTTGGCTTATAAATCCTTTAGGTGATTATTCGACCCGTTTGGCATAATTATTTCACTACATGCTCTAAAAAGAAAATAGTTAATTCCTATCATTTTACCCATCCCGGGCTTGTCAAACCTTAATATTTTCGCTCCCATCCTAGAGTTTACGTAGGCGTTTACATTCACCGATTCATTTGTATCTATCTAAGCATTTAACCACAATTTACTTCTTAGTCTATTTTGACCCGCAAACGTTTTTGCCTATACTTTTTATATGTATCTAAGGGTTTCAAAATCAATAAACAAGTTTCTAAACAAACTCTAACGGTCGTTTACCCGGTTCGCCCGTTAAGGGCTTGATGGTCAATTCTAGTATCTTATTTTACGATGAAAGACTCTCACCAATTATTGACCAAATTAGCACTTTTAACTACAACATAATTATACGTACCTAGCTCGGATCAATACATTAACCCGTTTTAATACCTTGTCTCGGAAATTTGCTAATTCATAGCAACGCTAATTCATAAGCCGCTTTATCCTGTAAGCATAAAACTCGACAAGTACTTATTAGTCGATATTTGTCAAATGGTATCCACATTACCATTTGACCCGTTTTACTCTTTTTATTCATTAGGCTTACTTATAGTAACCGTTCAAAAACCCATTTTTATAATTAGCTTTTCATGGCTAATTTACCGTTCTATCTCTTTTACCATTAAACATGGTTTTTATCATTTATATTAGTTCCGACCCGTATTATTTCACGTCGGGAACCATATCTTGAATATTGTCCTTATTGTATTTGAAACTTATAGGATGAACATTTATTTTACTAAAAGGTGTAAGTTTCACTTACCTTACATCCGGTTATGTCCTTTTTCCTCGTACTCGATCCGTTTGACCCGTTTCTTTCCCAAGTCTTCATCTAGCTTGTCTAGAGTCAAACTATCATTATCACAATTCGTAAGACGGTTAGATTAGTCATAATCGTTTACGACTATTTCATCCTACGGGTTTTATGTCGAATTTATCATTCGACCATATCAAAATTATCATTCGATCTAATCATTGGTCGGTTTAACTTTTTAAAAGTCAATTGACTTATCAACATATTCAAATGCACATTTGGTTCATTGAACTCACTTAGGCATATTTCATCCGAACTCTTAATGAAATCAAATTTTACACACAACCAAGTAGACCGCGATTTCATTCAGGCATTTCATATCACTGAAAAATGGGCAGTTTTTGGAGACTTGTTTAACCTGTTTACAAGTCTTCAAAAATTATGATTTTTTATGTGGATTACCTCTCGGAGGGTTAGGCCTTGTGTTAAAATTTCAAGATCTAATGCTTTACAAAAAACTCGTAAAAATTCATTTACTAAGCTGCAATCAGATTCGTCACTTCTGACTGCAGCTTACGGAAATATTCATTAAAAATTCCTCGTTTATCCGATTGACGAAATTCCAATTGGCGATTCTTTTATTCGATTAAAAATATCTACAGTAAAAATTTGAGATCATAACCAAATTCATAAATTGAGTTATGAAATTCGTAATAGGCTGCAAATTTTGCCAGAAAACGCAACTTGAACCTTTGATACAGAAAAATTCATAAAACGCTCAATTTTCGTCAAAAAAATGCGATTCCAGTGGGGTTTTAAAGATATTTCCTGGAATTACATTTTAGACTCAATAAACACAGGTTTTTGTCATGTTTTTTTTAGGTTACAACCAATACAAGTCGGCTGTAAATTCTGATCAGGAGCTGTTTGAATTCAGCTTTCAATTGAAGCATGTTCTTGACATCATAACACTAATTTTTAGCAATCAAAACCCTAAAAACATCTCATACATGAATTTAGCATCAACAAAATCTGAATTTACTTGAGCTAGGCATGATTTCAATATATTCTTGTCTAGGGTTTACTCCTAAACACTATTTCACTTCAATATCATCCATACCACAATCATGCAACATCAATTTCGAATTTCTTTTGTACATCAAGAATTCTCAACTTCATAAATATCAAAAATTCGACATACCTTACGATCCTCATGACTAGGTGATCATTTCTATGTATTCATGCATCGATTTGGGGCTTGAATCAAGCTTCAATTTGTTGATTTTGCTGAAGTTAGGGTTTTTAACCCTTTCTTCTTCTCCTGGGTGATTTCACGCACGCACACATATATCCAGTGTGAGTTGTGTTTTATTTTTTTTATTTTTAATCAATATAAGTTCCCCACTTGACAACATTAGTTGTAACACCTGTGCCTCCACGGCCATCACACAAATACTGTAGCAATGAAATATTGTATTTCATACTTGGTCTTTGTAAAAAATATGTGTATCATTTGCACATATCAATTCTTGTTCAATTTCAAACTCTAAATCACTTTCTGGAAGGTTATACGCGCACCGATGCGTAAATATAACCAGTTTAATGCAACAAACACTCCGGAATAGTGAAATTGGCTTAACATGCCTTAAATAACCTTTACATAACTTAGAAATAAGTTTTGAAGGCTTTGGTATGGCAAAATCAAGTTAAATCGCTTACAGGGACTAAAGTTGACAAACTGCGAAAGTATGCCAATTTGAACTGTAACAGACATTCCGGAACATGACCATAAGTTAAACACACCTTAAATATCCTTTATATAGCTTAGAAATAGGCTTTGAGGGGTTCGGTGTGCTAAAATAAACTTTTGGGTCATTCAGGGACTAAAAGTGTCAAAAAGTGCACAAGTTTGCATTTTCGCGCATAACTTACGTTCTGAATACATCCGGACACCCAAAAATTTATGTAAGCATGACTACATTATATTTTAGTGTTCTCCATAAGAAAAATCCATTCGTCACGTCATTTGGATCGTTTTTCGCGCTTATGCGCATTCCGTCGTAATTAAGCGAACATCGCGTTCGTACGACCAAACGAACCATCATCCGAGATATTTTTGAACATGTTTCATGTCCACAATTTTTAGGCAACATTTTAGGGCCTTAAAGTTGGCTTTACGGGCCTTAGAAGTGTCGGAAAAGGCCTTAAACACGTGCAGGGACTGAAACTGTCATTTCTGAAACAAGTTTGCTGATCAGACAGGCCAAAGCGGCCCGCATTGTGTTTGGAACATCCTGAAGCGGGCCGCATCCGGGTATCAGACCAGATTAAATGGTTTTAACAGCTGGTTGCAGCTGTTTTGCACTTCCAAAACCTCTCCCACATGTCAAATCCCTATGGTGTGTGCATTTTGAGGCACCATAACATCCCGACAAGTGTACGGCCTTGATCGTTTCCCCTTTTTCCAAGAAACGATCTTAACGGTTCTCCGAATACTATAAATACCCCACCCCCCATTGTTCATAATCACTAGAAATTCACTTTGAGAAACTCTAAGTTGAAACATTTGTTTCATACCTGAGATTTTCGAATTGAGTTTAGCATTCGGGGACCCTGGGTTAGTATTCTTTCGTTCTTTTCCTTATTTTTACTGCTTTTCGAGTCAGAAAGTCAAACTTTGTTTGACTTTCAGCGTTGACCAGTAATGGTCAATGCGAAGTTCGTTTGAACTTCGCAACGTGAGTGTAATCACGTTGGTCATAGTCCTTTGGGACTATGCCCACTGATTACCACGTTGTCTAGAGTCGTAGGGTAGGCGATCTAATAAATCGCCTATACCTTCGAACTCGACCCATTTGGTCGATCATTAGGATCCGACCAAATACATTAGGTGACCATAGTAGGTAGGGAATAACCTTCCGATGTTATACCCTATGGTCACATCGTTTAAGTAGTTGTATGATAGGTAGTTTATATGCCTTAGGTAAATTACCAGAATACCCTTTTCATGCATAATTGGTAATTTAGCATATGTAACCTAAACTTTTGCCACATAACTGATTATGTAACATGTTTAGGCATATAACACTTGTCATAGGGCTGGTTAGGCGTTCCGAACGCGTTTTACGCGAACGACGCGTTAAAGTAGCATAAGCTTCCTAAACGGGTCGTAATGGGTCGATAAGTCTTAGGTTAAGTTTCATTTAGCATGTAGGCTTTGTTAAACCATATCATATGAGTTCCTATACTCATTTGGTTTACAAACCCTAATGCTACCCAATCTTCCGATTTAGGTCCGGTTAATTAACATAGTTACCTATATTAGGTGCCGTTTGATTTCCGTGATCTCTAGCTTTGTTTGGTTGTTACTCAAGGACTACTGAGCAATCTCAAGTGAGTACATAGACCCCTCTTTTACTGTTTTCCAAACTGTTTTGGGGTGGAACACATGTGCCTACTTATTACTTTCATGCTTTCCTGTTTTCATATCATATACCTGCTATGTTTGTTAGTACATTATAGTACGTCGTTTTACATTGACATTTTATGCTATGTATGTATATAGCGTGCATACTTAGTACATCGTTTTACATGACATTTTATGCTATGTATGTTCATTTAGTTCATACTTAGTACATTGTTTTACATCACATCACGTCACATGCTATGTATGTTCATTGTTGCATACTTAGTACATTTTCATTTCTTCACATGCTTACATTTTGGTATGACATTTGGTTTGTTAAATGGGACAATACATTCATTAACATTAGCTACGCCGTTCGTTAGTAGGTAGTGGTACCATAGGAATTGACAACTCCCGTTCCGGACGTCCCAGGGAAAGGGGATGAAAGGAATGACCGAATTCGATGATATTTAAGACAGATAAACCTTTAATTTGTTTAAAGGGTTTATCACCACAGTCGCAAGGCTTGGATGTATGCATTGGAACAACACCACATAAATGTACATATTCAGTATAGCATGCATATAGACATTTTAACATGATTGACCTTGATCATGCATTTTCACAAGACATAAGGTTGATTTAAACTACGTTTTACTTCAATACTATGTTCTTGTGCATATGGTTTAGTTGACACATTTCGCTAGCCATACAGGACATTTTGACATAAACATTAGACATAGACATTTTAACATGATTGACCTTGATCATGCATTTTCACAAGACGTAAGGTTGATTTAAACTACGTTTTACTTCAATACTATGTTCTTGTGCATATGGTTTAGTTGACACATTTCGCTAGCCATACAGGACATTTTGACATAGACATTAGACATAGACATTTTAACATGATTGACATTAATCATGCATTTACACAAAACATAACGTTGATTTAAACACAGTTTTACTTCAATACCTTGTTTTTGTGCATTTCACCTATGGTTTAGTTGATGCGTTTTCACTAGCCATACATATCATTTAGGTTACACATTACATGATTTACATTGATCATGCATTTTGACATATTATTCAATACATTTGACAAATTCATTTATTCATGGACAATTTACATTGTTGGTTTGGTTTGATTAAGTGATTAAGTAACGATGCGGGTGTAATATGATACAAGCATGGTGGATACGCCGCTGGTACTTCCTATATATAAGTGTTTGTATGGTATTACATGTCGTAGCATTATTTGAATCATTTCAGTTTAAGACATAGAACATTTTATGCAAATAACGTATTTTTCCCAAGACATTGATTTACAAACAACTTAACTTATACAAACTCATTTTTACATGGCTATTCATTTAACCATGCATCATTCACTTATTTATATGTATCATCTGAACTTATTGTTTTTCAAATGATTTACAAAGACAAAGCAAATTACAAGGTTCATGACTAAACATTTTCTCAAACATAAGTCATGAAACCTATTTTCACAAAACCTATGTATCTCACCGGCATTTTTATGCTGACGTACCATATTTTCACATGTGTTTCAGGAAATGAAGCATAGGATTGATCAAGATACACTTAGGCGGACATGGGCCTTAGTGACAATAAAAGATGCAGACTAGTTAATTATGTTGTATTTTCATGTTTGTTTAGACATTGTAACACTTATATTGAATAAAACGAAACTTTAATTTCCATGGTTGTGAAACATTAATTCTGTTGCAACACGCCCCGATGTTTCCGCCGCGATTTGTTGTTTTACGCGGTCGGGGTGTGACATTAGTCCCTCATGTTTTTATCTTGATAAATTGAAGCTACTACTCACCATTTGTCATTTAACCACATACTACTAACTAGGTTAATTATTCCTAGTTAACTTAATAGGTTCGGGAAGTTATAACTCGTTATATTTTAAGTCCCGTTAACTCGGGCCTTTTATATACTTTGTTTTCTCAAAGTATCTGTCCTCTTTTTAATTAATATTAGATTTGTTTACTTAAATCTATAACGCCCATAAGTTTTCTAAACATTCTTACTATGCGGAATGTAGACCCATTTTTTTTTAGCTTCAATTTCTAGAAATAATTATAGTGTCTTGACTTTCATTTGATAGTTACCATCATTTAAACACTTACATATTTCATGCCAATTTTTATAAAATTTCGGCATGACCCGTTCGTAATACGGATAACCGTTATGGTAACAAAACCTGTTTACAATCAATTTTACAACTCTAAACTTGAACATAAACAAAACAAGACACTGCGTCTGACTCATGAAGCTTACACGGTTTAAAAACTACCGAATGCCTAAAAAGGCAAGTAAAACATGATGACCCATTTAAGTCGGCGATATAACCTGACAGATGGACGAACTGACATTGCTGACCCGATCTCGGATTTATCGCCAAACCTTGTTCCATTCATCAGTACGCGAACCTCTAGTTCCCATTATACCTGAAACCCAACATGCACGTTATGAGTTCTATATATATTATATATTAGATAACTCAAATAGGTGGATTCTGATCTATATTTTTCACAACTTCCAACGAACTCGACTCCATTAATTTCATAGTCAACTATAACTTCCAACTTGTGAATCAACCTCCACTAGAATTCACAATTAAGCTACCTGTGATAAAAATCTCATTCAACTATTAGACCATTAATATTTATTTCTAACAGATCCAAAGATTTCATTAATGCTTTACTTAGCCAGAATCCAAATCTTTTTCATTCATGTGGATTAAGTGACCCAAATCTACTTGCTTACCCCAAGTTAAATAATTCGAGACAATAGTTTAACCAGTTACTGCTGTAATCTAATCCACTTACTAAATAAACATCATGGTTATGATATTTGTTCACAACTTGGAATCATGTGCTTATGTACTTATTTAATCCAAAGCATCCCATTTATTAAGATTGTGGTTTGGAAGCCACGAACTAATTTGACTTTTAATAAATCAACAACCCTTTATTAGATTAACCGTTATCAACACATCTAAAATTCTACCCTTAGTTTAAAAAAAACATAATAATCCCCAGGCAAGTCATGTACCCATGACTTGAATTCATCATACCAATTAAATAGTTGCAAATCTATGATATAGATACTTACCATACTCGTGGGTTATGATTCCCTTGTCCTTGGTATTCTCCTATGAATACCTCCAATTTAACATTTCATACTTTAATATTCTCATCTAAGTTCCACATTAAACCACAAGATGTTCTATGTATACAAGTACAAGAACCTGCAAACAATAAACCTATGTTCCTGCATACAACTATTAAGTGCAAGAAGCACTTACCTTGACCCGTAAGTAGTTGATACGTATTCCATATGTTCGTCTCGTTGCCTCCCAAGTTCGCGCCCAAAATGGCATGTATCTATCCTTTCATGTCCACGTTTACATGTCATTATTAGAAAACGTTATAACTCATATTATCAATTACTTTATTCATACATCAATAATTTGACACATGGTTCTATATACCACATACGCGTGTTATAGTACACATTCCACCATACATTAAATTAAATACATTCATACATGCATAATTACCAATGATTACATAACAATACAGACAATTTACAATTCGTAATATCATAGACCATTACTAGTAGGCAACTGCTAACATAATATGGCATAGATCCATTATCACATCATTCATAACATAACCAATTCAACTTACCGTCATGTTCGTCATATAATAATCTAGCAAATATTCACATGATCTCCTTATTCTCACAATAGTGTTAGGAAGTCTAACCTTATTATTCATACCTTGTTGACTTTCTAAAAAGTCAACTGTCAATCATACACACTTCCAATCCGATAAACATATAACCACTTAGTCACATTACTTTTATTTAATCAATCATTCACTAACATGTATAGCTCAATTCACTGAAAATAGGTTGTTTTGTGACGTCCATTTACTGTACTTACGAGCTTGCAAAATTTACAAAATTTTTAGAGTCTAACTCTCTACCAAAAATTTATAAAATTTCATTTACTAAGCTGCAATCAGATTCGTCACTTCTGACTACAACTTACGGAAAAATTCATTTAAAATTCCTCGTTTATCCGATTGACGAAATTCTAGTTGGAGATATTTGGAATCACCTGAAGCTACCTACAGTAAAAATTTGAGATCATAAATCAATTCCTAAATTGAGTTATGACATTCGTAATGGGCTGCAAATTCTGCCAGAAAACGCAGCCTGAACCTTCGATACGGAAAAATTCATAAAACGTTCATTTTTCGTCGAAAAAATGCAATTCTGGTTGGGTTTGAAAGGTTTTTCCTGGGAGTTTGTCACAAACTCAATAAACACCAGCTTTTGACAAGATTTGTCCCAGTTACAGCCGATTACATTCAGCTGTAACTTTCTGGACAGATTTAGTTTTCACCAAATCATACATTCAATCCGAATTCTCATATGGACTCCATCTAAAACACACTTCCCGTATTAGTTTGCTAACAATTACATCATAATCACTTTCTATACGTATTTACTTACAACTTACATACAATTTCATAATTTGTTCTCTTAGGCATTTCATCAAACACTTGGCTGGTTTCGCATTTGTAAAACATTATATACAAGCTTTTAAAGCATGATTCCAACTAATTCTTCACATAACTTATTAACAATCAATCAAATTCATAACAATCTTTCATCCTAACTATGAACATATGGTTGTAACATCAATTACTTATTAATATTTCATCAACACATTGTTTAAATCATCGATACCATACTAATTAGCATATAAGGTTTCACAATATCCATTCATCTTTTGACACACAAGTGGGTTTTACCCTAATTCATCATCATAGTTAAATTCAAGCATAATTTCAACTCCTACATGTTCATATCATCTTGCATTCACGTTTAATTCCATAGAAAATCACAATTTCACATAAACCACTTCATCAAACATTACCAAATCACGAAATTAGACTTACTTGATGTCAAGAACACTTAAGTAATCGAAGTTCCTAGCTCATGCATAACAATTTCAGCCCCTAATGTCAATGATATGTATTGTAAGTAAAGTATTGTCACATAATCCAAATGTAAAGTTCCTAGCTCATGCATTACCAAAAACAACAATGCTTGAAAGTAATCGATGTTTTAACAATGATATGTATTGTAAGTAAAGTATTGTCACATAATCCAAATGTAGAAATGTACAAAACAAAGTATTTTGAATATATCAAAAAGTTATGTTTTGCAAAGTAATGCATGTTATATTGATACAAACATTTATGTGGTAAGTTAACGCATACATTCAAGCCTTGAGACAGTCGGATAACCCTTTTAGTCAAGGTTATCAAAAGAATGTTTTCGGATTCAGTCATTCCTTACATCCAAACAAACCCGAGATGTCAGGAATGGGATTTGTCAAGTCCTATGGTACCACTACTTACTACCGAGCGGCGTAGCTAATGTTAATGAACGTATATTAGTCTCGTTTGTGCAAACCAAATGTTATAGCAATTGTATACATGTCATATGAAAACAATGTACTAAGTATGCTAAGTTAACATACAAAGCAGAAAAGTCATGTAAATCAATGTGCTAGCATGCTATCAGTTAACATACATAGCAGAAATGTAATGTAAAACAATGTACTAAGTATGCACACAATGGACATACATAGCATAAAATGTAATGTAAAACGATGTACTAAGTACGCACACAATGGGCATACATAGCATGAAATGTAATGTAAATTATGTACTAATAGTGTACTAATGAGCATAACAAGTATATGATGTGAAAACAGAAAAGCATGAAAGTAACAAGTAGGCACATGTGTTTCACCCCAAAATGTTTGGAAAACAGTAAAAGAGGGGTCTATGTACTCACTTGAGATTGCTCAGAAGTCCTAAGATAACCACCAAGCAATGCTAGAGATCACGGATATCAAACGGCACCTAATATAGGTAACTATGTTAATATACCGGACCTAAATCGGAGGATTGGATAGAATGAGGGTTCGTAAACCAAACGAGTATGGAGACTCGTGTAATATGGTTTAACAAAGCCTACATACTAAATGAAACCTAACCTAAGTGCTTACGACCCATTACGACCCGTTTAGGTAGCTTATGCTACTTTAACGCGTCGTTCGTGTAAAACGCGTTCGGACCGCCTAACTAGTCCTATGACAAGTAAAATATGCCTTAACATGGCTAATATTGTTGCCAAATCAGTTAAGTGACAAAAGTTTGGGTTACATATGCTTAAACATCAATTATGCATAAAAAGGGCATTTTGGTAATTTACCTAAGGCATATAAACTACCTATCATACAACTACTTAAACGAAGCGACCATAAGGTATAACCTCGGAAGGTTATTCCCTATATACTATGGTCACCTAATGTGTTTGGTCGGATCCTAATGATCGACCAAATGGGTCGGGTTCCAAAGCATAAGCGATTGATTAGATTGCTTACCCTTACGACCTTAGACAAGCACAAAACTAAAAGTGACGAGCTAAGCATGTTGAAACATGCTTAACTAAGTTAGAAAACAAGTTTGGTATCAAAACAAACGGTTTTAACACCTAAGAGTAATTTGGTTACAAAATACGCAATAACAAGCATTTTGGCCGAAACTACGACTCATCACTAAGCCAAGATAACGTGGTAATCAGTAGGTATAGTCACTAGGGACTATGACCATCGTGATTACGCTCACGTTATGAAGTTCAAATGAACTTCGCATTGACCATAAACTGGTCAATGCAGAAAGTCAAACAAAGTTTGACTTTCGGACTCGAAAAGCAATAAAAGAACGAATGAACACTTACAAAGGGTCTCCGAAAGCTAATCTTGATCCAAGTAGCTCAGGTATGAAACAATGGTTTCAACTTAGAGCTTCTAAGATCAGATTCTTGTGGGTTTTGCAATGGATGGGGTTGGGTATTTATAGTGTTCGGAGAGCCGTTAAGATCGTTTCTTGGAAACCGTGCTTTGATCTTGGCCATACACCTCAAGACCCTGGTTTTCTAAAACCATTTGAGCCCATAGATTTGCCCCAAAACCATGTGCAACAAGTGGAATGGACCAGATGCAATGTTTCTGCAATTCTGCTGTCTGGGGACTGCTTACGGACCGTAAGGTCCTGAGTGTTAAGGTTCGTAAGGACCTTGCAGACTAGAAAGTTTGAAAAATGGCAGATTTGGTCCCTGTTGTGTAGTAAGCTCATTTCCAACACGTTTAAGGCCCGTTAAGCCAACGTTAAGGCCCTAAAATGATGCCTAAACATTGTGGACATGAAACATGCTCAGAAAATATGCCAGATGTCGGTTCGTTTGGTCGTACGATCGCGATGTTCGCTTAATTACGACGGAATGCGCATAAGCGCGAAAAACGATCCAAATTACGCGACGAATGGATTTTTCTCATGCCAAACACTAAAATAAAATATTTTAGTGCTTACATAAATTTTTGGATGTCCGGATGTATTCAGAACGTAAGTTATGCGCGAAAGTGCAAACTTATGCACTTTTTGACGCTTTTAGTCCCTGAATGACCCAGAAGTTTATTTTAGCACACCGAACCCCTCAAAGCCTATTTCTAAGCTATGTAAAGGATATTTATGGTATGTTTAACTTATGGTCATGTTCCGGAATGTCTGTTATAGTTCAAATTGGCATACTTTCGCAGTTTGTCAAGTTTAGTCCCTGTAAGCGAATTAACTTGTTTTTGCCATACCAAAGCCTTCAAAACTTATTTATAAGTTATGTAAAGGTTATTTAAGGTATGTTAAGTATATGTTGATGTTCCAGAGTATTTTTCGCATTAAACTGATTACGTTTACGCACCAGTTTGCGTATAACTCTCCAGAAAGTGATATAGAGCTTAATATCGAATAAAAGTCAAAACATGAAAAATGTAAAACACAACCAAAAAAAAATTGGGATCAAATAACATTGTTTTATTGATATTTGAACTGTCCACAAAGATTACAAGCACAGATGTTACAGTCTCCCTACTTGTGGAAATTTCGTCCCGAAATTTATTTAGAGGAAACTCGTGGAAAAAGATGCTGATATTTCGCCTTCATTTGATCTTCGCGTTCCCAAGTAAACTCGGGTCCACGTTTAGCTTCCCAGCGAACCTTGACCAAAGGAATGCGCTTGCGTTTAAGCCACTTGACTTCACGTTCCATGATTTCCACTGGCTTCTCAACAAATTTCAGTGTTTTGTCAACACGAATTTCGTCAAGCGGTATGTGGAGGTTCTCATCAGCTAAACACCTCTTGAGATTGGACACGTGAAAAGTTGGATGAACATTTCCAAGTTCAGGAGGTAACTCAAGTCTGTAGGCTACCTTACCGATTCTTTCGACGATCTTGAATGGTCCAACGTATCTAGGTGCAAGTTTTCCTTTCTTTCCAAATCTGATCACACCTTTCCAAGGTGAGACCTTAACTAATACTCGATCACCGACTTGAAATTCCAAGGGCTTGCGTTTTGGGTCCGCGTAACTCTTTTGACGGCTTCTAGCTGTCTGAAGGTTATCACGAACTTTCTTAATCTTATCAGTTGTCTCTAAAATGAGGGTAGGTCCAGTAAGCTGAGCCTCGCCGATCTCATTCCAGCAGACTGGTGAACGAAATTTTCGACCATAGAGAGCCTCGAAAGGAGCCATGTTGATGCTGGAGTGATAACTGTTGTTGTAGGAGAATTCAATCAACGGAAGATGTGAATCCCAACTACCACCAAAATCAATCACACAAGCTCTAAGCATATCCTCCAGAGTCTGGATTGTTCTTTCAGATTGACCATCCGTTTGCGGATGATAAGCCGTGCTCAGATTAAGTTGGGTCCCCATAGCAGATTGCATGGTTCTCCAAAAAATGAGAAGTGAAACGGGCATCTCTGTCATAAATGATGTTCAAAGGAACACCATCTCGAGCTACAATTTCATCCACATAGATTTTAGCAAGTTTGTCAGCAGAAAAATCCTCACGGATTGGCAAGAAATGTGCTGACTTAGTAAGACGATCAACAACTACCCAGATGGCATCATGACCTTTCTTTGTGCGCGGAAGTTTAGTAATGAGATCCATAGTAATGTTTTCCCATTTCCAAACTGGGATCTCTGGTTGCACCAATAATGTGACAACTCGAATTTCCGACTTTCTTTATTCGCATTTAATGCACGTTTACTTTGACTATTTAGTTGTGATATGATAAAACCTAGTGTGTTTGCATGGTTATGTGTGATTGTATATCATGTGTACTATTTGTAGAACTTAAACTGTTAAGAACCCGACGAAACACAAGGCTGTTTCGCCATAACCCATTCCGACGAAACAGGCTGTTTCGCCATGAACACTCCGACGAAACAGAAGTCTGTTTCGCCGGCCCAGTAATTCACGAAGCCCAGTTCGGGCCCAGCTTGTTATTTCGGGTTTTAAAACGTGTAACAGCCTCAGTTTCACACATTTTATCATAACAATCGAAACCCTAGAGCCCTTCTCTCCTGTGTGACGGCAGTTGGAGCTTCTCTAAGATATCCTTAGCGATCGATTCGTATTCCTCTTATCTCGGTTAGTCGTGTGTATGTTAATCGGTTTCTTGATTCTGTACCATCTCGATTCATGTTTGTGTAAATGATTGATGCGTGTTATTGCTGCGATTCTAGTATGACGGTGATATAGATTTCGATTATGTATGATGTAGTAGGATTTATATAAAATGGTATGAGAAATTTAATACAATCGAGTGCTCGGTTCTGGATATTGTTATTATGCTCTGATTATGAATCCAAGTTAGTATCTTGATAGGGTACAATGATATGATGTTGTATGTTGATATGTTATACACATAAACTAGGGTTTATGCTAGACAATGACTCTGGGATGATTGATTTATGATGATTCGATATGCACATTGACCTTCGTATGATTTCTGTTATTGATGACGGCTGCTAGAAGGATTAGGGTTTATGTGTTATTCGCATCTGCTGTAACTGATGTCTGCGAAACAGACATCCGACGAAACAGGACTCCCGGCGAAACATAATGTGTTTCGCCAAGAGTCATCGACGAATTAGAATCCTGTTTCGCCAAACAAGGCCACGACGAAACAGAATGTGTTTCGTCAATTTGTGTTTCGCCGAAAGTGTGTTTCGCCAACGTATGTGTTTCGCCATTATGTGTGTTTCGCCGAATAGCTGATCTGTGCAGGAACTTGGGTAAATTCTGTTAAGCATTAACTGGAATATTTAACTGCTGTTAAGTGTAACCATCTTGTATATGATTGTGATTACGTGCTACATGTTTATACGTGAACAAATTGAACACAAACTGATTTCACATACGTGCCTACTTTAGGACGCGATTGATTACTTGTGAGCATACACTTAGCATACCGAGCAAACCAAGGTGAGTTCACACTCTTACCAAGGCATGGGATTCCCCGGTGGGTTGGGAATGGGATTGAATGATTACTTGTACTTACATCATTACTAGACTACTTACCACGGTCCTCGGATTGGGAAGGATGCCTGTGCCAAACTCTACGTAAAGCCTACGTACTGTCCTCGGTTTGGGAAGGACACTAGTGTTTAAACCTACGTAAAGCCTACGTACTGTCCTCGGATTGGGAAGGACACCAGCACTAAACCTACGTACTACCGTCCTTGGATTGGGAAGGACGCCAGCGCTAAACCTACGTACTCGCTACGTACTGTCCTCGGTTGGGAAGGGCACTTACGTAAAACCTACGTAAACTTATACTTACTACTATCCTCGGATTGGGAAGGATACTTATGGATAAAACTAGTCTAGTAACTTACAACATGGGAAGCCCCCACTAATTGAACTTACAACATGGGAAGCCCCCACTAATTGAACTTACAACATGGGAAGCCCCCACCAATAGAACGTACTATCGGCCCAGTAGAGCCACATGTTACATACGAACTTACTATTACGCATTTACTTTCTGTGAACTCGCTCAACTAGTTGTTGATCCTCTGTTACATGCCTTGCAGGTCGTTAGATACATGGAGCTTGCACAGGAAGGAGCAGGTCGTTGTGGGATACGGATCGTAGACAATATTTGAACTTATAACTTATTTTGGGTTTTCATTATTATGCTTCCGCTACTTAAACAATGTTTGGTTATGAACATCAGTCATGTCAAGATGAATTACCTTTTCCTACTTTTACACTTAAATACTATGTTTGATATGATTGATGGCTTGATCCTGGTCAGTCACGCCTCCAAGCGGTGATACTCCGCGGGTGGATTTTGGGGGTGTGACAGATTGGTATCAGAGCCATTGGTTATAGAGAACTCGGTTTTAATAAGGGGAAAACGATTTTGTTAAAACCAGACTATAACCAGAACAGTGCTCAACGATCCACAACGATGCTTCGCTCCACGTGCAAGGCTCAACATCATAGGTACTACTATTCATGTTACCTTACATACTTGATAGAATTACATAGAACTTTGCTCGTGGTATGCTCAGATTACAGAACCTACTATATGTTATTGCTTGAGATTACTTGTGTGCTCACTCTCTTCGCACTATTCGCGACCCTCTCACCCACATGTTCTCCTTGATGTCGAGATCATGAGTGGACGCGTTAACCCAACTCAAGCCCAGTTGGCGGCTTCGATCACTGAACAAGTTACTGCAGCACTCGCAGCTGCCTAGGCAGGAGGTGTAACCTGCCATCACCACTTACTCTAGGATCTTTAGATCCTACTCTCGTAACTCAACACTTGTGCTTAATTTTGATTACTCTTACGCACACGACAAGTCAACACGCTCAGCCACCTGTATGCACATACAAGACTTTTATGGACTGTCGTCCTACTACTTTCAGCGACACTGAAGGAGCTGTTGTACTCCTCCATTAGTTCGAGGAACTCGAATCGGTCTTCGAGTGTGTGAATGACCCGAGGCTCGTAAGGTGAAATATGCCACTGATATTCTCGAAGGCACTGCGCAAACTTGGTGGAACGCGCAAGTTACGACACTGGGGCTGGCGGCTGCTATGCCACCCCATGGAATGATTTTAAGGAACCTATCAAACGTGAATACAATAGTTATGATGCCATCCACAAGTTGGAAGTGGAGTCCTTTAACATGAAGATGACGGGGTCGGAGATAGAAGCGTGCACGATAACGATCCAACAAACTGACAATTTTGTGTCCAACTATGGTGGATCCTCCCATAAAGAGCTTTGAGCTGTACCTCAAAGGCTTAGTACCAGGAATTCAAAACCATGTGAAGACGGCTAAACTTGCTACTATTCAAGATGTTACCCATCTTGCTCATCGTCTCACAAACCAGGCAGTGGGACAGAACAAGCTGCCTCAACGTATCAGCGATACTACTACCACTACTACTTCAACTACTTCTGCTACCCACAGTAACAATGGATGAAAGTGGGATGGAACCTCTAGCAAGGGTTCGACTACGATTCCGTCCCAGGCACAGCAGTGAAAGGTCGATGACAACTAAAGTCCTGATCAGCAACATTTGGTATTCAAGGGCAGGGAGGATACAAGGGAAACCACCCTAAGCGCAAACGATGTAACCTACACCACAGCGGGCAGGGCAAACGCAATCATTGTCAAAAAAAAAAAAAAAAAAAAAAATGCAACAAGCTTGGTCATGGAACCAAAGAGGGTAGAAACTCACGTCCTGCAAACCAGAAACAACAACAACAGCCACAAGATCTATAGAATCGGCGACAACAGCATGGTAACAAGGGATGTTATCAGATGGTGCTGAAAGTCACTTCAAAAGACACTGCCCACGGTTGAACCAGAACCAGAATCAGAACCACAACCAAGGAAACGGGAACTAGCGAAGACAACAACGGGGATAATAACGACGGCAATGGTGCCAGGGGTCGAGTGTTCGTGATTGGTCAGGGTGATACTAGGAATGACCCCAGCGTTGCGATAGGTTCGACATCGTTATTAGTATGGACTGGTTATCCCAACAACAAGCAGAGATCCTATGCAAGGAGAAGATCATCCGCATTCCTCGTGCTGGTTAAGAACCTTTGGTAACTCATAGTAACAAGCTCCTGGAGCAGCACCCATAGCTCAAGCACCTTATCGTTTAGCTCCAAATGAACTGGAAGAACTGTCTAAGCAATTGCAAGAACTTTTGGAAAAGGGTTTCATACGTCCTAGCTCTTCGCCCTGGGGAGCCCCAGTACTATTTGTAAAGAAGAAGGATGGTACCTTCCGCATGGGTATAGACTACCGCGAACTGAACAAGGTGACTGTGAAGAATCGCTATCCTCTTCCACGCATCGACGATTTATTCGACCAGTTGCAAGGGTCGAGCTATTACTCGAAGATTGATCTAAGGTCGGGATACCATCAACTGAGAGTCCGGGATGAGGACGTCTCCAAAACAGCTTTCAGAACACGCTACGACCATTACGAGTTTTTGGTCATGCCTTTCGGGCTAACGAACGCGCCTGCAGTTTTCATGGATCTTATGAACAGGGTGTGCAAACCTTATCTTGACAAGTTCGTCATTGTTTTCATCGATGACATTCTGATCTACTCGAAGAGTCAGGAGGAACACGAGCATCACTTACGACTTATTTTGGAACTTCTTCGAACGGAACAGCTATACGCCAAGTTTTCCAAATGTGACTTCTGGCTTCGTGAAGTCCATTTCCTAGGCCACGTGGTAAACCAGGATGGGATTCATGTTGATCCATCCAAGGTAGATTCGATCAAGAACTGGCCTGCACCTCGTACACCAACAGAAATACGCCAATTTTTGGGTCTGGCGGGATACTACAGAAGGTTCATCAAAGACTTCTCAAAAATTGCACAGCCGCTTACACTATTGACACAGAAAGGTGTTGTTTATCGTTGGGGTAATACACAGGAAACAGCGTTTCAACACTTAAAGGATAGACTTTGTAGCGCACCTATCCTCTCATTGCCTAAGGCACCGATGATTTCGTAGTCTACTGCGACGCATCAATCCAAGGTCTTGGATGTGTGCTGATGCAACGGGATAAAGTTATTGCTTACGCGTCGCGCCAACTTAAGATTCACGAACGGAATTACACAACACATGACTTAGAGCTGGGAGCTGTTGTTTTTGCGCTCAAGATATGGCGACATTACATGTACGGTACTAAGTGCACTATATACACTGATCACAGAAGCCTCGAACATATCTTCAAACAGAAGGAACTGAATATGCGACAACGACGATGGGTCGAATTACTGAACGACTACGAATGTGCTATAAAGTACCATCCAGGCAAAGCCAATGTTGTGGCTGACGCCCTCAGTCGAAAGGACACCGCGCCTAAGCGCGTGCGAGCTTTACAACTCACTATACAGTCTAGTCTTCCTTCCCAGATACGAAATGCTCAGGTAGAAGCATTGAAACCAGACAACGTCAGGGCTGAAGCCCTATGCGGCTCAAGGCAACGCTTAGAACAGAAGGAAGATGGTGCTTCCTACGTCACAGGACGCATTTGGGTCCCACACTATGGTAACTTACGCGAGCTTGTAAGGGATGAAGCTCATAAGTCTCGCTACTCGGTACATCCAGGTTCGGATAAGATGTACCATGACCTCAGAACTACATATTGGTGGCCTAGCATGAAGGCCCACATAGCAACTTACGTTAGCAAGTGTTTGACTTGTGCGAGAGTCAAAGCAGAATATCAGAAACCATCAGGTCCACTCCAGCAACCTGAGATACCACAATGGAAATGGGAGCAAATTTCCATGGATTTTGTTACTGGCCTGCCTAGATCTCAGCGCGGAAATGATACTATTTGGGTGATCGTGGATCGACTCACAAAGTCTGCTCACTTCTTAGCTATCAAGGAAACGGATAAGTTCTCCACTCTAGCAGACGTATACCTTAAAGAAGTTGTCTCGAGGCACGGGGTGCCCACATCTATCATCTCTGATCGCGACGCACGTTTTACTTCAGAACTGTGGCAAGCAATGCATAAATCTTTTGGCTCTTGTTTAGACATGAGCACAGCTTATCACCCTCAGACAGATGGGCAGTCTGAGCGCACTATTCAAACTCTAGAAGACATGCTTCGGGGGTGCGTAATTGACCTTGGCAATGGTTGGGAGAAACATCTGCCACTCGTGGAATTTTCATACAATAACAGCTACCACACCAGCATTAAGGCTGCACCATTCGAGGCATTGTACGGGCGTAAATGCCGGTCACCTCTCTGTTGGGCAGAGGTGGGAGATAGTCAAATCACAGGTCCAGAAATGGTAGTCGATACTACAGAAAAGATTGCACAAATACGACAACGCATGGCGGCAGCTCGCGACCGTCAGAAAGCATACGCTGATTTAGACAGGAAACTACTCGAATTCCAGGTTGGGGATCGAGCGCTACTTAAAGTTTCACCCTGGAAGGGTGTGGTTCGTTTTGGCAAACGCGGCAAACTAAATCCACGATATGTTGGACCTTTCGAGGTTATTGAGAAAATAGGCAAAGTGGCCTACAGATTGAACTTACCACCTGAACTCAGTGCAGTTCACAACGTCTTTCACGTGTCGAATCTGAAGAAGTGTACGTCAGATGAGACCCACATAGTTCCCTTAAAGGAACTCACTATCGACGAGCGGTTGCACTTCGTCGAGGAACCTGTTGAAATCACGGACCGGGATGTTAAGGTCCTCAAGAACACGAGAATCCCTCTTGTACGAGTTCGTTGGAACTCCCGCCGCGGCCCAGAGTTCACCTGGGAGCGTAAAGATCAAATGGAACTTAAATATCCCCAGTTATTTGGAAACCAATGCAACTACTACTGAGGCTGAAGCTACCAATACAGAATTTCGGGACGAAATTCCAAATCAACGGGGGGATAATGTGACACCCCAAGAAAACCAGTAATCTTCGCAAACCTGCTCGGGGAGCCGCGATACGATACAGGTAAACAACGTCACACTACTAGCTTCCTCAGTAACTGCATGCTAAATTTCGGGACGAAATTTCTTTTAAGTTGGGGATAATGTGACAACTCGAATTTCCGACTTTCTTTATTCGCATTTAATGCACGTTGACTTTGACTATTTAGTTGTGATATGATAAAACCTAGTGTGTTTGCATGGTTATGTGTGATTGTATATCATGTGTACTATTTGTAGAACTTAAACTCTTAAGAACCCGACGAAACACAAGGCTGTTTCGCCATAACCCATTCCGACGAAACAGGCTGTTTCGCCATGAACACTCCGACGAAACAGAAGTCTGTTTCGCCGGCCCAGTAATTCACGAAGCCCAGTTCGGGCCCAGCTTGTTATTTCGGGTTTTAAAACGTGTAACAGCCTCAGTTTCACACATTTTATCATAACAATCGAAACCCTAGAGCCCTTCTCTCCTGTGTGACGGCAGTTGGAGCTTCTCGAAGATATCCTTAGCGATCGATTCGTATTCCTCTTATCTCGGTTAGTCGTGTGTATGTTAATCGGTTTCTTGATTCTGTACCATCTCGATTCATGTTTGTGTAAATGATTGATGCGTGTTATTGCTGCGATTCTAGTATGACGGTGATATAGATTTCGATTATGTATGATGTAGTAGGATTTATATAAAATGGTATGAGAAATTTAATACAATCGAGTGCTCGGTTCTGGATATTGTTATTATGCTCTGATTATGAATCCAAGTTAGTATCTTGATAGGGTACAATGATATGATGTTGTATGTTGATATGTTATACACATAAACTAGGGTTTATGCTAGACAATGACTCTGGGATGATTGATTTATGATGATTCGATATGCACATTGACCTTTGTATGATTTCTGTTATTGATGACGGCTGCTAGAAGGATTAGGGTTTATGTGTTATTCGCATCTGCTGTAACTGATGTCTGCGAAACAGACATCCGACGAAACAGGACTCCCGGCGAAACAGAATGTGTTTCGCCAAGAGTCATCGACGAATTAGAATCCTGTTTCGCCAAACAAGGCCACGACGAAACAGAATGTGTTTCGTCAATTTGTGTTTCGCCGAAAGTGTGTTTCGCCAACGTATGTGTTTCGCCATTATGTGTGTTTCGCCGAATAGCTGATCTGTGCAGGAACTTGGGTAAATTCTGTTAAGCATTAACTGGAATATTTAACTGCTGTTAAGTGTAACCATCTTGTATATGATTGTGATTACGTGCTACATGTTTATACGTGAACAAATTGAACACAAACTGATTTCACATACGTGCCTACTTTAGGACGCGATTGATTACTTGTGAGCATACACTTAGCATACCGAGCAAACCAAGGTGAGTTCACACTCTTACCAAGGCATGGGATTCCCTGGTGGGTTGGGAATAGGATTGAATGATTACTTGTACTTACATCATTACTAGACTACTTACCACGGTCCTCGGATTGGGAAGGATGCCTGTGCCAAACTCTACGTAAAGCCTACGTACTGTCCTCGGTTTGGGAAGGACACTAGTGTTTAAACCTACGTAAAGCCTACGTACTGTCCTCGGATTGGGAAGGACACCAGCACTAAACCTACGTACTACCGTCCTCGGATTGGGAAGGACGCCAGCGCTAAACCTACGTACTCGCTACGTACTGTCCTCGGTTGGGAAGGGCACTTACGTAAAACCTACGTAAACTTATACTTACTACTATCCTCGGATTGGGAAGGATACTTATGGATAAAACTAGTCTAGTAACTTACAACATGGGAAGCCCCCACTAATTGAACTTACAACATGGGAAGCCCCCACTAATTGAACTTACAACATGGGAAGCCCCCACCAATAGAACGTACTATCGGCCCAGTAGAGCCACATGTTACATACGAACTTACTATTACGCATTTACTTTCTGTGAACTCGCTCAACTAGTTGTTGATCCTCTGTTACATGCCTTGCAGGTCGTTAGATACATGGAGCTTGCACAGGAAGGAGCAGGTCGTTGTGGGATACGGATCGTAGACGATATTTGAACTTATAACTTATTTTGGGTTTTCATTATTATGCTTCCGCTACTTAAACAATGTTTGGTTATGAACATCAGTCATGTCAAGATGAATTACCTTTTCCTACTTTTACACTTAAATACTATGTTTGATATGATTGATGGCTTGATCCTGGTCAGTCACGCCTCCAAGCGGTGATACTCCGCGGGTGGATTTTGGGGGTGTGACAAATAAACCCGAAGGACGTTGATGTTCAGCCTTAACCTTAAGACAAGTAAGGCATTTAGATACATATAAGGCAATGTCCTTCTTCATACCAAGCCACCAATACAGAATACGAAGATCCTTATACATCTTATCTGAGCCAGGATGAATGGAATAACGAGACTTATGGGCTTCATCCATAAGCAAGGTGCGAAGGTTATCTTGGCTTGGGACCCACAAACGGTCCATGAAGTAATAGGATCCATTGTCCTTCAGTTCCAGATCAGGTGTTATGTGATAGGGAAATTCCTTATCCATTAAACCTTGTGAGACAAAAGATTGTTGAGCCTGAGAAATGCGGGCTTGGATATCGGATCGAGCTTGAATAACAGATTGAACACGAACACAATGAAGCTTAGTACGTTCCTTATGACTCAATGCATCGGCTACGACATTCGCCTTACCAGGATGGTAGCGAATTTCGCAGTCATAGTCGTTTAGAAGCTCAACCCAACGTCGTTGCCTCATGTTGAGTTCTTTCTGATTGAAGATATGCTGAAGACTTTTGTGGTCTGTGAAAACCACACATTTTGTTCCGTACAAATAGTGTCTCCAGATCTTAAGAGCGAAGACAATTGCACCTAACTCAAGATCATGAGTGGTGTAGTTTTTCTCATGTATCTTCAACTGCCTCGATGCATATGCTATGACTTTGTTCCTTTGCATCAGAACACAACCAAGACCCAATTTAGATGCATCGCAATAAATGACGAAATCATCATTGCCCTCAGGCAAAGTTAGAACAGGCGCGTCACAAAGCTTTTGCTTCAAGTTTTGAAAAGCTTCCTCTTGTTTGAATCCCCAATCAAAGTTCTTCTGAGTTAGAGCAGTTAGAGGAACTGCAATCTTTGAGAAGTTCTCAATGAAGCGGTGGTAATAACCCGCTAGACCAAGAAAAGAACGAACCTCAGTAGGAGTAGTAGGCGTATCCCAATCCTTAATCGCACTAATCTTGGAGGGATCTACATGAATACCTTGTTTGTTGATAATATGTCCTAAGAATTGAACCTCTTTAAGCCAGAATTCACACTTGGAGAATTTGGCGAAAAGTTGCTCTTTCTTTAGGAGTTCTAGAGTAAGACAAAGATGTTGCTCATGATCAGCTCGCGTCTTAGAGTATATCAAGATGTCATCAATGAAAACAATGACGAACTGATCCAAACAAGGCTTGCAGACCCTATTCATTAAGTCCATGAAAACAGCAGGAGCATTAGTCAAACCGAATGGCATGACTGTGAACTCATAATGCCCATAACGAGTGCGGAACGCTGTCTTGGGAATGTCTTCTTCATGCACACGAAGTTGATGATATCCAGATCGCAGATCAATCTTTGAAAAATAAGCAGCGCCCTGTAACTGATCAAAGAGATCATTGATGCGAGGTAGGGGATATCGATTCTTGATGGTAAGCTTGTTAAGCTCACGATAATCGATACACATCCTAAATGATCCATCCTTCTTCTTGACAAAAGAACGGGAGCACCCCAAGGTGAAAAGCTAGGATGGATAAAACCTTTGTCAGAGAGCTCCTGAAGCTACTTAGACAACTCTTGCATCTCAGATGGTGCAAGACGATATGGAGCTCTGGCAATGGGGTTTGCACCAGGTACGAGATCAATACGGAACTCGACTTGGCGTGCTGGAGGTAGACCAGGTAAATCTTCAGGAAATACTTCAGAATAATCCCGAACAACAGGAATATCTTGAATAGATTAACCTTTGCCCTTATCTGCTACAACGTGTGCCAAAAATCCCACATAGTTCTTTCGCAGATACTTCCGAGCTTTAAAACAAGACATGAGTTTGAGACCACCAGCAGGTTTCTCACCACGAACCTGTAGGATCTCGCCTGTCGAAAGTGGCACACAAACAATCTTCTCAAAACAAACTACCTCTGTGCAATGCTTGGCTAACCAATCCATACCCACAATAACGTCGAAGCTTCCAAGTTGCATAGGCGTGAGGTTGATAGGAAAAAGATGGTCGTTAAGGTTCAACTGGCAGGTGCGAAGAACAGAATCAAGAACAATGGGTTCACCACTAGCAACTTCTACTGTCAAAGGTTTACTTAGTTTCATTCTAGACACGCGAAGTAATGGCTCAAAAGATAATGACACAAAACTCTTATCGGCACCCGAATAAAAAAGAACAGATGCATGCTGATTATTAATAAAGAACGTACCGTTCACCACTTCATTGTCTACTTGTGCCTCTTGAGCATTCATGTTGAAGACTCGACCTCGAGCCTGAGCTTGATTCTGATTCTGATTTTGGTTGGCCAGCCTTGGGCACCGGTTTCTGTAGTGGGTCAGATCCCCACAATTGTAGCATGAACCAGGAGGGAAGTGAGGTCGTGCAGCTTGACCTTGTTGCTGAGCAAGAGGCTGAGCAACTTGTTGGGCTTGGTTCTGAACTGCCTGGTTCTGATTAGCAGGAAAGCGGCAGGTGGCAGCAAGATGACCACTTCTTCCATAGTTGGTGCAATGACGACATTGGAGATGTGGTAGGTGATGGCCGTTACACCTGTTGCACAAAGCCTCAGTGCCAAGATATGGCTTCTTGGCTAGTGGTTGCGCAGGCTGATTTGGTGCAGCTTGGGCCTGTGCAGTAACGGCATAGTTTTGGGAAGCCTTTCGCTTCCTAGAACCCTTTGAGGAACCAGAATTCTTTCCATTCTTGTTTTGACCTTTCTTGCTATCTCCTTTGTCTGACGACTGCTTCTTACCTTTGTCACCCTTTTTGTGTAGCTTTCCCTTTCGAACCTGCGACTCAGTCAATGTCGCTGCTAACTCGATCGCCTGACGGAGTGTGGCAGGGTTACTACCAGTAATGATGTCTTGCACTGAGTCAGGTAGGCCATTGATGTATCTTTCGATAGCCTTGTCGAGTGGGGTAACCATTGTTGGGCAAAGCAGACTCAACTCCTCAAACCTCTAAATATACGCCCTGTGCTCGCCACTGTCTTGTTTCAAGTCATCAAACTCTTTCTCCAAAGCTCGCTGTTCATGACGAGGACATAACTCCCTCATCATAAGGGCCCTAAGTTCAGCCCAAGTTTGTGCTAGAGCAACTTCTGCACCACGGTCTCTCATAACCCCGTTCCACCATGTGAGAGCCCTCTTCTGAAACACACTCGAAGAAAACTCGACCTTGCGATTGTCAGGACACTGCACGTGGCGGAAAGTATTCTCAATGCTCCCGAACCATTGAAGAAGCCCAGTCGCTCCCTCATAACCACTAAACTTGAGTGGTTTAGCCGAGTTAAAATCCTTGAATTTGCATGGAGCATTGTTGTTGTTGTTGGCTTGGTTCCATTGAGCAAAGAGGTTTGGGAATTAAGCAGCCATTTGCTGCGCAATGATTTCTGCCAGTTCGGCAGTCGCTATCTGGTTTTCGCGTCGAGGAGGCATTCTAAAAGAGGAAACATGAAAGGAAACGAGTGAGATGATTGGATGAAGAGAATGAGATGAAACAAAATCAACAAAAGCAAAGATGGTGGTCATTTGTTCGCATCACAAAGCAAACAAACGACACACAGTGACTAATCAAAGTAAATGGGTCAAAAATAATGTATCGCGAAGACATGATCGCCTATAAGTGAACACTCACCCCAAGAGTTCCCAAGTAAGAGTGACTGGTCCGATTATGTGGATTTGTACGAACACTCTAGCCTTAGACAGAAAACCCAGGGTACAGGCATTCACCCTTCCAGTTTGCACGTGTTCACATTATTTAAAACCCAAAACCTTGACGAGATTTTGAAAACTCAAAGGGGTTCAAAACCTTATAACAGAGGGTTCAAAACCTTACAATAGAGGGTTCAAAACCTTGGAATAAATCATTCAAAAACAGAAGATTGTTTTTTCAAAAATCGTTTCGGAAAATTTGGTTTTTGTTTTGATAATCACCTAAGGATAGGTGATGTGCATGTTTTAAGATCTAAACACAAGATAACTTGTGTTAGGGTCCTAGAAAGGTTATAGTCTAGGTCAAAGCATTACTAATAACCTAATTCCCTATAACCATTGGCTCTGATACCAACTCTTCTGTCACACCCCGACCACGTAGAACATACAAAATGTGGCGGAAACGTCGGGGAGTGTTGTAACAGAATTAATTGTTTCACAACCATGGCATACAAAGTTATATTTTATTTATCAAACAAGAGTGTTACATTGTCTCAAAACAGGAAATAAAGAGTTCAGAACAATATTTAAACTAGTTCTATCTTTATTTTTAGTCTCTATGGCACAGGTCCGCCCTAGTGTCACGATCATCATCCTATGCAAAAGCTCCTGAAAACACATGTGAAAATAGGTACGTCAGCATAAAAATGCCCGTGAGATACATAGGTTTTGTGAAAATAGGATTCATGACTTAAGTTTAAGAAAAAGTTGTTTAGTAAAAGTCAGTCATGAACCTTGTAAATTGTTTTGTTTTGTAAGTCATTTAAAAAGCGATAAGATCAAATGATATGTATAAATAAAAGAATAATGTATGGTTAAATGTATAACCAAGTAAAATGAGTTGTATAAAGTAAATTGTTTGTAAACCAAAGTCTTGTGAAAATCGTGTTGCTTGTGTAAAATATATAAGTCCAAATTGAATGATTTAAATAACGCTATGATATGTAATATAATACAAACACTTATATATAGGAAGTACCAACAGCGTATCCACCATGCTTGTATCATATTACTCACATCTCGTTACTTAAGTCACTTAAACAAACCAACAATGTATAAAGTCTATGTTTAAACCAATTGTCAAAAGTCCTTGTATAAATCATATCAAATGTTAATAGTCCAAAAGTAGTCAAGTAATGTGTAACAAATTTTATGTATTATAAGTAAAGTATTGTCACATAATCCAAATGTAGAAATGTACAAAACAAAGTATTTTGAATATATCAAAAAGTTATGTTTTGCAAAGTAATGCATGTTACATTGATACAAACATTTATGTGGTAAGTTAACGCATACATTCAAGCCTTGAGACAGTCGGATAACCCTTTTAGTCAAGGTTATCAAAAGAATGTTTTCGGATTCAGTCATTCCTTACATCCAAACAAACCCGAGATGCCAGGAATGGGATTTGTCAAGTCCTATGGAACCACTACTTACTACCGAGCCGCGTAGCTAATGTTAATGAACGTATATTAGTCTCGTTTGTGCAAACCAAATGTTATAGCAATTGTATACATGTCATATGAAAACAATGTACTAAGTATGCTAAGTTAACATACAAAGCAGAAAAGTCATGTAAATCAATGTGCTAGCATGCTATCAGTCAACATACATAGCAGAAATGTAATGTAAAACAATGTACTAAGTATGCACACAATGGACATACATAGCATAAAATGTAATGTAAAACGATGTACTAAGTACGCACACAATGGGCATACATAGCATGAAATGTAATGTAAATCATGTACTAATAGTGTACTAATGAGCATAACAAGTATATGATGTGAAAAAAGAAAAACACGAAAGTAACAAGTAGGCACATGTGTTTCACCCCAAAATGTTTGGAAAACAGTAAAAGAGGGGTCTATGTACTCACTTGAGATTGCTCAGAAGTCCTAAGATAACCACCAAGCAATGCTAGAGATCACGGATATCAAACGGCACCTAATATTGGTAACTATGTTAATATACCGGACCTAAATCGGAGGATTGGATAGAATGAGGGTTCGTAAACCAAACGAGTATGGAGACTCGTGTAATATGGTTTAACAAAGCCTACATACTAAATGAAACCTAACCTAAGTGCTTACGACCCATTACGACCCGTTTAGGTAGCTTATGCTACTTTAACGCGTCGTTCGCGTAAAACGCGTTCGGACCGCCTAACTAGTCCTATGACAAGTAAAATATGCCTTAACATGGCTAATATTGTTGCCAAATCAGTTAAGTGACAAAAGTTTGGGTTACATATGCTTAAACATCAATTATGCATAAAAAGGGCATTTTGGTAATTTACCTAAGGCATATAAACTACCTATCATACAACTACTTAAACGAAGCGACCATAAGGTATAACCTCGGAAGGTTATTCCCTATATACTATGGTCACCTAATGTGTTTGGTCGGATCCTAATGATCGACCAAATGGGTCGGGTTCCAAAGCATAAGCGAATGATTAGATCGCTTACCCTTACGACCCTAGACAAGCACAAAACTAAAAGTGACGAGCTAAGCATGTTGAAACATGCTTACCTAAGTTAGAAAACAAGTTTGGTATCAAAACAAACGGTTTTGACACCTAAGAGTAGTTTGGTTACAAAATACGCAATAACACGCATTTTGGCCGAAACTACGACTCGTCACTGAGCCAAGATAACGTGGTAATCAGTAGGTATAGTCACTAGGGACTATGACCATCGTGATTACGCTCACGTTATGAAGTTCAAATGAACTTCGCATTGACCATAAACTGGTCAATGCAGAAAGTCAAACAAAGTTTGACTTTCAAACTCGAAAAGCAATAAAAGAACGAAGGAACACTTACAAAGGGTCCCCGAAAGCTAATCTTGATCCAAGTAGCTCAGGTATGAAACAATGGTTTCAACTTAGAGCTTCTAAGATCAGATTCTTGTGGGTTTTGCAATGGATGGGGTTGGGTATTTATAGTGTTCGGAGAGCCGTTAAGATCGTTTCTTGGAAACCGTGCTTTGATCTTGGCCATACACCTCAAGACCCTGGTTTTCTAAAACCATTTGAGCCCATAGATTTGCCCCAAAACCATGTGCAACAAGTGGAATGGACCAGATGCAATGTTTCTGCAATTCTGCTATCTGGGGACTGCTTACGGACCATAAGGTCCTGAGTGTTGAGGTCCGTAAGGACCTTGCAGACCAGAAAGTTTGAAAAATGGCAGATTTGGTCCCTGTTGTGTAATAAGCTCATTTCCGACACGTTTAAGGCCCGTTAAGCCAACTTTAAGGCCCTAAAATGATGCCTAAACATTGTGGACATGAAACAAGCTCAAAAATATGCCGGATGTCGGTTCGTTTGGTCGTACGATCACGATGTTCGGTTAATTACGACGGAATGCGCATAAGCGCGAAAAACGATCCAAATTGCGCGACGAATGGATTTTTCTCATGCCAAACACTAAAATAAAATATTTTAGTTCTTACATAAATTTTTGGATGTCCGGATGTATTCAGAACGTAAGTTATGCGCGAAAGTGCAAACTTATGCACTTTTTGACGCTTTTAGTCCCTGAATGACCCAGAAGTTTATTTTAGCACACCGAACCCCTCAAAGCCTATTTCTAAGCTATGTAAAGGATATTTATGGTATGTTTAACTTATGGTCATGTTCCGGAATGTCTGTTATAATTCAAATTGGCATACTTTCGCAGTTTGTCAAGTTTAGTCCCTGTAAGCGAATTAACTTGTTTTTGCCATACCAAAGCCTTCAAAACTTATTTATAAGTTATGTAAAGGTTATTTAAGGTATGTTAAGTATATGTTGATGTTCCAGAGTATTTTTTGCATTAAACTAATTACGTTTACGCACCAGTTTGCGTATAACTCTCCAGAAAGTGATATAGAGTTTGAAATCGAATAAAAGTCAAAACATGAAAAATGTAAAACACAACCAAACAAACATTGGGATCAAATAACATTGTTTTATTGATATTTGAACTGTTCACAAAGATTACAAGCACAGATGTTACACCTAAGCCTCTCAATTTGGTGAAATTTAGGATGTTAGGGTTTTGAGGGGAAGAACTCCCCTGATCTCTTCTCACGTACGCACATACCCACACTTGAAAACACTGGGAATTTTTTTTTTGTTATGTGTTTTAATTACATTATTTTCATTTTAATCCCCTCATCCTTTAGAACTTGACACTTTCCTCATATTTACATACTAACCTAGTAAACCCTCATGCACACATAAAATTTTAGATTTACTAAAATTTATAAATCTTAATAATAGTAAAAATATATGTTTACCATTTCTTCTCATTAAAGCATTACGATTAAACATTATAATATGTCATACAAAATTTGGGGTGTTACAAGTCTACCCCCCTTAAAGAAGGTTTTGTCCTCGAAACCTGCTTCATCAAAATTGGTTTATTCATTACTAAGATCATAACTTTAGGAACATCATTTCTAGAAAGTCCTTTCTCCATTTCTTTCTGCAAATCAATCTACCTAGGTTTGTACGTAACATTCCTAAAACATCAAACATATAGTCCATCCGACCCGTTCACAACGGGCCAAAGTTTTGACCATTATCCTAGCCCATCATGCTTGTCTTAATTGACCTATCCATAACGGGTCAATACATACCTTTTTCATCATTATCCTAATTTCATCCCTTGCGACCCATTACAACGAGTCACTACTTATACAATTTCTTTATTATGCTTTCTACATCGCATTGACCCGACCGTAACCGGTCGACTACACATACCTTGCATTTCCATTCTTTATCAATTTCTTCTTAAATTTTCAACTCATCACATTATCGTACTTAAACTAAAGTGTGCAAACTAGTAGCATCCTAAAGAGTCTAATAGCATGATTTACATTACAACAATTTGAAGTTCATATCAACTTACTAACACCCTTCACCATTAGTCCTAATAGTTTCACTTATACCTGGAGTTTTATTTCTACCTCCTTACTCATTCACACACTGCTTACTACATAAGCCTAAACTCAAACTCATTCTTAATCAACTTCTAAAAGCCAAGCCTACCTTTTCATAACATATTATGCGCTACATTATTTCGTACGGAAGTACTTTTTCAACCATAGCTAAAATTTTACATTCATATATTAAACAATTTGCTAACCTTACTACTTTGGCGCAGTACTTCAACATGCAGCAACGAGCCGGTCCTCTTCGTCACCATTCATACCATGTTTCAGATTGACCTCATTCATCCGTGTGACGAGCTTTCGCTTATGAGCATTCTTTCACTGACCTTGCCAGGTTTATCATATCCTGATTCCTGCCATTCTCATTATAAGATTAGGGGTTTACACATTTTATTCGATTTCATTCAGACATGATGTTTATTACATCACCTTAATTACCTATAAATCCTTCCTCGATTCCTTTTTATAACATTAGTACGTTTGACCCGTTCATAACGGGTCAATACATGACCATTTCCTAACATATCACTTTCATTGTTTGACCCGTTCATGACGGGTCAATACATAACCATTCTTTCGCAGATCTTTAACTCATTTGTCAACTTTTGTAGTTTGACTTTTCAAAGTCAAACCGGTACTTCTTACTTATCATAGACGTATCAAAGTACACGTTCATAATTCCTTCCCATTCTTGCATACTTGCAAAGACTTTATTTCATCATTTTAATATTAATTGCAAGATTTTACCCGTTCCCGTCCCTACTTAAATCATTTGTCTAGGTCGTAACTGTCATTCATTCCGACTCCCAAGAGTCAATTTATGATATGTCTAACACGTAACTTATTTCAAAGCTTATATCTTTTGACTAGGGTTTCTTGCTACTATAATAGTTTTCACCGGTCTTACCTACTTAGTGAATCAAATACTTCATGCTATTTTACAATTACTTGCTTAATAATCATCAACTTACTTTGTTTGACTTTTCGGAAGTCCATTGTAAATACATTCTGACCTATGTTTACCAATTACCCAGTTCTGACACATCCCTCTAAAAGCATAACATTTATACATACCTGGCGCGAGTCAAATCCATTGACTCGTTATCCATGCCTTGCGTCGACTATTTCCTTCCAATTTGTGACATTACATGACCATACATTATGCTCACCTACAAATATATGACTTGACCATTTCAAACATTAAATATCGGGTACAAATGGCAATCACCATTTGACCCGCATAACTCATTTGTCCCTCTTAACCATCTTGCATACAACGCATTTGCATAATTAGATTTATATATAGTAAAAAGTTTTAAATATAACTTGGTTAATATTTGCCTTAAAATAATTACCTCTTCGGTCCGCATTTACTTACGAATTCGGACTTTTCATTCCACTTTCCATTCCTTTCTATGTTTTGAATCCGTCTCGCGGATTCAAACATCTCATTCATATTCGTCACTCCTTCTATGTTTTGAATCCGTCTCGCGGATTCTAACATATCATTCATTCTTTCATATTTCGAATACGTCTCGTAGATTCTAATATATCATTCATGCTTTCATTCCTTTCATGTTTCGAATTCGTCTCGCGGATTTTAACATATTATTCATACTTTCTCATTCCTTCTATGTTTCGAATCCGTCTCGTGGATTCTAACATATCATTCATATTTCTCTTTCGTGTGTGGTACTTTCAATTTCTTGAGAGTCTTACATTTCCTTTCACCCTCACGTCCACCTACTCCCTAATTCTAACGGACATACCTGCAACAATTACCACGGTCTCACGAACGTCATATGTTTCTTGCGTACTGGCCAGGTACGCGATCCACATACTAGTTTCGTGTCTTCGTGTAACCATCACCTTATGTCTGAAAAATTAGATTTCGGCACGTGTAATGTTTTCGAAACTTCATTACCATTCCATTATCATCTTTCATTTAAAATTTTCGTTCACTTGATAGGTTTTACCATTACATGCACCCATATATTAATTTTACGTACCTGGGGTCAATTTGTCTTATTACATACCTTGGTGTCGGTCCTAGACCGCATCCGCGGATCATCATTTCCAAACAACCATGCTTACCTTACACATAACATACTGTTAGTTTTCCTTATATTCATACTTAAGTACATACTTACATTCGCCTCTACCTTTAGATCTTGATCGAGTCTTGGATTGTACGGATTCCTTGTCACAAGAGCACACAGGTTTGAGTTCAAGTAATTACCTTCTCATACTTGATTTCCCTCAAACCAGGGCTCTGATACCAACTTATAATGCCCATAAGTTTTCTAAACATTCTTACTATGCGGAATGTAGGCCCATTTTTTTTAGCTTCAATTTCTAGAAACAATTATAGTGTCTTGACTTTCATTTGATAGTTACCATCATTTAAACACTTACATATTTCATGCCAATTTTTATAAAATTTCGGCATGATCAGTTCGTAATACGGATAACCGTTACGGTAACAAAACCTATTTACAATCAATTTTACAACTCTAAACTTGAACAAAAATAAAACAAGACACTGCGTCTGACTCATGAAGCTTACACGGTTTAAAAACTACCGAATGCCTAAAAAGGCAAGTAAAACCTTATGACCCATCTAAGTCGGCGATATAACCTGACGGATGGATGAACTAACATTGCTGACCCGATCTCGGATTTGTCTCCAAACCTTGTTCCATTCATCAGTACGCGAACCTCTAGTTCCCATTATACCTGAAACCCAACATGCACGTTATGAGTTCTATATATAATATATATTAGATAACTCAAATAGGTGGATTCTGGTCTATATTTTTCACAACTTCCAACGAACTCGACTTCATTAATTTCATAGTCAACTATCGCTTCCAACTTGTGAATCAACCTCCACTAGAATTCACAATTAAGCTACCTGTGATAAAAATCTCATTCAACTATTAGACCATTAATATTTATTTCTAACGGATCCAAAGATTTCATTAATGCTTTACTTAGCCAGAATCCAAATCTTTTTCATTCATGTGGATTAAGTGACCCAAATCTGCTTGCTTACCCCAAGTTAAATAATTCGAGACAATAGTTTAACCAGTTACTACTGTAATCTAATCCACTTACTAAATAAACATCATGGTTATGATATTTGTACACAACTTGGAATCATGTGCTTATGTACTTATTTAATCCAAAGCATCCCATTTATTAAGATTGTGGTTTGGAAGCCACGAACTAATTTGACTTTTAATAAGTCAACAACCCTTTATTAGATTAACCGTTATCAACACATCTAAAATTCTACCCTTAGTTTAAAAAAAACATAATAATCACCAGGCAAGTCATGTACCCATGACTTGAATTCATCTTACCAATTAAATAGTTTCAAATCTATGATATAGATACTTACCATACTCGTGGGTTATGATTCCCTTGTCCATGGTATTATCCTATGAATACCTCCAATTTAACATTTCATACTTTAATATTCTCATATAAGTTCCACATTAAACCACAAGATGTTCTACGTATACAAGTACAAGAACCTGCAAACAATAAACCTATGTTCCTGCATACAACTATTAAGTGCAAGAAGCACTTACCTTGACCCGTAAGTAGTTGATACGTATTCCATATGTTCGTCTCGTTGCCTCCCTAGTTCGCGTCCAAAATGGCATGTACCTATCCTTTCATGTCCACGTTTACATGTCATTATTAGAAAACGTTATAACTCATATTATCAATTACTTTATTCATACATCGAGAAATTCGACACATGGTTCTATATACCACATACGCGTGTTATAGTACACATTCCACCATACATTAAATTAAATACATTCATACATGCATAATTACCAATGATTACATAACAATACATACAATTTACAATTCGTAATGCCATAGACCATTACTAGTAGGCAACTGCTAACATAATATGGCATAGATCCATTATCACATCATTCATAACATAACCAATTCAACTTACCGTCATGTTCGTCATATAATAATCTAGCAATTATTCACATGATCTCCTTATTCTCACAATAGTGTTAGGAAGTCTAACCTTATTATTCATACCTTGTTGACTTTCTAAAAAGTCAACTATCAATCATACACACTTCCAATCCGATAAACATATAACCACTTAGTCACATTACTTTTATTAATCAATCATTCACTAACATGTATAGCTCAATTCACTGAAAATAGGCTGTTTTGTGACGTCCGTTTACTGTACTTACGAGCTTGCAAAATTTACAATCTTTTTATGTGACGTGCCTTTCGGAGGGGTTATCATTGTGTTAAATTTTTAGAGTCTAACTCTCTACCAAAAATTTATAAAATTTCATTTACTAAGCTGCAATCAGATTCATCACTTCTAACTACAGCTTACGGAAAAATTCATTTAAAATTCCTCGTTTATCCAATTGACGAAATTCCAGTTGGAGATATTTGGAATCACCTGAAGCTACCTACGGTAAAAATTTGAGATCATAACGCAATTCCTAAATTGAGTTATGACATTCGTAATGGGCTGTAAATTCTGCCAGAAAACGCAGCCTGAACCTTCGATACGGAAAATTCATAAAACGTTCATTTTTCGTCGAAAAATGCAATTCCAGTTGGGTTTGAAAGGTTTTTCCTGGGAGTTTGTCACTAAACATCAGCTTTTGACAAGATTTGACCCAGTTACAGCCGATTACATTCGGCTGTAACTTTCTGGACAGATTTAGTTTTCACCAAATCATACATTCAATCCGAATTCTCATATGGACTCCATCTAAAACACACTTCCCATATTAGTTTGCTAACAATTACATCATAATCACTTTCTATACGTATTTACTTACAATTTACATACAATTTCATAATTTGTTCTTTTAGTCATTTCATCAAACACTTGGCGGGTTTCGCATTTGTAAAATATTATGTACAAGCTTTTAAAGCATGATTCCTACTAATTCTTCACATAACTTATTAACAATCAATCAAATTCATAACAATATTTCATCCTAACTGTGAACATATGGTTGTACCATCAATTACTTATCAATATTTCATCAACACAATGTTTAAATCATCGATACCATACTAATTAGCATATAAGGTTTCACAATATCCATTCATCTTTTGACACACAAGTGGGTTTTACCCTAATTCATCATCATAGTTAAATTCAAGCATAATTTCAACTCCTACATGTTCATATCATCTTGCATTCACGTTTGATTCCATAGAAAATCACAATTTCACATAAACTACTTCATCAAACATTACCAAATCACGAAATTAAACTTACTTGATGTCAAGAACACTTAAGTAATCGAAGTTCCTAGCTCATGCATAACAATTTCAGCCCCTAAGCCTCTCAATTTGGTGAAATTTAGGATGTTAGGGTTTTGAGGGGAAGAACTCCCCTGATCTCTTCTCACGTACGCACACACCCACACTTGAAAACACTGGGAATTTTTTTTGTTATGTGTTTTAATTACAATATTTTCATTTTAACCCCCTCATCCTTTAGAACTTGACACTTTCCTCATATTTACATACTAACCTAGTAAACCCTCATGCATACATAAAATTTTAGATTTACTAAAATTTATAAATCTTAATAATGGTAAAAATCTATGTTTACCATTTCTTCCCATTAAAGCATTACGATTAAACATTATAATATGTCATACAAAATTTGGTGTTTTACAAAATCCTAATATTTACCGGGTAAATTTTCACCACTAATGGCATTTTACCCATCATTAACATTAACGTGGTTTGGTTACCAAACCCGTTTTTGGGGTGTTACAAGTCTACCCCCCTTAAAGAGGTTTCGTCCCCGAAACCTTATTTACGTAGTTCTTTTAATTTTTGACTAAACGAACTTAATTTTTGACTAAACTAGAAACCCTCAGGCCTACTCCAACAACCAGAGATCCCGACATGGAAATGGGAGCAAATTTCCATGGATTTTGTTACTGGCCTGCCTAGATCTCAACGCGGAAATGACATTATTTGGGTGATAGTGGATCGATTGACTAAGTCTGCACACTTCTTGGCCATCAAGGAAATGGATAAGTTTTCTACTCTAGCAGACATCTACCTAAAGGAAGTGGTATCAAGGCACGAAGTGCCAACCTCCATCATCTCTGATCGTGACTCACGTTTTACATCTGAACTGTGGCAAGCTACGCACAAGTCCTTTGGCTCTCGTTTAGGCATGAGCACGACATATCATCCCCAGATGGATGGGCAATCTGAACGCACCATCCAAACCCTTGAAGACATGCTTAGGGCATGTGTAATCGATTTTGGTAATGGCTGGGAAAAGCTCCTCCCGCTAGTGGAGTTTTCATACAACAACAGCTACCACACCAGCATCCAAGCCGGTCCGTTTGAGGCATTATACGGACGGAAGTGCCGATCACCTCTTTGTTGGGCAGAAGTTGGTGACAGCCAAATCACTAGCCCAGAACTGGTAGTAGATACGACCGAGAGAATTGCTCAGATACATCAACGAATGGCGGCAGCTCGTGACCGTCAGAAAAGCTACGCTGATAAACACAGGAAACCACTCGAGTTCCAGGTTGGGGATCGAGTGCTACTCAAAGTCTCACCTTGGAAAGGTGTAGTTAGTTTTGGCAAGTGAGGCAAACTCAACCCGCGATATGTCGGACCGTTCGAAATCATCGAGAAAATTGGCAAGGTCGCTTACAAGTTGAATCTACCTGAAGAACTCAGCGGAGTTCACAATGTTTTCCACGTGTCGAATCTGAAGAAGTGCCTGTCAGATAAGACCCTCATAGTTCCCTTAAAGGAGCTCACAATCGACGACCAGCTGCGATTCGTCGAGGAACCAGTAGAGATTACTGATCGAGATGTTAAGATTCTCAAGCGTACCAGGATACTTCTCGTCCGAGTTCGTTGGGATTCCCGTCGTGGCCCAGAGTATACCTGGGAACGAGAAGACCAAATGAAACTCAAGTACCCCAGCTGTTTAAGAAAAGTGTAACCACTACTGAGCCTGAAGCTACTGCAGAATTTCGGGACGAAATTCCAAATCAACGGGGGGATGATGTGACACCCTAGGAAAAGCCAGTAAACACCGCAACTTAACTATCTTCCTCAGTAACCACGCACTAAATTTCAGGACGAAATTTTCTTAACAGGGGGAGAATGTGACAACCCTCGTAATTACATGTATCCGTACGATTATTTAATGATAATTAGAGTGCTTGGTGACTGTGTTGAATTACTTAACTGTTTCTTGATTACTGTGACATACTTACATGTGCTTGTTAACACACTAGTCTTGTGAAGAAAATTTACTAAAAGGTCCTGAATATTTTCCTAAGTGTTAGGAATTAATTGTGTTACAAAAATATATATATAAGACACTTTACGGAATAATTAAACACTTTAACGGAACAGTATCCGACCGAACAACCGGACATTACCCGGGACACCAAATATTTGTCAAACACATTATTTAATTATTTTTGGCTAGTCATGATCCCCGTATACCATAACACCCCCTAAATATCAACATACTAATATATGTAAGTATATAGTTGGAAATTTACTAGTAGTTACCATCTATCATCAAACTTTTACATCTAACCCCCCCCCCCCATGTGCAACCGTCCCCAAGGGACCCCACCAAGATCACCATAAATCCTACTAAATCTTCTCAAATATTTATGTAAGATCTTGAGTGTTGCTTTGAACAAAATATAAGGAAGGATATTATAAGTATGGTCTTGAATCACTACATCACTTCATAATCTCAACACTATCTTCTCACTCTTCTCTCTCCCTCTTTCGGCTCACCCCAAACCGCCACCATCACCACCACTAAATCACCACCTTCATCCATTTTCAAGTCTCATTCAAGTGTAGAAGAAGGATTATAGGAGGTTGCATCTTGTGGTGCATCAAAGGAGCCTAGTTCTTGCTTCTTCATCATTTCTTTCTCATCATCTTCATCACTAGATCCTACCCTAGCCTTGTGCTAGTAGTAAGTTACTTGTACACCCTTGTTCATCTTGTTTTTGTGATCAAAAGTTGTAGTATGTTAGTTAGTTCAAATCACTAAAGAACAAGAACCAAAAGATGAACATAAAGCTTAATATAAAGATGAAACATGATGTCATAATGTTAGTATGAAGTTGTTTTGATATGTTGCTGGTTACTTGCTGATTACTTGTTAATGTTACATGTTGTTATTGATCGCTAAACAGGCTAACGGAATCAATCGAACACACTTTAGAATGTTAAAAGCTGAAATAGGATGGCTGTTTAGTGATTACAGCCAACTTCAGTTGGCTGTAACCGGACCTTAATAAAGCGAAAAATGTATTTTCTGAAGTCTAGATTTATGTATTATGAAATATGGTTCTAATGGCACTGGAATCATAATTTTTGGACTTCGTTTACTATTTTTAAAGGGTCATTTTGTAACAGCAGCTCAAGCTGCATTTTTTGCTACAGAAAATATGTGTTATATTTTTAGTCATAACTGGAAATCTATGTTGAATCAGCTCATGAAACTTGTACAGTAAATGACCACTGATGTATTTGTAATTCTCCCACTGGAATTTCGTAAATCGGACTTACGACGAATTTTAAATAAATTATTCCGTGGACTGCAGTCAGAAAAAGATGAATCTGATTACAGTCCGGAAAATGATTTTTTTATAAAATATTGGTGACGAATTGGCTCCCGATATTTTTACACAATAATATTTGGATCGTTTAAGACCTTCTGTAAAAAGTTGGGAATTTTGGAACAAGTTAACTATTTTATTAAAATCCCCGAAAACAGCCCGGTTTTGAAGATTAAAGCTGAAACGACATAAGTAGTGATTTGCGTGTCTAAATGTCGAGTAGGTTATCTGAGAATAATCTAACATGTTATATGTCAATAAAAGTGTTATGTGCAATGTCGTATGTTTGCTTATGAACGGGAATAGATGGGAAGCTTATATGGGCATAAACCGTTAAAGTGATGCATGTTATATGATAGATACGTGTAGGAACTTTGTGCTCTATTTGAAAACCACTAAATGACTAACTGGTAATCATATTAGGACGTGATTGACCGACCTTGACTGTTAGCTATTTTTGAGAGTCAAACCGAGCAACCGAGGTGAGTTCACACTTTCTACAAGGCATGGGATTCCCGGTGGTTTGGGAATGGGTTAAGAAACTACAATGGAATCTACATATCCTCCTTGGGTAGGATATGTACGGCCATCCTCCATAGGTAGGATGCCAATAATAATTCTGCGTATTCTCCTTGGGTAGAATACGTACGTTCGTCCTCCTTGGGTAGGACAACAACCTTAAAACATACTAGACAAAACTCTATCATTAAGTCCCTCATCTTATATCGACTTAATCGCCGAGGCCAATGGCGAGCGGGTCATTAGTTAATAGCGCTATTAGGTTTAACAAACCTCACACCATGTCGTCCGAACGGGCGTGTACTAATGGACTACGGCAAACTGTCAATGATGATAGAACATTGACGTAGGGCACAACTATTGTTCGTCAGTTGTCGATATCGGTCTAGTGGTTCATATGGGGAAGCTCCCCACTGATTATGGATATGGTTTGGGTAATAAAAAGGAACTGGTTAAACATACTTTCAACTATGGGGTAACCCCCACGGCAAATAAGCCAACGAAAGTCAAACCACGTTTTCAGAAACAACTTAAAACTAATCAACCAAACGTGAACTCACTCAACTTTGTTGTTGACTCGTTGTTACATGCCTTACAGGTCGCTAGATGCTTATGGAGCTTGCACGAGGAGGAGGTTGTTGTGGGACGTGGACTGTTATGTCCCATGCTTATTAATTAAACGTTATAAACTTATGGAACTTATGTTTTGGGTCTTAAAACTTATGAACTATGAACTTATGTTTTAAACTCACGTTTTATGCTTCCGCTGTTAACTTAAAACTGGTTACTGTCTTATGGTCACCAATTGTATTATGGTTGGTTTTACTTACTTAATTTCGTTGTTCAATATGATTGGTGGCTCGATCCTGGGCATGTCACGCCTCCAAGCGGTGATACTCCGCATGGTGGATTTTGGGGGTGTGACAGATTGGTATCAGAGCCATTGGTTATAGCGAACTGGGTTTTAAAAAGGGGAAAAGCTTTTTGATAAAACCAGACTATAACCCGTACAGTGCTCAACGATCCACAACGACGCTTCGCTCCACGTGCAAGACTCAACACCATAGGTGAAATGGTTCATGCTTACATTACCTATCTATTAGTTTACATAGTACATTGCATGCTTAGTTAGCGTAACAACTATTGCTTGAAAACCCAGTGTGTTTGCTCTCTTCTGTCGCTCCACACTTATGCACTTTCGCGACACTTTTCTTACTTGTGTTTCCTTCGATGTGAAGATCATGGGTGGACGCCTGAACTTGACTCAAGCCCAGCTGACGACTCTAATCAACGAATGAGTGGCTGAGGCACTCGCAGCTGTCCCTGCAGGAGGTATAACCTGCTATTTCGACCTATCCTAGGATGTTTAGATCCTACTCTCGTGAACCAACCCTCGTGTTTAATCTTGTCTTTTCGTTCTCGCGCGGCAGGTTAGCATGCTCAACCTCCCGCATGTACGTTCAAAACGTTCATGGATTGCCGACCTAGTACTTTCAGCGGCGCAGAAGGAGCTGTAGGCCTCCTTCACTGGTTCGAGAAACTCGAATCTGTCTTCGAAATGTGCGAATGCCCAGAGGATCGTAGGGTGAAATATGCTACTGGAACACTTGAAGATGCTGCGTTAACCTGGTGGAAAGCACAGGTTCAACTACTAGGGCTGGCGGTTGCTAATGCCACCCCATGGAGCGGTTTCAAAGAACTAATCAAGGAAGAGTACTGTAGTCGCGACGACATCCACAAGCTGGAGGTGGAATTTTTCAATCTGAAGATGACGGGGTCTGAGATTAAGGCGTATACGAAGAGGTCAAACGAGCTGGCCATCTTGTGTCCTACTATGGTAGACCCTCCCATCAAACGTATTGAGTTGTACCTCAAGGGTCTTGTACCAGAGATTCAGAGTCACGTGACTTCAGCTAACCTGGGTACCATTCAGCAAATCATCAAGTTGGCTCATCGTCTCACTGACCAGGCGGTGGAGCAAAACAGGCTGCCCAAACGTATCAGTGCCACAACTACTCCTGATGCTCCTAACAACAACAAGCGAAAATGGGATGGGAATTCCAGTAAGGGTTCTACATCAGTTCAGTCACAGCAGCGAAAGACTGATGACTACCAGAGTCCTGGTCAGCAGTCTTCTGGTAATCAAGGACAGGGTGGATACCGAGGGAACCACCCCAAGTGCAACCGGTGCCACAAGCATCATAGCGGGCAGTGCAACAAGGGTCGTTGCCTGAGATGTAACAAGTTTGGTCATGAGGCAAAGGATTGCAGGAGCGCATGCCCAGCAAATCAGAATCGCCAACAACAACAACAAGCTCCACAGAACCACCAGCAGCAACAACAGCAGGGCAATAAAGGATGCTTTCAGTGTGGCGCTGAAGGCCACTTTAAATGGAACTGTCCTCAGCTGAATCAGAATCAGAATAACAACAACAACCAGGGAAACGGGAACAACAATGGAGGCAATAATGGAGGCAACAACGGGGGTAACAATAATGGCAATGGTGCCAGGGGACGTGTCTTCGTGCTGGGTCAGGGCGACGCGAGGAACGATCCCAACGTTGTGATGGGTAAGTTTCTTCTGGATGGCTTCTTTGTTACTATTTTATTTGATTTGGGTGCCGATACTAGTTATGTGTCCTTAAAAGTTAGCCAAATGCTTAAGCGCACTCCAACACTTTTGACCACCAAACACACGGTAGAGCTAGCAAACGGTAAAAGTCTCGAGGCCACACACATAGTTAAGGGTTGTAACCTTGTCTTAGCTGGTCAGACCTTCTCTATCGATCTTATTCCTATCGTTCTGGGTAGTTTTGACGTTGTTATTGGGATGGATTGGTTATCTCATCAGCAAGCGGAAATCCTTTGCAACGAGAAGATCGTCCGCATTCCTCGTTCTGGTGAAGAACCTCTCGTGATTCATGGCGACAAGAGTGGTGCTGTCGTAGGCATTATCTCTTTCCTTAAGGCCTAGAAGTGTTTGCGAAAAGGCCACACTGCCATTCTAGCACTCGTTACTGCACATCAATGGAAGAGAAGAGAATTGAAGACATTCCCATTGTACGTGATTTTCCTGAGGTGTTTCCTGATGAATTACCTGGTCTTCCGCCTCATCAACAAGTCGAGTTTCAAATCGAGCTAGCTCCTGGAGCAGCACCAATAGTTCATGCACCTTATCGTCTAGCTCCATCAGAACTTGAAGAACTGTCCACGCAATTACAAGAACTCTTGGAAAAGGGTTTCATACGTCCTAGCTCTTCGCCCTGGGGAGCTCCAGTCTTGTTTGTGAAGAAGAAAGACGGTACTTTCAGGATGTGTATTGACTACCGCGAACTTAACAAGGTGACCGTGAAGAATCGTTATCCTCTTCCACGCATTGATGACCTATTCGACCAGTTGCAAGGGTCGAGTTTCTATTCCAAGATTGACCTGAGGTCAGGTTACCATCAACTGAGAGTCCGAGATGAGGACATCTCCAAAACAGCGTTTAGAACTCATTATGGGCATTACGAGTTTCTGGTTATGCCTTTCGGGTTGACGAATGCACCAGCGGTCTTCATGGATCTCATGATCCGAGTGTGCAAGCCTTACCTGGATAAGTTTGTCATAGTGTTCATCGACGACATCCTGATCTATTCTAAGAGTCAGGAGGAACACGAGCAACATCTACGACTTAAGCTAGAACTTCTCCGAGCAGAGCAACTGTATGCCAAATTTTCGAAATGTGACTTCTGGCTTCGCGAAGTCCACTTTCTAGGCCATGTGGTGAACAAGGATGGGATTTATGTTGATCCATCCAAGGTAGACTCGATCAAGAACTGGCCTGCACCCCACACACCAACAGAAATCCACCAATTCTTGGGTTTGGCAGGATATTACAGAAGGTTTATCAAGGATTTCTCAAAGATTGCGCAACCTCTCACTTCATTGACTCAGAAGGGTGTCACCTATCGTTGGGGTGATGCACAGGAATCTGCCTTTCAGCACTTAAAAGACAGACTTTGTAGCGCGCCTATCCTCTCATTGCCTGAAGGCACAGATGATTTTGTGGTTTATTGCGACGCTTCCATCCAAGGACTTGGTTGCGTGTTGATGCAACGTGACAAGGTCATCGCCTACGCATCGCACCAACTTAAAGTTCACGAAAGGAACTACACTACATATGACTTGGAATTGGGAGCAGTTGTCTTCGCACTTAAGATATGGAGACATTACCTGTACGGTACCAAGTGCACCATTTACACCGATCACAGGAGTCTCGAGCATATCTTCAAGCAAAAGGAATTAAACATGCGACAACGCCGATGGGTCGAACTCTTGAATGATTATGAATGTGCGATCAAGTACCATCCGGGCAAAGCCAATGTTGTGGCCGACGCCCTCAGCCGAAAGGATACTATACCTAAGCGTGTACGTGCGTTACAACTTACCATCCAATCTAGTCTTCCTACTCAGATACGAGATGCTCAGGTCGAAGCATTGAAAGCAGAAAACATCAGGGCTGAGTCCCTACGAGGATCAAGGAAACGGTTAGAACAAAAGGAAGACTACGCCTACTATGTAAACGGACGCATCTGGGTTCCACTGTATGGAGACCTACGCGAGCTTGTGATGGACGAAGCGCACAAGTCTCGTTATTCGGTACATCCTGGTTCGGATAAGATGTACCAAGATCTCAAGACTACGTATTGGTGGCCTGGTATGAAAGCCTACATAGCAACCTACGTTAGCAAATGCCTGACTTGTGCTAGGGTCAAGACCGAGTACCAGAAACCATCAGGCCTACTCCAACAACCAGAGATCCCGACATGGAAATGGGAGCAAATTTCCATGGATTTTGTTACTGGCCTACCTAGATCTCAACGCGGAAATGACACTATTTGGGTGATAGTGGATCGATTGACTAAGTCTGCACACTTCTTGGCCATCAAGGAAACGGATAAGTTTTCTACTCTAGCAGATATCTACCTAAAGGAAGTGGTATCAAGGCACGAAGTGCCAACCTCCATCATCTCTGATCGTGACTCACATTTTACATCTGAACTGTGGCAAGCTATGCACAAGTCCTTTGGCTCTCGTTTAGACATGAGCACCGCATATCATCCCCAGACGGATGGGCAATCTGAACGCACCATCCAAACCCTTGAAGACATGCTTAGGGCATGTGTAATCGATTTTGGTAATGGCTGGGAAAAGCACCTCCCGCTAGTGGAGTTTTCATACAACAACAGCTACAACACCAGCATCCAAGCCGCTCCGTTTGAGGCATTATATGGGCGGAAGTGCCGATCACCTCTTTGTTGGGCAGAAGTTGATGACAGCCAAATCACTGGCCCAGAACTGGTAGTAGATACGACCGAGATAATTGCTCAGATACGTGAACGAATGGCGGCAGCTCGTGACCGTCAGAAAAGCTACGCTGATAAGCGCAGGAAACCACTCGAGTTCCAGGTTGGGGATCGAGTGCTACTCAAAGTCTCACCTTGGAAAGGTGTAGTTCGTTTTGGCAAGTGAGGCAAACTCAACCCGCGATATGTCTTACCGTTCGAAATCATCGAGAAAATTGGCAAGGTCGTTTACAAGTTGAATCTACCTGAAGAACTCAGCGGAGTTCACAATGTTTTCCACGTGTCGAATCTGAAGAAGTGCCTGTCAGATGAGACCCTCATAGTTCCCTTAAAGGAGCTCACAATCGACGACCAACTGCGATTCGTCGGGGAACCAGTAGAGATTACTGATCGAGATGTTAAGATTCTCAAGCGTACCAGGATACCTCTCGTCCGAGTTCGTTGGGATTCCCGTCGTGGCCCAGAGTATACCTGGGAACGAGAAGACCAAATGAAACTCAAGTATCCCCAGCTGTTTAAGAAAAGTGTAACCACTACTGAGCCTGAAGCTACCGCAGAATTTCAGGACGAAATTCCAAATCAACGGTGGGATGATGTGATACCCCAGGAAAAACCAGTAAACACCGCAACTTAACTAGCTTCCTCAGTAACCACGCACTAAATTTCGGGACGAAATTTTCTTAACAGGGGGAGAATGTGACAACCCTCGTAATTACATGTATCCGTACGATTATTTAATGATAATTAGAGTGCTTGGTGACTGCGTTGAATTACTTAACTGTTTACTGTGACATACTTACATGTGCTTTTTAACACACTAGTCTTGTGCAGAAAATTTTCTAAAAGGTCCTGAATATTTTCCTAAGTGTTAGGAATTAATTGTGTTACAAAAATGTATATATAAGACACTTTACGGAATAATTAAACACTTTAACGGAACAGTATCCGAGCGAACAACCGGACATTACCCGGGACACCAAATATTTGTCAAATAAATTATTTAATTATTTTTTGCTAGTCATGATCCCCGTATACCATAACACCCCCTAAATATCAACATACTAATATATGTAAGTATATACTTGGAAATTTACTAGTAGTTACCATCTATCATCAAACTTTTACATCTAACCCCCCCCCCCCATGTGCAACCGTCCCCAAGGGACCCCACCAAGATCACCATAAATCCTACTAAATCTTCTCAATTATTTTGGGTAAGATCTTGAGTGTTGCTTTGAATAAAATATAAGGAAGGATATTATAAGTATGGTCTTAAATCACTACATCACTTCATAATCTCAACACCATCTTCTCACTTTTCTCTCTCCCTTTTTCGGCTCACCCAAACCGCCACCATCACCACCACTAAACCACCACCTTCATCCATTTTCAAGTCTCATTCAAGTGTAGAAGAAGGATTAAGGAGCTTGCATCTTGTGGTACTTCAAAGGAGCCTTGTTCTTGCTTCTTCATCATTTCTTTCCATCATCTTCATCACTAGATCCTACCCCAGCCTTGTGCTAGTAGTAAGTTACTTGTACACCCTTGTTCATCTTGTTTTTGTGATCAAAAGTTGTAGTATGTTTGTATGTTCAAATCACTAAAGAACAAGAACCGAAAGATGAACATAAAGCTTAATATAAAGATGAAACATAATGTCATAATGTTAGTATGAAGCTGTTTTGATATGTTTCTGGGTACTTGTTGATTACTTGTTAATGTTACATGTCGTTATTGATCGCTAAACAGGCTAACGGAATCAATCGAACACACTTTAGAATGTTAAAAGCTGAAACAGGATGGTTGTTTAGTGATTACAGCCAACTTCAGTTGGCTGTAACCGGACCTTAATAAAGCAAAAAATGTGTTTTCTGAAGTCTAGATTTATGTATTATGAAATACGGTTCTAATGACACTAGAATCATAATTTTTGGACTTCGTTTACTATTTTTAAAGGGTCATTTTGTAACAGCAGCTCAAGCTGCATTTTTTGCTGCTGAAAATATGTGTTATATTTTTAGTCATAACTAGAAATCTATGTTGAATCAGCTTATGAAATTTGTACAGTAAATGATCACTGATGTATTTGTAATTCTCCTACTGGAATTTCGTAAATCGGACTTACGACGAATTTTAAATAAATTATTCCGTGGACTGCAGTCAGAAAAAGATGAATCTGATTACAGTCCGGATAATAATTTTTTATAAAATATTGGTGAGGAATTGGATCCCGAAATTTTTACACAATAATATTTGAATCGTGTATGACCTTCTGTAAAAAGTTGGGAATTTTTGGAACAAGTTAACTATTTTATTAAAATCCCTGAAAACAGCCCAGTTTTGAAGATTAAAGCTGAAACGACATGAGTAGTGATTTACGTGTCTAAATGTCGAGTAGGTTATCTGAGAATAATCTAACATGTTATATGTCAATAAAAGTGTTATGTGCAATGTCGTATGTTTGCTTATGAACGGGAATAGATGGGAAGCTTATATGGGCATAAACCGTTAAAGTGATGCATGTTATATGATAGATACGTGTAGGAACTTTGTGCTCTATTTGAAAACCACTAAATGACTAACTGGTAATCATATTAGGACGTGATTGACCGACCTTGACTGTTAGCTATTTTTGAGAGTCAAACCGAGCAACCGAGGTGAGTTCACACTTTCTACAAGGCATGGGATTCCCGGTGGTTTGGGAATGGGTTAAGAAGCTAAAATGGAATCTACATATCCTCCTTGGGTAGGATATGTACGGCCATCCTCCATAGGTAGGATGCCAATAATAATTCTGCGTATTCTCCTTGGGTAGAATACGTACGTTCGTCCTCCTTGGGTAGGACAACAACCTTAAAACATACTAGACAAAACTCTATCATTAAGTCCCTCATCTTATATCGACTTAATCGCCGAGGCCAATGGCGAGCGGGTCATTAGTTAATAGCGCTATTAGGTTTAACAAACCTCATACCATGTCGTCCGAACGGGCGTGTACTAATGGACTACGGCAAACTGTCAATGATGATAGAACATTGACGTAGGGCACAACTATTGTTCGTCAGTTGTCGATATCAGTCTAGTGGTTCATATGGGGAAGCTCCCCACTGATTATGGATATGGTTTGGGTAATAAAAAGGAACTGGTTAAACATACTTTCAACTATGGGGTAACCCCCACGGCAAATAAGCCAACGAAAGTCAAACCACGTTTTCAGAAACAACTTAAAACTAATCAACCAAACGTGAACTCACTCAACTTTGTTGTTGACTCGTTGTTACATGCCTTACAGGTCGCTAGATGCTTATGGAGCTTGCACGAGGAGGAGGTTGTTGTGGGACGTGGACTGTTATGTCCCATGCTTATTAATTAAACGTTATAAACTTATGGAACTTATGTTTTGGGTCTTAAAACTTATGAACTATGAACTTATGTTTTAAACTCACGTTTTATGCTTCCGCTGTTAACTTAAAACTGGTTACTGTCTTATGGTCACCAATTGTATTATGGTTGGTTTTACTTACTTAATTTCGTTGTTCAATATGATTGGTGGCTCGATCCTGGGCATGTCACGCCTCCAAGCGGTGATACTCCGCATGGTGGATTTTGGGGGTGTGACAGATTGGTATCAGAGCCATTGGTTATAGCGAACTTGGTTTTAAAAAGGGGAAAAGCTTTTTGATAAAACCAGACTATAACCCGTACAGTGCTCAACGATCCACAACGACGCTTCGCTCCACGTGCAAGACTCAAAACCATAGGTGAAATGGTTCATGCTTACATTACCTATCTATTAGTTTACATAGTACATTGCATGCTTAGTTAGCGTAACAACTATTGCTTGAAAACCCAGTGTGTTTGCTCTCTTCTGTCGCTCCACACTTATGCACTTTCGCGACACTTTTCTTACTTGTGTTTCCTTCGATGTGAAGATCATGGGTGGACGCCTGAACTTGACTCAAGCCCAGCTGATGACTCTAATCAACGAATGAGTGGCTGAGGCACTCGCAGCTGTCCCTGCAGGAGGTATAACCTGCTATTTCGACCTATCCTACGATGTTTAGATCCTACTCTCGTGAACCAACCCTCGTGTTTAATCTTGTCTTTTCGTTCTCGCGCGGCAGGTCAGCATGCTCAACCTCCCGCATGTACGTTCAAAACGTTCATGGATTGCCGACCTAGTACTTTCAGCGGCGCAGAAGGAGCTGTAGGCCTCCTTCACTGGTTCGAGAAACTCGAATCTGTCTTCGAAATGTGCGAATGCCCAGAGGATCGTAGGGTGAAATATGCTACTGGAACACTTGAAGATGCTGCGTTAACCTGGTGGAAAGCACAGGTTCAACTACTAGGGCTGGCGGTTGCTAATGCCACCCCATGGAGCGGTTTCAAAGAACTAATCAAGGAAGAGTACTGTAGTCGCGACGACATCCACAAGCTGGAGGTGGAATTTTTCAATCTGAAGATGACGGGGTCTGAGATTAAGGCGTATACGAAGAGGTCAAACGAGCTGGCCATCTTGTGTCCTACTATGGTAGACCCTCCCATCAAACGTATTGAGTTGTACCTCAAGGGTCTTGTACCAGAGATTCAGAGTCACGTGACTTCAGCTAACCTGGGTACCATTCAGCAAATCATCAAGTTGGCTCATCGTCTCACTGACCAGGCGGTGGAGCAAAACAGGCTGCCCAAACGTATCAGTGCCACAACTACTCCTGATGCTCCTAACAACAACAAGCGAAAATGGGATGGGAATTCCAGTAAGGGTTCTACATCAGTTCAGTCACAGCAGCGAAAGACTGATGACTACCAGAGTCCTGGTCAGCAGTCTTCTGGTAATCAAGGACAGGGTGGATACCGAGGGAACCACCCCAAGTGCAACCGGTGCCACAAGCATCATAGCGGGCAGTGCAACAAGGGTCGTTGCCTGAGATGTAACAAGTTTGGTCATGAGGCAAAGGATTGCAGGAGCGCACGCCCAGCAAATCAGAATCGCCAACAACAACAACAAGCTCCACAGAACCACCAGCAGCAACAACAGCAGGGCAATAAAGGATGCTTTCAGTGTGGCGCTGAAGGCCACTTTAAATGGAACTGTCCTCAGCTGAATCAGAATCAGAATAACAACAACAACCAGGGAAACGGGAACAACAATGGAGGCAATAATGGAGGCAACAACGGGGGTAACAATAATGGCAATGGTGCCAGGGGACGTGTCTTCGTGCTGGGTCAGGGCGACGCGAGGAACGATCCCAACGTTGTGATGGGTAAGTTTCTTCTGGATGGCTTCTTTGTTACTATTTTATTTGATTTGGGTGCCGATACTAGTTATGTGTCCTTAAAAGTTAGCCAAATGCTTAAGCGCACTCCAACACTTTTGACCACCAAACACACGGTAGAGCTAGCAAACGGTAAAAGTCTCGAGGCCACACACATAGTTAAGGGTTGTAACCTTGTCTTAGCTGGTCAGACCTTCTCTATCGATCTTATTCCTATCGTTCTGGGTAGTTTTGACGTTGTTATTGGGATGGATTGGTTATCTCATCAGCAAGCGGAAATCCTTTGCAACGAGAAGATCGTCCGCATTCCTCGTTCTGGTGAAGAACCTCTCGTGATTCATGGCGACAAGAGTGGTGCTGTCGTAGGCATTATCTCTTTCCTTAAGGCCCAGAAGTGTTTGCGAAAAGGCCACACTGCCATTCTAGCACTCGTTGCTGCACATCAATGGAAGAGAAGAGAATTGAAGACATTCCCATTGTACGTGATTTTCCTGAGGTGTTTCCTGATGAATTACCTGGTCTTCCGCCTCATCGACAAGTCGAGTTTCAAATCGAGCTAGCTCCTGGAGCAGCACCAATAGTTCATGCACCTTATCGTCTAGCTCCATCAGAACTTGAAGAACTGTCCACGCAATTACAAGAACTCTTGGAAAAGGGTTTCATACGTCCTAGCTCTTCGCCCTGGGGAGCTCCAGTCTTGTTTGTGAAGAAGAAAGACGGTACTTTCAGGATGTGTATTGACTACCGCGAACTTAACAAGGTGACCGTGAAGAATCGTTATCCTCTTCCATGCATTGATGACCTATTCGACCAGTTGCAAGGGTCGAGTTTCTATTCCAAGATTGACCTGAGGTCAGGTTACCATCAACTGAGAGTCCGAGATGAGGACATCTCCAAAACAGCGTTTAGAACTCATTATGGGCATTACGAGTTTCTGGTTATGCCTTTCGGGTTGACGAATGCACCAGCGGTCTTCATGGATCTCATGATCCGAGTGTGCAAGCCTTACCAGGATAAGTTTGTCATAGTGTTCATCGACGACATCCTGATCTATTCTAAGAGTCAGGAGGAACACGAGCAACATCTACGACTTAAGCTAGAACTTCTCCGAGCAGAGCAACTGTATGCCAAATTTTCGAAATGTGACTTCTGGCTTCGCGAAGTCCACTTTCTAGGCCATGTGGTGAACAAGGATGGGATTCATGTTGATCCATCCACGGTAGACTCGATCAAGAACTGGCCTGCACCCCACACACCAACAGAAATCCACCAATTCTTGGGTTTGGCAGGATATTACAGAAGGTTTATCAAGGATTTCTCAAAGATTGCGCAACCTCTCACTTCATTGACTCAGAAGGGTGTCACCTATCGTTGGGGTGATGCACAGGAATCTGCCTTTCAGCACTTAAAAGACAGACTTTGTAGCGCGCCTATCCTCTCATTGCCTGAAGGCACAGATGATTTTGTGGTTTATTGCGACGCTTCCATCCAAGGACTTGGTTGCGTGTTGATGCAACGTGACAAGGTCATCGCCTACGCATCGCACCAACTTAAAGTTCACGAAAGGAACTACACTACATATGACTTGGAATTGGGAGCAGTTGTCTTCGCACTTAAGATATGGAGACATTACCTGTACGGTACCAAGTGCACCATTTACACCGATCACAGGAGTCTCGAGCATATCTTCAAGCAAAAGGAATTAAACATGCGACAACGCCGATGGGTCGAACTCTTGAATGATTATGAATGTGCGATCAAGTACCATCCGGGCAAAGCCAATGTTGTGGCCGACGCCCTCAGCCGAAAGGATACTATACCTAAGCGTGTACGTGCGTTACAACTTACCATCCAATCTAGTCTTCCTACTCAGATACGAGATGCTCAGGTCGAAGCATTGAAAGCAGAAAACATCAGGGCTGAGTCCCTACGAGGATCAAGGAAACGGTTAGAACAAAAGGAAGACTACGCCTACTATGTAAACGGACGCATCTGGGTTCCACTGTATGGAGACCTACGCGAGCTTGTGATGGACGAAGCGCACAAGTCTCGTTATTCGGTACATCCTGGTTCGGATAAGATGTACCAAGATCTCAAGACTACGTATTGGTGGCCTGGTATGAAAGCCCACATAGCAACCTACGTTAGCAAATGCCTGACTTGTGCTAGGGTCAAGACCGAGTACCAGAAACCATCAGGCCTACTCCAACAACCAGAGATCCCGACATGGAAATGGGAGCAAATTTCCATGGATTTTGTTACTGGCCTACCTAGATCTCAACGCGGAAATGACACTATTTGGGTGATAGTGGATCGATTGACTAAGTCTGCACACTTCTTGGCCATCAAGGAAACGGATAAGTTTTCTACTCTAGCAGATATCTACCTAAAGGAAGTGGTATCAAGGCACGAAGTGCCAACCTCCATCATCTCTGATCGTGACTCACATTTTACATCTGAACTGTGGCAAGCTATGCACAAGTCCTTTGGCTCTCGTTTAGACATGAGCACCGCATATCATCCCCAGACGGATGGGCAATCTGAACGCACCATCCAAACCCTTAAAGACATGCTTAGGGCATGTGTAATCGATTTTGGTAATGGCTGGGAAAAGCACCTCCCGCTAGTGGAGTTTTCATACAACAACAGCTACAACACCAGCATCCAAGCCGCTCCGTTTGAGGCATTATATGGGCGGAAGTGCCGATCACCTCTTTGTTGGGCAGAAGTTGATGACAGCCAAATCACTGGCCCAGAACTGGTAGTAGATACGACCGAGATAATTGCTCAGATACGTGAACGAATGGCGGCAGCTCGTGACCGTCAAAAAAGCTACGCTGATAAGCGCAGGAAACCACTCGAGTTCCAGGTTGGGGATCGAGTGCTACTCAAAGTCTCACCTTGGAAAGGTGTAGTTCGTTTTGGCAAGTGAGGCAAACTCAACCCGCGATATGTCTTACCGTTCGAAATCATCGAGAAAATTGGCAAGGTCGTTTACAAGTTGAATCTACCTGAAGAACTCAGCGGAGTTCACAATGTTTTCCACGTGTCGAATCTGAAGAAGTGCCTGTCAGATGAGACCCTCATAGTTCCCTTAAAGGAGCTCACAATCGACGACCAACTGCGATTCGTCGGGGAACCAGTAGAGATTACTGATCGAGATGTTAAGATTCTCAAGCGTACCAGGATACCTCTCGTCCGAGTTCGTTGGGATTCCCGTCGTGGCCCAGAGTATACCTGGGAACGAGAAGACCAAATGAAACTCAAGTATCCCCAGCTGTTTAAGAAAAGTGTAACCACTACTGAGCCTGAAGCTACCGCAGAATTTCAGGACGAAATTCCAAATCAACGGTGGGATGATGTGATACCCCAGGAAAAACCAGTAAACACCGCAACTTAACTAGCTTCCTCAGTAACCACGCACTAAATTTCGGGACGAAATTTTCTTAACAGGGGGAGAATGTGACAACCCTCGTAATTACATGTATCCGTACGATTATTTAATGATAATTAGAGTGCTTGGTGACTGCGTTGAATTACTTAACTGTTTACTGTGACATACTTACATGTGCTTTTTAACACACTAGTCTTGTGCAGAAAATTTTCTAAAAGGTCCTGAATATTTTCCTAAGTGTTAGGAATTAATTGTGTTACAAAAATGTATATATAAGACACTTTACGGAATAATTAAACACTTTAACGGAACAGTATCCGAGCGAACAACCGGACATTACCCGGGACACCAAATATTTGTCAAATAAATTATTTAATTATTTTTTGCTAGTCATGATCCCCGTATACCATAACACCCCCTAAATATCAACATACTAATATATGTAAGTATATACTTGGAAATTTACTAGTAGTTACCATCTATCATCAAACTTTTACATCTAACCCCCCCCCCCATGTGCAACCGTCCCCAAGGGACCCCACCAAGATCACCATAAATCCTACTAAATCTTCTCAATTATTTTGGGTAAGATCTTGAGTGTTGCTTTGAATAAAATATAAGGAAGGATATTATAAGTATGGTCTTAAATCACTACATCACTTCATAATCTCAACACCATCTTCTCACTTTTCTCTCTCCCTTTTTCGGCTCACCCAAACCGCCACCATCACCACCACTAAACCACCACCTTCATCCATTTTCAAGTCTCATTCAAGTGTAGAAGAAGGATTAAGGAGCTTGCATCTTGTGGTACTTCAAAGGAGCCTTGTTCTTGCTTCTTCATCATTTCTTTCCATCATCTTCATCACTAGATCCTACCCCAGCCTTGTGCTAGTAGTAAGTTACTTGTACACCCTTGTTCATCTTGTTTTTGTGATCAAAAGTTGTAGTATGTTTGTATGTTCAAATCACTAAAGAACAAGAACCGAAAGATGAACATAAAGCTTAATATAAAGATGAAACATAATGTCATAATGTTAGTATGAAGCTGTTTTGATATGTTTCTGGGTACTTGTTGATTACTTGTTAATGTTACATGTCGTTATTGATCGCTAAACAGGCTAACGGAATCAATCGAACACACTTTAGAATGTTAAAAGCTGAAACAGGATGGTTGTTTAGTGATTACAGCCAACTTCAGTTGGCTGTAACCGGACCTTAATAAAGCAAAAAATGTATTTTCTGAAGTCTAGATTTATGTATTATGAAATACGGTTCTAATGACACTAGAATCATAATTTTTGGACTTCGTTTACTATTTTTAAAGGGTCATTTTGTAACAGCAGCTCAAGCTGCATTTTTTGCTGCTGAAAATATGTGTTATATTTTTAGTCATAACTAGAAATCTATGTTGAATCAGCTTATGAAATTTGTACAGTAAATGATCACTGATGTATTTGTAATTCTCCTACTGGAATTTCGTAAATCGGACTTACGACGAATTTTAAATAAATTATTCCGTGGACTGCAGTCAGAAAAAGATGAATCTGATTACAGTCCGGATAATAATTTTTTATAAAATATTGGTGAGGAATTGGATCCCGAAATTTTTACACAATAATATTTGAATCGTGTATGACCTTCTGTAAAAAGTTGGGAATTTTTGGAACAAGTTAACTATTTTATTAAAATCCCTGAAAACAGCCCAGTTTTGAAGATTAAAGCTGAAACGACATGAGTAGTGATTTGCGTGTCTAAATGTCGAGTAGGTTATCTGTCACACCCCGACCGCGTAAAACAACAAATCGCGGCGGAAACATCGAGGCGTGTTGCAACAGAATTAATGTTTCATAACCATGGATACCAAAAAGTGTTTCGTTTTATTAATCATTGAATAATTACATTGTCTGGAAATCTAAATATACAATTTAAACATAGTCTATCATTGTTATTGAGTCACTAAGGCATTGTCCAGTCCTATGTGAGCATGCATCTTATCAATCGATATCATTCAACAATACCTGAAACATATGTGAAAACGAGGTCAGCAAAGAAATGCTGGCGAGTACATAGGTTTTGTAGGAGTGTCGAAATCATGGCTAGTTTAGATGTTGCAATACTTTATTTAAAAACCTTGTTTTGAAAAGAGTATAATATTGCAACTTAATTAACCAACTCAAATCAAGCGGGTTATAATTTGTAAAACCTCGTAGCCATGACTCTTAACCCGAAAATATTTGTTTTAGTAAATTATTTGGAAAAACAATGATAAGTTCAGGTGATATATATAACTAAGAGAATAATGCATGATTAAATGAATAACCATGTAAAAATGAGTTTGTATAAGATAAGTTGTTTGTAAATAAATGTCTTGTGAAAAGTATGTTACTTGTATAAAAATGTTCTATGTCTCGAGCTGAAATGATTCAAATAACACCACAATATGTAATACCATACAAACACTTATATATAGGAAGTACCAGCGGCGTATCCACCATGCTTGTATCATATTCCACACGCATTGTTACTTAATCATTTAATCCAAACCAAACCACAAAAGTAATCGTTAAAACATTGTGTGAAAACCCAATCGTTACCCAATCGTTAAAACATTGTGTGAAAACCAATCGTAAATCGTTTAATTCGTTTTAGGTCGTGAAACTACTTATGTGGTCGTCTCGCTAATAACATTCAAACCTTCTTGACTTTCGTCGCTTCTCGATTTCGTCGCTTCTCGATTTCGTCGCTTCTCGTATTCGCATTAACAAACCTCCATAGGGTAAGTTAACACTTACAGATTCAGTCGCTACCCACAACACCCACACATAACCACGGGTGCAGTAAATAACGGGATTTGTCAGATCCTATGGTACCATAACCTAATACTGGTCGGCTTGATCATTGCTAATGAATGTCATTTGTTATGTAACTACAACCAACAAGTTTGTTCACTTTATGAAATCGTTATTAGTTTTGTATAAATCGTCTTAATCGTTTTTGAAACCATCGTTATAACATCGAAAACATTTAGCACATATGAGTCACCCCAAAACAATTGAAAACAGTAAAATAGGGGAAGAATGTACTCGCCTGAGAATGCTTGGAGGTCTTGAACAACAACCAAACAAAGCTTGAGGGAGCACGGAATCAATCGGCAATCTAAAACTATATAAATAAACCGGATCTAAATCGGGAGATCGGATAGGATGAGGCTTGGTAAACCAAACGAGTTTTGGAACTCATATGATATGGTTTAACAAGACCTACATACTACAATGAAACCAAACCTAAGTGCTATCGACCCATCGCGGCCCATTACGACCCGTTTAGGTAGCTTATGCTACTTTAACGCGTCGTTCGCGTGAAACGCGTTCGGACCGCCTAACTAGTCCTATGACAAGTGTTATATGCCTAAACATGTTACTTAATCAGTTATGTGACAAAAGTTTAGGTTACATATGCTTAATTACCAATTATACATGAAAAGGGTATTCTGGTAATTTACCTAAGGCATATAAACTACCTATCATACAACTACTTAAACGATGTGACCATAGGGTATAACCTCGGAAGGTTATTCCCTACCTACTATGGTCACCTAATGTATTTGGTCGGATCCTAATGATCGACCAAATGGGTCGAGTTCGAAGGTATAGGCGATTTATTAGATCGCCTACCCTACGACTCTAGACAACGTGGTAATCAGTGGGCATAGTCCCAAGGGACTATGACCAACGTGATTACACTCACGTTGCGAAGTTCAAACGAACTTCGCATTGACCATTACTGGTCAACGCTGAAAGTCAAACAAAGTTTGACTTTCTGACTCTAAAAGCAATAAAATAAGGAAAAGAACGAAAGAATACTTACCCAGGGTCCCCGAATGCTAATCCCGACTTCAAGAACTCAGGTATGAAACAATGGTTTCAACTTAGAGCTCTCAAAATCAGAATTCTTGTAAGAAATAGCAATGGGGGGCATGGGGTATATATAGATTTCGGGTAACCGCTAGGATCGTTTCTTGAATATCGTGCCACGATCCAAGCCGAACACTTGTCACAATGTTGTGGTGGCTAAAATGCTGTTCTTATCCGCTGACTAGACGATAGGAAACGTGTGGACACGAATCAATTCAGTTGCAAGTTGCAAAACAAACATTGAATCTGGTCAGAAGGGCTAATGCGGCCCGCTTTAGATTTAGGCAAACACAATGCGGGCCGCTTGGGGCCTCTGATCTGCACATATGTTTCAGAAATGACAGTTTAGGTCCCTGCACGTGTTTAAGGCCATTTCCGACACTTCTAAGGCCCGTAAAGCCAACTTTAAGGCCCTAAAATGTTGCCTAAACATTGTGGACATGAAACATGCTCAGAAATATGTCGGATGATGGTTCGTTTGGTCGTACGAACGCGATGTTCGCTTAATTACGACGGAATGCGCACAAGCGCGAAAAACGATCCAAATGACGCGACGAATGGATTTTTCTTATGGAGAACACTAAAATATAATGTAGTCATGCTTACATAAATTTTTGGATGTCCGGATGTATTCAGAACGTGAGTTATGCGTAAAAATGCAAACTTGTGCACTTTTGACACTTTTAGTCCCTGAATGACACAAAAGTTTATTTTAGCATACCGAACACCTCAAAGCCTATTTCTAAGCTTTGTGAAGGATATTTATGGTACGTTTAACTTATGGTCATGCTCCGGAATGTCTGTTACAGTTCAAATTGGCATACTTTCGCAGTTTGTCAACTTTAGTCCCTGTAAGCGATTTAACTTTATTTTGCCATACCAAAGCCTTCAAAACTTATTTCTAAGTTAAGTAAAGGTTATTTAAGGTATGTTAAGCCTATGTCACTATTCCGGAGTGTTTGTTGCATTAAACTGGTTATATTTACGCATCGGTGCGCGTATAACCTCCCAGAAAGTGATTTAGAGTTTGAAATTGAACAAGAATTGATATGTACAAACGATACACATATTTTTACCAATCCCAAGTATGAAATATAATATTTCATTGGTTCGGTATTTGTTTGATGGCCGTGAAGGCACAGGTGTTACATTATCTGAGAATAATCTAACATGTTATATGTCAATAAAAGTGTTATGTGCAATGTCGTATGTTTGCTTATGAACGGGAATAGATGGGAAGCTTATATGGGCATAAACCGTTAAAGTGATGCATGTTATATGATAGATACGTGTAGGAACTTTGTGCTCTATTTGAAAACCACTAAATGACTAACTGGTAATCATATTAGGACGTGATTGACCGACCTTGACTGTTAGCTATTTTTGAGAGTCAAACCGAGCAACCGAGGTGAGTTCACACTTTCTACAAGGCATGGGATTCCCGGTGGTTTGGGAATGGGTTAAGAAACTAAAATGGAATCTACATATCCTCCTTGGGTAGGATATGTACGGCCATCCTCCATAGGTAGGATGCCAATAATAATTCTGCGTATTCTCCTTGGGTAGAATACGTACGTTCGTCCTCCTTGGGTAGGACAACAACCTTAAAACATACTAGACAAAACTCTATCATTAAGTCCCTCATCTTATATCGACTTAATCGCCGAGGCCAATGGCGAGCGGGTCATTAGTTAATAGCGCTATTAGGTTTAACAAACCTCACACCATGTCGTCCGAACGGGCGTGTACTAATGGACTACGGCAAACTGTCAATGATGATAGAACATTGACGTAGGGCACAACTATTGTTCGTCAGTTGTCGATATCGGTCTAGTGGTTCATATGGGGAAGCTCCCCACTGATTATGGATATGGTTTGGGTAATAAAAAGGAACTGGTTAAACATACTTTCAACTATGGGGTAACCCCCACGGCAAATAAGCCAACGAAAGTCAAACCACGTTTTCAGAAACAACTTAAAACTAATCAACCAAACGTGAACTCACTCAACTTTGTTGTTGACTCGTTGTTACATGCCTTACAGGTCGCTAGATGCTTATGGAGCTTGCACGAGGAGGAGGTTGTTGTGGGACGCGGACTGTTATGTCCCATGCTTATCAATTAAACATTATAAACTTATGGAACTTATGTTTTGGGTCTTAAAACTTATGAACTATGAACTTATGTTTTAAACTCACGTTTTAAGCTTCCGCTGTTAACTTAAAACTGATTACTGTCTTATGGTCACCAATTGTATTATGGTTGGTTTTACTTACTTAATTTCATTGTTCAATATGATTGGTGGCTCGATCCTGGTCATGTCACGCCTCCAAGCGGTGATACTTCGCATGGTGGATTTTGGGGGTGTGACAGGTTAGATTAGTCATAATCATTTACGACTATTCCATCCTACGGGGTTTATGTCGAATTTATCATTCGACCATATCAAAATTATCATTCGATCTAATCATTGGTCGGTTTGAGTTTTTAAAAGTCAATTGACTTATCAACATATTCAAATACACATTTGGTTCATTGAACTCACTTAGGCATATTTCATCCGAACTCTTAATGAAATCAAATTTTACACACAACCAAGTAGACCGCGATTTCATTCATGCATTTCATATCACTGAAAAATGGGTTGTTTTTGGTGACTTGTTTAACCTGTTTACAAGTCTTCAAAAATTATGATTTTTTTATGTGGCGTACCTCTGGGAGGGTTAGACCTTGTGTTAAAATTTCAAGATCTAACTCTTTACCAAAAATTCGTAAAAATTCATTTACTAAGCTGCAATCAGATTCGTCACTTCTGACTGCAACTTACAAAAAATTCATTAAAAACTCCTCGTTTATCCGAATGACGAAATTCCATTTGGAGATTCTTTTAATCGCTTATATCTATCTACAGTAAAAATTTTAGATCATAAACGAATACCTAAATTGAGTTATGACATTCGTAATGGGCTGCAAATTCTGCCATAAAACGCAGCTTGAACCTTTGATACGGAAAAATTCATAAAACGCTCAATTTTCGTCGAAAAATGCGATTCCAGTGGGGTTTTAAAGATATTTCCTGGAATTACATTTTAGACTCAAGAAACACAGGTTTTTGTCACGTTTTGTTCAGGTTAAAGCCAATACAAGTCGGCTGTCAATTCTGATCAGGAGCTGTTTGAATTCAGCTTTCAATTTAAGCATGTTCTTGACATCATAACACTATTTTTTAGCAATCAAAACCCTAAAAACATCTCATACATGAATTTAGCATCAACAAAATCTGAATTTACTTGAGCTAGGCATGATTTCAATATATTCTTGTCTAGGGGTTACTCCTAAACAATATTTCACTTCAATATCATCCATACCACAATCATGCAACATCAATTTCGAATTTCTTATGTACATTAAGAATTCTCAACTTCATAAATATCAAAAATTCGACATTCCTTACGATCCTCATGACTAATTAATCGTTTCTATGTATTCATGCATCGATTTGGGGCTTGAATCAAGCTTCAATTTGTTGATTTTGCTGAAGTTAGGGTTTTTAACCCTTTCTTCTTCTCCTGGGCGATTTCACGCACGCACACACATATCCAGTGTGTGTTGTGTTATATGTTTTTTTTTATTTTTAATCAATATAAGTTCCCCACTTGACAAGTCCCTCATGTTTTTATCTTGTTAAATTGAAGCTACTACTCACCATTTATCATTTAACCACACACTACTAACTAGGTTAATTATTCTTAGTTAACTTAATAGGTTCGGGAATTTATAACTCGTTATATTTTAAGTCCCGTTAACTCGGGTCTTTTATATACTTTGTTTTCTCAAAGTATCTGTCCTCTTTTTAATTAATATTATATTTGTTTACTTAAATCCTAATATTTACCGGGTAAATTTTCACCACTATCGGTATTTTATCCATCATTAACATTAACGTGGTTTGGTTACCAAACCCGTTTTTTGGGTGTTACAAGTCTACCCCCCTTAAAGAGGTTTCGTCCCTGAAACCTTATTTACGTAGTTCTTTTAATTTTTGACTAAACGAACTTAGTTTCGTTTTTATGATATTCATTCCTTCGGTGTCTTTTATGTGTAAGTCCTCACTGACCGAGGCTTTCAACTCTTATTCCTTATCCTTTGCACCTTTTTAACCGAGTCATCACTCGATCACTTAGTCTCATCAGTTTATTAACATGTTTATCCCGCGCTTGACTTATATTAACAAGCGCTTTGTATTTGTCAGGACATTTTCTTAACTTTGATTAGTTTTACCGGCTAAACTAATTAGTCGCCGTCACTTCATACCCCATCATCCGGGTATACTATTTTGCCATCTCCAGCCTTATGTGTGTTTAAGATTTTCTAAATCCCCTCATATTACTTATGTTTGTTAGAACGCAGCTTTTGACTAAAAACTAAATTTTTAGTTTACGTTTTCTCTGTCTTACTTCTTTTTCTCTCAAGTCTAGAAATTTCCGTCTAAGTTTTATTCCTGACCGTTATTATTTTACATGGAGAACTGTGACCAGTTTTCCACGCTTTACCCAAGCAACCCGTAGGTTCCTTTACTTAGCCTCGTAGGCTTTTTCTTTAGATTTTCACCTTTTTAAGGTAAAACCCCATCAGTTCATTTCTTTCTATTCATGACCTGAGGGTCTTTTGGTCCCGTAGATTTAACATTAATTATAATCCCGTAGGTCATGATGATCCCGTAGATCATCTTTTATTCGGGGCTTTATTCAACTGTATGTATACATATAGCATCAAGGCACCTCTTTTTATGTTTGGAATTATTTACTTTTAATTTTTTTTTGGATTTCATTTAACCTTGACCGTAGTCTAAGGCTACATTTGTTTTCTTTCGAATTATCTTTCCGACCTTATGACTTTTATCGTCATTTACACGTCGGTTTGTCCTACGCTTACCGTTACCCGGTTCTTACCTATACTTCTTTACGACCCGTTACCCGGTTTCTTTATCTTAGTGTATTTAACTTTCTTGTTTCGCTAGTATGCGTTTTTCCTATCTACATTGCTTTACAACCCGTCACATAGGTTCATTAATATTTCGCGCTTCCATTATTAGGTTTGCGCTTACTTGCACTACCAAGCTTTTACACTTTATTTATCTCATTTGACTTATTCGTGTGAGATTTCATTACTCATGAACGTCAAACTTCATCCTTCATTCGACCCCGTTCAACTTTAAAATAGTTGAACGTAGTTATCAAAATTTCAGTTTGCAATTTCTCATCGTCTTTTAGTCATGACTCTTAATCCGAGTCCTTTGACTTTCTATTTCGCGTTCTCGTCTCTTGGTTTACGTATACTTTCAAAATCCTACCCATCTATCGGGTATCTTTACCGAAGTTATCATCAAGTAACCATTCTTATATGGTTTTAGACGTCACTTTAATTTATTTTGTCGTCTTAGCGAAATTCATCGTTTTTATTCAGTCGAGTCCTTTATTCTTTAGTCAACCCCCTTTGACTTGTCTGTGTGAATTTCGTCACTTATGACAGTCGAACTTTATCCCCTATGTCTTAGCATTCACATTAGTTGGTTCGTATTTTCATTTACTTTAATCTTTGTCCCTTCTCTCGGGCTCGTTATTCTAACGTAATACGCTTCCGTCGTCCGACTTGCGTTTACGTTTACTATCAACATTTTACTTATTTGACTCATTTGGGTACCTTTTTAATTTTTCCCATTAACCCCGTCCTTACTACATCGGATGTAAATGTGTCCGCTATAAGAAGTTCATGGTATCATATGCCACTACTTACTTGGCCAGAGTAAGCGATTACACATGACATGCATGACCTTTTTATAGTTTTCACATCACGCCCTATGTAAGTAACGCCTCTATTTAGTTTTCTTGGAAATAGTATCCTGGGTAGGTATTCCATTAAGGTTTTCCAAGTTTCTAATTTACATATGCAACAATCATTCTCTACATGTTTGCTGCATATTGCTATTTGTGCGATTAAATTTAAAACATGCACCTGATAACGCTTGCCCCGACGGGCTTTCCTTGCCATTCACCTTGTTCGCGATCGTTACACGAGTTAGGTCCTTGGTGAGTAAACTCAGCTTGTCATACCTCGGACCGTTCCACCGTCATATCCACAATTCGTTTAACTCTCGTCATCTTCAGATGCGAGCGTCCTTCAACTAAACATTTACAAAAGTTAGTAATTTCTACATTAATAAACGCCCGTATTGTAATACAAGGCTTTTTACTCTACATGTCAATGCACATAATATCGTTAACGGTATCAATCATTTTAATTGGGGTAGCGTGTATTACGCGATAAACCTATGTGTTGTTTACAACACTTTAACATGCTAAACTATTAATATACATGTACTTACAGGATTTGCGATCAAGCCTCGAACCGAACACACATTATTCTTTAACCATGAGCACTGATTACCAACTTGTAACACCCTTACTATTTTAAGAGAGTTCTAGTACCAATAATGACAATTAGTTATGCATTTACATATACATATCACATATAAAAATACGGGTTTATTAAAAACTTTTACAGTTTAAACGTTTATAATTAGCTTTTCATGGCTAATTTACCGTTCTATCTCTTTTACCATTAAACATAGTTTTTATCATTTATATTAGTTCTGAGCCGTATTATTTCGCATCGGGAACCATATCTTGAATATTATCCTTATTGTATTTGAAACTTATAGGATGAACATTTATTTTACTAAAAGGTGTAAGTTTCACTTACCTTGCATCCGGTTATGTCCTTTTTCCGCGTACTCGATCCGTTTGACCCGTTTCTTTCCCAAGTCTTCATCTAGCTTGTCTAGAGTCAAACTATCATCATCACAATTCGTAAGACGGTTAGATTAGTCATAATCGTTTACGACTATTCCATCCTACGGGTTTTATATCGAATTTATCATTCGACCATATCAAAATTATCATTCGATCTAATCATTGGTCGGTTTAACTTTTTAAAAGTCAATTGACTTATCAACATATTCAAATGCACATTTGGTTCATTGAACTCACTTAGGCATATTTCATCCGAACACTTAATGAAATCAAATTTTACACACAACCAAGTAGACTGCGATTTCATTCAGGCATTTCATATCACTGAAAAATGAGCTGTTTTTGGTAACTTATTTAACCTGTTTACAAGTCTTCAAAAATTATTATTATTTTTATGTGGCGTACCCCTCGGAGGGTTAGGCCTTGTGTTAAAATTTCAAGATCTAACTCTTTACCAAAATTTCGTAAAAATTCATTTACTAAGCTGCAATCAGATTCGTCACTTCTGACTGCAGCTTACGGAAAAATTCATTAAAAATTCCTCGTTTATCCGATTGACGAAATTCCAATTGGAGATTCTTTAAATAGCTTAAAACTATTTACAGTAAAAATTTGAGATCATAACCAAATTCCTAAATTGAGTTATGACATTCGTAATGGGCTGCAAATTCTGCCAAAAAACGCAGCTTGAACCTTTGATACGGAAAAATTCATAAAACGCTCAATTTTTGTCGAAAAAATGCAATTCCAGTGGGGTTTTAAAGATATTTCATGGAATTACATTTTAGACCCAAGAAACACAGGTTTTTGTCATGTTTTTTCAGGTTACATCCAATACAAATCGGCTGTAAATTCTGATCAGGAGCTGTTTGAATTCAGCTTTCAATTTAAGCATGTTCTTGACATTATAACACTAATTTTTAGCAATCAAAACCCTAAAAACATCTCATACATGAATTTAGCATCAACAAAATCTGAATTTACTTGAGCTAGGCATGATTTCAATATATTCTTGTCTAGGGTTTACTCCTAAACACTATTTCACTAAATATCATCCATACCACAATCATGCAACATCAATTTCGAATTTCTTATGTACATCAAGAATTCTCAACTTCATAAATATAAAAAATTCGACATACCTTACGATCCTCACGACTAGGTGATCGTTTCTATGTATTCATGCATCGATTTGGGGCTTGAATCAAGCTTCAATTTGTTGATTTTGCTGAAGTTAGGGTTTTTAACCCTTTCTTCTTCTCCTGGGCGATTTCACGCACGCACACACATATCCAGTGTGTGTTGTGTTTTATTTTTTTTTATTTTTAATCAATATAAGTTCCCCACTTGACAACATTAGTCCGTCATGTTTTTATCTTGATAAATTGAAGCTACTACTCACCATTTATCATTTAACCACATACTACTAACTAGGTTAATTATTCCTAGTTAACTTAATAGGTTCGGGAAGTTATAACTCGTTATATTTTAAGTCCCGTTAACTCGGGCCTTTTATATACTTTGTTTTCTCAAAGTATATGTCCTCTTTTTAATTAATATTAGATTTGTTTACTTAAATCCTAATATTTACCGGGTAAATTTTCACCACTAACGGTATTTTACCCATCATTAACATTAACGTGGTTTGGTTACCAAACCCGTTTTTGGGGTGTTACAAGTTGACTCTTGAGCATCATGCTCTGATGGGGATACACTGTCATACAATGCAACATCTTCTGGTCCCTTGTTCAAGATTTTCAAATACTCTGCCCTGTAGGGTGATTCCTCAGGTATCAGATTCATCATGCTTTCTGATAAGGCAGGTACATCATAATCTGATTTCCAGAATCCTAGTGCAAACCATGGTTTCATAACTTCTGCTCTCCACATGTTTTCTGATACAGGAAGTTCCATATTCCTTTCAGTAAATGCATCAGAAATTAGTATTGACCAGAATCTGGGAAAAGGTAGATGAGAATCAATTATCCCAGTCTTTGTCAACACTTCTTATCAGTTTGAAAATTTCTGTTCCAAAATCAATGTTTATCCCAGTGATGAGACAAAACATGATTGTTAGAACATTCATGTTAATCTGGTCTGTTCCCCCAATCTTTGATGATACGCAATTGTTCAAGATCTCCATCATTACTTGCCAAAAGGCAGGTAATTTGTTTCTTTTAAAATCAGCAATTTTTGAGATTTTTACCTTGTAGCCCATTACAACATCAAGCTGTTCAAACATGTCTTCCTTTGCTGGTACAGGGTCATAATGAAGACTTACAGGTAACTCCGGACACCCCCTTATCTTTTCTGGTGTGATCACAATGGAGATGTCTCCCCATAAGTGTGCAGTCAATTCGTTTGTACCCCTTCTGATGAGGGTTTTGACTAATTGTTGTATGATCTTCTCCGGTACTTCTATGGTCTTGATTAAGGCTTGAGCGATTGGGAACCTTGTCATAAATTCGATTAAAATTTGGCACTTTACATCATAGTCTTCAATTCTGGTATTCATCACCTCATTGTTGCTCTTCAAAGGTAGGAACTCTGCATCGCTGATGCATTAAACGGAGTGTTCAACCGGAGGATTGTTGAGATTAACAGTGTTGATTGCGGCCATAGTGATTGAATTTTGCTTCGAAAAAGGTTTCTAGGGTTCTTGATTTTGAGGTTGGAAGTTGAAGGTGGTTTACTCTGTCGTTTAAAGATGTATTTATAGGGTTTGTAAGACAGGGATCGTGCAGTATTAATCGTGGGTGGTTAGTATTTAAGATGTTTAATGACAGTTTAATGATGTTTTAATCCTTTGATAAAGCAACCGTCAATAAAACCTTTGGTATATCTCCAAAATTTTGATATATATCTTTTAATAAAAATCGGAGAGGTCAAAAAGTTTTGATTAGTGGATACTAACAGCCAAGTTGCACATTTTCTTCCTATGGGACCCTTTTGTCATAGGAGGGTCCAATAGAATCCCTTTCGAAACTGACATTCTTTCCCCCAAAAGTCTTTCTGATGACGTGTATCAGAAAAATTTGATTCATCTTGGATTTTTCTTTATGCTTCATCAGAATGTATTGTATCTTTTTCAGAAATTGTATCAGAAATGGTATTCCCTTTTTTTTAAGATGAGAGGGAATGAGTAGAGTTTTGGAGATATTACTTACATAGTATTTCTGAGCATCAAGTCTTTGTTTTAATCTTCAAGGAGTGTTGTTATGAAAAAAAAATTAAAACAGAGATAGTCATGAATTTTATTTTTCAAAATTTTCACATCATTTTACTTTTTTTTTTTTGTCTCTTTCTTTTGAAGATTAACCATCCAGAAACTTTTATGCAACCAAATGTTTCTATTTCTTTTCTGATAAAAAGTTTGCTTGATATTGTTTCAAATCTGGTTTTAAGCAATGTATCTGATGATTCATCAGATTTTCTGATAAGATATCAGATTTTCTGGTGATTCATCAGATTTTCTGATATGTTATCAGATTTTCTGGTGATCCATCAGATTTCCTGATGTTTTACCAGATTACCAGAAATTTCATCAGATTCTTCATAATTCTATCAGATAGTTTATCAGATTTGCCATTTTCTTCCCCCTAGATCTATCATAGAGTTTTTCTTTCAAACAAAACAAATATATACCATTAAAAGAAAGGAAAACTTACGGAAAAGAAAAAGAATAAAATAAAAACAAATCATCATAGATAAGAGTGGCATACATCCACAGATAAGTTGTACGTCCAGTGTGTTGGTTTGTTGGCACCAAGGAGGGAATATTCAAGTCTTCTTGTAAAACAACCCGGGCCCTTGGATACCAGTTTGTCACTCCTCCAAAGCCCAGTTAGCTTGTGATCACCTTCATCACAAAACAGGGGTAAATCAGGTACGGTTGATGATTATGCATGTTTGCCTCCAAATTTCTCATGAGATATTTGGAGAAGTTGTAGGGTTTTTCTTGTACAACTGCAGCACAACTTCCATCAACCTGTAAGATAGCTCATTGAAGTGTTCATGCTTTCTTGAAAAGCATACACCAAGCTGTGTCACCAGATACTGGTATGGTGGAATAAAACCTGATCTACTGATCTGCCTTGAACGGTTGGGTGTATGATAACCCATCTCTTTCAGGGTTTGATCCAGTGTTTCTTTTGTGAAGAAGGTGGCATCGACGCCATCATTAAGCTGAAGGGCAACTCTAAGAGTTTCCTCGCTTAAAATGATTACCCTATCCAACACCCGTACTTCTTATCCACATCCTTGTCCCTTGGAAGATAGTCTCTGCTCTCCATCAGAATTCTTGAAGAAGTGTGGGGTGGCTCCAGATGAATGCTGTTATGGCATAGCCCAAAGGACTTTGCCTCAGCATGTTGTACACCACTTTGCAACCCTCCCATGCAGGGCCGTCTAGCTTGGTCCTTACTCTTATACTCTCAAGTTATGAGTGGGGTAGAAAGTAAGAGGAAAGTGTTTGCTTTTCATTTCAGCTACCAATAGGGTTTTGAAAGAAGATTTTGAGATTTTCTGAAAAAGTTTGAAGTGGTAGATGTGATGAAGAAAGTCTTCAGGATTTTGTTAATTTATATAGGTGAAAGTGATAGTTTTGTCATAAATGGTATTAACAACCCAAGATTTCCTTATCTTTTTATTCTTACTCTTCATTGAATGCATTAGATTTTTCATCAGAAGCGTGTAGCAGGCTTTGAACCCCCAGTTTGTGAGATGAAGTGATACTGCATTTACTAACTAGGCAGCTACTTTTCATAGCCCCTAATCATTTTTATGCCCATGTGTCTTACTATACTTCTTTAAGAGATGAGGAAGCATCCTTTGGAAGTAGAAGAGAAATGAATTTTGTTCAGAAAATTTTGCCTGTGGCGTTTGAATTTCCCTATGGATTTGAACTATTTTTGCAAATGCAAGTGGCTTTCCCTTTTTTTTTTGTTTTTTTTAATTTATACTTATCCTAAACAAATTTAAGTTAAACAAAAAAAATTATTTACAGTTGTATGTTTAAACAAGTATGAGATGTGAATAAAAAATATGAAATCCATCAAATTTTATGATAATCAGTAATGTTTCTGATGATTTATCAAATTTTCTGATAAGTTATCAAATTTTCTGGCGATTCATCAGATTTTCTGATAAGTTATCAGATTTTCTGGTAAATTATCATATTTTCTGATAATTCATCAGATTTTCCGATGTTTCACCAGATTGATAATTTTTTCTCAGAAATTCTATTGTTCTATTTTGAGATCATCAGAATTTTTGTTTACACTCTAATTATCTCCTTTGGATTCATTTGTTTTATTTTCATTTTGTGACTTATTATTTTCTACAATTTCTTCGTCTTTTATGTTAACCATGCCTAATTTGCTGACCAGAAAATTGTGTCTCTTTTCATCAAGAGGTTTTGTGAAAATGTCAGCAATTTGGTTTTCTGTTGGAACAAAGTACATTTCAATGTTACCTTTTTCAACATGATCCTTTATGAAGTGATATCTGACATCTATGTGTTTGGTTCTAGAGTGGTAAACTGGATTTTTTTGTTATTGTAATTGCACTCTTTGAGTCACATAGAATTGGTATCTTTGTCAGATTTACTCCATAATCCTTCAGCTGAGTTTGCATCCATAGCACTTGTGAATAGCAACTTGCTGCAGCTACATATTCAGATTCAGCTGTTGATGTTGCAACATAGTTTTGTTTCTTGCTTGCCCAACACACCAACTTTTCTCCCAAGATTTGACATGAACCAGATGTGCTTTTTCTGTCAATCTTGCATCCTGCATAATCTGCATATGTGTATGCTATTAGTTCAAGATTTGTATCTTTAGGATACCAGAGACCAAGTTCTGATGTGCCCTTTAGATATTTGAAAACCCTTTTGACTGCTTTTAAATGGGACTTCTTAGGATTACATTGGTATCTTGCCAGAAAACATGTAGCAAACATAATATCTGGTCTGCTTGCAGTTAAGTACAACAATGATCCTATCATCCCTCTATAGGTTTTAATATCCACACATTTACCTTCTTTATCAGAATCAAGTTTGTTCCCTGTTGCCATGGGAGTTTTTGAAATTGAGCAATTTTTAAGTGAGTATTTGTTTAGAATTGTTTTTACATACTTAAATTGACACAGAAATATTCCATCATTTCTTTGTTTGACTTGTAAACCTAAGAAAAAAGTTAACTCACCCATCATGCTCATTTCAAAGTGGATGGTCATTAATTTTTGAAACTTTTTGCAAAATTTTTCATTTGTTGATCCAAATATAATGTCATCTACATAAATTTGGACTAAAAATGTGTGACCTTTATGTGTTTTAAGAAAGAGAGTTGTGTCAATAGTACCTTTTGTGAAGCCAGAATTGAGTTAGAAGTTTGAGAGAGTTTCATACCATGCTCTAAGAGCTTGCTTCAAACCATACAAGGCTTTGTATAATTTATAAACATGATTTTGAAATTTGGGATCAACAAAGCCTTCTGGTTGATGCACATACACTTCTTCCTCAATCTTACCATTTAGGAATGTAGATTTCACATCCATTTGATATACCTTGAAATCTTTGGATGCTGCATAAGCAAGAAAGATTCTCACTACTTCTAACCTGGCTATTGGTGCAAAGGTTTCATCATAGTCTATTCCTTTTTGTTGACAATAACCTTTTACCACTAGCCTTGCCTTATTCCTTGTTATTGTGCAATGTTCATCTAATTTGTTTCTAAATACCCATTTTGAACATATGACAGATTTGTCATTTGGCTTTGGCACCAGATTCCACACTTGACTCCTTTCAAACTGATCAAGCTCTTCTTGCATTGATTGTTTCCAGTCTGAGTCATTTAGAGTTTCTTTGACATACTTAGGTTCTATCTTGCTTAAGAACCCAGCAAATGCACATTCATGTGCTGTAGCAAATCTTGTTCTTACACCATCTTCTGGATTTCCAATGATGTCTGTTTGAACATGTCCTTTTATCCATCTGAACTTGTTGTGAAAAGTTGTTGGTTCTGATGGATTTGAAGTTTCCCCCTGTTCATTTGCCTCATTTGTAAGGAATGTATCAGAATTTTGATTGTCAGATGGATTTGCATTGTTCTGATTCATAGTTTCTGATACATTTTCCATTTGTCCTGCAGGGTTAGTACATGATTGTTCTATTGATTTTTCTGTGAGATTTTGATCATGTCCTAGGAATTCTTCTGTTAGTGTTTCAAAAAGATGTTCAAGTTTTTCTTGTTTATCAGAAAGATTTACTTCCTTCATGTATTCATCAGAAACTTCTGTTTCTGATGAATCATCAAAAGATACATATAAACTTTTTCTAATTGTCCTTGTGTTTAAGATAAAAATCCTATAAGCCTTTGAGGACAAAGAATAACGAAGAAAAAAATCCTTTCTTTTCTTTTCTATCAAAATTTTCAAGACTTTCAAAATCATTGAAAACAAAACACCTATAACCAAGTGTGTGTAAAAATTTTACATTTGGTATTCTCCCATTTATGATGTTGTAGGGTGTTTTATGAAGTCTCTTGTTGATTATGGATCTGTTTTGAGTAAAACAAGCATTTGCTATTGCTTCTGCCAAAAAATGAGTGGGCAGTTTTGCATGAGCAAGCATTGTTCCGGCTGCTTCAACTAAGGTTCTGTTTCTCCTTTCTACCACTCCATTTTGTTGTGGAGATCTTGGAGCAGAAAAGTCATGAGAGATTCATTTGCTTACAAGGAAGCTCTCAATTTTTGAGTTCTTAAATTCTGTTCCATTATCTGTTCTGATCCTTCTGACTGATAATTTTAAAATATTTTCAATTTTTCTGATAAAATTTATGATTAGATCCGGAGTCTCACTTTTCTTTCTTAAGAATTCTACCCAAATGTATCTAGAAAAGTCATCTACAATGACAAGTATGTATTTCTTTCTAGAAAAGCTTTCAGTGCTTATGGGTCCACAAAGATCCATATGCAAAAGTTCTAAATTTTGTGAATAGATGATTCCGAAATTGTTTTATGTGAGCTTCTTTTAGATTTACCCATTTCACAAGCTTCACATATCTTATCCTTCTTTGAGGATATGAAAGGTAATCCTTTTACCAGTCCTTTGTTTGCTAATTTGCTTAGAATTTTGAAATTTAAGTGGGCTAACCTTTTGTGCCACAGCCAACTACTACCTTTGTTATTTTTTTTAAAATAAGCACAATTGAGGATGTTCATTTTCCTCTTTAAAATCAAAATGGTAGATAGACTGTCTTATTCTTTTTCCACTTAAGTAAATCTTGTTGTCATCCAAACCAATTAGCAAACATTTTTCCGGTAAGAAGGTTACCTGAAAACCTTTATCACAAAATTGACCACAACTTAGCAAATTGTACTTTAAGCCTTCTACATAGGCTACTTTTTCGATGGTCAATGATCCGTACTTTATGCAATCATACCCCAATATCCTCCCCTTTACTTTATTTCCAAAGTTGACTAATTTACCCAGTTTTAAAACAAAATTACTGAGCAAGCTCCTATCTCCAGTCATTGTACTTGGAGCTACCAGAATCGCAGTATCAGATCTGCTGCACATGATGGTCCTGAAATGGTAGAGTTAGAGGGTTTTTGGTACCCAGATTTGCTTGGGTACTTTTTCTAATGAATTTTTAATCAGATTTTCTTCTTTTGATGAACTTTCATCAGAATATCTGTTGCATGCTGAGCAATGAACAGATTTTTCAATTTTTGTTTGGAGATGGTGTTGAACTAGCTTCAGAATGTCAACACACCTACAGGTTTCTTTATCAGAATTTTCTGATTTTTCTTCTAGTGATGAAAGTTTTGGATACTTTTGAAATTTTGAATAAATCACTTCTGGAGTTTTTGAAAACTTTTGTCTGGATTCATTTCTTTTTTTTCCTTTTAAGTTGATTTTTGAAGTTTCAAAAGAGTTACCAGAACTTATTGATCTGCAAGATTCTGTATCAGATTCTGATGTTAATTTATCAGATATCTGATGTGTTGCCTTTACAAAGATGGAAGGTTTCTTACCATTTGTTTTCACATACACTAGACTTTCACCTTTGTTCTTTGATGTGGTTTCAATAAAGTTAATGAATTCCTTTGCTTGCTGAAAACCTTTTACATTTATTTCTTTGCCATGAATTTTTTTGTACAAATCCTTTCTTTCTGTTTCGTAAAATTCAATCTTTGCTCTGTTATTTAAGATTTCTTCAATCAGTAACTGGTTTTCAATTATAACTTTATTTAAGGTTCTCTGCAACTCATCAGAGTTTTTGTTTTCTGATTTCTGTTTTTCTTGTAGGTTTAGAAAATCTGACATAAGTTTATTTAATTTATGCCCAAGATCAAGATTATCTAATTTTACCTTTGGTTCTGATTTTTCAGGTTCTTCACCAGAAAGTGCCATGAGACAGAAAATTGCCATCTCTTCTTCTTCATCAGAAAAGTCATCTGACAGCCATGTATCTATCCCAGCTATCAAACTGACTTGTTGTTGCTTTTTGGCTTCCTCCAGCTTCTTCTCATAGTATGCAACATCCTTCAGTCTTTTATTTTTGCACTCTGATGCATAATGACCCTTTTGCTTACACTTGTAACACACAACTTCTGATTTTCCTTTATCCCTTGATTTTCCTTTATCCCTTGATTTTCCTTCCATCCTCCCTTTATCACTTTTCTGATACTTGTGGCTACCTCCCCTTAACCTTTGCTCAAAAGTTTTGGTGAGCAATGCGATTGCCTCAGCAAATGCAGAAAAATCTGATGATGTATCAGAATTTTCAATATTTTGGCAGTTTGAGGTTTGTGGATCACAGGTGGGTGTTCTTTGTGAGTTTGAGATTAGAGCTAATCATCGCCCTCTTTGGTTTGATTCTTCTTTATATATTTCTTCTTTTCTGGGGACAAGAATGCTATATAAGTCATGAAGACTCATATTTCCTAGTTCTAAAGTGGAGGCTAAAGTCATGGTTAGACTTATCCATTCTCTAGGTAGAGCATCTAAGAATTTCACATTTCTTTCATCGTTTGATTTTTCAATTCCAAATTTCTTTAGATCATTTAAAAGTTTTGCAAAGCTGTTATAAGTTTCATAAAGTTTTTCATTTGATAAACTTTTAAATCTCTCATAAGAGGAAACACAATTTGTTCTCTTGTTCCTCTTCATCCTTTCTCCTCCTTCACAAAGATTTTCTAACTGATCCCATATCTCTTTAGCTGATGCACATGCATCCACTTGAGAGAATATGTCATTAGGAAGAGCCATAATCAAAAGTGATTTGGCCCTTTCATCCCATATCTCTTCTTGGCTCCAATGATTTTCACCTTTGGGAGCCAAGGAGGCAGGGATGCCTAGTGTTTGCTCAGTTCCTGGAATAGCTGGTATTTCAGTAGTTGGTATACGTGGACCCCTTACAATGGATTGAAACAGAGCTCGATCATGTCCATTAAGGAAGTTGATCACCCTGATTTTCCATTGGGGGTATTCTTCTCTGACCAAGGTCGGAGGTTTAGACATAGAACCTGTAAGTTCCATTAGGATCTTTCAATGATATCAAACAAGAACTTGTGAGAGTGCAGAAAACAATCACAAGCCAATTCAAGAACAAGTATAAAAACCGAAACCAAAACAATGAATAATAAATAAACACAAACCAGATTCTTGCATTCAACGATTGAATAAGACTGATACAAGAACTCCTCTAGGTTTCGGCTGGCCTATATCCTTCGAATGACTGATCAACATCTAAACATAGGATGAAGTTTGCTTATATACTAACAAGGTGGGTCGAAACCCCCTTAGGCCCACTCGAAACCAACTAGACCCACTAAATATAAGTTCGACCCAAACAAATACAAAACAAACATTACAATATCAACCCATAACTATCATAACCCTCTATGTGTAAACCTTCAGGTTCCAACAATCTCCCCTAGGTTTATGCATTGAGGTTCTTCTGTTTTCAACTGCCTCCACTGCCTCCACTTCCATCTTTGTAACCACCAAAACCTTTCTTGCTGACTCGTAGAACTCCAGCAACGGCTGCAGTCTAATCTTTTGCAACAGATTCATACTTCTCTGTAGCTCTAATCTGAGTTTGAGCAAGCACTTCAAGATTCTCTCGGTCCAAATTCAGTAAATCAATCGGATCTGTCAAACGGTAGGTTTCATCACCATCACAAACAATCACAGCTTGACCTAACATTTCATCATATTCCCAGAAATGCATGGACTTCAGAGCACCTTTGGGAATCTTCCTGACCAAAGGAATTGTCTTCTCTTTGTCAGTCGGTGACCATGAAACCATCTTCATTCTTTTGTTTGTACGTGGATCTCTAACACCTTTAGCAGAAGAGACGATAGATTCAGCAGTATGCATTGAAGGAAATCCACGTGCAACCTCTCTCTGCAAGCGCTTAAAGAACAGATATCCATGTCCGCCAGGCTTATCATCCACATAAGGAGAATTTGACAGTATAGTCAAATCCACCCGAATAAATGTTTGGAATTGAGCATGATTCTTATACCATTCCACCGGTCCAACTTTCCTCTTGATCCACCACCTACGGCGATCATGATCAAATCCCCAACTTATAATACCTGAGCGGTTCCCAACTTCATCGTAATAATTTTCACCGACATCCATCAAATGATGAGTTACTTGAACATCTTCATCAGCACGATTAAGGTTTTTGTTCTTCAGTATCACATACGCTCTTTTCTTCCTTAACCTATCAGCCTTTGCTTTGTCAGCATCTTTATCAATTACTCTTGTAAAATAATGTTCCATAGCGGCAGCTCTATCAGCATCATCCTTAGCAAAAGCCCTCGCTCGATCTTCTTCAGCTTTTCTCCTTCTCTCCGTGTCAGTTGGATCAGAAAATTCATCACCAAACTTCTTCTCTAGTTTTCCACGAAGATCATACATCATGTGGAACAACAAACTGACATCACCTTGCAGCTGATCAATCTGTTGATTCTTTTGCACAATTGTGTCTTCAAGCTGAATAATCTTAACATCCTTGTGGATCGAGTCTTGTTCAAGCACAACAATTCTCTTCTTCATTTCTCTTATACTAATAAACTCATCATCATCACTTGAATCATCAATGAACAGGATCCTCAACAGTTCTTCAGGCCGTTTTCCACTTGAACTGCATGGTTCATCACGAACTGTTCCAGATGAACTTGCAATAGCAGCAGTAACAGGCAGTGTTAACTCGGTGATTGGAGCAGAAACAGTAGCAGCAACAGGAATCTCTGTAGGATTAACATCCACATCCATTCGTGTTGTATCAGTATCAAAATCAAACTCTGTTTCTATGGTGGTGGTAGTAGCAGTTGTCTCTTTCTCAAAGTCAAAATCATATAAACCATCTTCATCGTCAGCATCAGTTGTAGGTTGATCTTTGTTTTGTTCAATGTACACACCAGGTCGAGGATCCCTTCTTTTTCGCTTCACTTGTTGAGTATCAGGATCCTTTGGGTCTTCAGTTGTTTGCTCTTTACTTTGAACTGAATGATCGGAAGGAGGATTTCCCATCTGTTCAGTTAAGGATTTTAACAACAAAGCCAAACTCTCAGACGAAATCACTGGTTGAATAGCAGAAACAGTAGAACTAACTTCAGCTTCAGGAGGAAGCTCAACTTCATCATCATCATCATCATCACAACTAATTTCAACGCCTTCATTGTCAGAGTTTATCGTCAGAATCTCTGTCTCAGGCTCTTCATCAGCAGCACCTTGAACAACGTGTTCTTCGGGAATCATTGCATTAACTGGAATATTTACTGGTGCAGGATTAACAGGTTTAGGTTGTACTATTACTGGTTCAGCCGCCACATCCTCTGTCTCAGCAAACTGACCAAACTTCTTTAATGGAATCCTTCCTTCAAACTTCTTCTCAGTACCCTTCTTAGAAGTTAGAGCACCAAAACACCCAGGACCCATTGGCTTCAGATCCAAAGTGTTTCTAGCTCTCTCTATATCCGAATAACGAGCATTGAAGATCATTTGCAAGAACCTAGGATACATAAGAAACTTATCCTTTTGTAGGATCGTTTTCAGACCCAAACGAGTCTATCAGAAGAGTTCTAATCAATTCAAGAGGCGGAAACTAATGAATTGACTTGGAAAACAACTTGATTCACTTCTAATTGTCTTGTTTTATTGAAATAACACGTTTTCAGATCAGTAGACACGCCGGCAGCACTTCGGTACCGGAATCATGAACATTACAAATGATTTCGCATCTAGGGTATATATAGAGGTGCTAATTTTACATGAACCTTCCAAGCGAAATTAGCTACAAACGAAATCTAATTTCGTGCGAAATTACTATGTAACTTCGTACAAAATTACCCTATCATACATTTGATGCGAAATTACCTAAAAACCCTAATTTCTCGAACTACGTGCCCTGATCTAACATTCTAGTACAAGACTCGATACAAGATGAAGTCGACAGACGTAATGCACCAACAGACTCCCCCTCGGATGTTGACGAGTCTTCAGTGTCAAGTCTTAACAGATCTTCAGCCTTGATCAGTTTTTGGGCTCTTCCAAAATATCTGACAGTGTAAGCTTCCTCAATCTCTGTCTTCTTTTATCTCCAGAATCTCCCTGGCTCGTATCGCACTCTTATTCTCTTGATCAGATCTCTTGATTCCTTAAGTTTATCAGCATCAACAACTAGCAAACTTTAGGATCTGAATCTGGCTCTAGAATCTATAAACTCCTATTTACTATCAGACTCCCCCTTGAGTTATGCTGGGATCGCTTTCTGACGTTCACAGGTTCACAGTTCTGGATCGATTCCTGGCTCTATTCTGTATCTTTTCAGGATTCGAAACCTGGCTAACCTGCACAATCTCTACCCAAAACATAAGATTCATAAAAAATAAGATATAACAAATTTAGAAACCCTGCTTATCACTTGTAGAAACACTCATTCAAAATGATTTAACATTTAAAATCTCTGATGAACCACTTGTAAGAAAAACATCATTTTCTAACAAACTCTTCCCAAACCTATTCATCATGTTCAGCACTCGGAATTTTGAAAATCAGCTCTTCAACATCAGTTGTCTAATTTTTTTTTGCATTTTTCAAAATTTATTCTAAAACACTCCGAAAATCTTTTTGGATTTTTTATATAAAAGAAATGCACTAAAGAAATATTAGCAGACAATATTTTTGTGAGTTTGTGAAAGAGGATCATATCAGTTTATGAGACAAAGCACCAGTACCGTTGAGCTTAGATACACATTAAGAATTAAACAGTTCACTTAGATTGTCGATATACTGATCCACTTAAATTCTCACACAAATTTCAACAAATTCAGGATACGAATTAGGTGTATTAAGAACTTAAACTCATTCATGTGTCCCACTTCTTGAATATACTCTCGTATCCAGATCCCAATATTCAGTCTTACAGGTGAGTATACCACAGATGATATCTGTAAGAGATTAAATTGCAAGGGCCGTGAGAGCTCAGGCTATTGCTTCCGCAAAATCAGAGAGATGACGGCTTCAACTTTTGGTGTGTCCCCTTTAGAGGATCTTTTCTTCAACAGCATATGATTTGCATTTTGCAATATTTCATCATTTTTTATGCTGAGGGCAGGATTTTATATTAAGCAAGCGTAAAGTATTATACGGGGACTAGGCCATTGCTTTCGCAAAATCAGAAGTCCCGGGATAATACCCCAGATATCACTGAGCATAAAGACCTAGTATTTCAGAAAGAGGGACCTTTCAAACAAGATTTCAGGGGTTACCTATATATCCAAGTAATGTTCCCCACAAAACAAGCAAGTTTGAATTTAAGTTTATATCCCGAAAAAGTTTACTAAATGTGTAAAAACCTATCGGCATATCATCAGTGAGACCGTTTAAAGCTATTTAAACAATACATTTCTTTAGCATATCGTAACTGTCTACTCATGTACTATCATTTCCTCTTTTCTCAACAAAACTCAAATTTGATTTTATTATGTTTTTTACTTTTTTAAATTTTCTAATGTTTTTGGATTTTCCGAAAATTCTTACTCCCCCTAAAATTCAAAATCATTTAAAGGAAATTTGAAAATAAACTGTACAAAGTAAAGTGACAATTGATATCAAATTGCTTCAATTCGCCATCCACTTGGCATAAACAATCAGAACTCCCCCTTTCAACAAACTATTTTCTCATTATGATTTCAAAACACTTAAGTTTGTTTTAATCAAATGGTTTTTCCAGAAAATAAGTTTTGTTAATTTTACCACTTGTAAAATTGGGGTTATCATCACTTTGTTTTCCAAACATTTTGAATGAAAGTTAAATCAAGTTCAACTTAATGGCCTTGATCAACTAATTGTAGGTTAATTACCACATATAGAAAGATATAACAATGTTAATCACAACTACCACAAATTGTATGAAATACCATATGTAGGAAGATGCCGATTCCTACTCCACACTTACCAACCTAGGAGTTCCGGCAAGTCAGAATTTTAATTAGAAAATGCAGTCACCCAAGTCTGACCAGCCTTGGGTGATTTTGATTCAACTCTATCCCAACCTCCTTTTGATCTGTAAAAATCTTTTGCACTTTTCACTTTCCCATCTACCATCTTCCCAAATATATGTTTAATTTTCCCATTGAAAGCCTTTTCTGCATCAAATTCTTCTTTACCAGAAAAAAATTGATCTGAAATCTCAAACCTACCTTTTGATTTTAGATTTTCCTTTGACAAAGGCGGAAAATTTTCATCGTTCAACTCAGGAACGGAATTCTCATTCTTTTTCTCAACAGATGACTCCTCTGATTTTATGGAATCAGATTCATTGTCAGAACTACTCTCAGATTTAACAACCCATCTTTGTTTGTTCAAATCAACTTTTCTTTTGTAAAAACGTTTTGAACTTTCACCAGTTTCAAAAATCGAATTTCCAAACATATTATTTTTCTCAGCTAATTGTTTCTTTTCATCAACATGTTTCTTAATCATTTCAGAGTTAGAAGAAACTTCATGTTTTGTATTGTTGAACTGTTGGCAATTCCAAGAAATGTGTCCAACTTTGTGACATTTAAAACAAATTCTTTTGTCAACTCTTGATACAAATTTCTTCATATTCTTCTTCCTTTCAGCAAGAAACTCTTGGTTTGACTGTCTCCAGAATGGTTTCTTCTGCTCTTCTTCAGAACTTCCTCCTGCAACAAATTTTGTTTTTGATTTATATTTTTTCTCATTTTTATAATTTTCCGGGGGAATGAAACCTAAACCCTGCTTTTTGAAATTACCGTTATGGTTTGGTTTCTTTCGATAACCTGAACCAGAACTGTAACCCTTTTTCTTGTTCGATCTCTGTTGAACTCTTGAAGTGTACCTTTTAGGTTTTTCATGAAGATTTAAATCTTTTATTTCAGAAATATTAATTTCTGTTAATTTGAAAACCTGTTTAATCATTTCAGATTTGACACTTCTTATTGGAAATTCCTCATCAGAATATAATTTGTCTGAATCATTCAAAGTATATGCCACTTTGATTGATCCATCACTCAAATTAGATTTTGATAACATGAATTCTTTATCGTAAACCCTTTTAACCGGTGAACTCGGATTCTTTTCTGATGAACTCGAACTTTCAGACTTAGACTCCGATTTTGACTCTTCATCCATATCCAACACCTGATCGACCACTTTCTTTAACAACTTAGACTCATGATCAGTGTTAGACGCTGTGAATGTGACATCAATGTTATTTGGTAACTCATCAATGATTTCAGAGTTTAACTTGATGTTGAGAGCCTTATTTAAACGTTCCTCATTTGGCTTTCTAGGAGAATAACTATTCCAAATCGGGGGCGGACACTTGTTATACTTGACACTTTGTTTCTTACCAGTATCCGTTTCTTTCTCTTTGTCTTGGAAAGCTTCAAGACCTGCAACAGTAGGATAGACTCTGTCAATCAAATAATCACATGTTGTATAACTCAACAACAATCGTTTGATTCTTTCACTTTCAATCTTTTCAAGTTCCAAATCCTGCTTTAACTTTGCACAGTCTTCAATATATTCATTGATGACTTTCTGCTTTGTCATTAAAGTGGAACTCATCATTGTCGTAGCAGCATCAACTTCTGAATTTGTCTTTTTCAGACCATCAACTGTTCTGTTCAGCACATCATATGACTCCTTTACATACTTCACATCAGACAACAAGTTCTCTTTCATCTCTTCTAGTTCACTAATCTTCTTGTCTTTCTTCTCACATTCTTTGCAAGACTCCAAGCATTTCTGACAAGGTTTAATGACTTCAACTATCTTTTCAACCTCGACAATCTTTTCAACTTCAACAATTTTTTCTACCTCGACAACTTTCTCAACTTCGACAAGTTTCTCAACTTCGACTATTTTTTCAATCTCAACAATTTTCTCTACCACTTTCTCTACTTCAACGATTTTTTCTATCACCTTTTCAATCACTAATTCAACATTTTGTTCTGCAGCTTTCATCTTTGTCTTGTCATCAGCTATTCTTATTGCTTCCAGCTCTTTCTTTAATCTGGCAATCTTCTTCTCATTCAGCATCTTAACTTTATCTGCAAAAACAAATTAAAACTGTCAGGATCCAAACCTTTTCTAGCTTTATTAAGATATTCTTCTTCATCATCGGTATCAATATCACTTCCTAAATCTGGAAAAATCTGTATTCTTTTCAGACTAGATTTGACTTCATTTTCTTCCATAACTCTAGCAACAAGACCTGAACCAGGTGGAATGTATTTATCCCAGCTAAATCCCTCTGCAACCTTTTCATCATCTTGGTCAATTATACCATAACAAGCTCTTTTCTCTTTTTCTTCAATGGCACGTGCATGTGCAGTTTGTGGCTGTTGAGCAATCTGATGAAAAATTGATTTTTGATAATAATTGTTTTTTCCAGACTGATCTTGTCTTCCATCTGCTTCTTTGTTTATGCACTCACGCTTAAAATGACCTTTTTCTCGACAACGAAAACATGTAACCTTTGATTTGTCAAACCCTATTGGAGATTTAGCCAATTCATTAAAGTCATCTCTTCCAGTGATTTGTTGAAACTTTTCTGCCCTTCGAACAACACTGGCTAAACACCACTTGACGTCCATCAACTCAAGTTCTTCAGCATTTATCTGGTCATAATCTTCTTTGGTAAGCATCGGGTTTCCAATTTTGCCAGCAATCAAACTTTCATATGATTCCAACATAGCAACAAGTGATGCCATATATTGCTTAGCTATTTCTGGAGACAGATTTTGACCATTTTGAATGTTCAAAGTGACATTGCACTACAGATTTGTAGAATTCTGTCGTTGAGGACTTGGTGTTGTAAGATTTGGATCAAAGCTTGAATATGAAGACGAAGATCCACCATTCTGTGTCACAGTACTACCCTTCGTTCCAGACGAACTATCAGCACTGAAACCAGTTTGAATCTTTGGGCTGGGAGTAACTTCAAATTTGTTTCCTCTGTAGTATAAATTGACATCTTGTTGAGCATTTGGATTCTTCATGATTGCCGTTTTCTGGATAACCAACTCGTGCTCTTCAATTTTCTGAATAAACTGTGCCAGATTCATATTTTCAGATTTTCTCATGTGTTTTAGAATCAACAAATAAGTTCCCCATTTCTGCTGTGGTAATGCATCTGATAGTTTATCAACCCATTCATCATCGTCTTTCTTTATATCCAATCTTCCCATTTCCAAAACCAGATGACAATATCTATCAATGGTCATTTTTGTTGTTTCATGATCAAAAGCTACAAACATGTCAAATGATTTCTTCAATAACGCCTTCTTGTTTTTGATCATATCTGCACTTCCTTTGAACTTTTGAATCAATGTCGTCCAAATTGACCTAGCAGTACCCTCATGTTGGAGCAAAACAAAGATGTCTTCTTTAATTGCTTGTTGAAGAATACTGATCATCATCTTTTCACTTGTATATTTCAATTTATCACTCTCTGAAAAGTCACAAAAAGCCTTTTCAAGCCCACGTTCATTTTTCGGTTTCTCATAATCTTCTCTAATGAACACCATGCGTCAAACTTATAAGCTTGCACCTAGTTCTCAAATCGATTTTGCCATCCTTTAAAATCTTCAATGTACATAAGCTTTGGTGGTTTCTGGTAAGTTCCTGTCTCATTCTCATTGTACAATGTTTCGGCAGCTGTAACTGGAGCAACCGGTGTAGCAAACGCATTATAGAATTCCTCTTCCATGTTTTGATAAACTTTTTCACAAAATTACAAGTTCAAACGAAATTATAATCCAAACGAAATAGCCTCCTCAAACTAAATCACTTTTGAAACAGAATACCCTTTGGTGCGAAATACCCTTCAAACAAAATCAACTTTCACACGAAATAACCTTCTTCAAACGAAATATCCTCTTTGGTGCGAAAGCAGTCACACAAAATAGCAACTTGGTACGAAATAACCTGATTTCGTGTGAAATAACAAAACTGACGTAATTCCGTGCGAAATTAAGTGTAATTTCCAAGCGAAATAGCAATTTCAAGCGAAATCAATTGACTATTTCGTGCGAAATACTGCTGACATCATGACCGATCTGTTTTTTCATGCGAAATTACAAATTTTACCAGTTTTAGATCGAATTAAGGTCCAATTCTTTCAAGGATTCGTTAAAACACTTTTTCGCTTATTATATGTGAAATTCAAGTCATTTTGACCGTAAAATTCTGTTTAATTTTGAAAAGAAGGTGTAGAAAACAGATTTTCAAGCTGAATTGGTAAGAACTCTTCCTCCTGAGCTCTGATATCACTTGTAGGATCGTTTTCAGACCCAAACGAGTCTATCAGAAGAGTTCTAATCAATTCAAGAGGAGGAAAGTAATGAATTGACTTGGAAAACAGCTTGATTCACACTTAATTGTGTTGTTTTATTGAAATAACACGTTTTCAGATCAGTAGACACGTCGGCAGCACTTCGGTACCGGAATCATGAACGTTACAAATGATTTCGCATCTAGGGTATATATAGAGGAGCTAATTTTGCATGAACCTTCCAAGCGAAATTAGCTACAAACGAAATCTAATTTCGTGCGAAATTACTATGTAATTTCGTACGAAATTACCCTATCATACATTTCATGTGAAATTACCTAAAAACCCTAATTTCTCGAACTACGTGCCCTGATCTAACATTCTAGTGCAAGACTCGATACAAGACGAAGTCGACAGACGTAATGCACCAACACCTTTCGCACACCAATTACATTCCTCTTCATGCCTTCACACACGTATTTCGAGTAGTTGTACGGCTGGTTCGTTATCAGACAAACAAACACTGCAGACTGTGTGATACTTAGCTGACCTGTCCCCCTCTGTTTTCCGCCATACACACCATGAACATGTGCATCAACAGACGCTAGTGTGGATGCACAAACTTCTTCATTAGAGAGGAATACGTTCCTTCATAGCTCAGACGAGGTAAAATAGCTTCTACGGCTCCACCCAGAAGATCAATGGGATCTGTCTCTTGATCGTTAAACAGTAAAACCTCCCTTATCATCTGTTCGGTTACAGTAACATTCTTCTTTTGAATCTCTGCTACAATCAATCCTTTACCATCTGCTCCTAGCACATCAAATCTTGCTATCTTCCAGAACTCCTGAACAAGACTTTCATATACGACTGGATTTTCTCGTAAAGTGTGAACGATTCGGCAACTGTTCAATCCCTTGATCAACGATTCGGCAACTGTTAAACACCTGGTAGTATTTATTGTTTTCCACTTTCAAACAGAGACAATAATACCTTGATGCTCCATATTCAATTGAAAACTCTATGACACTGTGTAAATCAAAACTTCAGGCATGTCTCGGTACATCTTCAGTTGACTTCAAACACGGTGAACTTGTTCGGTCACCACTAATATTGAATTATGTCATTACGACACCTTGTGGTGTCATTTCCAACTTGTAACTTATGCTAATCAATCGTCAACCGTTTCACACAGAACTGCATATACTTTCGTTTGACTTGTCATTTAAACATTCCTGATGCAACTACGAATCAAGACAATGATACACCAGATTCACTTGTATTCCATTCAAAGTACTTTCGAAATTTAAGAATGGTAACACACTAAACCTTACCATCCAGTTACTCGGGGGTTAGCAGACCATTCTACTATTACTTGAGTTGTTGATTTTGAATTCATATAGCGAATGCTATGGGCTGTGGAAAACTCGACTGCGTATTGCAACCAATCGTTTAAGAATCTTATTAGTCAGATCTCCCCTTTTGTGGAACCCCGCTAGCTGGATTACGCTAGACCATACGTCAAATACGTACTGTACCTTTGACATCAAATGCTATAAGCACACACCTTTCAACCATAGGATTCGGGTTGTTATATATTTTTGGACTCACTTGATGTGAGCAGGGTTTAATTCGGGTTGGTGATTATCCACCTTGGTATTATTCATATACATACATATGTGACGTAACCATAAGGAGTTAAGGTAGTACAAATTTCGAGGACGAAATTTTCTTAACGGGGGGAGAATGTGACAACCCTAAAAATCACAGGTATCCGTACAATTAATTTATATTTAATTTGTGCTTAATGACTATGCTTGATTACAATTGTGATTAAACTGCTTACTGATTTCTGTTACATACATACACATGCATCACTCTTATACTGTCACTCCATTATTTACACACATACATTAGTGACAAACTTGATGCGCAAAGCACAGTTAGCACAGTGAGCGGATAACCATAAAAACATGCTGACAATGCCAGCACCTAGACAGACAATATTTTTTAGGCCAGTATGAGCCGGGAATAAAGTACTACACTAGTAGTGAGTGTAGGGAGGTGAGGACCAAAAAACTGCGTCACTAGGTGATAGTTATAGTGCCCGGAAGTGCCTAAAACATACTTAAAGTGCAGAATTCTGCACTAGTTAACCAAAATTAAGCATTTAACAATGCTAGAAAAGTGTAAAAACTTGGTAAAATAGTCCTAGACATTTTCCAAAGTATTGGGAATTTAATGTGTCACTAAAAACGATATAAAAGACACTTTAAAGCTTTATTTAACACTTTAACGGATCAACATCCAACCGAACAACCGGACTTTACCCGGAACATAAAAATATTGCCAAGAACATTGTTTTTACTTTTCAGAGCTAGTTAGGGTCCCCGAACGCCCTAACACACCTTATAATATATAACACACAATGAACCTACTAACTTAACATCTAATCCTAACTAGTTAGTTACTTTATCATTGAAACCCAACCCCATACCCCCCCCCCCCTTGTGGAACCGGTTGGAACTAGTGGGGACACCCCCACAATACTTTGATTATTTTAATGGTGAATGTTGGGTGATTAGGGGCACATTGTATGTTGGTTAATAATCTTGGGTTATAAATAAGACATCAAGGACTAGAGCTTCTCACTTACAAATCACAAACTCAAACTTGCACTCTCTCTTTCCCTCTTGCTTGGTCTCGGCCGCCACCACCACACCCACCATCAAGTCTTGTTCAAGCTATCCACATACATACAAAGGTGTAAGGAGTCCTACAAACAAGCTTGGTGCACTCGGAAGCTCAAGGACCGCTCTAGATTTCTTTTATCCACCACTTTTACGCCTTGTTTCTCCCCTAGCCTTGTGCTAGTAGTAAGTGTTCTAAAACATCATCTTGTTCTTGTATTTAGTGGTTAATAGATGATAGAATGATAAAAAGCTAAGAAACTCTAAAGAACATGAACAAGTCTTGAACATAAAGTGATAAAGGGTGGATAAAGAGAAGATATTTGGGTAAATCATGTAAATCTTGTGTAGTTATGATTATTTTATGTTGTTTGTTAGTAAAAGTTGGATGGATCATCATCTAGACATGCTAAATCATGTTCAAGAACATGAACCAGTAAGATGTTAGTGTTAGTAATATGAAAGATGATGAAACCATCCACCATGAACTTGAAACTTGAATAAATATAATCTTTATTGGAAAATAAGGTTATAAGCTTGTAGATCTAAAGATCTACAAGTGGTTTTTCGGAAGAACCAAGCGGAAAATACTAGTTTTGTTAAAACCCGGATCTTGTATGAACTAAAATCATTTTTAGTAAGCAAACAAGTGTAGGAACACTTGTGTAGAAAGAAAGTTTAACAAAGAAACATTTTTGTAAATCATGACTAGAAGTTGTTAAACTTCAAATTCTTTAAAAATAAAGGTTTTAAGAAACTAAACTTATTTTTAAAGATAACAAGACCTACTAAGCATGATAGTAACTTACTACATATTTTTACACACTTTCAAGTTCATAAGTTTATGATTCGTGTTTATTTTTGGTCAAGATTAGTGATTAAAGGTTGTATATTGTTGATTGATGATTGTTTGAGTAAATTTTGAAAAGAAAATGATACACTAGTAAGCGTGGACGCCTCCATTTACAAAGGAGACTCTGTCGAAATTTTTCTAGAATTTCAACACCTAGAAATATTTTTCTAACAAATGTCTACAAATATATATTTTAACTTGGTTTTCAAAATAAACTTCGCCATGATTTTTATTACAAGATACTAAGTGCCGGAGGTTGGTTTTCGTAAACAAAGTTTGATAAATATATATGTAGAATATATATTTTTATACTAAAACGCTTGTGTGATTGATTGTCGTTTTGTGAACTAGTTATAATATTTTTAGATGAAATAATATAACTCATGTATTCCATAAAATTACGACTCCAAAATAATACCCCAAAACTCTCACGAAATATATATTTAAGTTACGCATTAGATAAAGCAATACGAAACGCTAAAACGTGACTCATGTAATATTTCGGGAAAAATAGTCTTATACGTATATTTTGGAAAAATATTATTTTGGAAACTGTAGAAATAAAAATATATTATTTTTGGGAAAAATACATATATTTTGGAAATACGTTATTTTTGGACAAATGAGTTGGATATATATTTTTCCGAGTGGGAGATAAAAAAAATATTTTCCTAGTATATTTAGAAGATATATAATTTTTGAGAAAAATATATATTTTCTGGAACGATACATGATTAAACAAAATAAGGTTTATTTATATATATTTAAGTGAGACTTGAAATATATGGTTTTGGAAATATATATTGGGAATATATTAACATATTTTTAGTTGAAACAATGCACCGAAATACGACGCCATTACTCGGCAAGATATACGAATACAAAATACAAAATACAAAAATACATGTATGAAATACCCCATCCTTGGGAAGGAAATACGAAGACTTGAGAAGTATTAATACAGAAACACTGCATAAACAATTATTCCAAAACTAAATATAATTATTATAACTTGGAATAATACCAGAAACTTAACCCAAAAACACAAATACTAAACAAGGCACGGCCCGTTCGTCTAATAGACGTTAGACCATTGTAGGTAGTCGTGTTTACCGTGGAGATTTGGGTTACAAGTACGAAGACGCAATACTGTGAGTTCATGTCCCCCTTTTCTCTTTACTGTTTTCAGTTTTATACTTCGGGGGTGAAATACATGCGACAATTATTATAGACTTTTATATACATGGTATGGTTAGCTTAAGTTGGGTATACTACTTAGATCATGTGAGTGGGTAGGCGGAAACTTGAGGCCATTAATCCTCATTGTAGGACCGAGGGTCATGAGCGATAGATCTATTTGGGTGTAGCGAGCCCAACTCCTGAGTCCAACTATGCGGACCATGGGGTGACTTTGAGCCCGACGCAAAAATCTGCTAGGTTTGAGTCTTCCTGCATCACTTCACACATATCATTGGCTTTGCAACCCAATGGTGATCTCTTTTTCCTTAATTGCTACATACCATGGACTTTCATACATACTACAAAGGTTTATACATACTCACTTACACATGAACTCGCTCAACTTTATGTTGACTTTTCAAACTACATGTATTTCAGGGAATTAATAAATGGATCTGGCGGGCGTTGGAGTTTTTATGCTGAGTTAAGAATAAAGATGTCATCCATGGTCTTTAAGTTTGGTCAGTGTGTCTCTTTCCTGGACAAGACACGCCTTCCAAACCTTGCTACTATTTAATATCATATTAATAAGTCCTTAGTGAACTCATAAACATTTTGTATGATTGTAAAACTTGAATTTGGAGTCTATGCTTTTTGAAACAATGTTGTACTACTTTTAAACTTAAATTAATGGATGTACATCTACTGGTTTTATCATATAGCGTTGTTATGATCGTATGCAATGGTATTAAGAAGTCACACCAATAATCATGCTTCCGCAAAAGTCAGGGTGTGACAAGAACCATTTTTTGGTCAAGTGTGCAATTCAAAAGATACTCTTGTTGAGTTCATGACTCATTACGAAACTGCAATAGAAGCACATCGTCACACGCACCGAAAAAATGATCATGAATCTCGATATAAATGCCCCCATTTGAAAAGTAATTACCAAGTGTTGGAGGGTCAAGCTGCTGACATATACACAAAAAATATTTTTTGTGACGTTCAAACTGAGCTAATCAGGATTGTGGATTGCATAAATCAACGTTACAAAGATCAGCCCGATGGGTTTGTTAAGTTTTACATAAATGATTTCCTGCAGCCTTGTACATCCTTATTCGAGGTAAACAATGGCGTTTTTGGTTTTTTTATTTGGCGTTTTCTGAATATGGCGTTTATCATATTTTTAAACATTTAATTTGTTTTTCTATGCAGTTTTTGTGTTTGTTTGATGGTCCCTTTTATACAAACATTCCCTACATGGCGTTTATACAGACATTGTTTTTGACGTTTTTCAGGTAATGTACTGTAAGTCTGATTGCACATGCAGATGCTCATGCTGGCGTTTTGAGTAGTTTAGTTTGCTATGTAGACATATATTTTATGTTTTGAGAAGTTTGGATATTAGGGAATTTCAAAACTATACATTTTGAATAGATGGAGTAAAGAGGCTTCCCCAAATTGCTCTTCCGAATGCTCAATGAGTCGTGAATATATGACCGAGCTTGATCCCGATGTGCAAAGTATGATGAAGTAAAGAGGCTTCCCCAAATTGTTAATCCTCAGTTAAGAATGTTGTCCACCCCATTCAGTGAAACTTTATTGAGAACAAAACTGAATCTCCAAGAAATGACGTTTGCAATTTGTGGTTTTTGAATGTTTTGGCGTTTATAAATTGAATGGTATTTAGTAAAATATGGCGTTTGTTTCTTTGGTGAACAATAGAAGTTGAGGATAAACTCAATAAGATTTTGCTCAATGAGATGGACAATATCCTCACTTAAGGATTTTGTCCATCACATTGAGTGAAACTTTACCGCGAACAAAACTGAATCTCAAAGAAACGTCGTTTGGAATCTGTGGTTTTCTAATATTTTGGCGTTTATAAATTGAATAGTATTTAGTAAAATATGGCTTTTGTTTTTGGTGTGTTCAATGGAAGGTCTGAGACGTTTATATAGGATGTTTTTTGGCACGTATTTTAGGCAGGATTTTATTATAATAAATGCTAGCAATGAAGCTTCCGTCGTTTTAGTTACTGTTTGTTCAGCTTTATCGTTTAAACACAAAGTTTGGCGTTTTATATTTAATGGCGTTTAGATGAGAATGGTGTGTGCTTTGTAGTTTAAGGCGAGAATTTAATGGCGTTTTATTCATGAGTTTGGCGTTTTGCCTAGCTAAGTCTAAAGACCTTTTTACCCTTAATGAAGCGTGTCCACATAATGAAATTGATGTTATTTACTAAAACGCCACCGCGCCAATCTAGTCCATAAATTGTTTTGATCTGACGATCCGTAAGCGTTCTCACACTTTTCACCGTTTTTCCTAAATCCTGACCCTATATATATATATATGTGTGTATGTGTGCGTGTGTGTGTATCTATACTCTCTCTCTCTCTCTCTCCCTTTAATAAGCACACACTCTCCTACTTTCACCACCACCTGCTACCATCCACCCCTCCTGTCACACCCCCAAAATCCACACGCGGAGTATCACCGCTTGGAGGCGTGACTGGCCAGGATCAAGCCACCAATCATATTGAACATTAGAAGTAATACGTAAAATTCCACCACACAATATGAAAGGTGTTTCAAACCAAAACGTAGTTAAGTGTTTAGCGGAAGCATAATTGTAAAACCCAAAGTAAATATTAAGTATGAAATAAAGTAATGTTTTTAGCATGGCACACACTGCTGTGTCCCACAACGACCGCGCCTCCCTGTGCAAGCTCCATTAGTACCTAACGACCTGCAAGGCATGTAGCAACGAATCAACAACAAAGTTGAGCGAGTTCACAGTTGGTTGTTTAGTTATAGTATTCGTTTCGTAAATTGTATGTTCGTTTTGTAAACCATGTATCGTATTAATTCGTATCGCGGTCTCCCAGACATGTTTGCGAAGATTGGTGGGGGCTTCCCATGTGTTACTAGACCACGCGTATCGACTGCTACGAAAATGTAAGAGGTGCCCTAAATCAATGTCTATCAGCATTGACCCTTTACCCATAGTCCATTAGTACACACCCGTTCGGACGACCCGCTCGCTATCTACTAATGACCCGCTCGCCATAGGCCTCGGCGATTAAGTCGATAAATGAGGGACTTAAAGTGATAGAGTGATGGTCTTATGGTTGTACGTATCCTGTTATATGGGGAATACGCAAGTTTGTAGTTACCGTTCAGTTCTTTAACCCATTCCCAACCCTTGGGAATCCCATGCCTTGGATAGAGTGTGAACTCACCTTGGTTTGCTCGGTATGCTAAGTTATGTGCCCACAATTAATCAGTCAAGTCCTATAGTTATGCACGTATACCCAATCAGTTCAAGTTCGTAATGTTTCTCATACAATCAATATTACAGAGTGTGTTTGGCAATTAACCTCATGCATCACACAACAGTTAATCACATTCATACAATTCATGTTTCACATAATTGAATCTTTCACAGTTTGTTCTAATATGGTTATTCAATAACATATTTGACAGGGTTAACTGGCTTAACAAAGTTAACATACTTAACAAGTTACAGACTAAGCAGAATCAGCATGCTTAACAGAAATAATACACTAACTGAGTTAACAACCCATTAGGGTTACACACTCAACAGAGTTGCATACTTTAACAGAGTCAAATAAAGTTAACAGAGTTAATTGGCTAATGAGGTTAATTAATTAACAGGGTTAGTCAACTTGGCTTAACAGAGTTAACAGAGAGTTTCCTCCTTAACAGAGTTACCCTCTAACATGGTTACAATACATAGGCTAACAGGGTTGATGGGTTTAACGAAGTTAATGATCTTTAACAGAGTTAACATGTTTTAATAGTGTCAATAACTTAATAAGGTTACAAGCTCAAAAGGGGTTCATATACTTAACATACTTAACGGAGTCAACACAACCTAGTTAACATACTTAACACAGTCGGCATGTTTAACAGAGTTATTAGACTTGACATAGTTACTGTGTCACAACACTCACGAAATCTCTTTTTCAGCGAAAACCCCTAGTGGTGAAATAACTGGTTGGAGAAATCTCTTTTGTGGCGAAAACACCTGGGGCGAAATCCCTTTTGTGTTTTCGTCGTGATGGTGATTTCGTCGTGTTGGTGCACGGAATGTCTGTTTACTACGTCTTAGTTGAGTCTTAGGTCTAGATAGGTTAGATTGGAGCTCGGAAATGAAAAGTGTATATTAGAATGTAATTCCGCCCCAAATGACACTTGTGTCATTTGGAGTGGAATCAGGATTTTATGTAAAAATGTTAATTCCGCTCCTAGAGGTCTAAGAAGTTGATTCCGCTCCTGAGGTAATTTGTTGATTCCGCTCCTGTGATTCCGCTCCTAGGTGATTCCACTCGTAATGAACATGTCAGTTGGGGTGGAATCAGATTCCAATCCTAATCAACATGTCGTTTGGGGTGGAATCAGATCTACTATAAATAGGTGAGTGTTGATATCATTTGTAACAGTTGGAGCGGAATTAGGTCATTGCTTAGGTGTCGGAACTCTGTCAAAATTGTATTCAAAAAGCAATAAAAGTGAAGAAAATTGAAAGGATAAGCTGTGTAACTTCGTGTATACTGATTCCGCCTTTATACATGAAGATGAACATTCTCAACTGACTTTTCGGGGTCGCAAAACGGTCCAACAAGTGGTATCAGAGCTCAGGACGAGGAGTTCATGCCATAGCAGCTTGATTCTACCAGAATTTCTCACTTCTACTCACTTCTTTTTATACTTTTCTGATTTGAACAAGTTCCAACGGTCGGAATGAATTGATTTTCGAGTATTGTATGTAAAACATAGTGTTAATAAACCCTAGAAAGAATCAGGTTAAAATTCGGAGTAAAAATGGTAAAAACAACCTAAAAACCTGATTCCGCTCGTAACAATCTTGCTGATTTCGCCCTAAAAGTTAATTCCACTCGAAAATTAATTGTTGATTCCGCTCCTAGAAACATAAAAGTCTGATTCCGCTCGTAATATTTTTCTGATTCCACCCCTAAAGACATTTTTCTGATTCCACCCCTAAAGACATTTTTCTGATTCCACCCCTAATTACAAATTTGTGATTCCACTCCAAATTGCAAATTTGTGATTCCACTCCTAATTGCAAATTTGTGATTCCACTCTAAAGCTGATTTCGCTCGAACTTACTGTGTTTCAAAACTTTGAAAAATTTTCTAAGTGATTGCTGATTTTTTTCAGGAACGTACAAGATGGATGAAATAAAACCTTTCAAAGATACAAGAACAGAAGAACAAAAATTAGCATACAGAAAACAGAGAGCTCACTGGAAGATGATGCGTATTTCTCGTATCTATCTGGAAGCAAGGAGAGCGAATAGATGGGATCCGGACAGAGAGTGTTATCTTGATGAAGATGGAAACATTGCTATTGATGATAAAACTCTTAGTGAGGAAGCTCTAGTTAAATGTTTTGCTGAAGAAGAAGAAGCTTTACAGAGAAAATGGTGGGGAGGTGAAAAAGAAAAAGAAAAAGATGAAACTTTAAACGACAATGAAGCAAATTCTAGTAATGCTGGTGATCATAATGATGAAGTTGCTACTGGTAATCAGTTGGCAGTGAATGATGATCAAGAAACTAAGAACATGCCAATATTTGATCATGGTGATTCAGATACTGAGGAGGAGCAGATTTCAAGTCAAACAAAATGTGAAGTTATGAAAGAAGCTGTTACGGAAAAACAGCAGGTTCTTGAAGAAGTAATTTCCGAGAAAGAAGAATCCAAGAAGAATGGATCTTCAAGTTCTAAAATTGTGTGTTCGAAATGCGAAAAATCAGAAGCAGACAATGTGAAACTCTTAAAGGATGTGGAGAGTTTAACATTGAAAATCAAAAGCTTGAAGGATGAGAAAGAATCTGATAATAAACAGATTCTTGAAATGCGAGAAATTTGTGAGAGATTGAAGTCTGAAAATGTCAAACTGCTTAGTGATGTGAACAGTTTGACAGCAGAAAACAAAAATTTAAAAGAAAAAGTTGAAAATTTTGAATATGAAAAATTAAAATTTGAAAAAGATTTTCAAAGTCAAATAAAGGTTTTAGAAGATGAAAAATCTGTCATTTTTAAAAATAATCTTGAAAAACAGATTGAAATAAATTCTCATCTTCAGAAAATCATTCGGCTTGAAAATGAACCTGAAATTGCTCGAAATAAAATTAACGAGCTTGAGAATAAATTGAAAGGTTTTGTGAATTCTACATCACATGTTTGTCCAAAACCTATCAATTCTGTTCCAATAAGTGACGATGTCACAAATTTTGACAAAGTCAAAATTGAAGATTGTGATGACAAAGCTGATGATGAAATAGAAAAAGAAAAGAAAAGAAAAATATTTTTAGATTTACAAGAAAAAATTAAAAATACTGTTTTGCAATCTACTGAAACAGGTGAATGTTCTAAACAAAAACCTGTTAAGAAGAATGCAGAACAGAAACAAAAAGATAAAAATTTGAAAAATCCTAAAAGTGAAAATAAAAGCTCATCAGTTAAGTCATCCAATCATTATAGAAAATCACAAAAATCTAAAAATGAAAACTCACAAAATGTTGGTAATAAGTGGTGCAGGTTTGACCACAGTGCTTTAAAGCCAAAACCAGTTTTCAAGAAGAGTGATGATTACCACAAAGCCAGACAATGTTATGATCTAAGCATATGGTGTGAAAGTGGTGAATGCTACGATAACAGAGTGCGCTACACCTGTGGTGTGAGAGGACACATTGCTGTTAACTGCCAGAATTGGAATTATGAAACAAGAAGATGCTATAATTGTCAAATCAGAGGACATATTGCAAGAGATTGCCCAAGGAGGTCAATGGGAAGATCGAGGGTTGAATCTCAAAGAATGGCAAAGAAACTAGTCAACGTCAAGCCCAAAGAACAGAAGGTTCAAGAACCTAAAGTTCAAGAAAAGAAAGTTAAACTTTCACAGGGGCAGAAAGACAGACTGCGAAAGAAAAGGAAGAAGGCGAGAGAGTATCTCGAGAAAATTTTGTCTTCGGGTTCACCGGACAGATTAAATAAAAGTTCTGATGAATCAACTCACTCGACTGCAAAGCCAAGTAAATTGAATTCTTCAGATGCAAATCTGAGGACAAAAGAGAAAAAGGAGAAGAAGAAAATGGTTGGCGATGAATCTGATGTGTCAAAGTCAGACAAGCAACCATCAGGCAATGAATCTGACAGGTCAAAGTCAGACAAGCCATGTGCAGGCAATGATTCTGGTTCATCAAAGCCAGAGAAGCCTAGTGTTGAGGTAAAAAAGGAGAATTCGGGTTTAACAAGGGATGATGCAAATTATCCACCATTGTTGAACAAGAATTCAAAATCACCCAAGGCTGGTCAGGCTTGGGTGAATCTTTTCAAATAGAAAAACCTGACTTGCCGGAGTTTCCAGGTTGGTAAGTGTGAAGCAGGTATCGGCATCTTTCTTGAGAAATTCACAGGATGGTAACTGTGATTTTTCGTCTTACATGTGGTAAATCAGGGACATTAAGTTGTACTTGATTTCCTACAAGTGTTTGTGTTGATAGAATCTTGAACTGTTAAATCTTTCAAAATGGTTAAAGGAGAACAAAGTGATGAAGTAATCCCCTAACCAACAAGTGGTTTGTTAATTCAACAAAACTAATTTTCCGGAAAAACCATTTGATTAAAACAAACTTAAGTGTTTTGAAATCATAATGGGAAAATAGTTTGTTGACAGGGGGAGTTCTGATTGTTTAGGCCAGGTGAATGGCGAATTGAAGCGATTTAATATCAGTTTGTCACATTTCTTGTACAGTTTGTTTCAAATTTTCCCAGAAAATCAAAATTGAAACATATTTTGATTTTAGGGGGAGAAATTTTTTTTAAAAAAATAGAAAATTTGAAAATGCCAAAAACATTGAAAAAGTAAAAATGTGTTTTGTTGTAAAAAAGAGGAAATGATAGTAAATCAGTGAACTATCATAGCATGCTAAAGATATGAAATGTCAAAAGTGATAAACGGTCTCACTGATGATATGCCAGTAGGTTTTTGCACATTTAGTAGATTGTGACGAGATATAAACCTAAATTCAAACTTGCTTATATCGTGGGTAACATCTCTCGGATATATGGGTAACCCCCGAAATCTTGTTTGAAAGGTTCCTTTTTCTGATATACTAGGTCTTTATACTCAGTGATATCTGGGGTATTATTCCGGGACTTCTGCTGAACGGTAGTTCTGACCTAGTCCTCGAATAATACTTTCCGCAAATGCTTGAAACATAGCATCACCCTCAGTATCAATGATAAGACAATAAAATTGCTTAGCAATGCTGTTGTAAAAAAGATCTTCTAAAGGGGACACACCCACAAGTTGAGTCATGATCTCTCTGCTGAACGATGGTTCTGACCTGAGCTCTCATGATTCTTCATAAATTATTAACCCTTACAGATATCATTTGTGTTATAATTTCATGTAAGACTGAATATTGGGATCTGGATACGGGAGTATATTCTGAGGTGGGATACGCGATTAAGTTTAAGTATCTAAGACATTAAACTCGTATCTCGAAGCAGTTGAACTTTGTGTGAAAATTTAGATGGACCAGTATACTGACCATCGAGGTGAATCGTTTAGAACTTAAAATGATTAAAGCTTAACGGTGCTAGTGATTGGTCTCATAAACTGATATGATCCTCTTACACAAACTCACAAAAATATTGTTTGTATATATTTCTTTACTGCATTTTTTTAACTCAAAATCCAAAAAGATTTTAGTATGTTTTAGCATAAAGTTTTGAAAAATACAAAAAGATTTTCGACAACTGATGTTGGAAAGCGGATTTTCAAAATTCCAAGTGCTAAACATGATGAATTGGGTTGGGAGAGTTTGTTGAAAACTTTGAATGTCATATACAAATGTTTTGAAAGATTGTGTGGTTAGTTTATCAAGGTCATTTATTTGAACTTGATGTAACTAGTATGAGTGATTGTATTAATGATGTCTACCAGTAAGTTTATTAAATTCAAATGTTATAAATTTGTGAAACTTATGGTGAGGTAGAGGATGTGCAGGGTAACAGGTTTTGGACTTCATCATTCCCATGGAAGTTAAATGTCAAAACTTGAACCAGATCAACAACTCAGATTCTAGCATATTGAGAGGGGGAGTCTGTGAAAGGGGGAGTCTGGATCAATGATCAAAGGGAATGCTGGAGATGAAGTTAGGAAGTGAATCTGAACCTGTGAACCTGTGAAGATAGAGTGTTTATGATGAAGACAGAGAGTTGGAGAAAAGACCAAGACTGAAGACTCAAGGCCAAAGACTTCGTCAACATCCAAGGGGGAGTCTGTTGGTGCACGGAATGTCTGTTTACTACGTCTTAGTTGAGTCTTAGGTCTAGATAGGTCAGATTGGAGCTCGGAAATGAAAAGTGTATATTAGAATGTAATTCCGCCCCAAATGACACTTGTGTCATTTGGAGTGGAATCAGGATTTTATGTAAAAATGTTAATTCCGCTCCTAGAGGTCTAAGAAGTTGATTCCGCTCCTGAGGTAATTTGTTGATTCCGCTCCTGTGATTCCGCTCCTAGGTGATTCCACTCGTAATGAACATGTCAGTTGGGGTGGAATCAGATTCCACTCCTAATCAACATGTCGTTTGGGGTGGAATCAGATCTACTATAAATAGGTGAGTGTTGATATCATTTGTAACAGTTGGAGCGGAATTAGGTCATTGCTTAGGTGTCGGAACTCTGTCAAAATTGTATTCAAAAAGCAATAAAAGTGAAGAAAATTGAAAGGATAAGCTGTGTAACTTCGTGTATACTGATTCCGCCTTTATACATGAAGATGAACGTTCTCAACTGACTTTTCGGGGTCGCAAAACGGTCCAACACGTCGAATAGTGTTTTCGTCGGTTACATTCTCATCATCAATGTCCGTTACGTGCAATGGCAACCCTAATTATCTCAATCAGTTCTGCCTACTATGACAAGCAGTCGATCATAACTTCTCAATCATTAATACAATCCTAATCAACATCCATGTGACATGTATACAACATCATCATTCAGTTCAGCAACTAAGCATATCAACATATATCATCCACTCAAATAGCACAACATATTGTATAATCGAATACTATTGGCATGTTAATCTGTTTTCAAATCCATATCACATTAATACCATTCAAACCTTTCAATACTATGCATTCGATCCTAACAATCCTGCTCAACATGTTTCGCATGTAGTTACATAATCAATTAAATCAAGTATGTTGAAATCAGAAACAAAACGTGTAAATCACTAACCCAAGCAGAAGAGACAATAAATCGATCAATGTATGAGGCTCGAGTGGCTCACGGCTGCCGTTGGGTCTCAAAGGAGAGCGAGAGAGAATGAGAGGTGATTAGGGTTTTTCTAATTGCTATTCTCGCGTACAGGCTAAGAATAAACATTTTAACTAAACACTACTGGGCCAAAGCCCATTTGGTTTTCGCCGGCCTTATAGTGGACGAAAACACATGAGGTGTTTTCGGTCATGGAGTGTTTTCGTAGGGTAGGGGTCTTCGACACAAGATCCATGTTTTACTGATTATACAAATCATATTATCAATACACTATGTATATATATGTATCACCTACACACTTGTAAGGCACATCATGTATATAAAACAAAACACACTTTGCAAATAAGTACTAGGTTAAGTCGAATAGAGACCTTGAAAACTCAGGTTTTCACACCTCCACCACCGCACCACCCCCACTAGTGCCTCACAAAACCACAAGACATGTACACAGAATCAAAATGACCTTCCTAACTTCCTTTTGATCTGACTGAATAAAAAACCATATAAATTTCACATCATTAGCAAAGCCAAAATTTCATAAAATATACCAATTGAATTCTAAGCAGAAATCATGAAAAGGTATTAGACTTAAACCCAAGAATGAATATGACTAAGGTGGTGTTTGTTTTTTCAGATGCAAAAGGCCTGTAGTCTGCAGACCACATCTGCAAACGTCTGCACGAGAAGAGGTGGACCAAATGTCTGCGGAGTGTAATAGAAAGAGTGTTTGATTATCTCACATCTTTACTCCATATCTGCAAACTTTTTTCTTCATCGGTTTACATCCGTAACAAATCGAAAAGTGTTCGTATTACGGTTTATTCAAACATCACATTGAATTCAGATCTAAAATGTTTGAACAGGTCTGAATCGAAAGATGCAGATCTTTGAACTTTTCGTTCAGATTCAGATTGTTAAAAAGATCGAAGTTCAGACCTGTTCTACGCTGTATAAAAGTTGTAATCTTAATTGAAGTTGTAATCTGAATCAAAAGTTCAGATCGAAGTTGCAGGTCTGAATCGAAGTTGTAATATGAGTTGTATCGGAGTTGTAATCTGAATCGAAAGTTCAGATCGAAGTTGCATGTCTGAATCGAAGAAAAAAACAAAGATAGAACAAGGAATCGAATTTGAGTTGTTTTGAGATTAGGAGGAGAGGGGTGGAAAGAGGGTTGGAAGAGGTGAGAAGACATTGGACCATGTCTGCATAGGGAAGAGGACGCGCAGAGGTTTAAAGACATTTTTAATAAAATGTCTTCTAAAAAACAAACGGTCTGCAGAGCTAAACGTCTGCGCGGCGCAGACATAAGAGGTCAGAAGAGGTTTTTCTGAAAAACAAACACCCCCTAAGTTGTTGAATCGGAGATCTGAAGGGATTAGAACCGGATGCGACGATGATGATTAAGAGGATTTTGTCAGCCATTAGATCTGTGAATCGGTGGAGTTGATGATGATGGATTGGTGATTAGTTGTAGGCAGGGTGGAGGCGGTGGCGGCGTGACGAAACCAGATCTGTAACAACTAGATCTTTTGTGATGACAGTGGTGCAGGTTGTGTTGTTGGGGTCATGTTATACGTGGTGGCTGGTGGTGGTAAAGTGAAGGCGGTGAACCGCGGTGGAGGTGGAACCGGATATCAGCGGCCATCAACCTTGAGATGGCCTAAATTGAAGGTGTGAGATGCTAGCAGGATGTGTAATTTGATGATTTGTTAATGAAAATGGTTGAAATATAGGTGAAGTGAACGCTGATAATGGTGTACATAGAGAAATAGAGTGTGTTTGATATACAAGTATAGTAATATATAATTCATTTTTTTGTATTAAATTTATTAAAATAGTTTTGTTAAATTAATGGGTAAAATGAAAAATTTGTCTTTCACTAAATGCTTAAAATTATCTGAGTTAGACTCAAAGGACATAACGTGTAAGATTTTGAAGCATTAAGTATAAAATCCGTCAATTTTAAAAATAACGGGCACCGCCTGAAATTTGGTATAAAAATAAAGGACAAAACTTTTCATTAAAAAATAACATCGTGTTTAGTGCTGGTTTAAAAAACCAAGTTACACTATAATTATTTTAATTACTTTAAACCAATAAAAAGTATAATTATTGTTAAAAAAAATAAACCCAAATAAAAATAAAAGTTTTTTATATTTAATAAAGCTCTCTCAGTATCCTTACCTCACACTTCGAACTCCACAAACCACATCTCTTCTGTATCTCTTCCCATCTTGCATCTATTCTACTTCGCTCATTTGTAAACTCCACAAGCTACAGCATCTCTTCCCACCTTGAATCTATTCCACTTCCCCCACTTGTATATTCATATCTAGCATTGATCCACCACCATTCAAATTTTTATGGTGATGATATTGGTACACTATACAATTTTATTAGCAGAGCCGGCTCTTGAGTGGGCGGGGATGATCACCAGCCATAGGACATTTATAAATAGAAGACCTATATAATGTAGGACATCCGTTCACAAAATAAATAAAATAATGATTTTATTAATCAATTTTATAATTACAACTCATAGGAAGAATAGAAGCAAACTGAAGAGAATACAGTACAACAAAAGTAAACTAAACTATAAACAGATTACAATGGAAATATAAGGAAAAACATAAATAATGGTGACTGATGCACGTGAAGATCACGCTTAAAACAGATTTCGGGCCACCCAGGTGAACCCGTCTGTTTCCTAGGGTACAACAGCCTAAGCAGGTTGTACTGCCGGGATTAGCCTAGAACCTGAAAAAAAATACCTAAAACAAGAGTGCGTAGATATTCAAAATTAGGGAATTCGTTTGAAGCTGTGTATGTGATATGAACCATACGATTTTCAGTGTGTGTCTAAAACAAAGCACAAAGCTTTGTATTTATACTGATTAGAATTCAAAAATGATAACTGAATATTGAATGCACCATTCAATAAAATCAATTCTCAAATTCAATAGCACAATGAATTCTGAAACCTATAAAAATAAGTGCAAAGTGCGCCCATCGCCCTCGTCCCGGTCTCGGGCGCGTGTCGGGTGCTTCGCACCCTCCTGGCTACCACTGGGTGTGAGTTGTCATACAAGAATACATTCGTGTATATAATTCTAATTATAAATCCACAAAAAATTTATCTTTCCACATATGTGGGACAAGCTCAATTTCCCACATGTTTATGGTTCCAACACACAAACTTAATGCACAAGATCTCTCATTCATCTTGGCTTAATTATTAAATAATCATTATATTAACTCATAATATAATATTATTTATAAAATTTCCAATATATAAAACATATACTTATATCTTAATCCCTTTAAAACTATCAATATTAAAATTTATAAATTAAACCTATTAGCCCAATACTCATTTTAGTTTCAAAAAAGTGTAAATTACAAAGTTCGTCCTTTATGTATGTCATTTATTACAAAGTATGTCCTTTATCTTTAAAAGCTCAGAAAACATACTTAATGTTTGCAAACCCTTGTGTGTTATGTCCTTTAGCCCTAACTTAGTTAGTTTTCATGGTTAAATCTGATAAAGTGGACCCCATATGAGGGTATTTTGGTCATTCTACTGTGTATATATATATATATATATGTATGTAGCAGACACTTAAATCCTTTCTGTATCTCAACTATCTTCCTCGAAAGCTACCTGCTACCCTACCATCACCCACCTGCCGCTGCCGTTGCCACCACTTCCTACCCCCATCCACCACCCACATTTCCCACCGCACCACCCCTACCATCCTCTCCACCGCACCACCACACCACCACACCACCTGACCTGACCTGACCTAACCAGAACCATCAACCTCTCCCACCAGCCACCACCTCCACTATCGCCTAACAATCAGCCTCCACCTCCACCTCCACCATCGCCTAGCACCACCGCCTATGCCTTTAAAACCCCAACCCTAACCACCACCTCCAACTCTTTGTTCGATTGTTCAGATCTAACATGTTCGAGTTTCAAGATGTGGCTGAAAAAATGATGATTTGGGGGTAGATAACGAATAAATCGACGGCTTGGGATCTGGCAGATCGATGGTGAGAAGGTTTCGTTTCAGCAGCCGGAGAGGCGGCGCGTGACGTTTGGGTGGTGCGTGACCATATCTGTTAATACTCTGTTTTTTTTTTTTTTTTGTCAAATTGTGGTGGTTTTGTGGTTTTAAGAATGGGTAAGATTGTGTATAATGTGGGCATATTATAGTGAGGATTTATAGATATGGAACTAAATACATTTGAACCGATTGTGTATCTTGGAACTGGTTTGGTGAATTCTGTAAGCGATAATGGAGATTTGTAGAGACAAAATTAAACACATTTGGAATGAGGTAGGAGGAGTTGGGCGGTGGTGCTTCATCGGAGGAGTTGGGCGGGTATGAATGGACTCGCGACGGGGATGAGGAAAACCACCGGGTTTCAGATGCAACGGGCCGCAATAGACCCAGAGCTGTGAAATTCAAAGGGTTTAAGGAATACGAAGGCCACAGTCGGTGTTATGTAAACCGCCATTGCCACCACCATTGCATCCTCCAACTCATCTCCACCCATCACGTGTAGATCTGAATCTCACCTTCAAATACATTAATGAATCCGAACAGAGGAGAGAAATCGTGGGGTGATATTAGTTCAGTTTCATACCTGCGGTGGTGTTATGACGGTGTTGATGTTAGGGCGGCACTACGGCAGTGGTGCTATGGCGGCGGTGGTGGTGGTGGTGGTGGTGGTACTATGATAGAGTGAAGGCACCAGGAGTTATAGAGAGAGGGAGAGAGAGAGAGAGACAAGGTAGAGAGAGGATATTTAAGTCTGTCTAAATATAGTTTTTGTTTTTTTTTATAATTGTTTATTTTAGTAATTAGAGTAAAATGTCTAAAATACCCTCATGTAGGATCCACCTGGTCAGATTTAACTATAAAAACTAACTCAGTTAGGGCTAAAGGACATAACACGCAAGGGTTTGCAAACATTAAGTATGTTTTCTGAGCTTATTAAAGATAAAGGACATACTTTGTAATAAATGACATACATAAAGGACGAACTTTGTAATTTACTCTTCAAAAAATAATAATAATAACAATGAATGGCAAAAAAAAAAGTTTATATCATCTGTTTCGCTAAGGCTTAAGTGACATGTTTTTCTAGACTTAGGGGCTGTTTGGTAGCATCTGAATGACATTAAGAGGCTACCTCTTAATGAAATCATTTAAAAGTTTAACAAAGATAGTGTAGAAGAATGTGACATGTGATGGTTTACCATTCAGATGTTACCTCTTATCCAGTCAGATATAAGGTTACCTCTTATTCATTCAGACATAAGGCCACAAATGATTTCATTAAGAGACAGCATCTGAATGGATTAAGATGCTACCAAACAGCCCCTTAGATATGACACCTTAATTCTCAAAACCCCGACACTACTTATTGAGACATCCTTTCCCAATCTCTCTCTTTCTATATTTGCGTGTATATATATAGGGAGAGAAAGAGTGGAGGGTGTACAAATATCAACACCCTTTTTTAACAACAATTACAATATTTTCTAAATTATTTTCTAAGTAAAATAGTAAATACATCAAAACTTGTACCATGTTATATTTGAACTACTAACCTTTCGCTTGTGGATTACACCACATAGATGTCCCCTTAAGAACCACCACCACCACCACCATTCATCTACAGATCCGTCATTGTTTGTTCCAACACCCCCAAAATCATGGGATCGACAACCGCCACTTTCATCTCTATATCCGCTACAGCGCTACTCCTGTTCATGATCTAGCGTCTCTTTGTAGATCTAGGGCAGGCAACACCAATACAATAGAAAAGTAACGTAACCGGCTGGCCGAACCAGACCGATGAAGTGTTGTTAAAACTATGGAACAAAGCTAAACCAATTTACTATAACACATTAACCTTCCATTCCACCAAACAAATTTAATAAAGAAAGAAACATGGTACATGATATCTCCACCAAACAAATTTAATAAAGAAAGAAACATAGTACATGATATGAAATTATTACAAAAAAGCTAACATAAATGTAATGACTGGTGACATTACGTCATCATAAAAGTAAAGTATGGTAAAACATATATAATACAGTAATAAAAATAAGAAAAGTTATTATTCGAATTCCGCCTCCTTGTGGGTCTCAATGACAACATCACTTGTAGGGTATGCCATACACGTCATGACCCATCCTGCGGCCATCTGGTCATCGTCAAGGTAGCTCTGCTCGGATTGGTCAACAGTCCCGGAGACGAGTTTTCCGACACAGGAGGAGCAAGAACCGTTCCTGCATGAGTATGGCAGGTCCACACCTTCTTCCTCTGCATGGTCAAGGATGAAGACGTCATCAGGGATTTCTAACTCTGTCTTCCCTTCTGGCGTGATCAGGGTCACCTTGTAGCACGCCATCATCCTCACTCCGCCACGGCTGCCGCTGCCGGAGTTCACTTTCAGGCCGAATAGGGTGGAGGTTTTGGCGGTGGTGGGTTGGTGACGGTGGAGGAGGGAGGTGCTGGTGGGCATGATGCCGGTCAGGGAGGCGGTTGCTGATGCCATAATGGTGCTTGGAGATGAGAGGGTAGGAAGGAAAAAAGAAAACAAGGTGTGGTGTGGGTATGAATGAGTATGAGATGAGAGGGGATGATGAGGCTTGTGGAAATAGTGTGTTCTATGGATGAGATATTTGCCACTTGTCAAGATTTTGTGGTGTGTTCTATCTTGTTATCACCGTATATGGTTCACTTCCTATGGTTGGTTTTCACTAGTTGTATATCTATTAATTTCATATATATTATGTGATATATGGAATTTGAATAGTGTGCACTTTTTTTGTATGTGGTTCTGGTTTTGTTAGTACACTTGTTGCAAACTTTTGTGCACGTCATAGGATCACAAATATACTAGATGGTTGCAAGTTGAGATGACCTAGATCTACAAACTTTTGTGCACGTCATATGAGTATGAGATGAGAGGGGATGATGAGGCTTTGATACTGGTTTGGAATGTATATTACTTATCACAATGATACGAGCATAATTCGGATCATAAGTCATTTAAAGATGTAGTTGCAGAAAACAAAACTATATATAACTGAGAAAGTCAATTTGTAAAATAACTAATTAAGATTTAAGGGAGAAAAAATGAGCCAAACATGAGGGAGCAGGCTCGAGCATGCGTCTCCAATTTCACAAAAATAGTTCACCAGTTGGGGTTGGGGTTTGGTATATATAGATAACTAATGCTAATTCTCCTAAACTTCGCGGATTTAACAAAACAATATGTTTTCGAGGTATTGACAAAGGACATTATATGTTTATAATGAACATATATAAATTCTTTAAAAGAAATTCTTATGGAATACATAAAGTTCATAAAGTAAATAAAACAATCCATGTATTATGGGCTAAATGAGAATGACAGGTTGTTTGGTTGCATTGCTTCGGTTAGTAGAAATGTTGATAGGTCAGTTATAAAAAAATGTATAAATTATATTATTAATAACTTTTAGTTTTCAATTTTTATTTGTAGTATGTAAATGCTAAATATGAAATTATTGCTGAAAGCTTCATCCTAGTGAACCAATAATGGAAAAGAATATAATGACACTTTATATCATGTTAATCTTTCTAACACCAACTTATATCTCAAATTTTGTTGCTTAAAAAATAGCCATAACCATTTGGAAGATGTTGCTCGATCTTAACAAAATAAACAAACATAAATATATTAACATAAGTTATCATAAAACATTAACAAACATGAATATGTCTTTAGTTCAAACAACTTATCATTACAATATTAAGTATCTTGATAGAACCATTCATTTGTTCTCTTCTTTATTATATAAACTCACATATACAAACACAACTTACCTTTTGGTTTGCTGCTATTCAAGTTATCTTGTTTTGTATATCAACTTTACCTCCTGCAAACAACTTAGTGTAGATTTGTTGATTAAAGTCATTAAGTGGAACAATAATCCACATGTCTTGAAGACGCAAAATAGACAATATGTAACGTGAAATCACATGGATATACTAAGAGACTTAGATACACCCGGGATATTGCTTTTCCTTCTACAAACAAAAAAGAATTTTGATGCGCCTACAAATTCTATGATAACAAAATCCATGGTAATATTTTCTCTAAGCAAGCAAAAATTCTTGTGATGATGTATAAGTGCAATTAAAAATTTGTAGTGTTAACCTTTAAAAATAATCCACCCATGTCATCGAACATGGCTTAAATATTATCAGAAGCATGTTGATGTTGTGTCACACCCTAAAAACATCGCAACGGAAATACAAACTTGGCGGTGACGGAGGTTGGTACCCATAAATGTCTTAGTGGTTGATGCAATATTTTATGTTGGACATTTGGGTTATTTTAAAACATAAGTTTTAAGTTTCCACGTTCATCACAACCACGTCATAGTTGTTTGACCCTTAGGGGTCTTATTACACACGGTCCTAAAAGTAGTTTAAAAGTGTCCAAACAGTATTTAATTACAATCGCGTCACACAACCACAAGACAACACAAGCCAAAATCCCCGAAACCGAACTCATGTACCTGAAGAACACGTAAAAATCAAGTGTCAACACAATGACGGGTGAATTCACATATCCAAATTCGTAACAATTTGTATAAGGAAAACTTTCTTATTATAGATTTATAAATGTCAAAACATCCATATATGTTTAAGAAAGTTAGTTTTATTTCCTTCGTAAAATCCGTGGGTGTTTCATCCAAAATGGTTTATTTTAAAAAAATATCACCGATGAAAATTTATACCCATGGTTCCAATATTAAATTTCATCAATCTTTATGTTTCGTAAGTTTGCAAGACGTTACGAGCTATATATTACGGTTGAGGTTCTAATCAATACTAGGCAAGTATAGAATCAAATTCGCCGCTATATGAACCGGAGCTACCAGTCACGACGGGGTTGTCAACCTGATAGATTTATCAACAATTCCACGTGTGCAATACCTAATGATTAAAAATAGCATATATGCATCTGTCGTGCCCTCCTCAAATGCATAAATATATATAACTTACTAGATAACAATTTAATATCTAATGTTGTACAAATTTCTGTTGTCCCCCATGCAATGTAAGCCTCACTGCCGCTTACACTCTTGAGACCCGGTACACTTGTCCCAACCGAAATTCAAAATATTAATTTCTCACGATCGTTTTACCCAAAACATGGTAATCTTTCCCCGTTTCTTCCAGAAACATATTTATATCAATTAAATCTCGTTTTCCTTGAAAACATATTTATATCAATCAAATCCATGTTTTTCCATAAAACATATCATATCATTCAAAATTCATATTTTCCACGAAAGTATACTTTTAAATAATTCAAAGCATATTTTATACAAAAAAGTATACTTATCCTTTTTAACGACATGTTCTTCCCCCAAAACAGTACATAAAACTGTAAAAAGAGGGGCTTAGTGATACTCACCTTTTGGTGCGTTTTTATTATCGCAATCCCTCAAATTGAATCTACATATCCTAATTTAAATAGGAGTGATTTTAATAACCAATTGTTTTACAAATAGCTAAGTTTCGATCCAATACTTAAAATTTTCACATAACTTTGAGATTTTCTCGAAAAGTCTTTATTTTGATTATGTTGGCGTATTTATATTAAGATTTTTCGCGACTTGAACAATTTGTTGGTGACCCTCCTTATGTTACATCCGTTATCACACCCGTTTATAAGCAATATATCTACGATTTGCGCTTCGTAATATATTTATGGTTCACTTGTCAAGATTTTGTGGTGTGTTCTATCTTGTTATCACCGTATATGGTTCACTTCTTCTGGTTGGTTTTCACTAGTTGTATATCTATTAATTTCATATATATATATATATAGAGGCCGGTTATCATACAATATTCCTAATCCTACATTACGTACGCTATAACCATGGCCGTCGGATCATCTCAAATCACCCCCGTGTTTACCTATTAAATTAATCAAATAAAGATAAATATATGTAACCGCCAAGGTTAAAATCGTCAATTACGAAATAAAAAACCATGTTAATCAGCAAACAAAACCTCGAAATCAAAACGTAAGAATCTTAATCAAAACGGTAATCGAAAAAATAACAATTACTCAAAAATTGATCGATTCCTATTCACCATATCCTGCTGCGAATTGAACTTCTGATGAATTTGGAAATTCAGACATGAAACAAATCGATAGACCGACAATCGAAGAAGATGATGCATTGTGAAAATCAAAAATAAGAATATGCGAAATACATAATAAAACATGCGAAAAAGACAATTCAGACAAAAAAGAAAGGGTCTGTTTTTTGTAAAGTATGCGAATTCATGTAACATATATGCGAAAACACTTAGGGTTTAATATAATGTGCGAATTCATGGTTTAATGCATGCGATTTCGCATGTTTTTTAAGACATGCGAAATTGTTAGGTTACACATGCGATTATGAATAAAACACTAACAAATACTTCCAAATTACTTTGTCATAAAAATACAAAAAAAAAATCGAATCTTAAAACTAAAATAGTAGTATTTTATATAAAAAAAACTTAATTTATTACCGATGTGACTGTAAATTGACATGTAATGATCAATTTTACAATAATTACTACTGAAACTTACCACCCTATCTACATAATAAATTAACAATATTAATATAAAAAACCTAGATATAACTACCTTCTATATTAAGTAATACATAGAAGACGAAAAAACACACACACAAAACAGACAAACAAAAATGGCATCTGATGATTCAGAACAAATCAAAAACATTGCAATCAAAGAGCTATTGTCAACTCGCACGTTGACAGAACTAAGCACTGATATCAACTCTTCTCATCTGGTTCTTGATGTGTAGGGTAAAATTCTTGAACAAATCAAGAAAAATCAAGATTTATGGGAACGCCTACTTCAAGAACCACCATCAAGCTTCAAGGACAGAGCTTTGGAGCACATAAAGGAGCAATCTAGAGCTGATGACTTAGCTTTCTCTTTCCTGACAGATGCTCTAAACACTGTGAAGGAGAAGATGGAGTTCAGCTCATCTGAACGTGATAAAATCTTTTCTTCAAGTAACTAAATTATCTTTTTAATCCTTTTGTGGTTGTGGCTGTGTTAGACAATAACAATTATTTAATATTTTGGGTATGTATTTAGGTATGAATTTAGAACACATATTATGCTTGCTTATAAAAATATTAAATCGCATGAATGATATTGCCATGTTTGTAACAGAAAAAACTAGGGATGGCAATGGGACGGGTATGGGGCGGGTATACCTAATCCCAACCCCATACCCGGTTACAAAAAAAGGTCCCATACCCGGCCCAAAACCCATCGGGTATGGGACGGGTAATTACCCATCGGGTGTCGGGCATACCCACGGGTTTCGGGTATGCTTGCGGGTTTCGGGTATCGGGCATAACCATCGGATATCAACGAGTAAAAATCAATGTATGCTGAGTTTGAAACCAATACAAAAGTCTGGAACGTGATAAAAATCATAGGCTAGTAGGCTACTACCATCAATTAGAGTTCATTTTTAAACCAATACATATTGAAAAGAAGCTACGGTAATACTTTAATCAATACACATTCAAAAGAACAAAAACAATTATGTAATTCTGATAGAAAAGCCTAATATATATTCAAGTCAAATAGGTGCATCCTTATCCTCCATTTCAGTTTCAGTAGTTTGTTTTCACCAAAAAAGACCACATCAGCCAAGAACTTTGTCCACCTGCTGATTCTCTTTTGGGATTTGGGGGTAACTATTAACTAAGGTAAGTAAATATATATCTATAATAGGGCGGGAATTACTTTTTTTAGGATTTGTGACTAAATACATAATACATTATAACTTATAAAAAAAATTACATATTTATATGGAGTATGTTAACGGGTTAACAGGTATATAGAATCGGGTAAACGGGTATATATAATCGGGTAATTGGGTCGGGTAAACGGGTATAACACCAAATCTCATACCCGTCCCAAATTTTTAAAACAAATCCCATACCCGGTTACCCGACCCCATACCCGTCCCGTATGTTTCGGGTATCGGGTTTTCCCATCGGGTTCGGGTTTTGTTGCCATCCCTAGAAAAAATAATATAACTCAAAAAATCGCATGTAATAAAAGTGAAATCGCATGTAAGAATTACTATACAATGAATCATATAAAATCGCATTTGTATACACTAAAAATCGCATGTGAAAAAGATATAAACAGAAGAATATAAATCGCATGTACTACGTATAATTCGCATGTCTATATATAAAAAACTACTCATCCTCATCATCTTCTGAAACCTCCTCCCACTGATCTTCTTCTTCAGATCCATCATCACTACTGTAAAATTTGGATCAAGTTGCTTGGTTATATGACTCTGATCCACTCTCTCTTTGAGCTGCATCATTTGATCCCTCACTAAAACAAGTTGATCGAGGTCGGAAATCAAATTGCTAACCAAATACTCCCCTGTGTGGATGATTTCACGAGCAATCCGTTTAGCCTTGTGTTGCACATCCTTGCCACCCACATTTAAATTGTACTTCACATTTAACTCATTCGGCACCACATCCTTCGTGCATCTCTTCATAACATACTTGTTTGGTATTTCTTTAACACCAAACATCTTGAAAAGGAAATAGATGTGTTTGCAAAGCAGCCCATACTGCTCAAAACGCAAACAGCTACATTGTGCAGTTACATCATTTTCAAGGTTCTTGAACCACACCTAGGAAAAACCAACAAATATATATATATATATATATATATATATATATATATATATATTCAAAATTAAAATCGCATGTGTAAGATATCAATTTCGCACGACTTAAAAAACATGTAAATGAATAAATTTTAAAATCGCATGTGTAAAATAACAAATTCGCATGTCTTAAAAACATGTAAAGGAATAACTTTTAAAATCGCATATTGCAAGATCATGATTGAAATAAATATGCTACAATACCTCCAGTAAACCATTTCCATGGGCTTTAAAGTCCTTCAACAATATCCTGATCTGTGGACCCTCTATTTTGGTGTCCATCGGCAAACATTCAGAAATTGTACCATAAATCTCTACTTGCTGGTCAAAGAATATAGACCTGGTGAATATCTTAGCAGCATCTTTTTCCAAAGAAGTTTCGCTCCAATCAGCGGGCTCAGTATATCTTGAAATATGATCATTCTTTCTATGATTAAACCTTTGGATATCCATTGCACCATCAAAATGATTCATAAACTCTACGAGCGTGAGTTGTGAATTAGCCACCTGGCAGAAAAAATGGTTCTCACTCTCAGATCTTGAAGTTGTTCTCATAAGTCCCGACATTGGCTCGTGCCGGTAAAAAGCCAGAATCCACATGGATCTCATCACAAACATATCATCAATCCATTTGTTTTCTGTGAGACCAAACTCAATCATCACCAACTTCCACTGTCTCTCAAATTCTTCGGGCTCAATTGAATCAGTCCATACAATGTCGCACATCCTCCTTTTAAACTCATCGTTATTGCACAACTCATGTCCAACCTATAACAATAAATGTTTTTTAAATCTATAATAAAAAACATAAAGCTAACGAAAGACAATATATCATGCTATACCTTATCTGCCACGTTTTTCATTATGTGCCACATGCACAATCTGTGTCTGCTGGTAGGGAAAACCTCCTTAATAGCTTGTTTCATAGCAGGGTCTTGATCGGTCACTACAACCTTTGGCTGTCGGCCAAATGACTTTAAGAATGAATTCAGAAGCCATTTATATGATTCAATGCTCTCCGATGCCAACAACCCAGCTCCAAGGGTTACATTTCGACAGTGGTTGTCAATACCAGTGAACGGAACAAACACCATCTTGTACCTGAACAACACATGCGAATTACACATTGAAAACATGCGAAATAGACAGGTATCACATGCGAAAACAAAAAGTATAACATGCGATATACTCAACATCACTTCTTCAACATATCTGCACATGCGATATTACAAAGATCATGAAGACATATAACATGCGAAAATTAGTAAAAAAACATTACCTGTTTGTCTTGAAAGTTGCATCGAACGATATCACATCCCCAAATTCCATATAGTTAAGCTTGCATAAACCATCAGCCCAGAACAAACCAGTTAACCATTTGTCATCATCAACAGAATGTTCAAAAGAATAATCAGCTAAATATTGTTTTTTGTCAGTCATCCTATTAATCACCATGTCAGCATCATATTCTCCTATATAGCTGTTAATTCGCTTCCTAAAATTTTTGTAGTCGTCAACCGTGGCACCAACGTTCTCGAAACCACCATAACATTTCCTCATTATATGGAAAGCTTTGACGGGACCAAGGTTTAAAGTGCCTAGTTCCCAAACCAACTCCTCCTGGACATCTGACAACTGTCTGTAAGCTGGCAACATGTGAATATCATCTTGACATACAAACTTATGATTATGACCATTAACAAATCTCTTTACTGTATATAATCTACCATCCACAGTGCAAATCATAAGTTGAGCTTTGCATCCAGTTCTAATAGTCCCCCTGTTCCTTGTTTTAAATTGCTTTTTTGACTTCGAACGATCATCAATACACAGTGGCTTATGTCCCTCTTTAGAGCAAACAAAATACTTAGTTTTGATTATACCACCACTGTGTACTTCACCACCTTTACGAGTAGAAAACCCCGCTAACTTAGCATATGATTGGTAAAACGCATATGCTTGTTCGATAGAGATAAATTGCATTCCAACAACAGGTGTAGCTGATGCTTGAACCTCCGGAGTGTAAACCCTTTCATCTACATGAATCAAAATGAGAATACAAAAAACGTGCGAATTATGGTACTAGTTACATGCGAAATTTTAATAACAGCATAATTTCATCATAAAAAACAATCAAATGCGAATTGTATAAAAAATCACATGCGAAAATGATAATTTTGATTAATTTGTTTTACATATGCGATTTATAATGCCATAACATGCGAAAAAACGCAAATCCAAAATCAAATGCGAATTTGTGCATTTTGCTTTCATATCAAAAATTTAATCAACATTTAAACTTCAAAAAAACAGCTATAACAATATAAAATCATTGCTACAATTAAACAAAAAACAAGTATACGAACAATTTAGAGATCAGAATTAACATAATTACCATTAAACAACTCGTTTACAGTACTTATACTTGCAATTGGATTTGGATTTGCAGGTGGCGGATTTAATACATCCTCAATCGAAACTCTCTGATATGTAGATAATTGAGCATGATCACCGATCGGTCGAGTTTCTTCAATATCAACCTTTGTTCGTCCAGTGTTGCTCTGTGGATCCATCGAAAAAAAGCAATTGAATGAAACCCTAACACAGACGAACGAAAACTGCAATTTGAGAATTATGAAAAATTTGAAACTGATTCGAATGATAATTACCGGGATATTAGTGTAACGAACATCTCACTGATTGAATGAAGAGATGAATTTGCCCTCAGATGATTAAATTAATTGTCTGATTTAACCTTATTAAAGAAAAACTGAATCAGGACACGTGTATGGCTAAAAAACTCGCGTATGTAATGTACGATAACCATATTTGTACTATACTCTTTACCTATATATATATATATATATATATTACTAGGTTTTTACCCGGGATTGCTTCCCGGGCTCGAGAAAATTAGTTATATTAAAAACTATAATAAATATAAAATTAAAATCATACAAATATGACATATCAAATGTCTTGCTATAAATAAGTTATAAAATTAATCACGGATTGTGAACGTGTAATAAAAGTTATAAACTACAACAACAATATCAGATCTTCAAACTTAGTATTTATGTATATAATCTTATGAATTATATACGTATATAATTCGAATCAATTTTCAAAATTCATACTGATTTCAAAAGTATTGACCAAGCTTACAATCTATACAGAATGCAATGTGCCTGTAGCTCTTTCATCTTCAAGGTCGATTTCCTGACGAAGTGCAAGATCCTCGTTTCAAATCAAATCAATGGAATTCTTGTACATTATTTCCAAATACCTAAAGAAAAACTTTAAAGGTGAACGTCTAATATGGTAGTAATTAAATCTTGAAAAAAAAACATTTGAAAATTAGCTTCACAAACTTTTTACTACCAGCAATCGTTAACAGAAACTCAAATAACTACAAAACCAATAAAACAAAATAATTAAATTACATCCGAAACAAAAGGGATAAATGCTTACCCATGAATATTTAACCATTTGACCCATTTGTGGCAAAGTGTAGACCAAATCAAATGCTTACTCATAAATGGGTCAAAATAACCACCTTTAGATGGATTAAAACTGACCTCAATTAGCTGAGTATATGCCACATAATTAATGGTTACTGTGAATTTGTTTCAAATGTGAGTCAAAACCCCACCTAAGATTAGTTATACAGAAAGAAATTCTTACCCAGTCTAAAATCTAAATCCATTCTAAAAGTATAAAAGGAAAAAGAAAGAGTTGAGATATCAAAGTGCACTGGCTAAACTGAAAATTGTTGAATTTAGGATCCAAAAAATGAAAACACTATTCCTTGGGGCCTATCATTTTCCATTTAGGATCCAATTACCAGTTTAAGATCCACTTATTGGACACTTTCAACCCATTAAAAATGTTCCTCTTTTAGAGTTTAGACAACTTTTATTTGACCCATTTGAGATAAAATACAACCCGAATAACATTTTCTTGAGTAAACAAATAGAAAATTGCTCTCTATTTTACAAACTTGAGACACAAAAACGAACCTGTTTCGGGTCTAGAGGTGAAAGAACTGCAACACCACCCTCCTTGAAATTCCATCTGCATTCATTTCTAGGTAGAATTATCACATTATACAATCCTGCAACCATATATAAATTTATGTAAGAACATTACTCCAACACTTTTAGAGAATGCACTGGGCAAGAAGGCAGGAACCCTATTATCGCTATCTATTGCTACAACCCTAATAGCGAGCCTAGACCTATACGCTACATAGCGGGCTATGGCGATCGGTACGCTCCATATTGACATCTATGCCTCTAAATATAAAGAAAATACATTGATTTAAGTACAAAAAAAGCCTATCAAAAACTAACCTGATCACAAAAAGAAAATACATTGATTTAAGTACAGAAAAGCCTATAAAAAACTAACCTGATCATTTTATCCGCAAGCGGTGAAGAAGTCAGACAACCTGCAGACTTATTAATGTGATACTCTCTGTAAGGTTGAAACAAAAAAAAGAGAGACATGCTAGTTTTGACAAAATATATGTATTGAACCCCCAACTACAGTTTCATGAAACAACAAACCAAACATGCCATTTAGATGAGGTGCTTGATGTTTGGCAGATCAGTTTTTGGTGGTGTTATCCAACCACTGTTTGACCAAAGTCCAACAACTGTTTTTGGTCGACTTCATCCTGGCTGGACTCTTGTAACGCTGTTTGACCAAGGTCAAACCACTGTTTGACCAAAACAACTGTTTGACCAAGGTCAAACAACTGTTTGCAAAAATATGATTCTTAGTGGTTCAAAAGTCTATTTGACAAAAGCTAAAACACTGTTTGACCAAAGTTAAAACGCTTTTTGACCAAAGTCTGTTTGACCAAAGTCAAACTACTGTTTGGAAAAAAAGAACCAGTGTTTTGAAACCACTGTTTAACCTAACAGTCCTTTCGAAACACAGTTTAACCCAACAGTGGTTTCAAACACTGTTTAACCTAACAGTAGCTTCAAAACAATGTTTAACCTAAGAGTGGTTTCAAAACACTGTTTGACAGTTTTTGGCTCAAACCGTCAGATTAACGTATCTGGATTAACGTACCATCCATCTCTCTCTTGTTTCTCTTATACAAAATTAGATATAATGAAAGCATAAAGATAGGAGAATCGTATAAAACCAAAAGACAGAAGAAAACTAACCCTGTTGCTTGAAATGCATTCGGAAAAAACAGGTACCCATATCCTTCCATGTATATCATTCTGTCAAAACGCCTGTAAGTTCTGTCATAAATAATAAGATTACAAAAGCTTGACCTATCTTTTGGCCAACAACAAACAAAATATATACAAACCAGCTAGGGGCTGGAGAAAGTACAAAGAAAAGCAACATACAGCAAAGCCAAAGCCAACCATCCTACCCTCTTAAAAAAACCCAGCAGTTAGGAGTAATAATGCAAGATGCATCAACCAAACATCCAAACATGGAATGTAATAACTCTATTTCATAACTTGACAAAATGCGCCTCACCTGCGCCTCTTTTATTACTCGCGCCTTTTGTAGGCTGAAGCGAAGGGACCTGAGCCTGAGGTCGTCGTATATAGGAATGCGTTTTTACGTTCCATCATGGAATGGAATAACTCTATTTCATAACCTTTGATAACACATTCAATGCCTATAAAACAAAAGGTTGTCATATACATATAAACATTTTTAGAACAGATTTTCTTATCATTTTTCATGTTTATTTTAATTTCAAAATGAATTTTTATTAATGATGAATAAATAATTGTTTTGACGATTGTTGAAAATTTGCAAAATATTTTAACCGAACACATCATATTTTTCATATGGAACTTAGTTAACAGCATATCAAAATTCGAATTGATATTTATTTATATTAAATGACACTTGTGACTTTATTTACCAACTTAATTTTATTTATCTATTATTCATGCCAGCAAACAATAGACTTTATTTACCAACTTAATTTTATTTATCTATTATTCTTCTTTTCAAACAAAAACCCTAACAAATTATTGTAATGTATTTTGGAGTATATTGAATTAGGAAATATAGAGTTACCCTTCATCAACACTTTCAAATTCAGGAGTAGCTTTTATTTGTCTTGATTTCACATATGATATCACCCATTTCTATCTATTAGATCAAAACAAACAATCAGATTAATTTATTCAACCGTCATTGACATATAATAAAATAATAAATTTCAAAATTCCTCTTATGAAGTGTCAACTGGCAAGTCTACAATAAAATAACTTACCTTATCTCCTTTCTTCTTCCACTTTGCAATGTTACCTTAAGTCTATATCAAAGCACAAAAGTACAAAGTATGGAGAGTTAATGAAAGAAAACTAAAAAATAAATAAATAATAAATAAGATCCATGCCATATCTTTACCATTGTAGGTGACACAGTTGGCATCTAAATAACAATATATGGTTGGTAAATTTGGTTTTTTCTTTTTAATTTCCAAATGAAATTGGAATAAGATATTATGGAATGACAAATCTATATCTATCAAGACCAAAAGTCAAAACAAACCCTTATTAGCAAAAATTCTAAAAATCTCAAAAGGGTATTTTGGTCAGATCATCCATTTTTATGTTTGTCTTAACTCCTAAACCTGAAAGATTGTCTATCATTGCAGGGATATCTTCTTGCAAAACAGCAGCTAAGGCCTACAAAATAAAGAGTTATAACTAATAACATATACATAATAAATTGTTGAATTACCATTTTGCCCTCGTCTTTCCGACTTTTAATAACTTCCAGAGGCCATTCGCTAACCAGCTTCTCAAGTTCCGCCGTTATATCCGGCCTTTCCCCCTCTGGTAACGTCTATCATTGAGTAATAACATGTAAAATGACAATATTGCGCAGAGCGATAATTTCATTTTTATAAAATGTGTGGCACCCAAGAAACAAAAAATAAATGTAAATAATAGTATAATACCTGAGTGACTAATTGAATTATTGCGGCTGCTTATTCGGGTTTGCGTTCAAGAAGAAACCCCTATAAAAAGACGAACACGAACGATTAACTAAGTTACTATACACATGCGTGAAATAAAACGTGATCTGAATGATTAATACCTTTGCGCATGAAAAACTGCTACCAATTGTGTGTGTTTTCATCAATCCTGATCTTAATTTCTCAATCTTCCATAAACTATCAGCATCTCCTGTAAAAAACAAACCGAAATGTCTTAACTTCAAGAACCAACTAATTTAAATATCAATAACTGTAGGATAACCAAAACTTTATATTAAATATTAATAATTGATATAATGTAAGCAATGAAATTAGGCACCTAGTTTCGCAGCAAATGTCATCCAAGTATCAAATGAAGTTCGTCTCAGTTTTAATCCCAAACCGAAATGTCTTAACTTTAAGAACCAACTAATTTAAATATCAATAACTATAGGATAACCAAAACTTTATATTAAATATTAATAATTGATATAATGTAAGCAATGAAATTAGGCACCTAGTTTCGCAGCAAATGTCATCCAAGTATCAAATGAAGTTCGTCTCAGTTTTAAGCCCGATATGACAAAACGTTTTGCGTACTTATTCATCAACTCCCAGTTCCGTACCTTGTAGCATATGCTGCAACAATAATATAAGATGTATTAAAACAACATTTTAAAATACAAAATATCTTGAAATTACGTACCTAAATATGATATATGCGGTACCAGGTTGAACGGGCACATCATTTGCTTTCAAGAGTTTAATTACATCCACCATGAGATTTTCATTAAAGATTCCTGCACGTTTAAAGGGATCTTGAACTTTTAGTTGCTCAAAATAATGAAGATACAATAACAAATTAAAAACAACCATAAGTAACCATCAAAAAGAATTGATAACATTGGTTTTAATACAGATGATTCTCTCTGTTGGGCAACATATTATGTTGACTCGTTAATCATATATACCTTATGATACACGGGCGGAAGATCGCAAATCGTCACAAACGTCATCGCCGATCCTTCAACTGGAACTATCTGCTGATACTTAACCCACCTTCACAATTAACAAACAAACCAATCACATTACCAATCAACACACACACACACACTAATTATCAAAACAAACAGAAAACCCAAACCCCATCAAAACCCCCAAATCAAACAACATACCCTGTAAAATCTCCACACAAGAAGACCTGATTGCCTCCATGAGACCAAACAAACTGCGTATGAACCATCTTGGACCAAAATTCACCTCAACCTAACACTGTAAAAGTATGAATTTGAGTAAAAATGTAAAGTTGATCAAGTGGGTGTACAAAATACCCAAAACAAAATACCTGTTATTTGCATAAGCTGATAAGAACCCCTTTAAAAGCAACCATTTGTATCACCACTGCCATCGCCAAAACTTCTCCATTGAAACGAAATATCAAATTTTCAGATTTCTTCGTGTTTCCAGTAGTTGCAGTCTGTGAAATATCAATATGATAAGTCTTGAAACAATGAGCATATATAACTAAAAGGATCAAAGAATAATTCAAAAATCCAAAATAGCTGCCAAATTTAGAATAATTCCCTATAAAAACACTCTCATCTAATAACATTTTGATAATATTCATTAACACATCAATTTTCTTTAACTCTGCATCATTAACTTAATCATATATACCTTATGATACCCGGGCGGAAGATCGCAAATCGTCACAAACGTCATCGCCGATCCTTCAACTGGAACTATCTGCTGATACTTAACCCACCTTCACAATTAACAAATAAACCAATCACATTACCAATCAACACACACACACACACACTAATTATCAAAACAAACCTAAAAACCAAACCCCATCAAAACCCCCAAATCAAACAACATACCCAGTAAAATCTCCACACAAGAAGACCTGATTGCCTCCATGAGACCAAACAAACTACGTATGAACCATCTTGGACCAAAATTCACCTCAACCTAACACTGTAAAAGTATAAATTTGAGTAAAAATGTAAAGTTGATCAAGTGAGTGTACAAAATACCCAAAATAAAATACCTGTTATTTGCATAAGCTGATAAGAACCCCTTTAAAAGCAACCATTTGTATCACCACTGCCATCGCATAAAACCTGCCCAAGTTCGTCACTTACTTTAAATATAATCCAAACTGTAAAACACCTAATCGCATACAAAACATAAAATCAACATTGAATCTGTATCCCAAAGACATTAAAACACCTAATCGCACACCTAAAAACCAAAATGAAGAACAAAAACCCTAAAAATTAAAAGAAATTAAAAACAACAGATATTAGGGTTAAATTAGATAGAACAACAGATCGAAAGCGTACCTTTCTTTAATTTTGAAAGATCAATTAATCCACCAATAATCATCTCAACTGCAAATTCAAAAAAAGGTCTCGGAAATCATCATCTCAACTGCAAATTCAAAAAAAAAAAAAAAAAAAAAAAAATAGAAGCAACTAATACAGAGGTTCACTTGAGAAGTACCGAATAATAACCTGAAGAAGGGTCCACATATTGCTAAGGAATCGATTGGAACAACGGCGGAGGAGAATACTGGAAGAGGAATCGGCGGTGGTAGGGTGAAGGGAAATATACAGAATCACCTGAAGGGAAAGAAGAATAAGAACATACCTATGATTAATATTGATGAATCGATGAAGGAAGAACTGATGGAGGAAAGGATCGCTTAGGGTTTGGAATCCGGCAAGAAGAAGCGTGAAGAAGAAGCGTGAAGAAGAAGCTCTGATATTAGGGTTTGGGTTGAAATATAAAAGAAATCCGGCAGAATCATGTAGGTTATATATGTATACGGTTTGAATTTTGAATCTGGAGCCAAGATTTTGAACATGGGCAGTGGTTCATCAATGGTTCATCAGTGGTTTGCCCTTTACTAAATGTGGGCAGACCTTTCAAAAAGTGAATGTGGGCCATCTTTTTTATGAATCAGTGGTTTGTAAATAAAGGAAAATAAGAAGGGGAATGCACTGTTGGGCGGGAAAAAGGGCATTTAGGGGCTCTCTGGTGTTGACACGTGGCCCAAATCACCTTTCATTTATTATATATAATAGATGTGATATGGAATTTGAATAGTGTGCAATTTTCTGTATGTGGTTGTGGTTTTGTAAGAGTATAATGGATCCTTCAAATTTATATGAGTGTAACCTTTGTATTTATGAGAGTGATTGTAAATAGTTGTGAGGGGATGAGAGAGAAAAAAGAAGAAAAATTACTCTTTATCAGTAAATTTGGAGGAGATACTGTTCACCTCTATAATTTTATAATATATTTTTAAAGTGGTTGTGAGTGAAAGAGAGAGAAAAGGTAATGATAAAAGTATGAAAAATATTATTTAGGGAAAATTACACTTTTCGTCCTTTATATTTGTATCGTATCGCAATAGATACCCTTTAACTTCAACAATTACAGTCACAGTCCTTTATTTGTAAAAACCACTACACTTTATGTCCTTTGATCTTAACTTGGTTAAAAAATTTAGTTAACTATGCCATATGCATTGCACATGAAGGCATTTGTGTCTTTTCACTCCAATCTTTGTTAATTTGAAAAAAAAAAACATTATATATCTCCAGCCCTTTATTTTTAACCCATCTTCAATCTTGAAACCCTAGAACCTGCAAATCCGTTAATCATTTTTTCCATAAAGCAAGTAAACGTGTTCTTGTATCACATAAATCCTTCCATTATTTACCACATATTACCAAAAAAAAAATTAGGGTAAATTACGTTTTTCGTCCTTTATGTTTGTATCGGATTGCAATGGATGCCCTTTAACTTCAATAATTACAGCACAGTCCTTTATTTGTAAAACTCGTTACACTTTACGTCCTTTAGCACTAACCAGATTAAAATTTTCAGTTACGTATGGCATGTGCCTTGCACATGAGGGCATTTATGTCTTTTTACTCCCCTCTATTTAAATTATAAAATATTAAAAACATATATATATCTCTTGCCCTTAAATTATTTAACTCCCATTTATTTGTTAGCATCTTCAATCTTTAAATCTTTAAAGTTGAAACCCTAGGTCTGCAATCAGTTGAACAACCACCATAGAATCACCACCGGCCACCTGATTCAGTGAACGTTTCATCACCACCACCACTCTAATTACAAATCATTAAACCAATTTCACTCTGGTTGGTAAATAACACAACCATCCTATAAACTACAAGCAATACTTTAAAAGAAAAATCAAAATATCATCGCATAAAGCTAAATCAGTTCCTTTAATTATCGAAATTTAAATGTAAATCAAAACATATAAATAACTGTATAAGAAGAGAACTAGATCGTGAAATCACATCAAACTCCCCACAATCAAAATGTAGATTGCATTTAATTACAATTTCATAACAACATCCAATTAAAAAACAACAAGCCGCATATCTATAAATCTGATCGACATTGACTTCTGTCCTGTCAGTTATCAAAATTTGATTCAACATTTCAAAAAACTCATAGTAAAAAGCCATAAAACTCATTGTAAATTACCAAAATTTGATTCAAATTTCAACCAAATCAGATTAAATACTCACTGAAAACAACAATCCGATTGAACGAAAAGCTAACGAATCATAGATCTATAAATCCGAGAAGTTGATCGGAGAAACAAAGCTTGCAAATGTATCTGCACTCACTTTCCTTCTCGGAATCTTCAAAGATCGTCAATCGAGCACCGCGGATTCATGGAGGAAACCGTTGTTTCTTGGTCCTGGGTGGGTACCGTAGGTTGGGGTGGTGGTCGGACGTTTTACAGAGAAAGACATGAGAGAGAAGAGGGAGAAGGGGGATAAGATTTGGGGATGTGAAAATGAAGGGATAAATAAGATATTTTTAGATATAAATTGTAAAATTACTAACCTACCCTTATGTGCAAGGCACATGTTATACTTAACTGAAAATCATAACCCGGTTAGTACTAAAGGACGTAGAGCGTAATGAGTTTTACAAATAAAGGACTGTGACTGTAATTATCGAAGTTAAAGGGCATCCATTGTAATCCGATACAAACATACAGGACGAAAAGTGTAATTTACCCAAAAAATTATACAAAGTAAAAAAGAAAAGAAAAGAATTCGTGTGCTGCAAAATAAATCTTGCACATAAACATACATGCATATATACATATGTATATATCTGCTAATTCGCGAGAGAAGTGCTTTTGCTTAAAGTCCAGGATGCGTGTTCAACAACAGCTACAGCGTTTTAACCCCATCCTCTTTCCAAGCGGATCTGCAATTTCACAGATCTGATTCAAACGCGAGGTGAGGTGATGCAAACGCTATTTTACAGATTTGATTCAAGCATGAGGTGAGGGATTCAAACATGATTTTACAGATCTGATTGAAACGCGATTTTACAGATCTGATTCAAACGAAGGGGTTCTTATGGTTATCGGTGAGATGGAGCTTGGTGGTAGCCGGATCTGAGGTATCGTCCGGAGTAGTTTGGTGGCTGTCGGATATCAGGAACGGTAAGAGTCATTTCAGGTGATGGTACCATGGTGATTTTAGGCGTGGTGGAGATGGCAAGATGGTGGTGGTGGTGGTTCATAGAAAGAGAAAGTTCAGATAGAGAAAGATAGACATAGAGCTTAAAGATGGGGTTTGTATTGATTTTGAATTTGAATTGAGAGAGGTGGGAGAGATAACAGAACTAAGATAGAAAGATAGAGAAGGAGAGAGAACTGAGTTGGGGTTGTTTATTTGCTTAAATATATTTTAAATATAATATTACAATTATAACCTGCCAATGAGGTAGTTGTAACAACCCGATCTTCGGTTGTACCTATCGTTATCCTTGTTTATTCGTAAACGCTTGTACTCTGAGATTAGATGATTATTAAGGGTTAACTACATTTTAAAAACGCTTTTTATATATCGCTTATTTATCACATTTTGACGCTTATTACTTAAACGCTCATCGCAACGCAAAACTCAACGCAAACTCAAAACGCAGATTTATTTATATTACTGTTAGTAATTGTATGTTTAAATGTTAAATATGTTATATGTGGTTGATTATTCGCTTAAAATGCTCAAACGCTCACTTGCTCGACTCAATCTATCACGCTAAAATGCAACACAACACAACACTTAATACCTCGCTAAAATACTTAAAGTACTCGAACTAACTAACGCAACCAAACACACCAAACGAACACTCGACACGCAAAACGGGAGCCATCGCACGAAACAGGCCACCTTTGTACGAAGGCAACTTGCGCAAATCTCACTTCTCTATAAATACCAAGCTCACCATGTCATTCTCTACTTGCTGTCATTTCACTCAAGAACACTCCCAACCTGTTCTATCTGCATTTCCAAGTAAGAAGCGTTATTTTTACAAGTATCATAACGATTTCCAAAACGATTTTTCACGAGTTTATTTCTGATTTCACCATGGATCTACATTTAAAAGAGTGTATTGGGCTTAGCTTTGGCTTCCCAAGATAGAGATCTGAATATATCGCACTCACCACGTGTTTAATCCAAGGAAAAACCATTTTAAACTAGATTTTTACACTAAAACGGACCAAAACCGACATATGTTTCGTTCACTGAGTAGTGGGACGAAGCGGTGTCGAAACCGTCATGAAAATGTCTCGAAAATACATCTGATTCAGGCGAAAACACAGATCCAAATGCATAAAGACGCTGAACAACCACTTGTGCGAAGCCAAACTGGCTTGTACGAAGCACCGACTTCATACGAAGGCACTGCCTTCCTACGAAGGCACCCTTCATACATACCAGTCCAGTTTTTCCGCATATGACTTAAACGCTCAAAAGACCTCTCCGGCTCTAAGTTTAATCAGTAGCTTAAGTCTGGAGGGATGAACACTCAATTTCCCAAAGAAAGACGCGAAGAACACCCGATTTTGGACACGGAAAAAAGCCAATGGTACGAAAGCACTGGCTTCGTACGAAGGTTCTGTTTTTCCACACGATATAACAACCCTTCCTAAAAATTTTAGAACACCCCTATACGTCCCAAAATACACCCTGTATACGAAAACGGCCCTTGAATACATTTATTTTTATAAAAATTAAATAAAACAAAAATTAATGATCGTCCGCGGGGCGCGACATAGCCAATGAAGGTGTGAAAATTGAGCTCTGTAATCGATGTACAATGTAAAACAATGTTAGTTATCAATAAAACAATGTGTTTTGGTGTTATTATGTGTGTATTTGTGTATGATGATTTTGCGTTTTGATTTGAGTTTGATTTTAAGCTTTAAATCGCTTTCTGGAAGATTATACGCAAACTGGTGCGTAAACGTAATCAGTTTAACGTGACAAACACTCAGTAGTAGTGAAATAGGCTTAACATACCTTAAATAACCTTTACATAACTTAGAAATAAGTTTTGGATTGTTTGGTGTGTTGAAATCAAGTTTGTTCAATCGCAGGGACTTTTTGTGTCAAACTGCGAAACTATACCGATTTGTATAGTAACAAACATTCTGGAACTTGATCATAAGTTATACATACCCTAAATATCCTTTACATAACTTAGAAATAGGCTTTGAGGGGTTTGGTATGCGAAAATAAACTTATTTGATCAATAGGGACTAAAAGCGTCAAAAAGTGCATAAGTCTGCATTTTAGCGCATATCTTACGTTCTGAATATATCCGGACATCCAAAAATTTTGTAATCATTAAAATATTTTATTTTAGTGATTGGCATGATAAAATTTCATTCGTCGCGTAAATTGGATCGTTTTTGCGTCCGTTACGACTTTCGTCGTAATTACCCGAATAACGCAACCGCACGACCAAACGAACCGACATATGAGATTTTTTAAGCATGTTTTGAGTTCCCTATACTTTGACATCATTTTAAAGCTTTGAAATGGGGTTAACGGGGCTTAAGCGTGTCAAATATGCATCAAAATACAAGTTTTTCAAGTGCAGGGACCAATTTTGACATTTCTGGAAACTGAGCTCTCACGGGCCGTGTAAGAGAGGTCTCTCTCTCTCTCGTGGGCGTGACAGACACTCAGCTCAGATTCTTTGTATTTGGTCCAATTCAGCCAATTTGATGGTTTTAAACCCCTGATTTGGATACCATTTGATTGTTTTATTGTGCCCTATGTATTATAAAACCTTGTGCCCACATGGAGGGTCAAGATCAAGGCACGAAATGCGAGAAACGATCCTAACGGTTCTCCGAAATCTATATAAACCCAACTCATTTTCATTCTTTCCTCACACTTTGATCTGATTTTACTCTAAGTTGGAGTGTATACTTCATACCTGAGTAATATTTAGATCAAAACTTCCTAGCTTGGACCCTTTGTAAGTTTCTTTCGTGCTTTTATCGTTTTTCAAGCGTAAATGTCAAACAGTGTTTGACTTTCTGCTTTGACCAATATTTGGTCAACACAAGGTTCTTTTGAACTTTGCAACGTGAGCGTAATCACGGTGGCTATAGTCCCTTGTGACTATAGCTACTGATTACCACGTTGATTAGGTGTAGTGATGAGTCATAGTTTCGGTCAAAATGCGTATTTATGAGTATTTTGCAACCAAACTATTCTTGGGTATCAAAACCATTTGTTTTGATATCAAAACCTGTTTTCTAACTTAGTTAAACATGTTTTAACATGTTTAACTCGTCACTTTTAGTCTAGTGCTTGTGTAGGGTCGTAAGATAAGCGGTCTAAACAACCACTTAGACTTTCGAACTCGACCCGTTTGGTCGATCATTAGGATCCAACCAAGCATGTTTAGTGACCATAATTGTATTGGGAATAACCTTCCGAGGTTATACCTTATTGTCACTTAGGTTTAATTAGTTGTATGATAGGTAGTTTATATGCCTTAGGTAAATGACCAAAATGCCCTTTTCATGCATAATTGAATTTTAAGCATATGTAACCAAAAATTTTGTCACATAACTGATTATGCAACATATTTAAACATGTTTAGGCATATAATACTTGACATATGACTAGTTAGGCGTCTTGAACGCGCTTTGCGCGAACGACGCGGTAAAGTGGCGTAAGCTACCTTAATGGGTCGTAACGGGTCAAAAGCACTTAGGTTAGGTTCCGTTTTAGAATGTAGGCTTCGTTAAACCATATCACATAAGTTCCAATACTCATTTGGTTTACGAGACCTCATTCTATCCGATCTTCCGATTTAGGTGTCGATTTATTGACTAGGCGATCCAATTAATAGGTGCTACTTGATTTCCTTGGTTTGCCTGAGCTTCATTGAGTTCTTTAGGTCAAGGATACTTGCAGTTCAATGTGAGTACATAGTTCCCCTATTTTACTGTTTTCAATTGTTTTGGGGTGATTCATATGTGTTAACTGTTTTCGAGGTTTTTAACGATGGTTTTCGAAATGATAAATATGGTTTATATAAAACTAATAACGATTTCGATAGTGTGAACAAACTTGTTGGGCATAGTTACATAACAAATGACATTCATTAACATTGATCAAGCCGACTAGTATTAGGTTATGGTAGCATAGGATCTGACAAATCCCGTTATCAGACTGCACCCATGGTTATGTGTGGGGGTTATGTGGGTAACGACTGAATCTGTGATTGTTAATTTACCCTTTGGTGGTTTATTGATGCGAGAATTGGCGATGGACGAATTTCGAAGGTTTGGATGTTATTAGCGAGGCGACCAAAAGTAGTTTTCACAATTAAAACGAGAATGATTTAAACGAGTTAAACGATTGGTACAAACGATTGGTTTTTGGTTAGTGTTTAGATAACAGGACGGGTGTAATGTGATGAAAACATGGTAGATACGCCGCTGGTACTTCTTATATATAAGTGTTTTCATCATAATACACATCGTGGCGTTATTTAGTTCACTTGGGTGAACGATTTTGAAACGATGTCACACAACGATGTTTTCTAAATAATATAAACCATATGAGTTTTACTAACGAGGTGATTTTCAATTCAATTTACTTAAACAAATGTTTTGGGTTAAGAATCATGGCTACGAGATTTTGTAAGTTATAACCAACTTGATTTGTGTTGGTTAATTATGTTGCAATAGTATATACTTTTCAAAACAAGGTTTTTAGTGAGGTATTGCAACATGTAAACGAGCCATGAATCCGATAATCTCATAAAACCTATGTGCTCGCCAGCATTTCTTTGTTGACTTTGTTTTTACATATGTTTCAGGTGTTGTTGAATAATGTTGATTGCTTGGATACATGCTCACATAGGATCTGGACGAGGCCTTAGTGACATAATAACAATGATAGACGATGTTTAGTTTGTTTGTTTTGTTTAAGACAATGTAAATTACCTAATGAATCAATAAAACAAAAATTTTTGAATCCATGGTTGTGAAACAATAATTCTGTTTCTCCACTCCCCGACGTTTCCGCCGCGGTTTCGTTGTTTTGACGCGGTCGGGGTGTGACAGAAGAGTTGGTATCAGAGCCGATGGTTATAGGGAATTAGGTTATTAGTAATGCTTTGACCTAGACTATAACTTTTCTAGGACCCTAACGCAAGTGAATTTGCATTTAGATTTTAAAACAATACCGTCACCTACCCTTAGGTGATAACCACAACGAGAACACAATAACAAATCCGCTTTGAAAACCAATCATATGTTCTAGGATGATTGATTACTAGGTTTTGAACCCTCTAAGTTTTCAAAATCTCGTCAAAGTTTGGGTCTTATAGTGTGAACACGTGCAATCTGGAAGGGTGGATGCCTATACCTCGGGTTTTCTGTCTAAGGCTAGAGTGTTCATACAAATCCACATAATCGGACCAGTCACTCTTACCTGGGAACTCTTGGGGTGAGTGTCCACTTATAGGCTAAAGCAGGTCTTCGCGATACATTATATTGACCCATTTACTTTGATTAGTCACTGCGTGTCGTTTGTTAGTTCGAGGTGATGAACAAATGATCGCCTTCCTGTTTTGTCGATATTTTCAATACCTCTTTTGTTTTACCCAATTGTCGACCTCACTCGTTTATCATGTTTCCTTGTTCTTTTTAGACAATGCCTCCTCGACGAGATGCACAACCCCTAACTAACGAAGAAGTCGCAGCCCTTGTCGCTCAACAAATGGATGCAGTGCTTCCGAACGTAGTGACCTAGATCCATCAATTATACAACAACAATAATAACAATAATGCTCAATGTAATTTCAAGAATTTCGATTCGGCTAAACCGTTGAAGTTTTCTGGGTCTCAAGGGGCAACCGCGCTCCTGCAATGGTTTGAAAGTTTGGAGAGCACATTCAGACATGTGCAATGTCCGAATGAGCGTAAGGTTGAGTTTGCATCCAGTGTGTTCGAGAAGCGTGCTCTTACGTGGTGGAATGGTGTGATGCGTGACACGGGTGCCGATGTGGCGATGGCACAAACTTGGGAAGAGCTTCGAGCTCTCATGATGAAAGAATTTTGTCCCTGTCACGAGATTCGAGCTTTGGAACGAGAATTCAATGATTTGAAACAAGATGGGGGAGAACACCATGTGTATATGGATCGTTATGAAGAGCTGAGTTTGTTGTGTCCCACTATGGTTACCCCATTGGAGAAGGCGATTGAGAGGTACATTGATGGTTTGCCCGATTCTGTGCAAGATATTGTCACCGGTAGTAATCCTACCACCGTATGTCAGGCGATTGAATTAGCTGCTACTCTGACCGAGTCTCAGGTCAGAAAGGGTAAACTGACCCATAAAGGTGACAAGAAGAAGTCAGCTGATTCCACACAAGACAAGGGTAAGGGTAAGAAGAAGAGTGAGTCTTCCAAGAAGTCGAGGAAGCGCAAGGCTTCCCAGAACTTTGCAGTCATTGCACAAAATCCTCAGAACCCACCAGCCCTACCTCCTCCTACAAAGAAACAGTATGCTGGTACTGCACCTCACTGTGCTCGATGCAACGGTCATCATGTTCCACATCAGGCTTGCAAGCAATGCACTACCTGTGGTAAACTTGGGCATCTGGCCAACATTTGTCGTTTGGGTCAGAATCTAGATGTTCAGAATCCAGCACAGGTTCAGGGGAATGCTGCTAGATTCCCACCTGGTTCGTGTTATAATTGCGGAGAGTTTGGTCACTTCCGTAACAACTGCCTGAGGTTAGTGAATGAGAACGCGAATCCGAATGCCGTTGCAAATGCAAATCCCGCCCGTGGACGAGCGTATAATTTGAATGCAAACGAGGCGCGTGCTGATAACGAGGTTGTTAATGGTACGTTCCTTGTTAACCAACGACCTGCATCTGTTCTTTTCGATTCTGGTGCCGATAGAAGTTTTGTTTCGTTATCTTTTGAGCCTTTACTTGCGATACCGAGAACTAAACTGAGGAAACCCTTATCTGTCGAAGTTGCTACTGGTAAACCTCTTGTACTCGATTCTATTATTCACAATTTTCAATTGAACCTCGATAACCATCTTTTTCCTATTGACCTCGTGTCGATGCAACTTGGGAGCTTCAATATTATTGTTGGGATGGATTGGTTAACCAAACATCATGCTGAGGTGGTTTGTTTCGATAACATTGTTCGTATTCCTCTTTCGTCTGGAGAAATTTTAGAAGTTCGTGGCGAGAAACCATCTAGTGGTTTGAAACTCATGTCGTGTACGAAAGTCCGATGTTATTTACGAAAAGGATATGTTGCTTTTCTAGCACATGTCACCGAGGAGAAAGGCAAGAGCAAGAGTATTCAGGATATCCTGATTGTTCGAGATTATCCAGAGGTGTTTCCTGATGAACTACCTGGTTTGCCTCTAGTTCGTCAAGTTAAGTTTCATATTGATCTTGTACCCAATGCTAACCCGATTGCGAAAGCACCTTATCGTCTTGCACCGTCTGAGATGCAAGAATTATCTAAACAGCTTCAAGAGTTATCTGATAAAGGATTCATCTGACCGAGTTATTCACCTTGGGGCGCTCCTGTCCTGTTTGTGAAAAAGAAAGATGGGTCTTTTCGAATGTGTATCGATTATCGTGAGCTGAATAAGCTTACCATCAAGAATTGATATCCCCTACCTCGAATCGATGATCTCTTTGACCAGCTGCAAGGTGATTCATGTTTTTCCAAGATCGATCTGCGTTCTGGGTATCATCAGCTTCGTGTACTCGAAGAAGATATTCCCAAAACTGCCTTCCGTACGAGATACAGGCATTACGAGTTCACTGTCATGCCTTTTGGTTTGACGAATGCCCCAGCTATCTTCATGGACTTAATGAATAGGGTTTGTAAACCTTATTTAGACAAGTTCATCATTGTGTTCATCGATGATATTCTCATTTATTCGAAGTCTCGAGCCGATCACGAGCAACACCTTCGTTTGACACTGGAACTCCTAAAGAAGGAACAACTTTTTGCTAAATTCTCCAAGTGTGAATTTTGGCATAAAGAAGTTCAGTTTTTGGGTCATATAGTCAACGAGCAGGGTATTCATGTGGATCCATCCAAAATTGTTGCAATTAAGGATTGGAATACACCAACGACACCTACAGAAATTTGTTCTTTTCTTGGTCTCGCTGGTTATTATCGTCGTTTTATTTCGAACTTTTCGAAGATCGCGGTTCCACTCACTGCTTTGACTCAGAAGAATAAGCCTTTTGAGTAGGGACCTAAACAAGAAGAAGCGTTCCAAACGCTGAAACGGAAGCTATGCGATGCCCCTGTTTTGTCTTTGCCCGATGGAAACGATGATTTCGTTGTCTATTGCGACGCGTCGAAACTAGGCCTTGGTTGCGTTCTTATGCAACGAGGTAAAGTTATAGCTTATGCGTCAAGACAACTAAAAGTTCACGAAAAGAACTACACGACTCATGATCTTGAGTTAGGAGCTGTGGTTTTCGCACTTAAAATCTGGAGACACTATCTCTATGGAACGAGGTGTGTGGTTTTCACATACCACAAAAGTCTCCAGCATATTCTCAATCAGAAGGAGTTGAACATGAGTGATGTGTGGTAAAATACACATATTTGTCCCGTGTAAATTGTATAATTTTTGTATAAGTTTTATTTGTTTTTATTTAGTTTTAGTATTATATTATATTATTTTGTGTTGGGCCAGGTCCTGGTACAAATGGAGCAAAAACGAGTGATATGGAAATAACCAGCCAGTAGGGCAGAGTGGGGCGCCAGTGACTAAAGTAAAATTGCCGCTATTTTCTGTGATTGGACCGAGCCCACTATATCTATATTATAGAAGGTGTTGCCAATTATATTTATTCAAGTGGGGGCCACCAAAGTTATATGTCCAGCATGTATTATGGACTTTGAGCATTTAACTTAGTTATTTATACAAAGTTATGTCATACAAAAATCATATTCGATCATACATCAGATGCAATAATTACAACATGCTGGACGAATTTTAAAGGGGGTGATTTGGAAGGAATTATAGTGGGCCGCCAGCAAGTTTACGTGGAAGGTGATTGGACGAGAGAAAGAAGAGAGGCACAAGAGGGCTACGGAAAAAAGAGGAGATCGATATTAAGAAGGTGGCGAAGATTATATTTATTAAAGATAGGCAGCAATTAGAAAAGAGGGGGCGACAATATCAGAGGCACGAAGACAGTTGGGGATGAAAATAATTGGACGGATCGACTAGTGTTTAGTGAAGGCTTTCAAGGCTACGGAATCTACGGGATCGAGCGGGAAGCTTGGAGAGCAAGGAATAAACGGGTTCTTCTACTCGATTTCTTTAGTTTTCTATTTTTCTTTGTTCGTTGTCGATGAATTCTTGTTCTAAACCTTGTTTGATTGTTTTTAAAACCATGTTTATTGGCTAGATTTCTTTTACTACCTAGGCTAATGACAATTTTTTGACAAAGTTTGGATTTTTATTCGTTAATAATGTGGTTTATGGGTTTTCTTGAAAAATAAAAGATTACGGAATTTTGATTTGGTGTATATGTGTGCTTGATATTGTTTGAATACTGACTATTGCTTCGTATGATTCTTGGTGACGGTCTATATCACATAATAGAGTCGTGCTAGGGTTTTAGATTTAGGTGAGTGTCTATATCACGTAATAAATCTTTAATTCTTTAGGGTTAATTGGGCATCAAACCTTAGAAGTAATATTCGGTAATCTTATAAAATCAATTGTTCTACCAATCTTGTCGCTCTAAGGCTCAGGGTTGTTAATAGGTCTCGGTTTGGTATATAACTAGGATTAGGTTTTGTAAGAAATCGGTCTTAGTTCCCTAACCATTCTCCTGTCTATTAAACCAAGTTAGAAACCACAGTTGCCTTACACTTTCGCGCTGTAAGGTAGATTGTCACATTAAGGCACTTTTCAAGAAGTTAGATAACTGTAAGGAAATCTAACAACTGGTAGTCGTAACGGCCTAGGTAGCGCCACAAGTTTCACCTCGAGAAGGATTGAGGGGCTTAGTTGGTGTCTTAATAGGTTTAGTATCAAAAGATCTCGGTTCCATACCACATTAACTACGAATAGAAATCCACTTCAAGTTAAACATGCGTCTAGCCTAGGTAGTCTTCATCGCCACTGGTTTAAGTCTTCGTCCAAGTTCGCATCTAGTTAATTTAGTTAATTAGTTTAATATAATTACAATTTTTAGGATATTTAGAAACCCCCCCCCCCCCTCAACATAAGTACAGTTAGAGTCCGTGTCAGTCTAAGTCTAGATAGAGTCTAGTTAACGTAATTAGAGAGTCTCGTGGGTTCGATACTCGGACTTGCTTAGGCTATACTGCATCGACCGGTACACTTGCCGATTGTGTGGTCTAGGTTTTAGAGAGTCTTAGTTTATATATTTAAAGCTTAACGTGTCTAGTTTAGGTTAAAATTAGTTAGTTTTAATTGACCACTTTTAGCACATCAATGACGCAACGACGCTGGGTTGAACTCTTGAGCGATTATGATTGCGAGATTCGCTACCACCCTGGTAAGGCGAATGTTGTAGCCAATGCGCTTAGTCAAAAGGAGCTAGTCAAGCTCAATTCTGTCCGAACTCTATCCGATATTCAATCTCGTGTCCTTTAAGCTCATCGATCTTGTGTGATCAAAGGCTTATTGAAATATGAGCTACCGCTTCAACTCGAGCTTAAACTCGAAACGAAGGACGATGGTTTACTCTATTTCAAGGATCATTTGTGGATTCCGAAACAAGATGATCTCCACACTTTAGTGATGGACGAATCTCACAAGTCTCGATATTCTATCCATCCCGGTGCTGAGAAAATCTACAAGGATCTTCATACTCAGTATTGGTGGCCTGGTATGAAGAAGGATGTTGCCTTGTATGTGCCGAAATGCCTAACTTGTCTCAAAGTCAAGGCTGAACATCAACGACCGTCTGGTTTGCTTGTACAACCAGAGATACCGGTTTGGAAGTGGGAGAACATTGTGATGGATCTCATCACAAAGTTACCGCGTACGTCTAAAGGTCATGATGCTATTTGGGTTATTATCGATCGATTAACGAAGTCAGCTCATTTTATTCCTATTCGCGAGGATCTATCTGCTGATAAACTTGTAAAGATTTATGTTGATGAGATTGTATCTCGACATGGTGTTCCTTTGGATATCATATCTGATCGTGATGCTCAATTTTCATCTCATTTTTGGAAGTCCATGCAATCTGCTATGAGAACCCAACTAAATCTAAGCACTGCTTATCATCCCCAAACAGATGGACAATCCGAGAGGACGATTCAAACTTTGGAGGATATGCTTAGAGCATGCATAATAGACTTTGGTGGTAATTGGGATTCTCATCTGCCATTGATCGAGTTCTCTTACAACAACAGTTATCATGCTAGTATTAATATGGCACCATTCGAAGCTCTCTACGGTCGAAAATGTCGTTCACCTGTCTGTTGGAATGAGATCGATGAAGCTCAGCTTACTGGACCTGAGCTCATTCTGGAAACAACAGACAAAATCAAGAAAATTCGCGATAATCTTGTGACAGCTAAAAGCCGTCAAAAGAGTTATGCGGATATGCGACGAAAGCCCTTAGAATTTCAAACCGGCGACCATGTCCAACTCAAGGTGTCACCTTGGAAGGGAGTGGTGAGATTTGGAAAGAAAGGAAAACTTGCACCTCGATATGTTGGACCATTTAAGATTGTTGAAAGAGTCGGAAAGGTTGCCTATCGATTAGAGCTACCTCCAGAGCTTGGGAATATTCACCCAACATTCCATGTGTCCAATTTTCCAAAGTGTTTGGTCAATGCTGATCTTCATATTCCACTCGACGAGATTCAAGTTGATGAGACTATGCACTTTGTCGAGAAACCTATGGAGATAACTGACCGTGCAGTCAAACAGTTGAAGAACAAGTGAATTCGATTGGTCAAGGTTCGCTGGGAGTCCAAACGTGGCCCAGAGTTTACTTGGGAATGTTAGGACCAAATGAAAGCGAAGTATCCGCATTTGTTTTCACAAGTTTTCTCTAGTTAAAATTTCGGGATGAAATTTCCTAAAGTAGGCGAGACTGTGACAACTGTGCTCCGTAATCGATGTACAATGTAAAACAATATTAATTATCAATAAAAAATGTGTTTTGGTGTTATTATATGTGTTTTGGTGTTATTATGTGTGAAATTTGTGTATGATGATTTTGCGTTTTGATTCGAATTTGATTTTAAGCTTTAAATCGGTTTCTGGAAGATTATACGCAAACTGGTGTGTAAACGTAATCAGTTTAACGTGAAAAACACTCCAGAATAGTGAAATAGGCTTAACATACCTTAAATAACCTTTACATAACTTAGAAATAAGTTTTGGATGGTTTGGTGTGTTGAAATCAAGTTTGTTCGATCGCAGGGACTTTTTGTGTCAAACTGCAAAACTATACCGGTTTGTATAGTAACGAACATTCCGGAACTTGATCATAAGTTAAACATACCCTAAATATCCTTTACATAGCTTAGAAATAGGCTTTGAGGGGTTTGGTATGCGAAAATAAACTTATTTGATCAATAGGGACTAAAAGCATCAAAAAGTGCATAAGTTTGCATTTTCGCGCATATCTTACATTCTGAATATATCCGGACATCCAAAATTTTTTGTAATCATTAAAATATTTTATTTTAGTGATTGGCATGATAAAATTCCATTCGTCGCGTAAATTTGATCGTTTTTGCGTCCGTTACGACTTCCGTCGTAATTACCCGAATAACGCAATCGCACGATCAAACGAACTGACATCCTAGATGTTTTGAGAATGTTTTGAGTTCCCTATACTTTGACATCATTTTAGAGCTTTGAAATGGGGTTAACGGGGCTTAAACGTGTCAAATATGCATCAAAATACAAGTTTTTCAAGTGAAGGGACCAATTTTGACATTTCTGGAAACTGAGCTCTCGCAGGCCGCGTAAGAGAGGTCTCTCTCTCTCTCTCTCGCGGGCACGACAGACACTCAGCTCAGATTCTTTGTATTTGGTCCAATTCAGCCAATTTGATGGTTTTAAACCCCTGATTTGGATACCATTTGATTGTTTTATTGTGCCCCATGTATTATAAACCTTGTGCTCACATGGAGGGTCAAGATCAAAGCATGAAATGCGAGAAACAATCCTAACGATTCTCTAAAATCTATATAAACCCAACTCATTTTCATTCTTTCCTCACACTTTGATCTGATTTTACTCTAAGTTGGAGTGTATACTTCATACCTGAGTAATCTTTAGATCAAAACTTCCTAGCTTGGACCCTTTGTAAGTTTCTTTCGTGCTTTTATCGTTTTTCAAGCGTAAAAGTCAAACAGTATTTGACTTTCTGCTTTGACCAGTCTTTGGTCAATACAAAGTTCGTTTGAACTTTGCAACGTGAGCGTAATCACGACGGTTATAGTCCCTTGTGACTATACCTACTGTTTACCACGTTGATTAGGTGTAGTGACGAGTCATAGTTTCGGTTAAAATGCGTATTTATGCGTATTTTGCAACCAAACTATTCTTGGGTATCAAAACCTGTTTTCTAACTTAGTTAAACATGTTTAACCCGTCCCTTTTAGTCTAGTGCTTGTGTAGGGTCGTAAGATAAGCGGTCTAAACAACCGCTTAGACTTTCGAACTCGACCCGTTTGGTAGATCATTAGGATCCGACTAAGAATGTTTAGTGACCATAATTGTATAGGGAATAACCTTCCGAGGTTATACCTTATGGTCACTTAGGTTTAATTAGTTGTATGATAGGTAGTTTATATACCTTAGGTAAATGACCAAAATGCCCTTTTCATGCATAATTGAATTTTAAGCATATGTAACCTAAACTTTTGTCACATAACTGATTATGCAACATATTTAAACATGTTTAGGCATATAATACTTGTCATAGGACTAGTTAGGCGTCTCGAACGCGCTTTGCGCGAACGACGCATTAAAGTGGCGTAAGCTACCTTAATGGGTCGTAACGGGTCGAAAGCACTTAGGTTAGGTTCCGTTTTAGAATGTAGGCTTCATTAAACCATATCACATGAGTTCCAATACTCATTTGGTTTACGAGACCTCATTCTATCCGATCTTCCGATTTAGGTGTCGATTTATTGACTAGGCGATCCAATTAATAGTTGCTACTTGATTTCCTTGGTTTGCCTGAGCTTCGTTGAGTTCTTTAGATCAAGCATACTTGCAGTTCAATGTGAGTACATAGTTCCCCTATTTTACTGTTTTCAATTGTTTTGGGGTGATTCATATGTGTTAACTGTTTTCGAGGTTTTTAACGATGGTTTTCGAAATGATAAATATTGTTTATATAAAACTAATAACGATTTTGATAATGTGAACAACCTTGTTGGGCATAGTTACATAACAAATGACATTCATTAACATTGATCAAGCCGACCAATATTAGGTTATGGTACCATAGGATCTGACAAATCCCGTTATTAGACTGCACCCATGGTTATGTGTGGGGGTTATGTGGGTAACGACTGAATCTGTGATTGTTAATTTACCCTTTGGTGGTTTATTAATGCGAGAATTGGCGATGGACGAGTTGCGAAGGTTTGGATGTTATTAGCGAGGCGACCAAAATTAGTTTTCACAATTAAAACGAGAATGATTTAAACGAGTTAAACTATTGGTACAAACGATTGGTTTTTGGTTAGTGTTTAGATAACGGGACGGGTGTAATGTGATGAAAACATGGTAGATACGCCGCTGGTATTTCTTATATATAAGTGTTTTCATCATACTACATACTGTGGCATTCTTTAGTTCACTTGGGTGAACGATTTTGAAACGATGTCACACGACGATGTTTTCTAAATAATATAAACCATAGGAGTTTTATTAACGAGGTGATTTTCAATTCGATTTAATTAAACAAATGTTTTGGGTTAAGAATCATGGCTACGAGATTTTGTAAGTTATAACCAACTTGATTTGAGTTGGTTATTTATGTTGCTGTATTATATACTTTTCAAAACAAGGTTTTTAATGAGGTAGTGCAACATGTAAACAAGCCATGAATCCGATACTCTCATAAAACCTATGTGCACACCAGCATTTCTTTGCTGACTTTGTTTTTACATATGTTTCAGGTGTTGTTGAATAATGTTGATTGCTAGGATACATACTCACATAGGATCTGGACGAGGCCCTAGTGACATAATAACAATGATAGACGATGTTTAGTTTGTTTGTTTTGTTTAAGACAATGTAAATTACCTAATGAATCAATAAAACAAAACTTTTTGAATCCATGGTTGTGAAACAATAATTCTGTTGCTCCACTCCCCGACGTTTCTGTCGTGGTTTCGTTGTTTTGACGCAGTCGGGGTGTGACAGAAGGCTGTCGTGGGGTGCGACAGCTAGGCCACAAGGCGGCCCCCTGAGCCGCCACGTGGCATGATCGTGTAGAACCTACCCCCCAAGTCAGTAATGCTAGGGCCTAGTCTACGGGCTCTGGCGGGGCGCGACGACCCCTGTTGTTTCCTTCGCGGGCCGCGAGAAAGTGCGGTATCAGCACTATAAATAGGATTGATCGGATTCATTTGGAATTCGTTCAATTTTTTATATTCTCTCTAAATCTCTGATAGCTAAAGTAATTCCCGGGAATAATACCCCCCTAATTAGTGAAGCTCTGCCTCGTTGTAAGTATTATAACCTCCGGTTACATATTAGATACGCTGCCTGATTGATCTAGTGCTCCGTAACGGCTGTCGAGGCTCTGCCCGACGTAGTCGTTGAAGTTCTGTCTCGGGGAAGGTATAACTAATGTAAATATTGGGTTATTATACTAACACGTGTGCATTTTTTAATTAATAGATTATAACCAGGAAGTCACAGAGAAAAACCTAAAATAGCAATGTGAGTAATCTCCTTTTTGTAAACCTTTTTGCAAATTGTTTTTACAAAACCTCAATTAATTTATATGATAATTAACAGTGATTGAGTATTTGTAATTCTACAATTATCGTCGGTATGTTGGGGTTTTGTATACAAAGTTCGTTACTACGCTGTGAGTAGTAACATTACCACAAGTCAGGATTGACAGTGCCACGGGTGGTAATTAAAGTAGAAATATAAACAAATGTAATTGCTGGATTGCCCTCAATACTGTACAAGGATAAAAACTGTTTTGATTAAATTGGGATTCACTCACCAGTATTTCCCACTGACAAATGTTTTTAAACGCGTTTCAGGTAACAAAATGTGAAAACCAAATAGAAGTCAGCTGGACAGCACTGAAGGCTTGGAAAAGTGGCTATAAAAGTTACCTAAATAAAGAAGATGTTTTAATTCAATAAATTAGGATTTATCCCTATAAGCATGTTTGTAATGAAAAATTGGGAATTTCCCATGTATTTACTATTATAAAAATGTGGTATTTTACTCTGATAAAATATTTCCTAACTACGGTCCTGATGTAAATTCCGCTGCCAAACTGATAAACACCGATACCACTGATACTGGTTCGCGGCCGCCCGTTCCCAAGTGACTAGGGGCCGGGGGTTGCGACAGAGAGTGGTATCAAAGCTACAGCCACTGATTTCAGCCACAGAAGTGTTCTGCTGACATTTAAATTGTCAATTCTGTTAGGAAATAACCTATAAGACTATGTGCACACGTGTATATTATTATTTTGTGTTATTTAACAATTTCTTAGTTTACAGTATGAGTGATCAAAGTCCGTCAGACGCTTATCGTCAACTGTCTAGTTCTCCTAAGGATGAAGGAACTTCTTCCCAGCCTGCCCCCTCGGGGTATTCAGCTGACACAGAAGCGGGAATTTTCATATTCAAGGCATAATCCGAAGAGCCATTCCCTACCAAAAAGAGAGGATGGTTCAGTCGTGGAGCTCACGAGCGTAGGAAAAGAATGAGGAAATTACAGCAACAGCGAACTTTAGCATCTGCAAATAGGGAAATGAACGCCCAAACTCAAGATATAATCAATAGGAGACTAGCCAACTTTCACATCTTAGCTACCAGTGTTGCAGACCCAAACTTAGAACAAATCATTGCACCATAGCCACTACCCTTGTTCCCAACACAACCCATGGAAATAGAACTAAACCCAGGAGACTAGATTCCCTTACCTGCCTTCGACCCAACCTAAATCCCTAGAGTTTCAGCACCCCATCCTCCAAATTATGACCCAAGGTTCGACGATCATAGAGATTATCAAGAACTCTACCCACTAGAGGAACCCATAAAAACCCTGTAGCACCCTATCCTAACCTTGACCCTCTCGATCCCTATTGGGATAATGACCAGTATATTCGGGAAATCCTAGAGAACCCATACCCACATGAGGAACCAATGCCCCAGTACCCTGACCCGATACCAGCACCCGCACCACCCATGAATACCGAGAACATACAGGAACTCCGCACTTTTGGTGAGGAGTTGTTATTTGAAAGTGAAAAGATAATGCAAATACGGGAGAGGCTCGTTTGGATGTATGACGAGCGTAATATGCAATATTGGATGGACCCCCACTAGTAATAATAAATATATATATATATATATACATATATATATATATATATGTGTGTGTGTGTGTGTGTTGGTTGAAAAACAATCCACTAAAATAGTTAATCCAATAGCTACTGATGCATACTAGTATTATATTTTAAATTCCAGTTACGGTTTGTAATAGATATAGATACCTATAAAATAGAGTAAATGTCGCTATGAATGACGATTTTGATCAATATGTTTGTTTTGTGATTGGTTGCATTAAATATTGTTTTGTGATATTAATACCTGATAATTATTTGTAAATCCAGATGGACAACGAAGCAAATCAGGAAAACCAGAATATTGATAATCAAATAAATAACAGTGCCATTCGACACATAGTAACCCAAGGAATTAGAGATGCTATGCCATATATCATCCAAAATGTTAAAGAAGCGGAAAATAATAACAGTAATAGTGGAAGTAAGCGACCACCTACTGAACCTAGTCACAGCGTAAACAATGGACCATTACTTCAATTGCCAATTCCAAAAAGAAGAAGAACCATGTCTTATGGTTGTTCTTACAAAGAATTCTGGTCCTGCAGACCGATAGAATTCTCAGGCAATGAAGGAGCCATTGCAGCTATACGCTGGATAGAAAAGACTGAGGCAGTCTTAAAAAATAAGCAAGTATGCTGAGGAAGACAAAATCATGTTTGCTTCCAATCTTTTTAAGAATGCCGCACTAGAATGGTGGAACACTATTCTCCAGTCTAGGGGAAGTGACAGAGTCTATAATACGGAATGTACTGAGTTTAAGACTATGGTTGAAAGGAAATTCTATCCTCCCAATGAAAAAGAACAAATAGCTAATAAGTTCTTGAACCTTAGAATGACTGGAATAGACTGCAAGGGTTACACTACTATATTCTTCGAATATGCTAGAATAGTGCCAAACCTAGCTTCACCAAAACCAGTATTAATCTCCCGTTACGTCTGGGGAGTAATCAGTGAAATTAGACACGTAGTCAAGGCAGCTACACCACAAACCATAGAAGAAGTTGTAGAACTAGCAAATACCTTAACTGATGAATTAGTACGTACACAAGAAGAAAACCAGAGGAAGAACCTAGTCCAAAAACTTACCCAGGAATTTCGCTATGGTAATTCCAACTGTGGGAAGAACGTAGGTTCTACTTCTGCACCTTATTGTCAGGTCTGCAAGAGGAAGCATTCAGGAAGATGCTCTACATATTGCAACTTCTACAAGATGCCAGGACATAAGGAAGAAGATTGTAGGAAGAAACCCAGTAATGGAGTGTGCTTCAACTGTGGAGAAAAAGGGCATATTAAGCCGAATTGTCCGAAACTAGCTCTAGTCATGAACAACAAGACTACTAAGAATGCTAGGGCATTTGTTCTAACATCCGAAGAAGCAAAGATAATTCCGGACGTGATTGTCGGTAGTTTTTAGTTATTGATGTTTTTGCTAAAGTATTATTTGACTCTGGTGCGAACCAAAGTTTTATTAATACTTCATTTTGCAAACTTCTCAATCAACCATTAACTAAACTTCAACAAGAATGTCTAGTAGAGACAGCAAAAGGAGAATCCATTAAGATTACTGAAGTCCTGCAGGGAGCAAGAATAGAAATTTTAAACCAAGATTTTATTGCAAATCTTTACCCCAATGAATCTGGCTGGATTTGATATTGTATTAGGAATGGATTGGTTAGTAGCAAATAAAAAAAGTCAATCCAAGTAAATTCACCAAAGGGTGAAAAGATCACAATTAAAGGAAATAAGCCATCTCGATCCACGGAATTCATCTCTAGTGTATATGATTTCCATCATCATTAATACTACAGGAAAAGAATTGAAAGATATCCCCGTAGTATCTCAATTCGCAGATGTTTTCCCAGAAGAATTACCAGGACTACCGCCAGACAGAGAAGTCGAATTCAGAATCCATCTGCTACCAGGAACAGCACCAATTTCCAAGGCACCTTATTGTTTGGCGCCAGCCGAGATGCAAGAATTAAAGAAACAACTGGACGAACTTTTAGAGAAAGGATTCATACAACTAAGCTCATCACCATAGGGAGCACCGATCTTGTTTGTCAAAAAGAAAGACGGGTCAATGCGTATGTGCATTGATTACCAAGAATTGAACAAGCTCACGATTAAAAATCGGTACCCATTACCAAGGATCGATGATCTGTTTAATCAATTTCAAGGAGCTCGATTCTTTTCTAATATCGATTTACGCTCAGGACATCATCAATTAAAGGTACAGGAAGAGGACATTCCTAAGACCGCTTTTAGAACAAGGTATGGCCATTATGAATTTACTGTCATGCCATTTAGTTTAACCAATGCCCCAGCCGCATTTATGGACATGATAAACAAAATACGTAAGCCATATCTGGATAAATTCATAATTGTCTTTATAGATGATATTCTCATTTACTCTAAGAGTAAAGAGGAACATGCAGCGCATCTGCATGCACTCCTAAATTTGCTGAGAAAAGAAAAGCTTTACGCCAAATTTTCAAAATGTGAATTTTGGTTAGAAGAAGTGCAATTTCTTGGACATTTAGTTAATCATGAAGGAATTCATGTGGATCCCACAAAGATCGAGGCGATTACTAAATGGAAAGCCCCTGAGTCACCAATAGAAGTAAGAAGCTTTCTAGGATTGGCAGGTTATTATAGACGGTTTATCCGAGATTTTTCTAGAATAGTCATTCCCTTAACAAAACTGACTTGTAAGTCTGTTAAGTTTGAATGGGGACCAAAACAGGAAGAAGCCTTTAGAATCCTTAAGCAAAGATTAACCAACGCACCCATACTAGCGTTACTAGAAGGAACTGAAGACTTTGTAGTCTATTGTGACGCTTCTAAGTTAGGTTATGGATGTGTGCTAATGCAACGGCAAAAGGTGATAGCCTATGCGTCTAGACAAGTTAAGAATCATGAAGAAAATTATTCAACCCATGATTTAGAGTTAGGAGCCATAATTTTTGCCCTGAAATTTTGGAGACATTATCTTTACGGTAGTAAGTTTACCATTTTCACCGATCATAAGAGTTTACGATATGTTTTCAGGCAAAAAGAGTTAAATATGAGACAGAGACGCTGGATGGAAATACTTAGTGATTATGATTGTAGTATCCAGTATCACGCAGGAAAGGCTAATGTAGTAGCTGATGCTTTAAGTCGAAAGTATCATGAAAAGCCTAGGAGAGTACGTTCTCTTAAATTAAACCTGCAGATAGATTTAAATGAGCAAATTAGAGTCGTACAAGAATCAGTAATCAAGGATGATACTGAAAATTAAAAGGTATGATTAAGGAATTAGAACAAGGAACAGATGGAATTTGGAGATTCCATAAGAAAAGAATTTGGATACCCAAACAAGGAAACCTACGCCACCAAATATTAGAAGAAGCCCATAAGTCTAAGTATACGATACATCCTGAAAGTGATAAAATGTATCAAGACTTAAGAAAGAACTTCTGGTGGATAGGAATGAAAAACGATATAGCAGCTTATGTTGCCAAGTGTTTAACTTGTTCACAAGTTAAAGCTGAACATCATAAACCCTCAGGTTTATTGCAGCAATTAGAAATTCCTGTATGGAAATGGGAATTGATAACAATGGACTTTGTTACCTAATTACCCAAGACATGAAAAGGTAATGATACAATCTGGGTGATTGTAGATAGATTAACTAAATCTGCTCATTTCCTACCAATGAAGGAAACCTTCATTATGGAGCAGTTAGCCAACTTATATGTAAATGAAATAGTTTCATTTCATGGAATTCCTTTATCTATTGTTTCTGATGGAGATAGCCGTTTTACTTCTCATTTTGGACAAGTTTCCAAAAAGCAATGGGAACCAAGCTAAATCTAAGCACTGCTTATCATCCTAAACGGATGGACAAAGAGAAAGGACAATTAAGACAATGGAAGATATGCTTAGAGCTTGTGTAATTGATTTCGGAGGAAATTGGGATGATCATTTACCATTAATAGAATTTTCTAACAATAACAGCTATCATACCAGCATCAATGCTGCACCATTCGAAGCACTTTATGGACGAAAGTGCCGAACTCCATTATGTTGGGAAGAAATTGGAGAAAAGCAATTGTCTGGACCAGAGATCGTACAAAAAACAGCAGACAAGATTATTCAAGTCAAGGATAGACTAAAAGCAGCACGCGATCGACAAAAGAGTTATGCTGATAACAGGCGAAGGCTATTGGAGTTTCAAGTAGGAGACAAAGTATTATTAAAAGTTTCTCCTTGGAAATAAGTGGTAAGATTCATCAAAAGAGGAAAGCTAAGCCCCGGGTATGTTGGACCTTTTGAAATTATTAGAAGAATAGGACCAGTAGCTTATCAGCTACGACTGCCAGAGGAAATGGCAGGAATACATGATGTATTTCATGTATGTAATCTCAAAAAGTGCTTAGCCGATGAATCATTAGTGGTACCTCTTAAGGATATAGAGGTAAATGAGAAACTTAAATTTATAGAAAGACCCCTACAGAGTGAAGACATGAAAGTCAAGAATCTCAAGCACAAGAGATTGGTTCTAGTCAAAGTAAGATGTGATTCCAAGAGAGGACCTGAATACACTTGGGAGCTTGAATCGGAGATGCAGAGGAAATACCCACACCTGTTCCACTAGACCTTGAGGACGAGTTCTAAAACAAGATGGGGAGGATATAACAACCCTTCCTAAAATTTTTAGACCACCCCTATACGTCCCAAAATACACCCCGTATATGAAAACGGCCCATGAATACATTTATTTTTATAAAAAATTAAATAAAAACAAAAATTAATGATCGCTCGCGGGGCGCGACATAGCCAAGGACGGCGGTCGCGGGACACGACAGCTAGGCCACAAGGCCCCCCCCTGAGCCGCCACGTGGCATGATCGTGTCGAACCTACCCCGTGACGTGATGTCGTGGTCACAATCAAATTTAATCCAATTACTACTAAATAGATAGTGGCAAGTGGGTATCGAACACAGGGAGTTTGTGGAATATGTGTTATTTGAAGGTTTATCTAAGTTAACCAAATTAAGCTAATTGCAAGAAAATAAAGTTCAAGAGTTGATTTGATTAATTTGAGTTTTAAAACTAAGATTACTAATGTAATTGCAAAAATGGAAAACTTGGTTTGTAAACAATTTAGAGACAAATGACTATCTTTAGTTTCCGGTTTGCTTTGACATTTATGCTATCATTCCACTAGAAAGAACTACATAGACATAGTTCAAGTGTGATTACTTGTTGAGATAAAAAGGAACTAAGTACTCAGATTCCTAGAACGTGAGGTTGTTACCCGATGACCAATTAACCCTTACCCAATTCTAAATCTACCCATGATATCACGATTGCCAACGGCACCAAGAACGTATGGTTTCAAATTAGATTAACATAAGAATCAACAATTTACAAACAATCAATCACACACCATAACAAACAATCATAAAGACAAAGTTTGTTATTCTAGAAATTAGGAAATCAAGCATAAAGTCTAATACAAACCATCAACCAAAGATAGTCATCAAGAGTTTAGCCACTCATGGCTTGAATCATCATCCTCACACAAGTTTCAATGTTCATAACAATTAAAAACACAAACCGAATGATTGGAAATTGTCTTCAAGCACCAAGAACACCAAAAATTCGCCTCTAGACTGCTGGTAACCGAATGGGAATGATTGGAATTGAAAAGACACCATAAATCCGCATTAAAAGGTGGAAGTTACACATTTACGCAGGTCAGCGCCGTAAGCTACGGTGGCCACCGTAGCTTACGGTGGCTTGGAATGGCTTACGGTGGCTTTAAACTGTCATACGGTGACAAAAAGTGCCAGTCAGCGCCGTAAGCTACGGCCCTTGCCGTAGCCTACGGCAGGCTTCAACATGAAAACTTGTTTTCAGCATAACTTTTTCGTTTCAACTCTGTTTTCTTCACCGTTTTCGCCTACGTTCTCGTAATTTCGTCCTCTATCATGCTATCCTCTTAATTCTTGAATTCCAAAATTTTATTTTTTCATTAATGCTCCAAATTACTTCCCTTTTAAGCTCCATTTGCACATACACATCCAAACAACTAGTAGTTACCAAGTTCAAACAATTAAACGTCTAAACCATGGGATTTTAATCTTTTTAAGGCACTTAAGGGTTGTCCTACGGACCACCCGTCACATCCCCACACTTACCCGTTGCTTGTCCCAAGCAACTCATTCACTAACCATTTCAAAACCACAAGCGATCAACATGCAAACCAAGCTAAAATGTACCGTCCTTTTACTAACTTTTTATCATACCACAAGACACACCCCTCACAACAACTCTCAGTGACAAGTAATATTAGCAACATTATGCTAACACGCTCAATGCAAGTGTGTGATTGTGCGACAATAAGCTTGTATACAAATCAAGTTTCCTCCAATCCAATACCTAGCATGCTCATGAATCAAAAGGACTTACGGGTTATAACGGGGCTATGTGTAAAGGTAGAAAAATGGTGGGATATATATGCAAGAGCTAATTGATTTAACCCGGTTTTTATTTCTACTACTAAACAAAGCAAACATCAACTATATACACAACTTCTTCAGCATTCTCAACTACTATTGCAACTAAATACTTCTTTTTTGTATTTTTCTCATATTTTTCTCTTTCTTTTTTTTTCTTTTTTTCTTTTCTTCTTTTTTTTCATTTTTTTCATAACACATAAAACTCAACAATATATACAAGAACATCAACAATCACAAACTAAATTCCTAAACTGGGTCGTCTCAATAGGTAAAGTTTTTTTGTAAGAAGTAGGTTTGGGTTACAACCGAATGGCATAAGGCTCAAACATGGCTTTCTAAAGACCAAACCCCCACCCCTCACAATACAAAGCTCATATATGTAACATATGAGGTCCAACCCCCAATTCCCACACTCTCATACATTCGGACGAGGCTACCTAAAAACCCCTATCATTTTCACAAGCATGCTAACTCTAGGATTTAACAAGCATTCATGCACAAGTTCTATTAACACAATACACACACCGCCACTCAAAACAAGGAAAGCATCTTTAATAATCATGTGTGGCTCAAACACTCACCAAGAAATGACTAAAAAGGGGTGTCGGTGTGCCAAGTGGAACAATATCAAGTGTTCAGATTTCGACAATTTTTCGTTTGGTTTCACAAATTTTTTTAAAAATTCTCAAAAATTTTCCCCCCATCCCCACACTTGGGATACATTGACCCCAATGTATGGTTTTCAAAGGAATTGATCGCTAAAACCCATTCAAACTTTTTTTTAAACAAAACATAAACAAACTAACTACCAAAATTTCAAAGCTAAAGAACATAATAAGACTAAGGAAAGAGTACAATGACCTGGTGAAGTTTGACACAACCGACGTTGTAGACAATCCGACTTCCTATCACCACCTTCACACAAATATCCGCACATCTTCCCCACACTTGAATGTCGCCATGGCCCTGAAACATAGAAAAATTAAAATAGCAAGATCAATATAAAACCCCGGGTTGCCTCCCGAGCAGCGCTAAGTTTTGAGTCTTCAGCCAGACCATGCCACCCCCATTTATGGTGGCTCAAAGAATCGGTTCCTATCACCTCCCCCACTGTAGCTTGTGATTGGTTGAAATGCATCCATCAAATGTCCATTCGGTGGATAGTCAACTACATACCTGCTCGAACCCTCATACTTCTTTTCACACCCCGGTGGTTTGTTTGTTTTTATTCTTTGATGCACACTTTTCAGATGGTCACTAGACTCTCTACTCTTCTCTTCAATAGATTCATAACTAATCTCCCTAGTATGAACATCAAAGTACAACTTACGGTTCTCTTCGGTTATAGTAATGATCTCGTCTCTACAGTTGATTTGAGCACTCGCCGTATAAAGAAACGGTCGACCTAAAATTACCCTTTGTTGTGATGCCAATTTGGTAGGGGCATAATCTAGGACCAGAAAATCCACCGGGCATTCGAATTCTCCCAACCGAATCATAACATTCTTAACTATTCCCCGTGGACGCCTCCAACTTTCATCCGCCAAGCTCACCATGGTGTCTATATCTTGAAGTGGACCAAAGTCGTACATATCGTATAGATCGGGATGCGTGTGAAGTGTTATATATATTAGGTGTATATTTTAAGCCCCTTTAACACTTTTTAGTCAAGTTTTAATTTATAAAACACGATATTTACTAACACTAAACACACATATGGGCAAGTGCACCCATCGTGAGCGTAGTATAGTGTTGGTAAGATACCGAGGTCGTCCAAGGACACAAGAGCTTTTAGTACCGGTTTATCCTCAACGTCTAATCAAATTAAAAAGTTTAGAAAAATGTTTTAAGCTAAGAAAAGTAAAAACTAACTAAAATGCTGAAAAATAAAAATAAAATAAAAACAGATAGACAAGATGAATCACTTGGTTCCGACTCGTGTATAGTGTAACCTTTGATTATTTCCGCACTTTTGCACTTATTTAAGAGATTATCTTAGTTATTGTAGTAGGCCCCTCTTTTGAAGGTGACGTTATCCTCAACCCAGTAGTTTGAGTCAGCAAGGATACAATCCTAAAGGGTCGGATTATTGAAAGATAATTAATTAAGCTATTAATGCAAATTATGGTAGGCCCCTCTTTTGGAGGTGACGTTACCCTCGACTAAGTAGTCTGAGTCAGCAGGGATACAGTCCTAAATAGCCGGGTTATAGTATTAATAGTAGTTAACTTATGAGGGGGTCAAAGAGTTTGGACCCCCGCCATCCAATACCGTTAAGTATTGAAGGAGGTCCTACTAAATTTGACCCAGGTCCATTGCAGGACCTCTAAACGCTGAACAATGGCAAGACTCTTACCAAACCGTTCCCTTAACCCCCGACCAGGTAGCCAACATACCTCCATATAGACCGTGGAGATATGAATGGTGAAAATCTTTTATTTTATATAGACAGTAAAATAATGTCAAGACACCACGGACAAACGATAAGGAAGAATCACCTTCAACATAAGAAACTAGTTATTAAAGTCATTAATACAAAACCAAGTAAAAAGTGCGAAAAGATTAGAAATAAAAAGTATTACACTAGACACTTGTCTTCACCAAGTGATGTAAGAGACTTAGGCAAACATGGCCTTGATTGTCAAGAACTCTTACGATCAATCTTGGATCCCGAGACGACTCACACACTCTACGATGGACAATGGATGATGGTGGTGGATGATGGTGTTATGGTGGTGGTGGGTGGTGGGTGAAGTGTGAGAGAGGTGGTGTGCCAAGGGATGGTTTGAGCTTGAGCCAAGCACTCCTATTTATAGGCTGAACAGAAGCTCGGGCACGGCCCCGTGTCCAGTGGGCACGACCCCTTGTCCACATCCTTCTCTTTCTTCATTTAATGCAGCTTGTCTTATTAGTTGACCGCGCCCCCGTGTCCGCTGAGCACAACCCCGTGTGCAGAAGAATCTTTGTACTATGAAGATTTGCCTAGATTGTGCGAATCTTATAGTTGACCACGGCCCCGTGTCCGCTGAGCACGGCCCCGTGGTGGGCAATAGAAGCTTCTACCACTTTGTCTTTTCTGCTGACACTTGGGCACGCCCCCGTGCTGGCTGAGCACGGGGCGTGTTCAGTCTTCTGACCTCTTGTTTTGCTTGGGAAGATGTTGTCGTGGGGTCGGGCATGTCACGTCTTGTTCCTTTTCTTGTATTTATGTTAGATTTTGATGTCTTTTTGCTTCTTTTGTTAACTTGAGCTCATTTAATCCTGAAAATACAAAAGGAAGACAAAAGCACACTTTTTCCAACATTAGTACTAAAAAAGGGTTAGTTTTATGCCACAATTGATGTAATTTATATGTTGCATTTTGCACACATCAAATACCCCCACACTTGAATCTTTTCTTGTCTTCAAGCAAAACTCTTTAATATGTGGCTATTACACTCCCAAATGGAATGGGTAGAAAAGAAGGTTTCGGGCTTGTCATAGAGTGTCGGGATTTCCAAGATTCTTTATTTAGTTTTATTTTTATTTATTTACAATCCTATTCGTCATGATTTATTTAAAACTTTTCATAAGATAAATTACTTATTAGAGCATAACATGCCTTTTTTAAAATTCTATTTATATACAAGTTCACATACCTCACGGGGATCACTCAACACTCGGCTGAAAATGTATTTTTGTGGATCACTCGAGAGCGGCTTGGAACTTACTCCTACCATAGGCTTGCCAAGCAATCAATCCTCCTCATTTTTAACTTATATACCTTTGTAAATATCAAGAGGACTTTGTGGGTGAAGGGTTAGGCTTGGGTTAAAGGTAGGTGGTTGGGTTAGTGGTTAGTGGTTAGTAGAAAAAGGGTGAAAAGCGTAACAAGCGTCGGTTTTCGTAAGACTTTCTATTTTTCCATTTTTATTTTTATGAAGCAATTTTTTCAAACAAAGTCATTTTTGATAAACTTGTTTGTTTATTTGCTTTTGCTTCATAATCAACTTCTTTTTTTTTTTTTTTTTTTACGAAAGTCATATGAGAAACCGAGCTAGTTACTAAAACAAAGGGTTAAAAATGAAAAAGGTTTTGGTGGGTAAAAAGGGTGTTTGGTTTGGGTTATGAAATGAAAAGGTTTAGGCTCAAAGGGGCTAACTATGGGGATTTTGGGTAAGTGGTAAAAAAAAGAAAAATAATGGTGTAGAAATAAAAAAGGGTTAGTCCTAATGCCTCCATCATTTACTTACTTGGGTTTAAGTTGGTAAGGACCGGGAATGTATCGTCATGGCAAGTTCTAGAGTCGTAAGAACCAAGCGGCTATTCACACAAGAAACGAAAAATGAGCATTTAGTCTAATGATATGTAATTGTATGCTCAATAAAGGCTCAAAACTCACTTTTGTGGGAATAGGTTTTTATGTGATCAAGTATATATAATCATATTTTAACTAAGTTTGCCATGCCTTTTCATAATTTTCTTATGTTGGTTCTTTTTATCACGACGCTATCGGTTGTAAATTCGTAAAAATATAACCTTTTTAGAACTTGAAATTCCCGAGGTAAACCTAGACAAGTAAAAAAAATGAAAATTTTTTGAAAAAAAAATTGGGGTGATTAGCGGTTCCAATAGAGTTTTGTGTAAGGCTTGTATTTAGGACTTGCAAGATTCAAGGTTTTAGCATCCCCCCACACTTAAATTACACATTGTCCTCAATGTGTCCCAAAAATAAATTTTTTAGGTTGATTGAATGTGTAAAATGTGCGATTTAAGTAATAATTTATGTTACTGGGCACTGGACACGGCCCCGTGTTGTCCGGGCACGGCCCCGTGTTCAAGTGCCAGTAACAAAATTAAATTAAGAGAAACAGAAGCCTGGACACGGGGGCGTGTTGAGTGAACACGTCCCATGTCCAGTTACCTGAACTGGGTCTTTTTCTGCAGACTGTGCAGCACGGGGCCGTGTTGGGCGGACACGGCCCGTGCCGAGCTTTCTGTAAACGAAGAATTTTGACGGACGGTCCTGTTTTCTTGCATGGGGTGCTGGTTCAAGTTTCCCTTATATCCTCTGCCATCTCAAGTGTGTTTTATTCATTTCAACACCACCCAAACACCAAATTAACTAAAAACCATCATTTATTGAGTCGTAGAGAGTTACATACTAATCCTAATATTAAATAAAACAGAAAATAAAAGTTAAAAGTCCTAATATTAAATAGGTCAAGTGATCCGTAAAATTTTCCTAAGGAGCCCTACTTCTTCAATAAGAACCAAAATTCCGGAAATAGATTTCCGGTCTAAAAGCCTTGTAGAACTCCAAGCCGAACGGTGTCCCTTAGATGTTACTAGAGCCATTCTTCTATCTCCCTCGGGAGAAGGGAGGTGGCTTCATGTTCCTCGACATCTTGTGGAGGAAGAACGACACCAATCGGAACCCCTTGTAGTATGTCTCGAGGAGGCTCCTGATGTAGGGCGTACCATTCAGCCGGAATGATGACTTCCGGCACCACATTCCATGCCCTTTGGGTGATAATCGGTACCAAAGGACGAGAGGCGAGAATGTTCAACCTTTGGTGCAAAAGGTTGACCTCCCGGAGACATCATTCTAGTCCCACCGTCAAATGATTAATGCGGTCGACCAATGCCTCTTCCACACTTGTTACTTCATCAAGGGCTTCTCTTAAGGAGTAAACATAGTTTACAAGAGAATCCTCAACCGTTTCTCCCCTGCCGGTTGTTTCTGGAATGCGACGAAGAGTTTCCGCTTGTTCTGCTTGCCATTCTGAGAAAACATACCGAAAAGAGTTCAATTTTATGGATCCAGTACTTCGGACACGGCCCCGTGTTCAGCGAACACGGCCCCGTGTTCAGATATCTGCAGGATTTACGAACAAGGAATCTTGGGGTTTCAAATTGTTTTTATGATTTTTGAAGCATTTTTGAACTTAAACAACTTAAAACATTGTTATAGAACTTATTTTTAACAAGATTCCATGAACAAAAATCTCAATAAGGCTTGAAATTATGGAAGGTTCAAGCTTTAATGGAAGTATGAGGAAAATTGAAGAAGATGATAGTGGATAAAAGAGGAAAGGACAAGAAGATAGTTGAGAAACTTCTTTTAGAAAATACCTAGGATGGTATGTGAGAATATTCCTCAAATCTCTGTCCCTGGAATGGTTCAAATGTGCAGGATTCTTGGCTGCATTTATAGAAAACGACAGTACGTTGCGCACGGCCCCGTGTGCAGATGGACTCCTGACACATTTTTGTCCACATTCTGACAAAATCAGAAGGGAATCTTTGGGTGGACACGGGGGCGTGCTGACCTGGACACGGCCCCGTGTCTAGAAGCTGTCTTAAGGAATTCGTCTATTTTCAAGGAACTTTCCCGGATCGGGCGGTTCCTTACTGGATGGAACAACCCCAAAGTGCCTAAGATACCTTAATTGCTCTAGATTGAGACGATAGCGCAAGAGGTTGTCGGTGAGGGTGATTCCTATGCTATATGTAGGTGGACAAGTCCAACCCTTTTCCGGGCTCTCGTTAAAGAAGGTGTATGTCGAATCGCTCAGGTCTATGTATGCATCAAACGAAGTTGATGGGGAGTCCTTCACGGCACAATCGACACAGGCACGACTATCACTCAAGTCCTCACTAGAGTTAGGAGTATCGTCGGAAACAACGAAGTTGTTTGAATGCGTTTCCAACCCTTCTTCTTGGTTATCGTCTTGGAAAAGATTATTGAAATCTTTCCTAAGTTCTTTTAACCAATCAATAATTAGATCTTCTAGTTGAAATAATTCATCGAGAAGCATTTCTCCTAAAATATCCGGTTGGGAGCATTCGAGGGAGAGATAGGGATTATTTTTACTTTCGCCCCTCTTAAGGATACTTGGAAATGATGGGTCTATATAGTGGGGTTTATAATTTAGAAAATAACATTCTAATTCTTTATGGTTACCACCACATAATTGACACCACATAGTACCATAAGAGTGCCGAAAGTAAAAAGTATCAGTATCACTCATGTTTGTGTCAGAAATTACCAACCGTCGGGATCTTACGGTTCTGTTTTCAGTAACTGAAACTTGGGCACGGGGGCGTGTTGAGTGGGCACGGCCCCGTGTTCAGCTTACTGTCTGACTTAAAACAAGATTGCCAGTTCCAATGATTGGGCACGGGGCGTGTTCAGCGGGCACGGCCCGTGCTGAGTTCTGCAGAAGCTGAAAAACTAAGAAAAATCCTAAAAAAAATGAAAAATAAGAAAAAAATGATTAGGCCGTTGATTCCTAACTTTCTTAAAATCCTTGTGTCCCCGGCAGCGGCGCCAAAAACTTGATGCGTGTGAAGTGTTATATATATTAGGTGTATATTTTAAGCCCCTTTAACACTTTTTAGTCAAGTTTTAAATTTATAAAACACGATATTTACTAACACTAAACACACATATGGGCAAGTGCACCCATCATGAGCGTAGTATAGTGTTGGTAAGATACCGAGGTCGTCCAAGGACACAAGAGTTTTTAGTACCGGTTTATCCTCAACGTCTAATCAAATTAAAAAGTTTAGAAAAATGTTTTAAGCTAAGAAAAGTAAAAACTAACTAAAATGCTGAAAAATAAAAATAAAAGAAAAACAGATAGACAAGATGAATCACTTGGTTCCGACTCGTGTATAGTGTAACCTTTGATTATTTCCGCACTTTTGCACTTATTTAAGAGATTATCTTAGTTATTGTAGTAGGCCCCTCTTTTGAAGGTGACGTTACCCTCAACCTAGTAGTTTGAGTCAGCAAGGATACAATCCTAAAGGGTCGGATTATTGAAAGATAATTAATTAAGTTATTAATGCAAATTATGGTAGGCCCCTCTTTTGGAGGTGACGTTACCCTCGACTAAGTAGTCTGAGTCAGCAGGGATACAGTCCTAAATAGCCGGGTTATAGTATTAATAGTAGTTAACTTATGAGGGGGTCAAAGAGTTTGGACCCCCGCCATCCAATACCGTTAAGTATTGAATGAGGTCCTACTAAATTTGACCCTGGTCCATTGCAGGACCTCTAAACGCTGAACAATGGCAAGACTCTTACCAAACCGTTCCCTTAACCCCCGACCAGGTAGCCAACATACCTCCATATAGACCGTGGAGATATGAATGGTGAAAATCTTTTATTTTATATAGACAGTAAAATAATGTCAAGACACCACGGACAAACGATAAGGAAGAATCATCTTCAACATAAGAAACTAGTTATTAAAGTCATTAATACAAAACCAAGTAAAAAGTACGAAAAGATTAGAAATAAAAAGTATTACACTAGACACTTGTCTTCACCAAGTGATGTAAGAGACTTAGGCAAACATGGCCTTGATTGTCAAGAACTCTTACGATCAATCTTGGATCCCGAGACGACTCACACACTCTACGATGGACAATGGATGATGGTGGTGGATGATGGTGTTATGGTGGTGGTGGGTGGTGGGTGAAGTGTGAGAGAGGTGGTGGGCCAAGGGATGGTTTGAGCTTGAGCCAAGCACTCCTATTTATAGGCTGAACAGAAGCTCGGGCACGGCCCCGTGTCCACATCCTTCTATTTCTTCATTTAATGCAGCTTGTCTTATTAGTTGACCGCGCCCCCGTGTCCGCTGAGCACAACCCCGTGTGCAGAAGAATCTTTGTACTATGAAGATTTGCCTAGATTGTGCGAATCTTATAGTTGACCACGGCCCCGTGTCCGCTGAGCACGGCCTCGTGGTGGGCAATAGAGGCTTCTACCACTTTGTCTTTTCTGCTGACACTTGGGCACGCCCCCGTGCTGGCTGAGCACGGGGCGTGTTTAGTCTTCTGACCTCTTGTTTTGCTTGGGAAGATGCTGTCGTGGGGTCGGGCATGTCACGTCTTGTTCCTTTTCTTGTATTTATGTTAGATTTTGATGTCTTTTTGCTTCTTTTGTTAATTTGAGCTCATTTAATCCTGAAAATACAAAAGGAAGACAAAAGCACACTTTTTCCAACATTAATACTAAAAATGGGTTAGTTTTATGCCACAATTGATGTAATTTATATGTTGCATTTTGCACTCATCAGATCGCCTGGTAACACACTCATACTCGCCCCATAGTCCAACAATGCTTGAGGAATTTTTAATTTTCCCACTTGAATAGGCACGAATGGTGCTCCATGCTCTTTGTCCGTTTCAACCTCGGCATCCCTTCCTATACCTGCACTCACTTGACAAGAAGATGTTAGAAATGTTTCATTAAATTCACTATTAGGAACGGTACTTACCACATTGATATTAACACTTTTAATGTTTTTGGGATTTGTCACTGTGTCACTTTGTAGTTGGCCTTTTTCTTTCTTCAATATCGCCACATCACTCGCAAGTTGACTCATTTGGATAGTCAACGACTGAATTGCTTTATCACGGATTTCGTCTTTTTGAATGCGAGCATCATCAAGTTGATTTCTTCGTTGCATCTCAACTTGCAACGCCTTCAACATCTCCATTACTTCGTTTCCACCCAAAGAGCTTTGACCCGTTTGATATTGCCTTTGAAATCCTTGGTTTCCTTGGAAATTCGGGTTAGCTTGATTTGAGGGATTCCCGTATCGAAAGTTTGGGTGGTTTCTCAAACCGGGGTGGTAAGTATTGGAATTCAGGTTATAATTTCTACCACCCCCTCCTTGCCCTTGCAACGCTTTCACCTCCTCATATTGCCCTTCCACTCCTTGGTAATTTTCAGTCGCATGCCCTATCTCATTACAAAGCGCACAAACATTATAAATTTGATTAGATGTTTGAACATTACCATCGTCTACCGCATGCACTTGAGTTCGGGTAATGGCCGGTCGTGCTCTCCTTGATGCTTGAGCTTTTCTCTTTGATGTGACCGCCATTTGCTCCAAAAATTCCCAATCATCATGCTCATAATTTGTGCCAAAAGTGCCATTTGTAATAGACATTAAGTCACGAGCATCTTCTGAACATAACCCCTCATGAAAGGCATTCATCAACTCCCATAGCTCTATCCCATGATGAGGGAAATTCTTTATCATCATGTTGAACCTCTCAAATGCTTCATGAAACATTTCACCCGTTTGTTGTTGGAAACTTCTCAAACTTTTTCTAGCATCGTTTGTCTTTTGAGTGGTGAAAAATTCATCCAAGAAAATTTGTTGCATTTCCGCCCATGTATAGATAGATGCCGAAGGTAATGTATAGAACCACTTTTTAGCCTTGTCTTCTAGGGAAAATTGGAATAACACCAATTTGACATCATCGGCCGAAAATCCTTGACCCCCAATAGTGTTGCAAATCGAATCATAAGCCTCCAAATGAAAATAAGGCTCTTCCGTTGCTAGACCCTTATATTTTGGCAAACTTTGTAACGAGTTGGTTCGAACTTCGAACGTCCTTCCTTGTTCATTTTGAGGGATAACTACTGGTGAAGGATTATGAGTGATCACCGGTCTAAAATGTGCTTCTATACCTCTTGCATGTTCTCGAATATGTCTTTTTGGTCCACCCACCCGAACTCTTGGGAATACGGGACCCATTGGTCTTTGAGCTTGTGGTCGTGGAGGCCCAAATTGTTGTGGAGGTGGTTGAAACCTTGGCCCCACATGAGGTTGTTGAACACGTCTTTGCACTAGTGGACCTTGTGGTGGCAATTGTTGAGGTATGATTTGTTGTTGAGGAATCCTACCAACACTTGCCATTCTTTGGTTTTGACTTTGACCTTGCACATAAGTATACTCCCCTTGATCTCCATCACCCCCATACATGTAACCTTCCTCATCATATCCCCCAAAATCTTCTTCATAGCCATCATCGAAGCCATCTTGTCTTAATCCCAAAGTATGTTGAAACTGTGACTGAAATGGAGTGGAATGGATGATAGATGGACCGGTTTGGAATAAATTGGATGGTGGCATTTGGTATGCTGATGAAGGTTGACCGGATGTTGGGAAAATGTTGAAAAAGTTGGAACAGTGGATGATGTAGGGTTGTAACTGAAAGAGTATTCGGATTGATTGTTTTCGGGTGTTGGTGCACACATCTGTCGTCTTCGTCTTAATATCGAGTCTCGGATATGCTATGGTTCGGATCAAGCATGATGTCATCATTAATGATGATGACATCATACCAATGATATCACAAGTTACATCATCTTTGAAAGTCAAATATGCAAATCAGAATTCATGTTCTGTCAAATTTGTCTTGTTCGCTTGAATGGTCAATTATGTTATGTCCGCTTGAGTCTGATCGCTTGAACATGTGCATGTTCATTTCAAGCGGTCAAGCTAGTACTATATATATGTGTGTTATGTTGTCATTTCAAGCGGACAGACCAGAGAGATAGTTGTGATACCGAAGTGCTGCCGGTATTTTTTCTGATTGTAATCACTATTAATTGAATATACAAGAAGGTTAAAGTGTTATACAAGCTGTTTCTACATTCGTTTCTTAGTTTCCGCCTCTGAAACGGATTAAAATCTCTTCAGAACGACTCGTTTGGGTCACAAAACGATCCTACAAGTGGTATCAGAGCTCAGGAGGAAGAGATCTTGCCAAAACAGCTTGTTTTCGTCACTTTTTCTGATTTCTACACCATTCTTTTCAAAATTAAAGTTTTTTCACAGTTAAAATCGGATAAAATTCACATATCTTGTGCGTAATCATGTATTAACAAATCCTGGAAAGTTTCAGCACTAAAATCAACTTAAAAACTGGTTAAAATCATCTGCTCGCTTGAAATTTGTTCGAAGTTGCTGACGTCATGGACTGTTCAAGCGAACATAACATCATGAGTTCGCTTGAAACTGGTATCTAGCTTGAAAATTCACCGTGACAGCTTGAAAAAGACTGTTCGCTTGAAAACAGTGTTATGACCGCTTGAAACAATGATCGCTTGAAAACATCTGACCGCTTGTAATAGTTTGCTCGCTTGAAAACATCATGACCGCTTGAAAAGTTCACCGCTTGAAACATTAAAAGTGATCATGTGATAGGTGTCAGTCCCAGGTCTCGTAAATTGATATTAGTTTGCATGTGATCTGATCAAAGGCAATTGGGTTCAATTTCCGATACAGTGCATGTGAATGCTTGTTCCAAGAATTGCATGTGAAGTCAGATTCAGTGGCCCAATCAAAGTTATTTTAAAGACAAAGTGTCGGCTATGTGAATTGGAGTTGTCTATTTGCAAGTGATCTGTTTTTTTTATAGCCCAAGTATTAAATCGGCCCAAGGCACACAATACACTACATCGACCCAATTAGCATTTGAAAAATCAAGCTTGACAGCCCATGAGATTTTGTTCGGTCCATTGAGATTTAAATAAGTCATAATTGGTGTCGGATACATGTGATAAGTCTTTTATATCGGCCCAATTGAATCAATTTTTTATCAGCTCATTCACTCAGTTTGCACGATTTGGAGTTTATTCAGTCTGCGAGACTTCGACACGAGTCCTAGATCGATTCAAACGACACACACATTCACATATTCAGTTCATTTAAATTGATCGTTTGTTTGTTTTTCAGGTGTTTTACGAGGTGAACCAGTTCGTTTGAAGGCTTGTTTGAGAAACATGGATTCTGAATTTTACAACGCGTTTGCTTCAACCCCGACTACTCCGGCTGACATTGCTAAGAACATGAACATGGAGAATGAAACCGGAACAATGCAAAAACCCCCGAAACTTATGGGAATTGAAGACTATCATGGATGGAAGAAACGATTCGAGAATTGGGTTTAAGCGAATCATTTAAAAGCTTGGGAAAGCATTGAAACTGAATATGAGAGGCCACAAAACTCAGTGGGAGTTGGTAAAATCATTTCAGAATTCACAGAGCAAGAGAGAGAAAGTTATAAAGGAGTGAAAATGATGATCAATCTATTACAACAAGCTGTTAAAGAGGATATATTTGTGTTGCTTCAACATGATGACAGTGCTTATTCTATCTGGGAAGCTCTTAAAAAGAAATTTGAAGGAAGTACAGAAATGCTACAGAGTAAAGCAGCTTTGTTGAAAAAAGAGTTTGAATTGTTTACGAGTATGCCTGGTGAGAAAGACTCTCATTGAGAGATATTGTCATCTTGTACGCACCATGTCACAGTTGAAGATTACAAAAACTCCAGCAGAATGGGTAGAAAAGCTTGCTGATGCATTACCACAAAAGGAATGGGGTACATATCTGATGATTCTGAAAAATTCTGGACAGTTTAGCAGATTATCAATTGCTCAGTTTATTGAAAAGCTGGAGGCACAGGATCTTGAACAACAGAAAATTGCCAGAATGAATAGTTCAAGTAATCAACAAGATATCAAATTGTATTATAAAGGAAATGTTCAGACAGTTGAAGCAAGTCCAAAGATCCAAACTGCGTTTAGTGCAGGAAATTCATCCGGAACAAGCAGTCAAAGCTCAATTAACACTAGTGGATTTTCAAGTGTTAATCCTCCAAGTGTTCAAAGTGCGAGTGTTGGTAATGGGCATATGATTCAGTGCAATGTAGCTTTACATCTTCAAAATGGTCAAAACTTTTCTGAAGAAGTTGTGAAAAATCATATGGGTTTACTTGTAACTGCATTGGAATCTTATGAAGGGTTGATTGCTGGAAAGATTGGTAATCCGATGTTAACAAAGGAAGATTACGATCAGGTTGATGCAGAAGAATTGGAGCTTATGGATATCAAATGGTCTCTAGCAAGTGTCCTGAGAAGAGCTGAAAAGTTCAAAATGATTACAGGACGAAATGACTTTTTAGATGCTCATCTTTCAGCTTTAGGTTTTGATAAATCTAAAGTTACTTGTTTTAAATGCAGGGAAAAGGTCATTTCAAAAGAGAGTGCAAAAATCAGGAACCGAGAGGAGCAAAGGATTCTTTTGGAAAAGATGATTACTATAAAAAGTCTATATATCAACAAATCACATATCAACCGCATCAACAAAAGGATTCTCAAACAGCACATGGAAAAATGATCGAAGATACAAACAGGAAAGCTTACTATGGTATCATTGATCAAGATGACGAGAAAGTGGCTGAAGGTTTTAGCTGGGATAAGTATATTCCAGCTGATCCTAATGTTAAAGCTTTTATTGCTCAGATTGTTCAAAAACCAGAGTTGATGAAGGAGTGGATGGCTGTGATGTCGGATGATGAGGAGAGTCAAGATGGAAAATCTGTTTCTTCAGAAAGCAGTGATGATAATGAAGAACTTGAACAGATAAATCTTGGAAAAACACATTTATCTTCTGACAGATTTGAATTTTATTTTGCAGATAAATTGAAGAAACTCAAAGAGAGAAAAGCTGCAAAAGAATTGAAGGAAGTCAAAGTGATTGAGAAGATAGTGGAAGTGGAAAAGATAGTTGAAGTTGAAAAGATTGTGGAGGTCAAGAAGATTGTTGAAGTTACGAAACCATGTCTCACATGTTTGGAATCTTGCAAACAGTGTGAAGTAAAAGACGAGAGATTTAGTGAATCAGAAAAGATGAAAGAAAAGTTGTTGTTTGATGTGAAGAATTTGAAAGAATCTTACGATGTTTTGAACAGAACAGTGAATAGTTTGCAAACGACAAACACTGAAAGAGAAAAAGTGTTGAAAATGTTGAATGCAACAATGATGTCAAAGCAGAAAGAGATAAATTTTTATATTGAAGAATGTGCGAAATGGAAGCAAGAGTTGGATGGTGAAAAAGTTGAAAATGAAAGAATCAGACGTTTGCTGAAAAGTTATACATGTTCTGATTACTTAATTGACATAATTTATCCTACTGTTGCAGGTTTTGAGGCATTTAAAGATGAACAACCAAAGAAGAAGAAGGATACTGGTAAGAAACCGTGTGTTAGATATAACAAGTGTCCGCCTCCAATTTGGGAAGGGTATTCGCCTAGAAAACCAAATGAGGAACAAGTCCAAAAGGCAGTCAATCTAAAGTTAGAGTCCGAGTTAACTGATGTATTACCAGACAACATTGACGTCACGTTCACAGCGTCCGACACAGATCATGAGTCCGAATTAATAAAAAGAATGGTCGATCAGGTGTTGGATAGGGATGAGGAGTCAGAGTCAAAATCCAAGTCCGAAAGTTCGTGTCAGTCTGTCGGGAGTTCAAGTTCGTCCGAAAAGAGTTCAAAATCGTTGGAAAAACGGGTGTATAGTAAAGAATTTTTGTTGTCAAAATCTAATTTGAATGACGAAACATTTGAAGTTGTATATACTTTGAATGATTCTGACAAATTATATTTTGATAAAGAATTTCCAATAAGAAGTGTTCGATTTGAAATGATCAAAAAGGTTTTCAAAATGACAGAAATTAATATTTTTGAAATAAAAGATTTAAATCTTACTGAAAAACCTAAAAAATACACTTCAAGATTTCAACAACGGTTAAACAAAAAAAATGGGTTACAATTATGGTTCGGAATTTCGAAAGAAACCAAACCATAATAGTAAGTTCAAAAAGAAAGGTCTTGATTTTATTCCACCTGAAAACTATAAAAATGAAAAATATGTTCGAGATTTTAAATCAAAAATGACATATGTTACAGGAACTAGCCATGAAGAAGAAGCAAAGAGCTCATTCTGGAAACAGTCAAATCAGGAGTTTCTTGCTGAAAAGATGAAGTATGGAGTTTTTCAAAGGAAAGAGACAAGAACCTGTTACAGATGCAATGAAGTTGGTCATATTGCATGGAACTATCCTCAAGTAACAAAAACAAAACAGGGAGTCTCAGAAAAACTTAAAGAAGTAGTTGTTGACAAAGTTGAACCACCAACTGAAAGATTTAAAGTATTTAAGAATTCAACATATGAGGTTGGTGAGTGTTCGAAAAGGTTTTACAAGAAGAGGGGAAACCTTGACAACCAAACTTGGGTTGTTAAGAAATCAGAGGTAAAATCTGGCGATGAATCTGATTCCACAAAGTCAGAGGAGCCACAATTTGATGAGAGTGTTGAAAAATCAGTTCTTTCAATGGATGATGAGAACTTTCCACCATTGAGGACTGAGAATTTTAAACGAAAAGTTGGAAAGGTTGAAATCTCAAATCAGTTTTATTCTGAGAAGGATAATTTTGATGTTGAGAAAGCTTTTAATGGGAATGTAAAGAAAATTTTCGGAAAGATGGTCGATGGGAAGGTTAAAGGGGTTAAAGATTTTTACGCTACAAAGAAGGCAACTTATACTCCAACTAAAGCTGAATTGAAAACACCCAAGGCTGGTCAGGCTTGGGTGGATATTTTCTTTGCTTGAAAAACCTGACTTGCCGGAGATCCCAAGTTTGTAATTGCGGATCAGGAATTGGCATCTTTCTTAGTAATTGATTGTGTGATTGAATCTTAAAAATAGTTGAATGTTTACAGGATAAGTGTGACTTGCCGGAGCTTCCAGGTTGGTAAGTGCGAAGCAGGAATCGGCATCTTGATTGGTAAAATGGTTTGTGTAGATGTTTTATTCCTACATGTGTTTTAAATGTTGGATATTCTTACAAGTGGTAAGAGGTTGATTCTAACAAAGTGATTACTCAAGGTCATTAGTTTGAACTTGATGTAATCCTGTTGGATCTGAGTTTGTTTCTGATTGTATTTTGTGTTTGTAATTAAAATGAAAATGGATGAGTGTGCAGCGGAATTGTGATGAAAACAAACTTTGCATACAATCAAACGAGAGTAATACTTTGATCAAACATCTTTTCACAATGAATCGAAAGATTGAATTTATTTCAATAACGATTACAATGATTGATGAATGAATGCAAACTCCCCCTCAGCCAGAGCTCAGCAGTTTGTTCGTGCAAAGAAGACAATGATGCAAAAGAGCTAATAGAACAGTACAAAGTACTGATCTATTTATAGGCACTTGCAAACCACTGAGCATTTAAGCTGACGTCACCATGAAAGTGACATCTAACCTCCTAACAAACTCTAACCTCTGATCTATACAAACACTGTTGTACTAACTACTGCTATTACATTTCATTTCATAAAAGACACTTAAACAGCTGATGCATCCTTCCACTGTTGTGAACCCAGCAGTGCTTGTCCGGATCAGCAGTACTAGACTCAATGCAGTAGATTGAATCAGCAGAGCTTTGGTCTTCCATCAGTCTTTGACATTGGGCAGTAGATGCAAGGCAGCAGTTGTAGGTCAGCACTTTGCAAGATCAGCAGATAGGAGGTCAGCAGATATGAGATCACTTTCAAGGGGAGAGATTTGTATGTAAACATCTGCTTATTCTGGATCCACTGCTCTGATCCAGTTTTGGCTTTAATTATCTGTTCCTCTGATAGGGTTCAATCCCAACAATCTCCCCCTGGAACAGATAATGCCAAAACTCTTCATTATTGTGGAAATCTTTATTGCCTCATCAACAGTTCCCTTATCTGACCTTTAAATTGTAGTTCAAAGTCTAGGGCATCTGTATCTTCATCATCCCTGCTAAGTGGAAGATCAAGGAAATCCTGCAAATCTTCAAGACTCAGGCCAAGAGCTTGTTCCCTTTATATTTTCTCCACTTCTCCACCAGACCTGAGCAAAGTCAATACGCAGGTCTGTTTGTCAGTTTCCCACTTTTGTATTTTTGAGCCTGGTGGGTTTCTTGGGAGATGTTTATTTGCAGAGGTATTTGGTGAGGCTGGCCTATTCATAACTGGCTGAGCAGTATTTGCAGTTTGATTCAAACCAAGAGATTCTATGATCATTTTCTTTATGCCTTCTTTTACAAGTTCATCTCCTTTTATCATCTCTTGGATGGTTTCACCTCCCAACTGTTTGTGTGACCTTCTTTTATAGATGGCAGCACCAGTTGGAGCAGTGGCTCTCCTGATTTGCAGCTTTGTTGGTCTTTTTGAAACCTCTGCTTCAGGATAGTCAGGCTTTTGAGGAACATTTGGATCTTTCTTTCTTAGTTCCTCCAACCTTTTGTAGGTGATCCTGACCACATCTTCTTTCCATCTAGCAACTTGTCTTTTGTTTCCATATTCAGCAGCAACCAGTTCTTCTTTCATTCTTTTCAGTTCTACCTGTTTGTCAGGTACATTCTTTCTAAACTTTGCCCAGTCAGGAGGAGTGTGAGTGACTTTCCTTTTTATCATGTCTTGAATTCTTGCTGCTTCATTTTCAAGCTCAGGAACAGTCCACTCTTTGTACATGTATTTCTCTCATTTGTACTTCTTGTGAGCCATGATGCTTTCAATGTAGTCTTTCTTCAAAGTTTCAGCTGCTCTTTCTGAAATTTGTTGACTGACATTTTTTGCAAATTGTTCTAGGGATCTGACCTGTGTGAGCAGATATTGATAGTTTCTTGAAATTTCTTTGTCAGATTTCCCTTGTGTGTTTCTTTTTTAGATATCCTCTGCTTGCTTGGCCTTGATTTCCAAATATTCATCAACATTTTTAGGCCAGGGATATCCTTTTATTGATGGCAAACTCCTTTTGGCAGGGTCATCCTCATAGTAAAAAGATTTTATTTCTTCTCTAACAGCTGCTAGTTCAAGAGGAAATTGAACACCTACAGGAGGTAAGGGCTTGTACATTGGAACTGAAGAGAGAGGAACAGGTTTTGGTATTGTGACAAGAGCTGAAGATTTTGAAGATGTTTGTGGTGGTGAAGTGTCATCATCTTTGAGAATTAGCCTTCTCCTCTTTGTTTGAGGAGGGGCTGATGATGTTTTGGATGGAACAGTGGTGGTGGATGTAGTGACAGTGGTTTGTGATTGACTAACAGTTGTTGAAACAACTGGTGTTCCAACCACTGTTGTCATTACAGCAGATGTTGTAACAACTACTGTCTTCTGCTTTTTGGCAGGAGGTGATTTTGTTTTTGGTGGTAATGGTGGTAAAGCAGTGGATTTGGTGTATGTTGAAGTGGTGTGTGTTGAAGTGGGAGCAGATGTTGAAACCACTGAAGTACCAACAGTTGTTGATACAACAGGAGTTACAACAGCTGTTTTAGGTGGTGGTTTTGGAGCAGACTTTGAACGTCTGGTTGAAATGGATTTGGGTAGCCTTACTCTTCTTGTAGGCTTCTTCTTTTCATCAACAAGATTTTCATCATCTTTTGACCCTGAAGTACCCTGATCCGGATAATCCACCCTGGCTTTCTTTTTGGCCTCTCTATCCCTTTTTACACTTGCAACTGCTTCTGCCAGTGCATTTGTGGTCACATCAATTTTCTTGCTTCCATCTGGCAAAGGGATTTGTTTGGTCATGTTTGCATTTTCTGGTTCAATGTAGAGACCATCCTCTATTCCCTTCTTTTTCCACTCCTTAATTTTCTCCCCCTTTTTGGCATTATCTGGGGGAAGTTGATAAATGAAGCGAACTTTTGGAGGAGCAGTGCCAGTGGTGTGCAGGATCTGAGTTTTGAGAGCCTTTAGATCAGCCTGAGTGTTCTTGAACCTTGACTCCATTGCATTTCTCAGCTGTTGGACATGTTTTTCATGTTGCTGATATGCTAATTGTGCTTGTTGATGGAGAAAAGGTTGAAACAAATTCCAGAGCTCATTTGTAGCAGGTGCGTTTTGTGGAGCAGGTGCTTGAGGTGGAACAACAGTTGATTGTACCTTTTGTACTTGTAACACCTGTTGTAGCATATCTTTGAGTTCTGCAACAGAGTTATCAAGCTTTTCAATACGATCCGTCAATTTCTGGTACTTTAAACCATCACCCACGTTAATGGGATCATCTGATTTCCCACTAGCAGTGGTTTTATCAGTAGTTGATGTAGGGAATGTACTCCAAACATTAACCACTGATGCCCCTTTTTCTTGGTACTGGGGTCTTCTTCCTTCAACACTTGACAACCTTTTGATGTTGCCAGTAGGATAAATAAATCCACTGGTGGTTGGCAGAGGTGTTATGTAAGGAATTGCCTCCAAGGAAGTCTTATTAATGTAACCACTATCCAACTGTAAACCAGTGGGTTCAACAGTTGTAGTGGCTGCTTCACTTGGACTACCACCAAGAGTTACTTGTAACTCAAGGGGTGTAACCTCCTCAGGTTGTGTTGGTGGGTTAGCAAAGATTGATACATCAGACCCAGTTAGTTGTTGAGGTATATTCTCATTGATAGGTGAGTGAAAAGGACTGGTTAGTGCCTGGTTCAAATCAATTGCATCCAACAGCAGTTTAGTTGGTGGGGGAATTGTGGAGGTGATGGGTGGTGTAGAAAGTGGATTTGCCCTGGGTATTGAGCTGTGGAAGATAGAAACAAGTGTTTCCAGAGCATCATGATGTGGAGACCCTATTTGTACAACCTGTTCTTTTTGTGAAGAAGCAGGAGGAGTTTCAGTTATTGGTTGAGATATTTGTACCAACTGCTGTGAGGAAGAAGCAGCAGTGGTTTCTTGTGACTTTTGTGTTGTCACAGGCATTTGCTCTGGTATCTCATCCTCCAGAGTTGCCTTTTTGATTGGTTTGGGGGGTTTTTGAGTTTTTCTTTTTGTAGGCTTTTTGGTGATTGTAGGTGTGGGTTTCAAAACAGTTGGTCGGCTGCTTTGATCACCTTGAGCAGTGGGCTCAGCAGCAGATACCTGAGGAGCAGTTGTAACTGCTAAAATCTGCTCAGGCACCTCTGCTTGTGTTTTGCAAGGTGCTAACATTCTTGAAAAAGTTTCAGTTGTTAAACTGTTTATTTGAGTAGAATCACCTTGGTTTATTGCAGCTAAATCATTCTTACTGAATTTCTTTTCAAAATAGTAACTTAAAAACCTTGGAAACAGTAAGAATGATTTTGTTTCAGCATTATTAACCAAATCTTTAAAAATTTGCCGAGAATAGTTAAAATTTTCTTCTTGAAGAATTGCGTATCCCAGATTTTGAATCTTTAAAGGGATTTCATTGAAAGAAGTGGTTTTATTTGAAGCCACAGGAGTTGGGCTGTACAGCTTGCAGCAGCAATGTATTCAGCCTCAGCAGTGGATGTTGAAACTGCTGCTTGCTTTTTGCTTTGCCAAGAAACCAGGCAATCACCTAGAAACTGGCACCCTCCTGATGTGGACTTCCTTGTGGTGTTACATCCAGCAAAGTCACTGTCTGAAAAGCCTGAAAGCTTGATATTCCCATTAGCTGGATACCAGATACCAAGTGTGGGAGCACCTTTTATGTATCTGAAGATCCTTTTTACAGCAATGAGATTTGATTTTCTGGGAGCTGATTGACTTCTTGCACAGACACATGTTGCAAACATGATGTCTGGTCTAGATGCAGTTAGGTACAATAAAGACTCAATCATGCTTCTATAAAGTGTTTGGTCAATCAGCTCATCCTTTTCATCAGACATGACCAGCTTATTTGTTGCCATGGGTGTGCTGCATGGTTTACAATCATTCATATCAAATTTGGTCAAAAGTTCTTTAGCATATTTGCTTTGATGAATGAAAGTTCCATTTTGCATTTGCTGAACTTGGAGACCAAGAAAGCATTGCAGCTCACCCATTGCACTCATTTCAAACTCAGCTGTCATGAGTTCTCTAAACTCTTCACACATTGAGTTACATGTGCTTCCAAAAATAATGTCATCCACATAAATCTGGACAATCATTAAATCCTTCCCTCTCCATTTTAAAAACAGTGTTTTATCAATGGTACCTCTTTTGAAACCATTTGAGAGTAGGAAGTTGGAAAGAGTTTCATACCAGGCCCTTGGTGCTTGTTTCAAGCCATACAAGGCTTTGTTTAGCCTGTAGACATGATCTGGATAAAATGGATCCTCAAAACCTGGAGGTTGACAAACATACATCTCTTCTTGAATTGTACCATAGAGGAAAGCACTTTTGATATCCATTTGAAACACCTTCATATTGTGGTTGACAGCAAAGGCCAGGAACAGTCTAATGGCTTCCAATCTTGCAACAGGGGCAAATGTTTCATCATAATCAATCCCCTCTTCCTGTCTGTAACCTTGAACCACAAGCCTGGCTTTATTCTTGACAACAATACCCCTTTCATCAGTTTTGTTCTTGAAGACCCACTTTGTGCCAATGGGACTAACCTCTTCTGGCAGTGGTACAAGCTCCCATACTTGTTGTCTTTTAAACTGTTGGAGTTCTTCTTGCATGGCTTCTACCCAGCTGTTGTCTTTCAGTGCCTCTTGGTACTTGACTGGCTGATGGAGTGATAGAAAACCAGCAAAAAGACAAATGTTTTGGGTTTGGCTTCTTGTGAGCACCCCTTCATTGATGTTGCCAATGATTTGATCAGGTGGATGAGATCTCAAGAAGATTAAATCTCCTTGGTATGGTATGATGGCATTTGTTGGTGAAGGCTGCAAATGTGTATCATCTGAGCTAACCACTGCTGGGGACTTTGATGATCTAGCAGTGGCTTCAAAAGGTGGTGGAATAGGAGGTAATGAAGTGGACATCTGCTGACTTTTATCCACTGTTTGAGGACTTTTGTCAGCAGTGTTTGAGGTTGTGGAAGAAGTGGTAGATGGGCTACTTTGGTCAACAACTGTTGAGGTAGCAGTGGTTGAGCTTCGACAACTGTTTTGAACAGTTGATGCTTTTCCCTTTGTGGCAAACCTTTGAGGGATAATGATTTCATACCCATAGTCTGGTGTTGTATCCTCTGATGGACCTGCACTGTTAGTCTTGACAGCAGTATTTTCAAAAGTAAAATTTTCAAGATCAAACAGATCTGCAGGGTTTGCTGGGATTTTCATTGATGAAAGTTCATTGAACTTAACATTCAAAGTCTCCTCCACTGCCTTGGTCCGTGTATTGAACACTTTGTAGGACTTGGCAGTGGTTGAGTATCCCAGATGATAACCACAATCAATTTTGGCTGCAAATTTTGAAATAGAATCTTTTAAGTTCAAAATAAAGCATGGACAGCCAAACACTTTGAAATATGAGATCAGTGGTTTGATTTTATACAGAATTTCATAAGCAGTCTTTTTGTGCCTGTGGTTTATTAAAACTCTGTTCTGAACATAACAAGCAGTGTTTACTGCCTCTGCCCAGAAAGTTAATGGCAAACCTGAATCTGCAAGCATGGTTCTGGCAGCCTCAATCAAAGTTCTGTTCTTCCTTTCCACTACCCCATTCTGCTCTGGTGTTCTAGGGATGCTGTACTGCCTTACAATCCCTTTCTTCACACAGAAGGCATCCAACTCTTTATTTTTGAATTCTGTGCCATTGTCACTCCTGAAGCTTTTCACTGGAAGGTCAAATTGCTTTTCAACCTGTGTCACAAAGTCTTGCAAAATGCCTGCAGTCTCATCTTTTGAGTGTAAAAAGAAAGTCCATGTAAACCTAGAAAAGTCATCAACAATAACCAAACAATATCTTTTCTTCTTGAGGCACATGGCTTGAACTGGGCCAAACAAATCCATGTGAAGCATTTGCAAACACTAGGTTGTTTTGGACTCTTCAATGGACTTGTAAGAACTTTTATGCTGTTTTCCTTTTAAACAGGAAATGCAATGTTCAGGACATGAAAACAATTTTTGTGGTAGGCCTCTCACCCAACCATTTTTTGAAATTTCAGTGATTGTCTTAAGATTTGTGTGCCCCAGCCTTCTGTGCCAAAGTTCTGTCTCTTTGTTAGAGGCAGCTGAGAACAGACAGGCATCAGCTCTGGGACACTCTTTTGACATATCAATAACATAAACATTGCCACTTCTTTGAGCAACAAGTTTTGTTTGACCAGTTTTGATTATTGCTTCAATCTTTTTGACCATTTCTGGTCCAACAATCCTACAACAATCTTTTGTGAAGAATGACCCAAATCCCTTGTCACTCATTTGGGACACACTCAGAAGGTTGAATTTTAGATTGTCTATCAGATTGACATTTTCAAATTTTACATTTCCAGATTGCACTGTACCAGACCCCAGAACTTTCCTTTTACTATTATTCCCAAAGGATATATCACCCCCTCCATGGATTTTAAAGTCTTTGAGGAGGGCTTTACATCCTGTCATGTGCCTGGAGCCTCCACTATCTACATACCAAAGACTATCAAAGCATGCAGAAGCTCCCTTGGCAGCAGCCATCATTGCACAATCACATTGATGATTCTCTTCATCATCAGCTATCACCTTCTTTTCACCAGCCTTTTCTTCCTTCTTTTCTTCTTTGTCCTCTTCAGACCATGGGTCTGTCAGTGGTTCAATCAGGGTACCTGAACTTTCTCCCAACAGTAGTTCACCAGCCACAGCAGTAACCACTGCTTCAGTCACCTCATCCACTGTTTCAATACTCAGCTGTTCCTCCTCAGTTTCAACCCCCTCATGTATTGACTCTAATGCCATCAAACAAAACTCATTAAGAGAAGAATCATTAGAAGCATAGAGTGCAAAATTTTCATCACTAAGGTCTTCAGGCATACTGCTCCAGTCAACAAACCCTTGAGTGAAAAAACTTTGTTGATCTGGTTGTACTGCTGCTGGAGCAGTGGTTTGAGGTGCAGGCTGCACTTGTGCCTGGGGACAGGGGTTTGAACATATTGGATCTGTGGAATAGTAGTTTGGACATAGTGCACTGGCACAGGGGCAACAGCATAGTGAGCAGTGTTCACTTGAGCTGCTGGGGCATACTGGGCATAGTGCACAGTGCTTTGGTTTTGAGGTCTAGGATTTGAGCTAGGATGAGTAATTATGGGACCAGTAGTTTGACTCCTACATTCCCTAGCGAAATGTCCCAACCTATTACACTTGTAGCACTTGATTTTTTATTTATCCAACCCAACCCTTAGATTCCCATGCAAACCTGGGAATTTTCGCCCTGTTCTTTTGTAAAATTTGCTAGTTCTAACACTTAGTAAAGCCAATTGGTGCAGGATGTCCATTTCCTCTAAGTCAGTGGGATCAAAATGTTGCAAATCATTGAGTTCAAAGCATAAATTGTCTGACATCTGGTTTTCGTTTGCAGTGAATGCATAACTAGCAGAGTGAGGATCAGGGTTGTTAAAATTTGCTCCAGCAGTTATGTCAATGAAATGATCATAACCCTGATCCTTACCACTGCTCCCAGATTCTTCTTGACCCAGAAGAGCAGTGTTACCGAATGTATAATCATCAACGGCTTTTCCTGACTCTTGTAACTTCCTTTTCTGGTTCAACTCCCTTTCATAGGTCAGGAGTCGACCATGGAGTTGGGTCAAGGTCAGATCCTTGAACTCAGGTGAATTTCGGGTGACAAAAGCTATGGTGTCCCATTTTTCTGGTAGTGACCTGAGAAACCTGCTATTTTGAGTTGAGTTTGTAAAAGTGGTATTAACAAGCCTCAGTTCACTGATGAGACAACTAAAACGCTCAAATTGTTACGTCAGTGATTCACCTCTAACATGACAAAATGTTTCATACTGTTGGTTCAGGATTTCCCTATTGTTTTCTATGACTTCTTCGGTTCCCCCAAATTGTTCCTTAAGTGCGTCCCATAACTCTTTGGCACTGTTACAGTGTAACAGTCCAGCATATATCTCATTGGGCAGCGCTGATGGTATGATGCTAAAAGCTTTAGCATCTAGTTCGAACTTTTGATAGTCAGTTTCGGTATAATTCTCAACTGGTTTTGGAACGAACTTTTTAGCATCTTCAGCGCTTGGCACTGTGGGAACATGGGGACCAAAAACAACAGACCTCCAACAACCTGTGCTTTGTTGAGCGAGGATGCGACCCGTCCTCCTCTGCCAGATGTTGTACTCATTTGTTTTTAGCATAGGTGGTTTAAAAAGAGAGCCAATGTTGTTTTTATCATCCTGAGATTGTGACGTCATTCTTGTTGTTTTACAGACACTGATAAATCAACTTTAATGGTGATTAATCCTTGCTCTGTTTTTCAACGAATGAACAAACGATCAGTATCAACTGTTATGAGCCGAACTATTTATGTCAAAATGATTGTTAAATCAAATTTGACTGTCCAAGCTCTGATACCAATTGTTGGATCTGAGTTTGTTTCTGATTGTATTTTGTGTTTGTAATTAAGATGAAAATGAATGAGTGTGCAGCGGAATTATGATGAAAACAAACTTTGCATACAATCAAACGAGAGTAATACTTTGATCAAACATCTTTTCACAATGAATCGAAAGATTGAATTTATTTCAATAACGATTACAATGATTGATGAATGAATGCAAACTCCCCCTCAGCCAGAGCTCAGTAGTTTGTTCGTACAAAGAAGACGATGTTGCAAAAGAGCTAATAGAACAGTACAAAGTACTGATCTATTTATAGGCACTAGCAAACCACTGAGCATCTTAGCTGACGTCACCATGAAAGTGACATCTAACCTCCTAACAAACTCTAACCTCTGATCTATACAAACACTGATGTACTAACTACTGCTATTACATTTCATTACATAAAAGACACTTAAACAGCTGCTGCATCTTTCCACTGCTGTGAACCCAGCAGTGCTTGTCCGGATCAGCAGTACTTGACTCAAGGCAGTAGATTGAATCAGCAGAGCTTTGGTCTTCCATCAGGTCTTTACTTGAGCAGCAGTTGTAGGTCAGCACTTAGTAAGATCAGCAGATAGGAGGTCAGCAGATATGAAATCACTTTCAAGGGGAGAGATTTGTATGTAAACATCTGCTTATTCTGGATCCACTGCTCTGATCCAGTTTTGGCTTTAATTATCTGTTCCTCTGATAGGGTTCAATCCCAACAGGTCCTATTCGCTGGTTTACTGGGAACGGTCCTATGTACCTTGTACTTAGCTTTCCTTTCTTACCGAACCGAACTACCCCTTTCCAAGGAGAAACTTTTAAGAGTACTTTGTCTCCCACTTGAAATTCTAGCGGCTTGCGTCGATTATCTGCATAACTCTTCTGGCGATCTCGAGTCGTTTTCAATCTTTCGTTAATTTGAGTTATCTTGTCGGTGGTTTCTTGTACGATTTCAGGACCTGATAATTGATTTCTCCTTTTTCTGCCCAACAAACTGGAGTCCTACACCTTCGCCCATACAGTGCTTCAAACGGGGCAGCTTCAATACTTGCATGATAACTATTGTTATTGGAGAATTCAATTAAGGGTAGGTGATTATCCCAGCTTCCACCAAAATCTATTACACATGCCCTGAGCATGTCTTCCAGGGTTTGGATCGTCCGTTCACTTGCCCGTCTGTTTGGGGATGATAAGGAGTACTTAAATTCAGTCTAGTCCCCATGGCTTCTTGGAAACTTGTCCAGAAATGCGAAGTGAAACGACTATCTCTATCCTATACAATAGAGAGTGGTACTCCATGTAAGGATACTACCTCGTCTACGTATAACTTGGCTAATCTTTCCATGCTGAAAGTTTCCTTCATGGGTAGAAAATGAGCTGATTTGGTTAATCGATCCACAATTACCCAAATTACGTCGTTACCTTTCCTGGTTTTGGGCAATTTAGTAACAAAGTCCATTGTTATTAGTTCCCATTTCCATACAGGCATTTCTAACTGTTGGAGTAACCCTGAAGGTTTCTGGTGTTCTGCTTTAACTTGCGAACAAGTTAGACACTTAGATACATATCTAGCTATGTCCTTTTTCATTCCTATCCACCAGAAGTTATTTCTTAAATCTTGGTACATCTTATTATTTCCAGGGTGCATGGTATACCTAGATTTATGGGCTTCCTCTAAAATTTTATCTCTTAAATTTCCTTGCTTAGGTACCCAAATTCTTTTCTTGTGGAATCTCCAAATTCCATCAGTTCCTTGCTCCAATTCCTTTATTCGTCCTTTCATTCCTTCAGCATCATCCTCAATTGATGTTGCTTGAACATTCTTTAGTTGTTCCATTAAATCTAACTGTAGATTTAATCTAAGAGCACGAACTCGCTTTTGCTTTTCATGATACTTACGACTTAGGCCACCCGCGACTATATTTGCTTTTCCTTCATGGTATTGAATATCACAGTCGTAATCACTTAGAATTTCCATCCATCTTCTTTGCCTCATATTTAATTCTTTTTACCCAAATATATATCTTAAGCTCTTATGATCTGTATAAACTGTAAACTTACTTCCATACAAATAGTGTCTCCAAATCTTAAGGGCAAAAATTATTGCTCCTAATTCTAAATCGTGAGTCGTATAATTTTCCTCATGCTTTTTCAATGTATTGAAGCATACGCAATTACCTTCTTGTGTTGCATCAACACACATCCTAACCCTAGCTTAGAAGTGTCACAGTAAACTTCAAAATCTTCTGTCCCTTCTGGTAAGGCAAGAATTGGGGCGTTTATTAACTTTTGCTTTAAAATCTTAAATGCCTCTTCTTGCTTGGGTCCCCATTCAAACTTTACTGCTTTACATGTTAGCTTAGTTAATGGCACAACTATCTTAGAAAAATACTTAATGAATCGTCAATAGTATCCAGCTAACCCTAGAAAACTTCTAACTTCCATAGCTGATTGCGGGACCTTCCATTGGGTGATCGCTTCTATTTTGGAGGGATCTACGTGAATACCTTCGTGATTCACCATATGTCCTAAAAATTGCACTTCCTGCAGCCAAAATTCACACTTCGAGAATTTGGCGTAAAGCTTCTCATTTCTTAACAAAGTTAAGAGTGCATGTAAATGTTCACAATGCTCGTCCTGGCTTTTGGAGTAAATAAGTATATCGTCGATGAAGACAATTACGAATTTATCCAAATACGGTTTACAGATTCTATTCATCATATCCAAAAATGCTGCAGGGGCATTTGTTAGTCCAAATGGCATAACTGTAAACTCGTAGTGACCATACCTAGTTCTGAAAGCAGTTTTTGGTATGTCTTCTTCTTGTACCTTCAGCTGATGATATCCGGAGCTTAAGTCTATCTTAGAAAAATATCTAGCTCCCTGAAGTTGATCGAAAAGATAATCAATTCTGGGTAATGGGTATCGATTCTTAATTGTAACCTTATTTAGCTCCCTATAATCGATACACATTCGTATGGAACCATCTTTCTTCTTTACAAACAACACCGGTGATCCCCAAGGGGATGAACTAGGTTGTATGAATCCTTTACTTAGCAATTCATCTAGCTGCTTTTTCAACTCTAACATTTCAGTGGGTGCTAATCGATAAGGTGCCTTAGCTATTGGTGTAGTTCCAGGAATTAGGTGAATTCTAAATTCTACTTCCCTATCCGGAGGTAATCCTGGTAGCTCTTCCGGAAATATATCCGGGTATTCTGATACTACAAGAATTTCCTTAAGTTCCTTACCCTTAGTGCTAATGATTATCGAAATCATATACACTATTCCTTGCTTTCGTTCATAACTAGCAACTTTCATTACGGAAATGAACTTCATTGTGGCTTATCTCCAGTAACCACGATTATTTCTCCTGATGGTGTATGAATTTCTATGGAATTCTTATCACAGAGGATTCGAGCATGGTTGGCTACTAACCAATCCATTCCTAATACGACATCGAATCCAGCTAAATTCATAGGTAACAGGTTTGTAGAAAATTTATGACCAGAAAGTTCTATATTTCCTTTTTTTAGAACCTTATCTATGTTAATAGAATTACCGTCTGCTGTTTCTACCCAATAAATCTGCCTAAGTTTGGTTAAAGGTAACTTAAGGCTTGGCAGAATGAAGTATTTATAAAACTTTGGTTTGCACCAGAGTCAAATATTACTTTCGCATAAACGTTGTGAACTAGGAACGTACCCGCTATTACATCTGGAATCAAATCTGCTTCTTGGGTTGTCAGCTGAAAGGCTTTTGCGTTCTTCTTATTAGTTCCTTCAGCAGGCTTGGTCTTGTTGTCAGCTGGTTTGACCAGTTTAGGGCAGTCTGGTCTAAAATGTCCAGCTTCTCCACAATTGAAGCAAATTGTTGATTTCTTTCTTCTGCAATCTTCTTCTTGGTGCCCCAGAATTTTGCAGAAGTTACAGTCATAGTTGTTAAAAGCCATCGCCTCTTGCGCCTAGGCCCATTTTTTAGGCGAGATGAGTCAGTTGCGCCTTAAGTCAAGAAAATTGCGCTTTAATTCTCCATGTGATGGTTCAGGTGCACATTCCGGTGAGATTCCTAGAATCCAGAGAGTTTCTGGCCAAATTTTCTAAATCCGGCAAGATTCTAGTCAGATCCGTTCTTTTGTCTAAGGAAAACTACTTTTGTGCACTAGTACACTAATATTTTAGAACTTTTGGTACTAAATAAATGATATAAAGTGTTATATAATAGATTTTGTTTATTTTATTTAAAGAATAGTATTCTTTTTCTAATACATAATATAATTTTATTTTTTTCCTTATGCGCTTTATTTTTCTCAGGCCCTTGCTTTTTTTGCGCTTTGCGCCTAGGCCCCAGGCGAGGCCTATGCGCCTTGAGTGCGCCTTGCGCCTTTAATAACTATGGTTACAGTACCCCTTACATTTTCCAAAATGCTTTCTTTTACAGGTACTGCAAAATGGAACAGTGGAGGGTTGCCTAGTTCCTCTTTTCTTGAAGTTGCTACTAGTATTACCTCCTCGGAATCCTTGGGTAATCTTCTGAGCCAATTCCTTCTTTCTGTTTTCTTCTCGCGTACGCACCAGCCCGTCAGTCAAGGTGTTGGCTAATTCCACCGCATCGTCAATTGTGCGGGGTCTCGCAGCTTTGACGATATCCCGAATCTCGCTAATTAAACCCCAAATATAGCGAGAAATAAGTACCGGTTCTGGCGAAGCCAGAGTTGGCACAATTCTGGCACACTTGAAGAATTTCAAAGTATACCCTCGACAGTCGACATCTATCATCCGGTGGCTCAGGAATTTATTCGCCATTTTTTCCTTTTCATATTCGGGACAGAATTTCCTTTCCATCAATCGCTTAAACTCCTCCCAACTCATGGCATAAGCCATGTCACTTCCTTTGGCTTTCAACACCGTATTCCACCATTCTAATGCCTCTTCCTTGAAAAGCTGAGAAGCATACATGACTTTATCTTCCTCTACGCATTTACTTATTTTAATTACTGCCTCGGTCTTTTCTAACCAACGCAGTGCAGCAGTCACCCCTTCATTGCCTGCAAATTCAACGGGTTTACAGGCAAGAAATTCTTTATAGGTGCTTATAGGTGCAACCAGATGTTGCAACTTTTATTTTCTTGAGGATTGGGGCTTGAATCACGTTGTTGTCATTGTTGTCGCCCCCATTAACACTATTACTGAAATTGTCGTCGAGAGTACGCTTGCTGTGGTTGGCTTGCGAAGGTTCAACGGGGTTTTTAACAGCAGCGACAATTGCGGGGATAGCGTTGGCTATTCCCTATGCGACGATGTTTTCTATATCTTGCCTATTAAGGAAGTGATCTTCATTATTATGTTCCGATTGATTAACTTCGTTGATTGGTTAATTTTCCGCATTTTCCATCTGAATAATTAACAATATAAATTATAGTCACAAAGTAGATAATAACCAAACACAATAAGGCAATCACAAAATCACGCCAACACATATAGCCAAAATTAACGACTTTGCGATGTTTATATTTTATATATATTAGTATGCATCAATACACACCAGTTATATTACAAAAGTTTTATTTAAAGTTATTTTACATGATTATATTTTTTTATTATTATTTATTATTATTATTTTATTATTATTGTTAAACACATAACCACACAACCACCGTCAGCTGGCATTTCAGAAACGACGCTCCCTATCGTCGTATTTCCATGATATCTTCTCCCCCACATCATGAATTCTATTTCCTGCATCCACTAGTTCCTCACCATAGTGACGAAGTTCAGCTAAGTTTTCGGTGCTCATAGGTGGGTTTGGTGCAGGCTCGGGGTCAAACTGGGGAAAATAGACGTTGGGGTTATTTATGAAGTTCTGAAACTGCCAGTCGTTTGTCCACCAATCTTCGAGCTCTCCAGGTAAAAGTTGGGGGTTGACAATAGGATCTGGGATAGCAGGCTCCAAATTAATTGGGAGTTGTGATTCAGCGGGGTAATTGAAGAGGTTTTCATCGGCAGGTCCGATGAGGTCACAATTTGCCAGTTTGCAGTCAAGCTCCTCCCATGGTGGCATTTCCTGGGCTTGCCCGGAACTTTCCCCGATCTCCTTTCCTTTACCTTTATCCTTTAGATCCTCAGTCTTTTTAATCTTCTGTGCAGCTGGTTTCTTCCAACGCCCCCGTTTCCAGTCCAAGATTCTCCTCCTCTTTTTTGATTTTGGCTTCTCCTGGGCTTGGGCCTGGAAAGTTAGTGGTTCCTTCGTATCCGCCTGGTAGCCAGAGGGGTTTCCTGTGATATCCATATCGGTGGTATGGATAGTAAAGTTTCGGAGTGCCTCCGACAGTTCATTCATGCTATTAGCACACATGAAGAAACACACACAAATTTTAAGTTAAAATTTTATTTACTGCAAATTAAATTTTCACAGAATGGCAACCCAAAAAATTAAGTATTTCTAAATACTTAATTAGCTTAAATCAGTGACTCTGATACCACATTTTTCTGTCACGGCCCCTGTCCCGGTGTTACCTGGTCCAGAAGCCGCGGGACAGAAACCCGTGGTATTTATTATCTAATTTGACAGCGGAAATGTTGACAGGATCTTTTAAACTGAAAATGTCCAATTATTTTATTTCACAATTTGGGACAAACCCCCTAATTTACAATAAAAGGAATTTCACGAGGAAATCCCTTGTTTTACAAAACATGTTTATTTATTTTACTGAGCCACCTTTTCAAGCTTTTTAGTGCTACGTGGCACTTTTCCTTGATTCACAGTAAGTCACCTGAAAAATGTTTTAAAAATATTTTATCAGCGGGGAAATACTGGCGAGTCATTCAGGTTATATAAAACAACATATTAGTTATAGATTACAGCATAAGAGCGATTACAATGGCTACTATCTTATTTTTATCTGGCGCCGTGTCACACCCTGGTGACGATGGCATACCACTATTGGGTCCTTTCACCCAAGTAGTGATGATTGTCACTGTTAGGTTAGTGAACCTGACCGTGAGAAATTAGTAATGTGCACAATACCCCACTTGCCAGTGATTCAAGATAACCAAGACTTAATCCCTGTAACTATAACTTTTGAAAATAATTTGAGTATTGTAAAACATTGTTGATAAAAAGAGAATGACTCACTTTGCAAGTTTAACTGGACAGAACCTTGCATACTGATTTAGTCTCGTAACCTAGGTAAATAACAATGCATACGAAACTAGGTCAGTAACTTAATACAACATTTATGATAAGGTTTACAAAAAAGAGATTATTATGTAAAACAATTGAGGTTTTGTAAAAACAGTTTACAAAAAAAAAAAGATTACTCACATTGCTATTTTAGACTTTTTCCTGTGGTTTCCTGGTTATAATATAATAAATTAAACAAAGCACACGCGTTAGTATAATAACCCAATATTTACATTAGTTATACCCTCCCCGAGACAGAACTCCAACGACTACATCGGGCAGAACCCCGACAGCCGTTACGGAGCACTAGATCAATTGGGCAGCATATCTAATACGTAACCGGGGGTTAAAATACTTACAACGAGGCAGAGCTTCGCTAATTTAGTGGGTATAATGCCCGATATTAATTCTACACTATAGAATTTGAGAGAGAGATGCGAGATTTGAACGGCGGAAAATGAATGTCGTTCGTTCCTATTTATAGGGCTGCTTTGGCAGTCCCTCGCGCCCCGCGTGAGAAGCACAAGGGCTTACGCACCCCGCGAGATAGGGGGTGTAGGCCCTAGCTTGGTCCGGTCATCAACTAGCTGCGACACGAGTGGGGACACATGGCAGCCCAGGGGCTCTTCTGATGGACTATCTGTCGCGGCCCACGAGCGCCCTAAATTTCTTGTTTTTATTTTATTTTCGCAAAATCAAAGTATTTAGGGCTCACTTTTAGTATACGGGGGGTATTTTAAGACGTTTAGGGATATTTTAAATATTTAGGGGTGTCGGAAATATTTTAGGAAGGTTGTTATACATAGGTATGAGATTGATCAGGAAAATGTGATTGTTGAGTTTAAGAGTACAATCACGTAGAACGGAAATGACGGTAACGGTTCTTCCGGTGGCAACTTCTACGTCGAAGGTCTTTGGGAGTTTAGCGCGTTTACATTTAAAAAGCTTTTCGAATTCAAACGATACAAAACAGTTATCGGCTCCAGTATCAAATAAACATGATGCATAAATACAATTGACATGAAACGTACCATTGACAACATTGTTGTCAGTCTGAGCCTGGTGGAGATTGATGTTGAAAGTTCTCCCGCGGGTAGCTTGCGGTTGTTGCTACCGTTACTACTACTGCTGCTACTGTGGTTGCTGTTGTGGTGGTTGCTGCTGCTGCGACTATTGCTTCTCAACACGCTGCGGGCAGACATTGCTAAAGTGGCTAGGATCGCCACAAGTGTAGCAAGCACGTGCATGAGCAACTGGTGGTGGAAGTGCTGGATTGACCTTGGGAGTGAGAGGTTGAGCTGGCAGTGCTACGAGAGCTTGAGGAGCTTGCTGACAAGGGCCTGAGCGGCAGTTGGCTGTGTAGTGCCCATAGATGTTGCAGTGAACACAGAAATGGTAGTTTGTCTCCACTGGATGATGATAGGTGTAGGTAGGGCACAATGGGTGATTCCCAGTATACGCACACTTAGTAGGCGGTGCGTTGGGAGTAGCAACCTGACGAGACTGAGAGTTGGGCGGTGTGACTACCACACAGTTCTTACTGGAGTTCCTTCGCTTGCGACCTTGGCGATTAGACTTGGGGGCTTGAGATGGTGCAATTTCGGTGCTTGGCATTGCAATAGCTTGGTTGAGACTCTTGGTTGAGGCCTTGAATACTCCAGCCAAGACTCGCTTGTCGTTGATTTCTGTCGTGAGCTGATAAGTTTCCTAAATTGTTGATGGTTTCGCTACTTGAACAAAGTCAGCGACACAATCAGGGAGAGCACGGATGTACTTCTTGATGGCTTTCTTAGGAGTGTCCACTTGACTCGGATAGATGATGCTCAACTGCTTGAATCGAGCGGAGAGACCAGCGTTTTCACCTCCTATTTTCTTGATGTTCCAGAACTCATTTTCTAGCTTCTAGACTTCGTGGGGAGGGCATAATTCCTTAATCATAAGCTCTTTCAGCTCCTCCCATGCGAGACCATTGGCTGCATCATTTCCGCGCCTGTTGCTCTCGGCGGTCCGCCAGTCAAGCGCCCTTGACTGAAATACACCAGTGGTGTTGACAGTGCGGAGATTCTCGGGACATCCACTTTGTCGAAAAGTGACTTCGATCGAGTCAAACCATTGAAACATCTTACTGGGTCCATCTTCACCAGTAAAGATCATAGGACCACAGGCTTTGAACTGCTTGAAACTAAACGGAGCTTTCGACGAGTCATTCTTGGAATCAACTGAAGAGGTGCTGCTGACAGCATGAATTTCACTGACGATTTGAGGGATCACCTTGGCCATTTCCTTGGCCATGAGAGAGGTGATGCGTTTGTCAACATTGTTTCGCTGGACAGTCCGGCGAGTGTGAGATCCAAGTGATGACATTGTCAAGTGTGAGTTCCTCTGTAGATGTTATCATGATGAATTAGACGAGATTCGATTATATTGGGTTTGGTTTAAAAGTTTTGCGTTCCATATAGTAGATTTTATTATTATTATTATTCAGATAAGGCACAAAAGCACATAATCACGTAGGCACTTAATCATGTATTTGCACGTATATACATAAGCATATAAGCACGCATTTAGCACATAATTCACATAAACACATATTTTGCACATATTCACCTTCTCTAAATTGCGGGTAGCGAGTGTGAGATTCACGTATATCTCATGAGCGTAAAGTAAATGAGACTGCTTAGTTTGTTCGTGATTAGTTGGCGTTTTAGATTGCGAGAGCTGTGCGATTTGTGCGTATCAAAGCGGGGAGCGATAAAATGAACCATAAAAGCGTAAAAATTCACAAATTTAAAACACATAAACACAATAAATTCGGTGATGAGTAAAAACGACGATTGCAGGCTTGAAATAAATAGAGTGTCTTGGGTGTTGAGACATTGACTACCCAAAGTGATTCAACTATTCCCACAAGTTCGGGCACATGCTTTGGCCTAATAGACTTATGCTCTCACCGTAATACGGCTAACGACATTTATTCTTCCAGTTACTACGCGCCCCAAGTCATTGGAACAATTGAGACTTTGGTGAGATCTTTTAAAATCAATTTAGGGAGTGGAACGGGTTATGAAGATACGGGTTTCACCCCTAACTTAACAACTTCGCTCCTAACTGTGGTTAGAACAATTACAAGATAGAAATGGAGATTTCCGTTGAGATATGGATATCACTCCTAACTCAACGAAAGGTTCTCGTGCGATATATAATACGCAGAGTGAGTGATCTTATTGAGAGTTCTTGGTTTTCACACCTATTCTCGACACAATCGCTCGTTTGTGTTACACGAGCTTTCAAATGTGTATATTGTGTTAGCCTTAGGAAAGGCGTATAAGTATTTAGACCTTAGCAAAGGCTCCCTTCGTACGAAGCCAGTGGGTTCGTACGAAGGTGCAGGATGTGGGTTCGTACAAGGGTACAACATGTAGGTTCATACGAACCTAGAAGGTTCATACAGAATGGTCTGTTTTGGTACTTAGACTATACACTAGGTCTGTTTTGCATGATTAGACCTAATTCCCTATAGTTATGGCTCTGATACCAACCTGTCACACCCAACGGATGGCGAAATCATCGGGATGTGGCATGATGCGAATAGGTTGCTCAAGAGAATCCATAACGACTAATTATGACAATATTTAATAAGGTTCAATTTCCCAAACAATCAAACAAATATCCTCATAAAACTGTTACGAAATTCAATAGTTTCTCAAGCAACAAAACATGACATATCAAAACTTGCGATCAAAATTTAGGCGTTTTTCTAGAAACCCTAGACCGTTTCCAGTAGAAAATCCATCAACCTGTCACATACGTTAAAATAAGGTCAATACAATAATGTAAAGGTGAGTACACAAGTTTTCATAAGTATAGTAATAAAGCGTTTACGCATAACCAGCATGTAACACTAAAGGGGCAAATCAAGTAAGCCATCGACAATGATACAAGCTAACCAACATGACGGCGAGTAGAGTATGCGCGATACGTGTTCACCGTAGTGAGCACGTAAAGTAAGTAATCCTTAACAACCCCTGAATAATCAGGTGCTGAGTCCAAACTATAGTACTATCGTTGCTAAGGGTGGTAGGGCAAGTCATCACTGTGTAAACATAGCAAACAACCATTCAACTATTCACGTATAACATGCGAGAGCGGTTAGCGTTTAAAAGAGTTTAAGCGTTGTGTGCGTTGTGTTTTGATAGAGAACGTATGTAACACCCAAAAAGTGTGTTAAGCGAAAAAAGGGTTCGAGTATACTCACAGTGCGTGCTTAACACGTAAACACGGTCTGGAAAGTTGTGGAGAGAGAGCTAAATCAGCCTGCGTACGGGAACAGAAGTGCATAAGTATTCCAAAGTGCAGAAACGGTCGAGTCGGAGTGTCGTGTGTCGCAACCCCCGGCCCCTAGTCACTTGGGAACGGGCGACCGCGAACAAGTATCAATGGTATCTATGTTTATCAGTTTGGCAGTAGAATTTACACGAGGACCGTAGTTAGGAAATATTTTATCAGAGTAAAATAACACATTTTTATAATAGTAAATATATGGGAAATTCCCAAGTTTTCATTGCAAACACGTTTATAGGGATAAACCCTACTTTATTGAATTAAAACATCTTCTTTATTTAGGTAACTTTTATAGCCACTTTTCCAAGCCTTCAGTGCTGTCCAGCTGGCTTCTATTTGGCTTTCACATTTTGTTACCTGAAACACGTTTAAAAACATTTGTCAGTGGGAAATACTGGTGAGTGAATCCCAATTTAATCAAAACAGGTTTTATCCTTGTACAGTATTGAGGGCAATCCAGCAATTACATTTGTTTATATTTCTACTTTAATTACCACCCACGGCACTGTCAATCCTGACGTGTGGTAATGTTACTACTCAGAGTGTAGTAACAAATTTTGTATACAAAACCCCAATATACCGACGATAATTGTAGAATTACAAATACTCAATCACTGTTAATTATCATATAAATTAATTGAGGTTTTGTAAAAACAGTTTGCAAATAGGTTTACAAAAAGGAGATTACCCATATTGCTATTTTAGGTTTTTCTCTATGACTTCCTGGTTATAATCTATTAATTAAACAATGCACACGCGTTAGTATAATAACCCAATATTTACATTAGTTATACCCTCCCCGAGACAGAACTCCAACGACTACCTCGGGCAGAGCCTCAACAGCCGTTACGGAGCACTAGATCAATCAGGTAGCGTGTCTAATACGTAACCGGGGGGTTATAATACTTACAACGAGGCAGAGCTTCGCTAATTAGGGGGTATTATGCCCCGGAATTACTTTAGCTATCAGAGATTTAGAGAGAATATCGAAAATTGAACGAATTCCAAATGAATCCGATCGATCCTATTTATAGTGCTGATACAGCACTTTCTCGCGGCCCGCGAAGGAAGCAACAGGGGTCGTCGCGCCCCGCCAGAGCCCGTAGACTAGGCCCTAGCATTGCTGACTTGGGGGGTGACGGGTGGTCCGTAAGACAACCCTTAAGTGCCTTAAAAAGATTAAAATCCCATGCTTTACACGTTTAATTGTTTGAACTTGGTAACTACTAATTGTTTGGAAGTGCATGTGCAAATGGAGCTTAAAAGGGAAGTAATTTGGAGCATCAATGAAAAAAATAAAATTTTGGAATCGAAGAATTAAGAGGATAGCATGATAGAGGACGAAATTACAAGAACGTAGGCGAAAACGGTGAAGAAAACGGAGTTGAAACGAAAAAGTTATGCTGAAAACAAGTTTTCATGTTGAAGCCTGCCGTAGCTTACGGCGCTGCTTGGCACTTTTTGTCACCGTACGACAGTTTAAAGCCACCGTAAGCCATTCCAATCCACCGTAAGCAACGGTGGCCACCGTAGCTTACGGCGCTGACCTGCGTAAATGTGTAACTTCCACCTTTTAATGCGGATTTATGGTGTCTTTTCAATTCCAATCATTCCCATTCGGTTACCAGCAGTCTAGAGGCAAATTTTTGGTGTTCTTGGTGCTTGAAGACAATTTCCAATAATTCGGTTTGTGTTTTTAATTGTTATGAACATTGAAACTTGTGTGAGGATGATGATTCAAGCCATGAGTGGCTAAACTCTTGATGACTATCTTTGGTTGAAGGTTTGTATTAGACTTTATGCTTAATTTCCTAATTTCTAGAATAACAAACTTTGATTTATGATTGTTTGTTATGGTGTGTGATTGATTGTTTGTAAATTGTTGATTCTTATGTTAATCTAATTTGAAACCATACGTTCTTGGTGCCGTTGGCAATCGAGATATCATGGGTAGAATTAGGATTGGGTAAGGGTTAATTGGTCATCGGGTAACAACCTCACGTTCTAGGAATCTGAGTACTTAGTTCCCTTTTATCACAACAAGTAATCACACATGAACTATGTCTATGTAGTTCTTTCTAGTGGAATGATAGCATAAATGTCAAAGCAAACCGGAAACTAAAGATAGTTATTTGTCTCTAAATTGTTTACAAACCAAGTTTTCCATTTTTGCAATTACATTAGTAATCTTAGTTTTAAAACTCAAATCAATCAAATCAACTCTTGAAATTTATTTTCTTGCAATTAGCTTAATTTAGTTAACTTAGATAAACCTTCAAATAACACATATTCCACAAACTCCATGTGTTCGATACCCACTTGCCACTATCTATTTAGTAATTGGATTAAATTTGAGTGATACTTTGACTTCACGTCAAATTTTGGCGCCGTTGCCGGGGAGTAGTGCGCAACGTGTGTTATTTTTGATCTTTTTAAGTTTGTTATTTTTCTGGTTTACGCTGGGTGTGTTAGTGTGCAGGTATTTACAGGTGCATGCGTACTAGGAGCTCTCACAAGTTATCACCATTGGCATTTGATCCGGAAATTGAATGAGCTTTGAGAAGAAACATAATCTTGCTACGTGAAAATAAAATCAGTGGTTCACCAACAACACCTACTACACCAGTTACACCAATCAGATACATGGATCCACCACCACCACCACCCGCTACGGGTGAACTTACACCACCTTTTATACCATCTTCAACACAACCATCACCAAATACTACCATTCCTACATCCACGCCAGAAGTCAAACCAACCAACAGTACCTTACCCGATGTAGGATCGTTTTGTGACCCAAACGAGTCGTTCTGAAGAGATTTTAATCCGTTTCAGAGGCGGAAACTAAGAAACGAATGTAGAAACAGCTTGTATAACACTTTAACCTTCTTGTATATTCAATTAACAGTGATTACAATCAGAAAAAATACCGGCAGCACTTCGGTATCACAACTATCTCTCTGGTCTGTCCGCTTGAAATGACAACATAACACACATATATATAGTACTAGCTTGACCGCTTGAAATGAACATGCACATGTTCAAGCGATCAGACTCAAGCGGACATAACATAATTGACCATTCAAGCGAACAAGACAAATTTGACAGAACATGAATTCTGATTTGCATATTTGACTTTCAAAGATGATGTAACTTGTGATATCATTGGTATGATGTCATCATCATTAATGATGACATCATGCTTGATCCGAACCATAGCGTATCCGAGACTCGATATTAAGACGAAGACGATAGATGTGTGCACCAACAGACTCCCCCTCAGATGTTGACGAGTCTTAAGTGTCGAGTCTTCATCTTTAGTCTTTATCAGTCTGAACGCTCTCTGAAATATCTCACAGTGTAAGCATCCTCAACATTTTATCTCAATCTCTTCTTTTCCTCAGCATCAACAGACTCCCACGAACAATCTCTACTTGGATGTCTTCAGACTCCCCCTTTCGATATGCTGGGATCGCAGTCTTGCATGTTGAAATCACATATTCTTCAGGTATCGGAACATGTCTCTCTATCATCAGGTTCAAGATCGAAACCTGGCTACACCTGCACATTCTTAACCTAGAAATAAATTTTTTGATAACCACTTGTAGAGCATATTTTAAAATGATTCAACATTTATAGCCTCTGATGAACCACTTGCAGAAATATCATTTTCATTTCAAAGAACTTCAAACAAATACTTTCCCAAACCTGTTCGTCATGTCTAGCACTCGGAATTTTGAAAATTTGCTCTCCAACACCAGTTGTCGAAATTCTTTTTGGATTTTTCAAAATTTATGCTAAAACACACTAAAAATCTTTTTGGAATTTTTGAATTTTAAATGAAATGCAGTAAAGAAATATTTACAGACAATATTTTTGTGAGTTCATGCAAGAGGATCATATCAGTTTTTGACAAGTCACAAGTACCGTTGAGCTTAGTTACACATTAAGAATTAAACAATTCACTTAGATTGCCGATATACTGATCCATTTAAATTCTTACACAAATTTCAACTGATTCAGGATATGAATTAGATGTTTTAAGGATTTAAACTCATTCATGTGTCCCACCTTTTGAATATACTCCCGTATCCAGATCCCAATATTCAGTCTTACAGGTGAGTATACCACAGATGATATCTGTAAGGGGTTATAAATTATGAAGAATCATGAGAGCTCAGGTCAGAACTACCGTTCAGCAGAGAGATCATGACTCAACTTTTGGGTGTGTCCCCTTTAGAGGATCTTTTTAATTACAACAGCAATGACTATCAATTTTATTGTTTCATCAATTTGCTGAGGGCGGCGCTATGTTTCAAGCAAGTGGAAAGTATTATTCGAGGACTAGGTCAGAACTTCCATTCAGCAGAAGTCCTGGAATAATACCCCAGATATCACTGAGCATAAAGACCTAGTATCTCAGAAAGAGGGACCTTTCAAACGAGATTTCAGGGGTTACCTATATATCCAAGTAGTGTTCCCCACGAAATAAGCAAGTTTGAATTTATGTTTATATCCCGAAAAAGTTTACTAAATGTATGAAAACCTATCGGCATATCATCAGTGAGACTGTTTAATGCTATTTAAACATTACATTTCTTTAGCATACTGTGACTGTCTACTGATGTACTATCATTTCCTCTTCTTTGACACAAAAACTCATATTTGATTTTATCATGTTTTTGTCTTTTTCAAATTTTCAAATGTTTTTGGATTTTCAGAAAATTTCTACTCCCCCTAAAATGCAAACACATTTTAAAAAAAAAAATTGAAAACAAACTGTACAAACAACTTGACAACTGATATCAAATCGCATCAATTCGCCATCCACTTGGCATAGACAATCAGAACTCCCCCTTTCAACAAACCATTTTCTCATTAAGATTTCAAAACACTTAAGTTTGTTTTAATCAAAATGATTTTTCCAGAAAATAAGTTTGTTTTTACCACTTGTAAAGTTAGGGGGTTGGTTCATCATATTGTCCATTCAATCTCTTGTATCAGGATTTGTTGGGATTGAACCCTATCAGAGGAACAGATAATTAAAGCCAAAACTGGATCAGAGCAGTGGATCCAGAATAAGCAGATGTTTACATACAAATCTCTCCCCTTGAAAGTGATCTCATATCTGCTGACCTCCTATCTGCTGATCTTGCAAAGTGCTGACCTACAACTGCTGCCTTGCATCTACTGCCCAATGTCAAAGACTGATGGAAGACCAAAGCTCTGCTGATTCAATCTACTGCCTTGAGTCTAGTACTGCTGATCCAAACAAGCACTGCTGGGTTCACAACAGTGGAAGGATGCAGCAGCTGTTTAAGTGTCTTTTATGAAATGAAATGTAATAGCAGTAGTTAGTACAACAGTGTTTGTATAGATCAGAGGTTAGAGTTTGTTAGGAGGTTAGATGTCACTTTCATGGTGACGTCAGCTTAAATGCTCAGTGGTTTGCAAGTGCCTATAAATAGATCAGTACTTTGTACTGTTCTATTAGCTCTTTTGCATCATTGTCTTCTTTGCACGAACAAACTGTTGAGCTCTGCCTGAGGGTGAGTTTGCATTCATTCATCAATCATTGTAATCGTTATTGAAATAAATTCAATCTTTCGATTCATTGTGAAAAGATGTTTGATCAAAGTATTACTCTCGTTTGATTGTATGCAAAGTTTGTTTTCATCATAATTCCGCTGCACACTCATCCATTTTCATTTTAATTACAAACACAAAATACAATCAGAAACAAACTCAGATCCAACAATTGGTATCAGAGCTTGGACAGTCAAATTTGATTTAACAATCATTTTGACATAAATAGTTCGGCTCATAACAGTTGATACTGATCGTTTGTTCGTTCGTTGAAAAATAGAGCAAGGATTAATCACCATTAAAGTTGATTTATCAGTGTCTGTAAAACAACAAGAATGACGTCACAATCTCAGGATGATAAAAACAACATTGGCTCTCTTTTTAAACCACCTATGCTTAAAAGAAATGAGTACAACATCTGGCAGAGGAGGATGGGTCACATCCTCGCTCAACAAAGCACAGGTTGTTGGAGGTCTGTTGTCTTTGGTCCCCATGTTCCCACAGTGCCAAGCGCTAAAGATGCTAAAAAGTTCGTTCCAAAACCAGTTGAAAATTATACCGAAACCGACTATCAAAAGTTCGAACTAGATGCTAAAGCGTTTAGCATCATAGCATCAGCGCTGCCCAATGAGATATATGCTGGACTGTTACACTGTAACAGTGCCAAAGAGTTATGGGACGCACTTAAGGAACAGTTTGGGGGAACCGAAGAAGTCATAGAAAACAATAGGGAAATCCTGAACCAACAGTATGAAACATTTTTGTCATGTTAGAGGTGAATCACTGACGCAACAACTTGAGCGTTTCAGTTGTCTCATCAGTGAACTGAGGCTTGTTAATACCACTTTTACAAACTCAACTCAAAATAGCAGGTTCCTCAGGTCACTGCCAGAAAAATGGGACACCATAGCTTTTGTCACCCGAAATTCACCTGAGTTCAAGGATCTGACCTTGACCCAACTCCATGGTCGACTCCTGACCTACGAAAGGGAGTTGAACCAGAAAAGGAAGTTACAAGAGTCAGGAAAAGCCGTTGATGATTATACATTCGGTAACACTGCTCTTCTGGGTCAAGAAGAATCTGGGAGCAGTGGTAAGGATCAGGGTTATGATCATTTCATTGACATAACTGCTGGGGCAAATTTTAACAACCCTGATCCTCACTCTGCTAGTTATGCATTCACTGCAAATGAAAACCAGATGTCAGACAATTTATGCTTTGAACTCAATGATTTGCAACATTTTGATCCCACTGACTTAGAGGAAATGGACATCCTGCACCAACTGGCTTTGCTAAGTGTTAGAACTAGCAAATTTTACAAAAGAACAGGGCGAAAATTCCCAGGTTTGCATGGGAATCTATGGGTTGGGTTGGATAAATCGAGTGTATTGAGCTTAGCTTTGGCTTCCCAAGCTAGAGATTTGAATATCTCGCACTCACCACGTGTTTATTCCAAGGAAAAACCATTTTAAACTCGATTTTTACACTAAAACGGACCAAAACCGACATATATTTCGTTCACTGAGTAGTGGGACTGGCGGCAGGTGGGTGGAGGTCGGGTTTCGCGCATCTGGGAGAGCCAAGGGGCTGGCAGCAGTTGAATAGTCAACCTTGGCCATAGTGTCTGGTGTCACAGTGGTTGGCACATCATTCCTAGCCGTTAAAAAAAAGTAAAATTATAACATGCCCTCATGTGCAAGGCACATGCTATATGTAACTTAACATTTTTACCTAGTTAGTGCTAAAGGACGTATGGTGTAATGGGTTTTACAAAAAAAGGACCGTGACTGTAATTATTGAAGTTAAAGGGCATCCATTGCAATCCGATACAAACATAAATGACGAAAAGTGTAATTTACCATATTATTTAATGAAAAAGGAGAGAGAAAAGTAGTGTTTTTTTGTGTAATTATAGAGATGGAGTAAGAGATTTGATTCTAAATGCTCTTAGTACACTTGTTGCAAACTTTTGTAAACGTCATGGGATAATCACAAATTTACTAGATAGTGGCAAGTTGAGATGACATTGTTACCGCTATACCGAAATTGAGAAGAAGCGGCTATCGAATATTGTGAATGTGTCAGTGCGATACTACTATTAGTTTTACCATATGTAACAACTCTCTAAAAAGGCCCTATAACAACCCATAATCGAAACCCCGAACGCGCATGATGAGAACCAGCACAAAAAACAAGTAAATCATGATTTCGCTCCCGTCGCATGGCGCGACGGAGTATTTGGTCCTGTCACGTGGCGCGAAAATGACCATATCCCCAGCACTGAATTTCCCGAACCAAAAGATTTCCAATATGGAGCTTGTTTCACCTTGAAAACACCTTTGGAGCATGTCGTTAAGCCCATACCTATTCACGCCAGATAGAATACCAAAAGCCATCAGGGTCTTCTTGTTTGGAGACGTCTAAGTGGCACATGTCGCCACGTGGCAAGCCTACATGGCTGACTAAGCACACCAAAGTCCTAGGCATCCTCGTCGTGGGCGCAACCAAACCATTGGTACCCGTCGAGTGGCATGACGGTCCCATTTTTTTAGCTATAAATAGAGCGAGTTGGGACATTTCACACTGCTCAAATGATTTCGCAAAAGAATCGAATTTTGTACTCCTCTAAACTATGTTCCCGTAACACTGTCACGATACCCGTGTACGAAACCCTAATCACTTAAACGATACCCTGTCCGATCGATCCGAAACCCTAGCAACGAAAAGCCGAAGTTCTGCCTGAATAAGGTGATACTTTATACATTGTGGTTTTGATCACGTGATTATCGTTGAAGTTTGATTTGGTTCCTTACACTAATACGTGTTACATTGTGTGTATATTTAGGAACTAGGACTTAAACCCAAGAGGCCTAAAACCTTAAAAATATGCAATGTGAATCATTCTCTTTTATCAAATACTTTCAAAACCCTAAATTACAAGGGATTAAGTTTTTGTATTCTCAAATTACTGCCGGTGTGTGGGGTTTTGTATAAACTACTTGATAATCTTCACTATTGAACAACGGGTTAGCCAATGAGCGATATGACCACAGTCACAGGATGCCACGGAGTGATAAATATTGATTTGAGTAATTGATAGATATAAACAAATGTAAAAACCCTTAATGTTGTAATTATAACATTATGATTTTTTATATACAAATTGAATGAACTCACCACCATTTTTCGCTGATCAAATGTTTTTAAAACACGTTTCAGGTGATTTACTGTGAACAAAAGGAAAAGTGTTACGAGTCACTCAAGCTTAAATAAGTGGCTATGTAACCTGAATAAAACGTGTTTTGTAATTAAGGGTTTATCCCTGTGAAAATCATTTATGTAAATATCGGTTTCATCCGACAGTTTATGGAAAAAGAATTCGGTGTTTGAAAACTCTGATATTTTTCCTGACATCTGGTCCTGATAAAATTTCTGTTGCGATAATTTTTAATAAACACTGGTACCATTTGTATCTGCTCATGGCTCACATCCAAGGTAGGGTCGTGGATTGTTACAGACCATACTTTATCGCTTTGATACGGGTTTGGAATGTATATTACCTATTGAACTTGAATGACAATATTAGGAATAACCGCGGCTGTTTACTCAGCTATTAAAACTGTCATGCTGCGGTCGGAGTACCTCGTGTGGCAATGACGATTTGAAGACATTTATGAGGAACAAACGCAGGTAAAATGTACAGCTCATAGTGCGGATGGGCTCTATTTGCAATGACTGCCCAAAAGAATAAAAGCAAAGTGTCCATGAGGTTTTGATAAAAATCAATTGGTAAATTGAAATAAGAACCTCCACAAAATATAAAACTTATGATAAAATGGAAATTCGAAACGTGACATCACATGAAACAAGGTAAAATAAATAAATAAAATCCCAACTTAAAACCATATGAATTATGAGAATATAGTAAAACTTAAGAAAAATAATATCTCAATAATGAAATATTGAAAATTCCTAGATTTGGCACATCACATGTCACTTTCGTAATCACGTGGGCCCCTGCAATTACCGAGCCTTTGCATGGTCCGCATATGTTCACCCATTGACGTACTTAACCCAAAGAAAATTTGTGAAAATGATAAATGATTCGAGTTTGGGTGATATGAAATGATGTTAGGGGTATCCATGACTTAACAAAGTGTCGTTAGTTCACGTGACATTTGGTATGACATGTTTTGGCCTAATAGGTTATTGTACTCTCATCGTTAGTCCCCAAGTAGGCAAACTAGTCCGTCGGTTGATTTGATTTATACGAATGCCAGCCTAGACAGGACGTCCCGACTACTAATACTTAACCATTCCAGTTACTACATGTCCGTCACAAGAACTCACTTTGACGAGAGTGAAACTCAAATGAAATTCATGAAAACTCAAATGAGATTCAAAACTCAAAATGAAATTAAAAAAAAAATCCAAGAATAGTTGAAATGCATTAAGAAAAATTAATTGATTTCAAACTTTAAATAAATGGGAATAGGAAAGAAATAATATTAGAGGATTATATATATATATATATATATATAGAGAGAGAGAGAGAGAGAGAGAGAAACGGGATCAGGAGAAAACGGCAAAAAGTGTGAGACGGTGAGAACGCATCCTGACCGAACACGTGGCGCGGGGCATGATCAGGGTCCGAGGGGTTTTTTTGTCTTTTTAGTATTCTTCTCCTTTCACGATTTTCGCGTTTGACATGCTTCTTTATTTTTTGCGTGCAAAATAATTTTGGCGTTATGTATATTTATTAATTATTTGGCATTTTACTGTTTTCTCTCAGATTTCTTCTCGTTGAATTAATTCTTTTTGTGTCATATAGTTAATTTTTTGGCGTTATGGCTTTTTCCATGTCATTTTTTGACGTTTTGTATCTTTTTGTTAATAATTCATTACCATAGATTAATATTTTATAAAACTACAATAACACGGAAATCAAAATAAACTAATAGTTTTTCGTAGGTGGGATTACATCAGAGATGTACCCATCGCTTTGTTCATCACTTTCTTCAGATTCTTCATCATCTAATTTCATTTTTGCGTATAACGCCATTAGCTCGTCTCTTCTTTGCTGCAGCCTATTCTTGAATATCACTGCATCCTTGGATTTTGGATCGTTTGAAGGTGTTAAATCACAGTTGTTCAATGATAGATAGCAACTCTGTCTTCAACATTTTTTCCATTGGCCTTGAATATTGCACCCCGTTTTTATAAGTCACTTCACGTGTTCCTTCTTCCTCATGCAATACCCAACTGCTAAGTTTTGGTATATGAGTATCTTTAATATCATCATCTTCATCGTCTTCTACTGGAAACTTTCTCTTGGAACAATCGTTGTCTATTGGAACCCCAAGGGCCAGGATATCCTTCTGAACATTTTCATTCATTCCCATCATGGCTTTTATTGTTCTTACCTTTACCCTTCTCCTGTCAGAGAACTTTATGATGAATCGTTTCTCTTTCCTTTCAAACCTCCATGCAATAACCTTAGCCATTTTTTAAATTTTTTGGCGTTTTGGAGAATATGTGGCGTTTTAGTCTTTTTGGCGTGTTTGAGCTTGGGTTCTCATGGTCTTCTTTTATATTGACTTTTTTTCCCGCGTATGACAGGTAATTATGGCGTTTTGAAAAAAGATAAATAAATTTAATATAATAAATGTTAGTAAATATGTTTTCCGTCGTTTCAATTTACTGTTTTTGCAGTTTACCGTGTTTTGTTTTCAGACTCAACTGTTTTAATGGTGTAACACGTCAAATCTTTTGACGGGTGTAATTATAGCGTTTTGTTTTCCAATGGCGGTTAGATAACTATTGGACTTCTTTTGTTTTATATTCTTTGCACATTGTTTCACACTTTTTTTTATAATATTAGTTGTTCAAATTAATTTTATTATAGTTTGGTAGTTTTTTGGGGGCGTTTTTATTGCATTATGGCGTTTTACACATATTTGCTAATTTTGGCGTTTTATTATATTTTTCATTATAGCATTAATATTATTTTGTTGTTTATTAACTGACATTACAAAACAAACAATAGATAAAGAAAATTAAAAAAAACAAAGTAGAAGGAATTTGTGATTTTAAATATTCAGTGTCATCAGTCTCTTTTTTCTTTTGAAATTACAAGAAATGTGACAAATAAATGGCGTTTTGGGTTTGGCGTTGTTTATTTTCTTTGTTCATGTGTTGAAGTGTCTTTGTGGATGTTGGAGACATAGAGCGACCCCCTGTGGGTGGATGATATCTGCCTGTGGTCTTCATTGTATTCATTGAGGCCAAAGTAGCATTTACACTGGTATAGGTCTCTTCTTATCATCCAAACCTTCTTCAGGAACAAAGATGACAGTATGACATATGGGCGTCATCAATCCCTCTTTTTTCAATTTTGTCCATCTCATGCAGCAAAATCTTACTACACTCACGTAACAAATCATTAAATGAAGCTTCATGCAGAACATTACTGAGGATCAAAGAAAAGATGTTTGCTGTCGTATTTTTTGGCGTTTTACATTGAGTTGTAAATTTTTTTAGCAACCACTGTATGTTTTTTTGTGTTTTTTTGGTGTGATAAACGGAAGGTGGTGAGGCGTTTCTATTTATAGAATTTTTTTGGCGCGTAGTTTAGGCGGGATGTTATTTTTATAACAAAAAATGTAATTAACATTTATCTGGATGTAAGCTTTGGCGTTATATATAATGGCGTTTCATATTTTATGGCGTTTTTGTAGCCAGAGAGCTTAAATAAAAACACAGAAAAAAGTACGCAGTGATAAAATTGGCGTTTTGTATTTATTTGGCGTTTTATTTTTCAATGGCGTTTTATGTGAGGAATGGTTTTTTACTTTTTTACCCTTAATGGCGCGCGTCCACGTAATAAAATTGATGTTATTTACTAAAATGCCACCGCGCCAATCTAGTCCATAGATTGTTTTGATCGGACGATCAATAAGCGTTCTCACCGTTCTCACTCGTTCTACCGTTTTCTCTAAATCCTGACCCTATATATATATATGTATATATATATATATATATATATATATATATATATATATATAGGGTTAGGTTCTATGCAGAACACTAAATATTACGAGAACACGCAGAACAAAATGAATCACTCATTTTTACAATCCTAAAAACCTAAAAAGTAAATGAAAAATGTTATAAATGTAAGATTTTTTTGTTTCTTACACTAGAATTTAAAACAAAATATGAAAAATCTTCAGTTTTTAAATAACCTACACACATGTAGGTTATGTGTAGACTAAATTACCTACATTTATGTAGACTATGTGTAGGGAAAAATATATGATTTTTTTATGTATATATAATACACATATGAATGTAAGAAACATAAAATTTTGAGAAATATGTGCCTGAAATCCCAAAATTTAGTGATTTGGAGTTGTTCTCGCAATAATTAGTGTTCTGTAATGATCTTTATCCTATATATATATATATATATATATATATATTATAGTGTGTGCAAACGTGACATTAAAATAAATAATAAACGGTGGTTTAATAATAAAGCACATTTTAACATGTAAGGCACATAATACTTAGCATACAACAATTAAAAGTGCTCACATGCATATGTGTGTGACATTAGGAAATTTAAATTATGTGTACTTTAAATATTTATAAGCTAAGATAGATAAACAACTAAGCACATAAGATACCCAAGGCACCTAATCAACTATAGTCTAAGTCTAAGGTTCTAATAACCTAAACCTAATTCCCTATAGTTATTGGCTCTGATACCAATATGTCCCACCCCGACCTACAATGAATTATCGGTCAGAGTGAGATGATTGTCCAAAGCTCATGACAACTATTATAAGTTTAAATATTTAAAGCATGTCAAAATTAAAATGTCACACATGTTATAAAATTTCCAAATAATTCATACAATATCCAAAATCATCAAACATAAAATAAGATTCAGATTATTAATCTAAGGCATGTCTTACATATCTTCGTCTTCAACTCAATCCCACATGGTTACTTGTATCATGCGTAAAAATAGTTTTTGCGTCAACATAAAGTTGGTGAATAGATCTAAATTTAAATAAACTATTTTGCTTTATTATTTTTAAAATAAATTAACATACAACTTCAAGTGTAAGTTATATGTCCATAACAATCCAACAACAACAACAATCACCACAACCATATGTGATAATGTGACACAATGATAATGAAATAATGCGAGATTCAAGCCCCAAAGAACATATTTAAATAATGTTGGTGATACCTATTTCAACCCATGGTCGTGGGGAACCAGTCAGCCAGTGGATTCACATGAAACAATAGACATAAAGCGAGTAAACAAATAGATACAAGTAAACGTAACACTTAGCGACACATTGATTTTGCATGTTGATGATTTAAATAAGAAACATATGAAACAGTGACACATGATACACCCCAAAAATATTTAGAGATAAAAAGGGGGAAAAGAAATAGATCTACTCACAGTTTTACATTTATTTGATCCTTAGGTAAACCGCACGAAGGTTGAAGGAAAAACTCCAAAAGACAATGTTATCCTAAATTATAAATAACAAGAATACACTAAACAACCATCTCCAAAACTATAAAATAAATCCTATAACTTAAGACTTTTGGCTAACCTAAAACTATATATATTAATATTAACATAACTATTAAATTTAATGTTTGTAACTAGATAACTAATGTGACATATTTAAAATAGAGTAAATTTCACTTTTTGTCCTTTATGTATTATCTGAATTTTGAAACATGCCCTTTAAAATTTTTAATTTCATTTTATGTCCAAAAAACACATATTTTATATCACTTTAAGTCATTTACACCAAACTGAGTTAAATTGCCCAGTTAGGTTTATTTAAGGCAAGGGTATTATTGGTATTTCACCTTTGTTATTTTGTTTCTACATTTTATACCATAAATAACAACGATCAAGAACACACTCTCTGTCCATCAATCATCACATCTCTCTCATGTTTCTCTCTCTTAAAAAACCCCAGATCTAAAATAAAAAACCTATCTCTCTTCAAAGGGGTGAAACAGGGTACTCTCTCTTTCTCTCTAACTGTGCATCACCACCACCCTATGGCCCTGAAGTCAGTTCGATCAAAGGGGTGAAACAGGGTACCCTTTGATCGCAAAATTGACACCTAAATCAGTTTCAAATCAATGAGTTCTTGCAAAAGCTGCAAGTCCAAAACCCTAATCGTCGACCTAGTAACCAGAAACCTAGAGTGCTCATCATGCGGCGTCGTACAAGACTTCAACAATTTCGAACATAAAACGTTCAAAGTAGACGGATTCGTCGGTACATACATCCGATTAAGCAAATCAAGATCTGGGTATGACTATTCTTACTATGAAACCAAACTTTATTTAGCCCAAAATGTCATAACAGATATACTATCAAGACTTAATTTAGAACAGAGGTTTGATGAGGTTAATACCATGATTAAAACAATAACCGAAGACAATTGTTACCTTTGACTAGTGTTTGTGAGAATGTGGGGTGTAATGTGTTTGAATTGGGTCGAATGGTGTCGCGGGTAGTCGAGCATTTGGATTTGAAGTTGCGGGATTTCGATATTGTGGGGTTGTTTGAGAGGGTGTTTAAAGAGTGGGTTAGTTGTAAGGAGGGTGTTGGGAAGGGTGTAAGTGTAAGGATGGTGAAACAGGGGATTTTTTTGGTGCAGTGTATGATTAAGTGATATGTGACGACGGGGAGGAGGCCGGTGCCGGTGGTGGTGCTGGTGATGCACAATTAGAGAGAGAGAGAGAGAATGGGTGGGGGTGATGCACAGTTAGAGAGGGAACGGGGATCTGATGCATTTATTTATAAAATATCATTTTTGCCCTTGCCTTAAATAAAACCTAACTAAGTAATTTAACTCGGTTTGGTGTAAACGACTTAAAGTGATATAAAACATGTGTTTTTTTGGACATAAAATGAAATTAAAACTTTTAAAGGGCACGTTTGAAAACTCGGATAATACATAAAGGACAAAAAGTGACATTTACTCTTTAAAATATTACCTTTAAAATATTTATGTCATTATTATAACATATACTAGTGTAGAAATCCTTTAACATCCAATGTTATAATCTAATCTAAAATATAAAATTCAAAGTCTAAAATTGTGAAAATAAAATAACAAGGCAAGATAATAACAAATTTATGTGACTATATATCAAAAATATCGATTCTAACAAAGATTATATATATATATATATATATATATGTATATATATATATCACAAAAGACTGGTCTTTGGGTCTTCAGCCTTTGACTTTGGTTGACTTGACTCTTGACTTGTTGACCAACTCTTTTATGATCAGCAGCACATGTTCTCTTTATTCTTAAAGGTTGTATTTTAACTTTGGGGCAGCACACGGTCTTTGGGGTAGCTCTTTTATGATCAGCACATGGTCTTTGGGGCAGCTGTTTTGTGAAGCTTTCAAGGGGAGAGAAACTGCTGGATTTAAAGATTGTATTTTAACTTATTCAGGCAAGGATGATGGATCCTTTAGGTTTTGTTTTCATCATCAGCAGATCTTATATAACCCAACATTCTCCCCCTAGATCTGCTGATGCCAAAGCATACTTATTTGGGCCTGTCTTTTATTCTTTTATTTTGTTGATGAAGAGTCCTTTGAAGGGATTTATTCCAGCTGTGAACAGGGACAATTTGTTTATCTTCATCTTAGTAAACCATCTTTAACTTTACAGAGAAAGGTTCTTTGTCTTCACACCTTTTAATCTGTGAGTAGCTTCTTGTCTTTGAACTCTAAGTTAGGAAATATCAAAAATTGCTACCCTTTGGATCTCTAAAGACTGGCAGACATCCTTTCTTCTAAGAGGTGTTGCATTATTGAATATCATCCTTTGGAGAATCCTCCAAAGCTATTGTGTATGTGCCAACCTTTTGATCTTTTTCTATTTTGACACACGTGTTGTGTCTTGCATACATGTCACAAGTAGTGTCTTCTCTTCTTCATCAAGGTCTACAATCCAATTGGCATAACCATATTTTTCTTTCAGATTGTTCAAGTAATTCTCCATTATTCTTGGATTGTGAGAGAAGATTTCTTGGGGCTTGAAAGGAACATCAAACTCCTTTTGAGCAAGGTAGCTCTCTGTGTTATCCCAGGTTGGCCTAGGTGGGAATTGTTCTGTATTTTTCTTTCTTACATCCATGTAATTCATGAATTCTTCTTGAGCCATTCAATGTTTTCCTGTTTTGAAGCATTGACTGCAGACTGTGGCTTTAATGGAGGAATCTTGAAGAGTTCTTGTGATTTTCGAAACATGTGTTGCTCATAATTTCTGATCTCCCTCATCCTCCTATCCATGATGTACTGGGCTTTTCTGTATGTCATCTTCCCTTGATTTTCAATGAATTATCCATGATGTACTGAGCTTTTCTATATGTCATCTTCCCTTGATTTTCAATGAATTATCCATGATGTACTGAGCTTTTCTATATGTCATCTTCCCTTGATTTTCAGTGAATTCTCTGACAGCTTCTTCTTCCATAATTACATAGGTGATACCAAGTTGCAATTTTTAAACTCGGATGATCCTTGTCGCGAACCAATGTTAAGTTTTTCTAGTTAAGTCTCTGTTACATGACCAAAATACCCTTAATTATTAAAATAATTAATTAAAACAATAATCTTTGTGGGTCCCACCCCACTTCTTCTACCCCAAACCACCACCCAACCCCACCTCCTTCACAAACGCTTCTGGCCACCACAACCATCCATTCTGGCCACCACACAAGCACAATGCTTTGACCGGAGTTGCCTCTCGCCGGTTTTGCAAAGAATCTGAGTCGGAGATGATGCGAATGAGGACTAAAACGACAGAGTTGACCTATGTAAAAGGAAGCTCCAACGTCAAAAACGGCAGCAGAGACAAAATGGAGGTCTGGCCAGGAGGAATGCTGGTTCAGAAGCAAGACCCAGATGAGGCACTGAACTGGATTCGTCCCCCTACTATAAGAGTTCGGGTCAATATACCACGAGATGATTATTAACTCTACGGCTACATTTGGTAACCAGTTCATAATTAGATCCCAAAGTGTCAAACATTTGGTAACCAGTTCATAATTGGATCCCAAAGCATCAAACTACGCGTATAATGCCGTTTTGAGTTTATATCATATGGATAAGAATCATATAGATGTTTTGGATTACTTGTTTTTTAAATGAACCCACTTTAACCATAGAGGTTTATCTTATGGAATGGCTGATGAATAAGAATACAATAGAATATGTATATGACAAGTTGTTTGTTAAGAGCGTGCTACATTAACAATGTCTTGACTCTTGAACTCAACCATGCTAACCCCCACCCCATTTTCATAACTTTTTTTCTAAACCTTTCTTCTACATTCATTGTAAAGGTTTGAAAAAAACTAGTCGGTGAACGCCCCTTTTAAATCGGCTTCAAATCTTCATATGGTATCAACCATAGTCACATAATTCGCTCAAAAAGAAGCGAATTTCGTTTTGGTACGTTTCGTACCATACGGAATTCGTATGCGTATAATACGATGCCAATTCGCGTATCATATTCTTCAATTCAGCGCATCATGTTCATCAATTCAGCGAATTTCCTTTATCAATTCAGCGAATTTCTTTTATGTACAAAGATGTGAAATTAAAGTTTTATGCTCAAGAATGGTGACGAAGATGAAAAAATTAAACCTTACCTTTGATGTGATGATGAACCCTAGTGAAAATGGAGGAGACAATGGAGATGGAGGCTGCACATAATATGACGGCTGGGTTTCTTTAATCTATTTTAACCTAAACCTCTTTTATTTACATATTTCATCCTTTATGTTTGTGTTATTATAATTTTTAACCTAAAGCTTTTTTTATTAAGTTACATATTTCATCCTTAGACCTCAATACTTTTACTTTTTTTCAACTTTAACCTAAAACGTTTTTTAATTGTTTACTTTTTTTTCTTATTTCATTAAGAAATGTGTATACCGAACCAAACGGAATGGTACACCGAACCGAATCGTACCGGATCGTACCGAAATGAACCTACCCCCCTCCGAACCGAATTCATCCCAACTAGCGAATCGCGAACCCGAACCGCGTACCCGAACCGGAGCGAACCGCGAATTATGTGACTATGGTATCAACAAAATAAACTACAAAACCAGGAAGGCCATTGTGGCGCGTTCTGTTAAAAGCCTTCCTTAATCACACTTGATGTTTCGGTAAATCCGTCTCACAAAGAGATTAGAGCCCAGATACCCCACAGCTCCTGAGAATTCGAAAGGATTCAGTTAGTAAAATGGGATTTCCAGAACATAAAAAAGCCCAATTCGGTTGTGTACCATCATGCCATTATTCAGATGGACCATTTTTCTCAAATGGGTCATCTACGAGTCGGATAGTTCACATGCACACAATTTTTTTCATCTTTAATAAATAATTTATATGGTAAAATATTATTGCAAAAATAAACTCTTATAATGATAATAAGTTTTGAATAAATCAATTTGACCAGTTGCCTCACTATTTTATATTTGACCCATATGAGAAAATATGATCCCAAATTGACCCATTAAAAACTAAACGGGTCAAAATTGCCACCTCTGTAAAAAAAATACGTAGCAAGTGAAATGACAACTGTTTGAAACCGACAACGCATGTAACAAAATAATTGAAATTATGGAATGTAAATTACCGCAAAGAATTCCTAAACCAAAGCAGAACATTGCGGTGTATCCGAAGTAGAAGCTGGTTTGGAAAAAGCCCGACATCTTGGTCTTGACATAATAGTAATATATCGAATACAAGTAGACATAAATAGCGGTAGAGGCTGCAGAGAAGAAGGAAGTCCATTGCCAGCGGTAATTCTCGGCATTTAGCAGAAAATACGTTCCCACAATTGTAACGCACACAGTCACGATGATGAGAATCAGAAAAACAAGTAGCATAAACCCATAAACATAGTACACCTGCCAACAAACATTTAATACAGATTTGAGCTCAGGAAGCCAAGTTGAGTGACATTATAGCAATTGAACTAAAACTTTGAAAACCAATAAATTGAATGACAATGACAGAGGCATTGTTGATTGTACTCTTCTCACTGACAACCGCTAGTCAGGGATACTGAAGAATATTAATGGTTGCAAAATAGGCGGGGGCATACGTAGGGTCGGGTTGACCGTTTTGTCCCCTTTTCAATAGAAAAAACTTAAGTGTTATGAATGGTTACACAAAATATATACGTAAAGCAATAATCTAAAATTTCCAAATAGAACAATTTAGAAGGTTTTATGCATTAAAAACTATACTATGAGAATTTGGACCCGTTTGACTACTTCTTTACCTATGTTACTTATTTGACCCAACTGTGACACATAGGGCAGCAAACGAACTGAACGCAGCGAACAGTTCGTGAACCGTTCGGCGGGAAGTTTGTTTGTGTTCGTTCATTTAATAAATGAACGAACACAAACAAGAAATTTTGGTTGTTTAGTTAAATGAACGAACATGAAGAGAGGCCGTGTTCATTCCTTTATGTTCGGTAACGTGTTCGTTTATATTAGTTTGTGTTCGATAGCTCATTAGTGTTTGCAGTTTTATATTTTATTTAAAATACTTCTAAATTCCGACAAATAAAATATTTAATATCAATGTATTATATATTATGTTCATGAACACTTGTTTGTGTTCATTTGATTTCATTGTGTTAATGAACATTAGTTTGTGTTCGTTTGTGTTCATGATCATTCGTTTGCGTTCGTTACCTAAAATTAACAAACGAACACAAACATGTTCATTCCCTTATCGAACGAACAGGAACAGAAAATCTCATTGTGCCTCGGTAAAAAAACATCAATTACCTCTATGTTCTTATTGTATGAAGTATTATTCTAATATATATGAATCTACTTTATCATTACTAAAGGAGCCATGTCAAATATAAGATGTAACGAAAAATACAAGCATTTGAAGAAAGATACCTTGTAGTTCCAAAACGATGTGAAGACAAAGTACATTTCGATGAAAATACTGCCGAAAGGTAGCAGTCCTCCCATTACGGAGACTACAGACGGTGTGAGATACCACTTCTTGTCGGGAATAGGGCGAGGAATGGTTTTTACACGACAAGGGTTGTTTGGGGCCCCACTCCAGTTCCTTCCAACAACTGTACCAAGAAGAGCAAGAGGGAAAGAGATAAACGCCCATATAACAAAAACAACCACCATTGTGCCAAACGGAATTGCTGCTAGAGACCCGTAAAATATAGCAATTGTGTTCAGAACAAAGCCGATTCCAAAGCACAAAAATGGGAAAAGCGATGCGGTCAGGATCATCGACTTTATCCAGTTTTTACCTGTACACGAAACGAAACGAAACGAAATGAATTCTCAATCTGAGTATGTTTTCAGTATTTAAAAGGGAGATAGAAGTATAGAACCGTTAACTCGGGGTCCTTACCACCATGGCGTGAATACATGCCGCCACTCACGTATCCAGAGACAAATGACGTCAGGGCATAGCAGACGATGAACGTAGTGACAATCGCTCCTCGCCTATAAACAATAAAAAAATAGATTGAAGTGAGAATTTTCCAGATCAATACAGATAGCAAAACTAGATGGGTTGGGTAACGGGTCAAAACATGTTTGTTTGGTTGAGACCTGAGGGGCAAAATACACTTTTGCCCAACTTTTTGTACTTTTTACAAATAATATGTGCATTGAATATGATTTCGAAAAAAAAAGACATATCATTACAATAGAGTTAAGTACACGGATGGTCCCAGTGGTTTACCAAAATTTTGGATTTCATCCGTAGCTTTCCAAAAGTACACAGATAGTCCCTGTGGTTTGCACTTTGTAATGCATTTAGTCCCCAGTTTTTTCCAAAAGTACATGGATGGTCCTTGTGGTTTGCACTTTGTAACACATTTAGATTTGTTGGCTAGGGACTAAATGCATTACAAAGTGCAAACCATTGGGACCATCGATGTACTTTTGGAAAGTTAGGGACCAAATCCAAAAGTGTGGTAAACTACAGGGACCATCCGTGTACTTTATTACAATAATAATCTAGTTTTTACAAGAATGTGATTTAGTAGGTTGTATGTGATAAAAGTACACTCGGGCCGCTTTATACCCGTTTCATTGCTCATTTTTCTTTAGCTATTTGGCCCTAAAAATAAAACGCACCCCAAATCGACCCGTCATAAATAACTGGGTCAAAATTGCCACCTAAGATGACGGTTTATTAAAAATTATATGAGAATTTGAAAATCTGCTAAAACATAACATAACATACCCAATGTACAACGTTGCAACAATTGCAAACAAAATGACAAGAAGAATCAGTAGAGCCAACTGAGCACCCGTTCCAACCACTGCCGACAATAACGCCAAATTACGCGGTGGTCGGAATACATCCCCGTGCACAAGCTTCCAACCGGATTCTTCACTTACATCTCTTTCCTGAAAAGCATACATCTCGCTAAGCGGTAATCGGATTGTTACATTTTATGACTCGCTTTAAGTATGTGCGCCACTTACCAGACTGTCTAGATCATCGTCTTCGCGAGCATACTTAGCATAATCATTTCTAAGAGTCCGCATCAAAATCATTGAAACCAACCCGGTGAGGAAGATAACCATCATAAACGAGTTAAAAATAGAAAACCAATGAATCTGCACGATGCAAAAGACAGTTGTAACCTCATGAGTGCAGTTTAAAAGTATCTTGTAAAGCAAAGAAAAAAAAACATTCCTAACAAAGGAATCACTAGCGACATACCTGATGCTCAAAAAAATGGTAATCCAAGTAAACATCAAAACGGCGTGCAAAAGTGATATTAGTTTCAGTCCACATGACGGAGTAAGTCATGTCTAGGGTTTTCCCAGCTTCCAGTGGTCTTGGGTTCTCTTGAGTGAGATTAACATGAATGATCTATAATAATAACCCATGGTATAAGAAAACAGTTACGACGAAAACCAATTTACCACTGTACAAGCTCGTGTAAGAATAAAAGTTGGGGACCTGATCTTTGTTGTAATGTATAGTAATATTCTTATGGGTGAATAGCATAAGCTTGCTATCGCTATTCCTATCAGTATGTAGCTCCCCAACGAAACCTATATGAACAACAGTCGAGCAATAAAATAAACATTAATAAGATATACTAGCGGGACATTAAAATATAAAATCGATTGAAAAAAGCGACGTTTGATAGATGCATACCCCAGAACGGCAGATCATCTGAGTTTGGGTTCCACACGGCGTTTAGATCAAAAACAAAATCATATCAGAAAGAAGAAGATGAAAGATAAACATGTATGACAAAAAGAAAAAAATTGCTGATTATCATTAGAGTATAATGCAATGTTTTGAAAACCGGACAGGCCAGTCAGACGGGGAACCAGGGGTCTCGCCCGGTACCCTATTAGACCCGTTTTGAGTCGAACCAGCCAACGCGAACCGGAGAAACCGTGGGGGGGTTGTTGATTGGCCTGACCAGTGGACCGGTAAGTAAAGCGGTTCGACATCCAGTCCGGTCTTGAAAACATTTATGTAACAAGGAAACTAAAAAGCATACCCATGAAAAATTCAAACCAATAGTTATTCTCGATGGCTTCTTTAAACTGGTTAACCTTTGATTCATCAAGTTGAAGTTCACAAATTGTAGCCTTCTCCACGTTCTCTGCAAAAGGATACGTGTCATGTACCGTTTGATTACATAATTACAAGAAACGGTGACCAACATACTTTGAAACTTGATGTCAAATTGACTATTAATAAGTTCATTTCCACCCAATACTTCACCCAGGCCACCCCACTTATGCCCAGGGTTACTAGGTTTACGACAAAACGGAAGGCTGTAGTAGTTATATGTTTCCTGTGGGTTATTGTAAGGCCCAACTTTGTTCACCCAAAGTTTAACTGCTTCATCTGGTTGATACTGCAAAACAAATCACCATGTTTAGAATAAAAACAAAAAAGCAGAAGTAGAATCAATACAGTTGGAAAATACATATCACATTACTCATAACCATACAACCTTGTCATGATTATCTCATATTTTCAAAGCTCAACCCTACTCCTAACTCTTCCACTATAATAAAGTGCACAACTTTTGAAACAAATGACCCTATATATGTTTTCATGTACCAACCAATTCAAGTATATATGAATGTGTTTGTTAAACTTTTAGCACATTGCCGACATAGGCTTGAGAACAGAAGGGCCATAAAATCATCTTATACAGCCCCAAAGGATCTATATTGCATTTCGTACGCCGCAAAACATAAATCCTCACACAACCATAGATAAAACGAAAAGTAAACTTTCTTAGCTTAACCTATAACCATTTTCACTCCAATGCATAAAAACTGTATGAATAACAACCACCCTTTCCTGCTATGTCAATAAACACATACACAACCAATCTCTAATGTATTAATCTGTCTTTTATCCAACTATAAGGTCATTTAAATTGTAAATATCAAATTAGGGAGCTAAATTGAACCTAATTTGCTGCATCTTACAGAAATGTCATAAATGAAAACCCCTGACACAAACCAGTAACGATCTAAACCCTAGAAGAAAAAACTACAAACGTGAAATGTTGAGCTAAATTCCTTGCATAAAACAAAACATACAGAAAGAAATTGTAAAATAGTGAGATTGAAGATGTGGGAAATTGAATAAAAAGAAATAGGTATAGTTAAGAAGCTACCTTGTGATCATACTCTGAAGCGAAGACCGGTGAGGAGATAAGAAGAAAGGAAGCGGTGAGGAGGAGGAGGAGAGAAGACGGCATGACGGAATGGATTTGGATCTGAAGACGATTGATCGGAAAAAAAGGGGAATTTTTATGGATCGGTTAGTGGTTTACTGTTAGTTCTCCATCCCAGTCAACAATACAATACATTATATATGAGGGGAGAGAAGAAATAACACTACTACTCAAATCCAACTAGGATTAAGCACTCCGTGTTGCGGCGGGGTGAACACCAATGTCACATTGCTAACGACCACTAACATCATGCGGCGTGTTAATGCGAAGAAAATTAAATCGAAACGTAAAACATATAAAAGAATAACTAAGTCGATCTAGGAACCGCACGTTACGATGAAGCTGTCAAACGGAAAAAAATAGACAACGTAAAAATGTTCAACCACACACGCTGTTAACTCGCAAAATTTAGAGCGGAACGTAAAGCGAAAATTTTGCGAAAAATGAAAAGTATAAAGGACCAAAGTTGAAAATAAAAAAGTTGTAAAGTTAAATTGTAAAAGATGATGTACAATAGTTTAATGCATACAAGTGTTACAAATTATATCTATACTAGGAGCCACACGGGAGGAGCTTGAAGTTCAAGCCCTAGTACACATGATCTTATGCTTGCTACAAACTCATGCATTATCATGGGGCACCCTACGCAATAATTACTTGTACTTTCTTGTGGCTCAAAGTTGTAAACCCACATTGGGTACAACTATAAAATGCATAATACATCTACAAAGCTTGATATACAAGCTTTAATGCAACAAAATGTTACAAATTATATAGTATATAATATATAATATAATTTTAACACACTTTTATATATTTTTCGCAAAAATTCGGCAAGTAGAACTTGGATTGTTGACGAAGACATAGCTTTGGTCACCTCTTAGATTAACGTGTTTGACAAAATGCAATTAGGAATTGCGTTGTTTGGAAGAGCCGTGTTTTAAGAATTCCGTCAACGTGTAGGCAAAACGAAACGAATCGTTCTTCAGGCCAAGCTATTTCAAGGTTTAGGGATTTGAAAAAGAAGTTTTTAACATTTAACAAACTCTCAATATTGTGATGGCTTGCGATGACGGTGGAACGGAGGCGGAAGCGGTTGTCACACCCTCAAATTCCACATGCGGAGTATTACCGCGAGGCATGCGACTGCCCAAGATCCAGCCACTAATTATTTTGAACCGTTTGTGAAAAGTGTAAGTTATTTCAAATAATAATACAATTAGTGACTTCATTTAAAATTTTCAAAAATATAATTTGCAGCGGAAATGTAACTTAAAACTTTTTACAGTTAGAAACCACAATTTAGATGAATGTAAAAAACGTATAACTTACACACTCCATCCGTTTAGTTGTATCGAGCAATTTGCAAAGCATGCAGTAGGGTGTCAACATAAAGTTGGCGAGTTCACAAATTATCCAGTTTTAAATTTTGAAAACGTAAGTTGTTTAGATAAAACATTTATAATCACGTTATGGGGAGCTACCCCATCAATAAGCTCGCTAAACTGTAAATACCGAATATTGAGACGTTGTGCTGCTGTGCCCCAAGTCAATGTCTATCATCATTGACCAAGTTTCAAGGCCTACTAGTTCATGCCCGATCCGCCCGGTCACGGTGTGAGGTTTGTTAAACCTAATAGAGCTATCAACTAATATCTTGTTCGCCCCCGGTGACTAATCGGTATCGTAAAGTGGGGACTTCATTATAGAGTTTCGTTTAGTTCGCTAAGACATGATTTATAAATAATATCCAAACGTATTCCCCCCGGGAATAGCAGCTTAAAAGTATCATTCCCCAGGATAGTAGTTCATCTGTGTCCCCAGGACGCATGCTTTTAGTGTGTGTGAACTCACCTTTGCTTTGCTCGGTAGATAAAGCGTTTGTCCTAAGTTGGTCAACCACGTCCATATTCGTCTCGGACCCGACACTGTCGCACTGTCGCCATTCCAGCCGTCATCTCAGCAGCTGCTGCTCTTAGACGACCACCATCACCTATTCAGCTGCATCATCATCATTTTTGTGGCTAACCGGAGCTCTGCCGAAAGCTTAGTCCGTCGCCGGAGCTCCCCAATTTATCAGAGAAACGAAATTATGTTGTCATCATCACTATCGGGCCAACGCCGCCCGCAGAAGGGTGGTTGGCATTATCTTTTTCCTTCATCTCTCTCTTTCTCTCTACTGTTTTGGCAAGGTGGGTGTGAGTGGGATCGAGATAAGAAGAAAGGGGTTGTCGTTGGGGCTGTGGTGTGACTGGGATTTGTCACCGGCCGGAGAGTGTTCTCCGGTGACCAGAGATTAGAAAGAGGAAAGGGGGAGAAGGGCAGGGTGTGGGTGTGCTGTCGCAACCCCCGTCCCCTAACAACCCAGGAACGGGCGGCCGCGACCAGTTTTGGTGGTATCGGTGTTTATCATTTTTGGCAGCGGAAATTACATCAGGATCGTAGTTAGGAAATATTTCATCAGAGTAAAATACCACGCTTTTATAATATTAAACATATGGGAAATTCCCAAGTTTCAAGTACACACATTTTTATAGGGGTAAACCCTATTTTATTTAAATAAAACATCTCTTTATTTTAGGTAATTTTATAGCCACTTTTCCAAGCCTTCAGTGCTGTCCAGCTGGCTTCTATTTGGCTTTCACATTTTGTTACCCGAAACGCGTTTAAAAACATTTTGTCAATGGAAAATATTGATGAGTGAATCCCATTTTAATCAAAACAGGTTTTATCAGTCTACAGCATTGAGGGCGGTCGCGCAATTATATTTGTTTCCATCTACTTTAATTACCACCCACGGTACTGTCAACCCGACTTGTGGTCATGTTACTACTCACAATGTAGTAACAAATTTTGTATACAAAACCCCAACATACCGATGATAATTGTAGAATACAAATACTCAATCATTGTTTAATATAATATTAATCATATGTGGTTTTGTAAAAACAATTTGCAAAAAGGAGATTACTCACATTATTGTCTTAGGGTTTTCCTTAAGGATTTCCTGGTGATTATCTATTAATTACACAAATGCACACGCGTTAGTATAATCACCCCCAATATTTACATTAGTAATACCCTCCCCGAGACGGCATTCCAACGACTACGTCGGGCAGAACCACGACAGCCGTTACGGAACCCTGGATCAATCGGGCAGCGTATCTAATACATAACCAGGGTTATGATACTTACAACGAGGCAGAACTTCGTTATTTAGGGGGTATAATGCCCGAAAATTATAATTGCTATATAGAATTTCGAGAGAGAAATAAAGTTGTGAGCGTCGGAAAAATGAAAGCTGATCGATCTCATTTATAGGGCCTGAATTGGTCTTTCTCGCGGCCCGCGGGCTAGGGTATGTAGGCCCTAGGCTTGCTGAATTGGACATCTAGCTTCGACACACAACCCGACATGTGGCAGCACCGGGTGCGCCCAGATCATGAGCTGTCGCGGCCCGCGTAGCCTGAAGGCGAGGCCTTCGCAGCCCGTGAGCTCCCTTAAAACTTGAATTTTATTTTATTTTTAATTATATAAGGTATTTAGGGCTCGGTTTTCGCATACGGGGTATGTTTTAAGACATATATGGACATTTTAAATATATTAGGGGTGTCAGAAATATTTTGGAGGGTTGTTATATCCTCCCCACCTTGTTTTAGAACTCGTCCTCGAGGTCTACTGGAATAAGTGTGGGTATTTCCTTTGCATCTTCGATTCAAGCTCCCATGTGTATTCTGGTCCCTCTTGGAATCCCATTTTACTTTGACCAGAACTAATCTCTTGTGCTTGAGGTTCTTGACCTTCCTGTCTTCAATTTGTAGAGGTCTTTCCACAAATTTTAACTGCTCATTTACCTCTATATCCTTAAGAGGTACTATCAATGATTCATCATCTATGCATTTCTTGAGATTAGATACATGAAATACATCATGTATTCCTGTCATTTCCTCTGGCGGTTGTAGCTGATAGGCTACAGGTCCTATTCTTTTAATAATCTCAAAAGGTCCAACATACCTGGGGCTTAGCTTTCCTCTTTTGATAAATCTTACCACTCCTTTCCAAGGAGAGACTTTTAATAACACTTTGTCTCCTACCTGAAATTCCAATGGCTTTCGTCTGTTATCTGCGTAACTCTTCTGTCGATCGTGTGCTGCTTTTAATCGTTCCTTGACTTGAATGATTTTGTCGGTTGTTTCTTGCACTATCTCAGGTCCGGATAGATGATTTTCTCCAATTTTTGCCCAACAGACTGGCGTTCGGCACTTTCGTCAGCATTGATAGTTGTGTGATAACTGTTATTGTAAGAAAATTCTATTAATGGTAAGTGATCGTCCCAATTACCTCCGAAATCAATTACACAAGCTCTAAGCATGTCCTCCATTGTCTGAATTGTCCTTTCATTTTGTCCATCCGTATGAGGATGATAAGCGGTGCTTAGATTCAACTTGGTTCCCATTGCTTTTTGGAAACTTGTCCAAAAATGAGAGGTAAAACGGCTATCCCTATCAGAACCAATTGATAAAGGAATTCCATGTAATGAAACTATTTCATTTACATACAACTTAGCTAATTGTTCCATACTGAAAGTTTCCTTCATGGGTAGGAAATGAGCTGCCTTAGTTAGCCTGTCTACAATCACCTAGATTGTATCATTACCTTTTCTTGTTTGGGTAATTTGGTAACAAAGTCCATTGTTATCAATTCCCATTTCCAAACTGGCATCTCTAACTGTTGCAATAAACCTGAGGGTTTCTGATTTTCAGCTTCAACTTGTGAACAGGTTAGACACTTTGCAACATATGCTGTTATATCCTTTTTCATTCCTATCCACCAGAAATTCTTTCTTAAGTCTTGATACATCTTATCACTTCCAGGATGCATCGTATACTTAGATTTATGGGCTTCTTCTAATATACGGTGGCGTAGGTTTCCTAATTTAGGTATCCACATTCTTTTCTTATGGAATCTCCAAATTCCGTTTGTTCCTTATTCTAGTTCCTTAATCATTCCTTTCAACTTTTCAGTATCATCCTCGATTACTGATTCTTGTGCCTCTCTAATTTGTTCATTTAAATCTACTTGCAGATTTAGTTTAAGAGAACGTACTCTTTTTGGCTTTTCGTGATACTTTCGACTTAAAGCATCAGCCACTACGTTTGCCTTTCCTGCATGATATTGGATATTACAGTCATAATCACTGAGTATCTCCATCCAGCGTCTTTGTCTCATATTCAATTCCTTTTGCCCGAAAACATACCTTAAACTCTTATGATCAGTGAAAATGGTAAACTTACTACCATAAAGGTAATGTCTCCTAATTTTCAGGGCAAAAATTATAGCTCCTAATTCTAAATCATGGGTTGAATAATTTTCTTCATGATTCTTGAGTTGTCTAGACGCATAGGCTATAACCTTTTGACGTTGCATCAATACACATCCATAACCTAACTTAGAAGCGTCACAATAGACTATAAAGTCTTCAGTTCCTTCGGGTAACGCTAGTATGGGTGCGTTGGTTAATCTTTGCTTAAGGATTCTAAAGGCTTCTTCTTGTTTTGGTCCCCATTCAAACTTAACAGATTTACAGGTTAACTTAGTTAAGGGAATGGCTATCCTAGAAAAATCTCGAATAAATCTTCTATAATAACCGACCAATCCTAAGAAACTTCTAACCTCGGTTGGTGATTCAGGGGTTTTCCATTTAGTAATTGCCTCGATCTTGGTGGGATCCACATGAATTCCTTCATGATTAACTAAATGTCCAAGAAACTGTACCTGTTCTAACCAAAATTCACACTTCGAAAACTTTGCATAAAGCTTTTCCTTTCTCAATAAACTTAGGAGTGCATGCAGATGCTTTGCATGTTCCTCTTTACTCTTAGAGTAGATGAGAATATCATCTATAAAGACAATTATGAATTTATCCAAATATGGCTTACATATTCGGTTCATCATGTCCATAAATGCAGCTGGGGCATTGGTTAAACCAAATGGCATGACAGTAAATTCATAATGGCCATACTTGGTTCTAAAAGCGGTCTTAGGAATGTCCTCTTCCTGTACCTTTAATTTATGATATCCTGAACGTAATTCGATTTTAGAGAAAAATCGAGCTCCTTGCAGTTGATCGAACAGATCATCGATTCTTGGTAATGGATACCGATTTTTGATCGTGACTTTGTTCAATTCACGGTAGTTAATGCACATACGCATTGATCCGTCCTTCTTCTTGACGAATAAGATCGGTGCTCCCTATGGCGATGAGCTTGGCTGTATGAATCCTTTCTCCAACAATTCGTCTAATTGTTTCTTTTGTTCCTGCATTTCTGCGGGTGCCAAAAGGTAAGGTGCTTTGGTAATTGGTGCTGTTCCGGGTAGCAGGTGGATTCTAATGCAACTTCTCTGTCTGGTGGTAGCCCTGGTAATTCTTCTAGAAATGTATCTGAAAATTGGGATACTACTGGAATATCTTTCAATTCTTTTCCGTTAGTATTAGTGATTATAGAAATCAAATATACTAATGATCATTTTCTTATATAACTTGCTGTTTTCATCACAGAGATGAATTTTGTGGATCGAGAGGGCTTATCTCCTTTAATTGTGATCTTTTCACCCTTTGGTGAATTTACTTGGATTGACTTTTGATCACATAAAATATTGTCTTTATTGGCTATTAACCAATCCATTCCTAATACGACATCAAATCTTTCCAGATTCATTGGGTAAAGGTTTGCAAATTTTTTTTGATTTAAAATTCTATTCTTGCTCCCTGCAAGATTTCATAAATCTTAATGGTTTCTCCATTTGCTGTCTCTACTAGACATTCTTGTGGGAGTTTAGTTAATGGTTGATTGAGAAGTTTGCAAAATGAAGTATTAATAAAACTTTGGTTTGCACCAGAGTCAAATAATACTTTAGCAAAAACATCATTAACTAAAAATGTACCGGCGATCACATCCGGGATCATTTTTGCTTCTTCTGCAGTCGGAACAAATGCTCTATCATTTTTAGTATTCTTGTTGTTTATGGCTGGAACTAGTTTTGGACAGTTTGGCTTGATGTGACATTTTTCTCCACAGTTGAAGCACATTCCATTATTAGGTTTCTTCCTACAATCTTCTTCCTTGTGTCCTGGTATCTTGCAGAAATTGCAGTAAGTGGAGCATCTTCCTGAATGTTTCTTCTTACAAGCCTTGCAGTAAGGTGCAGAGGTAGAACCTACATTTTTCCCACGGTTGGAATTTCCATAACGAAATTCTTGGGTAAGCCTTTGAGCTAGGTTTCTCCTCTGGTCCTCTTCTCGTGTATGTACTAACTCATCAATCAATGTGTTTGCTAGTTCTACAGTTTCTTCTATGGTTTGGGGTCTAGCTGCCTTGACTACATGCCTAATCTCACTGATTAATCCCCAAATGTAGCGGGAGATTAACACGGGTTCTGGTGATGCAAGGGTTGGCACTATTCTAGCATATTCAAAGAAAGTAGTAGTATAACCCTTACTATCCACTCCAGTCATTCTAAGGTTTAAGAACTTGTTTGCTATCTGTTCCTTTTCATTGGGAGGGCAGAATTTTCTTTCTACCATATTCTTAAATTCCTCTCATTCCATATCGTAAATTTTGTTACTTCCCCTAGACTGGAGGATAGTGTTCCACCATTCTAAGGCTGAGTTCTTAAACAGATTGGAGGCAAACATTATCTTATCTTCTTCTGCGCACTTGCTTATTTTTAAAACTGCCTCTGTCTTTTCTATACAGCGTAGAGCTGCAATGGCCCCTTCATTGCCAGGGAATTCTATTGGTTTACAGGACCAGAATTCTTTGTAAGAACAACCATAAGACATGGTCCTTCTTCTTTTGGGAATGGACACTTGAAGTATGGGTCCATTGTGCACGCTGTGACTAGGTTCTATATGTGTTCGTTTACTGCCATTACCACTTTTATCATTATTTTCTGCATCCCTAACATTTTGGATAATAGCTGGCATGGCATCTCTAATTCCTTGGGTTACAAGGTGTTGAATTTCACTATTATTTATTTGATTTTCATTATTCTGGTTTTCCGGATTTGCTGCGTCGGCCATCTGAATTTTAAATAATTACCAAGTATTAATATGGCATAAAATATTCAATACAATAATCACACAACAAGCATGTTAATCTAAAATCGTCGAGCATTGCGACTTACTCTATTTTATAGTATGCATCTATATTTATTACAAGTACAACTGGAAATAAAAAAATACAATACTAGTATGCATCACTAACCACGAGATGTTCTATACTACAACATATATATGTATTATCATTTTTTTTCAAACATACGCACATATTATATATATATATATATATATATTATTATTATTATTACTAATGGTAGGGGTTCATCCAAAAGTCCATATTACGCTCGTCATATTTCCAGACCAGTCGTTCCCCTATTTGTCTCATCCTTTCGCTCTCTTCTAAAATCTCCTCACCGAAGGTTCGGAGTTCTTGCATATTTTCAGTACTCATGGGTGGTACAGGTGCTGGTATCGGATCTGGGTACAGTGGCATTGGTTCTTCCTGAGGATATAGATTCTTTAGAATTTCCCTAATGTATTGATCATTATCATAATAGGGATCTAGGGGGTCCAGACCTGGGTTAGCAGCTAGGTTTGGCATGGTTTCCTCTGGTATTGGGTAGCGTTGTTGGTAGTCCCTATGGTCGTCAAACCACGGGTCGTAGTCTGGGTCTAAGGGATTGGGTGTTGGTACTCTAGGTATCTCAGTTGGGTCAAAAGCTGGTAGTGGGATTTGGTTTTCCGAGTTGACTTCAATCTCCATTGGTTGTGTGGGAAACAAGGGTAATGGTTGGGGTGCTATGAGTTGCTCTAAATTAGGGTCTGCAGCTGTAGTTGCTAGAATATGAAAATTTGCTAGACTCCTATTGAGCATATATTGGGTGTGAGCATCTGTTTCTCTCTTAGCGGCTGCTAAAACTCACTGTTGTTGTAACTTTTTCATCCTCTTCCTACGGTCATGCGCACCTCTGCTGAACCATCCTCTCTTCTTAGGAGGGAATGGCTCTTCAGATTGAGCCTTGAACACGAATATCTCGTCTTCATTGTCAGCCGAATACCTTGAAAGGGTAGGCTGTGAAGAGGTGCCTTCATTTCTAGGTGAGCTGGACAACTGACGGTAGGCGTCGGAAGGTCCTTGGTCGCTCATACTGTAAACTAACAAATGGTCAAATAACACACAATAATAATATACAGATATGCACATAGTTCTATAATTAATTTCCTAACACTTTTAATAATATCTTGGTGTCAACAAAACACTTCTGTGGCTGAATCAGTGGCTTAGCTCTGATACCACCTTCTGTCGCAACCCCCGTCCCCTAACAACCCGGGAACGGGCGGCCGCGGCCAGTTTTGGTGGTATCGGTGTTTATCATTTTAGGCAGCGGAAATTACATCAGGACCGTAGTTAGGAAATATTTTATCAGAGTAAAATATCACGCTTTTATAAAATTAAACATATGGGAAATTCCCAAGTTTCAAGTACACACATTTTTATAGGGGTAAACCCTATTTTATTTAAATAAAACATCTCTTTATTTTAGGTAACTTTATAGCCACTTTTCCAAGCCTTTAGTGCTGTCCAGCTGACTTCTATTTGGCTTTCACATTTTGTTACCTGAAACGCGTTTAAAAACATTTTGTCAGTGGAAAATACTGGTGAGTGAATCCCAGTTTAATCAAAACAGTTTTTATCAGTCTACAGCATTGAGGGCAGTCGCGCAATTATATTTGTTTCCATCTACTTTAATTACCACCCACGGTACTGTCAACCCGACTTGTGGTCATGTTACTACTCACAATGTAGTAACAGATTTTGTATACAAAACCCCAACATACCGACGATAATTGTAGAATACAAACACTCAATCACTGTTTAATATAATATTAATCATATGAGGTTTTGTAAAAACAATTTGCAAAAAGGAGATTACTCACATTGCTGTCTTAGGGTTTTCCTTAAGGATTTTTTTTCTGGTGATTATCTATTAATTACACAAATGCACAGGCGTTAGTATAATAACCCAATATTTACATTAGTAATACCCTCCCTGAGACGGCATTCCAGCGACAGCCGTTACGGAACCCTGGATCAATCGGGCAGCGTATCTAATACATAACCGGGGTTATGATACTTACAACGAGGCAGAACTTCGTTATTTAGGGGGGCCGAAAATTATAATTGCTATATAGAATTTCGAGAGAGAAAGAAAGTTGTGAGCGTCGGAAAAATGAAAGCTGATCGATCTCATTTATAGGGCCTGAATTGGTCTTTCTCGCAGCCCGCGTAAGCCGAAGGGTAATCCTTCGCGGCCCGCGAGCTAGGGTATGTAGGCCCTAGGCTTGCTGAATCGGACATATAGCTTCGACACATAACCCGACACGTGGCAGCACCGGGTGCGCCCAGATCATGAGCTGTCGCGGCCCGCATAGCCTGAAGGCAAGGCCTTCGCGGCCCGTGAGCTCCCTTAAAACTTGAATTTTATTTTATTTTTAATTATATAAGGTATTTAGGGCTCGGTTTTCGCATACGGGGTATGTTTTAAGACATATAGGGACATTTTAAATATATTAGGGGTGTTGGAAATATTTTGGAGGGTTGTTATATGTGCGGCTGGGGAGGGATATTAGGGTTTTAACTTTTTAAAAATGAGGGGTGAGGTGAAAGATAAGATGATTATATAGTCTAGGGTTTAGGGATTTAGATTAGTTGGATTAGGCTAGTGCCCGTGCGTATGGATCCACCCAAGATTATATGTCTCACTTACTATTTCGTTTGTTTTACATTTTTCGAATAATTATCTATAATATCTATAATCTATAATACATTATAAAGCATTTCCTATGTACACAAGTGTAATTTCCATTAAAATTTTAAGATGGCAGACCAACAGTCACGCTTATTTCCCTAATTTTTCATCTCTTTCTTCCAAAATTGCCTCTGCCGCCTAGAAGATTCTTCCACAACAGCCCAACAGTCATGGTAAATTGAAGACGTCCAATTGAAGATTCTAATTTGAAACCGTCTTATGAGTGTAATAGGTGCAATCAACAGCCATCAAATACTTATATTATTCCAAACCATTTGATACCTCAATTGAATAAAACTTAAAGTAATCGCAACCCTCCTCATGCTGATTCAATATCTACAATTATCAATTTTTATTAATAGTATGTATTCCCTATGTTCTCTCCAAACGATTCATCCCCTGGTTCAATCAAAGTTAACAAATGATGATTCCGACGACTGCGATAAGATAGGATCAAGGGTTCCCTTGGTTTGAGCTCAAGTGGTAGCGACTACCACTAGGGTTTTGCTGCAGAACCGATCTGAGTTAAGTACCGGCGGCTAAGGTAACAATCAACGAACCCTATCTGTTTCATTTTAAACTATATTGTTTTGTTTGGATTCGAAGTTTTATTGATTTGGGTTTTTAACCGTACTTGCTCTGGCCAGTTTCAATTTGGTTATATGTATGTGTGTCTGCAAGTGTAATTTTTGAGCAAATTGTTTTTAGTGGATTTATTTTTATGCAGAATTGATTTATAATTGATTGTTATTTCATGGATTAGGGTTATTTCTAAACAGGTGGGTGTAATTTGGGAAATAGGGTAAGGAGTAGTGTACAGGTGTTCTTGAAGATCGTGAACAATCATCGATGTTGCCGCCGCTACCTGTCCACTTGATGTTGCAAAAACTCGAAGACAAATAGAGGTATATTCTTCAAGTTCGATTTTTTTTGTTTTGCATTGAGGTTCAGGTGTTCTTGAAGATCGTGAACAATCATCGATTTGTTTCTTTACTCATATTTATTTCTTCGCTTTAATGTTATTACTAAAGGATCCTATTACAGCATTGAGGATTACAACGAGGCAGACTCTAATGGAGGTGTGAAGGTATGTATATTCCTCTTTAAAAGCATATACCATTATGTAACTATATAGCAAACTGGTACTTTTCGAGACTTTCATATCAGTGGATTTTATAGAGGCGGATTGGTTATTGGGCGAGAACTCGTTGGGTTAAAATGTCAACTTTTTTTGTACATGTGAGGTTGTTAGTTTTTTCTAAACAGCTTTGTAGCGTCTAAAATTATAAGCAATGATTTTATAGGGGCGGATTGGCTATTGGGCGAGACTTGTACACTTGGAAGCAAAGGCAAAAAGGTAACATATTTTTAAGAGTCAGATATATCAGTAATATTCACTTAATAATTGAATGGTAAGGCTGCAATATCCCATATATCAGATTCCCAAGCGCAGATGTTCGTGGTAAAATTTGCTCTAAAATGATTCCTACTTGTTTTTTCCTTGAGAATACTTGAATTGATCTCTTGATATTTTTATGCTTTTTACACAAGGTCGATAATATTTACATTGCTTTCTGGGAGCAGACTGCAAGAAGTGACCAGTATGCTTTTGATTAACTCAACCATTCATCTTGTAAAAGACTCGACTGCAGTGATCCATGTGGCACCTAACCAACATCTAGAAAACTACATCATAAAAGCTGTCATTGAGCGGACTGCGTCTGTAGTGCTGGTTGGATCATAACATACAAAGTATGATGAATTTAGTGTGAGTCATATTTTCCTTTATCCACCGTTTGATACAAAAAAACACAAACTTTGTTAATTCTTTCTAAGATGATATTAACATGTAAATCTTCACATACACTCTTGTTATCGATCTCATAGTTACAAACTGATTGTTTGACTAGGGGTGTCAATCATATCGGGTTGGCGAGTTGAATTGTTGACATCTTATTAGTGTCAAGCACATTGACACCCACCCTAATGGCCTAATCCAAACATACTTTAAATCTCCAAATATGAGCGGTTTAATAACGTTCTTTTAAAAAAGGCCAACAAAAAGTGTGCCATGCCAACTCAACCCGCTTGTTTTGACCCGTGTCAAAAAGTATCATATGATTCTTCCTATTTTTACTTTGGTTTTTAGTATATTATTTTCAACATAATTGAGTTATACTTCACATAACTTTGTTAATGTTGCTGGAAGTAAACTTGCAGCTCAAGCATTGATATACTAGAAAGGAGTCAAGAAACAAACAAATATTTCATAGTGGCGATTTTTTTTAATACATGTGAATCTTTGACTCACATGGTTGACCCTACTGATGGTAAAACACATGTAATCCTCAATCTAGAATGCATTTGAAGATGATTCGTTTGTATATATTGTCATGGAGTAGTCTTCGTCATATATTTGTGTTATTAGTAGATTTTTAATAAACTGAGCGGCATTATATCTTTGTTAAATCGAATCAATGCGGAAGTTGACTATGTTTGAGTATGGATAGCCGGGTTAACTTGATTAAGGGTTTATGCATTGGCATGAATTTTTATGGGTTTACTTTTCCTGTAGGGATCTCTTTGTTCTTATGTAAAGCTTATTTTCAAAGCAAAACTTTTTAGAACCAACAGTTTTTTTAGTTTGTTTCGCAGTTGGTAAAATTGGATAAAACCTTTGTTATTTGCATTGATTTTTTGTTTGTGGTTTTTTTTTTTACTCCAGACTCTTGAAATAGTCACCATCTTTGCTGTCACTCTGTTTCCATGATTTACATATGCCAATCTGTTTCCATGATGTGATTTACTTACTATGTAGCACAAGCCCAGTTGGATTTACATAGTTTACATTTAGCACCCTAACACTTTGTTCAAATTTTACTTTGTAGCAGCCCATTTGCTTTTTCACAATCTAAATACCCAATGTATCCGAAACCGTTTAGATCAAAACTTGAACAATCTGAACCCGACTAACCAGATAAGGGTATGGGTTGGTATTCAGTTTTTGCTCAGTGTTTTTGCTTAGAATGCAAAATTAGCGAAAACAATTTTTTTGACGTCGTTTTCAATCCAATTGTACACACATTGTTCGTCAAAGCCATGCATTCTCATGATCCTCTATTGATTTTTCATTGTTTTTCTACTAATGTTCCAATCGTCTTTGTTAGATTAAAAATGCCGATAAATGTATCGGTTTAGTTTGGTTTGGGCCAAATAAAATGATCCAAACACAAAATGAGGTTAAAATTAAACCCATCCAATAAGACCATATATCACTAGATAGTTGATCACTAATGCTAATAACTTAAAAACTTTGATAAGAATAAATTAAAATCAACATACTAAACTTTTGAAGAATATCATATTAATAAAGAAATTAACTGAAATACACTACAATATATCACAAGGGGATTGATAAACTAACTAGAAAATGAGTATCGCGTTGTTAAATTGTTGTCGCCGCTACATCGCGCGGATTTCCTACTATAAATTCCCGCATGTGTTGTCGATTCCGCTGCAACGCGCGGGCTCCCCACTAGTATTAATATATAGAAACGAGATCAGGAGAAAACGCTCAAAAGTGTGAGAACGGTGAGAACGCATCTTGGCCCAACATGTGTCACGCGACATAGAGAAGGGCGGAGGGGCTTTTTTGTCCTTTCATATTTCTTTTTTTAACGCGTGTCTCATCACCTTTCCATTTTTTGGCGATTAATAAGTACGCCGCGTTTTTATTGTTTTAAGATCAGGATCATAGTAAACATTTTGGCGTTTTAAGTATGTTTTGGCGTTTTTATTGTTTTTTAGATCAGAATGCAGGCCTATAATGTAAAAAACATCAGTAATTTTCTTGATATTTATTATATCAAGTAGGATTCAGGCCTATAATGTGACAGACAATTATGGCGTTTTGAAAAGATAAATATATTCAATTTTCCATGTAGTGGCTTTTAATATAATAAATGTTTGTCAATAATGTTACCGTCTCTTCATTTTATTGTTTAGCAATTACTGTTTCGTTCAATTTCATCTGTCAATTAGTGTTGATTTTTCCAGTAATACTTTGTTTGGAGTTTTTGGCGTTTTATATAGCAACATCGTGCTCTACTGCATCCGTTCTCTCAGTTTTCACACTATCCAGGCGCTTTGGTGTTTGTAGATTTTGGTGTTTTATACTCAATTTTTTATTAATAGAGAATTAGATAATAAACAACAGAGAATTAGATTACAAACAATAGAAAATGAAAATAAAATAAAAAATTATAATCTAATTTCTCATCCAAATCTTCACTGTCATCAGCCTCTTCTACTTTAACCTTTTTGGCGTTTTGAACCTGTTTTTGAATACCTTATGTAGATCCTTATTTTCCTACATACCGCCCGTCTTTAGAAGAAGCTTATTTTTTGTGACATCCTTTATTGTGGTTTGATATATATTTGTTTGATGACATGTTGAAGACCAACACCTGCTCTAATGTATTGATCCCTTCATGCCATTAATATATCCATCAAGAACAAAGTGACATAATGACATATCAGTGTCACCAGTCTCTTTTTCTTGAATATTTGTCCATCTCATTCAGCAAAACCTTATAGAGATACCCACCTCAGAGAAGAATCCATTCAATGAAACTTCATTCAGAACAATACTCAATATAGAAGAAACGATATTCCGCATCTGTGGCTTTTTTAACTATTATTTTTTTGGCATTTTTAAAGTGAATGGTTTCTAGAAAATATGCCCTTTTTTTGGGTTGTGATCAGTTGATTGTGCAGAGACGTCTCTCTTATAGGATGTTTTTGGCGCGTAGTTTAGGCTGGATTTTATTTTATAATAAATAATATTAATAAAGTAGCCGTCTTTTCAGTTACTGTGTATTTTTACTGTTTTTGTTCAGCTTTTTATGAGTTTTTAGGGTCATAGATTTTCCATATCCCAACCTTGGCGTTTTTTAATGGCTTTAAGTAGTTTTTGGCGTTTTGTTTTTCATTTTTAGCTTTTAATAATACTTCTGCAAATTACTTTTATCATAGTTTGGGAGTTTTTGGCGTTTTACTGCATTATGGCGTGTCACATGCATTATGACTGTTTGGCGTTTTATTAATATAATGTATTTTTATTCTAAGTTGAAAAATACATAACAAACAACAGAAAAAGAAAAATAAAAAAATAAAAATAGAAACAATTCATCTTCCAAATCTTCACTGTCATCAGTCTCTTTCTTCTTTAAAACATGTTCATTGGCGGTTTGACTTTGTCATGCTTGTGTTTTTGTGGCCGTTTGGAAAGACAAAATGACATAAGTTTTTTCTTTGAATGTGTATCTTCAAACAACTCATTAGTGTCATTCGTCATTTCATGCCATTATAATATTCATCAATAACAAAACACAAAAAATGACATAAGTCTGACCCCAGCATTTTTTTGTTTAAGTTGTGTCCATCTTATGCAGCAAAATATTATTTGAGTCACAACATGATGAGGCTGTCATGGGCCACTCAAAAAATATAACCTAACTTTACCTATAGACAGGGTAAGTCGGGTGTCGAATCCACGAGGAGCATGTGGTTAGTGTTACACGTTTTGTTTGCAAATTTTACTAAACTAACTGATGATTATAAAACTGATATGGAATTAAAAACACATGAAACAAGTTGCAATTAAGAAAAAGATTGAGTTGTAATAAACAATGATGAGAAAAGGTGAGCACTTCGGGATTCAGATTATGTAATTACTAATAACCTAGTTCTGATTTTATTGGATGCTATTGATTGAATAGTAAATCTGTCACATCTACCAATTACCTATGTAGTTCAAAATCTTAATATTAATTGATCAGATGAATATTAAAACAAACATACACAGGAATCATTCAATCAACAAAAGCATAATTGGATTCAAAACATAATTATAACTCCGACTGTCACTCAGGATTTGTCTGTTACACAAATTATATAATCATGCAAATAGTCGGCTGTCACCCGACTACAAATCCAAATCTCAATACAAAACAGAAACTAGAATTAAAAGTGTCTCACAAGAATCATTCACCCGAAGTATCCACGAGAGATTTAGCCGCTCATGATACTCGTCCAATCCTCAATGGCTTGAAAGAATGATAAAAACATGATTGATTCAGTAAGTGAAATTGGAACGGTGATGATGAATAATAATGATTTTGATCGTTATACGGCTGCCCCCTCTTATGTTAATGATGATTTGATGTTTTATAAGATCCTCTTTCACGTGTGATGGGCCCCCTTCAACCGTCCAACATGATGATATCCACTTCTTTGTATGGCGGCCCAATATTGTTTGATGATGCAAGTTCCGTGACTTTTAAAGCCCAATGTTGTCCCTCCAAAAGTCTAGTCACGTGAATGTTGTTGACTCTCCCACACCTAGATGTGCAGCCAATCAAGTCCAAAGCCCACATGCACGTCTCCCTCATCTCAATCTTGGATTTGTGTAGAATAACTAATAATAATGATCCAATAATGTTCCCCCAATATTCACATGTGCGGCCCACAGGTCCAACATGTATGCGTGTTCCTTTATTGCCGTCAAAGCCCATGATGATGTTGAATTGATGAATTGATGTGATGATCATTAATTAATTAATGTTCCCCATAATACATCCCATCTACCGTCATATGTATGTGCCTCTGTATTAGGGTTTCTTCTTAAAATGCCCTCCAAAAGTCAACATGTACTCCACTTTTATTTTCAACCGTAAGTTAGGTGTACATACCTTACACTACTGTTTAGACTTGCTGTGTTCCTTTTTGTTTGATACACCTCTCAACCATAGGCTACGCATGCAGAACCGTAGCCTACGTCACACTTTAACCAGCCATGTCCTTCTCACATTCAACTTTTACTTGATTACCCACAGGCCCTCAGACTTTGCTGCATCATGTATCTTGTGTCTCTAAATTTCATATCGACCCGAATCAACTCGCGATCAATATGAACGCCTTGTTCATCATCCTCAACGGAGGCATTGTCTTTAATCATCTTAACATCACCGAATTATGCGTTTTTCCTGTAAAAGCCACAAACACTCGTAGTTAACATATTCAAGGCGCATAATTGCTCAAAACACAATAAATTACGTAATTTAACACACTTAACGCTCTTGCTTTGCACTCTCCATCACAGCACCTCAGGGAAGAATGCATTCTCCGTAACTTGGCGTTGAACAATATTGAATATACAAGAATCGATATTTGTCATTTTTTGCGTTTTACTGAGTAAATAGTGTATCTGAAAAAAAAACGTCGATTTTTGGGAATATTTGATGTTTGGGTGTTTTGGCGTTTTCTAAGATGATTGCTATATATTAAAATATGGCGTTTTTTGAGTAGGTGTGTTTGATGTTTTGGGGATTTTGGCGTTTGTAAGATGAACGGTATATAGTAGAAAATATGGCGTTTCAGGTTCTAGGGTGTGTGTTTTTATGTCTGGTATGTTTTTGTTTATATAGGGATGTGTTTTGGTCTGTAATGGCGTTTTATTCATTAGTTGGCGTTTTGGTATAGAAGTGTAAAGACCTTTTTACCCTTAATGAAGCACGTCCACTTAATAGAATTCGTGTTATTTATGAAAACGCCACCGCGCCAATCTAGTCCATAGATTGTTTTGATCGGACGATCCATAAGCGTTCTCACCGTTCTCACACTTTCCACCGTTTTCTCTGAATCCTGACCCTTAATATATATATATATAGGGAGAAGATCATGTGAGAACCACCTCTTATTGCGAGAACCGCGAAAACCAATGTGAACACAACCAAAAATGCCTAAAAATAGCAAAAAATCACACAAATTTTTTTTTATATTTTTATATAAAAATCGCTACTTTTCGAAGCCAAAAAAAATTAAAAAAAATGTTTTTTTTTAAAAAAAAAAAATTTGGCCACTAAAAGTAGCGATTTGAGCATAAAAAAATATTTAAAAAAAAATTAGATTTTTTTTTTATATTTTTAGATTTTTTTAGGTTTTTTGGGGGTTTAGTTTTTAGCATTTTAGCTTGGGGGGGGGGGGTGGGAGGGTTTAGGTTTTTGGGGGGTGGGGGAGGGGGGTTTAGGTTTTTTTTTTGGGGGGGGGGGGTTTAGGTTTTTTTTAGGTTTTTTGGGGGTTTTAGTTTTTAGCATTTAGCTTAGGGGGGGGGGGTTAGGTTTTTTTTGGGGGGGGGGGGGGTGGGGGGGTTTAGGTTTGGGGGGGGGGGGGTGGGGGTTGGGTTTTTTTAGGTTTTTTTAGCTATTTTAGGTTGTGTTCACATTGGTTCTCGCGGTTCTCGCAATAAGGGTGGTTCTCGCATGAACTCCTCCCTATATATATGTGTGTGTGTGTGTGTGTGTGTGTGGGTTAAATTAAATACGCATTGTTTCGAGTTGTTAGCTAAACGGTTCGTTTTCTCGTCCCGAATTATTATTATTTAATAAATAATAATAATATAAAATAATAATACTAAGATACGCTTCTCTCTCGATGGGGATCAAGAGTACAGGTTGTCACATTCTCCCCATGTTACAGGAATTTCGTTCTTGAAATTTAAGCTAAGATATACGTTACGCTCTTATTTATAAATTCGTTAATAACTTATTGTTATACGTTAATGCACATAATTTCACAAAAGATCACAAAACGAACCATGTAAGGCACATAGCACATCACATAGCACGTAAAGTCACGTAATTCACCTAACATGAAAATTCACATAGTTTATACTTATTTCACATAGCATGGAATTTCACATAATTTATATCTATTTGCTAAAGAATACTGTGTCGTGAGTGTATGTGAAATTTTTGAGATACACGATTTACCTGAACTTAAACACAATGTCTCAGTGGATGTCTACATTAACGGGGTTAACGTGGTTTGTGTTCATTTTGTGAGAATCGGGTGTCACATCTTTCCCTACTTGAAAGAATTTTTGTCCCGAAAATTTAAATTACATGGTTCTAGAATGATGCTCGATCTATAGGTAACTTACTACGCTTGAGGGTTATTGTCTCACCCGGTTCCTTAAGTTGAGTTTATCAATTAACATTGTAATTAAACCAAAACATTGAAAAACATTCCTCCAAAGAATAGTAGTTTGGAATGTATTCCTCCCAGGAATAGTAGTTTGTTTACCCCCCCCCTTCCGGGACGCCTGCTCGCGAAATAGTAGTGAATCTCGCTTTAGAGTGCGTGTTATATCAAAAGTTTTATGTCAACGATACGAACTTGCATAGCAACGATGTTTGCACATCCTAAGTGCCCAATATTGGGGTAAAGTTGGTTTCATGTATGATCAAGCTCTGTTGATGTCCTATACGATGTAAGTGCCGTTCCCAGCCGTTGTCAAAATCGGTGGCACATGCCTGCAACATGTCTTCAAGAGTTTGGACGGTACGTTTGGTTCGACCATTCGTTCATGGGTGCTAAGTGGTGCTCATGCACGACCGTGAGCCCAAGGATTTGTGCATGGCTTGCCATAAATCGGGCGCGAAACGTTAGTCACAATCAGAGACAATGGGAGTCGGCGCCCCGTGCTTAGCAACTACTTCCTTCAAGTAGATGTTTGTAAGATTTGAAAACTTGTCGGTTTCTTTTAGGGTGATGTCACACCCCGATATTTCCACGTATTACCGGTGGGCCCGGTGAGGAGTATCGTGACGTAGTCGATATCATCATAGTCAAACAACACAATATATAAATGCACAGCGGAAGCAAAAGATAAATATATTACATTCCGAATATAAAGTAATGTCAAACTATTACAACGGAAAGTAAAGGATCCACAGGCGGATCTTAAAACATAAACATCGTTCAACAGACTTTAGACGCCTAGAACTTGCAAGATTCCTTATTAACGCCCTGAGCTTCCAGCCAATTACGTTCAGTACCTGTCACTTAACCTTTTTGGAAAATACGTCAGTTTACACTGGTAAATACAATTAACTGACTCATTTTTGGAAAAAGAGTTTGAAAATTGATTTGAATGCTCGAGGCACAAAATATCTTTTATAACCTGGGACAATTTTATTAATAAAATCTTGTATCCGATTTACATGTTTGTCCAACATTTAGGGTCGGTGATTATACAATACAAGCCGGTCAAGATTAATCGACACACCATAAATATAACTCACAAGAAGACAGCCTTACGAGTGAGTATATCTTTTACACACGCAACAGGAGGTGTTATGCCTACACCTAATGCTTAAGTTATGGCCATTCACTTTTTTAAATGAGCCAAGGATATCCAGGACACGGTCATTAACCCCTAATGTTATTTGTTATCAATCAATACAGATTAAAACGGGATTATGCAATTTAATCATCTCCGATTAAAAGGTTTCTACACCCGACCAAGCGGTATTTTTATAATACCGTATCCCAAGCCCGTATAAGGGAAAATAAGTTAAAAGTATTTACCTGAGCTAGCAATGCAATTTATACTCAGCCGTATATTTAAATCAGCAAGCACAAGTACTTCTACTGGGGCTCTTAATCTGGAACGAAGGTTTTATTAACCTATTAGATTCCTAACGGGTCTTATTTAAGTCGTAACTTAGACCGGTTAGTTTTAAGGAACGGTTTATGGTTCAAAACGCATGATTAAGCGAAGACCAGAATAGAATGTGATTTAGACCCGACAAGTTTGAAGACTTGTATAATATGGGTAATCTAAACACATTCTGGATTTTGAGATAAAGATGATAAGGTTTGACCCGTTTCGGCTAATATATGTAAACTAGTTACATAAGCCGATCCGAACGCGACAAGTGCGTAACGAGTAACCAAAATAGTCATATACAGGTTTCCTAAGTTAATATGCTTTAAATATGTTGTGATATCAGTAGGATACCTTCCATTATGCCCAAAACGAGTTTAATCAGAATTTAAGCCCCGTAGGGGTATTTTGGTCATTTTAAAGATTATAAAAGTGGTTAATTGAAATTCTGAGACTCGGGTACGAATACATCAGTAACATAACTTATTTTAACAGGTTACATCAGTTGATGATAAGTCTTATGTGACAAAATGGTTTTAAACCCAAACTATGCGTTTAATACGCGTAAAAAGTCATTTTAAGCGATTTCCGGGTTATACCGGAAATCTGAGTTTTCTGATCAGGTTATAAAGTTCAAAATACTTTATTTATTATATATAATCAGTAGCAATCGGATTGGTGTCAAAATACTCTGTAAAACTCATTTTATACACAAAAAGGGTATAATCGGTATTTACCGAATTAACGCGATAGCCTTAGGTTATGATCAGTTTAAAAATAATTAAAAATATTTAAAAATCTCAAAATACTATATTACATCAGTAGGTAAAGGTTTGGTGTCAAAAATTGGGTTTAGATAGGCCTTATGCTAATTGCGCCGTTTAATTACTAAAAGGCGTTATAAATACGCTAATGAGCATAACTCCTAATCTAGACCTCCAACTGATGTGAAAATTTAGGGACAACTTTATAAATCAATAATAAGGATTATTGTCCTTTCACATTTCCAAAATTCTCGTTTTATGGTCAAAAGGGCATATTGGTCAACATTAGGCAATTAACGGAAACGCGTAAACGAATGGGGCAAGCAACGAACCAAGCACAGAGGGTTATACCAACATGTAACCTGGTCCTAAGGAAGCCCTAAGGCATTTATAAACCTATCTAATTCGGGTTAGAACTGAAGTCAAAGCAAAAGTCAAAGTTTTGCGACTTTCGGTTCCGAACCGGGTCTAAACAGAAAGTTGTCGGATCAAACAAGCTTAGATCAGTTCTTATACTTATTACCAAGTTATATGAATGATAAAATAGGTTACATGCCTTCTACATTGCAAATCACATGTTAATTCGCAAATTATAGTTCTGTTGACTTTTTCTAAACAACTTTGACCCGACATTTGATCTAGTTAGAGTGGGAATCTGAGGGTGCCCTTTTAAGGGTTTATTGCCCTCATAATTACCAACTTATAACTATCTTCAATTCGACTAATCACTGGACCATTAATGATTAATCGCTAAGTCAACCGTTAATTACGACGGATTGACTTTTAAGCTAATAACTAAGCAAAACATGATTAGGAAAGGTTAAGAATACTTACCAAGGTCCTAATGATGACTAAGTATCACAAGGGAGGTGCTTGAGCTCCAGAAATGATCAGATGATGAAGGAATGAATGAGTGATCAAGTCTTGCAACAATGGGGCTATTTATAGTGTTCTTAATCCATTATGATGATGACAAATCATGCTATACATGATCCTTGATGATTAACAAGTGTCCCTAAGGCCTAAGAATCAGTTTAGGCAACTCTTGGAAGTGATAAAGGGCAAGATAAGTCGTTACATGGGCTGAACAGCCATTAAAAACGAGTTTCCGCATCTGGGCATGTTTACACGGGCCGCGTAGACACTTAAGGAGTCTTACGCGGGCCGCCTAGCCTTGTCTGATCTGGAAACAACTTTCAATAATTGTCAATTTTGGTCCCTGTTGATGTTTAAGGTCATTCCCGACATGTTCCAGGCCTGTAAAGCCATCGTTAAGGCCCTAAAGTGATGCCTAAACATTGTAGACATGAAACATGCTCAAAAATATGCCGGATGTTGGTTCGTTTGGTCGTATGATCGCGATGTTCGCTTAATTACGACGGAATGCGCATAAGTGCGAAAAACGATCCAAATGACGCGACGAATGGATTTTTCTTATGCCAAACACTAAAATAAAATATTTTAGTGCTTACATAAACTTTTGGATGCCCGGGGATATTCAGAATGTGAGATATGCGCGAAAATGCAAACTTGTGTACTTTTTGACACTTTTAGTCCCTGCATGACTTAAAAGTTTATTTTTGCGCACAAAACACCTCTAAGCCTATATCTAAGCTACGAAAGGATAATTATGGTATGTATAACTCATGGTCATATTCCGGAAGGTCCGATAACATACGAATCAACATACTTTTGCAGTTTGACGCTTTAGGTCCCTCTATCGCGCAAACTTGCATATCCCATCATTTAATAGCATTGAAGCCTTATCTAAACCATATTAGGCATTCTTGAAAGTATTATTAAACATGAAAATGCTCCGGGCTCGATAAAAGGTCATTCAGAGGTATATTTAAACATATTGACACTTTTAGTCCCTTATACTTGCAAAGTTGCGCTTAACTTCACTTTTGGGCATAAAAGCCTTGGGTGGCCAATGATTGGCAATCCCGAGAGTATAGTCAAATATCATGAGGCTCTCGGTTTGTTAAAAGGTCACTCAGAGGTAAGAATTTACATGCTGACGCTTTTAACCCTTTATTGCGAAAACTTTCAATTAATTACACAAACGGCTACACTTGATTAACAAATGGCTCATTTGTGAATATAAACCGTAAAAGGTTATTTAGAAACTTATTTTAGGTATGATAGTACTTCCAGTTCTTTCTTAATTAACGTTTTTCGATTTTTCGAAAAATTAGTCCCTTATATTCAAGGTTTGACTTTACTAGGGTTTATTACACGTGTCAATACTTCATTGAACGTTATTTTACGAGGTGTTACATCCTCACCCCCTTAAAAGAAATCTCGACCTCGAGATTTGCTAAAGTAAAGGAAGTATTTTCTGTCGTATATTGAACTTAATCTTCCCCAGTACATTTGGGCCTCTAAGGCACCCAGTTGACCTCTACGATAGGTCATGTATCCTTTTGGAGCTTCTTAATCTGCCGATTACTGGCACTTTAAGATGATTATAATTTCGAATGATTTTATTTGTTGTTTCCAATGTAACTTTTAGATCTTGATAATTGGACTTACCATTCTATTGTTCTGACAATAGATGTTTATCATTCCATCTATACAGGGTCCCCAAAGGAGTAGCCTTGATACTTACATAATAATTGCTATGGAAAAACTTATTTTATGGTGAGATGGTTATTCCAACCACTGCTTAAAACTAATCTCAAGGAATAGCTAATCCTTACAGCTAGTCGAATAAATCGACGATCCTGGGCAGCTGATGGTGAATTCTTAACTGTTGCCTAAATAGGGTTGCGGTAATCAATGCATAAGCAAAATGAACCGTCTTCCTTATTTAACAATATCAAACTCTCAGAATATTGGGTTAGGCTGTATGAATCCTCTATTTTAAAACTTACTTAATCAGGGTTTTGATTCCTCCAATGATGGTACAAGCCGTCTTGGAGATTTCATAATATTACAGTCCTAAATGGGATATAAATCTTAACTCTACTTGCCCCTTAGGAGGTAAGCAGGGTAATCTTAGGAGAAGATAATTAAGATACAAGGAGGTTACAGAGATTTCCCATATCTCAGGCTCCAGTTCATCCATCATTGCTTGTGTCAAATGAGTGACACAATTATGTTATAAGTCCACGAATTCTTTAATCGGGAACATTTACTAGGATAATTCCATTCTGGATATCTTCTTTGAATACCATTAGTTGACCTTAGTACCATATGACCGTTGGAATATCTTTGGGGTTCCATGCATTAAACCTCCATACTGATCAGGCATGGAAGCAATCTATGGAACATATTAAGATACACCAATCCTCATATGGTGCTTTTGTCATACCATATGGTATTCTTAATCGATAGAGATCAAGAGATATCAACTTTATTTTCTGACGTATTTCATCTGGAGAGGGGGTGCACTCGAATTATATGACTGGAGATTTCTAGTAGGAACAGAAGAAATAGTTCCTATGATTTTGTCGGTAAGTTTTACCTTACACTTAACATCTAGGGTTCTTATAAAAGATTTTAAAGGTTTGCTATACTTATAGTTTATGAAGGATTTAGAGCAAGTAGTATTGGGCTCCTTGAACTTTTTCACAGCCTTCTTCACGGCTTTTCTAACAGCTGCGTCTATCATAGCTTGAAGAACATCATTGGAAATTCTAAGGTTTACAATTGTAGCATCTTTTGCATGCGTCGCACCATCAATGGCGCGATTGACTGTTGTCTTATCCGAGTTTGTCATACTCATGATTTGGTTCCTATCACCAAATGAATCATTTACTTAGTTGCAATCCAACAACTGCTATTCATCACCCTGATGGCCTTAACATATACTAACCATGGTTTCATTAAACTATACAGGCCATTATGGAACTAACATTCATAATGAACGTTATTTTTAAAAATATATCAATATCACTTAGCCTAGGTCACAAAAGACCATCAATGGCATTTAAGGGTTAGACCTAGTCCATCACCTTTTTGACAGGGGATCAAAATGTAACATCTGTCTTTATTATATTGATGAATTTGTATAGCTTGAAAGCTTGCCATAAGGATATCAGAAAAGAGTGATTCCTAATAGATATAAAACATCGATATAAGGTTTGTTGGAGCATTCTCTAAAGTATCATCGACCAATTTCTATCTCGCGTTTAAATGACCGGAGTCTCAATCAGGCGGAGACAACAGTTCTCAACATTTATCGTTCATTATAGCATCATATGTGCCAGCATCAAATAAATTTATGCATAAACGTCTTGATAAAGGAAAGTACATGCTATATCGTCATCATTCTGCATCATCTCCTGGGTGTTCTTCTGGAAGTCTCATGCATTTATTCCCTTGGCCTCTCCAGGCTTCCTTATGAGTTTTGGGCAATTGGTTTTGATGTGCCCTTCCTCGTTACAATGGTAACATGTCGCGTTCTTTAATTCCTTGCAATCTAAAGTTTTGAGACCCTTGGTCTTGCAAATTCCACACAATTTAGCACTTGGGTCAATCGTACATTTACCAGAATGTTGTTTTCTGCGGTTACTGCATTTGGGCTTATTATTGAACTGACTCGAGCTTTTCCTAAACTCGAAATCTTTCCCGTGCTCAGAGCGTCCCTTCTTCTTCTTGTTAGATTGATGGGAGTTTTCCTCGTCTTCTTTCCTTTTTCCCTCGCCGGAAGTTTTAACAGACTTATTCATGATAGCATCTAAAGTGAGAGATAAGGATAAGTCCACCGCGGACCTATATGTGGTAGGCCTGGATGCTTTAACATTTCCCTTTATCTCAGGTGCTAGGCCTCCAATAAAACGCGTTATGCGTTTAGGTTCAGGGGTGACTAAATAAGGAACTAGGCGGGACATAGTGTTGAAACTTGTCACATATGCCTGACAATCCAAATTCTTCATGACCAGAGTCAAGAAGTCTGATTCTATCCTTTCTACCTCATGATGTGGGCAATAGTTTTCCTTGACTAAAGCAGCAAATTGATCCCAAGATAAGTTGTAGAGTAGGACCTTTCCCGTGGATTGGAGCAATGATCTCCACCATGCCAACGCTTCTCCTTTGAATGATTGTGAAACAAATTTCACAACATCTTGCTCCGCACAACCGCTGATGTCAACAACAGTGTCCATCTCATCGAGCCATGTCATACAGTCGATGGCCCCTTCCTCTCCTGGAAAGTCTCTGGGCTTGCAGGAGACGAAATATTTATATGAACAGGTCTTAACTGGTGTCTCTTGATGAAATACAACCTGTCTAGACGGAACACTCCTCTGATTTGATGAGTGATGAACATCGTCTTCCCTTGACTCATGTGATTTAGAAGGGGGCTTACTACGGGCCACAGATAGAGTCTTAGAGCGGGTATCATATGATTCATTATACTGTCTGTCAAGAGCTCGAGTAACAGCATCATCTATTAATGCCTGCAGTTCTGCTCCAGATATATTAATTCTGGTAGTATCATTGTTCTCCTTCGGGTGGCTGTTAACTTCATCTGATCCAGCCATGTAGCTTGATTGCTACATAAATATTGACAATGATCTATTCAGAGGTTATTATGAAGTTATCATTTTTGATGGTTTATTAACCATGGTAATATAAACCACATGGGTTAACTTGTTAATTTTATTAGTATTTTCATTATAATTTATCCTGGTATATAAAACATTAAGGATATTAAAGTGGCACAGCAGCCTTGTCACGAGGACAGTTTTGAATTTATAAGCCATGATCGTTTGGGATCGAGGCATTTAAGGTTTGAGCATAGTCGGTTACTTTTCTTGACAGAGAGTCGAAGACTACAACTGCCTTTTGTCTTTTAGGACAATAGATATAGCCCGTGGGCATTTCCCTTCTGAGGGATGTTTATGATATGATCATCTTTTCAGATGCTATTAGTCAAGATCGTTTGGATCATACCGACTATTATGCTTGGACATGGTCCAACTTTTTTTTTAGACAGGAGGTCAAAGGCCACCACTGTCGTTGTCTTATCGGACAACAAGTTTAGCCCGTAGGCACTTCATCACTAACGAATGTTTATAACATGATCATCTTATGGGATGATATAAGCCATGATTTCTAGATCATTATGCTAAATTAGGAAATTTGAAAATTTCCAACATAGGGATGACTATTGTGATTTTCTCAGATCACTTTTGTCAAGAGTGCTAACACATTCTTAGGTGTTTAACAAGATGATCATCTTTATTCGATGATTTAAGCCATGATTTCTAAATCACTAGGCTAGATAAGAAAATTGGAAGAATCCAATATAAGGATGACTATTGTGATTTTCTCGAATCACATTTGTCAAGAGTGCTAACACGTTCTTAGGTGTTAACAGGGATTTGAATCTCTTGAATAGGTCTTACCATCTTGGCCATGTCTTAAAATAACACGTGGCTAGGTCTTGTCCTTTTTAGATTTTGCCATTTTATTATAATGGTAATTCTTGTGAAAGAAATGTTATTTTTCATTTATTTCATATTTCACGTTTAGAATGAAAATTTGAATTTAATCATTCCACTATAACAAAAAAAATTCTGGTTTGCCCTAAACGGGACTTGAAAGGAATAATGTTGTCCTCGAAGGGACCGAAAGATAAATATGTCCTTATAAGGACTTTTAAAGAAACGATCTTTAGCAAAAGGAGTTTTCTTATTCACTTCACTTCTGAATGTTCTCTCCCTGGATGCTCGTTTCATTCTAGCCGCGGTACGAAGCTCAGCATTTCAAGGCTCCGGATGTGGAGAAATTCTAATACAGCCTCTTCGCTTGGCGACATGTCCAATATATAAAAAAAATTGGATGCAAAAATTTACAGATTAGGATTGAGTGTATTCCTATGTTAAGTCTAGACTCAGAAGGTCAAGGAATGTGCTACTGTGTCATTGAGATTAAACACAAAAGGCTAGTGTCTAATTCACTCAATGTTGGCTCTGATACCAACTTGTCACACCCCGATATTTCCACGTATTAACGGTGGGCCCGGTGGGGAGTATCGTGACGTAGTCGATATCATCATAGTCAAACAACACAATATATAAATGCACAGCGGAAGCAAAAGATAAATATATTACATTCCGAATATAAAGTGATGTCAAAGTATTACAACGGAAAGTAAAGGATCCACAGGCGGATCTTAAAACATAAACATCGTTCAACAGACTTTAGACGCCTAGAACTTGCAAAATTCCTTATTAACGCCCTGAGCTTTCAGCCAATTACGTTCAGTACCTGTCACTTAACCTTTTTGGAAAATACGTCAGTTTACACTGGTAAATACAATTAACTGACTCATTTTTGGAAAAAGAGTTTGAAAATTGATTTGAATGCTCGAGGCACAAAATATCTTTTATAACCTGGGACAATTTTATTAATAAAATCTTGTATCCGATTTACATGTTTGTCCAACATTTAGGGCCGGTGATTATACAATACAAGCCGGTCAAGATTAATCGACACACCATAAATATAACTCACAAGAAGACAGCCTTACGAGTGAGTATATCTTTTACATACGCAACAGGAGGTGTTATGCCTACACCTTATGCTTAAGTTATGGCCATTCACTTTTTTAAATGAGCCAAGGATATCCAGGACACGGTCATTAACCCCTAATGCTATTTGTTATCAATCAATACAGATTAAAACGGGATTATGCAATTTAATCATCTTCGATTAAAAGGTTTCTACACCCGACCAAGCGGTATTTTTATAATACCGTATCCCAAGCCCGTATAAGGGAAAATAAGTTAAAAGTATTTACCTGAGATAGCAATGCAATTTATACTCAGCCGTATATTTAAATCAGCAAGCACACGTACTTCTACTGGGGCTCTTAATCTGGAACGAAGGTTTTATTAACCTATTAGATTCCTAACGGGTCTTATTTAAGTCGTAACTTAGACCGGTTAGTTTTAAGGAACGGTTTATGGTTCAAAACGCATGATTAAGCGAAGACCAGAATAGAATGTGATTTAGACCCGACAAGTTTGAAGACTTGTATAATATGGGTAATCTAAACACATTCTGGATTTTGAGATAAAGATGATAAGGTTTGACCCGTTTCGGCTAATATATGTAAACTAGTTACATAAGCCGATCCGAACGCGACAAGTGCGTAACGAGTAACCAAAATAGTCATATACAGGTTTCCTAAGTTAATATGCTTTAAATATGTTGTGATATCAGTAGGATACCTTCCATTATGCCCAAAACGAGTTTAATCAGAATTTAAGCCCCGTAGGGGTATTTTGGTCATTTTAAAGATTATAAAAGTGGTTAATTGAAATTTTGAGACTCGGGTCCGAATACATCAGTAACATAACTTATTTTAACAGGTTACATCAGTTGATGATAAGTCTTATGTGACAAAATGGTTTTAAACCCAAACTATGCGTTTAATACGCGTAAAAAGTCATTTTAAGCGATTTCCGGTTGAGTTTTCTGATCAGGTTATAAAGTTCAAAATACTTTATTTATTATATATAATCAGTAGCAATTGGATTGGTGTCAAAATACTCTGTAAAACTCATTTTATACACAAAAAGGGTATAATCGGTATTTACCGAATTAAGGCGATAGCCTTAGGTTATGATCAGTTTAAAAATAATTAAAAATCTCAAAATAATATATTACATCTGTAGGTAAAAGGTTTGGTGTCAAAAATTGGGTTTAGATAGGCCTTATGCTAATTGCGCCGTTTAATTACTAAAAGGCGTTATAAATACGCTAATGAGCATAACTCCTAATCTAGACCTCCAACTGATGTGAAAATTTAGGGACAACTTTATAAATCAATAATAAGGATTATTGTCCTTTCACATTTCCAAAATTCTCGTTTTATGGTCAAAAGGGCATATTGGTCAACATTAGGCAATTAACGGAAACGCGTAAACGAATGGGAGAAGCAACGAACCAAGCACAGAGGGTTATACCAACATGTAACCTGGTCCTAAGGAAGCCCTAAGGCATTTCTAAACCTATCTAATTCGGGTCAGAACTGAAGTCAAAGCAAAAGTCAAAGTTTTGCGACTTTCGGTTCCGAACCGGGTCTAAACAGAAAGTTGATGGATCAAACAAGCTTAGATCAGTTCTTATACTTATTACCAAGTTATATGAATGATAAAATAGGTTACATGCCTTCTACATTGCAAATCACATGTTAATTCGCAAATTATAGTTCTGTTGACTTTTTCTAAACAACTTTGACGCGACATTTGATCTAGTTAGAGTGGGAATCTGAGGGTGCCCTTTTAAGGGTTTATTGCCCACATAATTACCAACTTATAACTATCTTCAATTCGACTAATCACTGGACCATTAATGATTAATCGCTAAGTCAACCATTAATTACGACGGTTTGACTTTTAAGCTAATAACTAAGCAAAACATGATTAGAAAGGTTAAGAATACTTATCAAGGTCCTAATGACGACTAAGGATCACAAGGGAGGTGCTTGAGCTCCAGAAATGATCAGATGATGAAGGAATGAATGAGTGATCAAGTATTGCAACAATGGGACTATTTATAGTGTTCTTAATCCATTATGATGATGACAAATCATGCTATACATGATCCTTGATGATTAACAAGTGTCCCTAAGGCCTAAGAATCAGTTTAGGCAACTCTTGGAAGTGATAAAGGGCAAGATAAGTCGTTACATGGGCTGAACAGCCATTAAAAACGAGTTTCCGCATCTGGGCATGTTTACACGGGCCGCGTAGACACTTAAGGAGTCTTACGCGGGCCGCCTAGCCTTGTCTGATCTGGAAACAACTTTCAATAATTGTCAATTTTGGTCCCTGTTGATGTTTAAGGTCATTCCCGACATGTTCAAGGCCTGTAAAGCCATCGTTAAGTCCCTAAAGTGATGCCTAAACATTGTAGACATGAAACATGCTCAAAAATATGCCGGATGTTGGTTCGTTTGGTCGTATGATCGCGATGTTCGCTTAATTACGACGGAATGCGCATAAGTGCGAAAAACGATCCAAATGACGCGACGAATGGATTTTTCTTATGCCAAACACTAAAATAAAATATTTTAGTGCTTACATAAACTTTTGGATGCCCGGGGATATTCAGAATGTGAGATATGCGCGGAAATGCAAACTTGTGTACTTTTTGACACTTTTAGTCCCTGCATGACTTAAAAGTTTATTTTTGCGCACAAAACACCTCTAAGCCTATATCTAAGCTACGAAAGGATAATTAGGGTATGTATAACTCATGGTCATATTCCGGAAGGTCCGATAACATACGAATCGACATACTTTTGCAGTTTGACGCTTTAGGTCCCTCTATCGCGCAAACTTGCATATCCCATCATTTAATAGAATTGAAGCCTTATCTAAACCATATTAGGCATTATTGAAAGTATTATTAAACATGAAAATGCTTCGGGCTCGATAAAAGGTCATTCAGAGGTATATTTAAACATATTGACACTTTTAGTCCCTTATACTTGCAAAGTTGCGCTTAACTTCACTTTTGGGCATAAAAGCCTTGGGTGGCCAATGATTGGCAATCCCGAGAGTATAGTCAAATATCATGAGGCTCTCGGTTTGTTAAAAGGTCACTCAGAGGTAAGAATTTACATGCTGACGCTTTTAACCCTTTATTGCGAAAACTTTCAATTAATTACACAAACGGCTACACTTGATTAACAAATGGCTCATTTGTGAATATAAACCGTAAAAGGTTATTTAGAAACTTATTTTAGGTATGATAGTACTTCCAGTTCTTTCTTAATTAACATTTTTCGATTTTTCGAAAAATTAGTCCCTTATATTCAAAGTTTGACTTTACTAGGGTTTATTACACGTGTCAATACTTCATTGAACGTGATTTTACGAGGTGTTACAGCTGAGGACATATCAGTGACTCTTGTGATCGGTGTAAGTCAGGAAATTGGTACCGTACAAGCAGTGTCTCTTCATTTTCGAGCATGGAAGCTACCGCTCCCAATTCTAGATCGCGAGTAGTGTAGTTTCCTTGCAAATGTTGAGTTGTCGAGTTACGTAGGCAATGATTATTCTTGCATTGTTTTAGCTTGCGATTAGAGTACTTGAATGGATGCACCGTTGCAAGCAAATATTTCATCAATGCCTCGGATGAAATAGGATAGGATAGGAGCGCCTCATAGTTTACCTTTCAATTGCTGGAATTGCGGATTCCTGAGAATTTTTCTAATGCTAGGTGATACTCCTTCGAGTTTAAGCCATGAGGAATTTGTGTATGCGATCGAGAAAAACGGGCTTTGCGACATCAAAAGTCGCACGTTGAAAACTTAGCGTAATGCGGTTTGTGTCGTAGAAGTTTTAGGGTAAGGCGTATGAGTCGTTCGGATTCCTAATGCTTCTCGTTGCAGGTTCAGATGTCATCGAATGAAACAAGTGACAAATCTGTCAAGGTAGGGTAAATTTGAATGTCGGGACTAGGAAGTCGTATTGGTTGTATCGAGTTCGAAGGTCAATGCTTGTGATATCTGATACGTGGTCAAATAATGGTGCTCGTTTGTGTTTAAGTCTGAGTTTTTACTTAACTTTTAATCTTGAAAAGCCTACTTTTGATTTGATTTATGTTTTGCAGGTCTAGAGAAGTTTAAGGTGTTTTTTGAGAGCTTTACGAGCTACCGGGATGAAAAATGGACAACCGGGACGCGTTACGGATTAAACGGGAACCCAAGAAACGAAAAACAGAAAACATGAATTGGAGGGGTCGTCGGCGACACCCTTTAGAAACACCCGTCGGCCAAGTTCGAGCGTGTCCAGGCAAATAAGCCGTCGGACGGAAGAAAGCAAATGGGAGGCCGTCGCCGACGGGTCCCCAGGCGTCAGCGACTGGCCTCAAATTGTTCAAACTCGAATTTTGACTTTGTGGGTGTTAAGAACGATTTCTATTGGCTCTTAGGCCATTCAAGTAGGGAGTTACACATTTTTTGGGAGTTTGAATACCATTATTGGAGCCACAATTCATCATCATCTTTACCTCTAATCCATCCATATCATCAAGCTTCATCAAGAACAAACCGAATCACCAACCAATTTCACCATCATCATCCATCGAAACCCTAGTTCATCCATTTTCTCCATCCTCTCATCACCATCAATCACCAAACCCTAACCACCATCATTCACTATCCCCAAGCATCAAGATGATCAAGAACAAGTTTCCAACATCCGGTGATCATGACTTTTCGATCATGCGCGGCTAATTCCTTGGAGGTTTCACCCCGGTGTAAACTTTTGTAAGATTAGGTTTTGCTATGTGTTGATTTTTGATTTGTGACAACTTGAATTACATTTGAAGCTTTAGACAATTGTCCTACGTTTGTATTGTATTTGCGAATTGTCGAATGAACGATTAAATTTGACTTTATGAAATGAATATGCGTATTTATGCCTCGTCTATTGATAGGATTTGTGAGTCCAAGGTAACAAAGTGCTTCATGGTCCGTTGTCTATGACGTTGATAGTGATTGGCACGTAAGCTTTGTGATTATTGACCCGTTAATGAATTAATTCGAGTAAATCAAGTTAAAACACATAGTAATCATAGGTCTTGCATTTGTTGAAACCAGGTGTGAACCTTGTTATTCCATATTGTTTATTAATCAAGTTATCCTACAATCGTTACTTTTTAGTAGTTAAGTAATTTAATCAAGTTCATTAGTTTAATTCACATCTTTTCAATCAAACAAAAATACAAAAATATTCTAGCAAGCTTCATAAATTGTGACATTTGTTTTAATTCAATTGAATCCATTCGCAAACCACATACTCTTCGTGGTTCGACCCCTTACTACCACTGGCTATTCGTTAAGGGTAATTAGGGCTTATAAATCTTATCTTTGACCGGAGCACGACACTCCGATCAATATCTTCCTACCTGAGGTATCTACGGCTCGTTGTTCCTCGAGTAACGTTTGTAGAGAGTAACCCGTTCAAGCGGGGTTTGTGCAGAATGGGGCGAGATGAGGGAATTCGTGAAGCATAACATGAATAATGAAAACATGTAAGAAGGGTAGTCGCATTCGATGTGTTCAACCTGAGGCAAAATATAAAGGCTTTGGGATCGGCAGTATGGGTTTATCTGAGGTCAAAGATATAGCTAGTCGTATGCCAGTTGTACGAGGTTAAAATAAAGAACGTCGTTTGCCGATAAGAAGTGTTACGTCGATATGGTTGGCATAACAAGAACTAACAAGAGAAAGATGGTCGTCGCATGGGTTTGTAGGGTTAAAGTTTACTGAAACGTCTGACAGGGTGTTTAAGCCGGGCCATGAGTGAAAGGGGAGTAATTCCCTTTGTTCCATGTTTCCTAAGTGAGCTTACGATTTCTCAAATCGGTAAGTGACCAAATTCGAATGGACGGTCTAGGTCGTGTGGATGAGTCTGAAGTAGCGCTTGCGTCGTCGAGGGGTTTCAATGTGAAAATGCGAAAACATGTTTGAAAGGATATAATCAATACAACACTAATTTCAGGGTTTACGAAGTTCATTGACTAGAAGTCGAGCTTGCGGAATTCCCTAAACTAGAGGGAAAATGATTTCTGTATGAAGAAGCAAGGTTATCGCGATAAAGGAACGACAGATTTACCCGAGTCAGTAATGGGGATTAAGCATCGCCTTAAACATTAAGCATTGGTCGATACGAAAGTTTACCGAAAAATTCTCATAACTGGAAAAGTTATCATAGGGTAACGACTCTTGCAATGAAAGGGTAAGGTAAACGTTTAGATCATCGTGCTCGTTCGTGGGTTAACTAATTAGTGTCTCCATCCTCCCGTGTCTCCAAATACGTCAATTCATGGGAAAGATATCAATTTGCTGAGTTGGGGTATACGGAGGTATAAGGTTAGGTCTGGCTAAGAATTTTCCACGTAACAGAGAATTAGGAGAAATAGCTTCGTGATCGATGGGAATGCGATGCAATCTTTAGCACTGCCATGAGAAGTATACACTGCGTGCGCTTTCCGTATACGAGGTATGCAAACAGGGAATAGAGTAGTGTAGACCTACTAGGACACTTCCAGACAATTGTCAAGAATCCATATCATCAGTTGAATGAGGGAACAAGCCTCACCACTTAAGTTGGGGAAAGGAAGTGCATGAATTAAAAGGATGTGAATGACGTCGTCGATCCTTCTAATCCTTGTTAGTTGCTTCACGTCCTACTTCTTATTCTTGGTTTTGACGTCGTTAATTCGTATACTGTTATAAAAATAAATATAACATTTTATATTTATTTCAAAAGACGTAATTCAGAATCTATATTTCAAACGTTTAGTATTCGAAAGTCATATAAAATAAATATAATTATTTATATTTATTTCAATCGTCTTGAATCTGAATATTCTCATAAAATGAATACAGTTGTTTATATTCGTTTCAAACGTCAAGATCTCGAATATATATATAGGACAAGGATCATTACAGAACACTAATCATTGCGAGAACAAAAAGAACAACTTTAAATCACTAAATTTTGGGATTTAAGGTTTATATTTCTTAAATTTTATGTTTCTTACATTCATATGTGTATTATATATACATAAAAAATCATATATTTTCCCTACACATAGTCTGCATACATGTAGGTAATTTAGTCTACACGTAACCTACATGTGTGTAGGTTATTAAAAACTGAATATTTTTAATATTTTGTTTTAAATTCTAGTGTGAGAAAGAATAAATCTTACATTTATAATATTTTCATTTACTTTTTAGGTTTTAGGATTGAAGAAATGAGTGATTCATTTTGTTCTGCGTGTTCTCGCAATATTAGTGTTCTGCATAGAACCTTCCCCTATATATATATATATATAGAGAGAGAGAGAGAGAGAGAGAGAGTACTGTACAATATCCCTTAACGTACGCAATGTGAAATCGCATGTTATAAAATAGCATGGATGAAATCGCATTTGATAATTTTGATGAAATCACATGTTGGTTTTTGTAACAATTTCGCATGTGATAATTTTGATGAAATCACATGTTGGTTTTTTGTAACAATTTCACATGTGGTAATTTTGATGAAATCGCATGTTAAAAACCCAACATGCGATTTCAATGTGGGATGAAGATCTGACGGCTGAGATAAGCGTGTACATATTGTATGATAAGGGATATTGTACGTTAACCTAACCCTATATATATATATATATTTACGTCTTACGAAAGCTATCACGCTATCATACATATATATCATTTCGAATACGCAACGTTACTTATATAGGTATACGTGTATATAATTTCATCGTACGAAAACTACGAAGAGTCGTACTACTATTCCACCCACGCCTTCTATTCGCGACGACTAACACGACTTTGTAAATATAGTTATGTTTTTATATATAAATATATATAAACGTATATAAACATTTATATCCTAAATCCTTCGGAAACTAAGTCATTTCTGAGACTTAGTTTTATCCCGATTATAAACGGAATCAAATAACCGTAGAATGGTTATTTTAAATCAAGATAATAACACCTTCATAGAATCGTTGGTTGACGATTCGGTAGAGCTCGGACACGTAGTTTAGCTTCGTCGTTTTATTAGAAACGTATAAGTATTCCTTGGTAGGAATGTTATAGGTTGCACGCTAGCAAGTTCACATTCTTGGAATGACATCACGGAATCACATTAAGCTAGCATTGCACAAGGACATCGAGGTGAGTTCATAACCCCCACCTTTTACGGTTTTGCATTTTTATAAATGTTTTCGGGGGTGGAAAGACATGTAAGTTTTGCAAAAGCACACAATATTTCGCTAAACAAAAACTCATATTTCTAAAGGAAAGACATGAAAGTTTTGCAAAAGTAAACGATATTTCGATGAACGAAATCACATATTTCTAAACCATGTTACAGACAGATTTCAACAAACACTATGGATTATGAATGGTTTAGGCTAAACATACCGGTTTTACAAAACACACGTGTATTTTCGAAACTTGTATGAGTTTTATGACATGGGCTAGGCCCAATAACATTAATGACATGGGCATGGCCCAATAAAACAAATGACATGGGCATGGCCCAATAAAACGAATGACATGGGCTAGGCCCAAAGACATGCGCTAGGCCCATGGACATGGGCTAGGCCCAATAACATAGATGACATGGCTTAGGCCCAATGACACGCGTGCAAGGCACGAAGACACATGGACTTGATGGTCCTCTACTCAACTAAGGGCCGTAGGGTCGCTTAAAACTGTACAGTGAAGTCCTCGCTACACATTGGAACTATAACCACCTGCTAGTTGGCCGTCTTGAGTAAATGGTTTGGCGAGGCACTTTCTAGCACGGGGTGGGTTATAGGCTCATGCGGGCATGTTGTCTTTGTCGTACGTGGACATTGACGGTTATACAATTTTTACAAACACAAGGTTTTCAAATGACATGCCAAAGAAAATGGTTTTGTTACATTCTCTTAACATTACTTAAACCGGTGATCAAAAAGATTTATTTTAAATATTTTTCAAAACAAACTATGAACTCGCCAACTTTATGTTGATTTTTCGCATGTTCTTTCTCAGGTTGCATTTTTCAAACTATGGAACGGTTGGAATAGGAGAACCCATGGAAATTCGAGAATTTAGCGGGCGTTCAATTTCTAGAAGTCTTAGCTTTGATATTTCCGCTGTGCAATGAAGATACCATTTGGATCACACCGACTCTGATTTTAGCGGGTGTGACACCCGCTAGGTCTAACACAAGTTCACGTGTTCTGGTAAACGAGTTCACGTGTGTTCAACCTGAAACCGACACGAACCTGATTAGACGAAACTAAACCCATGAACTTTGTGTTAGGTATGTGTCGTGTTTTTAGGTATTATCAGAAAATCACACCCCAATTTACATGTACAAACATATTAGCTAAGAAAAGCTGGTGGAGTTACTAGGTGTTATATTGTTAACCCTAGGTCATGGGTTTAGATTTTGCACCACCCATGCTTTTTTTCTTTTTGGGTTGCCTCTCTTGCAATTTTATTTTATTTGTTTTTTCTAAAGAAACATAAAAATTAATTATAAACTTTTTTCACGGTTTTACGTCTCGACTTGTTTAAATGACTAAGCAATTTTTTTGTAGTTAGGTTTTTATGTTTACATCTGAGTCACCGCCACAACATATCGAACTTATGTATATATCATTTTGGCTAATGTCTAATGTTGCGATTTTATTTAATGAGTTTTTCTTTTTCGGTTGCTATAACGTATGTAAGTACCGTATTGATACCATAACAAATTGAACTCATACCAACTGAATTTTCCCCTCTTCTCGTCTAAAGTTTTAACAACCAGTATTTAAATCGTATATTGGAAATGAAGGGTATGTTTGGCAAAAATAGTTGGTGGCTGCTGGTAGCTTTATGAGTGGAAATGTAGTGTGAGAGATTTTATATATTTTAATTAGAGTAAACTGCAATTTTACCCCCTGTGGTTAGGGGTGATTGGCACTCTTACCCCCCTAAAGAAATAATTGCAATTTTACCCCCCACTGTTCACTGTTATGTCGCAACCTTACCCCCTAAGCTCAATTTTGTTGACTGATCTGTTGACTTGGTGGTGAAATGACTATTTTACCCTTTTATTTTACCCCCTATGTTTTGTTTATTCTGTACTTTTACCCCCTGCCACCACTGCCACCGCCATTCACCACCACAACCACCACTGCCACCTCCAGCCACCACCCTCAACCACCACTGCCACCGCCATTCACAACCACCACTGCCATCTTCTTCCTCCCCCTCTCTATCTCTCTAAAAAAACCCACCACCCGCCTTCATCTTCAACAATCACCACCTTCATCTTCTTCATAATCACCACCTGCAACCTCTCCATAACAACACCTACTTTGAACCATACACTAAATTTGGGAGCTCTATCGCTACAGCTTCATATCGCAATCGGAATGAGAAATCAGTTCAAATGCGGAAGCAACTAACCTATAATTCCAGACTTCCAGTTCGAGATCTAAACCTCATGTTCCCTAACATCAACTACACAAATCAACTGACTATATACAAATTCGATTCCTAATAACAACTTCACTAGAAGCAGAAACAAATTCACACGCACATCAATCAAATCCGGTCACATTCATCAAACATAACGCATATATACACACAAAACCACTGCAAATAGTAATCAAACACAAAAGATTCATCGAATTAACACCGGTAGAAATCAACAGATTTGATCTTGGCTGATGAAACCATGGCGGTGAACTGGATCTGAGAAACGAGACACCAAAAGATTGAATTCAGTTAGGGTTTCCTTTTGGTGTTATTCAGTTAGGGTTTCCTTCAAAAACAAGAAAATTAACCACTGATTTCAAGTTCGGAACCGGCAGAAGCATGAAGATGATGATGATGGAGGTTTGTGGCGGGGATGGTGATGATGGCGACGGTGATGGTTGTGGCTGCAGTGGTGGTTGTGGCGGTTCAGATGGCGACGGTGATGGTTGAAGATGATGATGATGGAGGTTTGGGGCGGGGATGATGATGATGATGGAGGTTCAGGATTCTATATATAATAAAATTAATAATAAAAATAAATATAGGGTAAGATTACCAAAATACCCTTAGATATAATGGTCAAACTACCTTTGACTGACCTTAGGGGGTAAGGTTGCGACATAACAGTGAACAGTGGGGGGTAAAATTGCAATTATTTCCTTAGAGGGGGTCAGAGTGCCAATCACCCCTAACCACAGGGGGTAAAATTGCAGTTTACTCTTTTAATTATATATATATATATATATTCTCTTTCCTCCCTCAATACTGAATTTAGTTTACCCGGAATATTTCCTTTCACACACAAATTTCAAACTGTATAATCTACTTTGCAATCGTACGACTTTTTCACCAAATTCCTATCCTTACATCATCATGATTTCAATCCGATCCCCAAACCCCTTATTCCCAATTCAATAAAGACATCTGTTACTGGATGGTATAATCGAGTGTGTGATCATAATGGACAAGTACGAGCTTGTAAAGGATATAGGATCTGGGAACTTTGGAGTTGCCAGATTGATGAGGAACAAGCTTACCAAAGAGCTTCTTGCTATGAAATATATTCAAAGAGGCCACAAGGTATCTATAATGCCTGCAAATGCACTACTTCATTTCAACAATTTTGCTTCATTTTTTACATGTCATTTTCTTCAGTTGAGTGTTAGAACAATTTAGACCACCGATTGAACAAATCTGACTGACTAGGGATGATAATAATATCTTATATTTTAGTGTTTTAAAGTAAATATAATCTGTAAATAGTTATTTAATAGCAAAGGCCTCGCGTAAGTGCTGATTCGCGCCTCATGCATCGGCTTTTGGGATTTTGGATTGCCAGGCTAAAGTATGATGAGGGTATATGTTCTTTCTTTGGTTGTAGATTGTTGAGAATGTTGCTAGAGAAATCATAAACCACAGATCACTTCGGCATCCAAACATAATTCGATTTAGAGAGGTAGGTAACTGCTCCATCAATATTGTTAAGATTTTTATTACAGGATGGATGGATGGATGGTGTTTTATGCTATGTTTTGAGGTGATTAATTAATTATAGGTGGTACTCACTCCGACCCACCTTGCTATTGTCATGGAGTATGCTGCCGGAGGCGAGCTTTTTGAGAGAATATCAACTGCTGGAAGATTCAGTGAAGATGAGGTCATAGAAATATCTAATCTTGATTACTTTCTTTAGCTTGAAATCCTCTCGTAATTGAGATTTTCCGTCAATATTTCAGGCTCGATACTTCTTCCAACAGCTGATATCCGGAGTCCACTACTGCCATTTCATGGTAACGTATGCTTTTAACAATTGCGTGTGCACATGATATTGATATAATGTGAGCAAATGTCATCAAGTTGTGTGTTATTTACGTTGTGCAGCAAATATGCCATAGAGATTTGAAGCTTGAAAACTCTCTTTTAGATGGCAGCCCTGCACCACGGCTTAAAATCTGTGATTTTGGCTATTCAAAGGTGTTCATCGTGTATCCTTGGATAAATTGTGTATAAATATTGTAAAAATTTTACTTGTTATGATTTATGTAGTCATCTCTGCTGCACTCAAGACCCAAATCCACAGTTGGTACCCCTGCATACATTGCTCCTGAGGTTCTTTCTCGTAGAGAATATGATGGCAAAGTAAGACATCGCGATATTTATATTCTTTTTTGTGTGTTACAGTTATTTCGCAAATGATTTGGATGAAGTTTTAATGAAAGTTGTGAAATTATCGTGGTTTTTAGACAGCAGATGCTTGGTCGTGTGGAGTGACCCTTTACGTGATGCTGGTGGCCGCGTACCCTTTCGAAGACCAAAAAGATCCCAAAAATTTTAGGAAGACGATTCCAGTTAGTCGCTTTGATATCTATATTTTGACTTTTCATTGACTTACCAACTTTGACTTTGACTCGCAGCGCATAATGGCTGTTCAATACAAAATTCCGGACCATGTTCACTTATCTGAAGACTGTAGACATCTTCTTTCTCGGATATTTGTCGCCAATCCATCCAAAGTATGTATATTCAATATTTCCGGTTTTCACATCAAGATTCTAACAAAAATGTTAACATTTGTATTTGTATTCTTTCCAGAGGATCACCCTAAAGGAAATCAAGAGTCATCCGTGGTTTCTAAAGAACTTGCCTCGGGAACTAACAGAAGCGGCACAGGCTGCATATTACAGGAAGGAAAACCCGACGTTTTCTCCACAAAGTGTGGAGGATATCATGAAGATTGTGGAAGAAGCAAGGACGCCTCCGCCAGTCGCGCGTTCCCATAGCGGGTACGGGTGGGGAGATGATGACAAAGATGATGATGATAAAGAAGATGATGGAGAAGAAGGAAATGAAGATGAAGATGAATATGATAAGAGAGTGAAAGAAGCTCATGAAAGTGGAGAAATTGGTCCAGTATAACTGTGGAAAAGCTGTGTGAAAATGGAGGTTAAGTTTGTAAATGTGTGGTGATTATGTTAAATAGGTGTGTTGGCTTGTGAGAATTGGGTTATTTTTGTTAAAAAATGATTACATATATGGTTGTGTTTTTGTTTCTATTTTTTTAGACGTTTTGTATTGGGGCGGAAGGACATGACACGAAAAAAACAGGTATTGGGTCGACTAATACGACCTGTTTAACCACCACAAGTGGCCTAGTGGTGGAGTGACTTGGGTTCTCCAATGGAGACCCAAGTTCAATTCCCATTAGTGCCACTTTGGTGGCCACCGACACCCGCTTTAAGCCTGACCGAGGACACTCGAGGTCTCGGGTTTGAAACATGTTTCTTACCCCTCTTTGATGGCTATGGGTATTTGCCGCCAGGGATCCTTGTCGGGTGGTGAACTGGGAAGGGAGATCCCTTCCGCGGTCAGGGGTACCGTGCAACTACTTTTTTTTTTTAATACGATCTGTTTAAAAAACAGATCGTGTTAAACAGGTCGTGTTGGGCTGACCGGTTAAAATGAGTTGATCCATTAATTGGTTTAAGTATTTAGAAAAGTAAAACTTCTATAACTTTATTTTTGTTTAGTCTGTATTTATTTAGATGGTTAGCCATATTAAATAATAATATTCGAATTAAACATTATAAACCAGTAAAACTTCTATAACTTTATTTTTGTTTAGTCTGTATTTATTTAGATGGTTAGCCATATTAAATAATAATATTCGAATTAAACATTATAAACCAAGCTTTTATCGAGTTATTTGAATTTCTAGGTCATGTTGAGCTGACTTTATTTAATTGAAAATGGGATCTAGTTTATGTATTTCTATGTCAAATCAGTTCCATTATACTTAATGTTATATAAGTACGTAATGAAATTTTGACACCATTCCCATGAAAGAATGAATAGTTGAGCAACGAGAATTTAACAAAATGAAAAAACAAAATTTAAACTGATGTTAATTGGAAAAAAAAAAAAATTCGATGAAAAACTTGCAGTAGAGCTTGGTGAATTGGAGAAGACGACTAGGGGTGTTCATGAGTCGATCCGATCCGATCGACGGTATGCTCGTGCTCGGATTGAATTACAACCGATCCGATCGAATCGAATTTGAAAAACCGAGCACAAAAGTGATGCTCATGCTCGGATTGAATTTGAATCGAGCGGATCGTTTTCGCTCGGTTTTTCTCAAATCCTAAATAAAATCGAGCGGATCTTTTTTGCTCGATTGAATTATAAGGTTGCGTTCAACAAAAAGTAATCCTAACTTAATTAAAACATGTCCAACACCTTACTAACAAAAACAATACATAACTAAAATCATGATTCTGAAAATGTTCTTAACAATATCAAGAAGCACAAAATAAAGTACGAAATACAAATTTTCATTTAGCTCAAAAGCCATAAACTTTTTCTTTAAGCTTGATCATCTCCATCCACAAAATTCAACTTCAAATCTACATATAGCCTATAAACACAAGCATTAAACAAAACCATTAAGTTCTACACATTATATATATATATATATATATATATATATATAGAGAGAGAGAGAGAGAGAGAGAGAGAAAGGTTAACATACTTCACGGCTTATCATACTTCACGTAGGAGACAATGGTAACCGTTGGATCAGGGGTATAATCACGCATGGAACATATAATCACGCATGGGACCACATAATCACGCATGGGATCCAAAATCACGCACGTTATTTTGGTCAAAAAAATAATTACGCATGTTATATATTTCGTGAAGTACGTTAATGTACGTTAAGGCGTGAAGTACATTATACTTTCTCTCTCTATATATATATATATTATTAATAAAAATAATTCGAGCGAAACCGAGCGATCGACGAGCGAGCGGACCTTTGCTCATGATTGGATTGAATTTGAATCGAACCGATCCGAGCGGCTCAATTTACAAACTGAGCGGGAATCGAACGAGCATTTTTCGAGCGATCATCGAGCAGTTTGGACAGCCCTAAAGACGACTAGGGTAGCATGGGGTTTCTGATGTAAGTTAATAAGATCGACTGTGTGTCACGGGTGTTGATGACGGGGGTAGCCCAAGACCAAATAAAAAGACTTAAACACATGAATGCTCAAAAGGTTAAAAGGTTCAAGGTTAAAAACCCAGGAGCTAGGACAAAGCAGCACGTGTACAGTAATCGGTCATGTCTCTGATTACTTCAACAACTCTCCTAGCCGCAAAAGTAAGACGAATGCACAGGGTGTAGTCTTTTACCCGCATGTCAAAACGCTTCAACCCCCAAAAGGGCAAGTCCCCAACTGCAAACATGTTTCACTAGTCAATGGTTTCCTCTTTGAGTGATGACCTTCCCTATATATATATGACACTTCATTTAGTGCTCAGGACATTCCGATCAGCTCTGATTCCATTGGGATCTCTGGTCATTGCTCTTGAGTACTTGTTCCGTGCAGGTCACTCTTCATCACATTCAACACACACATTTTCCTATTGCTCCTACATCCGAAACTAAACACACTTCAGCTGAGGATCTCGAGCAAACAACAAAATCTAACTAGTGAACCTCTCCCTACGTCTTGCAAACGTGGGGGGACCCCACGACCTGCGTTAGGCAAAATTAAACCCTTCAACCCTTTTGCCTAACCCGCCCAGCTACTACCATTGGTCTAGTATTTGTTGCTTCAACAAGTTGGCGCCCACCGTGGGGCTACGCCACTAATTTTCTTCAAAAGACCTAGTAGTGTAGCTCCATTTCTGCTCAAGATTCAGCATGTCGGAAGGTGAGTCTCCGGGAGAGGTTAACCAAGTCCCTCGTACCTCTACCCCAAACACTAGCCAACTCCGGTGGCTATACCGACTTCCATCTCTACACCGGGAAGTACTCCAACTGGAGCAACATACCCCGAGTTTCTCACTTTCCAAACGCCGACACCATCTCGTTCTGGAGTACCTTCTCCCAATGTTGGTACCTCTAACACCCCCTCACGTGTTGACCTTACTCCCGAAGGGGTTGCTAATAACTTTCTCGAGTTGAGGTCTCTTCTAAACCAATATGTGAGTAGGGAACGAGACAAGGGAGTGAGGATCCGTTTGGATTATGACGAGCCAGAACCATCATTATCTCCTGGACCACCCGCTCCTCCTTTTGCAAGCTCACAACCAGCTGTGTCCAGGAATGAGGCTGGCCCCAGCAATCCTCCTCCAAATCCTAACCCATATTTGTATACAAGGTCAGACCCAATGTCTTTTCCTCTCTTTTCTTCTCAACCAATTGCAACCGGTGCTCCCTTGGGGCACGAGCTGACTTTGGACCAGCTCCTACAGTCTCCAGTAGCAAGCCTTCCGCCCTCAGTAACCACTACATGGGAACAAGCTTTGTCTGTGCTTCCCTTGGCACGGAGTGCCGTTATGAGCACTCCCTTGGGGGTAAACTGCCCTGTTGCACCTGGAAGCCTTCAAGGCTTCAACCTTATGCCCCAGATGGTGGCCCAGATGATGGCAAGCTTCCCATGGCAACACTTTATCAATCAAGTGCTGGCCACCCAAGGGAACAACAATAACAACAACACAGGTGCAAGAGTGGAAGAGGATTTGGCCAAGCTATATAAACCAAGCATTTTGTCATGTTTCTCCCAATAAATTGCTGATTATGATTTTTAAACAAAGATCAAGATGTCGTCCCATATCAAAACATATGATGGGACTGAGAATCCAGAAGATCACCTTCAGATCTTCACCGGTGCCGCTAGGATTGAGAAATGGTCAAACGCTGAATGCTGCCTCATGTTTATGCAAACTCTCGTCGGATCAGCCCGGATATGGTTCAACGATTTACCAGCCAGAAGCATTCGAAGCTTCGATGATCTGAGCAAATGGTTTTTAGCCAATTTCTCACAGCAAAGGCAGTACGTCAAAGATGCTACAGTAATCTTTCAAATAAAGCAAAGGGATGACGAAAGCCTTTGAGAGTTCATAGAAAGGTACAAGAAGTAAGGTCTCACATATTTAGGGGCAGACGAAAAGATGAGAGTGGCCGGTTTTATGAATGCCATTACATCCAAATATCTCACAAGAGATTTCAACAAATCTCTGCCCAAGACCTTGGAAGAAGATCTCGAAAGGGCCGAAGCCCACATCAGAGGTGAGGAGGCTGTAGACATAAAAGAACAAAGAAAGAGGGGATCTAGTTGGAGTGGTAACAGTCTAGCTAGGAAAAGGGGGAACTTTCACTCCTATGACAGACGCCAAAGGGGTTCAGAGCAACAAAGGTCTGAAAGCCGAAACCCTCCAAGCAAGGAGAGGGCCATGAACTTCACACCCCTTACCAAGACCCTTCAAGAGATTCTTGCCACAGAAGAAGTGAAGCAAAGCTTCCGACCTCCCAGACCTCTCCCTAAAAGCAAGAAGAATGAAAATTCCACCCAATTTTGTGAATTTCACGAAGAGAAGGGCCACCATACTAATGATTGCTTCCAACTCAAAAAGAGGACTGAAGAAGCCGTCAAGTCTGGGGAGCTTACCCACTTAGTGAAGGGGGTAAGGGACAAGATGGCCGAGGGAAAAGGCAAGGAAGTTAACATGGTGTATTTTGATGGAAAGGTTCCTCACAAACGGCAACAGTTGGAAGCTTGGGAGCTTCAGTGTGTTTGTTTCCCTCCAACAGAAAAGATTCCACTCTCAAACCCCCTTGTGGTTGAAGCAACTGTAGGTACACTATAAACAAGCAGAGCATACATAGACACTGGTGTAGCCACTGAAATCATGTTTGAGAAGTTTTTCAACCGTTTAAGCAGTGGGGAACGTTCAAAGCTTCAACCCTCAGGAACCTCCATAAAAGGTATTGCCGACATACCTCTCAAGCCTTTAGGGAAACTAACCCTTGATGTCCGTTTCAGCGAAGGCAAGATGGAAAGAGTCCAACCTCTCACTTTTGTGGTCATCAATATACCTTCAAACTATGACGTGATCATAGGAAGGCCGAGGCAGTGTGCATTCTACATGGCTGTTTTTGTTGGTCATGGCACCGTCAAGTTTCCTACTGAGAGGGAGATTGCAACACTTCAACCTACTCAAGAGGCTTATATGGTTGAAGGGGAAAGTTCTAAGAGTGAGAAAGACAAGCAAAGGCTAATCATAAACCCTAATTATCCTAAACAAAGGATAAGGTTTAATCCAAGCCTTTCACAAGAAACTCTCTCGTATCTCGAAAAGCTGCTAGTACATTATAGTGATATCTTTGCTTGGTGCCCGGAATATATGACGGGTATCCTTCGAAGCATTGCTGAACACGAGTTGAAAATACCACCCGATGTCAAGCCTGTTGTCCAAAAGAAGCGGAGTCTAGCACCCGAGAGAAGCTTGGCTGCATGCCAAGAGGTTGAAAAGCTTGTATCAGCTGGAATTCTCCGGGAAGTCAAGTATCAATCCTGGGTTGCAAACCCAGTCATGGTTCGAAAGCTCGATAACTCTTGGAGAATGTGCATAGACTTCAAGGACTTGAACAAGGCTTATCCCAAGATTGTTACCCATTGCCAGAAATTGATCTCAAGGTTGACTCCCTCACTGGCTACCCTTTCAAGTGTTTTCTAGATGCCTACAAGGGTTACCATCAAATTCTGATGAAGGAAGAAGATGAAGAGAAAACTGCCTTTCACACGGACAAAGGAATCTTTTGCTACCAAAAGATGCCCATTGGTCTAAAAAACGCGGGTGCAACCTACCAACGCCTAGTTGAGAAGGCTTTTGCTAGTTAAATTGGCAGAAACATGGAAGCATATGTCGATGATTTGGTAATCAAAAGCAAAACATAATACCAAATGCTTGATGACATCCAAGAAACCTTCAAGAACCTAAGGAAGGTCAACATGAAGCTCAACCTCGAGAAATGTTCGTTTGGGTTCGAAGAAGGAAAGTTTCTGGGACACATTGTGGGAAAACAAAGTATAAAAGCCAATCCAAACAAGGTGAAAGCTGTTCTTGAAACCAAGCCGCCACGAAGCAAAAAAGAAGTAGAAAGCTTAAATGGGAAGCTTGCAGCCCTGAAACGTTTTACCTCAAAATTGGCTGAAAGGTCTTTACCTTTCTTCAAAACGCTCAAGGGGTGCTCTGACAAGAAGGACTTCAAATGGACTAACGAGGCTGAAGAAGCCTTCAACCAGATGAAGCAACACCTAGCTTCACTGCCAGATATTGCAGCCCCAGAAATGGGAGGATTGATCTCGGTATACCTTTCAGTTGCTGAAGAAGCAATAAGTGCGGTCCTCACCATTGAACGAGACAAAGTTCAGGTACCCATTTATTTCTTCAGCAAAACTCTAAAATTGGCAGAAATCAAGTATCCCCCCTGGAAAAACTTGCTCTAGCCCTAGTCCAAATGGCTAGAAGGCTTCGAAGGTATTTCCAAGCACACCCCATACAAGTGCTCACCGACCAACCCATAAAAAGTGTGCTTGAAAAACCAGAGAATTCAGGGCGATTAGCCAAGTAGGCTGTGGAACTCGGTGAACACAACATCACCTATATTCCAAGAAAAGCCAACAAGGCCCAAGTCTTGGCTGATTTCGTTGTAGAAGTCCCAAAACAAACAATCACTGAAGTAAACACAGCTGCCACTGAACCCTCAGACCTTGAAGCCTGGAAGCTTTTTACTGATGGGGCTTCAAGGGTTGAAGGGTCAAGGGCTGGGCTCATTCTAATCAACCCGGAAGGGTTAGAATTCACGTATGCTCTTCGATTTGATTTTCAGACCACCAACAACGAAGCTGAATACGAAGCACTGATAGCTGGCCTAAGGTTGGCTAAGGAAATGAAGGTTCAAAAGCTTGAAGTCTTCACAGACTCGTTGCTGGTGTCAAGCCAAGTGAACGGCAGTTATGTTGCAAAGGAACCTAATATGAAGAGGTACAAGGAAAAATCCAAAGAGCTGATGAACACATTCCAAACGTGTACCATCAAGCAAATTCCCAGATCTCAAAATAAGAAAGCTGATGCCTTGAGTAAACTCGCTTCTCTCACCTTTGCCCACCTCACTAAAAAGGTACTGGTAGAAGTGTTGAAAACTCCATCAATTGAAGAATTGAAAGTTCAAGACGTAATCACCGAAGAAGGCCCCAACTGGATGACTCCAATTAAGAAATTCCTTAAAAATGGTGAGTTACCCGCTGGTCAAACAGAGGCTGAAAGGGTTAAAATCAAGTCTAGACAGTACGTGTTGCAATGTGAAATCCTCTACAAAAAGGGTTACCTTGCACCCTTGCTGAGATGTGTTGGTCCCGAACAAAGCCAGTATTTGGTCAAAGAGGTTCATGAAGGGATATGCGGAGCCCATTTTGGAGCAAGAATGGTAGTCGCAAAAGTAATGAACCTTGGGTATTTTTTGGCCCTCCATGCACCGAGACACCGCTGAACAACTAAAAAAATGTGATTCTAGTCAAATCCATGCACCGGTACCAAAGAGCCCCAAGCATGACCTTGTCCCAATATCCTCAGCATGGCTGTTTCATAAATGGGGAATGGACATTATCGGCCCATTCCCACCAGCCAAAGGTGGAGTGAAGTTCTTATTAGTTGCCATAGACTACTTCACCAAGTGGCCGGAGGTTAAACCACTTGAAAAAATTACAGGCAAACAGGTCATTGACTTCGTTTGGGAAAACATCATTTGTCGCTATGGATTGCTGGGAGTGCTTGTCACCGATAATGGAAAGCAATTCGCTGAGAAGCCTTTTAATGTTTGGTGCAAAGAGTTCAGAATAACTCAGGTTTTCAGCTCAGTGGCATACCCACAATCAAACGGTCAAGTTGAAAGGATGAATCGAAGCATAGTGGAAGGAATCAAAGCCAGATTGGGAAGGTGACGTGTGCGTATATATACATAATTTTGCAATGAATTTACACACGATTTGGTTTTAAATTTATAAAAGTGATTATTACTTTTACATCAAAACACACACGAAAGAGGCAAGTGTACCCCGTCATATATGTAATAAAGTATCGGTAAGAACCAAGTATCGATCCAAGGAAATGGGCGGAGAAATAATACTAGACCTTTGTCACTAAACTTCCGGTAATATCATAAGTTTTGTTTGATTTTAATTAAACTAAAGTAAGCGTAAACGAATACATAATAAAAACATAATAGATAATAGATAAAAAGCCTTGCTTAATACACAACCACAACATGTCAACTAAGTCGGTTTTGGCACTAGAAGCATTCGGTCAATTTTCCATTTTAAGACAATTAGTATCCCTTTCGGGAATCCTAACATGACAATCATTCGGAAAGCTAAAACGATAAACACACTTTAACCACCTAAAATTGTTCTTTAACGTGCAATTGATAAATGTCTATGAAAATCTCTTAAAAATAAGTTAGTCATCCGTTAGGAGTTTTCTAACCGCACTTAATCAAGGAAAGCGACATCGATAAACACAATGCAACCACCAACTGTCAAGCATAAACTAGATTAAATCACAACCGAGTTCATTTTACAAATCTTGCACAATAATTCACCAAGATAGCAATTTTGGCCTAAACTACTAACTAAGCAAACAAATCATGGCAAGAATTTATAACGACACCATCTAACCCGTTAAGGTCCTTACGTGACGGCAAGCTCTCTTGATTAACAATAATTACATTTTATTTAATCACTAACCATTTCTAGTATCATGATGCACACATTTAAACCAAGCTAATCTAGTTAACCAAGTTCAAAGTTTACTAATACAAGATTAATTAAGCTTCATTTTTCAACTATCTTAACTAACCAAGCATCAATCATCCAACATAATTACTTATAATCAAGAAATCAATATCAATAACAAGGTTGCAAACTAATCATCAAAGATTAACATAGAAAATACTTCAAAGTGTCATTACAAACAAAGCTTAACACACTAATGGCTATAATCAAGCAAGGGATTGTTGTGTTTTTGCCCAAAGGCTACAATAATACATAAACATTAATCTAAGTACTTGAAAGATTAACAAAAACATGGAAAGATTAGAAAACCAAACCATAAACAAGCACTAGACTAAGAATCCGGATAGTAATCGAGCTAATCGGGACAATGTGGCTTGAATCCGGGTGAAAGCTAATGCCTCCGGAGCCTGAAAATCGTCTGAATTGCTCTCCAAAATTCCAGAATGTCGAACAGAATGTTTCTGTTCTGTTTTTATATTTTTTCGATGTTGCACGGTCGTTCTTCCTGTGGCACGACCGTGCACTTTAAGCAATTATTGGAGTATGGTGCACCATACTGCATACGTCATCAGATCTTTGACCAGATTCGATATCGCACGACCGTTCTTCATATGGCACGGTCGTTCATCACCGGGTTCTTGTTGCACGAGCTGCTGCACTGGTCGTTCATCACCGGGACTCTGGCTGATCATCGGATCCGCATGGTCGTTCTTCAGATGGCACGTCCGTGCGTCCCCGGGCTGGCCCTTGTGTTCCTTGCACGCGGAGTTGCACCCTCATTCATTGCCGGGCTTACTTGCATTTGTCGGATACGCACGGTCGTGCAATAGGTGGCACGACCGTTCCACACGCCCAGGTCAGTTTTTCTAACAGAAGGTTCGCAGCTTCGTCGTTTTGTCCGGAAAGTCTTCGTTTTCGCTATCATCTTGTCTGGTATGCAGTTTTAGGCCTATAAACAAAAGTGTAGATGATTAAGCATCCGATTGAAGGTTTTACGGCCGAAAACGCATAAAATAGGGGTAAAACGGGGGACTAAAATATGTGTAAATTAACGAATATCAAATATCCCCACACTTGAACCTTGCTTATCCTCAAGCAAGCTAAACTAAAAAAAACAATAAACGACAGAAACAAACAAGAACGATAATTTACACACTATTTTATTGAAAACTACTATAAACGGTTAGCCGGTTTGTCGAAAGACAACATCAAAAGACTCAAACCCAACAAGCATATGCAATTATAAAGCGACAACCAAAAAGCCGTGACTTCACATTTAATTGACTCACTTGTTAATCTTCACACAACTCACAATGTTCACACACACACTCGGTTTTATTTATGAAACATACATAAAATGTGTACGTGCAAACACTCAACGCCTCGTCAATGAAATGTGTAATATCATAAGCTTGTCATAAGATCTCGTCTCCACCAACTAACATGCAAACAAGTGTAAATCAAGAGGTCTTTACGGGTTGTAACGTTAGGCTTGGGCGAAGGGTATGGAAGTGGACATTTAAAGTGGCGAAAATGGTTAAAACTCGGTAGTAGCGTTTAACTAGCAAGAAATAATACAACTATACATACAAACGCCTTAAAAAGGCAACTAAAGCGCAATCGAGCTTATCAACGAAATTTTAACATTTAAGCATTCAAAATTGCTCGATTTCTATCAACTTCACCCTATTTTAGGGTGTTTTATTTTCTGTTTTTTTTTTTTTTTTACAAACACACTAATGTATACAATGAAAATAAACAATAACAAGCGCTAGTTAAACGATTATTTTGACCGAGTTTCAACACTAAAAAGGTTTAAAACATAAAAAAGCTAAATTTGGCTAAGTGGGCGATAATATGGGTAAACAAAGGTAAACGGGAAGGCTCGACATGGTTAATCCTAAAGGGTAATGTAAGGTGGGAAACACAACACAAAGAACAAGGTTTACAACAAAGGGGTAATCTAAGTGCCTCTATCACTTCTACACAATTCCGCAAGTTCATGGTCTTAACAAGCATACTAGTGACAAGTTCTAAATTACACATAACATCCGGCTCACTCCTATATCCGAAATGAACAAATATATAACAATATCAAGGCTCAAATATGCTCACGTAACGGAAGGAATGGGTAAAAGTGTGAAAACTATCATGCAAGTCTTTCTTTGTTTGTCACGCTTTTCGGTTTCCTTTTTCAAAAATATTTTGCTTGTCGAGTTTTTATCAAGTCCGAAGCTTTCTAAAACACAACCAACCGGTTTATTTACTAAAATATATACAAAATACAGGTATTTTTGAATGATTTTTCTGATTTTCTATTTTTTTTATTGAGGACAAACAAAGTTAACAAAGTTAACCCCCTCCCCACACTTGAACTTCGCATTGTCCCCAATGCGAGACCCGAAATATAGAGAAAAGGATAATAGTACTCCCCTCAAGATGATGTTGATGCAACGAGACTTCCGAAGCTGTATCTGCCACGTGCTCCGGTCCAAGATTTGATACCCAAAGCCTGCAAGTATGTCACATGTGCACCAAAACAGAACAGAAACAGAAAAAACAAAAATAAACCATAATGTACATAAATATAAGACTAACATCCAAACAAATACAAGACATAAAGTAAATTGTCTGAAAATAAAATACAATCCGAGGGTGTTTGAAATAGTAGCCAAAATGAACACCCGATAAATACACTACTAAAAGATAGAATTTTTTTTTTTTAAAATGCCCCTGACCATGCGCACGGGAGTGCAGATTTTCGCACGGGCGTGCGGATCCGATGTTGACCCATTCTAGCACGTGGACCTCGGTAATGCACGGGGGTGCGACTCGAGGTGCAGGCCAGCCCGAAATCGCACGGGCGTGCGACCCATGGCACGACCGTGCGAGATCTGCAGACATGTCTGTTAACTGCAAAATGCAGTTTCAGCGTCCGAATCGACCATTTTTACCATTCGCATGCTGTTATAACATTATTTCAACCTAGACCCTACGCTCGGCACGTTTAAAAACTGTACAAAACTAACGAAATCTACCAAACACACCTAAATTACTCTAAAACTATAAAAGCACAAAGAAGGACGATTTTACCCTTATAGCGCCAAAGACGCTCCTGCTACATTTTAAATCACCGAGTCAGTAGCGTAGACTCATGCTAAATTTTTGTCGGCGAGTCGATAGCAAGACTCATGCTAAATTTTTGTCGGCGAGTCGATAGCAAGACTCATGCTAAATTTTTGTCGGCGAGTCGATAGCAAGACTCATGCTAATTTTTGTCGGCGAGTCGATAGCAAGACTCATGCTAAATTTTTGTCGGCGAGTCGATAGCAAGACTCATGTCCCCACACTTATGATGTGTGCGGGGCGTTACCACGCCCCTTCGGATTCTGCACCATATTAATAATACTAGATTTAATTTCAAAAACAGGTGCATCTATAGTAGGTCGTAGGATACTTGGCTCCAGGCCTGCCCGTCCGGGCTGATTTGATTCATTCAAAGGTCGCTCGTCGTCCGCCATGATTGCATTCCTACGTCCGCTGAGCCCTCGGCTTCAGCGGGTACCACCGGCTCGTCCGCCGCTGCTGCGAGTTGCAGCGCAACCGCGCGGGATCTCTCACGAAGACGTCTCCTCAGATCACGCTCGGGTTCGTCTGAAGGCTCAACAGCGTCGGGAGCGGGGGGTTGAGGACAACAACCTGCAAACGAGAAATTGACACACATGCATATAATATTATTATAATAAAGGGTTTTTTTTTTTTTGAAATGAAGCAGAATATTATTTTAAATGGGCCCGAAATTTTATAAAAATTACAAAAATAAAAATAATCGAATCGGCTAATGTAAAAAAGATTTTTCAAAGCCGAAAATTCAAAGAATAAATAAATAAATAAATCCGGATTAAATAAATAAATGGAACAAAAATTTACAAGAGTACAAAAGAATCACGAAAACGAATAAATCGAATTAAAACCAAGAAATATTAACAAATAAATAAACAAGAAAGTATACACAAATATTAACAAGTATATACACCGATAACACAATGACTCGGGTCATTCCTAAAACTCGCCATTTCCCCGGCAACGGCGCCAAAAACTTGACGTGTGCGTATATATACATAATTTTGCAATGAATTTACACATGATTTGGTTTGAAATTTATAAAAGTGATTATTACTTTTACATCAAAACACACACGAAAGAGGCAAGTATACCCCGTCATATATGTAATAAAGTATCGGTAAGAACCAAGTATCGATCCAAGGAAATGGGCGGAGAAATAATACTAGACCTTTGTCACTAAACTACCGGTAAAGTCATAAGTTTTGTTTGATTTTAATTAAACTAAAGTAAGCGTAAACGAATACATAATAAAAACATAATAGATAATAGATAAAAAGCCTTGCTTAATACATAACCACAGCATGTCAACTAAGTCGGTTTTGGCACTAGAAGCATTCGGTTAATTTTCCATTTTAAGACAATTAGTACCCTTTCGGGAATCCTAACATGACAATCATTCGGAAAGCTAAAACGATAAACACACTTTAACCACCTAAAATTGTTCTTTAACGTGCAATTGATAAATGTCTATGAAAATCTCTTAAAAATAAGTTAGTCATCCGTTAGGAGTTTTCTAACCGCACTTAATCAAGGAAAGCGACACCGATAAACACAATGCAACCACCAACTGTCAAGCATAAACTAGATTAAATCACAACCGAGTTCATTTTACAAATCTTGCACAATAATTCACCAAGATAGCAATTTTGGTCTAAACTACTAACTAAGCTAACAAATCATGGCACGAATTTATAACGACACCATCTAACCCGTTAAGGTCCTTACGTGACGGCAAGCTCTCTTGATTGACAATAATTAAATTTTATTAAATCACTAACCATTTCTAGTATCATGATGCACACATTTAAACCAAGCTAATCTAGTTAACCAAGTTCAAAGTTTACTAATACAAGATTAATTAAGCTTCATTTTTCAACTATCTTAACTAACCAAGCATCAATCATCCAACATAATTACTTATAATCAAGAAATCAATATCAATAACAAGGTTGCAAACTAATCATCAAAGATTAACATAGAAAATACTTCAAAGTGTCATTACAAACAAAGCTTACCACACTAATGGCTATAATCAAGCAAGGGATTGTTGTGTTTTTGCCCAAAGGCTACAATAATACATAAACATTAATCTAAGTACTTGAAAGATTAACAAAAACATGGAAAGATTAGAAAACCAAACCATAAACAAGCACTAGACTAAGAATCCGGATAGTAATCGAGCTAATCGGGACAATGTGGCTTGAATCCGGGTGAAAGCTAATGCCTCTGGAGCCTGAAAATCGCCTGAATTGCTCTCCAAAATTCCAGAATGTCGAACAGAATGTTTCTGTTCTGTTTTTATATTTTTTCGATGTTGCACGGTCGTTCTTCCTGTGGCACGACCGTGCACTTTAAGCAATTATTGGAGTATGGTGCACCATACTGCATACGTCATCAGATCTTTGACCAGATTCGATATCGCACGACCGTTCTTCATATGGCACGGTCGTTCATCACCGGGTTCTTGTTGCACGAGCTGCTGCACTGGTCGTTCATCACCGGGACTCTGGCTGATCATCGGATCCGCACGGTCGTTCTTCAGATGGCACGTCCGTGCGTCCCCGGGCTGGCCCTTGTGTGCCTTGCACGCGGAGTTGCACCCTCGTTCATTGTCGGGCTTACTTGCATTTGTCGGATACGCACGGTCGTGCAATAGGTGGCACGACCGTTCCACACGCCCAGGTCAGTTTTTCTAACAGAAGGTTTGCAGCTTCGTCGTTTTGTCCGGAAAGTCTTCGTTTTCACTATCATCTTGTCTGGTATGCAGTTTTAGGCCTGTAAACAAAAGTGTAGATGATTAAGCATCCGATTGAAGGTTTTACGGCCGAAAACGCATAAAATAGGGGTAAAACGGGGGACTAAAATATGTGTAAATTAACGAATATCAGAAGGCATGAAAGCAATTGGCTTGAAGAATTACCCAGTGTTCTATGGGCCATAAGAACAACCGAAAAAACAAGCCACAAAAGAACACCTTACAGCTTGGTGTTTGGATCTGAAGCCGTGATTCCAGCTGAGGTAGGAGTTGTAACTCAAAGAACAGTCAACATGGATCCCGAAACAAACCACAAAGAGGCCATGTTGAACTTACTACTCCTAGAGGAAGCACAAGACCAAGCTGCAATTCAAGAAGCCAAGTACAAACAAATGATGGAAGCCTATTACAACAAAAGAGTCAAGCACGAACACTTCAAGCTAGGAGACCTGGTGCTTAGAAACAATGAGGCTAGTAAAAAAGAGAACCAAGGAAAGCTTGGTCCAAAATGGGAAGGGCCATATACAATCCTTGAGGCACATAGGGGTGGATCCTATAAGCTAATAGACTCAGAAGGTAAAAAGCTTCCAAGACATTGGATTGGAAAAACCCTTAAGAGGTTTCATGTCTGATTAAGAAAGATTGGTTTGTATTTCACAAAGTTGCATTTCAAGAGTTGTCCTATGATCACCTTTTGTAACACTATATCTCTTGAATGAATGATGATGTTTTATCAAATTTGTCTTTCTATCCTAAAATCAGGTTGAGAACCTAGCAAAAAACTCCATGGCAAGGGCCATGTAAGGGGATGAGCTCCCAGGCCATATCGCTTAATAGGTTCAAGGGTTGAATGAACCAATATAAGGGGGGTGAGTTCCTAAATCAATACAACTCCATGAAATTTATAATTGAAAACAAAGTTGTCTCATAGACGGGTCCGAACAGCCTACACCAAATGTTCCTTAAGCCTTATTAAATTTATCAAAAACAGGCTTACGAACCAAAATCAAACTAAGGAAAATAATAGGATAGGTGCTATGTCTTCTTGTTAAAAATACCAAGGCTAAGTGACTGCAGCACTGAACCCTTTAAGGTATAAAAAACATAAAGACAACACAAACACAACAAAGACAATACCATAAAGAAATAATTCAAGGAGCAATGCAACAAGACAAGTAAAAAGGTTGCACATAACCCAAAACTCAAAAATACAAACCAAGACATCAAGTCATAAAACTAAAGCAGTAACCAAAAGCCTTGAAGGCTTCAAGCTATATACATTTAAACAGCCAGAAGCCTTGAAGCCACCCAAGCTGCCTTACCAAACAGGCACAAACACAAAAAATATAACACAAGACAAGTAGTAGAAACTTAGTAACATAACAAAAGAAGCCTTAAAAGGCTCCCAAACATCCAAGCAAGTTAAAGCAAGCCTTAGTGGCTTGTAAACCTAAGAAATTGTTCAAACGGCCACCAAGGCCAAACCACAACCACAAAGCAGGAACCTAGGGGTTCCTGTAAAACCTAACAATGTTTAAGATAACATACAAACCATTAAATTGTTTTTAGGGTGCTAAGAAAGCTACGAATGTTTTTCAAGCATCAACAGGAGGCTTGGAAGCCCCGGAACCATCACCTTTAACCTTCTTGGCCTTCTTTGACTTCTTAGCCTTTGACCTACCATCACTCCCAACAGCTGAACCTTGGAGACTTGCTTCCTTAGATACATCGGCATCATCTGAAAAAGTTTCATCACTATCACCTGAACGAGAACGTTTCTTGGACAGGGAATCAAACACCTCAGCACAAACTTTCTCATTAAGCCCATCCGGCTTCAGTTCATGTATGACAGAAAGAGGTTTACCAAAGTAATTAGCAACTTGACTCACATATGGGTAAGTCAACCTCTCCATCTGCCTTGAACACTTCGGAAGCATCAGGACGGAAAAGGGGAGATTTCTCCAAGGCCTGACCAGACTCATGAAGTTTAAAACCAACAATAAGGCCTTGATGTTTCCCCAAGTTCAACAGCTTCGTATAAACCTCCCCAAGGGCAGAGTTGAACTCGTTGGAATGAAGGAGGTAGGTAACAACCTGGTGGAAGCTTTGCTCAATGAGCCATTGGTTATCACCAGTGGCTTGAACAACTGAAGCCTTCAAACCATCTTTCTCTTCATCGAAGGCATTCTGTTGAACAGCCAAGGCCTCCTTATCAGCTTTTAACTTCAACTGGTCAGCTTCAAAACTTTTCTTGAGATCATTTATCTCAATCTCGTGCCTCCTTGTCAATTCACCTACCTTCTTGGCCCAAGCTAACTCCTTCTTTGAAAAACCATCAATTTCCTTCTTCATTGCAGCCATTGAAAACTTCATCTTTTCCTTCTTCTTAGAAAACTCCTCGTACTCCTGCATTCCCTTATGAAAACGGGTAACACCCTCAGCCACCAAGGCAGAAAGGTTGCAGGAACTCAGCATCATCCTCGATATAAAGTGGTCACTTTCCATTTCACATATAGCACCATGAACGCCAGGAGGAGCAAAGTGAGCTAACACATTAGCACAAACATTCAGATCTTTGAAACTATCACCAACCTTCACAGTCCAATCAGGAATATAAACTTCATCTTCGTTCAACCCTTCAACGTCTCTGCTCGATGAACCTTGAACAGGAGTAGTCACAACCTTCTTGGCTGAAGCCTTCTTCTTACCATGAACAACCAACTTCTTCTCCTTCTCAACATCAACATCTTGACCCTCAGAAGCCTCAATATCATCACTTAATTCCATCGGATCAAAAGAAGTAGATTGAGGTGCACTCCTTAACAAACAACGAGTAGAACGACGGGTTGAAGCCTGGGGAGCAGCAGGCTTAGTAAAGCCCTTGACGTTAGAAACACTAACATAGCCAGCATCTTCAAACCTCTGTTCTACACCCCTAGCAATAGCATCATCCCCTTCAGTGGCTTGAGCATCCATAAAGGCAACATCAGATGTATCATCACTCTTGATAAAATCCAAAGCAGACATGGCTGCAAAATATTTTAAAAACAAAAAACAAATAAGCCACCAAATAAAGAAATCCCAAAAAGGAAAAACAAAGAAAAAGCATACCCTGGCCATTCCTCATAAGAACCGGATCCCGATAAGCCCTATCCCACAATTTGCTAACACCTAACAGAACTGGCAAATGTTCGGGAAAAGGGCGAACCCTTGAAAGGAACTCTCGGATGGCTTTAAGAAAAACTTCATTCAAATCAAATTCGGAAGGTTCCGGTTCATTGAGAATGGCATCCGGGTGCCTCCACACCATTTTGAAGGGGATAATAGAATCAGAAATCCAGAAAAAACGATCCTTCCAAGTACCAAGTGTGGTAACCATGGAAGAGATTAGACAAGTATCAACCTTGGATGTCTCAAAGGTGAACCAATCACAGTTTTTTGCCAAACGAAAAAACCAACGGAATAACAACAACGAAGGGTCATAACCACAAGCACGGCATAAAACCTCGAAGTGTAAAACCCTAGCCATGCCCTTCGGATGAATTTGACCAAAGGAAACACGATAGTACTCCAAAATGTTCAATACAAAAAGCGAGAAAGGATGACGAAGGTTGGAAAATTCAAAGTGCCGACAGTACAAAGCAATCGAACCAGGGGGACATTGATCAACAGATTTATCACAGCCCCGTGCAACCGGATTAAACTTAAGGCCAATGCCCCAATCCATACAAAAATTCTCCACTTCCTCTTGAGTGAGGCGTGAAAAACTAACGGAAATATCTTTCCATGCACCCATGATCAAAGTAAAAGTAAAACACACAAAGAAATCGGAACTAACCTGGAAAACGGAAAGGGGAATATGGAAGAAACTTGAGAGAAAATGGAGAAAGATTGTTGGATGTCTTGAACAATAAATGAAAAATAAAATCCAATAGAGTTTATGATTACACGACAGTTAATTAACCTGCCCTCTGCAGAAACCGCCGTCAGTCATATCAACTGTCTTGTCAAAATTCAAATTTCAAAAAACTCAACTGTAACGAACCCTTCAATCCTTGAAGCCTTGAAGCCTTTAAGCAAAACAAATAAATGTGTAAATGTCAGAAGTCTTTGAGCTCATTTCCCAAAAACATCTGACTTGGGGGGCTGATGACGGGGGTAGCCCAAGACCAAATAAAAAGACTTAAACACATGAATGCTTAAAAAGTTAAAAGGTTCAAAGGTTAAAAACCCGGGAGCTAGGACAAAGCAGCACGTGTACAGTAATCGGTCATGTCTCTGATTACTTCAACAACTCTCATAGCCGCAAAAGTAAGACGAATGCACAGAGTGTAGTCTTTTACCCGCAGGTCAAAACGCTTCAACCCTCAAAAGGGTAAGTCCCCCACTCCAAACATGTTTCACTAGTCAATGGTTTCCTCTTTGAGTGATGACCTTCCATGTATATATATGACACTTCATTTAGTGCTCAGGACATTCCGATCAGCTCTGATTCAATTGGGATCTCTGGTCATTGCTCTTGAGTACTTATTCCGTGCAAGTCACTCTTCACCACATTTAACACACACATTTTCCTATTGCTCCTACATCCGAAACTAAACACACTTCAGCTGAGGATCTCGAGTAAACAATAAAATCTAACTAGTGAACCTCTCTCCATGTCTTGCAAACGTGGGGGGACCCCACGACCTGCGTTAGGCAAAATTAAACCCTTTAACCCTTTTGCCTAACCCGCCTAGCTACTATCATTGGTCTAGTATTTGTTGCTTCAACAGGCGTAGTTATAGGTTGGATATTCTTTTTGATATGTAACGCCTAAGTATCTTTATTAATTTTGTCAAATAAAATGAGCTTGGCGAGTCGGAGAAGATGACTAGAGTAGTATAGGGTTTCTTATGTAAGTTAACAAGATATACGTGTATTGTATGGTGTTGGATATTCTTTTTGATATGCAAGGTCCATGTATCTTTATTAATTCTGTCAAATAAAATTTATTATGATTATTTTGTTTAATGTGGTTGAACATTATATTGGATTTCCGTAAATTGTAAAATGATTATGGTGTTCTTTTTTATATTTTTTATCATTATATTAATTGGGAGAAGTTATGTAGAGTAATTATATTTTTTTATATTTATACTATTTTATGACTTTTTATTTTATTGGATTATTACTTTATAAGGATACTGTATTTCTATTATGATTTCCGAACGGCGTTAGACATATTTTTATAATGTATTTAAAAATTAATTTAGTTTTATCCTTTGCTATGTGATTTGACTCGACTAGAATCAGCCCGAACCTTTTTTAATATGTAGCAAAGACAATACACACCTGAAAATTTTCCGCCCCCTATGAAAAAAGTTTATGAGTCCACCACTCAATTGGTACATGGGCGAAGCTTTATGGGAGCCGCGGGTGCCCCCCCCCCCCCCCCGATTTTTTACTTCGTTGTTTAATTTTAATGAATTTTTTTAGTGTAAAGTATTGAATATTTAAGAGTTCGGTCCCCCTAGTTTGGATTTTGAAAGTCTAGCCACCTTTGATTTTTCATTTGAGCTTCACCACTGAATTTATATATATATATATATATATATGGGAAGGTTCAAATGAAAACCACTAGTTATTGTGAAAACTCGAAAACTAATTAAAAAAGCCAAAAAAAACACACCAATTTTTTTTTTTTTACATTCCAATTTTCGCCACTTCTTATATATAAAAAAAATTTGTAGTGCACATGTGTAATACTACACATGTGTACTACAAAAAAATATAAAAAAAAATTAAATAAAAAAATCTGTGATTTTTATAAAAAAATTGAAAAAAAATTTGAAAAAAAAATTGTGTGTGTTTTTTTATGCTTTTTTTAGTTAGTATTCGAGTTTTCACAATAAAAGTGGTTTTCATTTGAACCATACCCTATATATATATATATATATATATAATAGTGATATACTGGCAAAATTTAAATCACTAATAAAAAATTAGACAATAAAGAATAATAATAATAATAATAATAATTATTATTATATATATTGTTGACGAAGGACGATGAATAGTAACTTTATTTTTATAATAATATATAGCTTTTTAATATTCTTTTATTTAATATATTATAATAGTTTATTATTATATTTACTTTTAATAACATATTTTTTTCCCTTTTTTAAAACCATATATTTCCTTTACCATTTTTTAATAATTATTTTTTAAAACATATATTAATTTATCGATAATTTGATACTTCTTTAATAATTTACGTTTATAACTTTTTTTTTAAAACTCATGAACGTAGTTGTGCTTGATTTTTTCCCCGACATTCCGTTATAAGTTTTGTTGAAAACGAAGTTGTATTTGGTGTTTTGATCAAAAATTACCGAAGCAATTAATTAATCAAGTTAGTTAAGTGAGGTAGTGTGCTAAGAAAATGTGTTGGAAATATGCTAATTAAGTTGTTAGCAAAAACAGTTTTCAGGATACGGCTCAGGATATTGAGTTGTATCTACGATCAAACAATGAGCAAAAATGTAAAGGGTGACACGGTATGTACGAGGAAAGCCCTTGATCAATCTAGATCACCGGCACTAAACCTCGGGAGCTGACAATCGCAGCTGCCTTGTTCTTCTTATTGCTTCAAATGTCAGGATACAGTGCAGGATATGATTCGGATCGAGTAAGTGTTACAATGTGAATTCGATACAAGTGTAAGAGTATTGTGAGTGTTTGCAGCTAGAGAGAAAGAGTGTACGAAAGATTGTGTGCCCTAATCTGATCCGATCAATCCTTTTTTATAGTAAAATAAACCAACTAACTATCCTATTATTCCGGGATTCAGCGAATATTCCATATGTGAACGTTGTAGTCCACGTCTTCCGGCTTCAACGCCCATAATCTAACTAATTTGCCCGAGTCTTGAGGAGAAGAAGTCCACTTAAACGTTAGAGACTTGCACCTTTTAATCTGCACGTGAGTTAATTAGTTACTGATGTGTGCAAAATGCAACATATAAATTTCATCAATTGTGGAATAAAACTAACCCTTTTTTAGTACTAATGTTGGAAAAAGTTTGCTTTTGTCTTCCTTTTGTATTTTCAGGATTAAATGAGCTCAAATTAACAAAAGAAGCAAAAAGACAGCAAAATCTAACATAAATACAAGAAAAGGAACAAACGTGACATGCCCGACCCCACGACAGCATCTTCCTGTTTTGGTCAAAAATTACCGAAGTAATTAAGTGATCAAATTAGTAATGTGAGGTAGTGTGCTAGAAAGTGCATAGAAAATATGCTTATTGAGTTATTTAGAAAATCAGTATTCAGGATACGGCTCAGGATATTGAGCTGTATCTACGATCAAACAATGAGCAAACGATGAGCAAAAAATAAAGGAAATGACACGAGATGTACGAGGAAAGCCCTTGATCAATCTAGATCGCCGGCATAAAACCTCGGGAGCTGACAATCGCAGCTGCCTTGTTCTTCTTATTGCTTAAACTTCAGGATACAGTGCAGGATATAGACCAGATCGCTATGTGTTACAATGTTTTTCGTGTGAGAGTGAAAGCTTGCTAGAGAGCGAGTGTTAGAGTGTAATGAGTGCGAAAAGTGATGTCCTATTTGATCTGGTATACCCACCTATTTATAGTAATGAATTACAAACAACAATCCCTACAAATATGGGGTACTCCGAATATTCCATTGTGAACGTTATAGACCGAGTAATACGGCTTCAACGTCTTCATTTGAACGACTTGGACCGAGTCTTCCGCGGAATGAGTCTTCGTGAACGTTAATAGCTTCTAACCCACGTACCTGCACATAATCCGTTAGTAATCCTGAGGATACCATTCAGGATGTTACCAATATCCTGAATCAGCATCCCGGATGTAAACAGATACTATTTAACCAAGATATTTGTCAAGATATTTTCCAGGATATGGGCTCAGAATTTCACCCATAACAATTGTCCCCAAAAATGTTACCGTTTGATATCCTGCACTAACGGTTACATTTTTCACGGTGGCCGAGGTAATTAAGAGATAAGACTATTGACGTGACAGCTTTCAACCACCCGGCCTATATTTACTCATCATGCCGTATATCTTCTCATCCTCATCTCCTTTTTTAACCACAATCGACAAGGAAAAAGGTAATATTCTCTCCCTCATCTTCATATTCATCTTTTATCTTTCTCCGGCGAAAATTCAGGCGACCAAATGCCTAGGCAAACAAGGTCCAGTTCAGGCGACTCGGCTCCCACATTCATCCAACAGAATCTTCTCCAAGAACCGGAGAATGAGACATGCACCTTTGACAGTGCCCACCTGTCAGCCTTGAAATCCTCCGGTATCTTTCCGGAAGGAACTATATTCTGACCTTTTGATAGAGAAATCCGGTCAGATATGGTTTCCAACGAGTGGATATGTTTCAATGCCTTCCCCTTTACCTTAGGGTTACGATTCCCCTTTCCGGACTTCATCATCGAGTTCTTTAATATCACCAAAATTTCTTTCAACCAAACCATGCCAATGCTCTGGCGTGTTTTGTCTGTTCTTGACCAAATCAAGAGAAACCACATACCTGCCCTTTCCGTCCATGATCTCCCTTTAGCCTACAAGCTTAGATGCCATGGCTCATCTAGATTCCTATTTTATTCTACTTCCGGTGACCCATTGATACTTCGTGCCACCAGGAACGAGGATGGTTGGCAATCCAAGTTTTTCTTTGTAAAAAGGGATTCAATCCCTGGTGGAACGGATTATCCGATGAGATGGTTGAGAAAGGGTAGGACTTAGGGTTTAAGAATGATCCTGTCTCTTATTCTGTCTCATATCCTGAGCTAATGAATTTTATTTTCTCTGTCTGTGTATGCAGCTGATTTCAGGAAGATCGCACCTCCCCTTGCTGATTCTCAAAAAAGAATAGACGCCATCAGATTGCTTTCAGAAACAGAGAGAAGCTTTAATCCATCTCCACCAACTCCAAGCCCTCTTTCAAGTGCAAACATGTCTGGTAAGAATCCTGCAAGATATCCTGTACACACATGTTTTTATTTGATATTCTTAGGAGAGATTCAGAATTTTACTCCCTGTGTGCAGATTCCAGCAAAGTTCCAGTCTATCTAGACCTTGATGAACTCGACAGCTATCCAACTTCAGCCACAATCAATAAGGAGACTCCTGCTGCTACTAGCTCCAAGCCACTCCCGGCTCCCAAGGCCAATCCAAGAACCCGTGCTTCCACAGCGAAAAAGATGAAGGGTCTTGAAGTCAGTGCTCCAGGTTCAGAAGGGTTCTCCTATGACGAACTCAGCTTCTCTGATTCCTTATAGCCAATGACATCCTTCCTTAACAAGGTAATATCCTGACGCATATCCTTCATGTATATCCTGCACATATATCCTGCACGTATATCCTAACAGGATATCCTGGTAGGATATCTTGGTCAACATATATTCTAACTTTATACCTGTAATCGATGCACAGGGCCTCCAGCATTTGCTCCATTTGTACAATGACGCTTGTGGTACTGTGGCACTTCATGAAGCCAGGATCAAACAGCTCGAAAGCACCGTTGCTGACCAAGGTGCCATTGCTGAAGCGAAGACCCGGCACTACGAAAGCCTGCTGAAGAAGGTCACCCAAGACGCTGAGGTCAAACTTGCCACCGTTCAAATGGATCATGATCAAGCCTTGATCAATTTCCGGGAGGGAATCAAGGCTTCTGCTATCGTCTCCATGTTACAAGCACGCATCAAGATGGCCTACGAGGCCAAGGAGACGGGCCTTGTTTGTCCATCTTGGCCAGTTGAATCCTGGGTGGCCAAGTTAAAGGAGCTCGGAGGCAAAGCTGTGCCATTTCTTGTTGAAGCCGGTGAGTCTTCTAAGTCAGCAGAGGTGGTGGTCCAGGCTGGAGACAAGAAGGACGCTGGAGCAGATGCTGGGATGGACATTGGCGAGGATGCTGCTCAGGATGCTGGTCAGGATGCTAGTGCTGAGAAGTCTGAGAAGGTTGGAGGAGATGCCGCTGTGTGAGGGCATTTAGGTGGGCGATGACGGATATACGTGCCAAGGCCAGAGCCCACCTTTTTGAATTTGAATGTTGGTTTGTAGTCCCTTAAACAATTTACTTTTCCGCACTTTACTTTCCTGCACCTGAACAATTTACATTTCCTGCATGCTTTTTGAACAATACAACAGTTGGAGGCGGATGGGTCTCGGTTTGAGATGAAACCTTCAACTGTTGGGTAAATATGGTAAGAAACTATTAGTGCTCTTAGTGGATGGGCCTTGTTTTGAGGTGAAACTAAGAGCACATCTTTTGGTATGTTAATAATATAACCACTCTTTTGACTTTATTATTATTGTCATTAAATTTTACTTGTGAAAATTGTTTGGTTTGAACATTCTTAGGAACATATATCATAAATGTATCCTGGGAGATATCCTGAAAGATATCTTGAAAAGGATATTGAAATATAACCTATAAATTGTCCAAACAAAAAGGAGAGATCATACCAGAGATTCTTAGAGAATCAGTTCCAATCCTTTATCATAAGTTTGTCCCCAGTGCATACTTATAAACTTAGACCCATCCTTTGAATCAGTATAATGTATGTCCCCTGTGTTCGACAAAAACACAAATGTATTTATATTTTGACTCGAATGAATTCCGAATGCCCAAGGGCAGAACCCCTGATATCCTGAAATGAATCCTTAGCATACTGGGGATAAACCCTGATATCTGGGGATAAACCCTAAATTTCATGCGCTACAGGCGAGAGTGTACAAACTCCAATTCTTAGAAAGGTGAAAACCTTTAAACCTTTGAGAGTATGAAAATACTCTTTCGTAAGAGAGGGTGATCAATCCTCATATACCTTTAGGATCCAGGATATAGCCAACAGTAACGAAATTGTCAGCCACTTTTACATGAACTGGTCCCGCTACCTTGAACTATACCTAGATAACTTGCGCTCCAGGCGAGGTGTTTAAACCCAATTCGAAAGAAAGGGGAATACCTTTAAACCTTTGAAGGGACCAGGATCCCTTAAACGTGAGAGAGGGGGCCAATCCTCTAATCTTTCGACTTATCCTGAGTGTATATCCTGGAGCTATATCCTGAAACATATCCTGCAAAACAATTGTAAACTAAGGTGGGTGTTAGCTTGGCTAACACCCCTCCGATGCTTAAGTCAGTATTGGGTTCAAGAGAATAAACAAATATATTTAAAATAGAATACATACCATTCCGAGATAGAAAATAAATTCTACTCTTACTTGAAATAGAGCTTTAAATGTATTGCATTCCAGGATCTTGGTAGCATATCCCCTTCCATATTCTTGAGTCGATATGCTCCTTTTCCTGCTTCTGACTCGACTTCATATGGTCCTTCCCATTTCGGAGCTAGCTTGCCATCGGCAGGATTAGTGGTATTTTGAAAAGCCTTTCTTAGCACCCAATCACCAACTCGAAATCTTCTAGTCCTTATGTTCTTATTATATGCTCTGGATATTCTTTGTTGATATGCTGCCATCCTTAGCCTTGCTGCATCTCTTTTTTCGTCTATAGTATCTAAATCCTGACATAATACTTCAGGATTCTGTTCAGGATCCTGTAGCATAGATCTTGCAGTTGGTATCGTCATTTCTGTTGGAATCATTGCCTCCGCTCCAAATACCAAGGAAAACGGGGTTTGGCCGGTTGCATTCTTTACCGTTGTCCTATCAGCCCACAAAACAAAGGGTAACTCTTCCGCCCATCTTCCTTTTTTGGCTCCAAGTCTCTTCTTTAAGTTATTGACTATTATCTTGTTCGAGGATTCAGCTTGTCCATTCGCTTGAGGATGTACCGGAGTAGATGTGATCATTTTGATTCCCCAACTCTTGCAAAAGTCAGTAGTCCTTTTGCTTATAAACTGGGACCCATTATCACAAATGATCTCAGCTGGTACCCCAAACCTAGTTAGGATATTCCTCTTTATGAAGGATACTACTTCTTGGTCTCTAACTTGAACAAATGCTTCAGCCTCAACCCACTTGGAGAAATAATCCGTCATTGCTAACATAAAGACTTTTCCTCCCGGAGATTTTGGTAACTTTCCTACTATATCCATCCCCCATTTCATGAATGGCCAAGGAGAAACTACAGGATATAGTGGTTCAGCTAGTTGATGTAGTATGTTACTATGCCTTTGGCATGCATCACATCTTCGAGCATATTCTGCAGCATCTTTCCTCATCGTTGGCCAATAATATCCTGTCCTTAATACTTTCGAGAATAATGATCTGCCCCCGGTGTGATTACCACAATCCCCTTCATGTATATCCTGAAGTACTTCTTTGGCTTCAGGATCCTCCAAGCACCTCAAATACGGTCCTGCAAGAGATTTCTTGTATAAAACATTATTTATAATAGTAAATCGTGATACCTTCATCCTAAATGCCTTAGGATTTTCATTTCCGGGGATGTGTCCTTCTTTGAGATATCTCACAATTGGAGCCGTCCAGGATTTAGGATCCTATTCAGGATATACCGCTTCATGATCCCGAATACCCGCTACCTCCTTATCCTGAGGATTCGTTGCAGGATATAAGACATGTAATATTGGTATTTGGGTCCCTTCAGGTATCCTGATTGATGATCCCAAATTTGCTAAGGCATCCGCTTCAGCATTATCCTCCCTTGGTACCTGTTCAAGTGTAAAAACATCGAAATATCCTGCTAATTTTTTGAGAATATCGAGATATTCAACTAATTTCTCGCCCTTAACTACATAGGATCCATTAAAATGGTTAGTAATTAACAAGGAGTCAACATATACTTGCAAATTTTTTATATTCATGCTCTTAGCCAACTCTAATCCTGCAATTAAAGCCTCATACTTTGCTTCATTGTTAGTAGCAGGAAATTCACACCTAATAGCCTGGGGTAATATGTCCCCCTGTGGCGATTTTAGTAGTATTCCTAATCCTACTCCTCTTACATTAGATGCACCATCAGTATATAATGTCCAGGATCCTGAGGATTCTCCTAACTGTTGAACTTCTAGGTCTACCTCATCCTGAATGTCACTACTAAAATCAGCCACAAAGTCAGCTAAAGCCTGAGACTTTATTGCATTTCTAGGTTCATATACTAAATCATAAGCACTCAACTTTACTGACCACTTAGCCATCCTGCCTGACATCTCTGGTTTCCTAAGCACATTTTTGACAGGATAATTTGTTTTAACATGAATCCTATGAGTCTCAAAATAATGTCTAAGTTTCGTTGATGCCATGACTAATGCTAGTATCAATTTTTTCTAAATGAGAGTACCTAGTTTCAGCATCTAACAAACTTTTACTAACATAATAAACAGGATATTGCTGACCTTCATGGTCTTTTATAAGAACGGCACTTACAGCATTCCCTGATACAACAAGATATAGGGATAGTGGTTCACCGTTTTCAGGCTTCATCAATAAAGGTGCGGTTGAGAGATATCGTTTCAAATCCTGCAAGGCTGCTTCATGCTTCTCACCCCATTCGAATTTCTTGTTCTTCTTCAGGATATCATAAAAGTCTTTGCATTTTTCTGAGGATCTTGAGATAAATCTATTTAATGCTGCCACTCGCCCTGTTAATCGTTGAACCTCCTTCATATTTGAGGGCGATTTAATATCCAAGATGGCTTTGATCTGCTCCGGGCTTGCTTCTATTCCTCTTTTGGTCACCATATATCCTAGGAATTTTCCTGCCCCCACTCCAAAATGGCACTTAGCAGGATTCAGCTTCATGTTATACTGATCCAGGATATCAAATGCTCCTTTAATATCCTGGAGGTGATCCTGGGCTTTCTTTGATTTCACCACCATATCATCAATATACACCTCCATGGTGTCCCCCAGTTTGTCTTTGAACATCATGTTTACCAATCTTTGGTATGTTGCACCTGCATTTTTCAAACCAAAAGGCATGGCTGTATAACAATAAATACCTGTTGGCGTCATGAAGGCAGTATCCTCCTGGTCAGAAGGCTCCATTTGGATTTGTTGAAATCCTGAGGATGCATCCATGAAGGTCAGCATTTCATGCCCAGCAGTGGCATCTACCATTGCATCAATGTGGGGAAGAGGAAATGGGTCTTTAGGACAAGCTTTGTTCAAGTCTGTGTAGTCTACACAAACTCTCCATTTCCCATTTTTCTTCTGTACCACAACTACATTTGCTAGCCACCTTGGGAACTTAACCTCTCTAATCATTCTGGACTTCAATAATCTCTCAACTTCCTCTTGAATAATTGTATTCCGCTCAGGAGCAAACTTCCTTCTTTTTTGTTGAACAGGCTTGAATGACTTATCAATTCCAAGCTTGTGGGTGATGATGTCTTTGGATATGCCTGTCATATCCTCATGCTTCCATGCAAACGTTGACATCCTGCATTTCAAAAAGTTAATTAACTGTTCTTCAATATCCTGAGGGATATTGGTTCCTACGAGCACCGAAATATCGGGGTTATCCTGATCCAAGATAACTTTCTTCACATCCTGCTCCGGATCCTCCACGATATCCTGGGCCCGCGTCTTTAATTGCTATGCTGCACTAGGCTTGGTTAAGGATTTCATCGAGGATGAGTAACATTCTTTCGCCTCCTGCTGATCACTATCAACTTTGACAACTCCCCAAGGGGTAGGTATCTTGATGCATTGGTGATACGTTGACGGTACAGCCTTCATATCGTGAATCCACGGTCTTCCTAGTATGATGTTATAGCAGGATAGAGAATCCATCACACAGAAACGTTGTATCGAGTTGACTCCTTCAATGTATACTGGCAACTTTATCTCTCCCACTGTGTTTCTAGCCTCTCCACTGAACCCAACAAACACGGTAGACTTTGAGGTGATATCCATTGGAGATACATTCATTCTTTTCAGCGTCTCTAGTTGGATTATGTTGACGGAGCTGCCATTATCAACCAATATCCTGCGTACAAAATGGTTAGCCACATATAAAGTTATTACCAGAGCATCATGGTGAGGATCCTGGACAGTATCCCTGTCATCAGCGTCAAATGTGATCACTTTGTCAGTTGTGAGGGTAGTCATCCTGACAGGTTTATCTCCCCTTTCGGCCTTAGCTTCTTTTGCATGTCTCTTTGCTACCGAATACGAAGTCCCACAAATGTCGGATCCTCCCGAAATGAAGTTGATTATCTTGGCATCCGCGGGAGGTGATGCTGCTCGCTCAGGATCCTTCTCAGTATCCTGACCCTTATTCTTCTTTCTTCCCAGGAGATCCTTCAGATATCCCTTGCTTAGAAGATAGCTTATTTCTTTCCTTAAAGCGATATAATCCTCAGTCATATGTCCGAAATCTTCGTGGAAAGCACACCATTTTGATTTGTCTTTCCAATCGGCTTTTTGTTGATTCTTTCGAGGCCATCTAGCCTTGTCTCCTAGACCCTGCATGGCATACATCAATTCAGGAATGTTAACAGAAAAGCAATATTCAGATAATTCAGGATACTCTTCAGGATCCTCGTCTTCGACAGCATTCACTCTCTTGTTTTCACTTCTACCATATGGCTTAGGCCGATAGGATTTGAATGAGGATTCTGACTTCCTGTTAGTTGACTCATAAGTGTTAGATGAGTTCATCCTTTCTTGCATCTTTCTGTCATCCTCCAACCGAATATATCTTAGGGCCCTGTTCCGAGCTTCATCCAAGTTCCTGCATGGGTTCATTACAAGGTCTTGATAAAATTGAGAATCTTTTTGCAACCCCATCTTGAAAGCTTGCACAGCTGTTGCAACATCAAGATGAGGAATGTCTAGGGATTCCTGGCTGAACTTGTTCACATAATCCCTAAGGGATTCCTGAGGCCCCTGTGTTATCCTGTAGAGATCACTTGTTAATTTTTCAAAACTTCTACTACAAGAAAACTGACTATTAAATAAATTTACTAAGTGAGCAAAAGATGTAATCGAATGTGGAGGAACATTCAAGAGCCATTTCAAGGCTGATCCTATCAAGGTTGAACCAAAACCCTTGCACAAGCATGCTTCCTTGAGATCCGGAGGGATAGGGTTAATTTCCATCCTTTCCCTATACTGAGCAATATGCTCCTCAGGATCCGTAGTTCCGTCGTAAAGCTTCATGTTGGGGGTTTGGAATCTCTTTGGGATCTCAGCATCACAGATAGGATATGCAAAACGAGATATCTAGTGGCTGTCTTGGGACACTTCCGGGATTGGCTGGACCACCCCGGGTACACTAGATATCATGTCCTTCAACTTCTGAAGTTCCCTAGTAAGCGCTGATGTCACACCTGTATCCTGCAAAGATCCACTATTGTTAGTAGCATGAGTATTATTATTATTTGACATGTTACCCGTTGGAGGATTTTGCCCATATCCTGAAGCATATCCTGAGCTCCTTATGGTCGACATCCTGACCGAGGAGGGTATTTCAGGAGTATGATTCTGAGGAAGGCTGGGCACAATATTCCCCCTGTTATCCTCAGTATACACAGCTGAACTGAAGTTCAACGTTCTGGGATGTAATGGAGTGACAATATCCTCAGCAGATCTGCTCGAGCCAGACTTCAGGAGTTGTATTTCCCTTAAAAGCATTTGGTTTGTTTCCTGTTGCTGCCTCATTTGTTCCTGCACACTTCCAAATAAGGTTAAAATTTCATCGTTAGAAGCTAAAACGGGAGCAGATTCCTGAACACTGCGGGTAGGGATAATCTCCTGAGGTCGTGTAGAGGCTGGCATCCTTGGAGGAGGTGGTGGAAGCACCGAACCGGTAGTAGCAGAAGTCATAGCAGACACAGTAGAGGAACTCATGTCTGATCTTGAGGCCATTATGGACAATGTGGCAAAAAGTTTTGAAAATAGAAAACCAATTAGCGATTTGACAAAAAAATTTAGTAAAGAGAGCACCACTTGCCCCACGGTGGGCGCCAAATTGTTTTGGTCAAAAATTACCGAAGTAATTAAGTGATCAAATTAGTAATGTGAGGTAGTGTGCTAGAAAGTGTATAGAAAATATGCTTATTGAGTTATTTAGAAAATCAGTATTCAGGATACGGCTCAGGATATTGAGCTACATCTACGATCAAACAATGAGCAAACGATGAGCAAAAAATAAAGGAAATGACACGAGATGTACGAGGAAAGCCCTTGATCAATCTAGATCGCCGGCATAAAACCTCGGGAGCTGACAATCGCAGCTGCCTTGTTCTTCTTATTGCTTAAACTTCAGGATACAGTGCAGGATATAGACCAGATCGCTATGTGTTACAATGTTTTTCGTGTGAGAGTGAAAGCTTGCTAGAGAGCGAGTGTTAGAGTGTAATGAGTGCGAAAAGTGATGTCCTATTTGATCTGGTATACCCACCTATTTATAGTAATGAATTACAAACAACAATCCCTACAAATATGGGGTACTCCGAATATTCCATTGTGAACGTTATAGACCGAGTAATACGGCTTCAACGTCTTCATTTGAACGACTTGGACCGAGTCTTCCGCGGAATGAGTCTTCGTGAACGTTAATAGCTTCTAACCCACGTACCTGCACATAATCCGTTAGTAATCCTGAGGATACCATTCAGGATGTTACCAATATCCTGAATCAGCATCCCGGATGTAAACAGATACTATTTAACCAAGATATTTGTCAAGATATTTTCCAGGATATGGGCTTAGAATTTCACCCATAACAATTGTCCCCAAAAATGTTACCGTTTGATATCCTGCACTAACGGTTACATTTTTCACGGTGGCCGAGGTAATTAAGAGATAAGACTATTGACGTGACAGCTTTCAACCACCCGGCCTATATTTACTCATCATGCCCTATATCTTCTCATCCTCATCTCCTTTTTTAACCACAATCGACAAGGAAAAAGGTAATATTCTCTCCCTCATCTTCATATTCATCTTTTATCTTTCTCCGGCGAAAATTCAGGCGACCAAATGCCTAGGCAAACAAGGTCCAGTTCAGGCGACTCGGCTCCCACATTCATCCAACAGAATCTTCTCCAAGAACCGGAGAATGAGACAAATCTTCATAGTACAAAGATTCTTCTGCACACGGGGTCGTGCTCAGCGGACACGGGGGCGTGGTCAACTAATAAGACAAGCTGCATTAAATGAAGAAAGAGAAGGATGTGGACACGGGGCCGTGCCTACTGGACACGGGGCCGTGCCCGAGCTTCTGTTCAGCCTATAAATAGGAGTGCTTGGCTCAAGCTCAAACCATCCCTTGGCACACCACCTCTCTCACATTTCACCCACCACCATAACACCATCATCCACCACCATCATCCATTGTCCATCATAGAGTGTGTGAGTCGTCTCGGGATCCAAGATTGATCGTAAGAGTTCTTGACAATCAAGGCCATGTTTGCCTAAGTCTCTTACATCACTTGGTGAAGACAAGTGTCTAGTGTAATACTTTTTATTTCTAATCTTTTCGCACTTTTTACTTGGTTTTGTATTAATGACTTTAATAACTAGTTTCTTACGTTGAAGGTGATTCTTCCTTATCGTTTGTCCGTGGTGTCTTGACATTATTTTACTGTCTATATAAAATAAAAGATTTTCACCATTCATATCTCCACGGTTTATATGGAGGTATGTTGGCTACCTGGTCGGGGGTTAAGGGAACGGTTTGGTAAGAGTCTTGCCATTGTTCAGCGTTTAGAGGTCCTACAATGGACCTGGGATAAATTTAGTAGGACCTCCTTCAATACTTAACGGTATTGGATGGCGGGGGTCCAAACTCTTTGATCCCCTCATAAGTTAACTACTATTAATACTATAACCCGGCTATTTAGGACTGTATCCCTGCTGACTCAGACTACTTAGTCGAGGGTAACGTCACCTCCAAAAGAGGGGCCTACCATAATTTGCATTAATAACTTAATTAATTATCTTTCAATAATCCGACCCTTTAGGATTGTATCCTTGCTGACTCAAACTACTGGGTTGAGGGTAACGTCACCTTCAAAAGAGGGACCTACTACAATAACTAAGATAATCTCTTAAATAAGTGCAAAAGTGCGGAAATAATCAAAGGTTACACTATACACGAGTCGGAACCAAGTGATTCATCTTGTCTATCTGTTTTTCTTTTATTTTAATTTTCAGCATTTTAGTTAGTTTTTATTTTTCTAGTTTAAAACCTTTTTCTAACTTTTTGATTTGATTAGACGTTGAGGATAAACCGGTACTAAAAGCTCTTGTGTCCTTGGACGACCTCGGTATCTTACCAACACTATACTACGCTCACGATGGGTGCACTTGCCCATATGTGTGTTTAGTGTTAGTAAATATCGTGTTTTATAAATTTAAAACTTGGCTAAAAAAGTGTTAAAGGGCTTAAAATATACACCTAATATATATAACACTTCACACGCATCAGTTACTACCAGGATATCGTATCAGGATGTTACCAATATCCTGATTCAGCATCCTGGTCACAATAAAACAAACAAAGTCAGCATATCAGTCGGGATATATGAGCAGAAAATCACCCATAACAATTGTCCCCAAAATATATCTGTTGGTATACTCATTCCAACGGATATATTTTAAAACTTATCCATTAAATCGAGGTTATTAAACTGAAACGACGGTTAAGATAACTTTCAACGCGGTTTTCACTCGATGGATATCTATTACGCCCCTATATCTTCTCTCTTTCTGTTTGAAAACCAAATATCATCAACAGATTCTCCAGGTAATTACTCATTCTTTCTTCATTCCCTACTAATTTCTTCATTCTACTTCCAATGGCTACCAGAACCCGTTCTCATACTGGTGAATCGACGGAGACCTTCGTCCAGCAAAACCTTCTCAAGAACCCTGAGAAGGAGATTTGTGTCTTTGATAACGCAGATATCGCGGCGTTGAGAGCCTCCGGCGCCTTTCCAGATAGTGCAATTATCAGACCATTCGACCGGTCAGTTCGATCGGACGTTTCTTCTGCCGATTGGGTCTGTTTTCCGGCATATCCTTTCTCGCTAGACCTTCGGTATCCTTTTCCTGAGTTCATGATGTAGTTTTTTCGAACCACCGGTCTTAGCTTTGCCCAAACAATGCCCATGGTTTGGAGGGTGCTAATCGTACTTAACCAAATCAAACATCTTCACTTTCCCGACCTCTGCATCGAGGATATTCCAATCGCTTACCGTCTCCGATCACACGGCTCCAGTCGGTTTTTAGTTTTTTCCACTTCCAGTAAACCCCTCATTCTTAAAGCCACAAAAACGAAGACGGGTGGCAACGAAAAGTCTTCTTCGTTAAGCGAGATTCCATCTTCGAGGGTACCAGCCTTCCGGTGGAGTGGTTAACCACCGGTAGGGTTTAGGGTTTCAAGAATATCCCCAAACATCTCTAGGCCTTTATCCCGTGCTAATACTTTTTATTTGACCCTTATGCAGTGAACTTCAAAGAAGTAGCCCCTCCTACTGAAGAATCTGAAAAGAGAATTGAAGCAATTTACTGGTTACCGGAAAGTGATAGAAGCTTTTCCACACACCTCCCAAGTTCCAGTCAATATTCATCATCTGATATGTCTGGTAAGAGTCATCTTGTAAATGATTGATTATCGTAATATAATGAAAGAGCAATAAGGATTTAGAACTTCCCCTTTATGCAGCACCAGCCAAAATCCCAGAAGTTTTCGACCTTGAGGAGTTAGACAGTTACTCCGATCTTGTCCAGGTCAAGAAGGAGCCAAGTCCCAAACCTATTGCCTCATCCAAACCCAGCAGCTCCAAAGCCATCATCATTCCCAATCCTTCACCAGCTACTAAGCCCTGGAGCTCAAGTTCTCGCAAAAGGAAAGAGACTGATTCACTTGAGACTCCCGAGACGTTTCCCTATGAGAATCACGGGTTTATCGAGGCAAGCGGGTTCATGACTTCCTTTCTTAACCAGGTATAGATCCTTATTCCATATCCTGCACATATATGTTAAACCAATATCTTGTTTATTATACAATAATACCTGCGTTTTTCGGTGTAGGGCCTCGAACGTCTGGTTCATCTGTATGAAGAATCCTGTAGGCTCAACAGAATGCTTGAGTCTAAATTGAAGAAAACCAAGGTTACCATTTCCGATCAAGGTATGATTGCTGCTGCTAAATCTTGACCTTACGAGGACAAGTTCAAGGCTATGACCCAGGAGCATCAGGCTGCCCTCAAGAAAGCCACTCACGAAACCCAAGCCCATCTCGACGCCGCCCAGGCTCAACATGAGTAGGATATGGCCACTTACCGGGAAGGCCTTAAAAGCTCCTTTGTCATCTCCCTTCTTCAGGCTAGGCTAAAAATGGCTTATGAAGCCAAGGCCCTGGGCTTCGAATGCCCTTCTTGGAACGTCGACGCTTGGGAGTTGAAGCTAAGGGGTCTTGGCGGTAATCCTGTTGAGTATCCTGTTAAATCTGCAGCTGAGGGGCCTTCAAAAGTGATTGAAAAGCTAATTGGTGCTGGTAATGAAGCTGAGAAGGATGTTCAAGCTAATCCTGAAGCGGATGCTGGTGAAGACATGATGAATGAAAAAGGTGCTGCCCCTTAGAAACAGCGAAGCGGGCAGTGATGGATGTTCATGCCTGAGCCCATTTTTTAAATTTAATGGTTGTGTTTGTTTGAACAATTTTATTTCTTGTCCTTTAAACAATTTTCTTTTCCTGCATTAAAACAAAACGATGGCCAGAGGTGGAGGGATCCTGAGTTTCAGGACGAAGCCCTTGGTCATCGGTTAATATGGTTTTATTTCTATAAAGTTTGTTTTGATAACACTTATTTGACTAGAATACAATTTTAGTTTTTAACCCAAGTATTATTTTCCAAACATATTTCGAAAATACATTCCGAGAAGATATCCTGAGAAGATATCCTAACCAGGACATTTAAGTTTTTGCCAAACATAGTTTCAAAAACTCAAATGATTTAAATAGGGTTCATAAAGGAAAGATCATACCAGAAATAGAGTGTAACCCTATTCTTCAAACTTCAATCCTTTTGCAATTTTTCCAACGATGATGTCCCCAGTCTGGGACACTTAGTGTACTAGGTCCAAGCTTGATCCTTTGAGCTTTACACAATTGCCTCAGTAGGAATGTCCCATGTGCATAATGTCTTGGAACACTTAGAAATTTTCTGAACACCAGTTCCAACTGTTTGAACGGTTCTTGTGTTACAGGGGGTAAACCCTAAAATGTATCAGAGATAAATCCTTTGTATCCTGGGGATAAACCCATAAGTATTCTGGGGATAATCCCAAATTTTCACGCGCTACAGGCGGGAGTGTATAAACTCCAAGACTTAGAAAGGTGATAACCTTTAAACCTTAGAGAGTATGAAAATACCATTCCGTGAGAGAGGGTGATCAATCCTCATATACCTTTAGGATCCAGGATATAGCCAACAATAACGAAATTGTCAACCACTTTTACATGGACTGGTCCCGCTATCTTGAACTATCCCTGGATAACTTGCACTCCAAGCGGGGTGTTTAAACCCAATTCGAGAGAAAGGTGAATACCTTTAAACCTGTGAAGGGATCTGGATCCCTTAAACGTGAGAGAGGGGGCCAATCCTCTAATCTTTCGAAGTATCCTGAGTGCGTATCCTGGAGCTATATCCCGAAGCATATACTGCAATACAATCACAAACTAAGGTGGGTGTTAGCCTGGCTAACACCCCTCCGATGCTTAAGTCAGTATTGGGTTCAAAAGAATAAACAATATCAAACATATTAAAAGAGATAGAATTCATACCATCCTGAGTTAGAAATTAAATTCTAAACTCACTTGAAATAGAGCTTTAGGTGTATAGCATTCCAGGATCTTGGTAGCATATCCCCCTCCATATTCTTAAGTCGGTATGCTCCTTTTCCTGATTCTGATTCAATCTCATACGGTCCTTCCCACTTTGGCGCCAACTTTCCATCAGCAGGATTAGTAGTATTCTGAAAAGCCTTTCTTAATACCCAATCTCCAACCTGAAACCTTCTAGTCCTTATATTCTTGTTGTATGCTCTGGATATCCTCTGTTGATATGCTGCCATTCTTAGCTTTGCCGCATCTCTTGTCTCGTCAATAGTATCCAATTCCTGGCAAAGGGACTCAGGATTCTGCTCAGGATCCTGGAGGTTGGATCTTGCCATAGGTATCACCATTTCTGTTGGGATCACCGCTTCTGCTCCAAATACTAAGGAAAATGGGGTTTGGACAGTTGCACTTTTCACCGTCGTTCTATCAGCCCATAAAACAAAGGGTAATTCTTCTGCCCAACTTCCCTTCTTAGCTCAAAGTCTTTTCTTCAAATTGTTGACAATTATCTTATTTGAGGATTCTGCTTGTCCATTTGCTTGAGGATGTACCGGTGTAGATGTGATCATTTTAATTCCCCAACTCTTGCAAAAGTCAGTAGTCCTCTTACTTATAAACTGAGAACCATTGTTACAAATTATCTCAGCCGGTACTCCAAACCTAGTCAGGATATTCCTTTTTATGAAAGATACTACTTCTTGGTCTCTAACTTGAATAAATGCTTCAGATTCGACCCACTTAGAAAAATAATCAGTCATTGCCAGCATGAAGACTTTTCCTCCTGTAGCCTTTGGCAATTTTCCTACTATATCCATTCCCAACTTCATGAATGGCCAAGGGGAAACGATAGGATAAAGTGGCTCAGCAGGTTGATGTAATATATTACTTTGTCTTTGACATGCATCACATCTTCGAGCATATTCTGCAGCATCTCTTCTCATCGTCAGCCAATAGTATCCTGTTCTTAATACCTTTGAGAATAACGACCTGCCCCCAGTATGGTTACCACAATCCCCTTCGTGTATATCCTGAAGCACTTCTTTGGTTTCGGGATACTTCAAGCACCTTAGATATGGTCCTGCAAGAGATTTCTTATACAAAACATTATTTATAATAGTGAATCATGATACCTTCATTCTAAAGGCCTTAGGATTTTCATCCTTTGGGATGTGTCCTTCCTTGAGATATCTCATGATTGGAGCCGTCCAGGACTTAGGATCCTCCTCGGGATACTCATCATCAGGATCCTGAATACTCACTACTTCCTTAACCTGAGATTTAAGAGGATCCGTCGTAGGATACAGGATATGTAATATTGGTATTTGGGTTCCCTCCGGTATCCTGACTGATGATCCTAGATTTGCCAAGGCATCAGCTTCAACATTATCCTCTCTTGGTACCTGTTCAAGTGTAAAAATATCGAAATATCCTGCTAGTTTTTTGAGAATTTCGAGATACTCGGTCAACTTTTCACCTTTAACTGCATAGGTCCCATTAAAAAGATTAGTAATTAACAAGGAATCAACAAATACTTGTAAACCCTTGATATTCATGCTCTTAGCCAATTCTAATCCCACAATTAAAGCTTCATATTCTGCCTCATTATTAGTGGCAGGAAACTCATACCTAATAGCCTGGGTTAATATGTCCCCATGTGGCGATTTTAGTAGTATACCCAAACCTACACCTCTTACATTAGATGCACCATCGGTATATAGTGTCCAAGATTCTATATTTTCTCCTAGTTGTTGCACTTCTAGGACTACTTCATTTTGAATATCACTACTGAAATCAGCCACAAAGTCAGCTAGGGCCTGAGACTTTATGGCATTTCTAGGTTCATATATTAAATCATAGGCACTTAATTTTACTGACCACTTAGCCATCCTGCCTGACATCTCGGGTTTCCTAAGCACATTTTTAACAGGATAGTTGGTTTTAACATGAATCCTATGTGTTTCAAAATAATGTCTGAGTTTTGTTGACGCCATAACTAGGGCTAATATCAATTTTTCTAAATGAGAATATCTAGTTTCAGCATCTAATAAACTTTTACTAACATAATAGACAGGATACTACTGACCTTCATGATCCTTTATAAGGACAGCACTTACTGCATTCCCTGATACCGCAAGATACAGAGATAATGGTTCACCATCCTCAGGCTTCATCAATAGAGGTGCGGTTGAAAGATACTGCTTCAAATCCTACAAGGATGCTTTATGCTTCTCTCCCCATTCGAATTTTTTATTCTTCTTCAGGATATCATAAAATTCCTTGCATTTTTTCGAGGATCTTGAGATAAATATGTTTAATGTTGCTACTCGCCCTGTCAATCTTTGAACATCTTTCATATTTGAAGGTGACTTGATATCCAAGATAGCTTTAATCTGCTCAGGGCTTGCTTCTATCCCCCTTTTTGTCACCATGTATCCTAGAAACTTTCTTGCTCCCACTCCAAAATGGCATTTGGCAGGATTTAGTTTCATGTTATATTGGTCTAGGATATCGAATGCTCCCTTAATATCATGGAGGTGATCCTCAGCCTTTTTAGATTTAACTACCATGTCATCGATGTACACCTCCATGGTGTCCCCCAGCTTGTCTTTAAACATCATGTTCACCAATCTTTGGTATGTTGCACCTGCATTTTTTAAACCAAAAGGCATAGCAGTATAACAATAAATACCTGTCGTTGTCATGAAAGCAGTATCCTCCTGATCCGAGGGTTCCATTTGGATCTGTTGGAATCCTGAGGAGGCATCCATGAAGGTTAACATCTCGTGGCCAGCAGTAGCATCCACCATTGAATCAATATGAGAGAGAGGAAACGGGTCTTTGGGACAAGCTTTGTTCAAGTCCGTGTAGTCTACACAGACTCTCCATTTCCCATTTTTCTTTTGCACCACAACTACATTTGCCAGCCATTTAGGATATTTCACTTCCCTAATCATCTTGCTCTTTAATAATCTTTCAACTTCCTCCTGAATGATTGTAAACCTTTACCCCAAAATTTATTGCAAACCTTTACCTAATGAATCTGGCAGGATTTGATGTTGTATTAGGAATGGATTGGTTAATAGCCAATAAAGCCAGTATTTTATGTGATCAAAAGTCAGTCCAAGTAAATTCACCAAGGGGTGAAAAGATCACAATTAAATGAGATAAGCCCTCTAGATCCACAAAATTCATCTCTGTGATGAAAACAACAAGTTATTCTAGAAAAGGATCATTAATATATTTGATTTCTATAATCATTAATACTAAAGGAAAAGAACTAAAGGATATTCCAGTAGTATCCCAATTTTCAGATGTATTTCCAGAAGAATTACTAGGGCAACCGCCAGACAGAGAAGTTGAATTCAGAATCCACCTGCTACCAAGAACAGCACCAATTGCCAAAGCACCTTATCGTTTGGCACCCGCAGAAATGCAGGAACTGAAGAAACAGTTAGACGAATTGTTGGAAAAAGGATTCATACAGTCAAGTTCATCACCATGGGGAGCACCGATTTTATTTGTTAAAAAGAAGGACGGATCAATGCGTATGAGCATTGACTACCGCGAATTGAACAAAGTCATGATCAAAAATCGGTACCCATTACCAAGAATCGATGATCTGTTCGACCAGTTGCAAGGAGCTCGATTCTTTTCTAAGATCGACTTACGATTAGGATATCATCAATTAAAGGTACAGGAAGAGGACATTCCTAAGACCGCTTTTAGAACCAGGTATGGTCATTATGAATTTACTGTCATGCCATTTGGTTTAACCAATGCCCCAGCTGCATTTATGGACATAATGAACCGAATATGTAAGCCATATTTAGATAAATTCATAATTGTCTTTATAGATGAAATTCTTATTTATTCTAAGAGTAAAGAGGAACATGCAAAGCATTTGCACGCACTTCTATGTTTATTGAAAAAAGAAAAGCTTTATGCTAAGTTTTCGAAGTGTGAGTTTTGGTTAGAACAGGTACTGTTTCTTGGGCATTTAGTCAATCATGAAGGAATTCATGTGGATCCCACCAAGATCGAGGCGATTACCAAATGAAAAACCCCTGAGTCACCAACCGAGGTTAGAAGTTTCTTAGGATTGGCCGGTTATTATAGAAGGTTTATTCGAGATTTTTCTAGAATAGCCATTCCCTTAACTAAGCTAACATGTAAATCTGTTAAGTTTGAATGGGGACCAAAACAAGAAGAATCTTTTAGAATTCTTAAGCAAAGACTAACCAACGCACCCATACTAGCGTTACCAGAAGGAACTAAAGACTTTGTAGTCTATTGTGACGCTTCTAAACTAGGTTATGGATGTGTATTGATGCAACGTCAAAAGGTTATAGCATATGCCTCTAGACAACTTAAGAATCATGAAGAAAATTATTCAACCCATGATTTAGAATTAGGAGCTATAATTTTTGCCCTGAAAATTTGGAGACATTACCTTTACGGTAGTAAGTTTACCATTTTCACTGATCATAAGAGTTTAAGGTATGTTTTCGGGCAAATGAATTGAATATGAGACTAAGACGCTGGATGGAGATATTGAGCGATTATGATTGCAATATCCAGTATCATGCAGGAAAGGCAAATGTAGTAGCTGATGCTTTAAGTCAAAAGTATCACGAAAAACCAAAAAGAGTGTGTTCTCTTAAGTTAAATCTGCAAGTAGATTTAAATGAACAGATTAGAAAAGCACAAGAATCAGTGATCAAGGATGATAATGAGAAATTGAAAGGAATGATTAAGGAACTAGAACAAGGAAAAGATGGAATTTGGAGATTCCATAAGAAAAGAATGTGGATACCCAAATTAGGAAACCTACGCCACCGTATATTAGAAGAAGCCCATAAATCTAAGTATACGATGCATCATGGAGATGATAAAATGTATCAAGACTTAAGAAATAATTTCTGGTGGATAGGAATGAAAAAGGATATAGCAGCATATGTTGCCAAGTGTTTAACCTGTTCACAACTTAAAGCTGAACATCAGAAACCCTCAGGTTTGTTACAACAATTAGAAATGCCAGTTTGGAAATGGGAATTGATAACAATGGACTTTGTTACCAAACTACCCAAAACAAGGAAAGGTAATGATACAACCTGGGTGATTATAGACAGGCTAACTAAGTCAGCTCATTTTCTACCCATGAAGGAAACTTCAAATATGGAATAATTAGCTAAATTATATGTAAATGAAATAGTTTCATTACATGGAATTCCTTTATCAATTGTTTCTGACAGAGATAGCCGTTTTACCTCTCATTTTTGGACAAGTTTCCAAAAAGCAATGGGAACCAAGTTAAATCTAAGTACAGCTTACCATCCTCAAATGGACGGACAAAGCAAAAGGACCATTCAGACAATTGAAGATATGCTTAGAGCTTGTGTAATTGAGTTCGGAGGTAATTGGGACGATCACTTACCATTAATAGAATTTTCTTATAATAACAGTTATCACACAAGTATCAATGCTGCACCATTCGAAGCACTTTATGGACGAAAGTGCCGAACTCCAGTCAGTTGGGCAGAAATTGGAGAAAAGAAACTATCTGGACCTGAAATAGTACAAGAAACAACAGACAAGATCACTCAAGTCAATGAACGATTAAAAGCAGCACGTGATCGACAAAAGAGTTATGCAGATAACAGATGAAAGCCATTGGAATTTCAGGTAGGAGACAAAGTGTTATTAAAAGTTTCTCCTTGGAAAGGAGTAGTAAGATTCATCAAAAGAGGAAAACGAAGCCCCAGGTATGTTAGACCTTTTAAGATTATTAAAAGAATAGGACCTGTAGCCCATCAGCTACAACTGCCAAAGGAAATGGCAGGAATACATGATGTATTTCATGTATCTAATCTCAAGAAATGCTTAGCTGATGAATCACTAGTAGTACCTCTTAAGGATATAGAGGTAAATGAGCAGTTAAAATTTATGGAAAGACCTCTACAGATTGAAGACAGAAAGATAAAAAATCTCAAGCACAAGAGACTAGTTCTGGTCAAAGTGAAATGGGACTACAAAAGAGGACCAGAATACACATGGGAACTTGAATCAGAAATGCAAAGGAAATATCCACACTTATTCCAGTAGACCTCGAGGACGAGTTCTAAAACAAGGTGGGAAGGATATAACAACCCTACAAAAATATTTCAGACACCCCTAATATGTTTAGAGTGCCCCTATATGTCTTCAATTACACCCCATATACGAAAACCGAGCCCAAAATACCTTATACAATTAAAAATAAAATAAAAATCAAGTTTATGGGTCGCTCGCGGGCCGCGAAGACGCCGCGACAGCTAGGAGATCAGACGACACCCTGAGGTGCCACGTGTCGCCACTTGTCGAGCCTATATTCGTGACCGAGCAACCCTATGACCCTACACCCCTACGTCGCGGGCCGCGAGGAACTTGAAATCAGCTCCTATAAATTGGGAGCTTCGGCAGTCATTTTCCGTCGCTCAATTTCGAAATCTCTCTCTCAATTCTGAATAGCAGGCATTATAATAGGGTATTATACCCCCTAAATAACGAAGTTCTGCCTTGTTGTAAGTATTATAACCCCCGGTTACATATTAGATACGCTGCCCGATTGATCCAGGGTTCCGTAACGGCTGTCGTGGTTCTGCCCGACGTAGTCATTGGAATGCCGTCTCGGGGAGGGTATTACTAATGTAAATATTGGGTTATTATACTAACGCGTGTGCATTTGTGTAATTATTAGATAATCACTAGGAAATCCTTAAGGAAAACCCTAAGACAGCAATGTGAGTAATCTCTTTTTCGTAAACTGTTTTTACAAAACCTTAATTATTTTAAATTATAATTAGCAGTGATTGAGTCTTTATAACTCTTCAATTACTGCCGGTATGTTGGGGTTTTGTATACAAAATGTGTAACACGTTACCATTGGACAACGAGTTAGCCAATGTGTAATATGACCCACCAGCCAGGATTGACAGTACTGAATGAGTAATTGTGTAGATATAAACACTGTAATCGCTCTCAATACTGTTAAAAGATACAACTCTTCTTGATTAAACTGGGATTCACTCACCAGTATTTCCCACTGACAAAATGTTTTTAAACGCGTTTCAGGTAACAAAATGTGAAAGCCAAATAGAAGGCAGCTGGACAGCACTGAAGGCTTGGAAAAGTGGCTATAAAAGTTACCTAAATAAAGAGATGTTTTTATTAAATAAAATAGGGTTCATCACTATAAAATGTGTGTACTGAAAAATTGGGAATTTCCCACATGTTTAATATTATAAAAGTGTGGTATTTTACTCTGATAAAATATTTCCTAACTACGGTCCTGATGTAATTTCCGCTGCCAAAATAATAAACACCGATACTGGTTTCGCGGCCGCCCGTTCCCGGGACACATAGGGGGCGGGGGTTGCGACAACCAGATATCAATCCGTGGACGCGGTGTCTCGATACTAAACTTTTGTTAGTTTAAAGCCTTTTCAATTAGCGGGTTTGGTTTCTCTAATTTATCATGCAAATAATAAACTACTAAATATTCTAAAAATAATAATGTCTAACAAAGGTTGCCTAAACTACGTATCCACTAATAAACATATGACAACTAAAAGGATGAATTAGTGATAACACAAACTCTAATTTACCTGAGTTCCAAACAAGGTCTCCTAGTTTTATAATCCTTAGGAAAATTAAAATGAAATAACACTCTAATCACCTAAGAATTATTCTTTTTAAGTTCATTTGTTAAGTTAATGTTAATATTTAATCATGAGTTACTTGTTTGTCAAAACTTCTAACTCTACAAATTAGGGAAAACCACTATGAACAACATACTAATCACCCTAATTTGCTTTTAAGTAAATAATATCTTCATCATGTTCTTGATATGTGATGTGTGTTAGGTAGTATAGTTTTTAACGTATATTTTAAGCCCTTTTTAACACTTTAGTCGTGTTTTAAATTTATAAAACACGATATTTACTAACACTAAACACACATATGGGCAAGTGCTCCCATCGTGAGCGTAGTATAGTGTTGGTAAGATACCGAGGTCGTCCAAGGATACAAGTGCTTTTAGTACTGGTTTATCCTCAACGTCTAATCAAATCAAAAATTTAGAAAAAGGTTTTTAATCAAGAAAATAAAACTAAAAATGCTGAAAATAAAAATAAAAACAGATAGACAAGATGAATCACTTGGATCCGACTCGCCTTTAGTGTAACCTTTGATTATTTCCGCACTTTTGCACTTTTTAAGAGATTATCTTAGTTATAGTAGTAGGCCCCTCTTTTGAAGGTGACGTTACCCTCAACCCAGTAGTTTGAGTCAGCAAGGATACAATCCTAAAGGGTTGGATTATTGGAAGATAATTAATTAAGTTATTAATGCATAATGTGGTAGGCCCCTCTTTTGAAAGTGACGTTACCCTCGGCTAAGTAGTTTGAGTCAGCAGGGATACAATCCTAAGTAGTCGGGTTAAAGTATTAATAGTAGTTTACATATGAGAGGGTCAAGGAGTTCGGACCCCCGCCATCCAAAACCAGTAGGTATTGAAGGAAGTCCTACTAAACTTGACCCAGGTCCTTGCAGCATCTATACACTGAACAAGGCAAGACGCTTACCAAACCATTACCTTAACCCCCAACCAGGTAACCAACATATCTCCATATAGACCGTGGAGATATGAATGGTGAAAATATTTTATTTTATATAGACAGTAAAATAACGCCAAGACACCACGGACAAATGATAAGGAAGTTTCACCTTCAACATAAGAAACTAGTTATTAAAGTCATTAATACATAACCAAATAAAAAGTGCGAGAAGATTAAAAATAAAAAGTGTTACACTAAATGCTTGTCTTCACCAAGTGATGTAAGAGACTTAGGGAAACATGGCCTTTGATTGTCAAGAACTCTTACGATCAATCTTGGATCCCGAGACTACTACACACACTCTATGATGGATGATGGATGATGGTGGTGGATGTGGGTGTTGTGATGGTGGTGGAGTGTGGGTGAAGTGTGAGAGAGGTGGTTTGCCAAGGGTTGATTTACAAGTGAGCCAAGCACCCCTATTTATAGCCTGCACAGAAGCCCGGACACGGCCCCGTGCCCGTTGGGCACGGCCCCGTGTCCACCCATCTTCTCTTTCTTCATTAATTGCAGTTTGTCTGCATTAGTTAACCACGCCCCTTTGTCCGCTGGGAACGACCCCGTGTGTAGAAGCATATCTGTACTATCAAGATTTGCCTAGATTCTGCGAATCTTAGCATTGACCACGGTCCCGTGTCCGCTGGCCACGCCCCCGTGTTGGGAAATAGAAGCTTCTACAGCTTTGTCTTTTCTGCAGACACTTGGGCATGCCCCCATGTTCATTGAGCACGGGGCGTGTCCAGCCTTCTGATGTCTTGTTTTTGCTTGGGGAGATGCTGTCGAGGGGTCAGGCATGCCACGTTTATTCCTTTTCTTGTATTATTGTTAGATTTGGCTGCCTTTTTGCTTCTTTTGTTCATTTAAGCACATTTAACCCTGAAAATACAAAAGGAAGACAAAAGCACACTTTTTCCAACATTAGTACTAAAAAGGGTTAGTTTTATCCTCATTTGATGTAATTTATATGTTGCATTTTACACACATCAAATACCCCCACACTTGAATCTTTGCTAGTCCTCAAGCAAAACTCTTTATTTTGTGGCTTACATACCCAAATGGAATGGGTAGAAGAGAAGGTTTTGGGCTTGTCTTGAGTGTCGGGATTCCAAGATCTTTATTAGGTTTCATTTTTATGTTATTTACAGTCCTATTCGTTATGATTTATTTAGAATATTGCATAAGAGAAATTACTTATTTGGGCATAACATGCCTCTTTAAAATCCCATTTATATACAAGTTCACATACCTCACGGGGGATCACTCAACACTCGGCCGAAGATGTATTTTTGTGAAACACTCGAGAGCGGCATGGAACTTACTTCTACCATATGCTTGCCAAGCAATCAATCAGCCTCCTTTTTAACTATAAACCTTTGTAAATATCAAGAGGACTTTGGGGAAGGGTTAGGCTTGGGTTAAGGTAGGTGGTTTTTGGGTTAGTGGTTAGTAGAAAAGGGCGAAAGGCGTAAAAAGCGTCGGTTTTCGTAAGACTTTTTATTTTTGACTTTTTTATTCTAATGAAGCAATTTCTTCAAACAAAGTTCTTTTTGATGAACTTGTTTGTGTATTTCTTGAATTCATCAATTTTTTTTTTTTTTTTTTTGATAAGGAATGTCACATGAAAAACCGAGCTTTTTTACTAAAATAAAGGGTTAAAAAAGGGTTTTGGTGGGTAAAGGGGTGTTTGTTTTGGATTTAGAAATGAAAAGGTTTAGGCTCAAAGGGTTAACTAGGGGGATTTTTGGGTAGGTGGTTAAAAAAAATAATGGTGTTGAAATAAAAAGGGTTAGTCCTAATGCCTCAATCATTTACTTACTTGGGTTTAAGTTGGTAAGGACCGGGAAAGTATTGTCATGGCAAGTTCTAGAGTCGTAAGAAACCAAGCGGCTATTCACACAAGAAACGAAAAATGAGCATTTAGTTTAAAGATGTGTATTTGTATGCTCAATAAAGGCTCATAACTCACTTTTTGTGGGAATGGGTTTTTATGTAATCAAGTATATATAATCAAATTTTAACTAGATTTGTCATGTCGTTTCATAATTTTCTTATGTTGGTTCTTTTTATCATGACGCTATCGATTGTAAATTTGTAAAAATATAACCTTTTTAGAACTTGTTATTCCCAAATTAAACCAAGACAAGTAAAAAAAATGAAAAGTTTTTGAAAAAAATTGGGGTGTTTAGCGGTTCCAATAGAGTTTTGTGTAAGGCTTGTAATTAGGATTTGGAAAATTCAAGGTTTTAGCATCCCCCCACACTTAAATTACACACTGTCCTCAATGTGTCCCAAAAATAAGTTTTTACGTTGATTGAATGTGTAAAAGGTGTGTTAAAAACAAAATTTAATGTTACTGGGCATCTGGACACGGGCCCGTGGTGTCCGGGCACGGCCCCGTGTTCAGGTTGCCAGTAACAGAAATCATCAGAAAGTAACAAAAGCCTGGGCACGGGGGAGTGTTCAGCGAACACGCCCCGTGTCCAGTTACCTGAACTGGGTGTTTTTCTGCAGATCTTTCAGCACGGGGCCGTGTTGGCTGGGCACGGCCCGTGCCGAACTTGCTGTAATGAAGAAAAATTGCCGGGATGCTCTGTTTTTGTGCATGGGGTGCTGGTTCAAGTTTCCCTTAGTATCCTTCACCATCCCAAGTGTTTTTTATTCCTGAAAATTAAAACTAAACTGAACTAGAAAGCATAATAAAAGAAAACTAATCGAAACTAAACTAAACTAAGGATAGTTCCGCGGAATGCCTCCGTGGTGCGCCACATTTATAAGGGTCCTTGGCTAGATCCAAAGCCAGTCATATGTTACCCAAGTGGGATGTTTTGCATCCCAGGTTGCACCGTCGGAGAGCATCATCCAAACTTGAGTCTATGACTTTCATGTAATTGACCAGGTCATCGTCTTCTACTCTCTTACCAACTCCGAACTTCATTTCCTTGTCCCTAACCCTCAATGTTAGTGTCCCGCCATTCATGTCTACCACTGCGTGAGCCGTAGCTAGGAATGGCCTTCCTAAGATGAGCGGTACTTCGGTATCTTCCTCCATATCTAGTATGACAAAGTCGGTTGGGAAGAAAAATTCTCCGACTTTGACTAGTAGATTTTCAGCGACACCTTGCGGGTATTTAACTGACCTATCGGCGAGTTGTATGCTCATTTTCGTAGGGCTTGTTTTCCCTATGCCGAGTCGGTCGAACATCGATGTGGGCATGAGGTTAATACTAGCCCCAAGGTCGGCTAGTGCGTTGCGAATGGGGATTGCCCAATTGAACAAGGGATCGTGAAGCTTCCGGGATCGATCTTCTTTTGCGGGAGTTTGTTGAGTAGCAAGGCGGAGCATTCTTCGCTTAAATTGACTAATTGCAATGATTCAATTTTCCTTTTATGAGTGAGGAAGTCCCTCATAAATTTTGAATACTTAGGCATTTGGGTTAGGACTTCAACAAATGGAATATTAACATGCAATTGTTTTAGTAAATTTACGAACTTTGCGAATTGCTCATCGGTCTTTTGGCGAATTAACCGAGTGGGGTATGGTACCGGAGGATTCTTGGTGGGCTCTTGATTTGGTGGAGGAGCCGTCTCTTGTTGGGGTGTCGGTGGAGTTCTGGTTTGGCTAGATCGGCTCTTTTCAGTTGGAGATAACGGAGCCTCCTCGGGACCCACGGTACGGTTTCTCAATGTGATGAGATGCACTTGCGCCTTTGGGTTGGTTTCGTTATTGCTTGGTAACGCGCCTTGTGGTCTCTCGGAGAAATTTTGAGCTAGTTGATTTATTTGTTTTTCAATGTTTTGGATACTAGCTTGTTGATTTCTAAAGTTCGATTCCAGTTGTTGAAATCGATCCGAGTTTTTCTTTTCGGTGTCGGAGATGAGGCGAGATACGGTATCTTCAAGCCTCTCTCGTCCCCCTTGTTGTTGTTGAGAGAAATTTTGTGACTTGTTTCTTGGTTGTTGAAAGTTTGTTCGTTGGTTTAGATTTTGTTGGTTACTACTATTGTCGGGTTCTCTCCAACCAAGGTTAGGGTGGTTACGCCATCCTTGGTTATAGGTACCCGTTGGAGGACCCGACGGCCTAGGTCTATTATTAATGTAGTTTACCGATTCTGTTTGATTATCCATTTCTTTCATACAACTCCAATTTTCATGTGGCCCACCACACCCCTCGCAAGCCATAACCGAGACCCTTTTTGCCATTTCTAACTTTTTGATTTTTGAAGAAAGGGCTTCGATTTGGGCTTGCAAGGAGGTGCTCTCATCAACCTTATGGGCGCCCGGGGCAATAGATTTTGTGCCTCGGGGAGTGTGCCACTGAAAATTGGTTTGAGCAATTTACTCAATTTGATTATAAATTTCATTTGGGCGACGATTACCTAAAAGTCCCCCGGAGCTAGAGTCAAATGTTTGTCTTGTGTGTGGCAACAACCCATTGTAGAAAGTGGATACTTGTTGCCATACCGCAAGACCATGATGAGGACACTTTCGTAGTAGCTCCTTGAACCTTTCCCAAGTTTCATATAGGGATTCCCCGTCCTCTTGTGAATAAGTATTAATTTCAGTCATTAATTTAGCCGTTTTAGCAGGAGGGAAATACTTATATAAAAACTTTTGGGCTAGTTCATCCCAGGTGTTTACCGAGCCAACTGGGAGGGTATTAAGCCAAGCCTTAGCTCGGTCTTTTAGTGAAAATGGAAACATTCAAAGGCGGATGGCATCATTTGATGCTCCATTGATCCGAAACGTATCACATATTTCTAGGAAGTTAGTGATATGCAAATGGGGATCTTCGTTCGCAAGCCCATGGAAGGTTGCGGAGTTTTGGAGCATTTGTATCAAATGCGGCCGAAGTTCAAAGTTGTTGGCCTCGACATTCGGTGCATTGATAGCGGCGCCAAGATTACCTACGGTGGGTCGTAGGTAATCCATGAGGGTACGTTGATCCGCCATTGGAAGTGGGTCCCCCAAAACTTTCTCTTGGTTTTTAGCTTTAAGTCTTTTTCTTATAAAGCGTTCGGGTTCGTCTAGAGGTTCTTTTATGTCTCTACTAGAACTGGAGCTCATACACTGCGTAGAAAATTCAGATGTGGTGCCTGGGTTCCAAGTCCTGCAATAAAAACAGAAAAGAACGTTGGTCAGAAGTTTCACCACGGCCCTGTGCTCAGGTGAACACGGCCCGTGGTCGGAGACACAGTAGTTGTTTTCCGGATCCCTGTTACTGGGGAGCTTGACACGGCCCCGTGCTGCACCGACACGGCCCCATGCTCAACTCTCTGTAACTCGGAAAATAAAAACTGCCAGTAACAATGCTGGGCACGGCCAGTGTCCGACCAGGCACGGCCCGTGCTAAGCTCTGCAGAAGCTGAAAAATCTAAAAAATCCTTAAAAAATAGAAAAATAAGAAAAACGATTAGGCCGTTGATTCCTAACGTTCTTAAAATCCTTGTGTCCCCGGCAACGGCGCCAAAAACTTGATGTGTGTTAGGTCGTATAGTTTTTAATGTATATTTTAAGCCCTTTTTTAACACTTTAGTCAAGTTTTAAATTTATAAAACACGATATTTACTAACACTAAACACACATATGGGCAAGTGCACCCATCGTGAGCGTAGTATAGTGTTGGTAAGATACCGAGGTCGTCCAAGGACACAAGAGCTTTTAGTACCGGTTTATCCTCAACGTCTAATCAAATCAAAAATTTAGAAAAAGATTTTTAATCAAGAAAATAAAACTAAAAATGCTGAAAATTGTAGGACCGGTTTTCGACTTCGTAACGATTGTGTATCGACACGTTCGATGTGTGGAATCCGTGAACGTGCGTGACCGAACACAAGAACGTACAATTTAAAGTGATTCTTATTGATCAATCTGACGATTACAAGTACCGAGAATCACCTTTTGCCACTTTCTCTCTCTAGTTTCTCTCTCTAGCTACAAAGCTCTCCAAGTCTCTAATGTGGCAAAAGTCTTAATCTCTAACCCTAAGAGATCTATTTATAGGCCAAGGTATAAGGAGGTTCTCCTTATTTACAAATATGCCACCTTGCCTTTTCTATCAAGATATTAAAATAAAAGCACTAAACTTCTTCCGTTTCTGCTACGAACGGACTTGACGAAGGCTATAGACATAAATGCACCAACAGACTCCCCCTTGGATATTGCCGCAGTCAAACTCGTAGCGACTTATCTTTCAATTCTCTTGATTATCAACAACAGTAGCTTTTATCTTGAAATGCAGTTTTAATACCAGAAACTGAACTTTTAACAATTAAACTCCCCCTTTCATGCAAATTTCCTCTTGAGCGTTGTTCCAGAATCTGTATCTGACTCTTACGTCTTTAGACTCCCCCTTTCAACAAACTGGGATCTCCATCTAGAACAGAATTCTGGCTCAAACTTTGTTCTTGCAAAGTTATGGGAATCTTGCTATGCTGCTATCACAGGATCTGACATATCTCCTGGCTTTTCGTAGCAACAGGATCAGAAACCTGTCTTTAACACGCACAACTCTCTACCCTTTGTAAGATAAACAATTTTGACATTGATAAGCTTCTTGAATTTGTAATTTTTCAAAATTTTGATTCAAATTAATGAACCAATTAACATTTCAAAAATTATTCCATATTTCAAACAAATTCTTCCAATCCTCTCGTTCATCATGTTCAGCACTTGGAATTTTGAAAATCAGCTCTCCAACATCAGTTGCCAAATTTTTTTTTGAATTTTTCAAAATTTTATGTTAAAACACTCCGAAAAGCTTTTTGGATTTTTGATTTTAGAGAAATGCAGTAAAGAAATATATACAGACAATATTTTTGTGAGTTTGTGTAAGAGGATCATATCAGTTCATGAGACAAATCACTAGCACCGTTAAGCTTTAAACATTTTAAGTTCTAAACGATTCACATAGAATGACGATATAGTTGTCCTCTTAAACTCAATCTAAAAACTTTCAAAATGCTTACCGATACGTTAAGGTATATTAATTTTGCACTAAATTCTTATGGACCCCACGATCTCAGCATATCCCCTCATCATGCACTAACTCAAGTAATGCCTTTAAACTTTCATCAACTGTGATATGTGCGAAAACAAAGCAGAATGTTTAAACATTAACAATCAGGTCGATACTTCCGTATACGCAGAGAAAGTCCAATGTTTAAACAAAATAAGAAAATAAAAATAAGTTGTTGTTTAGGCTTTAACCACCAGGTCGATACTCCCGTATACGCAAAGGTGATCCAAAGCTTAAACGAAACACCAAAGAAAATAAAGCAGAACGTTTAGGAAATAACATCCAGGTCGATACTCACGTATACGCAGAGGATGTCCAATGCTTAAACAAAATAAAGAAATAAAACAAGTTTAAATCTTTGCAAAATAAAATGCACAATCACAGTGACTTTTTCAGCAAGTTGTGAAAGTTCACAAACTGAACCGGTTTTTATGCTCTTTTAGCATTCAGCGATTACTGAGTAGGCACACAATCACGAAGGACAAAACTAAGTACTATGCTTTCCACCATGTTTCCCACTAGAACTAGGCTTTTTCATTTAAGTTTGTATCGTTATAGCAAATCTACTAGTCTAGCTGAGCCTATCGCCACATCCTTAGTGAACCCGTTTATCACATTTGACATTTCATTTCTTTAGCATGTTGTGATAGTCCACTGATTTACTATCATTTCCTCTTATTCACAACAAAACTGATTTTTGATTTTTCAATGTTTTTGGCATTTTCAAATTTTTTATAAAATTTTTCTCCCCCCTAAAACCAAAATATGTCTCAATTTTGATTTTCTGTGAAAATTTGAAAACAAACTGTACAAGGTAAAGTGACAACATGATGAGAATTACTTCAATTCTCCATCCACTTGGCTTAAACAATCAGAACTCCCCCTGACAACAAACTATTTTCCCATTATGATTTCAAAACACTTAAGTTTGTTTTAATCAAAATGGTTTTTCCAGAAAATAAGTTTTGTTTGTCTTTTCACAAACTCGGGGTTCATTTCATCACATTGTTTTCTTCAACCATTTGAAATATTTAACATTTTAGACCCTTATCAACAACCAACATCACATGTAGAAAATCAAGTACAACTTAATGTCCCTGATTTACCACTTGTAAATCGAAATATCACCTAAGTGAATTTCTCAAGAAAAATGCCGATACCTGCTCCACACTTACCAACCTGGGAACTCCGGCAAGTCAGGTTTTTCTATTTGAAAAGTTTCACCCAAGCCTGAATATCCTTGGGTGATTTAGAATTCTTGTTCAACAATAGTGGAAAATTTTCATCATCCATTGTTAGACTAGAATTCTCTATTTTTACCTCAACACATGGCTCTTCTGGCTTTGATGAACCAGAATCATTGCCTGAACATGGCTTGTCTGACTTTATTGAGTCAGATTCATCACCGACAATTTTCTTCTTCTTTTCTTTTTTCCCCAGATTTGTATCTGATGAATTCGTTTTGTTTGACTGATCTGTCTTAGGAGAGTAAAACGATTTATCAGAACTGTTATTTGCTTTGACGACTGTATCCGAGGACAAAAGTTTCTCCAAGTATTCTCTTGCCTTTTTTCTCTTCTTCCTCAGTCTGTCTTTCTGCCCCTGTGAAAGCTTTACTTTCAGTTCGTGAACTTTCTGTTCTTGAACTTTAGGTTCTTGAACTTTCTGTTCTTTGGGCTTGACATTGACTGGTTTCTTTGCCAATTTCTGAGAATCAGCCCTCGATCTTCCCTTTGATCTCATTGGGCAATCTCTGGCAATGTGACCTTTGATATTGCATTCAAAGCATCTTCTCGTCTCATAACTCCAGCTCTGGCAGTTAACAGCGATGTGTCCTATCACTCCACAAGTGTAGCACACCCTGTTATCATACCATTCACCACCATCATACCAAACGCTCAGATCATAGCATTGATTTGCCTTGTGGTAATCATGTCCTTTCCTGTATCCTTGATTTGGCATTGGAACACTGTGGTCAAACCTGCACCACTTATTACCAACTTTTTGTGAGTTTTTATTTTTAAAATTTTGTGGTTTTTCATAATAATTGGATGACTTAACTGATGAGCTTTTATTTTCATTTTGAAAATTTTTCGAATTTTTTACTTTTTGTTTTTGTTCTTCATTCTTCTTAACAGGTTTTTGCTTTGAGCATTCACCTATTTCAGTAGAATGTAAAACGGTATTTTTAAATTTTTCTTTTAATTCTAAAAATATTTTTCTTTTCTCATTTTTCTCATTTTCATCATCAGTTTTATCATCACAATCTTCAATTTTGACTTTGTCAAAATTTGTGACATTGTCACTTATTGGAACAGAATTGATCGGTTTTGGACATACAAGATCTGGTATAGATGACGGAGTCTCAAATCCGTTCAATTTATTTTCTAACTCTTCAATTCTATTTCTAGCACATTCAGCTTCCTTTTCAAGCTGAATGATTTTCTCAAGATGAGAATTTATTTCTTTTTGCTTTTCAATATTATTGTTACCAAAAATCAATTTTTCATTTTCTAAAATTTTTATCTGATTTTCAAAATCTTTTTCAATTTTTAATTTTTCATTTTCAAAACCTGTTATTTTATTTTGAAAATCTTTTTCATTTTCTTTTAAATTTTTTACTTCCAATGTCAAACTCCCCACATCTTTCAAGAGTTTGACATTGTCTGCTTCGAATTTTTCGCATTTTGAGCACACAAGTTCACAATTTGAAGTTTCGTTTTTCTTCGATTCTTCTTTCTCTTTTTCTTTTTCTTTCTCTTCTCCGCTTCCCCACCATTTCCTTTGCCAATACTCATCTTCTTCCGCCATTTCTTTAATTATGGTCTCAAGATCAAGAGTGTTATGGTCAATGGCAATGTTTCCCATGGGGTCGAGATAACATTCTCTGTCTGGATCCCATCTCCTCGCTCTTTTTGCTTCAGAATAGATACCAGATATTCTGATCATTTTGTTCTGAGCTATCATCTTTCTGTAACCATACTTCTGTTCTTCAGTTCTGTTGTCTTTCCAAGGAATAGGTTCAGCAGATCTTGCCATGATTTTATATTCTTGAATTACCTCGAAATCACCTACAAACAGACAAACAAACGATCAGTTTTAAAATATCAAACAACTTGATCGAACGGGTATCCGAAAAAGTCAACAGTGAAAATAATCAGTGTTGTCCGATCGGTTGGAGTTGCTGTTCGATCGGACGGGAAAGTTGTTCGATCGGACAGTGTGCTGTTCGATCGGTCGGGAAGGCTGTTCGATCGGCTTGCAATATTCTTGAAACGGTTAGTAATCCGATCGGCTTGCTATGCTTTGAATAAAATGAGTTGTCCGATCGGCTAGCTTGTTCAATCGATGGCACAACACGACAAAATGCTTGACCGATCGGTTGGCACTAATCTTGAATAGGGTGGCACGTTGACTTCTTTGACCACAATAATGAATCACATGCTAACTGACAACATCACATGCACTATATTAATTTGAAGATAGTCGACAATTATCAATATCTCATGCAAACTTATCACATCAATTAAGAATATGGCTGACAACTATCAAAAGCTCACATGCATAACTGATAAAGTTGACTGACAAAGTTGATTAATGTTGACTAAGTGACATGCACAAGTGATGAACTATGAAACGAGTTGCTGATCGATCGATCAGCACTACACGACAAATATGCTGTCCGATATGACAAGGTGCCGGTCGATCGGTTGGCAAGTCAACAAAGTCAACTGACTTAAATGAATTTTAAAATGCAATACAATGGAACGAACAACTGTCCGTTCGGTCAACTGTTCGATCGATCAGCACTACACGACAAATATGTTGTTCGATCGGCTGACTTATGCTATGAATAAAGTGGGTTGTTCGATCGAACAGTGTGTTGACTTTTTGACCACAATCAATGAAATACAATCTCACATGCAACCTGACATAATGGCCGACAGATTAAATGGATACTAAAATCTCGAGTAAATTGCCATTTTAGTCCCTGAGTTTTGTCCAAATTTTCCATTTTGATCCAAATAGTTTTATTTCCCCCCTGGGTCCCTGACTTTTACATTTGTTGCCATTTTGATCACTTTGCCTAACTCCATCCAAAAACCCAGTTACTCTTTTCAATTTAAACCTTTTCAGTTGCCATTTTGATTCAATTCCAAAAAATCAAAAAAATTCCAAAAAATCAAAAAAATTCCAAAAAATTCAAAAAATTCTAAAAAATTCAAAAAATTCTAAAAAATTCAAAAAAATCTAAAAAATTCAAAAAAATCTAAAAAATTCAAAAAAATCTAAAAAATTCTAAAAAATCATAAAAATTCTAAAATATCATAAAAAATCTAAAAAATTCTAAAAAATATAAAAATCAAAAAAATTCTAAAAAACCATAAAAATTCTAAAAAATCCAAATAATTCTAAACGGTTCGCGTCGAAACGGTTCGGTTCGATACGGTACGGGTCGAAACGGTTCGGTTCGAAACGGTTCGCGTCGAAACGGTAACGGTACGGTTCGAAACGGTACGGTTCGAAACGGTTCGGCTCGAAACGGTTCGGGTTCGAAACGGTACGGTTCGAAACGGTTCGGGTTCGAAACGGTTCGCGTCGAAACGGTTCGGTTCGATACGGTACGGGTCGAAACGGTTCGGTTCGAAACGGTTCGCGTCGAAACGGTACGGTTCGAAACGGTTCGGGTTCGAAACGGTTCGCGTCGAAACGGTTCGGTTCGAAACGGTTCGCGTCGAAACGGTACGGTTCGAAACGGTACGGGTCGAAACGGTACGGGTCGAAACGCTTCGCGTCGAAACGGTTCGGCTCGAAACGGTTCGGGTTCGAAACGGTACGGGTCGAAACGGTTCGTGTCAAAACGGTTCGGGTTCGAAACGGTTCGCGTCGAAACGGTTCGCGTCGATACGGTACGGGTCGAAACGGTTCGGTTCGAAACGGTTCGCGTCGAAACGGTTCGGTTCGAAACGGTACGGGTCGAAACGGTACGGGTCGAAACGCTTCGCGTCGAAACGGTTCGGCTCGAAACGGTTCGGGTTCGAAACGGTACGGGTCGAAACGGTTCGTGTCGAAACGGTTCGGTTCGGCTCGAAACGGTTCGCGTCGAAACGGTTCGGTTCGATACGGTACGGGTCGAAACGGTACGGTTCGAAACGGTTCGCGTCGAAACGGTACGGTTCGATACGGTACGGGTTCGAAACGGTTCGCGTCGAAACGGTTCGGTTCGATACAGTACGCGTCGAAACGGTACGGGTCGAAACAGTACGGGTCGAAACGGTTCGTGCCGAAACATTTAATGATTTTTGGATTTTTTAGAATTTTTTTGATTTTTTAGAATTTTTATGATTTTTAGAATTTTTTATATTTTTTTGAATTTTTTAGAATTTTTATGATTTTTTAGAATTTTTTAGATTTTTTTGAATTTTTTAGAATTTTTTTTGATTTTTTGGAATTTTTTGGAATTTTTTGGAATTTTTTTGATTTTTTGGAATTGGATCAAAATGGCAACTGAAAACATTTTTTAAGGAAATCCCCAAAATACCCCTGTTACAAACTGGGTTTTTGGATGGAGTTAGGCAAAGTGATCAAAATGGCAACAAAATGTAAAAGTCAGGGACCCAAGGGGGAAAATAAAACTATTTGGATCAAAATAGCAAATTTGGACAAAACTCAGGGACTAAAATGGCAATTTACTCTAAAATCTCAAAGGGCCGTTCAATTTTTTAATCACGTGATAACAGAGTTATTAATGTGCTGACAACAAATTTAATAGCTTCACAGTGTCACATGCTTCACCCAATGCAATAAATGATTCACATGAATCCCTGACAAAAGCATAATATGTTGACTTTATGAACTGAGTGTATTTGAATCTGATTGCTTGACCGTTCGGCTGGGACGCTGACCGTTCGGCTAGGATGCTAGCCGATCGGCTGGCAAGTCAACAAAGTCAACAACTTTAATGAATATAACGTGATGTAATGGAACGGTTAGAGATGCTAGCCGATCGGTTGGGCTAGCCGATCGGTTGGCATCCATATGAATCAGCAAACATATCTCAACTTTTTCGAACACAAAATTTCAGATTTCTCTCAAACCGTTAGGAATTAGGAACTGAAAATTTGTAGGCTTTTAGATCAAAGGTTTTCGCATAACATATTCAAAAATCAGCAATTTTGAACCGTTAAAACCCGTTTAATTTGATGATTTTCGGATAAGAACGTGAAGAACAAGAAAAATATGAAGAATTTGACAAATCTGGATGATTTTGGCTCTGAATTTGATCAATTCTTGTACGAATCTGTGCGTTTGATCTTCGCAACCGAGAACCTGCTCTGAAACCAATTGTAGGACCGGTTTTCGACTTCGTAACGATTGCGTATCGACACGTTCGACGTGCGGAATCCGTGAACGTGCGTGACCGAACACAAGAACGTACAATTTAAAGTGATTCTTATTGATCAATCTGACGATTACAAGTACTGAGAATCACCTTTTGCCACTTTCTCTCTCTAGTTTCTCTCTCTAGCTACAAAGCTCTCCAAGTCTCTAATGTGGCAAAAGTCTTAATCTCTAACCCTAAGAGATCTATTTATAGGCCAAGGTATAAGGAGGTTCTCCTTATTTACAAATATGCCACCTTGCCTTTTCTATCAAGATATTACAATAAATGCACTAAACTTCTTCTGTTTCTGCTACGAACGGACTTGACGAAGGCGATAGACATAAATGCACCAACAAAAATAAAAATAAAAACAGATAGACAAGATGAATCACTTGGATCCGACTCGCCTTTAGTGTAAACTTTGATTATTTCCGCACTTTTGCTCTTTTTAAGAGATTATCTTAGTTATAGTAGTAGGCCCCTCTTTTGAAGGTGACGTTACCCTCAACCCAGTAGTTTGAGTCAGCAAGGATACAATCCTAAAGGGTTGGATTATTGGAAGATAATTAATTAAGTTATTAATGCATAATGTGGTAGGCCCCTCTTTTGAAGGTGACGTTACCCTCAGCTAAGTAGTTTGAGTCAGCAGGGATACAATCCTAAGTAGCTGGGTTAAAGTATTAATAGTAGTTTACATATGAGGGGGTCAAGGAGTTCGGACCCCCGCCATCCAATACTAGTGGGTATTGAAGGAGGTCCTACTAAACTTGACCCAGGTCCTTGCAGGATCTATACACTGAACAAGGCAAAACGCTTACCAAACCATTCCCTTAACCCCCGACCAGGTAGCCAACATATCTCCATATAGACCGTGGAGATATGAATGGTGAAAATCTTTTATTTTATATAGACATTATAATAACGCCAAGACACCACGGACAAATGATAAGGAAGTTTCACCTTCAACATAAGAAACTAGTTATTAAAGTCATTAATACATAACCAAATAAAAAGTGTGAAAAGATTAAAAATAAAAAGTGTTACACTAAATGTTTGTCTTCACCAAGTGATGTAAGAGACTTAGGCAAACATGGCCTTTGATTGTCAAGAACTCTTACGATCAATTTTGGATCCCGAGACTACTACACACACTCTATGATGGATGATGGATGATGGTGGTGGATGTGGGTGTTGTGATGGTGGTGGAGTGTGGGTGAAGTGTGAGAGAGGTGGTTTGCCAATGGAAGATTTGCAAGTGAGCCAAGCACCCCTATTTATAGCATGCACAGAAGCCCAGACACGGCCCCGTGCCCGTTGGGCACGGCCACGTGTCTACCCATCTTCTCTTTCTTCATTAATTGCAGTTTGTCTGCATTAGTTGACCACACCCCCGTGTGTGCTGGGCACGACCCCGTGTGTAGAAGCGTATCTGTACTATCAAGATTTGCCTAGATTCTGCGAATCTTAGCGTTGGCCACGGCCCCGTGTCCGCTGGCCACGCCCCCCGTGTTGGGAAATAGAAGCTTCTACAGCTTTGTCTTTTCTACAGACACTTGGGCACGCCCCCGTGTTCATTGAGCACGGGGTGTGTTCAGCCTTCTGATGTCTTATTTTTGCTTGGGGAGATGCTGTCGAGGGGTCGAGCATGCCACGTTTATTCCTTTTCTTGTATTATTGTTAGATTTGGCTGCCTTTTTGCTTCTTTTGTTCATTTAAGCACATTTAACCCTGAAAATACAAAAGGAAGACAAAATCACACTTTTTCCAACATTAGTACTAAAAAGGGGTTAGTTTTATGCCTCATTTGATGTAATTTATATGTTGCATTTTACACACATCAATATGAACCACAAGTATGGTCATGCTAGATAATAATCTTGGCCTAAATCATCATGCTAACACAATCACATACCATAGAATTCATATAAACATTTTAATGATCTTTCCAAATCTAAATGAAAGAATTCATACACATGTTCAAATCATCATCCAATTCATGTTGGCAATTACCATTCCTAGTTTCATGCTATGAATCAAACTAACAAGTTAACAAGATTCAATAACCATAATTTACACATGGGCTTTCCAACACATCATGCATATACTTATGATTAAACACTCATGAACAACAACTTCAAACATGCACATGAACTCCAAGATCAAGACTAAATATCATTATGAAAATTAACAAGAACAATCATCACATGTCCATCCATGTTATCATATATTCATAAGCTTCAACCAAGTTTAAGCAACACAAATGTTTAGCCCATAAGGCTCATGACAATATAAATAATTCTTGCAAATACTTCAAAGTTCAACATGGAATTATAAAATACCACCAAAAAGCAACGATTATAGGTTGAATAATTGAATCTTGAATGGTGTTGGACTCCTCTTTGGCTCCTCCAAACTCCCCAAATGTGGAAATTTTGAGAGAGAAATCACCTCCAAGACCCAACACACCTAAAACTGAGCTGAAACTCGTATTTATAATATTAGTCGATCGGCACGACCATGCCAAGCTTTGGCATGGTCGTGCTTGGTGTGTGTCAGTTTCACTTTTCGTCTGTCATTCTTGTTTGCTACCATTTTTGGCAAAATCCCGCTCAAAAGTTCCCGAGGCGAGCATGGTCGTGCCAGGTCAGTTTTCACCAGTAATCTTCGATGGAAATCTCGTGAACTGGTTGTGCCTGGGTTGATTTGGCGGGGCACGACCTTGCTAAGGGATGGCATGACCCTGCCAATCAGAAATCTTGTTCATTTTGGATGGTGTTGGCGTTTGGCATGATGGTGCTGGTACTCAGATGACCAGGCACGACCGTGCCAGGGGATGGCATGACAGTGCCAATCAGAATTCTTGTTCATTTTGGATGGTGTTGGCGTTTGGCATGATGGTGCTGGTACTCGGATGACCAGGCACGACCATGACAGGGGATGGCATGAACGTGCCATATCTGGCAGTTTGCTGGAATCATCACTTTTTGCTCCATTTTGCTCCAAAATCTTTTGTTTTACCACCGGGCCGAAGCCCGGACCGGTATTTTCAACTCAAATAAGTACCAAAATCAATGAAAATACAAAGAGTTTTCGTATGAACGGGGATATATTTGACGTTAAAAGATGTATAAATTCTTATACATCAGTACACAAGGTTGATTGCACGATCAGAAGACAAAGGATTGTGCCTTAGAATAAATTAATCAAGACTTTTGTTTCGTATTTTCCTTGTATATTGTATTGAATTTTATTTGACTTTATATGGTTATGTGTGACATTTAATATGGTCGAATTAATTACTTAAACTTTAAATACTGTCTAAAGCTATGGGCAATCCATCATGCCCCGTACCATATCCGCTGCGGGTCAGGGTGCGACACACACATGTGCAATAAATAATTCCAACACCAGTTAAAAAAAAGAGTAAACATAATACACGGGATCCAAAGGATCCAAAAAACATGCAATTTAATTGAGGTAATTAGTAAAGTTATTTCAAAATTTTTGGCAAACCACCTAAAGAAAGTGATTGGCTCGGTTATTTCAGACTCTCAAACGGCGTTCATTAAAGAGAGATATATTCTTGATGGGCCTCTAATGCTTAATGAGTTGGTGACTTGGCTTAAGAAGACTAGAAAGAAAAGTTTTTTATTCAAGATCGATTTCGAGAAAGCTTACGACAATGTTAACTGGGAATTCCTTATTGAGACGATGAAGCAAATGGATTTCCCGTCGTTATGGTGTACTTGGATAAAAGGTATCTTAACCTCAGCGAGATCCTCGGTGCTTGTGAATGGATCACCTACATACGAATTCTAATGTCATAAAGGTATCTGCCAAGGTGACCCGCTTTCACCCTTCCTATTTATTATTGTAATGGAAGCGTTTTTGAGTATTATTTCCAAAGCGAGTTCGTTGGAGGTGTTCGAGAGCATACAGACTCCTAACGGAGGTCCTTTGGTGTCTCATTTTCTTTATGCGGACGATGCCCTTCTGGTCGGGAAGTGGTCTAGTGACAATATGAATGTGGTAGCTAGATTGCTTCGAATTTTTTTATGCTTGTTCGGGTATGAAAATCAACATACACAAGTCGAATCTCTTTGGTATTGGGGTGGAGGCTAGTGAGGTGGAAACCATGGCAAAAATTGTGGGATGCAAGATGGGAGACTTACCCTTTACTTATCTTGGTATCACGGTGGGAGCAAACATGAACAGGATCGCTAACTGGGATCCTATTGTGAGACTTTTTGAAAATCGGCTCGCTTCTTGGAAGGCCCGAACGTTATCTTTCGGTGGCCGGGTTACTCTAGTCAAGGCGGTTTCGGAAAACCTTCTGATATACTTCTTTTCGCTCTTCAAAGCTCCGGTTAAGATTATTTAGACACTTGAATCAATGATGCGGATTTTCCTTTGGGGGGGGGGGATCTCGTGATATCAAAAAGATGCATTGGGTGGCGTGGGATAGGGTGGCGCTCCCTAAATGGATGGACTGGTTGGGCATTTGGAAGTTGGGATAAGTTAATTAGGCGTTCTTGACGAAATTGATATGGACGTTTCGGGTGGAGGAAAACAACTTATGGAGGAAAATTGTCATGGTATGTCATGATAGGAGAAATAGATGGTCAGTTCTGCCATCTAATCCGACGTTAACTGGAGTATGGAACAATATCATTAAATTGGAGGCTAAAATGGTCCTTAAAGGCAGAAAATTTAATAGCTACGTGAAGGGGAATGTGCGAAATGGAGAAAGTGTTAGGTTCTGGATCGACCACTAGCATGGGGATGAGCCGTTAATGTTTCGGTGGCCTAATTTGTTCTCGTTGGAATCTAATAAAGTTTGCAAGGTAGCGGATAGAGTTAATAGGCATGGAAGTGTGGTCGAGTGGGATTGGAATTTGTCGAGACCTCCGGAGTCTACGCTCGAGATTGGGGAGTGGATAGATTGCATCACGTCGATGTGTAATGTGTCGCTCTCGAATCAGCTCGACTGTTGGTCGTGGTCCGTGAATGATAAGGGTTACTTCTCAACGGCTTCTGTCAAAAATCTGTTGGTTGAAAGTGTGAGCAGACCTAACGTGTTTGTTTTAGATAAGTGCAGCTGGGTTCTTGCTAAATGCTTCTTCTTGGCTTGGAGGGCTGAGTTAAATAAGATTCCGACGAGACGCTTTGAGTAGAAGAAATACGGTAGTGGAAGACGACTCTTGTCCTCTTTGCGGAGATGCTAAGGAGAGTGTGGATCATTTGTTTACAGCATGTGGGGTTTCCTTGAGAGTTTGGGAAGAATTATGCAAGTGGGTCAAAATGCCGCCTTGGTTTGCTTTCACCATCAGGGATGTTTTGCATTTTCACAAGATGGGAGGCCTCAACAGTAAGCAACAAGAGGTGGTATATGGGGGGGGGGGGGGGGGGGGGGGCTGATTATCATTGCAGTTTAGGCTATTTGGAAGGCGAGAAATGCAAAGATTTTTGCAAATGGTAGAGGGAAAAGCGGAGACATTGTGGGCGACATTAGATATTTGGGATTTTTATGGTTCAAATGTAGGTCGAAACACAAAAATATTGTTTGGGAAGAGTGGTGTAAATACCCGATGTATATGTTGTAGTCCAGTTTGCATTGGCCCTTCCTTTTGTTTGGGCGACAACCCCCACTTATTCATTCACTTAGATTAGCGGTCTGATTAGTTTATACATGTCACCCTTATCCTATTTACTACCAGCATAAATCACTACACAAATCACAACCACATATATGTACAAAACACAAACCAAAGTCAAGTCAAATAATCACACATTCTCAATCAACCGGTCATACCACGGCCCATGAACACGCTCGGTTACACTTGCCATCACTCCCAACACCTTTCCGGCTTCCACCACCCTATCCATAAGAACAGCCGCCCCCACCTGGCGGAGAGCCATCTCCGCCAGTAGTCTTCCACGGTTCCCACTGCCACCGAGCACAACCCCTCTAGTAGCCAAATACACTGCTCTAGACACCTTCACAAAAACCGAGTCCTCAGCTTGTACGCTTTTCCTCAGCATTCTTGCCATGACAAGTCTTCTCGACTCGGCTTTGGTTGTCTCATTGGTTTTATCAAAACCGTCTGCGGTTTTGCTAAGAACTTCAACAATCTCCTCAAGACCTGCGTTCTCTACCGTGTCTAGTATCCGTAAAAGCTCCGTGCAGCATTTTTGTATTGTGGTCTCCATCTCCTCAGGGCTTGATAACATTTTCTCCATCACGAGTGTTTGACGAAGGACTAGAATGCTGCACGTGATATCAAACATTAGTGGGTGAACAAAAATACAACCCAAAAATTGATCAATTTTTATAAGTAAATGGGTCGAAATTGTCACCAAATAGCGGGTGGAATAGAGATGGCAATGGACCAGCGTGGGCTGGGTTTTGGTATTCCTGGCCCATACCAGATTATAAAACCATGTCCCATACCCATCATTTTACTGATTACACATCGGCTATGTGTATTGTTTTGAATCTTTTGTGGTTAAAAATTACCTGTTGGGTTGTCCGTTACCCGACACACAAACGTACTCGCCTCAAAAAACCGACTTGAAATATCAAATACAACTACATCTAACAATTCTATAATTTTGATGAATTCAAGTTTCTAATAACTTTAGCATACCATTTGTTACTTTTTTAATAAAGGTGTGCACGGTTCGGTTTTTGGTTTTTGAAAAGCGTTCGGTTTTAGCAACGGTTCGGTTTTTGGTCTTTCGGTTCTTGGAACAAAATTACGTAAAAAATATTTTTTAGGTTATTCAGTTCAGTTTTTTCAATTCTCATAAATTGCGAAACCGAAACCAAACCATAAAATTTGGTTTTTGAAAAGCGTTTGGTTTCAGTTTTTTTGGTTTCGGTTTTAGCAACAGTTCGGTTTGGTCTTTCGGTTCTTGGAACAAAATTACGTAAAGAAATGATCTTTTGGGTTTTTCGGTTCAGTTTTTTCGGTTTTCGTAAAATGCAAAACCGAAACCGAACCATAAATTCCGTTTCGGTTTTTTGTGCGCTTTGGTTTTCCGGTTCGGTAAAATCGGTTTTTTCGGTTTTCTAGTCACCACTACTTTTTAAGATTATCTATATGTTTGGTTTCGGGCTTTGGGTTTGCCCGTTGGGTTCGAGTTGTTTTGCGATCCCTAGGGCAGAAGGCACAGAACTTAGCCTACCTGGTAGCAGTAACAATGATCTCCTGGAGTTGAGCCTGAACCAGCCGCAGCCTGAGAAAGTTAAGCTTCAATGTTTCAGGCAACTCTTCCTGGGTCACACCATAAACATCATTCACCAGTTTCAGCAAACCGAGTCTCACTAGCAAATCACGCCTTTCTCCCTTGCACTCAGGGTACCTATTATCTGGAAAAAAAACAGAACGGATCAAATTACAAGTTATGATTTTTGAAAGATGAAAAAATATGCAAGTTTTGTAAATTGCCTGCTGCATCGTCAGTTATGGAAACAGGGCTTGAAGTTTGTAATCCATTAGAGAAGCTTCCACCAGTTCTAAGAGCGGTGGAAGGAAGCACTAGCTTCTCTGATGGTGAACCATCTTGCAAGCCTGAAAGAACCCGTTTGTGGTCACTCCAGTCTTGATCGTATGTAGGCCCTAAAGATGAAAGCCACCTCATGGTCAATGGAAGGCGGGTGGAAGCTTCAGATGGTGTACCAAACCGCTTCATGAACGCTTTTCCTAGATACTCCAAACCGGCAGGCCCCTTCAGTAACGGTTCCATAATCTTTATACGAGCATTGCTAATTTCTTGCTTGAGTGCCTATAAAAATAGAAGCTTGCACATAATTATTATTTCAACGTCTATGCAAATAAAAGAACAAGCAGAAAAATAGATACCTGTATTTGTTCAAGGACAAAACGTAATCCCTTAACCAATGCTATAGCATGTGAATGGTTGGAATCATCTGCCTGACATATATCAGCTAGTTCTCTTAAAACTTTCTGATGGGCATCCTTGAGATTGATTTCTTTAGCTGAAGCTGAAAGCTTCTGCAAACTCACCAACGCAAACTCCATAATTTTCCCGAGATACTCCATGTCTAAACTGTCAGACTTCAACAACTACAAAGATGAAAGAAAATGTTCAGCAACCAAATAAAACTTTAACGAATGAAAGAACTAAAGCAGTAAAGAAATCTTAGCGGGTGGCATGTTTACCTGAGAAAGAATAACCACATCGATAACTTCAATAATCTCTTGTTTCCAACTCTGAGGAGCCATCTCACATAGTTCATCCCTCACTTCCTTCATGAGTTCAACGACACGATCATAGTTATCTTCTTGTATAGAATCAGTTATGCCATCCCAGAAAGCTTTTTCTATTGTCTTCCGTACCTGTGATCATTGTCAAATGTTGCTCATGAGTAATTGAAGAACAAATAAAGACGACTGAATATAGAATTAAAAAACTAACCTTGCCCACTGTTTGATCTTCATTAGTACCATTCAAATTACTAGCGGATGAGTACTGCTGTCCATGAACAAATTCATTCACGATTAACTCATTCTCCATGCTGACAATCTCACCAGAATGATTTAACTGACTTTCTGGAGATCTACTGCTAGCAGCAGAAGAGCCGACAAGTTTGGAATCGTCATCTTTGAATAGGGCACGAACCACACGGCTAGCCTCTTCACTTTTGTTCTTTTTGTCTGAGTCAGCAGTTGGTGTTACCAGCAAGGACGAAGATGGCGGTATACGCACAACTGGTGATCCCACAGAGTTACCATTCTCAACTGCTTTAAAGTATGTTGTCCGTGTATCAGAAAGAGCATTACTCATACGCTCTATTCCTGCATCTCCACTAAGGTGCCTTACCCTTTCCCTCAACAGTTGTTGATCCACCGTAACCTGCATTATTTTATACATTTTAGAGGCCAATTTCATCCTACCAATAAATGGATTGACTCAGGTAATGTTTTATCTCTAACGGGTCAAATATAAAAACTTGGATTGAAAGGAAACAGATCGAAAGTAACCCAAAGTGTATTTTTGATGCATAAAACCACCTAAAATAACTTATTTAGAACAAATATTAGGGTAAAATGCCATTTTTGTCCCTGATGTTTGGCCAGTTTTGCGACTTTCGTCTAAAGGTTTGTTTTTTCGCATCTGGATCTAAAAAGTATTTGGTCTTTTTACATAAAGTGAAAAGGACCGAATTGCCCTTTAACTCTTTAAGTCAGCAAAAAAGACGGAAATACCCCTGGCTTAAAGGAGAAAAATGGATGGAGTGAACAAGCCGGATGAAAATGGCAAGATTTCAAACTTTTTGGATCCAGATGCGGAAAAACAAACCTTTGGACGAAAGTCGCCAAACTGACCAAACCTCAGGGACGAAAATGGCATTTTACTGAATATAAAATTATTATTATTAAAGTAACACTAGTTATGTTCTGTTTTAACCCAAACCTGGCCTGTTTCAACCTATACAAAAAACGCCTTTTTCACCTGTTACTTGACCCACCAATTTGTCCATTGCTAATAAGAACACAAGAAATCAAGGCTAGTAGTAAAACCTGTTTCTGAATAGCTTTCATATCATGTGTAAGATCAGCATTATCTCCTTCATGTGTCAGTTTGCATTTTTGCATCATCGAGATTTCCATCTGGCAAGCAGCCCTCACCAGATCCTCCTCTAAAGACTCAGCATCCTTAACCTTCCATACCACAAAGCTATTCAGGTAGGCGCACCATGCCGAATCAAAAGCTGACAGCTGTAACCGAAAGGTACGTTTAGGCAACACTGGTTCGGAATCTTCACAACGTCCATGTAGTATTATATTAATCAACAACTCGAGTTCATGAACGAACTTCTTAGCTGACTCGGCTAAAGCGGTCTCACGCTCCCCTTGACCACTAAACACCGCATCGGGATGAGCCACAATCATGTACGCACATAGCACTATTCTCACTTGGTACCTTGACAGCTTGACAATAGATGTCTTGGAGACCGCTCTGGTGGGACCAGGTTTCTTTACGCGTCTATTGTGGGCAGGGGTTCTGGGTGTAGTTCTCCGGCTAGGTGAAGAAACTCTTTTAAGGAGGTGATCAATGTTACTCTGACCGTTGTAATTGATGCTAGATGCCGTGCTCATTACAGCTTTGTAACGGATCTCGAGGCGGTCAAATAAAGCTTTTGTAGTCTGAAGCTTAGAGGGTGTTTCAATCAGGACTGCAAACTGCTCAAATGGCATTGACTTTACATGTTCCTCTTTGATGTTTAGAGCAAAATAATTTTTCGCCAATTCAAAGGTGGTTTTTCGCTTGAGAAATTTTCTCCAGCACCTAACACAATTATTTAAATTAGTTTCACACAAGAGTTCGACATTTTTTAAGTAATAGCTGTCACCCTATATTCATCATGCTTTTCATTGTATCACACAAAGGTCAAACTATAATTTTACGGTTTTTACCATATGTACCTTGCTAATTTTCTAGAAAGATAGTCCACTTGCTTCTGCGTCTTCTTGGTCCAATTAGCACCTACAGAATTAAGTAGTTTTGCCCTATGCATCAGGTATTCTGCTCTCTGTCTCTTTGCCTGTATACAAGCACACTGTCCAACATAAGATCATCCGCCAACGCTAAAAACATGTTTCAATGCGTACTGGACAGCAATAAAAGAAAAAAACATGCATACCCTTTGTAGTTTATCTTCCAAACTCTCTCTTAATCTCCTTCTTTCAATCTCTCGCTTCTGAGAGACGAATTTGGCTACCTTTCTTACTTGTAAAAGCCTGGCATGTGCCCTTTCCATGTCAGCTTCCAGTAATTCCAATCTTTTCTTCTCAGCTGCAGCCCGTTTTTGAGAAATAGCAGCGCCAACACACTCTTTATACTTACTCTCACGAGCAATTCTTCTTGTAAGCGATTGAGATGTTCTTTCCCTTAATGTGGCCCTTCGTTGCCTGTAGGCTCTCAAGATTCTCATTCTGTTTGTCTCTGCCTGCCTCGCGTGCAATTCCACTTTTGTCCCTAGCTCCGCACATTCCTTCTTAACACGCACTTCTACCCCTGTTCTGGCTGCTTGCCTCAGTTGATCCAGCTTAGCTAGACGTAGCTGAGCTTTTGCCAAAATGCTTGATCTGATAGTATGTACAACAAACACATGAGATTCTTTTACATAGCTCTGACCAATGTATTAATTGCAAAAGGTAAAACACACATGACAGCCAGCATTTCTGGAATATGCTTATCAATGGACAAAAACTGAATGTAATGAAAAATAAATAAATAAATAAATAAATAAATAAAAAACTGGAGATGACAGCCGAAATTAAAAAGGATATCAAATTAGATAAGATTAGAGTCATTAGAAAATCTATGTACTTCTTTAATCCCCTAGAGAAGAGTGAAGGTGGAAAAAAACATCATATAGAAAGAACAGAGCATCAATATTCACTCCATTGGAGAAAATTTAAACAAAAAGACTGTTTTTTAAATGATCAACATAACCTTTAGTACCATCAACTCTCCCATTTCAAACCAAAAACCATGAGAAACAATACAATGATGTCAAAGACTCAAGGTAGCAAGAATTCGCTGATGATGACCAGTATGACCAATAAGAAACAAGGAGGGATGCAAAAGGCCGTTGAAAGAGAGGGGGAGAGAATGTTAACTACAGAACCGATTAGTTAAAATGTGAATGCAAGACAAAAGCTACCAAATAGTAGACCCATAAAAGATAATGGCCTAAACTTCACGTGGAACGCATTCAACTTTTGTTAGCACCTAAATAACCGATATATGTCACAATTTAAAAACTTTAGCTTGGTTGGTTTGGTACAATAAAAGCCAGATTAAAAAAATTGTAAAAAAATTACCTTTTCTGTTCAGCAGCTAGAAGCTTTGCATGTAGCCGTTGGCCAAGGTCTTCATTGTATGCAGATTGTAGAAGACTCCTGGGCCTCATTCGCGCCTTGCTTGACAAATGCTCATAAAACTTCTGCAAAAATCAAAAAAGGGAAAACAAATAAAAACAAAGATCAGCAAATCAAAGTTTAGGTAATCACATCACCTAAAAACTTAGATGCCAAGAACAGAGAAGACCATAACTAATACAAGTTTTCAGCAGTTAATTAGTTAAAATACACTAAACTAAGTTCCCATTTATCTCCTCTGGTTTTCAATTGCTTAAATGTCAGTCAAACCTACAAATTTAACCTCATTTGATTCACTACGAAAAAGATTCTGAAGCAACCACCTTACCTAACTCGAGGACAGCCTTCAACAACAAAGAGAAGCTTACGTAACAAGACGATTAAAAAGCACAAACAAAGTTGAAAAGATCTTCACATCACAAAGATCAAATATATTTTACTTCATAATGAATTCGCCTTAAAAATAATAATAATCTCGAATTCCTATTTCCTTCTCTCCAAATCAGTAATTACTAATCAGTAAACTTAAGCACATGTTTAGTACACAAAGTTTAGTACACAAAATTAAGATGCAAAATTCACAGAATCTGATATTATTTCCTTAAACTTATATGATCATACCTAACAATTTCAGCGAATAATTCTAAAAAAAAAAAAAAGAACTGTCCGTTACGCAGATTATTAATCAAGTAATTAGGGCAACTAACCTGTCGACGAAGATCTGCATCTCGAAGCTTCGATTCAATTTCTTCAACACTAGACGGAGACGCCTTTGTTTCCGTGAGTCTCCGGCGAAGCCTCGGCGGCATAACTGGTGGCGAAGACAAACCTTCACCGTCAACGGCCGGAAACTCCATCGCAACACCGACGTTCTCCGGTGAATTATCCACTCCAACCTCCATCAATGAATCTAATCAACGGTTGTTAAAGATCTAATTGGATTTAAACCCTAACACAATCAATCGACCGATCGATCACACTTTACTGGTTGAAGAACTCAAATTGGTTAACGATTTTGTATGTGGAATTGTGTATGGAACCGTATGTATATAATATTGTATATAGATATAGATTTGTAGAGAGAGAAAAAGTGTATATAGAGAGAGAAAGGGGGTGGTGAAGATGATTCTGGAATTTGAGGGTGAATAGAGGTTAAATCGAGAAAGTTGGTGAAACTTACGTTTTGCACCTTTTTGAATACTTATGATCAGGTTTAGTCCCTTGAGTATCATTTGGACATTAAAGGTTATTGATATTTTTGCTTTTTGATATCTTCTAACACTTCAAAGTTGTGTATTTCATTTGTTTGATAGGGTTAAGAAGTGTAAGAAAGATTTATAGAATGATAAGTATCTAATAACCTAAAACCACTATACCACCATCCAAAACCTAAACACCCACCCCCCTCCTCGCCAAAAAAAAATAAAATAAAATAAAAAAAACTATATCTCACCAAAAAATCCCCCAAAAAACTTAACGCCCTTCCTCGGCAAAAAAAATATTTGTTTTTTTCTGGGTGAGTGTGGGGGGGGGGGGGGGGGTTAGGTTTTTGGGTGGTGGTGGGTGTTTAGGTTTTGGTTTTTTTTTTTTTTTTTTTTTTTTTGTAGTGAAATTTTTAGGAGCATTTGTACCCTTCTTACAATTAGGAGCCTTTGTATTTGATCCTAATCCGTAAATAGATATATAGTTTCGGGTAATCGGGATGGGTATCTAGGGGCGACAATTCTTAACACGACCCGTCAACTCGACCCAAACCGACACGAAAAAAACAGGTTTGGTCGACTAACACGACCCGTTTAAAAAAACGGGTCGGGTTTGGGTTGGCCCGTATTATAAACGGGATGGGTTCGGGTTGACCTTTATAAAAATGGGTTGACCCACTAATCCGTTTAATTATTTAGAAAAAATCTTTTATATCTTTGTTTTTGTTTTTTCCGTTTCTATTTTATATGGTTAGTTATAATAATGTTAGTTTTGACACATTATATTATTTATTTGTCACACTCATACTTATCATTAAACATGTTATTGATAACCCGTTTAAAACCCAACAACTCGCTTATAAATCGTCAACTTGTATACTCAGCTAAAAATATGGGTTAAACGGGTCGGGTTCGAGTTGACCCGAATGTATATGGGCCAGGTTTGGGTTGAAAATTTTGACCCGAATAATAATATGGGTGGGGTTAGGGTTGAACATTTCAACCACCAACCCGCTAACCCATCAACCCGACACGATTGACACCCTACGGGTATCATCTAATAGCATATATGTCCCATACCCGTGAAATATCATTTTCCATACCCATACCCAGCCCAATACCCGTCGGGTATCGAGTATACTCGTCCCAAATGCCTTGGGTTTCGAGTATACATGTCGGGCACAGGTATTATTGTCATCCCTACAAAAAACCCAAACAACATAAATAGGGGAGTTAAATGCTTGGTTGGTCCCTGTGGTTTTCAAAAATTGCAGACTTGGTCCTAGTGGTTTACTAATTACACGCTTGGTCCCAAAAGTTGTCAAAAATGCACTCGGTTGGTCCTCAGCCCTAACATCAGTTAAATTTCTCAGTTAAGTCCATGTTAAATGACCAAAATACCCTTGATTATTTACAAAACCATCTTCATCACCATCATCATCTTCATCTCCATCATCTTCATCATCTTCTGCATCCACTGCATCATTTTCATCACCATCGTCATCTTTATCACAAACCCACACCCCATATTTGTACATCTTCATCACAAAGCCACACCCCATCACCGGCAACCGCACACCCCAAATCCCTCATTTCACCAATCTCCCACACCCATCTATTTTTGCCCGATTGAACGGCCAACCACCACCAACCAGTGGTGGCGTACAGTGACTCAACGACGCAGAAGAGAGAAGAGAGAGAAAGAGGGATATGCAGCGACGGCGACGGTGTTTCTGGCGAGCTGCGGCAGGGCCACCGTCTGCAGCAGCGACGGCGATATTTGTTTTCATTTCGACAGATTCTTCTGGTAAAACACCCCCTGTTTATCTTTATTTCCTGCAATTGAAGGTGATATTGTTTTGGCTCTGGCTGATGAAGATGATGATGGTGTGGGTATGTATTGGTTTAATCTTGTGTTCTAATTGATGGTTTTGTTTTGATTGAGTTCTTGATTGTTAATCCTATCTTGATTTGCATTTATCCAAATGGGTTTTTGTAGATTTTCTTGATTTTATTTTCTGATTAAATTCTTGGAGAAGGAAGTTCAGGGATGTCTAAATTCGAAGGAGTTCTTGTGTCTGATCATTGGCTTCAAAGCCAGTTTACACAAGTTCAACTTCGTAGTCTTAAATCGAAGGTTTATTTTCATATCCATGTGTTAATCGGTCTTGATTTGGTGTTATTGGAAGATTAAATTAAATTTGTTTGATACCCTTTATGATTCAAGATTGATTTTGGTTGTTAATCTGTAGTTTATATCATCAAAGAATCAAAATGGTGAAGTTACAGCTGCAGATGATGATGATGATGATGATGAAGATGATGATGGGTAGGCAGGCCCTCTGTTTGAAGTTTTTAAATTGTTCAAGGGTAATATCGTCATTTCACATATAGTTAAATGAGAAATTTAACTGATGTTAGGGCTGGGGATCAACCGAGTGCATTTTTGACAACTTTTGGGACCAAGCGTGTAATTAGTAAACCACTAGGACCAAGTCTGCAATTTTTGAAAACCACAGGGACCAACCAAGCATTTAACTCTAAATAGGGGACGGTGTTATGCATGTGGTTTGGTTGACCAAGACTCCTATACATGGTCTAATAATATATGTGATTATAAAATGGGAGATTATAAAAATATAAGCATTGATATTCTTAATAATACATGCAAGTGATGTGCGATTATAAAATGGGGATTATAAAAATATAAGCATTGATATTCTTAATCTTAATAATATATGCAAGTGATGTGAGGACTCGATCATATATTATTTTAAGTAAATGTACCAATTAGGGTGTGGTCATGACCTTTATAATAAAAATGACCATCCATACCAGTGCCATTTCATCCACCTTTAATCCACCATTCAAAACAAATACCCTAAGGGTGTGGTCATAATCCAAACCACTATCCCCTTATTTGTTTTAATTTATCTTTATCTAAAGAAAAAAAATGATTTCTTGAAAAATAGAAATGAGGACCATGGTTGTCATGGTTTAATCCATGCAAACTATGGTGGATCATGCAAGGGGGTGGTGTAGTCTTCCATTCATGTTCCTACGTGTCGAATCAAATATCAACCATAACCCCACACCCTTTAGCCTTAGTGCAATAGATAAAAACCTTCGCGTACGTATCGTATCAATAAAGAAAAACCTTGGTGTAATTTGTAGGACCATATTAGAAAAACCTTGGTGTAATTTGCAGGACCATATTATTTTTTATCAAGGTTAAATCTTGTAACGAAAAATGTAAATAATAAGAGACTAAAAATGTAACTTTATCACTCGCCCGTTATGGGTGACTTTTAACAGTATTTGAAGTTTAAGGGGTGGAAGAGAAAGTTGTGGATTGAGATTTGAGAAGTTTGTGGAGGTATGTTTGAAGTTTGGACAGGGACACGTCATCACTACGCCTAACGGTCTTTTCGGTCACATTAATGGCTTCAAGTTCAAGTTTACACTAATTCAAAAAAAAAAAAAAAAAACAATCGAGTTTTTTGAATTCAGACATTTAATATTGAGTAAACTTCCATTTTATTTCCTGTGATTACTTTAACGATTTTGCCCCAAACCTTTAAAAATAGTCATTTTCCTCCAATAGTTTGCTATGGTTTTTCCATTTTGCTCCCCGCCTCTAACTCCATCCAAATTGTCTGTTTTTCTATTTTGCTCCAATGGAGCAAAATGGAAAAACCATAGCAAATTATTAGAGGAAAATGACTATTTTTAAAGGTTTGGAGCAAAACCGTTAAAGTGATCAAACCATTGGGAGCAAAACGAAAGTTTACTCCATTTAATATTTAAGATTGATTTTAATGTAGAGTGATTTTTTTTTCAACGGCTCAATGTAGAGTTATTTAAAATGGAAACAGAAAATAAAAGTTCAAAAGTAAAAAAAAACATTTTATATGTTTGGATGATGTTAGTTGAGTTGGGTTCAAATTACAAAGCTAATAGAGTTAAAGTGTTGTTCCCTTTTAATTCAAGTTCGAGTTCTCCGGAATACGGATTGGTATAAAAAAATTGTTGTTCAAAAAAATATGTTTGGATGATCCGAACTCATTTGAACTTTCAAAAATTGATTTCAATGCACCTTGCTTTTATTCAGGTAGCTTTTTTACACCTACTCAGCTAGGGGCCATTGGAGTTATCTGCGTTGAGTGTCGATTGAAAGAAAGAAAAGAGACAACTCAAATGTCAACGCGGAAATAGTAAGAGTCGTGCCGAAAAAAGTGGAATGCTTCTAAGATCCATCGCTCGATTTATCTGCATGCACTGCTTCCAAAATGCAGAGAGACCTTTTATCCGAATAACCCGAACTATAAGAAAATAAATAAAAATAGTGTTTTGAAGGTGACATACTGATGATAAGCTCATGGTAAGTAGTGCATCTGATCTAATAACCATAAGGTTGAAAGCTCAAATTTTATAAAGTTGACTTATGGTCTACTTATCATAAAAAAATATAGGAAATTGTTGCTAAAAATATAATAATTAAAAAAAAATATGTATACAACTCGAATTCGAATAACAGAATTGCTTTCAAACTATATAAATCCATATTTTTTCATGGTAGGTTACATGCCTAGGTAATTTTGGGTTACATAATCGTATGTTTTGGTTCAATTAAGAAAAAGTCTTGTTTTCAATTAGTTGATTTGGTTTGGGGTCACCCTTTATATACTCATCTAGCTTTACTAATATGTGTCCGGTGTATACTTTCGGATAACAATATCTAACTAGGGGTGGCAACAAAAACCCAACCATGATATTTTGGGTTATTTTAGGCCTCTTTAAAAAAGGAAATAAGTCAGCATGGGCTGGGGATTTAGTCAAGATGGGTTAGGATGGGTTTTAAAATACCCATCTAAATTTTAACATGGGTCAGGATGAGTTTTTAACTCTCTAACCCAAAAACACGCATCAGGCTTCATGGATTCAAGTTGAGTTAAAACCCTAGCAATCAAATCGATCAAATCCACACGAGATTCAACCTCACCGGAACCAATTTGTTCAAATTCTTGTTCAGATCACTCACATAAACTAGCAATGAATCTAAATCAATCGGCATAAGACAAGTCCAAGTAGTAAATGTTGATCCCAGTACGGGCTCAAAACAACTTCTTTTCTCGTAATATGGCAAGTGATTTCAGTAAATGTGAAAAAGATGTGCGGAAATGGAAATCTGACTTTCAAGAAACAAGACCTACAGAATTATCAAGTTTATATCACTTTGAAACAAAATGGTTTACAAGGTGATTGTAAGATTATTATCTAGTACAAACGAATCTTGAATTCTGTGGGTGAGAGGGCAATGGAGTTTGGATGTATGAATGAATGCTAAGCTTCAAACTCACTTTGCTTCTCCTGGTTGAGCCTTCTATTTATAGATGGCTTGGTGCATGAATAAACAATAGTTTATTCATGCAATAATTCCTGCAAAAAGTAGCCAATTGACATATTCATTGATTCCAACGTTCAAGTTGCCTTTTTCATCATGATATCAATTAATGTCAACTTGCTTCGGTAAGTGTGGCAGGACAGAGCCAATTTCAGACAAGTGGGTATTTTATCAGAATTCTGATAAACCACTTCATCAGAAAAGTTCTTGATGATCAGAATCATTAGATACTGATGATATTTCATCAGAAATATCATCAGATCCATCAGAAATGACCTTTTCTGATAATCCAATTTAGCTCTTGATCAACTAGTGATTCTTTGAAGTAGATGTTATGTATTCCGGTTGTCCCATCTGATCTTCTTTTTCTAGTTCGTGATCTTCAGGACTGTGATCTCTTCATAGATCCAGTTGATTGTGATTTTCTTCAATACTTACAAATAAAGTTTCCTAACAGTTTCCCCCTAAGTATTGTAAGAAAATAAACTACCTCTATATCAAACATAAACAACTTTCTTTGAAAGAGAAATTCAAAAACAACTAAGTTCAGAAACATTGAACATGGTCAAACTAACCATAATTCAGACAAATTTAAAGCTTTGTTCAAAAACAGGAATTTAATCTTATCAATTCATTAGTTGATCTTCACTCCACTTCTGTATTTGTCTCCTGGTTTCAGTCTTTTCTTGTGATCAATTGCCTTTTGAGTTACTTTGTACATCTCTTTATACCATCCTCTTGCTTCCATCCAATTTTCAATGCACTCTTCAATTGTTTTTCTCAGCTTTTCATTGTTCTTTCCCTTCTTTTTGAGCTGCTCTTGTTTTTCATTCATGCAGTTCCTTATATATTTTAGTGTTTGATTTGAATACTGTAACACCTCGAAAATTCGTGTTAAATAATAAAACGACACGTGTCATGTAAGACAAAACGCGTTGTAAACTCGGATTTAATAAAAATGTTTGACAGGATTTAAAAGTGTCGTCATGTTAACTTTTGCACCTCTGAACGACCTCGTTATAAATCCCAAGACTCAAAACATATTAACAACATCTAATATATGTTCAAAATTCAGTGAATTATAACATTGAATGATGCATGATTTAATTGGTGGACTCCTACGAAGAAATTCCAACGGTAAACCTTACAATTCGGTACTTTCTTTTGGAATACAAGCATACAATTCATAATGGTAGGGTATGATACTGTACAAAGCACTTTTTGGAGGTCCCTAATTGAAAAAAACAAGTCCCAATTTCGAAACAAGTGGTTGCCCTTTCGAGTGCATGAAGGAACAAGATTTTTGGCTGCTGATGATTTGTTACGCACCGCAACAAATAATTGTTACGGTGCGCAACAAATGCCCAGCGACCAGAAAACTTGCTGCAGCCTGTTATGCGCGATTGTGACCATTCTAGCCGGTTTTTCTCACATGTGGACGACCCCTAGGCACCCCTAAGCACTAGGACAAGTGTTAATCAGTTGTGGATGGGTGCTAGACTAAGATGTCAAGCTTTTATGGTGTCTTGGATCACTATATAAAGCCTCTTTAGTTACAAACATTCCCACACCTTCTCCTGCATTGTTGGATCATTTCTGGAGCTATCAAGCAGCCTCAAGTGATCATATTTCGTGCATTGGACCCTTGTAAGTCTGCTAGTCCTTCTTTAATTAGTTTTAGCTTAGTTAATTAGCTAAAAGTCAAACCGTCGTAATTACGGTTTGACTTCGAGATTAGTCAACAATGGCTCAGTCATATCTCGAATTAAAAGTAGTTATAGCTTGGTATTTATGTGGGTAATAAAACCTCAAAAGGGTTTCCCCTGATCACCACTCTAACCAGGTCAAAAGTCGGGTCAAACTAGTTTAAGAAAAGTCAACAGGAAGCTTAAAATGCCATTTATGCATAATTAGCAATGTAGATCATATACTACCTGTTTGAACATTGTTATAACTTGGTAATAAGTATAAGTACATGTCTAAACATGTTCAACCCGACAATTTCCTGTTTAGACCCGGTTCGGAACCGAAAGTCACATAGTTTGACTTTCACTTTGACTTTCAGTTCTGACCCGTTTAGGCATGTTTTAGAAATGCCTCAGAGCTTTAATTGGACTAGGTTACATGTTAGAACAACCCTCTGTGATTATACACCTTGGTTCATTAGTTATCCAATTAATATGCATGTTTCCGTTAATTGCTCATATGTTGACCATTATGCCCTTATTACCTTAAAACGTGATTTATGAAAATGTAAAAGTGTAGAAACCTTGATTACTGATATATAAACTTGTATGCAAAGTTTGACATCAGTTTGAGTTGTAGATTAGGAGTTATGCTCATTATCGCAAATTTAAAGCTTTATGTTAATAAAATGGCGTAATTAGCGTATAGCCTAGTTAAGCCTACTTTTTGGTATCAAACTTAATACCCACTGATGTAATATATTATTTTGGGATTTTTAAAGATTTTTAATTAATTTTAGGCTGAGCATAACTAGTAGTCGTAGGCTTAATCCGGTAATTGTCGGTTTTGCCCTTACGGGCCATAAAATGAGTTGTACATATCTAAACGACTCCAAACCTTTTGCTACTGATCACATATGATAAATAAATTATTTTAAGCCTTATGGAAATATAAAAATATCAGATTTAAGTATCGAACCCGGAAATGGCCTTTAATCGCCTTATTTAGCGTTTTTAACGCATAGTATGTATTAAAATCATATTGGACATACCCGGGTTGATACCTACTGATATATGAGGCAAATTATAATATTTTAACAATAAGCAAAGGTTGATAAACTCAGACTTCAGTTTTGAGCTCTTCGGCTTATGTGAAATTACCAAAATACCCCTACGGGGCATAGTTTGGTTAAAAATGATAAGTTTCACATATATGCTTTAACTTGCTGATAAAACTTAGCAAGTTGAGTATATTTACTGATTTCATCAGACCTGTAACTCAGTTAAACACTTAAACTCTTTTATAAACTTTTAAATGACCAAACTACCCCTACGGGGCCTAGTTTGTGTTTAAACACGTTTCGGGCATAACGAAAGACATCTTACTGATGTCACAACATATTTGAGGCATAATTAACTTAGGAAACCTGTATATAGCTCTCATGAACACCCGTCACGCTTATTACGCGTACGGTTCGGTTTATGTAACAAGTTTACATAAATTAGCCGAAACGGGTCAAACCTTAACGGTTTTATCTCAAAATCCAGAATGTGAATAATAAACCCATATTAAACAAGTCTTCAAACTTGTCGGGTCTGAATCACATTCTATCCGGTCTTCGCTTAATCGTGCATACGAACCGTATCTTGAAACTAGCCGGTCTAAGCTTAAGCTTAATAAAAGGCCCGTTAGAATTCTAATAGGTTATTATAAACCTTCGTTCCAGATTAGGAGGACCAGTAAAAGCTACGTGCATTTTGCTTATTGTGATTAATACTTACTCAGGTAAATACTTTTAACTTATTTTCCCTATACGGGCTTGGGTTACGGTATATAGCATACCGCTTGATCGGGCATCAAATCTCCACAGTAAGTGGGTAGTTGAATAATTTGATCAGCTCGTTTAAACAGTATTATTTACTTTACAGCCTTTGGGGGGTTAATGACCATGTCCCGGATATCCTTGGCATCATCTTACGAGATGGCCACGACCTGAGCACGGGGTGTAGGCGTACACCTGTCAGTGTATAACTCAATTATGTGGTGTGTCTATTGATCTTTAACCCGGACAAGATCCGGGCTACTGAACGCATAAGTAACATGTAATTCGTTCACAAGATTATAATATTAAATAATTCTCCCAAGTTATAAAAATGTTTATGCCATGTGCATCCAAACCAATTTTCAATCATTTTCCAAAATGAGTCAGTTGATTGTATTTACCAGTGTAAACTGACGTATTTTCCCAAAAAGACTGAATGCAGGTACTAAACGAAATTGGCTGGATTGTCTCCTAAGCATCAATAAAAAGTCTCGCAAGCTTAGGATGCCTGAAGTCTGTTGAACCATTTATATTATTTTGTTTCGATCCTACTGTGGATAAACTTCCGGATATTGTTACATTGATAAACAATATTAAATTCGGTTGTATCATATTTTAAATTTGCTTCCGCTGTGCATAATAATATTGTGTTGTTTGACTATTACGTTGCCAACCACGTCACGATACTCCCCCACCGGGCCCACCGGTGACACGTGGAAAACGGGGTGTGACAGGTTGGTATCAGAGCCAACTCTGAGTGAATTAAACACTAGCCTTTTGTGTTTAATCTCAGTTACACAATTGCACATTCTAAACCTTCGAGTCTAGACTTATAACATAGGACAAATTCCACCTTATTCGGTTTTTGTTTTGTCCTTTAAAATTTTATATTTGTTATTGTTATCTTATACTTTATTGACAGGAATATCAAAATGCCTCCAAGATTCTTTAGGAGACGAGGACGAGGCAAGGGGCCAGTCACCGCCCCCAATGACAACGAAGCTGGACCGTCCAATGTACGAGCTCCATCTGCTACGGAGAGCGCCGATCCACGTCAGAACAGGAGGAACCTGTTCGAGCCGGCGAGACGATCCATTTCGCACAGCTCTACACCTCCGGTCCAAAATTCATACGGACCGCATTCGGAAGACGAACCCAACAACCCTCTGCCTTCCTTCATACCGCTGCAGAGGTCTTTGTCCCATCATTCCTATGGAGACCATACACCTGTTTTTCGGGGACAGTTTAACCCGGTAGGATTCATACCAGAACCCGTGGGTTTCAACCCACTAGGGCCAGACGATCACTTCTCCGGTGATAATGCGGATGACATGGACGAGGATACGGACCCCGTCATGCCAGCAAGTGGCACTCCAAACCATCCGATCGAGATCTCCGACGGATCGTCTTTTCACGGATCACCCTATGGTGGTCCAGACAGTTTCCAAGCCCTGTTTAATCAGCACGAGTGGTACTATACACCTTCTCACCACTCGTTGCCTCATGAGCAGCAGCAGTCTCAGTAGCAGCAGCCACAGCAGCAGCAGCATCATCAAGATTCCTCTGAGGATCACCGGTTTGTGGCAGTTACGCCACCACCTCCACCACCACCAGTTATTCAGGTGCCTCCGCCACCACCGAGGCGTAGGAGGTCAGGTGCACGTATGTCATCACGTGCGGGAGACTTTCATTTCAGCTCCCCACGTCAGTCAAGTGCCAGCCACTATCCGCCACATCAGGAGGACCCACAGATGGGTGGACCTTCCAACCCCGCGATGCCGCAGCCGCCGCCAATGGGTTTTGACAACCCAATCCCAGCTTATACAGGTTCCATGGCATACAACCCGTTCGAGCCGCCAGTCCACCACAACTATGGGTATGCAGAGGCCGACCCCTACTTGGTGGCAACTAGCTACAATGCCCTGCAACCAGAAGGACCATACGGAGCTCCATGGGGAGTTGGGTACCCAACACAAGGGTACTAGATACCACCTAGGCCTATCATACGGACTCAATCGCAGCCACCTAGGTTCTCCCCACCTGAGCATGAAGAACTCCTTCAGAGGCTGGATCAGGTTGAACGGGAAGTGCACAGGGACCGTAGGGAGAGACAGACTTTCTTCCAAGGATTAGTAGGATTGATCAAAGGGAAGAACAAGAAGGATCATTGAATCCTTCCATTTTCTGTATAAGCCCCTGCGTGGGTGTATTTGGTTGTTAAACCCCTATGTGGGTATGTGTGTCTGTATGTTTGCTTTGAGCCCCTGCGTGGGCCTATCTTTCCATAAACCCCTACGAGGGCATATTGTAGGTGTGATGATTTGACCCCTGCGTGGGTCTGTTTTTCCGTTAACCCCTGCGTGGGTATGATGTTTATTTGTTAAGGTCCCTGCGTGGACTAGTTTGTTTGCTTAAAGCCCCTGCGTGGGCAAGTACTTGTTTAAAACCCCTGCGTGGGTAAGTTGTTATTTGAAAAGACCCGTTTAGGGCAGTGTATAATATTTTGAATAAATCAATGGAATGTTTGTTTTATAAATTTCATGTTTTGCCATTTTGCGCATAAATAAATTATAAATGAAATAAATAAATTAAAATCATTCCTTTTAAATTAATCTGCCTATGTAATTATTTGATTAAGAATCTTAAAGTGTGAAACCTAGCCTCGTGTCAAGTATAAGACCGGGCCAAGATGGTAAGACTTGTTTAAAAGATTCAAATCCCTGTTAACATCTTAAAACATGTTAACACTCCTGGCAGAAGTGATTCGTTAAAATCACATGTCATTCTTATATGAATAAGGATTCTTTAGAAGATTCCAAACCCGATTATATGATCTCTGAATCATGGGTTAAGATCATCAATTAAGATGATCGTATTTTACCATACGTGGTAATATGATACCTACGGGCCCAGCTCACTTCCATATGAGCCAAAAGACAGAGGTAGCTATGACTCCCTGTCTGATAAGGGTAATGAACTAGGTTCAAACCTTAAAAGTCTTGATTCTCTGAAATCATAGCTTATAATTTAAATTGTCCATGTGACTAAGCCTTATGTGCTAATATATATTGTTATTGTTTATAATTAGGATAAATTTTAATTGAAATCCTAAATTAATACGATTAATAAGTTAACCAGATATGGTCTCTGTTTACCATGGTTAACGAGTTACCCTAAGGGGTAATTCCATAATAAACTCCCGAATAAAATATTGTCCTTGTTTTCTGCAACAGTTCAATTCAAATGGCTGACTCAAATGAAATAAATAGCCATCCAGTGGAGCAAAATGAGAACGCCCAGATTACGTTAACGGGTGCTGAATTAAAAGCGATCATAGACGGGGCTGTTACACAGGCTTTGGAAAGGCAGTATGAAGAATACAGTGGTACTCGAAGTAGGACCCACTCTGCATCACATTCAAAGCCCAAGACACATTCTGAGGCTCATAGCAAGCCTCCTCCCAAAAAGAATGGACCCAAGAAAGATGGTGATGACCGTCAGTCCACCAACCATCAAAGTGTCCCATCTCAACAATTAGTACTGCATCATGAACCCCGTAACAAGGGTTGCTCCTATAAGTACTTCGTGTCTTGTAAGCCCAGGGATTTTACTGGGGAAAAAAGAGCCGTCGACTGTATGACTTGGCTGGACGAGATGGACACGGTGGTAGATATCAGCGGGTGCGCTGAAAGGGATGTAGTTAAATTTGTGTCACAGTCCTTCAAGGGTGAAGCATTAGCATGGTGGAGATCTCTGATCGAGGCCACCGGAAAAATCCCATTGTATAATATGTCGTGGGATCAATTCATTGCCCTAATCAAGGAAAATTACTGCCCTCAACATGAGGTGGAGAAGATAGAATCTGACTTTCTATCGTTGGTGATGACGAACCTCGACTGTCAAGCTTACCTGACAAGCTTCAATACGCTGTCCCGGTTGGTTCCTTACCTGGTAACCCCGGAGCCAAAAAGAATCGCTCGCTTTATCGGTGGTTTAGCCCCGGAAATCAAGGCAAGCGTAAAAGCTTCTCGACCAGCTACCTTCAGGTCTGTAGGTGACATTTCCTTATCCCTCACTCTGGATGCGGTCAGGCAGAGATCGCTGAGGAATAAGGAGGCCGAGAAGAGGAAGCGTGAAGATGATGGTTCACGAAAGTCGAACAAGAAGCACCGTGGGAGCGGTGACAACAGGAAAGGGTCGGAGTCGAGGAAGGATGGGCATAATTCTGGTGAAAAGCCCAAGTGTAAAATTTGCAAGAAGCAGCACTATGGAAAGTGCAGACTGGAGTCGAACTCTCAGACTCAGTCAAAACCCTTTGCTTGTGGAATTTGCAAGTCCACGGATCACAAAACCCTGGATTGCAAAAAGATAAAAGATGCAACGTGCTACCGTTGCAATGAAAAGGGGCACATCAAGACCAACTGCCCAAAGTACAACAAGAAGCCTGAAGAGGCTAAGAAGACTAATGCCAGAGTCTTCAGAATGGATGCGAAAGAGGCTGTGCAAGACGATAATGTCATAACAGGTACTTTCCTTGTAAATGATGTCTTTGCAAGAGTACTTTTTGATTCAGGCGCAGATAAGTCTTTCGTAGATCATAAGTTTTGTAAATTGTTGAATTTACCCGTCAAAACCTTAGGCGCAAACTATGAGGTAGAGTTAGCAGATGGTACCATAGAAACCATCTCTACTGTGTTAGATGGATGTGTTATATCCATTAAGAACCATTCTTTTCCTCTGTCTCTACTTCCCTTTAAGTTGGCCGGTTTTGATATAGTTCTGGGTATGGACTGGTTATCTCATAACCAGGCCCAAATTGTCTGTAAGCAGAAACAGGTGGTAATAAAGACTCCGTCTGGTGAATCACTTACCATTCGGGGAGATACCCAGTATGGGCTGCCTGAGCAGGTAACTATGCTAAAGGCTTCTAAGTGTTTGAAGAAGGGATGTGTCATCTACATGGCGCAAGTTATCATTGATGATCCTAAACCGAAGATAGAAGACATCCCTGTCATTTCTGAATACCCAGAAGTGTTTCCTGAAGATCTACCTGGTTTACCACCGGATAGACAAGTGGAATTCAGGATCGATATCATCCCCGGAGCCGCACCTGTTGCTAGAGCTCCATACAGATTGGCACCCACAGAAATGAAGGAGTTGAGGACGCAGCTAGATGAATTGCTAGCTAAAGGTTTCATTAGACCTAGTTCATCTCCTTGGGGAGCGCCAATCTTGTTTGTCAAGAAGAAGGATGGGTCGATGCGCCTATGCATCGACTATCGCGAGCTTAATAAAGTCACGATCAAGAATAGGTATCCTTTGCCCAGAATCGACGATTTGTTCGATCAGCTTCAAGGGGCAAGTTACTTCTCGATGATTGATTTGAGGTCAGGCTACCATCAATTGAAGGTCAAAGATGAAGACGTGCACAAGACTGCATTTAGGACTCGTTACGGTCACTACGAGTTCCTAGTGATGCCTTTTGGGCTCACTAATGCACCAGCCGCGTTCATGGATCTCATGAATCACGTCTGCAAGCCTTACTTAGATAAATTCATCATCGTTTTCATCGACGACATTCTTATCTATTCGAAGAATCAAGCTGACCATGAGAAACACCTTCGTTGTATTCTCAAACTTCTACATCAGGAGAAGCTCTATGCCAAATTCTCTAAATGTGAATTTTGGCTACGAGAAGTCCAATTCCTTGGACACGTGGTCAGTGAGCGTGGTATCCAGGTGGATCCCGCTAAAGTTGAAGCCGTAATGAACTGGCAAGAGCCAAAGACGCCTACTGAAATTCGTAGCTTCCTGGGATTGGCAGGATATTACAGGCGTTTCATTGAAAATTTTTCAAGGATTGCTGCACCCCTAACCTCCTTAACTAAGAAGAAGGTTAAGTTTGTTTGGGGCCCTAAGCAGCAAGAATCCTTTGATATCTTGAAGCAAAAGTTGAGCAACGCCCCAGTACTGACACTACCAGACGGAATTGAAGACTTTGTGGTTTATTGTGATGCTTCGCACACTGGCATGGGGTGTGTGCTTATGCAGAAAGGCAAGGTTATTGCCTACGCTTCAAGACAATTGAAAGTGCATGAAAAGAATTACACCACCCATGACTTGGAGCTGGGTGCCGTTGTATTCGCACTAAAGCTTTGGAGGCACTATCTTTATGGTGTCAAATGTGTGATTTATTCTGATCACAAGAGCCTCCAACATCTGTTTAATCAGAAGGAATTAAACATGAGGCAACGCCGTTGGATGGAAACTTTAAATGATTATGATTGTGAAATCAAATACCATCCCGGCAAGGCAAATGTAGTCGCCGATGCCTTGAGTCGGAAGGAAAGGGTTAAACCCATCCGAATTAACGCCAAACGTATGGAGATAAAGAATAATTTGATTGAAAGGTTGCTAGCTGCACAGAAAGAAGCTGTGTTGGAAGCTAACTATCCTAATGAAAAGTTAGGAGTAACTGAGGAGCAGTTAACTCTTAGCAAGGACGGAATTTTACGTTTAAACAGACGAATATGGGTTCCAATTTATGGAGGACTTCGAGATGTCATCCTCCAGGAAGCCCATAGTTCCAAATACTCCGTTCATCCTGGAGCTGATAAGATGTACCAGGATTTAAAGGCAAATTATTGGTGGATAGGCTTGAAAAAGTCTGTAGCCGCCCATGTAGCAAAATGCTTGACATGTGCGCAAGTCAAAGCCGAGCACCAGAAACCGTCAGGTCTGCTACAACAGCCTGAACTCCCTACGTGGAAGTGGGAAATGGTAACTATGGATTTTATTACCAAGTTACCCAAGACAAGGAAAGGAAATGATACGATATGGGTTATAGTTGACCGACTGACTAAGTCAGCTCATTTCTTACCCATCAAGGAGACTTATAGCTCCGATATGTTAGCCCAGTTATACGTTGATAAGATTGTAGCCTTACATGGCATACCTGTAGCTATTATCTCTGATAGAGATACTAGGTACACGTCACATTTTTGGAAGAGTTTCCAGCAATCTTTGGGCACACGTTTGAACTTTAGTACGGCTTACCATCCTCAGACAGACGGTCAGAGTGAGCGTACTATTCAAACGTTGGAAGACATGCTACGTGCATGTGCGATCGATTTAGGTGGTAGTTGGGATAAGAACCTACCGTTAATCAAATTCTCCTACAACAATAGCTACCACACCAGCATCAAGGCTGCGCCTTTTGAGGCATTATACGGTAGAAAGTGTAGATCGCCTATTTGTTGGGCGGAAGTTGGAGATGTCCAGTTATCAGGACCAGAGATCGTGTTCGAAACAACGGACAAGATTGTCCAGATTCGAGACCGTCTCAAAGCTGCCCGGGATAGGCAGAAAAGTTACGCTGACCCTAAGTGTAAGGATTTTCACTTCGAAGTAGGTGACAAAGTCCTACTTAAAGTATCACCCTGGAAGGGAGTGATGCGGTTTGGTAAGAAAGGCAAGCTAAGCCCGAGATACATAGGACCTTTCGAGGTTATCGAACGTGTCGGGTCAGTTGCCTATAAGTTAAACTTACCAGAAGAGCTCAGTGGAATTCACAATGTGTTCCACATCTGCAATCTGAAAAAGTGTGTTTCGCTGACGAATCACTGGTTATACCACACACAGATGTGCATATAGACGAGAGCTTGAAGTTTGTGGAAAAACCTTTGTCGATTGAAGATCGACAGGTAAAGAAGCTTCGAAGGAAGCATGTACCTATAGTAAAGGTCAAATGGGACACCCGTAGAGGTCCCGAATACACGTGGGAAGTTGAATCCCCCATGAAAGAAAAGTACCCTTATTTGTTTCAGTAAATCTCGGGTCGAGATTTATTTTAAGGGGGTGAGGATGTAACACCTCGAAAATTCGTGTTAAATAATAAAACGACACGTGTCATGTAAGACAAAACGCGTTGTAAACTCGGATTTAATAAAAATGTTTGACAGGATTTAAAAGTGTCGTCATGTTAACTTTTGCACCTCTGAACGACCTCGTTATAAATCCCAAGACTCAAAACATATTAACAACATCTAATATATGTTCAAAATTCAGTGAATTATAACATTGAATGATGCATGATTTAATTGGTGGACTCCTACGAAGAAATTCCAACGGTAAACCTTACAATTCGGTACTTTCTTTTGGAATACAAGCATACAATTCATAATGGTAGGGTATGATACTGTACAAAGCACTTTTTGGAGGTCCCTAATTGATAAAACAAGTCCCAATTTCGAAAAAAGTGGTTGCCCTTTCGAATGCATGAAGGAACAAGATTTTTGGCTGCTGATGATTTGTTGCGCACCGCAACAAATAATTGTTACGGTGCGCAACAAATGCCCAGCGACCAGAAAACTTGCTGCAGCCTGAAATGCGCGATTGTGACCATTCTAGCCAGTTTTTCTCAGATGTGGACGACCCCTAGGCACCCCTAAGCACTAGGACAAGTGTTAATCAGTTGTGGATGGGTGCTAGACTAAGATGTCAAGCTTTTATGGTGTCTTGGATCACTATATAAAGCCTCTTTAGTTACAAACATTCCCACACCTTCTCCTGCATTGTTGGATCATTTCTGGAGCTATCAAGCAGCCTCAAGTGATCATATTTCGTGCATTGGACCCTTGTAAGTCTGCTAGTCCTTCTTTAATTATTTTTTAGCTTAGTTAATTAGCTAAAAGTCAAACCGTCGTAATTACTGTTTGACTTCGAGATTAGTCAACAATGGCTCAGTCATATCTCGAATTAAAAGTAGTTATAGCTTGGTATTTATGTGGGTAATAAAACCTCAAAAGGGTTTCCCCTGATCACCACTCTAACCAGGTCAAAAGTCGGGTCAAACTAGTTTAAGAAAAGTCAACAGGAAGCTTAAAATGCCATTTATGCATAATTAGCAATGTAGATCATATACTACCTGTTTGAACATTGTTATAACTTGGTAATAAGTATAAGTACATGTCTAAACATGTTCAACCCGACAATTTCCTGTTTAGACCCGGTTCGGAACCGAAAGTCACATAGTTTGACTTTCACTTTGACTTTCAGTTCTGACCCGTTTAGGCATGTTTTAGAAATGCCTCAGAGCTTTAATTGGACTAGGTTACATGTTAGAACAACCCTCTGTGATTATACACCTTGGTTCATTAGTTATCCAATTAATATGCATGTTTCCGTTAATTGCTCATATGTTGACCATTATGCCCTTATTACCTTAAAACGTGATTTATGAAAATGTAAAAGTGTAGAAACCTTGATTACTGATATATAAACTTGTATGCAAAGTTTGACATCAGTTTGAGTTGTAGATTAGGAGTTATGCTCATTATCGCAAATTTAAAGCTTTATGTTAATAAAATGGCGTAATTAGCGTATAGCCTAGTTAAGCCTACTTTTTGGTATCAAACTTAATACCCACTGATGTAATATATTATTTTGGGATTTTTAAAGATTTTTAATTAATTTTAGGCTGAGCATAACTAGTAGTCGTAGGCTTAATCCGGTAATTGTCGGTTTTGCCCTTACGGGCCATAAAATGAGTTGTACATATCTAAACGACTCCAAACCTTTTGCTACTGATCACATATGATAAATAAATTATTTTAAGCCTTTTGAAAATATAAAAATATCAGATATAAGTATCGAACCCGGAAATGGCCTTTAATCGCCTTATTTAGCGTTTTTAACGCATAGTATGTATTAAAATCATATTGGACATACCCGGGTTGATACCTACTGATATATGAGGCAAATTATAATATTTTAACAATAATCAAAGGTTGATAAACTCAGACTTCAGTTTTGAGCTCTTCGGCTTATGTGAAATTACCAAAATACCCCTACGGGGCATAGTTTGGTTAAAAATGATAAGTTTCACATATATGCTTTAACTTGCTGATAAAACTTAGCAAGTTGAGTATATTTACTGATTTCATCAGACCTGTAACTCAGTTAAACACTTAAACTCTTTTATAAACTTTTAAATGACCAAACTACCCCTACGGGGCCTAGTTTGTGTTTAAACACGTTTCGGGCATAACGAAAGACATCTTACTGATGTCACAACATATTTGAGGCATAATTAACTTAGGAAACCTGTATATAGCTCTCATGAACACCCGTCACGCTTATTACGCGTACGGTTCGGTTTATGTAACAAGTTTACATAAATTAGCCGAAACGGGTCAAACCTTAACGGTTTTATCTCAAAATCCAGAATGTGAATAATAAACCCATATTAAACAAGTCTTCAAACTTGTCGGGTCTGAATCACATTCTATCTGGTCTTCGCTTAATCGTGCGTACGAACCGTATCTTGAAACTAGCCGGTCTAAGCTTAAGCTTAATAAAAGGCCCGTTAGAATTCTAATAGGTTATTATAAACCTTCGTTCCAGATTAGGAGGACCAGTAAAAGCTACGTGCATTTTGCTTATTGTGATTAATACTTACTCAGGTAAATACTTTTAACTTATTTTCCCTATACGGGCTTGGGTTACGGTATATAGCATACCGCTTGATCGGGCATCAAATCTCCACAGTAAGTGGGTAGTTGAATAATTTGATCGGCTCGTTTAAACAATATTGTTTACTTTACAGCCTTTGGGGGGTTAATGACCATGTCCCGGATATCCTTGGCATCATCTTACGAGATGGCCACGACCTGAGCACGGGGTGTAGGCGTACACCTGTCAGTGTATAACTCAATTATGTGGTGTGTCTATTGATCTTTAACCCGGACAAGATCCGGGCTACTGAACGCATAAGTAACATGTAATTCGTTCACAAGATTATAATATTAAATAATTCTCCCAAGTTATAAAAATGTTTATGCCATGTGCATCCAAACCAATTTTCAATCATTTTCCAAAATGAGTCAGTTGATTGTATTTACCAGTGTAAACTGACGTATTTTCCCAAAAAGACTGAATGCAGGTACTAAACGAAATTGGCTGGATTGTCTCCTAAGCATCAATAAAAAGTCTCGCAAGCTTAGGATGCCTGAAGTCTGTTGAACCATTTATATTATTTTGTTTCGATCCTACTGTGGATAAACTTCCGGATATTGTTACATTGATAAACAATATTAAATTCGGTTGTATCATATTTTAAATTTGCTTCCGCTGTGCATAATAATATTGTGTTGTTTGACTATTACGTTGCCAACCATGTCACGATACTCCCCCACCGGGCCCACCGGTGACACGTGGAAAACGGGGTGTGACAAATACCTGCATATTTCACTGATTCTGAACAGAGCTTTCTCTTCATTAGCATCTTTGAAGACTACACACATTTCTGGTTGATCAAAGATTGCTCCGGTTCTTATTGGTTTAGAAGTAATTTCAGCTGGAATTGAAGTGTTCGGAGGAGGTATTAGCACTTTGTTGCTGTACTCAAAATTGATACATAGATCAAAGTCTGCAAGTGCAGCCCTTTTGTATAATTTTGCTCCTGCTCTTTTGAGACTTTCAAGTGCTCTTCTGATTATAACTGAACTACCTTTCATTTCATCAATGATATTCTTCATTTTGACTATTCCCAATGGGTGAATATTATCAGCCAGATCTGCATCAGTAACCTTTTGTTGATTGTTATCTTTTCTGATCAATGTATACTTGTTTTGTGCTTCATTGCCTAGGATGCCTCCTCCAGTGGTCATTGTATCAATTCTTTCAATTGATACTATTGGATTGGTCATGTGCTTGTGTAAAATTTCCCAACCTCCATTGTTTCTATTTTCAATAATACCTTTGCTTAGTGGAGAGAGTGGTCTCTTTGGGTTGTCATCTGGACCTTTCCAATAGTAATTCTTTAGATGTTCTTCAGGGTACATAATAGTGTGTAAATCACCTTTCACCACATCCATTTCTCTGATGTTTCCTTCTGAATCTTCTATCATTTCTTTTCTTGGCCTTTTTGAGGAAGTCACTTCATGTTCCATTCTTCTCTTTTCTTTTGTATCCATCATTATACTTAACTCTGTTTCTCCTGTGATAGTTGTAGAAGATGGTTGTATTGGAACATGATCTTTCTGTTGTATCCTTGACGTGTCTGGCTTTGAGACATTTGGTGGAGGACCCATGAGTATCTTTTGTTTATCTTGAGGTGGACCCATGGATTGCTTCTGTTTTTGAGCTGTTGAGGTTTCCGTTTGTTTGGTTTGACCTTGTTGAATGGTTTCTGATTGTTGTTGAGGAGTTTCTGATCTTCTTGCTTGTCGTTCTTGTGGAATTGGGGCTTTCAGTTCATGAAGATCAATATTTGCTAGTCTGGCAACATTATACTCTAATCTCTTAACTATCAGATGAACATTAGTAAGAGCTCGTGTATTTGTTTCCTCTTGTTTCTTCATCTTCTGAAACTCCTGATCTTCTTGATTTCTTTGTGCAGCTAATTCCATCAATAGTTTCTCAAAAGCCTCAGTCATGCTGCTGTTGTTAGCTCTGAGGAACTGTATTTCTTCAAGAAGCTTCCCTGATCTTGAGCTTTCTCCTGCAGTTGCAACCTCAGCCATCTTTTTCTTGATATCATGCAGTTCCTTGAGAGCTTTCTCAATTTCTGATGAGCTTTCTTTGTTTTCTGATGACTTTTGCAATTTGTTGAGTGCTGCAGTATTGTCTTCAGTTTGCTTCTGCACATCTTTGACAATTTCTGACAAAAACTTGATATCTGACTTTTGATTTCTGATTTCTTCTAGTATCAGATCAAGTTTTTCTTCTGTTGTTGTTTTCTCAGTAGCAGCTCTATCTTCAGGTTCTTTTTGAAATTGTTTAGGTGACATAGATTGATGTTCTTGGGAAATTGGAAAAACAACAGATGTTTCTCTTCTAACTCCAGCAGAAAACACATTCTCTGCTGTTCTGAGGTTAAGAGGATTGGAAGAATCCAAATTTCCTATATCCTCACTAGAAAATTGAAACAAATTCAAGTTCTGGATTTCCTCATATCCTTGAACCTTTTCAGGTTCTCCATGAGTTGTTGAGAAACTCTTAGTTTTCTCATCCAGGTTTCCTTGATCAGCAGGCTGATCTCCACCTGTTGTCACCACATTTTCCTCCTCAGAATCTGATTCAGAAAATGAGTCTTTGGTTTTACTCACATCTTGTTTTGAAGAAATAGTATCTCTAAGTAAGATTTCATGTTTTCCTTGAATTGATTCATCAGAATCATTCTCACTCTCATAAAATATGTTTATTTTAGACTGTTGTGCACCTGTTTCTCCAATGTGTGAGTCTTCAGCATGATGTTCTTCAGCCACAGGACTCATATTTACATCTTTATCAGCTGAATGAGGATTAGATTCATCCTGCTGTTCCATTCTTGGTGTGCTTGACTCCTGTGCATCATGCTCCATAGGGGACACTTGTTCAAAAACTCCTTTGCTCTCTGACTTTTTGTTCAACATTTTCAGGTATTCTGCTCTGTATGGTGATTCTTTTGGTATCAGATTCATCATATTTTCTGTCAGAGCAGGTACATCATAATCTGACTTCCAAGACCCTGCAGTATTCCAAGGTTTCATAATTTCTGTCTTCCACATATTTCTTGATGCTGGAATTTCCATATTTCTTTTCAAAAACGCATCAGAAATTATGATAGATAGAAATCTTGGAAAGGGTAGATGTGAATCTATTCTTCCAACTTTAGTCAGAATTGATCTTCTGATCAGAATAAATATTTCTGCTCCATAATCAATGTTCAATCCATTAATGAGACTGAGCATGATTGTTAGAATGTTCATATTTATCTGATCTGTACCTCCAATCTTTGACGATAGACACTTGTTCAGAATTTCCATTAGAACTTGCCAGAAGGAAGGTAGCTTGTTTTCTTGAATTCATTGATTCTTGAAATCTTTGTTTTGTAACCCATTACAGCATCAAGTTGTGAAAACATATCTTCTCTTTCTGGTGACTTTTCAAAGTTCTGATGTAAGGGTAGCTCCAAACATTCCCTTATCTTTTCTGGTGAAATTTTAATGAAAGATATTTCCCCATACATGTGCTGTTAGCTCAGTTTGACTTGAGATTTTGAGAGTTTTTACAACTTGTTGTATGAGTTCTTGTGGTACCTCTATGATCTTAGTAAGAGCTTGAGCTAACGGGCATCTGGTTAGAAATTCAATGAGAATTTGACACTTCATATCATACTCTTCGATGTTATCATTCATTGCTTCATTGTTGCTTATTAATGGAAGAAATTCATCTTCAGTGATGAAAGGAACTGAGTGTTCAATTTGTGGTATGTTGATGTAGATAGCAGCCATTGAGAATTTGGGTTATTTTTTCGGAAAAAGGGTTTTAGGGTTTGAATTTGAAGGTTGGAGATGGAAGGCTCTGTTTTTGAATGAGGTGTTTATAGGGTGTATAGGCAGAGCTTTTTTTGAGTGGTTGTCGTGGGTTGTTTGAGTTCAAGGTGATTAATGACACCTTTATGATGTTTTAATCCTTTAAAGGAAACAACCGTTTTTGAAAAACCTTTGATTTATCTCTAATTTAATGTATATCCTTTTAAAGAAACTTAGAGACTTCAAAGTTTTTGCAGATAAACACTAGTTTCCAACTTGCACCTTTTCTCTATGTGGGACCCCCTTTTTGTTTAAAAGGTCCAATCGAAACCTTTTGTGTGTCTCCCCAGGTATTTCTCATGATATATATATATATATATCAGAAAATTTTGAACAAAACTTTTAAGAGTTTGTATTTTCTGCATATATCATCAGAGTTCATAATTTTTTTAATTAATTAAAAATAAAACAAAACAAAACAAAACAAAAATACACAAAAATAAGTAATTACAATATTTGGATTATGCATGAGGATGTATTTTTACAAATTATCCTGATGTTTCAACATAATTTCTGATTTTATATCAGAACTTCTGGTGCTTTCACCAGATATTCTGATATTTCTTTAGATTATCTGATAAAATATCATTTATTGATAGTTCATCAGATTTTCTTGTGTTCCATCAGATTGATGGATTGTTTTATCAGAAACTAGTTGATTTGATCTATGAATATCAGAATTTTGATTTTCAATAAGTTGGTCTTCAATTTGTGTTTTTGTGTTTTCTGAGAAATCTTCATCATTTAGATTAACCATGCCTAGTTTGCTGATTAAAAAATTGTGTCTCTTTTCATCAAGAGGTTTTGTAAAGATATCAGCAATTTGATTTTCAGTTGGAACAAAATACATTTCAATGTTACCTTTCTCCACATGATCTTTTATGAAGTGGTATCTGACATCTATGTGTTTGGTTCTTGAGTGATGAACTGGATTTTCTGTTATTGCAATAGCACTCTTTGAGTCACATAGAATTGGAATTATTGTCAGAGTTACTCCATAATCTTTTAGTTGAGTTTGCATCCATAGCACTTGTGAACAGCAACTTGCTGCTGCTACATATTCTGATTCTGCTGTTGATGTGGCAACACAGTTTTGTTTCTTGCTTGCCCAACAAACCAATTTTTCTCCCAAGAGTTGACAGGCACCAGATGTGCTTTTCCTGTCAATTTTGCATCATGCATAATCTGCATCTGTGTATGCAATTAATTCAAGGTTTGTATCCTTAGGATACCAGAGACCAATTTCTGATGTGCCTTTGAGATATTTAAAAACCCTTTTTACAGCTTTTAGATGGGATTCTTTGGGATCACATTGATATCTGGCCAGAAAGCATGTTGCAAACATGATATCTGGTCTGCTTGCAGTTAAATAAAGCAGTGATCCTATCATCCCTCTATAGGTTTTAATATCAACACTTATACCATTCTTATCAGAATTTAACTTGTTCCCTGTTGCCATGGGAGTTTTTGAAACAGAGCAGTTTTCAAGTGAGTATTTTTGTAGAATTGTTTTCACATATTTTGATTGACTCAAAAATATTCCATCAATTCTTTGTTTTACCTGCAACCCTAAGAAAAAGGTTAACTCACCCATTATACTCATTTCAAAGTGGCTGGTCATCAATTTTTGAAATTTGTCTCAAAATTTTTCATTGGTTGATCCAAATATAATGTCATCAACATATATCTGGACCAGCAAAGTATGACCTTTGCGTGTTTTGAGAAAAAGAGTGGTGTCAATAGTTCCTTTGGTAAACCCAGATTCAAGTAAAAAGTTTGATAAAGTTTCATACCAGGCTCTAGGAGCTTGCTTCAACCCACACAAAGCTTTGTTTAACCTATAAACATGATTTTGAAATTTTGAATCAACAAAGCCTTCTGGTTGATGCACACATAGACTTCTTCCTCAATTTTACCATTCAGAAAAGCTGATTTTACATCCATTTGATAAACTTTTAAATTCTTTGATGCAACATAAGCAAGAAAAATTCTTACAGCTTCTAATCTAGCTACTGGTGCAAAGGTTTCGTCATAATCAATACCTTCTTGTTGACAGTAACCCTTGACCACTAACCTTGCTTTGTTCCTGGTGATTATGCCGTTTTCATCAGATTTGTTCCTGAACACCCATTTTGAGCCAATGACAGATTTATCTTTTGGCTTGGGTACCAGATCCCATACCTTGCTCCTTTCAAATTGATCAAGCTCTTCTTGCATAGCTTGAATCCAGTCTGGGTCATTTAGAGCTTCCTTGACAGATTTGGGTTCTATCTTGCTTAAGAACCCAGAAAATGCACATTCATGTGCAGTTGCAGATCTTGTTCTGACACCATCTGCAGGATTGCCTATGATGTCAGAATGAACATGTCCTTTGATCCATCTTAACTTGTTGTGAAATGTGGTTGGTTCTGATGGATTTGAAGTTTCCCCCTGAATAGGTGCTTCATTTGTGTGAAAAGTATCAGAATTCTGGATTTCTGATGTACTACATACTTGTTCTGTAGAGTTAGTACATGAATAATCTTTTGATTTATTTTTGTAAGCATTATCATGTTCTAGGAAATCTTCAGTTAATATTTCAAAGAGATGTTCATAATTTTCTTGTTTATCAGAAAAGTTTATTTCTTTCATGTATGCATCAGAAACCTCTGTTTCTGATGAGTCATCGAATGAGACATACAAACTTTCTCTGATGGTCCTGGTGTTGAGAATAAAAACTCTGTATGCTTTTGAGGACAAAGAGTAACCAAGAAAAATACCTTTTTCTGCTTTTCTGTCAAATTTTTCAAGGCTTTCAAAATCGTTAAAAACAAAACATCTACAACCAAATGTATGCAAAAATTTTATACTTGGTATTCTTCCATTTATAATGTTGTAAGGTGTTTTGTTGTGCCTTTTGTTGATTATGGATCGGTTTTGGGTAAAACATGCATTTGCTATAGCTTCTGCCCAAAAATGAGTAGGCAATTTAGCATAAGTAAGCATGGTTCTGGCAGCTTCTACCAAGGTCCTATTCCTTCTTTCAACCACCCCATTTTGTTGGGGTGTTCTTGGAGCAGAAAAATCATGAGAAATTCCTTTACTTACAAGAAAATTCTCAATTTTTGCATTTTTAAACTCTGTTCCATTGTCTGATCTGATCCTTCTTACTGTTAGTTTTAATAGATTTTCAATTTTCTTAATAAAATTAATGATCAGATCACTTTTCTTTCTCAAAAATTCTACCCATGTGTACCTGGAAAAGTCATCCACTATTACTAGTATGTATTTCTTTCCAGAAAAACTTTCTGTACTTATGGGTCCACACAAATCCATGTGTAAAAGTTCCAAGTTTTGTGAAATAGAAGATTCAGAAATTGATTTGTGTGAGCTTCTCTTGGATTTTCCCATTTCACATGCTTCACAAATTTTATCCTTCTTTGAGGATATCAAAGGTAATCCTTTTACCAGACCTTTGCTTGCTAGATTGCTTAGATTTTTAAAATTTAAATAGGCAAGCCTTTTGTGCCATAACCAACTACTACCTTTGTTGAGTTTTGAAAATAAACATAGTTTTGGATGTTCACTTTCTTCTTTGAAGTCAAAATAGTAGATTGATTTTCTTATCCTTTTCCCACTTAAATAAATTTTATTATCATCTATTCCTATTAACAAGCATTTTTCTGGTAAAAAAGTTACCTGAAAACCTTTGTCACAGAATTGACCACAACTCAGCAAATTATACTTTAAGCCTTCAACATAGGCTACTTTCACTATGGTCAAACATCCATACCTTATGCAACCATATCCCATGATCCTCCCTTTCACTCCATTTCCAAAATTTACCATTCTACCCAGCTTTGAAACAAAGTTGCTGAGTAAGCTCCTGTCCCCAGTCATGTGCTTGGAGCTTCCTGAGTCGCAGTACCAGATCTGCTGCACATGATGGTCCTGAAATGAAATGATTAGAGGGTTTTTGGTACCCAGGCATGCTTGAGTACTGTTTCTGATGGAATATTAATTTCTTTATTTTTTCTTCTTCTTGGTTTTGCATCAGAAACTCTGTTATATGCTGAGCCATTAACAGATTTTACATTTTTCTTTTGAATATGGTGTTGGACAAGCTTCAGTATGTCAACACACATACAAGAGTTATCAGAATTTTCTGATATTTCCTCTTGTGATGGAATGAGTGGATAATTTTGAAAAGATGAGTGAACTGCTTCTGGAGTTTTTACAGATTCTTGACTGCATTGACTCTTGTTTGTTTTGAAGTTAGGTTTTTCAAAAGAATATTCAGAACAGGTTGTATTGCAAGATTCAGATTCAGATTCTGATACTAAATTATCAGAAATCTGATGAGTTGCTTTTACAAAGATAGTGGGTTTATTTCTATTTGATCTTGTAGAACTTGTATAGCCTAAACCCTCTCCTTTGTTCTTTGGTGTGGACTCAATAAAATTTATGAACTCTTTAGCCTGTTGAAAACCTCTTACATTGATTTCTTTGTCATTGATTTTCTTGTAAAGATCTTTTCTTTCATTTTCATAAAACTCAATTTTTGCTCTTTGATCTAAACTGTCCTCTATAAGAAGTTGGTTTTCAAGAATGATTTTATTCAAAGTCCTTTGCAACTCATCAGATTTTCTAATATCTGTTTGATGTTTTTCTTGCATATTTAGAAAATCTGACATGAGCTTGTTTAGTTTATGTTCAAGATCAAGATTGTCTAAATTTACCTTTTGTTCTGATGTTTCTGGTAGTCCTTCAGAGAGTGCCATGAGGCAGAAATTTGCCAATTCTTCTTCTTCATCATCAGAAGAATCATCAGATAACCATGTATCTGTTCCAGCAATTAAGCTTACTTGTTGCTGCTTCTTTGCTTCTTCAAGCTTTTTCTCATAATAGGCAACATCCTTTAGCTTTTTGGTCTTGCATTCTGATGCATAATGACCTCTCTGTTTGCACTTGTAACACACAACTTTAGCCTTCCCTTTATCCTTAGATCTAATCACTTCTTTAGATCTTCCATCCATCCTTCCTTTGTCACTCCTCTGGTATCTCTGGTTACCTCCCCTCAACCTCTGCTCAAATGTTTTGGTGAGCAGTGCTATTGCTTCAGCAAAAGCTGAAAAGTCTGATGATGCATCAGAAGTTTCAAGATTTTGACTGTTTGATGGTTGTGGATCATTAGTTGTTGTTGATCTTTGTGAGTTTGAGATAATAGCTAAAGATCCCCCTCTTTGAATATTTTCTTCAAATATTTCTTCCTCTCTGGGGATCAAGATGCTGCATAAGTCATGAAGACTCATGTTTCCTAGTTCTAAGGTTGATGATAAAGTCATGGTTAGACTTCTCCATTCTCTAGGAAGGGCATAAAGAAATTTTATGTTTCTTTCATCGTTTGATTTTGTTATACCAAATTTCTTTAGCTCATTTAAAAGTTTTGTAAATCTTTGATATGTATCATTTAACCTTTCATTTGGCAAACTTTTAAACCTTTCATAAGATGAGACATTATTTGTTCTCTTGTTTCTTCTCATCCTTTCTCCTCCTTCACAAAGATTTTCCAACTGATCCCATATTTCCTTAGCTGATGCACATGCATTAACTTGTGAAAATATGTCATTGGGGATGGCCATTATTAAAAGTGACTTTGCCCTTTCATCCCCAGCCACCAGGTCCTTGTCTTCCGCACTCCAGTTTATTTCACTTTTGGGAGCGCGGGAGGCAGGGATAGCTGGTGATTGGTCAGTTGCTGGAATAGCAGGTATATCAGTCATTGGTGTATGTGGACCCCTTTCAATGGACTGAAACAGAGCTCGGTCATGACCATTAAGGAAATTGACCATCCTGATTTTCCATTGGGGGTATTCCTCTCTGACCAGAGTCGGAGGTTTGGACATAGAACCAATGTTAAAAGCATTATTCCAGGATTGAAAGCTGGCCATATTTAGAGAAAAGAAGATGAGCGATTGATCGTTTGAAAATAGTTTATTCAATCTGCTCTGATACCAATTATTGATCCCAGTACGGGCTCAAAACAACTTCTTTTCTCGTAATATGGCAAGTGATTTCAGTAAATGTGAAAAAGAAGTGCGGAAATGGAAATCAGACTTTCAAGAAACAAGACCTACAGAATTATCAAGTTTATATCACTTTGAAACAAAATGGTTTACAAGGTGATTGTAAGATTATTATCTAGTACAAACGAATCTTGAATTCTGTGGGTGAGAGGGCAATGGAGTTTGGATGTATGAATGAATGCTAAGCTTCAAACTCACTTTGCTTCTCCTGGTTGAGCCTTCTATTTATAGACGGCTTGGTGCATGAATAAACAATAGTTTATTCACGCAATAATTCCTGCAAAAAGTAGCCAATTGACATATTCATTGATTCCAACGTTCAAGTTGCCTTTTTCATCATGATATCAATTAATGTCAACTTGCTTCGGTAAGTGTGGCAGGACAGAGCCAATTTCAGACAAGTGGGTATTTTATCAGAATTCTGATAAACCACTTCATCAGAAATTCTGATGAACAAATCATCAGAAAGTTCTTGATGATCAGAATCGTCAGATACTGATGATATTTCATTAGAAATATCATCAGATCCATCAGAAATGACATTTTCTGATAATCCAATTTAGCTCTTGATCAACTTGTGATTCTTTGAAGTAGATGCTATGTATTCCGGTTGTCCCATCTGATCTTCTTTTTCTAGTTCGTGATCTTCAGGACTGTGATCTCTTCATAGATCCAGTTGATTGTGATTTTCTTCAATACTTACAAATAAAGTTTCCTAACAGTAAAATACATTCTTAGTTGAAGTACTTACTGTTACAAAGTTAGATTATAAGCTTGGTTTAGTTTAAAATCATTCAATTAGTTCTTTGACCACATAAGGGCATTGTGGTCATTTTTAACAATATATTTGCGACTTGTCATTAAACCCATCAAACAGACTGAACATATCATATAACTTCAGTGAGTTATACTCAACAATATTATGGCCCTAACATAACTTTAAAATAGGTCTAAACGTTGACCAAACGGGTCAGAATCAAAAGTCAAAGCAAAAGTCAAACTGCTTGACTTTTGACATAGAATGAGAACCTAAACTGAATTGAACAAGTTGAGCATGTTATAATCAGTTTATATTAGTTATAAAACTTATATAAATGATAAAACATCTGAGTTTTAAGTTATAGAAACCATTTATGCATTTTAGTCGAAAATTCAACTTTTACGGAAAATGCTCAACTTAACAATTCAACTAGTAAACGTGATTGTCCGAAGGTATGATCGCAGAGGGATCATACCAATGTTATTATGATCACATAGTAAAGTTCGGACCGAACTTTACTTTGATCAAAATGGTCAGAAGCTAAAGTCAAACATAAAGTCAACTGTTTGACTTTATCAATAACTAAATAAAATGAAATTGCACTAATGTAAACACTTGCTTGGAAATGTTTGAGCTGAAGAACATTGAGAGAGGGAGTCCTCTTGTCCAGAGGAAAGCTCCAAGCAGGTTTTAGAGAGAAGAATGAGAATGAGCAAATGAAAGAGGAAGATTCATGGCCTATTTATACTTGGAGATGATACACAAGATCATTCTAAGTGTCAAGGCTTGTTGTAAGATGTTCCCAGGTGTCCTTAGACGTGTAAGAAGCAGAGAAAGGTGGCAAAAATGTGAAAGATGTGGCAGAATGGCAGCTGGCCTTGGGCTGTAAGCAAAACTGCCACTGGCAGTCCCTTACGGACCGTAAGGGTTAAGAGCTTTCGGTCCGTAAGGACCTTAAGCACGCATGATTTCAAACATGCTTACGAACCGTAAGCCAGTAGGCTTTACGGTCCGTATGAGACCTCCATAATTCAATGTTTGAGAATTTTCCATGTTTAGTCCTTGGACTTTACATTTTTGTCCATTTGGCACTTTTAGTCCATCTCCTTCCTCGTAGTTGGGATTAGTCAGAGATACGGGACGCGTTTTAGCTAACGCACAATAATAATTTCTTTTTCTCCTTCCCAGATTCGGGATTAGTTGGAGATTCAAAACATGTTTCAGTTAACGTTCAGTGTAGTTCCTTCCTCCTTCCACATAATCGGGATTAGTTGGAGGTTTCTCCCTCCACGTAGTCAGGATTAGTTGGAGAATTGGACATGTGTCGTCACATAATTGGGTGGAATTTTCGGGGTGTTACAAACAGAGCATAATCATTATCAAATAAATGTGTGTAACCGAGGATAAAACATCCCCTTGTGGATCACTCCGCAGCACACGATTCGGAGTCGATCCAAATCCAACATACTTCCCTCCCTGCGATGGGGGCAATCCCTCCGACCACAACTCATTCGCCGCCATCTTCCTCGCAAAAAACCCATGCATGTCTACCGAAACTCCTCGTAACACTTCCATCAAAACTCCTCGCAGCTTGTTGTTGGTGTGATTAGTTGGCGGTTCCTGCTGCTGTTCTACGTCATTCCAAGAGTGAGTTCTTGGGTGGCGGCTGCATTTTGATCTAGGGTTTGGTTTGTGTGTATCGAAAAATAAAGAGAAAATTGTTGGATTGTGTTGAAGAGACAAAATAAGAAAAAACAATAACAAACAAGTGACACGTAAGATAATAAAACTAACCTAGTTAGTGCCCAGTTAACGACGGGGTGACACATGTCACACCCCAACCGATGGCGGAAACATCGGGGTGAAGCACTGAGCGAAACAGATTGTCCAAGAGAAATCCATAACAACTAAATTACCGGATAATTAACATTATGTCCCATACCATAACTTATCAAATAAAGCAGTTATTACAGACATAGATATCCCAAAGACAAATCATAGTTTCAAAATATTAATTGTTTTGTTTCTACACTCGTCCTAACTTGATTCCACATAGCAAGCATCCTAGCATCTCAAACACCTGTCACATACGTTAAAATAGGTCAACACACATAGTGTAAAGACGAGCATACAAGTTTAATAGTAATATAGATTTCGAAAGTTGTTTACGCAGAACCAGCATGTAACATGTAGCAAAGTGAAGCTAGTAGGTTATCGACAATGAAATATGCACAGATGTAACTGCGAGTTGTAGAATGCGTAACACATATCACCACTGTGACACGTGAAGTAAAGCCGTTAACAACCCCTGTCCACGACAGGTGCTGAGTCCAAACTATAGTACTATCGTTGCTAAGGTGTCAGGCAACAATCACTGTGTAAACATAACATACAAGCATTCATCAAGTAACACGTATAACATGCAATAACGGTTAGCGTATAAAAGTGTTTGCGTTGTGTGTCGATTGTGATTTGAATAAGTAACGTATGTAACACCCAAAAGTGCGTAAAGCAAAAAGGGTTCGTGTATACTCACAGATCGTGTTTACGAATAAACACAATCTTGGATTGGATTGAAGGGAGCGCTGGAAAGTTAGTCTGATTACAGAACGATAGCATAAGCGATGAACAGTGCATAAAAACAGTGTTGCGTGAACTGAGTGACGAAGGGTCATTCGATTAGATGATAATCCGGACGGATGGTCATCCGGTCGGATGGCCATTCGGTCGGATTGTCATTTGTTTGGGATGGATGTGTTTGTGTATGATGTGACTTTGAAGTTTTTATTGTAACATTTTAAAATGAGAGAAGTATCTCTACTCTTCAGGTCGTCCGGTCAGATGGCCGTTCACTCGGATGGCGATCCGTTCTAAGTGAGACATTTCACAAAACAAGTCCAGCAGGAAGGTCATTCGATCGGATGGTAGTCTGATTGGATGGCCATTCATTTGGATAATGACACGTATTGAAAATTTGTAAAATGTTTAAGTATTTGAGACCACAGCTCATCCGATCGGATTGTCGTTCGATCGGATGGCAATCTGATCGGACGGCAATCCGTCATCGACCTAATCGTTTGTAACTTGAAATATTCTGTTAAGTCTTGAAAAGTTTGCGGTTTGACTGAGACGGTATGCCAACGTGTTAAACAACAGAATCCCCCCAAGTCCAAGTCATCCGATCAAATAGGAATCACCCCAGTCCGGTCAGTTAACTGTTCTTGATGGTTGTTCATGTTCAACCCGCTAAGTCGGTTATCTCGTCGATGGGAATCAGTTCTTAGGCCGACACTTCACTAGGGAATGAGTGGAAGGTCTGAATGAGCTCCGATTCTATCGGTTTCGAGTACATGAGTGTAAAAGAATGTGGAAGAGAAGTTATGAAAACATCTTTCAACTCTTTTAATCTAGATTTAGGTGAAATCAGTGTTTAAACATGTTGAAATCTCTTAGATCTGAGTTGTTCTTGGTGGAATGAGGTCACACTGTGAAGTTCATGAGAACTCATGATGATATCACCCTAGAACAGCCCAAATCAGCCGATTTCATGGTGAAAAGTTAAGATTTGATGGTGAAAATGATGGAGAAGTGTGTGTAGATCATAGAAGTAAAAGATTTGAGGTAGGAACTTACGAGAATTACGAGAAATCGAGAGAAAATAGCCCAAAAGTGTGCTAGTCGAACGAGAGCTGTCACATCACATGAACAGTGATGTGACATGTGCTATTTATAGGTGACAGAAGAGGAAAGGCAGTGCAAGTGACGGATCGGAGGGTAGTCCAATCGGATGGACATCCGGACGGATGAGCATTCGATCGAAGGGCTCCAGAGAGTTGGTTTCTGACTTTTCGTTTCGTGCGTTGAGCGTTGCGATGCGATGCGTTTAAGCGAGTATCGATTAAGCGATGCGATAGGTTTAAATAATAGTCACACAAATAACATAACTAACATACAACATAAATAAACTTGCGTTTTCGGTTCGCTATGAGATTGCGTTGCGATAGAGTTGCGATTGCGTTTTCGATTAATCACCCCAGACATATAATTAGACAAGCACAAGTAACACATAATAGCACACACACGTAAAACAATATTCAGAACCTGTGATTTAAGTTGCGACACAAGAGAGATGCGATTAGCGATTAGCAATAAACTGCTATTAGGTTGCGATTACTATAGATACTCCACATAATACAACTAAAGTACACAAATTAAAGTAATCTATTAACAAGTCAAAGAGTACAATCAATAATTAAGCAAGGAGTGACAGATCACATTTAGCAATCTTTTCTTCCTTTGACTTTGACTTCAAAACGCGGGTTGTTACAGCCTCCCCTACTTTAGGGAATTTCGTCCCGAAATTAGGCCGTAGGCGTTACAAACAACTGTGGATACTTCGCCTTCAGGTCGCTTTCAAGTTCCTAGGTGAACTCTGCGCCACGATTGCCTTCCCAGCGAACTTTCACTATGGGAATGCATGAGCGTCTGAGCTTCTTGGTTTCTCGATCCATGATCTCGACAGGATTTTCCACGAAGTGTAATGTTTTGTCCACTTGTAGATCCTCAAGTGGCACTTGTAAATTCTGCTCGGTGAGGCACTTTCTGAGGTTCGATAGATGGAAAGTCGGGTGGACGTTGCTAAGTTCCTCCGGTAGTTCGAGTCTGTAGGCCACCTTTCCCATCCTTTCGAGAATTTAAAGGGTCCAACATATCGAGGCGCGAGTTTCCCTTTCTTTCCGAATCTGATCACCCCCTTCCAAGGTGAAACCTTTAGGAGCACGTGATCGCCAACGTCAAATTCAAGGGGCTTGCAGCGTCTATCGGCGTAGCTTTTCTGACAACTCCGGGCTTTCAGCAGGTTGTCTCGAATATGGAGGATTTTGTCAGTCGTTTCTTGCAGCAACTCAGGACTGGTTATTTGCGCATCTCCGATCTCATGCCACACAATCGGCGATCGATATTTTCTTCCGTATTATGCCTCAAATGGTGCCATTTGAATGCTAGAATGATAACTGTTATTGTACGAGAATTCGACCAAAGGTAAGTGCGCGTCCCAATTACCACCGAAGTCTATGACACACGAGCGAAGCATGTCTTCAAGGGTACGAATCGTTCTTTTAGTCTGACCGTCAGTTTGGAGATGGAAAGCGGTACTTAGATTGAGGGTAGTACTGAGAGCAGGAACTGTTTCCCAAAGGCGCGAGGTAAACTGACCATCACGGTCAGAGATGATATCACGAGGCGTCCCATGTCGACAGATGATCTCGTCGGTGTAGATCCGAGCTAATCGTTCTACCTTGTAGTCTTCCCGTATCGGCAGAAAATGAGCAGATTTAGTCAATCAGGCGATGATAACCCATATGCTATCGTGACCTGAAGGTGTGTGCGGAAGTTTCATTATAAAGTCCATGGCTATACTCTCCCATTTCCACATCGGGATCTCGGGTTGCATGAGTAAGCCAGAGGGCCTTTGTTGTTCGGCCTTGACTTTTGAACAAGTCAGGCATTTCGCAACATAGATTGCGATATCCTTCTTCATTCCGGGCCACCAATACCGTAGACAAAGGTCATAGTACATCTTGTTGGCACCAGGATTAATGGAATATCGAGACTTGTGCGCTTCAGTCAACAATATATCTCGAAGGTTATTGCGACTTGGAATCCAGATGTGATCTAGATAGTAGTAGATACCGTTCGATTTGGTGACAAAGTGTGATTCAGCACCACTCTTCTTCATTTCCTCTCGCATGGTATCTTCAACGAAGCAGGCATGCTGGGCATCACGAATCGAGGCTTCGAGGTCGTGCTGGATGTGAGTATTACGAACACTATGCAAATAGCTTCGTCTACTTAAAGCGTCGGCAACGACATTTGCTTTGCCAGGGTGGTAACGAATCTCACAGTCGTAATCATTAAGAAGTTCAACCCATCAGCGTTGGCGCATATTCAGTTCCTTTTGATTGAGGATGTGTTGTAGGCTCTTATGGTTTGTGAAGATCGTACACTTGGTACCGTAAAGGTAGTGTCGCCAAATTTTCAACGCAAAAATAATTGCGCCTAGCTCGAGGTCGTGGGTCGTATAGTTCTTCTTGTGGATCTTGACCTGACGAGAGGCGTACGCGATAACCTTGTCCCGTTGCATGAGAACATAACCGAGACCAAGGTTCGAGCCATCGCAGTAGACAACGAAGTCATCGTTTCCGTTGGGTAGAGCGAGAACAGGAGCATTGCAGAGCATATGCTTCAGATTTTGAAAGGATTGCTCTTGTTCGGTTCCCCAAACAAAAGACTTGTCCTTATGCGTCAAGGAAGTAAGCGGAACGACGATTTTAGAAAAGTCAGCGATGAATCGACGGTAATAGCCCGTCAATCTGAGGAATGAACGAACATCGGATGGTGATTTTGGAGTAACCCAACTCTTAACAGCTTCGATCTTCGCGGGGTCGACGTGTATACCTTGGCTATAGACGATGTGACCGAGGAATTGAACCTCCTCTAACCAAAATTCACACTTGGAGAACTTGGCATAGATTCGATTCCCCTGGAGTAGCTCGAGAACCAACGTAGATGCTGCGCGTGTTCGGTTTTCGACTTCGAATAGATAAGGATGTCGTCGATGAACACGATAACGAAACGGTCAAGAAATGGTTTGCACACATGGTTCATCAAGTCCATGAAAACCGCAGGTGCATTGGTTAAAGCAAAGGGAATCACGACGAATTCATAATGGCCGTATCGGGTTCAGAAAGCAGTTTTAGGTATGTCTTCCTCCTGGATTCATAACTAGTGATAGCCTGAACGTAAATCAATCTTCGAGAAACACGTAGCACCTTGTAACTGGTCAAACAAATCATCGATTCGGGGCAGGGATAGCGATTCTTGATAGTCAGCTTATTCAACTCCCTATAGTCGATGCACATCCGGAACGACCCGTCCTTCTTTTTGACGAAAAGAACTGGTGCGCCCCAAGGAGAGGTGCTAGGGCGAATGAAGCCTTTGTCAAGCAATTCCTGGAGTTGACTCGAGAGTTCACGCATTTCAGACGGAGCGAGGCGATAAGGAGATTTAGCGACCGGATTAGCTCCAGGAATGAGGTCGATGCGAAAATCAATCTCACGACTCGGGGGTAAACCAGGTAAATCATCAGGAAAGCTGTTAGGAAAAACCCGAACCACAGGCACCTTATCCATTGCCTTATTTTCCTTTTCCTCCGCTACTACGACGTGTGCCAAGAAATCTTTGTATTCCTTGCGGAGATACTTGCTCGCTTGGGTACACGATATGAGTTTGAGATTTGTCGATGCGACTTCACCATAGACACAAAGTTGATCACCATTAGCGAGTGAGAAACGAATCATTTTATCAAAGCAAACGACTTCAGCATGATTTTCGCGAAGAAAATCCATGCCTACTATGATTTCAAAACTACTGAGCTGCATTGGGATAAGATCAATAGGGAAGACGTGATTGTTGAGTTCAAGATTACAATCACGTAGGACAGAACGAACAGTGACGGTTCTTCCCGTGGCAACTTCAACGTCGAACGTCGTATGGAGATGGGCGCGCTTACGATTAAGGAGCTTTTCGAATTTTAACAACACAAAACAGTTATCGGCTCCTGTATCAAATAAACATGAAGCATATATACCATTTACGAGAACATACCATTAACAACGTTATTATCTGCTTGAGCCTGGCGGGCGGTGATGTTGAATGTACGTCCGCGGGCTGCTGGCTGCTGAGGCTGGTGCTGTCGATGTTGTTGCGGCTGCTGTTGTGGCTCTTGCTTCACCACTCTGTTGGGGCACATGTTTGCAAAGTGGTTGGGATCACCACATGCAAAGCAGGCTCTTGCATGAGCTGCGGGGGCAGGAGCTGCTTGTTGGCCCTGGGGAGCAGGAAGGGGCTTGACCTTGAGCTTGAGCGGGAGCTTGACGGGGACCAGTACGTCAATTGGAAGTAAAGTGGCCGTACTGGTTGCAATGAACACAGAATCGGCATGCAATCCCAATAGGATGATGATAAGTACAAGTAGGGCAGAGCGGGTGAGGACCAGTATATGCACGCTTTGCCGGCGGTGCAGTGGTCACCGGTGCCGCTACTTGGCGGTTCTGAGATTGCGGTTGAGCAAAAACAGCTTGGAGTGGAGCGGTGGCTGTGACAACGCAATTCTTCCTGTTGTTGTTCTTTCTCTTACGGCGGGAGGATTGGAAGCTTGCGGAGCGGCGACGGTTTCAGCGGTGGGAGCGGCGGTAGCTTGATGGAGACTCTTCGGAGCGTTCTTGAAATACCCAGCGAGAACTCGCTTGTCATTAATCTCAGCAGTGAGTAGGTAGGTTTCTTCAATTGTTGTTGTCTCCGTGGCTTGCACAAGGTTAACAACATAATCTGGTAAAGCACAGATGTATTTCTTGATCGTCATATCAGGAGTTGCCACCTGGCTTGGACAAATGATACTTAACTGCTTAAAGCGAGCTGTCAGACCGGCGTTATCGCCACCATCCTACTTGATGTTCCAGAACTCGTTCTCTAGCTTTTGGAGCTCGTGGTGTGGGTGGAATTCCTTCATCATGAGTTCTTTCAACTCATCCCAAGTGAGCCCATAGGCTGCGTCGTTCCCACATCTGTTTCTTTTGGCGGTCCACCAATCCAGAGCCTTGGATTGGAAAACGCCAGTTGCGTTGACAGTTTGTAGGTGGTCGGGACATCCGCTCTGGCGTAGCGTGACTTCGATTGAGTCGAACCATTGAAACATTGCGCTTGGTCCGTCTTCGCCCGTGAAGTCTTTTGGGCCATAGGTCTTAAACTGCTTAAAGCTGAAAGTACCCTTAGGCGAGTCAGTCCTTGATTCCTCAGAGGACTTGCTGGCGTTTTCATTAAGCTCACTGACGATTTGCGGGATAACTTTATCCATCTGCTTAGCGACTAGAGAAGCGATTCGCTTGTCAGTGATGCGTTATATATTTTATTGATATTTTAAGCCCTTTTTAACACATTAGTCAAGTTTTAAATTTATAAAACACGATATTCTACTAACACTAAACACACATATGGGCAAGTGCACCCATCGTGAGCGTAGTATAGCGTTGGTAAGATACCAAGGTCGTCCAAGGACACAAGAGCTTTTAGTACCGGTTTATCATCAACGTCTAATCAAATCAAAAGTTTTAGAAAAGGTTTTGAACATGAAAAATAAAAACTAAAAATGCTGAAAAATAAAAATAAAATAAAAACAGATAGACAAGATGAATCACTTGGATCCGACTCGCCTTTAATGTAACCTTTGATGATTTCCGCACTTTTGCACTTTTTAAGAGATTATCTTAGTTATAGTAGTAGGCCCCTCTTTTGAAGGTGACGTTACCCTCAACCCAGTGGTTTGAGTCAGCAAGGATACAATCCCAAAGGGTTGGAATATTGAAAGATAATTAATTAAGTTATTAACGCGTAATGTGGTAGGCCCCTCTTTTGAAGGCGACATTACCCTCGGCTAAGTGGTTTGAGTAAGCATGGATACAATCCCAAGTAGCCGGGTTAATGTATTAATAATAGTTTACATATGAGGGGATCAAGCCATTCGCACCCCCGCCATCCAATACCAGTGGGTATTGAAGGAGGTCCTAGTAAGCTTGACCCAGGTTTGTAGGATCGGGGCTTCAAAGCTTGACTAAGAGAAAGTGGAAAGAAAAGGGGCGCGCTAGTTTCAATCACACTGAACAAGGCAAGAACCTTACCTAACCATTCCTTTAACCCCCGACCAGGTAGCCAACATATCTTTATATAGACAGTAGAGATATGAATGGTGATATAGAAAGTAAAATAACGCCAAGACACCACGGACAAATGATAAGGAAGTTTCACATTCAACATAAGAAACTAGTTTCAAAGTCATTAACACAAAACCTAATAAAAAGTGTGAAAAGATTAAAAATCAAAAGTATTACATTAAATCTTGTCTTCACCAAGTGATGTAAGAGACTTAGGCAAACATGGCCTTTGATTGTTAAGAACTCTTACTATCAATCTTGAATCCCGAGACTACTACACACACTCTGAGGTGGATGATGGATGATGGTGGTGGATGTGGGTGTTGTAGTGGTGGTGAAGTGGGAGAGAGGTGGTTTGCCAAGGGATGCCTTTGAAGTGAACCAAGCACCCCTATTTATAGCCTGTATAGAAGCCCGGACATGGCCACGTGTCCACTGGACACGGCCCCGTGTCCACTGGACACGGCCCCGTGTGCATCCACTTTCTCTTTCTTCATTAATTAGAATTGTCTGCATTAGGCTCCACACGCCCCCGTGTCGGCTGGACACGGCCCCGTGTGCAGAAGCGTATCTGTACTATCAAGATTCTATGAATCTTAGCATTGACCACGACTCGTGTTGAGCTGGGCACGCCCCCGTGCTAGGAATAGAAGCTTCTACCACTTTGTCATTTTCTGCAGACATCTGGCCACGCCCCCGTGTCCGCTGGGCACAGGGCCATGGTCAGCCTTCTGTCTCTTGTTTTTGCTTGGGAAGATGCTGTCGAGGGGGGCATGGCACGTTTATTCCTTTTCTTTGTATTCATGTTAGATTTTGCTGCATATTTGTTCCTTTTGTTCATTTAAGCTCACGGGAGATCACTCAACACTCGGCCGAAGATGTATTTTTGTGAAACACTCGAGACCGGCATGGAACTTACTTCTACCATATGCTTGCCAAGCAATCAATCCTCCTCCTTTTTAACTATAAACCTTTGTAAATATCAAGAGGAATTTGGGGAAGGGTTAGGCTTGGGTTAAAGGTAGGTGGTTTTGGGTTAGTGGTTAGTAAAAAGGGCTAAAAGCGTAAAAATCGTCGGTTGTCGTAAAACTTTTTGTTTTTATTACTTTTCTTCAAACTAAGCACTTTCAAACAAAGTCTCTTTGAGGAACTTGTTTGTTCATTGCTAGACTTCATTTTTTTGGGAACGTCACAAGAAAACCAGAGCTTTTTACTAAAATAAAGGGTTTAAAAGAAAAAGGTTTTGGTGGGTAAAGGTTGTTTGTTTTGTGGGTTTAGAAATGAAAAGGTTTAGGCTCAAAGGGGTTAACTAGGGGGACTTTTTTGGGTAGGTGATAAAAAAAATGAAAAATAATGGTGTTGAAAAGAAAAATGGGTTAGTCCTAATGCCTCCATCATTTACTTACTTGGGTTTAAGTTGGTAAGGACCGGGAATGTATCGTTGTGGCAAGTTCTAGAGTCGTAAGAACCAAGCGGCTATTCACACAAGAAACGAAAGATGAGCATTTAGTTTAAAGATGTATGCTTGTATGCTCAATAAAGACTCATAACTCACTTTTTGTGGGAATGGGTTTATAATGTGATCAAGTATATATAATCAAATTTTAACTAGATTTGTCGCGCCGTTTCATAATTTTCTTATATTAGTTCTTTTTATCACGACGCTATTGGTTGTAAATTTGTAAAAATATAACCTTTTTAGAATTTGTTATTCCCAAACTAAACCAAGACACGTAAAAAAAACGAAAAGTTTTTGAAAAAAATTGGGGTGATTAGCGGTTCCAATAGAGTTTTGTGTAAGGCTTGTTATTAGGACTTGCAAAATTCAAGGTTTTAGCATCCCCCCACACTTAAATTACACATTGTCCTCAATGTGTCCCAAAAATAAGTTTTTAGGTTTATTGAATGTGTAAAAAGATGTTTAAAAACAAAATTTATGTCACTGGGCGTCTGGGCATGGGCCCGTGTTGGTCCGGGCACGGCCCCGTGTTCAGATCGCCAGTATCATAATTAACAGAAGGCTGGGCACGGGGGCGTGTTCAGTGAACACGGCCCCGTGTCCAGTTACCTGAACTTGGCTTTTTCTGCAGATCCTTGGGCACGGGGGTGTCACACCCCAACCGATGACGGAAACATCGGGGCGCGGCACTGAGCGAAACAGATTGTCCAAGAGGAATTCCATAACAACTATATTACCGGATAGTTAATATTATGTCCTATACCATAACCCATCAAGTATATCAGTTATTACAGACATAGTTATCTCAAAGACAAATAAAGGCTGTTTCGACAACTCATAAATAAATAAATTGTTTGTTTGTTTCTAGACTCTCGTTCCTACTTGATTCCACAAAGCAGGTAAAGCACAACATCCTAGGCACCTGTCACATACGTTAAAATAGAGGTCAACATACATAGTGTATAGGTGAGCATACAAGTTTAATAGTAATAGTAGAGTTCGAAAGCGTTTACGCATAACCAGCATGTAGCATGTATCATGTGAAGCTAGTAGGTTATCGACAATGAAATATGCACAGACAAGACTGCGAGTTTTAGAATGCGCAACACATATCACCACTGTGACACGTGAAGAGGTAATCTTAACAACCCCTATCCACGACAGGTGCTGAGTCTAAACTATAGTACTATCGTTGCTAAGGCGTCAGGCCACAATCACTGTGTTAACATAACATACAAGCATTCATCGAGTAACACGTAACATGCAATTAACGGTCAGCGTATGAATAGTGTTTGTTTTGTGTGATTGATGTGATTTAGAATAAGTAACATATGTAACACCCAAAAGTGCGTAAAGCAAAAAGGGATCGAGTATACTTACAGTGATGGAAGTTAATGGGTTGAAGGGAGCGCTAGAGTGATTAGCCTGAACAGTTTACGATAGCATAAGCAAATGAACGACGCATAAAACAGTGCAAAGTGAGCAAGTGTCTAATGGTAACCCGATCGGATGGCAATCCAATCGGATGGTCATTCGATCGGATGTCAATCCGTTCGGATGGTCGTCCGATCGGATGGCCATTCAGTCGAATTGACATTCGTTTGGGAAAGATGTGTTTGTGTATGATGGTTTTGAAGTTTTCATTGTAGCATTTTGAAAACATAGAAGTATCCCTACCCTTCAGGTCGATCGATTGAACGGTCGTTCGATCGGATAGCGATCCGATTGGCAGGACACTTAGTGAGAACAAGTTCACAGCAGGATTGTCATTCGATCGGATGGCAATCCATCAGAACTGATGGTCTTTGAAAAGTATGAAATTGATTAAGTGTCGAAGTTCCAAATGTCACCCGATCGGATGGCAATCCGATCGGACGGCAATCCATTCGACGTTCAGATCTTTTGAAAATTTGAAAATTGTTAAGTGTGGAACCAAGTGCAATCCGGTCGGATTGCAGTTCGATTAGACGGCAATCCGTCCCAACGAATCTAACCGCCTTGACTTGATTATTTTGGAAGTTTTGCGGTTTGTTCGAGACGGTATGATAACGTACTGAACAACGGAACCTCGTCAACTCCCAAGTCGTTCGATCGAACACGAATCACCCTGATCCGACCGGTTGACTATTCTTTGACGGTTGTTCATGTTTACTCCGGAATCGGTTGTCTCTTTGATAGAAATCAGATCTCAACCGACACTTCACTAAGAAATGGGTAGAAGGCCAGAATGAGCTCCGATTCTATCGGTTTTGAGTGCATTGAGCGTAAAAGAGTTGAAAGAAAGTTAGAAACCATCTTTCAATCCTTTTAACTTTGAAAATGTTTAGATCTATGCGAAATCATTGTGAAATCATGTGGAAATCCTTCAGATCTGATGAATAAAAGAAGCAAAAATAACCAGAACACATAATTCGAGTTGTGATGCGATAGCGATTAGCGATAAGTCGATTAGTGATGTGTGTAAAATGCAACATATAAATTACATCAAATGAGGCATAAAACTAACCTTTTTTAGTACTAATATTGGAAAAAGTGTGCTTTTGTCTTCCTTTTTTATTTTCAGGATTAAATGAGCGCAAATGAATAAAAGAAGCAAAAATGCAGCTAAATCTAACACAAATACAAGAAAAGGAATAAACGTGGCATGCCCGACCCCTCGACAGTATCTCCCCAAGAAAAAACAATATATTAGAAGGCTGAACACGCCCCGTGCCCAGCGGACACGGGGGCGTTCCCAAGTGTCTGAAGAAAAGACAAAAGGGTAGAAGCTTCTATTCCCTAACACGGGGGCGTGCCCAGCTCCACACGGCCGTGGTCAACGCTAAGATGAATCCAAGCAAATCTTGATAGTACAGATACGCTTCTGCACACGGGGCCGTGCCCAGCGGACACGGGAGCGTGGTCAACTAATGCAGACAAACTGTAATTAATGAAGAAAGAGAAACTGGATGGACACGGGGCCGTGCCCAGTAGACACGGGGGCGTGTCCGGGCTTCTGTGCAGGGTATAAATAGAGGTGCTTGGTTCACTTCAAAGGCATCCATTCACAAACCACCTCTCTCCCACTTCACCCACACTCCACCACCATCACAACACCCACATCCACCACCATCATCCATCATCCATCATAGAGTGTATGTAGTAGTCTCGGGATCCAAGATTGATAGTAAGAGTTCTTGACAATCGAAGGACATGTTTGCCTAAGTCTCTTACATCACTTGGTGAAGACAAGCATTTAGTGTAATACTTTTGTTTTTTGTTTTATCTTTTCACACTTTTTATTTGGTTTTGTATTAATGACTTTAATAACTAGTTTTCTTATGTTGAAGGTGAAACTTCCTTATCATTTGTCTGTGGTGTCTTGGCGTTATTTTACTGTATATAAAATAAAATATTTACACCATTCATATCTCCACGGTCTATATGGAGATATGTTGGCTACCTGGTCCGGGGTTAAGGTAATGGTTTGGTAAGCTTCTTGCCTTGTTTAGTGTATAGATCCTGCAAGGACCTGGGTCAAGCTTACTAGGATCTCCTTCAATACCCACTGGTATTGGATGGCGGGGGTGCGAATGGCTTGATCCCCTCATATGTAAACTACTATTAATACATTAACCCGGCTACTAGGGATTGTATCCATGCAGACTCAAACCACTTAGCCGAGGGTAACGTCACCTTCAAAAGAGGGGCCTACCACATTACGCATTAATAACTTAATTAATTATCTTTCAATAATCCAACCCTTTAGGATTGTATCCTTGCTGACTCAAACTACTGGTTGAGGGTAACGTCACCTTCAAAAGAGGGACCTACTACTATAACTAAGATAATCTCTTAAAAAGTGCAAAAGTGCGGAAAACATCAAAGGTTACACTAAAGGCGAGTCGGATCCAAGTGATTCATCTTGTCTATCTGTTTTTATTTTATTTTTATTTTCAGCATTTTTAGTTTTTATTTTCATGTTTAAACCTTTTTCTAACTTTTTGATTTGATTAGACGTTGAGGATAAATCGGTACTAAAAGCTCTTGTATCGTTGGACGACCTCGGTATCTTACCAACGCTATACCACGCTCACGATGGGTGCACTTGCCTATATGTGTGTTTAGTGTTAGTAAAATATCGTGTTTTATAAATTTAAAACTTGACTAAAGTGTTAAAAAGGGCTAAAAATATACATAAAAATTATATAACGCTACACATGCATCAAGTTTTTGGCGCCGCTACCGGGGACACAAGGATTTTAAGAAAGTTAGGAATTAACGGCTTAATCGTTTTTTCTTATTTTTCTGTTTTTTTAGGATTTTTCTTAAATTTTCAGCTTCTGCAGAGCTCAGCACGGGTCGTGCCCCGCTGAACACGCCTCGTGCCCAATCTTTGGAACTGTCAATCATGTTTTAAGTCAGACAGTAGCTGAACACGAGTGTCACACCCCCAAAAATCCACATGCGGAGTATCGCCGCTTGGAGGCGTGACTGACCAGGATCAAGCCACCAATCATATTGAACAATGTATTTAAAATAAATAAAATCCAACCACGCAATATAATTGGTGTTCAAAACAAGTTAACCAAGTTCAAGTTAATCAGCGGAAGCAATAAAGGTAAAACCAAAACATAAGTTCAATAAGTTTAAATGTTAACATGGCACACAACAGTCCATGTCCCACAACGACTCCTCTTACTCGTGCAAGCTCCATAGATACCTAACGACCTGCAAGGCATGTAACAACAAATCAACAACAAAGTTGAGCGAGTTCACGGTTGGTGTTCATTGTTAAGTTGTTTAAAAAAAACAGGAATTCATTTGTAAGTTGTAAGTTAATCAGTTTACCCTGTTTCCCAAACATATCCATAGTTGGTGGGGGCTTCCCCATGTTACCCACTAGACCTGTTTACCATATCGACCACTGACTGAAGTAAGTTGGTGCCCTAAAGTCAATGTCTATCATCATTGACGTGCCCAGATCCATTAGTTCACGCCCGTCCTCTGCGGCACGGTGTGAGGCTTGTCAAACCTAAATAGCGCTATCTAACTAATGACCCGCTCGCCATTGGCCCGGCGATTAAGTCGATATAAAAAGGAGGGACTTCATGATAGAGAGTTTTGGTCTAGTATCCGTGTTGTCACCCTTCAATAAAGAGGGTGTGTACGTAATCTCTAAACCAGGAGATTACGCAGGTTCCGATTAAGTTCTTAGTACGTGTTGTCACCCTTCAATAAAGAGGGCGTGTACGTGTTCCAAACCAGGAGATCACGCAGTTTCAGTTCAAATCCTTTACCCATTCCCAACCCCTGGGAATCCCATGCCTTGTAGAAAGTGTGAACTCACCTCGGTTTGCTCGGTATGCTTAACTACTGGTGCACAAACAATTCAGTCAAAGCCTATACGCACGTATACCAAACAGTTTAGTATTCACATTTAACCACGTATTTCGTCATAAGTTGCATTCATGCGATATACCCATATAATATCATGCGACAAGTAATAGTTGATCATGTAACACACTTAACCATAGCATACATCGAAATCATTACATGTACTAAACACTTGAGTCACATGGAAGTTATATCACATTGTAATAATTCATCATACATCCCTACAGTATTATTCATCAAAATATTATGTGGTAAGTGTGGCATTCTTCAATATGATTCATCCGCATGTCCCCACCCAAGCATCATATAGCACGTAATGCATAACACATAGATGGCCGTAACTAGATCACATCACACAAGTATTCAAAACCCAACCACACATAACCGGTCTATTAACCGGCCCACTTTATTCATCTTATTAAATCATGTAGTCCAAAGAACATATAAGGCACTATATAAAAATTATATGATAACTCTCATATCCGCAACTTACAACCCACGGTAATGTTTCGTGGATTTAGTGAGTTGTTCAATCCCTATGTTGTTTGAGTCCAAATATATTTCAAGTGTCTTGGCCCCCTTTTCCCAACCCTTGTGGCCGGCCCACTAATAGATCATGAGTTCGTAATAATGATCACCTAACAAATAAATCAAGCACTCAATCATTATGTCATCGATAAGTGGGAACACTTAGCAGGCTATACCCACTCTAATTAACAAATTGCACACAACAACAATATGGCCGACCATTCACATATATACAATCACATGTAGTTAATAACATAATGGCCGACAATATTAATGTATTGCATGCAAGATTTCTGAAGTTTGAAATTAATATACTGACTTATGTTCAACTTTCACATGCTAACACTATGCACCACCTTCATTAATTTCCTATACATATTCTGACACAATTGACCATAATATTTAGTAACATACATAATCATGATTCGCACATACAAGCATGTAGCACTCATTCCTACTACATGTAATCGGTGGCACTTATAAACACAATATATGTAAAGTAACAACTCACATACCTTTCAATCGGCAATAAACAAATGATGCCTCACATGTAAAAGGTTACTTCGATGGGGGGGGGGGGTCTACCACTGCCTCGTGCGATTAGGGGAACTCTAGGGTTTTTGGTTTGTTTTAAACTGATCAAGAAAAGCATAATACGTATACTTATAATATAAGTATTTGGGCGGTTCATAGTTTTGGCCGATAATGAGCTCAAGCCCAATTAATAGCACTGAAACATGTAGGGATTAAGGGGCTCGAATTTGGGCTGTCACAATTGAGTTGGTTGGGTCGAAATTTTACCCAGGGAAAGGCAACAACATATACATATATATTTGGTGATAAGTGTACGCACATGGGGGGTTAGGGATTTTTGTTTGGGTTAGTTTACTTATGTAATCTATCATTATTATAAACTTAAGAATAATTAATAGAGATTTATTTTTAATCAACTAACATAGATGTAAAATATTCACGTTAAGGGTTCGGGCCTCAAAAGTTGATGCTATGCGGTTTATGTCATGGTTCAAACGGTTCGGGTAGGTTCGTCGCCAAACGGACTTGGCTTCGACTACAAGTTTGCATACAATAACTAAATGAGTATCAATTTAATTCGTCGAAAATAGCTAAATATATATTTACTCGTAAGAGCGAAACGAACGATTTATACCTCGAAGTTACGGGTTGTCACATCATCCCTAAGTTGAAAGAAATTTCGTCCCGAAATTTAGCACGTAGTTACTGGGGAAGCTAGTTAGGTTGCATGGTTTCCTGAGGTGTCACAACGAGGCCGTGCCCAATAAACACGCCCCGTGCCCAAGTATCAGTTACTGAAAACAGAATCGTACGATCCCGACGGTTGGTAATTTCTGACACAATCATGAGCGATACTGATTTTTTTTACTACTACTCCTCTTATGGTACGTGGTGTCAAATATGTGGCGGAAATCATGAAAATTTAAAATGTTATTTATTAAATTATACTCCCCACTATATAGACCCATCGTTTTCCTGTAGCCTTAAGAGGGGCGAGAGTAAAAATAATCCCTATCTCTCCATTGAATGCTCTCAATCATCTATTCTAAATGAAATGATTCTTGATGAATTTTTTCAAATGGAAGATCTAATTCTTAATTGGATAAAAGAGCTTGAGATGAACATAACTAATTCATCTCAAGACAACGTTCAAGAAGATTATTGAGATCGCATTCGGATAAAAACAACATCGTCGCTCCCGAAATCACCTCTAACTCTTTCAAAGACTTGAGCGATAGTCGTCCCTGTGTCGATTGTGCCGTGGAAGACTCCCATCGACTTCCGTCGATGCATACATAGACCTGAGCGATTCGACATACACCTTCTTTAATGAGAGCCCGGATAAGGGTTGGACTTGTCCACCTACATTTAGCATAGGAATCACCCTTTCCGATAACCTCTTGCGTTCTCGTCTAAACCTAGGGCAACTAAGGTATCTCAGGCACTTCGGTGTTGCTCTGTCCAGTAAGGAACCACCCGATCTGGAAAAATTCCTTAAAAATAGACAAAACTTCATAAACAGCTTCTAGACACGGGGCCGTGTCAAGGTCAGCATGCCCCCGTGTCCACCAAAAGATTCTCGTCTGACTTTCGGTCAGAATACGGACAAAAAGTGTCAGAATCTCGTCTACACACGGGGCCGTGTCCAGCCGACACGGGGCCGTGTCCAGCGTGCTGTCATTTTCTATAAATACAGCAAGATTCCTGCACATTTGGACCATTCCAAAGACAGAGATTTGGAGGGATCTTCACACATACCATCCTAGGTATATTCTAAAGAAGGTTCTCAATAACCATCTTGTCTTTTCTACTTTTGTCCATTGCCTTCTTCTTCATTTTTTTTCCTCAACACCTCCATTAGAGCTTGAAATCACCATAGATTCAAGCTTTATTGTGATATTTGCTAGATTTTTATTCAAGGAATCTTGTTAAAAATAAGTTTTACAACACTGTTTTAAGTTATTTCTGCTTAAAATGCTTCAAAATCAGAAAAATAATTTAAAGCTCCAAGATTCCTTGTTCCAAAAATCTGCAGAAAGGTGAACACGGGGCCGTGCTCGGTGAGCACAGGGCCGTGTTCAAGGTACTGTTGCACTGAAATGAACTCTTTTCGGTCTGTTTTCTTAGAATGCCAAGCCAAAACAGTGGAAGCTCTTCAGCACATTCCAGAAACAGTCGAAGGGAACGAAGGCCTTCAATCGAAGCAACTCTTGTACGCTATGTGATGGCACTACGAGAAGCTCTCGACGAAATGACATCCGTAGAAGAGGTCCTCATCGACCGTATAAATTATCTGACGGTGGGGCTGGAAAATAGTTTCCAAGAAATCTACCTCTTGCACCGGAGGTTGAACATACTTATGACACCTCCCATGGAACCAATCCTTCCCCAATAAGATTGGAACCTAGCACTGGAGTCAATAACCCCACCGGGTGGGATGACATCCCTGCGGAACCTTCTATTAACAATTTGCAAGAAGTTCCGGAGGAAGTTACACCCCTCAAAATGATGATGCCAATGAGCCCGCCTTTCTTCTCCCTAGGGAGATAGAAGAATGGCTCACCGACGTGTGAGGGACCATACCCGGAGGAGAAGTTCTTCAAGCCTCATTCAACCGAGAAAATTATCTTTGTCGGAAATTTTGCTCTTAAAATAAACTATAGGCTAGAACTTTTTTTTTTTTAGATTTCTTGTGTTTCTTGACCTACTTATCTAAGTTTTAGTTTATGCTTTTATTAGGAACTTATTGTAATCTTCTCTTTAATGAATGATGGTTTTCAAATTATTTGGTGTTTGGATGATGTTGTAATGGGTAAAACACACTCGGGATGGTGAAGGATACTAAGGGAAGCTTGAACCAACACCCCATGCACAAAAACAGAGCCTCCCAAAAATTTTTCTTCATTACAGCAAGTTCAGCACGGGCCGTGCTCAGCCAACACGCCCCGTGCTCAATGATCTGCAGAAAAACGCCCAGTTCAGGTAACTGGACACGGGGCGTGTTCACTGAACACGCCCCCGTACCCAGCCTTCTGTTACTGGCAATCTGAACACGGGGCCGTGCCCGGTCACCACGGCCCGTGTCCAGATGCCCAGTAACATAAAATTTCGTTTTTAATACACCTTTTACACATTCAATCAACCTAAAAACTTATTTTTGGGACACATTGAGGACAATGTGTAATTTAAGTGTGGGGGGATGCTAAAACCTTGAATTTTGCAAGTCCTAATTACAAGCCTTACACAAAACTCTATTGGAACCGCTAAACACCCCAATTTTTTTCAAAAACTTTTCATTTTTTTTACTTGTCTTGGTTTAAATTGGGAACAACAAATTCTAAAAAGGTTATATTTTTACGAATTTACAAACGATAGCGTCGTGATAAAAAGAACCACATTAGAAAATTATGAAACGACATGACAAATCTAGTTAAAATTTGATTATATATGCTTGATCATATTAAAAACCCATTCCCACAAAAAGTGAGTTTTAAGCCTTTAATTGAGCATACAAATACACATCTTTAAACTATATGCTCTTTTTGCGTTTCTTGTGTGAATAGCCACTTGGTTTCTTACGACTCTAGAACTTGCCAAGACAATACATTCCTGGTTCTTACCAACTTAAACCTAAGTAAGTAAATGATGGAGGCATTAGGACTAACCCTTTTTCTTTCAACACCATTATTTTTTTTACCACCTACCAAAAATCCCCCCTAGTTAACCCCTTTGAGCCTAAACCTTTTCATTTCTAAACCCACAAAACAAACACCCTTTGCCCACCAAAACCCTTTTTAATTTTAAACTCTTTATTTTAGTAAAAAGATCGGTTTTCATGTGACATTCCATATCGAAAAAAAAGTGATGAAGTCTAGCAATAAACAAACAAGTTCCACAAAAGAAACTTTGTTTGAAAAATGCTTCGTTTGAATAGAAAAGTCACAAAAACAAATTGTTTTACGGAAACCGACGCTTTTTATGCCTTTCGCCCTTTTATACTAACCACTAACCCAAAACCACCTACCTTTAACCTAAGCCTAACCCTTCCCCAAAGTCCTCTTGATATTTACAAAGGTATATAGTTAAAAAGGAGGAGGATTGATTGCTTGGAAATCATATGGTAGAAGTAAGTTCCATGCCGGTCTAGAGTGTTTCACAAAAAAAAAAAAAAATACACCTTCGGCCGAGTGTTGAGTGATCCCCTGTGAGGTATGTGAACTTGTATATAAATGGAATTTTAAAAAGGCATGTTATGCCCAAATAAGTAATTTCTCTTATGTAATGTTCTAAATAAATCATAACGAATAGGATTGTAAATAATATAAAAATAAAACCAAATAAAGATCTTGGAATCCTGACACTCAAAGACAAGCCCAAAACATCTCTTCTACCCATTCCATTTGGGTGTGTAAGCCACATTATAAAGAGTTTTGCTTGAGGACAAGTAAAAGATTCAAGTGTGGGGGTATTTGAAGTGTGTAAAATGCAACATATAAATTACATTAAATGAGGCATAAAACTAACTTTTTTTAGTACTAATGTTGGAAAAAGTGTGCTTTTGTCTTCCTTTTGGATTTTCAGGATTAATTGAGTGCAAATGAACAAAAGAAGCAAAAATGCAGCTAAATCTAACACAAATACAAGAAAAGGAATAAACGTGCCATGCCCGACCCCTCGACAGCATCTACCCAAGCAAAAACAAGATATCAGAAGGCTGAACACGCCCTGTGCCCAGCGGACACGGGGGCGTGCCCAAGTGTCTGAAGAAAAGACAAAAGCATAGAAGCTTCTATTCCCCAACACGGGGGCGTGCCCAGCTCCACACGGGCGTGGTCAATGCTAAGATTCACAGAATCCAAGAAGATCTTGATAGTACAGATACGCTTCTACACACGGGGCCGTGCCCAGCGGACACGGGGGCGTGGTCAACTAATGCAGACAAACTGCAATTAATGAAGAAAGAGAAAGTGGATGGACACGGGGCCGTGCCCAGTGGACACGGGGCCGTGTCCGTGCTTCTGTGCAGGCTATAAATAGAGTTGCTTGGTTCACTTCAAAGGCATCCCTTGACAAACCACCTCTCTCCCACTTCACCCACACTCCACCACCATCACAACACCTACATCCACCACCATCATCCATCATAGAGTGTGTGTAGTAGTCTCGGGATCCAAGATTGATCGTAAGAGTTCTTGACAATCAAAGGGCATGTTTGCCTAAGTCTCTTACATCACTTGGTGAAGATAAGCATTTAGTGTAATACTTTTGTTTTTTTTTTTTATCTTTTCGCACTTTTTATTTGGTTTTGTATTAATGACTTTAATAACTAGTTTCTTATGTTGAAGGTGAAACTTCCTTATCATTTGTCCGTGGTGTCTTGACATTATTTTACTGTCTATATAAAATAAAAGATTTACATCATTCATATCTCCATGGTCTATATGGAGATATGTTGGCTACCTGGTCGGGGGTTAAGGGAATGGTTTGGTAAGGTTCTTGCCTTGTTCAGTGTATAGATACTGCAAGAACTTGGGTCAAGCTTACTAGGAACTCCTTCAATACCCACTGGTATTGGATGGCGGGGGTGCGAATGGCTTGATCCCCTTATATGTAAACTACTATTAATATATTAACCCGACTACTTGGGATTGTATCCCTGCTGAATCAAACCACTTAGCCGAGGGTAACATCACCTTCAAAAGAGGGGCATACCACATTATGCATTAATAACTTAATTAATTATCTTCAATAATCCAACCTTTAGGATTGTATCCTTGCTGACTCAAACTACTGGGTTCAGGGTAACGTCACATTCAAAAGAGGAGCCTACTACTATAACTAAGATAATCTCTTAAAAAGTGCAAAAGTGCGGAAAACATCAAAGGTTACACTAAAGGCGAGTCGGATCCAAGTGATTCATCTTGTCTATCTATTTTTATTTTAAGCATTTTTAGTTTTTATTTTCATCTTTAAACCTTTTTCTAACTTTTTGATTTGATTAGACGTTGTGGATAAACCGGTACTAAAAGCTCTTGTGTCCTTGGACGACCTCGGTATCTTACCAACGCTATACTACGCTCACGATGGGTGCACTTGCCCATATGTGTGTTTTGTGTTAGTAAAATATCATGTTTTATAAATTTAAAACTTGACTAAGGTGTTAAAAGGGCTAAAAATATACATAAAAATTATATATCGTTACACACGCATCAATTAGCGATTAAACATGCGACTAAATAGCGATTATTAATAGATACTCTACATAATACAACTAAAGCAAACAAATAATAGAATTCGATTACAAGTCAAAAAGCACAATTTAGTAGTTAAGCAAGGAGTGACATATCGCAATTAGCAATCTTTTCTTCCTTTGACTTTGACTTGTACTTTGACTTTCCAAAAAGTGGGTTGTTACACCCTCCCCTACTTTAGGAAATTTCATCCCGAAATTTAAGAAGTAGGCGTAACAAACAGTTGCGGGTACTTCGCCTTCATGTCACTTTCGAGCTCCCAGGTGAACTCGGCGCCGCGTTTGCCTTCCCAGCGAACCTTCACAATGGGAATGCATTAGCGTATGAGTACCTTGGTTTCTCGTCCCATGATCTCGACAGGCTTTTCCACGAAGTGTAATGTTTCGTCCACTTGTAAATCTTCAAGAGGGACATGTAATTCCTGGTCGGCTAAGCACTTTCTGAGGGTTTGAAACGTGGAAAGTCGGGTGGACATTACTAAGTTCCTCCGGTAGTTTGAGTCTGTAGGCCACTTTTCCAATCCTTTCCAGAATTTTAAAGGGTCCAACATATCGAGGCGCGAGCTTTCCTTTCTTGCCGAATCTGATCACCCCCTTCCAAGGTGCAACCTTTAGGAGTACGTGATCGCCAACGTCAAATTCAAGGGGCTTGCGGCGTCTATCGGCGTAACTTTTCTGTCGGCTCCGAGTTTTCAGCAAATTGTCTCGAATCTAGAGGATTTTTTCAGTCGTTTCTTGCAACAACTCAGGACCGGTAATTTGCGCGTCTTCGATCTCGTGCCATACAATAGGCGATCGGCATTTCCTTCCGTACAATGCCTCAAACGGTGCCATTTGGATGCTAGAATGATAACTGTTATTGTACGAGAATTCGACCAAAGGTAAGTGCGCGTCCCAATTACCACCGAAATCTATGACACACAAGCGAAGCATATCTTCAAGGGTACTTAAATTTAGAGTAGTACCGAGAGCAGATTGAAACGTTTCCCAAAGACGTGAGGTAAACCAACCATCGCGGTCAAAGATGATGTCACGAGGCGTCTCGTGTCGACAAATGATCTCATCGGTGTAGATTTGGGCTAATTTTCTACCTTAAAGTCTTCTCGTATTGGCAGGAAATGAGCTGATTTATTCAAACGGTCAACGACAACCCAGATACTGTCATGACCTGATTGCGTACGCGGGAGTTTTACTATAAAGTCCATAGCTATACTCTCCCATTTCCACATAGGGATCTCGGGTTGTACGAGTAAGCCAGAGGGGCGTTGTTGCTCAGCCTTGACCTTTGAGCAAGTTAGACACTTCGAAACATAGAGAGCGATATCCTTCTTCATGCCCGGCCACCAGTACTTGTAGCGCATGTCCTGGTACATTTTGTCAGCACCGAGTGAATAGAATACCGAGATTTGTGGGCTTCGTCCATCAGAATTTGTCGCAAATTCGTATGCTTGGGAATCTAAATTCGGTCTAGATAATGGAATATCCCATTCGATTTATTCACCAGTTGAGTGCCATCGTTGATAATCCTTTCCTTCTTCAAGGTACGTTCGATAAAACAAGCATGTTGAGCGTCGCAGATAAGAGCTTCGAGATTAAACTGGGCTTGAGAATTACGAATGCTATGCAAATAGCTTCGTCGAATGAGAGCATCGGCAACGACGTTTGCTTTTCCTGGATGGTAACGAATCTCACAGTCGTAATCGTTGAGGAGTTCCACCCTTCGGTGTTGGCGCATGTTCAGTTCTTTCTGGTCAAAGATGTATTGTAGGCTCCTATGATCAGTGAAGATCGTACACTTGGTACCATAAAGGTAGTGTCACCAAATCTTTAATGCGAAAATAACTGCGCCTAGCTCGAGGTCGTGGGTTGTGTAATTCTTCTCGTGGATCTTGAGCTGTCGAGAGGCGTACGCGATAACCTTGTGCCATTGCATGAGAACACAACCAAGACCAAGGTTTGAGGCATCGCAGTAGACTACGAAATCATCATTTCCGTCGGGAAGTGAGAGCACGGGAGCATTGCAAAGCATAACTTTGAGGGTTTGAAAGGCTTCCTCTTGTTTAGCTCCCCAAACAAAAGGTTTGTCCTTATGCGTAAGCGAGGTAAGCGGCACAACGATTTTAGAGAAACCTTCGATAAATCAGCGATAATAGCCCGCTAGTCCGAGAAAAGAACGGACTTCAGACAGGTTCTTGGGTGTAACCCAACTCTTAACAACTTTGATCTTTGCGGGATCGACATGAATTCCTTTACTATTGACGATGTGACCCAGAAATTGAACCTCCTAAGCCAGAATTCGCACTTGGAGAACTTGGCATAGAGACGGTTCCCCTGGAGTAACTCAAGAACCAAACGTAGGTGCTGCGAGTGTTCGGATTTTGACTTGGAATAGATCAGGATATCGTCATGAACACGATGACGAAGCGGTCAAGAAAGGGTTTGCACACGCGATTCATTAGATCCATGAAGACTGCGGGAGCGTTGGTCAAACCAAAAGGCATAACAACAAACTCGTAATGACCATAACGGGTTCGAAAAGCGGTTTTAGGTATATCCTCCTCTGAATGCGTAATTGGTGATAGCCTGAGCGTGGATCAATCTTCGAGAAACACGTAGCACCTTGTAATTGATCAAACAAATCATCGATTCAAGGCAAGGGATAGCGATTCTTGATTGTCAGCTTATTCAACTCCCTATAGTCGATGCATATCCGGAACGATCCATCCTTCTTTTTGACGAAAAGGACAGGCGCGCCCCATGGAGAGGTGCTAGGGCGAATGAAGCCTTTATCAAGTAGTTCCTGGAGCTGACTCGAGAGTTCGCGCATTTCGGAAGGAGCGAGACGATAAGGCGCTTTAGCAACAGGATTTGCTCCAAGAATGAGGTCGATTCGGAAATCGATATCACGAGTGGGAGGTAAACCAGGTAAATCATCAAGAAATACGTAAGGAAATTCATAAACAACGGGAACATCTTTCACTTCTGGGTTTCCTTTCTTTTCCTTCTCCGCTACTACAATGTTAGCCAAGAAAGCTCTGTATTCCTTGCGGAGATACTTGCTTGCTTGGACACATGACATGAGTTTATGACCTTTCGAAGGAGTTTCACCATACACACAAAGTTGATCACCATTAGGGAGCGAGAGATGAATCATCTTTTCGAAGCAAACAACTTCAGCACGATTTTCGTGAAGAAAATCCTTGCCTACTATGATGTCAAAACTACCGAGTTGCATCAGAATAAGGTCGATAGGGAAGATGTGATTGTTGAGTTCAAGCGTACAATCACGTAGAACTGAATTGACAGCGACGGTTCTTCCGGCGGCAACTTCAACATCGAACGTCGAGGGGAGATGGGCGCGCTTACGATTAAGGAGGTTTTCAAATTCAAATGATACAAAACAGTTATATGCTCCAGTATCAAACAAACACGAAGCATATATACCATTCACAAGGAACGTACCATTAACCACATTGTTAGCTGCTTGAGCCTGGCGGGCGTTGATGTTGAAAGCACGTCCGCGGACTGGTGGCTGCTGCTGAGGCTGCTACTGTTGATGTTGCTGCGACTGCTGCTGGGGCTCTTGTTTCAGTACCCTGTTGGGGCACATGTTTGCAAAGTGGTTGGGATCACCACATGCAAAGCAAGCTCGAGCGTGAGCCATGGGTGCAGGAGCTGCTTGTTGGCCCTGGGGAGCAGGAAGAAGAGCTTGCGGTGCAGGAGCTTGACCTTGAGCTAGAGCTGGAGCTTCGCGTGGACCTGTACGGCAGTTTGCGGTGAAGTGGCCGTACATATTGCAATGAACGCAGAACCGGAATGCGATACCAACTGGGTGATGATAAGTACAAGTAGGGCAAAGCGGGTGTGGTCCAGTGTATGCACGCTTGGCTGGCGGTGCATTGACCACAGGTGCCGCTACTTGGCGGTGTTGAGATTGCGGTTGGGCAGGTACTGTTTGGAGCAGAGCGGCAATAACTGCACAGTTCTTGTTACTGGAACTGCTGTTGTTCTTCCTCTTGCGACGCGAGAGCTTTGAAGATTGCGGCGTGACGGTGGTTTCAGCGGTGGGAGCAGCAGTGACTTGATGCAAATTCTTGGAGGCTTTGTCAAAATAACCGGCCCTGACTCGCTTATCGTTGATCTCAGCAGCGAGCAGGTAGGTTTCCTCAATTGTTTTCGTCTTTGCAGCCTGAACAAAATCTGCAACACAATCCGGAAGAGCACGGATATACTTCTTGATTGTAATCTCGGGTGTAGTAACTTGACCGGGACAGATAATACTCAACTGCTTGAAGCGAGCAGTTAAACCAGCGTTATCTCCGCCATCCTGCTTAATGTGCCAGAATTCATCCTCGAGCTTTTGGAGTTCATGGGGAGGGCATAACTCTTGCATCATGATGTTCTTCAACTCGTCCCACGACAATCCGAAAGCTGCATCGTTTCCTCGTTTGTTTCTCTCGGCCGTCTACCAATCAAGAGTGCGGGATTAGAAGACGCCGGTAGCATTACAGTGCGTAGGTTTTCTGTACAGCCACTCTGGCGCAGGGTGACTTCGATTGAATCAAACCATTGAAACATGGCTGTAGGCCCATCTTCGTCAGTAAATTCTTTTGGACCGCAGGCTTTGAACTGCTTGAAGCTAAAAGTGGTCTTAGGAGTATCAGTCCTGGACTCCTCCGAGGACTTGCGGGCATTCTCATTCAGCTCACTAACGATTTGTGGGATGACTTTCGCCATTTGGTTAGAGACGAGAGCAGCGATTCGTTTGTCATCATGGTTTCGGCGAGCAGTGCGAGAATGGAATGATCGAAACGACGACATTGTCTGCAATAGACATCGCCATAGGACTCAAACACAATTTCGATTAACCCTATTATAGTCTAGCGATTCACCATAAAGCTCAGGAACACATCAATTCACGAAATCACATAGGCACATAAACACAGAATCACATAAGCACGTATTCCACGTAAGCACAGTAGCACATAAGCACATAGCTCTCCTAAGCACATATTTTGCACGTATTCACCTATTCTTCATAGTAGCGTATAGGGATTAAGTATGGCGATTGCGATTAGCGAGCAACGATTGCGAATAGAGACCGGCTATTTGTTAGCGTGTTGAGGTATATGTGCAGTGCGAGTGGTGCGTGTTGATCAAAGCGAACAACGAAAAGCGAGTAAATCACCAAAAATCGAAACACGTAAACACACGAAATCACATAAAATTTTCATGAAAGCAATAAATCTCAGAGTCAGCGGTGGCAAATCCATAATCGTAACACATAAAATCGAAGAGAGATTGTCTTGGCTAGATAGACGTCGACTATCCAAAGTGATTCGACTATTCACAAGGACTTTAAGCGCACACTTTGGCCTTCTGGATTGTGCTCTCGCCTCGATTTGGGCGATCGGCACGCATCCTTTCAGTTACAGCGTGACCCAAGTCGTTGGAGTCCGTCGAGACTTTGGTGAGAGTTTTGTGAAACCCAAAGTGTAGAGCGGAACGAGTCATCAAGGTTCGGGTTTCACCCCTGACTTAATGACTACATCCCCGTTTGTTCGATAAAATCATGAGATAGATAAGGGGACTTGCGTCAAAGTATTGATTTGACTCCTAATTCAATGCAAATTCTCTTGTTTATAGTGAAAATAGCGAGTTGAACGAGTGATTTGGTTGAGAGTTTATGATTTTCACACCTAATCTCAACCAGATCATCCGTTTGTGTGTGCATCCAGCCTTAGGAAAGGCTGGTCTTGCGCGGAACTGTAGTATGCGATGTTCGCACAAGAGTGTAGTGTACAACGAGTTCGAGCGAGAAATAGTAAGTAAGCCCGTACAAAAACCCATACTGGGTATGTACAAGTCGGCCTGTTGGTACTTAGACTATAGACTAGGTCATTTCTAAGACATCGACCCAGACTAGGTCGAGTCTTGCCTAATTCCCTATAGTTATGGCTCTAATACCAATCTGTCACACCCAAACCGAAGACGGAAACATCGGTGCGCGACACTGAGCGAAACAGATTGTCCAAGAGGAATTCCATAACAACTAAATTACCGGATAGTTAATATTATGTCCCATACCATAACCCATCAAGTATATCAGTTATTACAGACATAGTTATCTCAAAGACAAATAAAGGATGTTCTGACAACTCATAAATAAATAAATTGTTTGTTTGTTTCTAGACTCTCATTCCTACTTGATTCCACAAAGCAGGTAAAGCACAACATCCTAGGCACCTGTCACATACGTTAAAATAGAGGTCAATACACATAGTGTAAAGGTGACCACACAAGTTTAATAGTAATAGTAGAGTTCGGAAGCGTTTATGCATAACCAGCATGTATCATGTGAAGCAAGTAGGTTATCGACATTGAAATATGCACAGACAAGACTGCGAGTTGTAGAATGCGCAACACATATCACCACTGTGACACGTGAAGAGGTAATCTTAACAACCCCTATCCACGACAGGTGCTGAGTCTAAACTATAGTACTATCGTTGATAAGGCATCAGGCAACAATCACTGTGTTAACATAACATACAAGCATTCATCGAGTAACACGTAACATGCAATTAATGGTCAGCGTATAAATAGTGTTTAAAATGTGTGATTGGAGTGATTTAGAATAAGTAACATATGTAACACCCAAAAGTGCGTAAAGCAAAAAGGGATCGATATACTCATAACGATGGAAGTTAATGGATTGAAGGGAGTGCTAAAGTGATTAGCCTGAACAGTTTACGATAGCATAAGCGAATGAACGACGTGTAAAACGGTGCAAAGTGAGCAAGTGTCGAATGGTAAGCCGATCGGATGGTCATTCGATCAGATGTCAATCCGTTCGGATGGTCATCCGTTCGGATGGTCATCCGATCGGATGGCCATTCGGTCAGATTGACATTCGTTTGGGAAAGATGTGTTTTTGTATGATGGCTTTGAAATTTTCGTTGTAGCATTTTGAAAATAGAGAAGTATCTCTACCCTTCAGGTTGATCGATCGAACGGTCGTTCGATCGGATAGCGATTCGATTGGCAGGACACTTAGTGAGAACAAGTTCACAGCAGGATTGTCATTCGATCGGATGGCAATCCGATTGGATGCCAATCTATCAGAACTGATGGTCTTTGAAAAGTATGAAATTGATTAAGTGTCGAAGTTCCAAACGTCACCCGATCGGATGGTCGTTCAATCGGATGGCAATCCGATCGGACGGCAATCCATTCGACGTTCAGATCTTTTGAAAATTGTTAACTATGGAACCAAGAGCAATCTGATCGGATTGCAGTTCGATCGGATGGCAATCCGATCGGACAGCAATCCGTCCCAACGAATCTGATCGCCTTGACTTGATTATTTTGAAAGTTTTGCGGTTTGTTCGAGACGGTATGATAACGTACTGAACAACGGAACCTCGTCAAGTCCCAAGTCGTTCGATCGAACAGGAATCACCCTGATCCTACCAGTTGACTGTTCTTTGACGGTTGTTCATGTTTACTCTGGAATCGGTTGTCTCTTTGATAGAAATCAGATCTCAACCGACACTTCACTAAGAAATGGGTAGAAGGCCAGAATGAGCTCCGATTCTATCGGTTTTGAGTGCATTGAGTGTAAAAGAGTTGAAAGAAAGTTAGAAACCATCTTTCAATCCTTTTAACTTTGAAAATGTTTAGATCTATGCGAAATCGTTGTGAAATCATGCGGAAATCCTTCAGATCTGAGTTGTTCTTGGTGGAATGAAGCCAAATCTTGAAGTTCATAAGAACTCCATAATGACATCATCCTAAAACATCTCAAATCCATTGATTTCACGGTTAAAAGTTAAGATTCAAAGGTGAAAAAGATGAAGAAGTGCGTGTAGATTATAGAAGTACAAGATTTGAGTCGAAAACTTATAAGAATCGCTAGAAATCGAGAGAAAGAAGGCCTTGAGCGTGCTGATCGAGTGAGAGAGAGCTGTCACATCACAAGTGATGTGACAGGGGGGTATTTATAGGTTGCCAAAAATAGAAAGGATGAGCAAGTGTTGGATAGCCCACCGATCGGATGGCAATCCGATCGGACGGCCATTCGATCGATTGGCCATTCGATCGAAGTGGTCCGACGAGTTGAGTTTTGGTGATTCGTTTTGCGTGTTGAGCGTTGCGATGCGTTTGGAGTGAGCGATGCGATAGTATTACCCATTAGTTACACAAATAACCTAACTACTATATCTAATATACAATCACTATAAATAGCTTGTGTTTAGCGTTTGCGATTAGATTGCGATGCGATAGAATTGCGATTGCGATTAAACACCTCAACATAAACATAACATGCACAAGTAACACATAATGGCACACACACGTAAAACAATATCCAGAACACATAATTCGAGTTGCGATGCGATAGCGATTAGCGATAAGTAGATTAGCGATTAAACATGCGATTAAATAGCGATTATTAATAGATACTCCACATAATACAACTAAAGCAAACAAATAATAGAATTCAATTACAAGTCAAGAAGCACAATTTAGTAGTTAAGCAAGGAGTGACAGATCGCAATTAGCAATCTTTTCTTTCTTTGACTTTGACTTTCCAAAAAGCGGGTTGTTACAGGCTCCCCTACTTTAGGAAATTTCGTCTCAAAATTTAAGAAGTAGGCGTAACAAACAGTTACGGGTACTTCACCTTCATGTCACTTTCGAGCTCCCAGGTGAACTCGGCGCCGCGTTTTCCTTCCCAGCGAACCTTCACATTGGGAATGCGTGAGCGTCTGAGCACCTTGGTTTCTTGTCCCATGATCTCGATAGGCTTTTCCACGAAGTGTAATGTTTCGTCCACTTGTAAATCTTCAAGAGGGACATGTAATTCCTGGTCGGCTAAGCACTTTCTGAGGTTCGAAACATGGAAAGTCGGGAGGACATTACTAAGTTCCTCCGGTAGTTTGAGTCTGTAGGCCACTTTTCCAATCCTTTCTAGAATTTTAAAGGGTCCAACATATCGAGGAGCGAGCTTTCCTATCTTGCCGAATCTGAGCACGGCCCCGTGGCCACCTCTCTGCAGATTTTTGAAACAAGGAATCTTATTGCTTTAAATTATTTTTCTGACTTTTGAAGCATTTTTAAGCAGAAATAACTTAAAACAACGTTGTAAAAATTATTTTTGATAAGATTCCTTGAATAAAAACCTAATAAAAATCACAATAAAGCTTGAAAACATGGAGATTTCAAGCTTTAATGGAGGTTTTGAGGAGTAAATAAAGAAGAAGGCAATAGACAAAAGTAGCAAAGACAAGATGGTTATTGAGAACCTTCTTTAGAATATACCTTGTATGGTATATGTGAAGATCCTACCAGATCTTTCTCTTTAGAAGGGTCCAAGAGTGCATGAATCTTGCTGCACTTATAGAAAACGACAGCACGCTGGACACGGCCCCGTTTCGGCTGGACACGACCCTGTGTGCAGGCAAGATTCTGACACTTTTTGTCCGTATTCTGACCTAAAGTCAGACAAGAATCTTCAGGTGGGCACGGGGGCGTGTTGACCTGGACACGACCCCGTGGCTAGAGGTTTTTATGAAGTTTTGTCTTACTTTAAGGAATTTTTCCGGATCGGGTGGTTCCTTACTGGACGGAACAACAACGAAGTGCCTAAGGTACCTTAATTGCCCTAGTTTTAGACAAGAATGCAAGAGGTTATCGGAAAGGGTGAATCCTAAGCTAAATACCGGTGGGCGAGACCAACCTTTATTTTCCTTATCCAGGCTCTCGTTAAAGAAGGTATATGTCGAATCGCTCAGGTCTATGTATGCATCAGCGGAAACTGATGGGGAGTCCTTCACGGTATAATTGACACAGGGACGACTATCGCTCATGTCCTCACAAGAGTTGGAGGTGCTTTTGGGAGCAACGATGTTGTTATATTCCGAATGCGATCTCAATAATTCTCCTTGATCATCGTCTTGAGATGAATTAATTGTTTCAATCTCAAGTTCTCTTATCAATTGGAGAATTACTTCTTCCATTTGAAATAATTCTTCGAGAATCATATCATCTAGAAGAGATGATTGAGAGCATTCGAGTGAGAGATAGGGATTGTTTTTACTTTCCCCCATCTTAAGGTTACAGGAAAACGATGGGTCTATATAGTGGAGAATGTAATTTGAAAAATAACATTTTAAATCTTCATGAGATATGCCATATATTTGACACCACGCACCATAAGAGGAGCGAAAGTAAAAATGATCAGTACCACTCATGTTTGTGTCAGAAATTACCAACCGCCGGGATCTTACGGTTCTGTTTTCAGTAACTGAAGCTTGGGCACGGGGCGTATTTAGTGGGCACGGCCCCGTGTTCAGCTACTGTCTGACTTAAAACAGGATTGCCAGTACCAAAGATTGGGCACGAGGGTGTGTTCAGCGGGCATGGCCCCGTGCTCAGCTCTGTAGAAGCTGAAAATTTATAAAGAATCCTAAAAAAACAGAAAAATAAGAACAACAATTAGGCCGTTGATTCCCAACTTTCTTAAAATCCTTGTGTCCTCGGCAACGGCGCCAAAAACTTGATACATGTGTAGCGTTATATATTTTTATTGATATTTTAAGCCCTTTTTAACACATTAGTCAAGTTTTAAATTTATAAAACATGATATTCTACTAACACTAAACACGCATATGGGCAAGTGCACCCATCGTGAGTGTAGTATAGCGTTGGTAATATACCGAGGTCATCCAAGGACACAAAAGCTTTTAGTACCGGTTTATCCTCAACGTCTAATCAAATCAAAAGTTTTAGAAAAGGTTTTGACACGAAAAATAAAAACTAAAAATGCTGAAAAATAAAAATAAAATAAAAACAGATAGACAAGATGACTCACTTGGATCCGACTCGCCTTTAATGTAACCTTTGATGATTTCCGCAATTTTGCACTTTTTAAGAGATTATCTTAGTTATAGCAGTAGGCCCCTCTTTTGAAGGTGACGTTACCCTCAACCCAGTGGTTTGAGTCAGCAAGGATACAATCCTAAAGGGTCGGAATATTGAAAGATAATTAATTAAGTTATTAATGCATAATGTGGTAGGCCCCTCTTTTGAAGGCGACGTTACCCTCGGCTTAGTGGTTTGAGTCAGCAGGGATACAATCCCAAGTAGCCGGGTTAATTTATTAATAGTAGTTTACATATGAGGGGATCAAGCCATTCGCACCCCCGCCATCCAATACCAGTGGGTATTGAAGGAGGTCCTAATAAGCTTGACCCAGGTATCTATACACTGAACAAGGCAAGAACCTTCCCAAACCATTCCCTTAACCCCTGACCAGGTAGCCAACATATCTCTATATAGACCGTAGAGATATGAATGGTGAAAATCTTTTATTTTATATAGACAGTAAAATAACGCCAAGACACCACGGACAAATGATAAGGAAGTTTCACCTTCAACATAAGAAACTAGTTATTAAAGTCATTAATACAAAATCAAATAAAAAGTGCGAAAAGATTAAAAATCAAAAGTATTACATTAAATGTTTGTCTTCACCAAGTGATGTAAGAGACTTAGGCAAACATGGCCTTTGAGTGTCAAGAACTCTTACTATCAATCTTGGATCCTGAGACTACTACACACACTCTAAGGTGGATGATGGATGATGGTGGTGGATGTGGGTGTTGTAGTGGTGGTGGAGTGGTGGTGAAGTGGGAGAGAGGTGGTTTGCCAAGGGATTCCTTTGAAGTGAACCAAGCACCCCTATTTATAGCCTGTAGAGAAGCCCGGAAACAGCCCCGTGTTCGCTGGACACGGCCCCGTGTGCATCCACTTTCTCTTTCTTATTAATTACAATTGTCTGCATTAGGCTCCACACGCCCCCGTGTTGGCTGGGCACGACCCCGTGTGCAGAAGCGTATCGGTACTATCAAGATTTACAAGATTCTGTGAATCTTAGAGTTGACCACGGCCCGTGTTGAGCTGGGCACGCCCCCGTGATGGGAATAGAAGCTTCTACCACTTTGTCATTTTCTGCAGACATCTGGCCACGCCCCCATGTCCGCTGGGCACGCGGCCGTGGTCAGCCTTCTGTCTCTTGTTTTTGCTTGGGAAGATGCTGTCGAGGGTCGGGCATGCCACGTTTATTCCTTTTCTTTGTATTTATGTTAGATTTTGCTACATATTTGTTCCTTTTGTTCATTTAAGCTCATTTGGTCCTGAAAATACAAAAGGAAGACAAAAACACACTTTTTCCAACATTAGTACTAAAAAGGGTTAGTTTTATGCCTCATTTGATGTAATTTATATGTTACATTTTACACACATCATCAGCGTGGTTACGGCGTGCAGCGCGAGAGTGATGTGATCCAAATGACGATATTGTCTACAACAGACATCGCCATAGGACTTAAACACTATATAATCGAATCTCACCTCACACGCACTACTACTAAATAAAGCTCAGGAACACATCAATCACGTAGTCACAAAGGCACATAATCCACATAGGCACGTAAGCACATAAGCACGTAATCATAAAAGCACGTAAACACATAGAACACATAGCCCGACACAATCACGCTTCTCCCTATATTTTGCACGTATTCACCTACATATATTGCACGTATTCACCTATCATTCAAGGTTCGCGCGTTCGATAGTAGCGATTGCGAGTATCGAGTACACATCGAGTAGCATAGCGAGTAGTATAGCATAAGCGAGTAACATAGCATGCGATTTGTTAACGTATTGAGGTAATTGTGCAGTGCGAGTTGTGTGTGCTGATCAAAGTGAGGAGTGAAAAGCGTATAAATCACCAAAATCGAAACACATAAGCACGTAAAACCACATAAATCACATAAAATTCCCAGATAAAAGCGATAAATCACAGAGTCAGCGGTTGCGGGCTCATAATTGAAAACACATAAAATCGAAAAGAGATTGTCTGGGTGTGAGACATTGACTGCCCAAAGTGATTCGACTATTCTCAAGGACTTCGAGTACATACTTTAGCCTAATAGACTGTGCTCTCTCACCGGCATACGGTGAACGGCACGCATCCTTTCGGTTATTTGCATCACTCGAGTCGTTGGAATCCACCGAAACTTTGGTGAGAATTTTGTAAAAATTTACAATAAGGAGTAGGACGTGTTTTTAAGGTGCGGGTCTCACCCCTAACTTAACAACTTGGCTGAGACAATCTTTTTAGTAGATAGAGGGGGAGATTCCCGTTGAGGTATGGATTTCACTCCTGACTCAACGCAAATTCTCATGTTTATAGTAAAATGTGCGTCGAACAAACGATTCTAATCGAGAGTTTATGGTTTTCACACCTAGTCTCGACCTAATCACTCGTTCATTTTCGAAAACAGCGTGCGATGTGCCTGCCTTAGGAAAGGCAGAGTGATAGTGCTCGACCTTAGGAAAGGTCGATGGGGTGTAGTATATTCGCGAGTCAATCGATTATCAGAAATAAGCTTGCGCGGAACCCCTACCGGGTTCGCACAAGGCGGTCTGCGGGTACTTAGACTATAGACTATGTCGCTTCTAAGACATCATCCCGGACTAGGTCGAGTCTTGCCTAATTCCCAATAGTTATGGCTCAGATACCAATCTGTCACACCCCAACCGATGGCGGAAACATCGGGGTGAGACACTGAGCGAAATAGACTGTCCAAGAGAAATCCATAACAACTAAATTACCGTATAAGCAACATTATGTCCCATACCATAACTTATCAAATAAAGCAGTTATTACAGACATAGATATCCCAAAGACAAATCATAGTTTCGACAACTCATAATATTAATTGTTTTGTTTCTAGACTCTTCCTAACTTGATTCCACATAGCAAGCATCCTAGCATCTCAAACACCTGTCACATACGTTAAAATTGGTCAACACACATAGTGTAAAGGCGAGCATACAAGTTTAATAGTAATATAGATTTCGAAAGTTGTTTACGCAGAACCAACATGTAACATGTAGCAAAGTGAAGCTAGTAGGTTATCGACAAAGAAATATGCACAGATGTAACTGCGAGTTGTAGAATGCGAAACACATATCACCACTATGACACGTGAAGTAAAGCCATTAACAACTCCTGTCCACGACAGGTGCTGAGTCCAAACTATAGTACTCTCGTTGCTAAGGTGTCAGGCAACAATCACTGTGTAAACATAACATACAAGTATTCATCGAGTAACACGTATAACATGCAATAACGGTCAGCGTATAAAAGTGTTTGTGTTATGTGTCGATTGTGATTTGAATAAGTAACTTATGTAACTCTCAAAAGTGCATAAAACAAAAAGGGTTCGAGTATATCATAGATCGTGTTTACGAATAAACACAGTCTTGGATTGGATTGAAGGGAGCGTTGGAAAGTTAGCCTGATTACAAGTTTAATAGTAATTGATGTGTGTAAAATGCAACATATAAATTACATCAACTGAAGCATAAAAATAACCCCTTTTTAGTACTAACGTTGGAAAAAGTGTGTTTTTGTCTTCCTTTTATATTTTCAGGACTAAATGAGCATAAATGAACAAAAGGAACAAATATGCAGCAAAATCTAACATAAATACAAGAAAAGGAATAAACGTGGCATGCCCGACCCCTCGACAGCATCTTCCCATGCAAAAAAAAACAAAGGAATAGAAGGCTGACCACGGCCCCGTACCCAGCGGACACGGGGGCGTAGCCAGTTGTCTGCATAAAGAACACAGCTATAGAATCTTCTATTCCCGACACGGGGGCGTGCCCAGCTCAACTCGGGCTGTGGTCAACGCTAAGATTCATAGAATTCAAGCAAATCTTGATAGTACAGATACGCTTCTGCACATAGGGCTGTGCCCAGCGGACACAGGGGCGTGTGGAGCTAATGCAGACACATTGCAATTAATGAAGAAAGAGAATAAGGATGGAAACGGGGCCGTGTCCAGTGGACACGGGGCCGTGTCCGGGCTTCTGTGCAGGCTATAAATAGAGGTTCTTGGTTCACTTCAAAGGCATCCCTTGGCAAACCACCTCTCTCCCACTTCACCCACACTCCACCACCACTACAACCCACATCCACCACCATCATCCATCATCCATCTTAGAGTGTGTGTAGTAGTCTCAAGATCCAAGATTGATAGTAAGAGTTCTTGACAATCAAAGGCCATGTTTGCCTAAGTCTCTTACATCACTTGGTGAAGACAAGCATTTAGTGTAATACTTTTGATTTTTAATCTTTTCGCACTTTTTATTTGGTTTTGTATTAATGACTTTAATATCTAGTTTCTTATGTTGAAGGTGAAACTTCCTTATCATTTGTCCGTGGTGTCTTGGCATTATTTTACTGTCTATATAAAATAAAAGATTTTCACCATTCATATCTCTACGGTCTATATAGAGATATGTTGGCTACCTAGTCTGGGGTTAAGGGAATGGTTTGGTAAGGTTCTTGCCTTGTTCAGTGTATAGATCCTGCAAGGACCTGGGTCAAGCTTACTAGGACCTCCTTCAATACCCACTGGTATTGGATGGCGGGGGTGCGAATGGCTTGATCCCCTCATATGTAAACCACTATTAATACATTAATCCGGCTACTTGGGATTGTATCCCTGCTGACTCAAACCACTTAGCTGAGGGTAACGTCACCTTCAAAAGAGGGGCCTACCACATTACACATTAATAACTTAATTAATTGTCTTTCAATATTCCGACCCTTTGGGATTGTATCCTTGCTGACTCAAACTACTGGGTTGAGGGTAACGTCACCTTCAAAAGAGAGGCCTACTACTATAACTAAGATAATCTCTTAAAAAGTGCAAAAGTGCGGAAATCATCAAAGGTTACACTAAAGGCGAGTCGGATCAAAGTGATTCATCTTGTCTATCTGTTTTTATTTTTTTTATTTTTCAGCATTTTTAGTTTTTAAAACCTTTTCTAAACTTTTGATTTGATTAGACGTTGAGGATAAACCGATATTAAAAGCTCTTGTGTCCTTGGACGACCTCGGTATCTTACAAACGCTATACTATGCTCACGATGGGTGCACTTGCCCATATGAGTGTTTAGTGTTAGTAAAATATCGTGATTTATAAATTTAAAACTTGACTAAAGTGTTAAAAAGGGCTTAAAATATAAATAAAAATATACAACGCTACACGCACATCAGGTTTTTGGCGCCATTGCCGGGGACACAAAGATTTTAAGAAAGTTAGGAATCAACGGCCTAATCGTTTTTCTTTTTTTTCTGTTTTCTTAGGATTTTTTTTCGTAATTTTTCAGCTTCTACAGACTGCAGCACGGGGCCGTGCCTGGTCGGACACGGGGCCGTGCTCAGCATCCTTACTGGCAGTTTTTATTTTCCGAGTTACAAAGAGCTGAACACGAGGCCGTGTTGGTGCAGTACGGGGCCGTGTCGAACTCCCCAGTAATAGGGATCTGGAAAACAATAACTGTAACCACGACCACGGGGCCATGTTCGGTTGAGCACGGGGCCGTGGTGAGACTTCTGACCAACAATCTTTTTTGTTTTTATCGCAGGAATTGGAACCCAGGCGCCGCACCTGAACTTCCTAGGCTGTGCATGAGCTCCAGTTCCAATAAAGACATAAAAGAACCTCTAGACGAACCCGAACGCTTTCTAAGAAAAAGACTTAAAGCTAAAACCCAAGAGAAAGTTTCCAGGGGACACACTTCCAATGGGAGACCAACGTACCCAGATGGATTACCTACGACCCACGGTAGGCAATCTCGGCGCCGCTATCAATGCACCGAATGTCGATGCCAACAACTTCAAACTTCGGCCGCATTTGATTCAGATGCTCCAAAAATCTGCAACATTCCATGGGCTTGTAGACGAAGATCCCCATTTGCATATTACCAACTTTTTGGAAACATGTGATACTTTTTAGATCAACGGAGCATCAAATGACGCCATCCGCCTCCGAATGTTCCCATTTTTGCTAAAAGACCGAGCTAAGGCTTGGCTTAACACCCTCCCAGTCGGATCGGTAAACACCTGGGATGAACTAGCCCAAAAGTTTTTGTATAAGTATTTCCCTCCTTCAAAAACGGCTAAATTAATGACTGAAATTAATACATACTCACAAGAGGACGGGGAATCCTTATATGAAACTTAAGAAAGGTTCAAGGAGCTACTAAGAAAGTGTCCCCATCATGGTCTTGCAGTATGGCAACAAGTATCCTCTTTCTATAATGGGTTGTTGCCACACACAAGACAGACACTTGACTCTAGCTCCGGGGGACTTCTAGGTAATCGTCGCCCAAATGAAATCTATAATCAAATTGAGGAAATTGCTCAAAATAATTTTCAGTGGCACACTTCCCGAGGCACAAAATCTATTGCACCGGGCACCCATAAGGTTGACGAAAGCACCTCTTTACAAGCCCAAATCGAGGCCCTCTCTTCAAAAATCAAAAAGTTAGAAATGGCAAAAACGGCCTCGGTTATGGCTTGTGAAGGGTGTGGTGGACCACATGAAAATTGGAGTTATATGAAAGAAATGGATAATCAACAGAAATGGTAAACTACATTGATAATAGACCTAGGCCGTCAGGTCCTCCTACGGGTACCTACAACCAAGGATGGCGTAACCACCCTAACCTTGGTTGGAGAGAACCCGACAATAGTAGTAACCAACAAAATCAAAACCAACGAACAAACTTTCAACAACCAAGAAATAAGTCACAAAATTTCTCTCAACAATAACAAGGGCGACAAGAGAGGCATGAAGATACTATCTCACGCCTCATCTCCGACACCGAAAAGAAAAACTCGGATCGATTCCAACAGTTGGATTCGAACTATAGAAATCAACAAGCTAGTATTCAAAATATTGAAAAACAACTAAATCAACTAGCTTAAAATTTCTCTGAGAGACAACAAGGCACGTTACCCAGCAATACCGAAACCAACTCAAAAGCGCAAGTACATCTCATCACATTGAGAAACCGTACCGTAGGTCCCGAGGAGGCTCCGTTGCCCCCATCCGACAAGAGTCCATCCAATCAGTTCGCAACACCCCAAAAGGAAACGACTCCACCACATCACGAGCCCATCAAGAATCCCACGGTACCCTACCTCGGACGGTTACTTCTCCAAAAGACCGATGAGCAATTCAGAAAATTCATAAACTTACTAAAACAATTGCATGTCAGTATTCCATTTGTAGAAGTCCTCACTCAAATGCCTAATTATTCAAAATTTATTAGAGACTTTCTCACTCACAAAAGGAAAATTGAATCATTGCAATTAGTTAATTTAAGCGAAGAATGCTCCGCCTTGCTACTCAACAAACTCCCACAAAAGAAGATAAACTCACAGTAGGTTATGCTCTCATGGCTTCACACAGAAGACCAAGTGTGGTTTATATAGTGCAGCCCGGCCCAATCATGACGAAAAACATAAATGGGCAGAAGAAGAACCTTGGTCGACGAACAACCAGGTTCTTCGTCACTGTTGCGACGAAATATAGTGTGACGAAGAAAGGGGTTCTTCGTCACATACGTTTACGACGAAAGACTTTTTTCGTCGAGAAGCTGCAAAACAGAACAACTACAAACTATCAAACAGTTTACAGTAGAACTTGTATAAACACACACACAAACATAAACTACATACCAAATGCAACATGCATTAGTTTAAACATACATAACAAAGAGACAACTGTCGTACCAAAGTTAGATAGGAGGATATCCGACTTGGTCGACTTACGAATACATGCAGACTCGATAAGCAAAATACCGTAAAATAACAACGCTAATTAAGAACAAGTTACAGACACAAAAATATGCACCAACAAACTCCCCCTTGTTTGTTACTTGGTCTTCGGTCTTCATTCTTTAATCTTCAGTGTTTCTCGGACCAGGAACTGCCAGCGTGGATCCCACGATAATAACAAAAGCAAGTGATGCGCTGAAATCGCAACGTTTGATGCGCGTCGTTGTCTTCGTAAAATATATCATGTCGGAACAACTTGTTGATGTCGGAACAACTTGTTGATGCGGAAGTTTTCTCGATCCTCCTTGAACACAATAACGGCCTCGTGCGTATCCGAGTCGTAACACCATAAAGCCATGTTTTCCAGAAAGTTCTGCTTCATCGGCATCAAAGGAATCTTGTCCATAACCTTCGCCGACTGATAAACAAGCTTGTATCACGCCTTGTTGGTCGATGGATCCAGGGTGAACTTAATCTGCTGATAAATTGGGAACTGAGGCTTGTACAACTCATCTTTCTAGCCTGTCCTCTTGTTCATCTTTATCTTGCGAGCAAACAACGTTGCTCCTTCGAAGTTTGAGAGATTAATCAGCTCTAGCTTGGTTAAGGCTGCAACGTCATAAAATGGTAAGGACAAAATGCTCAGCAGCGACCTGAAATACTGAATACCGTATTCACGTTTGATGGCCATGCAGTGGATTTCTTTGACAAACATCCAGCAAAGAATCTTCCCGTGCAAGTTCTCTTTCTCGTATTTCAGGTAGTCGACTTGAACTTCAGCTGGCATAGGCTTGGAAACTTTGGACAAGAACTGCTTTCTCTACTCTGTGAACGCATCCGAGGCATTATCAGAAGTATCACGATTTTTCAATTGTTCATCAATGACGTCCACGTTTTCCTTCAACCACTCTTCATTAAAGGGAGTGAACTCAGTCCCGTCTTCTCGCACATAGGTAGACTTCTTATCATCGCCTTCAAAGACAATTTCTTCAACATTTTCTAAATTTGCTGTTTCTGGCTCACTTGGAATATCATCAATAGCAGCATCATCGATTTCTTTCATTTCATTCAACGCTAGCAACTGCTCATGCGAAAGGTCAGCAACAAACTCTCCCTCTTCCAGAACTTCTCTAGTTATAGGATGCACAGCCTGTAAAGCAAGATCAACAGAGCTAGGAACAGAGGATGTACCAGCCATAGAGCTTTCAATGTAAGAACTGCTCTTTAGTTGTTGTACTTCTTCTACGGTTCCACCAGAGGTTCCTTGTGTAGATCCAGTCTGTGAAGGCTTGAAGATAACAATTTGAGTAGATGCAGTGGCTGGCGGTTGCTCAGATGTCGCAGAAGGGTCCGGGTTACCCGGATCCTCAGAATCATGATCCCGTTTCTTCAGGACTTCCTGTTGTTTGCATCGATCACCCCACAAAATGTTAACACGCTTTCTTACAGCCTCGAAACAATCAGTGATTCTCTTGACCCCATCTGTTATCTTGGTATTGCGAATGTTGTACCACTCTTTCATGTCGTCTTGCTTTTCTTTAAGAGTTTCGGTCAACCTTTGAACCTCGATGCTCCTTTCTTTCAAGCGGTTCATATCAATACCACGAGTGTTATCCGTAGATCGCATTTGCTGCAATTGACATTCTCTTTCTTAATCAGCAGTCTTCAAGCGTGTATTCTCAGCCTTCAGTTGCTCAATCTCTGCTTGTTGGCGTGTGATCTCAGCTTGTTGATGCTCAACAGTGGAGTTCAACGTGTTTATCTCCAACTGATGCTTGATAACGTCGCTTCTTATGACATTGATCACTGCCGATTGCCTATCAATTTGACCTGCAGCAGCTTGCAATTGAGTAAACAGGAAATATACCTTTTCATCTTGCTGCATTTTAGAGAATCTCCAATGTCCGCGTTCTGAGGTCGGCTGAGAAGTAGTTGCTCGAATAGTGGATGCTATTGAGCGTGGCGGTTCTTGTGGTGTCACTGTTGGAGCTTCAGCAGCTGAAGTGACTACAGGAGTTGGTTCGGATGACCTTGGAGGAGATGATATAATGGAAGCAGCTTCATCGGCAGTGAGTCCAAAGTTCGAATTCATATCTGCTTCTTGAATAGGCTCTTGCTGTGGGACAGTTTGCTGCACAGATGAGGAACCGATGTACTTCCTTGCCTTTTTTCTTTCTACGTGCAGCAGTTTGTTTCCTCTTTAAACGTTCTGCTTCAGTATCCGAAGGAACGTAATCGGCATCATCCTCCTGTCTAATCTTCCTTACTTTTCTCACACCACGTTCATCGAGATAGAACTCGTACCCAGGCTCAGGTTGATTATCGTCAAATTCCGTATCCTCTTCATCACCTCCAGCTGAACTAGCACCAGCTGTACCAGCAGCAAATGCACCAGCAGTAGATGCACCAGCAGCACCAGCATCTCCACCATCACCACCTTCATCATCACCATCATCGTCACTGTCGCTTTCGGTAGAATCACCAAAAATATTAATCTTTTGCGACCGAACTTCTCTTCCATCATCTTTTTCAACTTTGGCTCCTCATTGTCAGATTGGCTGTCATTGTGATGCCATTTGTCATTTTCTGGAGCGGCGTAGTCTGTCTTATCAAGAGCCCCAATCAACTTCCTTGGCGGTTGGCTTTCTTTGTACCTATTCGCTGCAACGCCGCTGAATATCTTTAGTGAATGCTCTATCATAGTATCTATCTTCAGAACATCATTATCGTCTTTCGGAAGATTGGGATGTTGGACATTCATGATCATTTGCAAAAATTAAGGATACATCTAGAACTTATTCCCTGTCGTATGACCACCGGTTCTTTTCATATTCTCTTTCATGTTGGCATAAATGTACTTCGAAATGCTAAACGGTTTGTTTAGCACCAAGGCCACCATGAGTCCCACTAGATCATTGCCTACCATATCGTAACCAGCACGTCTGTTGCTAATACATTGAATGAGTACATGTAGTAGAAACTTGTAGCGCATTGGCAACTCTCCTTTGTTGATTTGACTACTGAAAATATCACCGGTACATTTCATCCTAAGCAAACAACCGCGTGTGCACATAATTGGAACGGAATACGGTGCGTTCAAATCATCTTGAAGTTCCAGTACGGTGTTTAGAATATCCCGAGAGACATTCACATTCACTTGGTTAACTTGCCCATGTATAAGCTCATTTCCATCAACTTCAATAACGCTTGCTGAATTCCAGAATTCTTTGATGAGAGACTTGTACACCGGTGTTGAAAAAGTAACGGCTTTGTTGATCCGAGATTACCTTATCCATTTAGTGATCTCCTTCAGTTCTGTAATCTTCCCTTCAGGATCAAGGTATGCAACCATGTTGTGACGAGATTCGGACATGACTTGTTCTTCAGGTTTGTCAGTTTTCTTAGTCGCGGGCTTACGTTTCTGTGCTTTAGGTGCCATTATGTATTTGAAAACATCCACTGTAAGTTATAATGTCATAAAATGTGCAATAGACATATGTCTATACATGTTCATGTATAAAGTGGACAGTGAACATGTATATACATATATACTGTGAAGGTGCATACAACTGAAAAATTTTCTAAGTGTTGGACGACGAAAGACTATCACAGCGATGAAAAACATCTTTTATGGCGATGAACCCTTGGTCAAACAAAGTCAACATTGTCCTTTGACCATGGGTTTTTCATCGACAGGCTTTTGACGAAAAATGCTTCTTTGTCAAACAGGTTATTCGTCGCAGGTAGATTGAAGAAATGTGTATTTCGCCGTAAAAAGGTGTTTTTCGTCATTTAGGGTTTTTCGACTTGACTGGAATTGGGGGTTTTTCGATATAGAGGGTTTTTCGCCGACAGACATTGAATCGACGATTGATTCAGAAAATCAAACACAATGGACACTTTGTTAAACACAAACATGAAGAAAACAAACCCAGAACTGTAGCCGACATGAGTTGAACCGGAAAATACACCCAAACCTGTTTAAACATTAATCAAGAACCCATCCCTTGTTTTAATACCCGAAAACATAAATCCAAAACAGTGTACAAATCTACATACAAACCCTATGTTTATCAGTTTTGATGAAGAACAAAGAAAATAAACAGAGTATTTTATGAAGAAATCAAACTTTAAGGGTCTCCAAGGGTTATTCAAACATTTTCGACCAAAACAGAGAGGTCCTAAAGATTCAAAACATGTAAATGATCCCGTTATATACCTTGATTTGATAAAAAAAATTTAGAGAAAATAAAGGGATTTGAAGTCGGCAGAGAGGTATGGGAGTTTGCTTGTGGAAGGAGATGAACAGTTGAGAGTGGTTTTGAAAAAGTGAAGGCAATAATGCATTGGGCCCCCTTTTAGAAACCTGAACCTCGACGAAAAACTGACCTCGACAAAAAACATGATTGGGTCGACGAAAAACCTTGATGGGCTTGTACAGTAAGCCCATGATGAAAGTCCATGAAGCCCAAGGTTTTTCGTCATGACCTCAACAAAAAATGGGTTTTTTCGTCGTGAACAAATTTTACTTTGACCAAGACTGAAGCAGCATTGACCTGAATTGTTTTTTCGTGGACCTTTAGGTCTTTCATGGACCTTTAGGTTTTTCGTGAACCATTTGCACCTAAAATCACCAAGTCATGAATTTTGCACAGTTTGAATAGAATTTACTGATTTTATCAGATTTTCCCTTGTGATTAAGTTTACCAAATGCAAAAGTGATCTTTATGAAGTAGTTAAATCTCAAACAAGTTGGTTGCTGGCTTTCCGGCAGAAAACATTCGAGTTTCAACTTCGGCTAATCAAAAAGAAATGTACAAATTGCACTAAACTGAAATTTTAAATGCGATAAACTAAAGACAATCAACAATAAGCAGTAAAAGACTGTACAAGGTTAAAATTTTGCGAGTTTCAAGGTAAAGGAATCATACCAGCTTACGGTCTTTGTCAACATGGTTTATGATTTCTGTTTTAAAGCTTTGGATAAGTATACTACCACAATTATCGATATTGTTGTCCACATAAGCTCAAACTGATCAGATGTAATCATAATTGGGAGATACGATTTACGGTAAGAATTATACTTACAAGTCGATGTTCATCCACTCACGACACATTCCCGTATCAAGGTATGAACGAGAGCTCATCTTACCGGTGAGTATACCGCTTATCATCTGTTTGACCGTATAAAAAGATGTGAGGTACTCACTTATTTTTTTATTGAAAACAAGCCCTATGTGATAGAATCACTTATTGATGAGGAACTTGATTTTCATATGCATGAGGGCACAGGAGCAAGTCCGTGAACAGGTCAGTACTAACGTACAACAAAGAGACGAACTTGACTCCCGCAAGAAAGCTGTGATATATTATCACTTATTTTGATTGGACATGCGATTGTTGATCACTTATTGAGGTCGAATGCAATATGTACACGTATGTATAGTATCATGGAAGATCTAGACTTCGTCTCCGTTAAATTTCGGTAAAAGATACAACCATGATACCCAGATGATAAAACAGCATAAAGACCGTATATCTCAGAACCTCGGCAATCAATCAAACGAAATTTCGGTACCAAGACCATATGCCAATGAATGGTTCCCACCTGACTTGAAGTCTGTTAGGTTTGTATCATCCTGCACATTTTAATCTGATTGTGAGCCTACCGATACATTATTAGTAGAGATACTTATCATATTTCTTTTTACATTTTTGACCACGTTGACCGACCACACCAGTGAATCTCATCATTTTCCCTTATCCAAGAAACTCATTTTTGATTTTCTAATTTTTTTTGAATTTTGCTTTTCTAATTTTTTTTTTGAATTTTTGAATTTTGCTTTTCTATTTTTTTTTGAATTTTCAAACTTAAAGACAGAAAGTAAAGACATATTTTTGGATTTTTGACTTTTTCAAATGTTTTTGTATTTTCTTGAAATTTCTCCCCCTAAAATGCGAAAAGGTTACGAAAATGAAAATCTTTTTGTATTTTTTAGAGTTTTTAAAGAAAATATTTACAAAAACGATTAGCCAAAGAAGTTTTACTCGGGTATCACCTTAATGCCATTGACCAAAAGAAGATAATCAAAACGTGATTTATCAAAAGCTTTAGTGAACAGGTCGGCACGTTGTTGATCAATGTGGACTTTAACAACATCGATGAGTCTTTTGTCAAAACAATCACGTATGAAGTGATATTTAATTTCGATGTGTTTGGTCTTGGAAAGTTGCACAGGATTTCTAGTGATCTGTAAGGCAGCGTTGTTATCAACAAAAATAGGAGTAGATAGGAATTCAAAACCGTAGTCGCGCATTTGTTGTTGGATCCACAAAACTTGGGAGCAACAACTAGAGGCAGCAATGTATTCAGCTTCACAAGTTGATGTAGCAACACAGGTCTGCTTCTTGCACTGCCATGTGACTAGACGATTTCCTAAAAATTGACATCCAGCCGTTGTTGATTTGCCGTCGATTTTGCAGCCACCAAAATCAAAATCACTGAACGTGATCAAGTCGAAGCTATCATCCCTAGGGTACCAGAGACCGGTGTCCAGGCAACCCTTCAAATAGCGGAAAATCCTTTTAATAGCTCCCAGATGTGAGGCCTTCGGGTTGGCTTGATATCTTGCGAGCAGGCACGTAGGATACATGATATTGGGCCTCGAGGCTGTGAGATACATTAGAGATCCGATCATTGCACGATAATATGAAGAGTTAATACTTTCACCCTTCAAATCCGGAGTCATCCCGTGATTCTGTGGAAGTGGGGTACCAATGGGCGTTGCATCAGACATCTGGAACCAGCTCAAGATGTCACCAACATATTTAGTCTGATGGATGAATATCCCAGACTCAGTTTGCTTAACTTGTAGGACCAAGAAGAAATTCATTTCCCCCATTGCGCTCATCTCGAATTTCTCCTGCATAACACGCTCGAATTGCCTGCATAAAGAATCATTAGTTGAACCAAATATGATATCATCAACATATACCTGTGCCAACAGAAGATCTCCATCATGTTCTTTGATGAAAAGAGTGCAATCGATAAGGCCTCGCCGAAAACCATTCTCTAGTAGATAGTTAGATAAGGTTGCATACCAAGCTCTCGGTGCCTGATGTAAATCATAAAGAGCGTTGTTGAGCAACCAAACCCGATCAGGGTGAATAGGATCTTCAAAACCCGGAGGCTGTTCGACATACACCTCTTCTTCAACCACACCATGTAAGAAAGCACTTTTGACGTCCATCTGGTAGACCTTGAATCCTTTAAATGAAGCATAAGCTAGAAAGATTCTAATAGCCTCAAGATGTGCAACCGGTGCATAAACTTCATTGTAGTCAATCCCTTCGATCTGACGAAACCCTTGAACAACCAATCTCGCCTTGTTTCGAATGACTACTCCACGATCATCCTTTTTGCATTTGAAAACCCAACGGGTGCCAATTTTCTTGTAATTTTCAGGTCTTTCAACAAGCTTCCAGACACCCAACTTTTGGAACTGTTACAGTTCATCCTGCATGGCTTCCACCCAAGAATTATCCTTTAGAGCTTATTTCCAAGACTTTGGTTCTTCTTGTGAAACATAACACGCGAAGGACCAATCATTTTGTAAACCGGATTCTCTGATAGCTGAATACAAACCAGCATTCTGGTTGTTTCTTAGCTGATTACGCGTCTTCACACCACTTTGGACATCTCCAATAATATTTTGCTGCGGATGAGTTTCATGAATTCTCGTTTCAGCAACATCAAGAACACAAGTATTAATACCCAAATTGTTAAGATTAAGATCAACAACCAAATCCATGCCTGGCATCGACGTAGAGGTGGATGCATTTCCTTCAGCAGTGTCTACATTCTGCACATGAGGAGTTGCTTCAGAAGCACCTTGAACAGGAGCAACTGGAGCCGAAGAGCCTTCATTTGCATCGTGGAACTCATCATCATCATCTTCTGACGACACATTGAAATCAGTGGCATCTTCAAATTCCTCATTTTGAACAGTGTTGTTAACCGAATTAGAAGCTTGAGGGTTAACAACAATTGGTCGCACCAAAGATGAGTCAATAGCATTATCACTTTACAGTAACATTTGAGCAGCTGCAGATGCTTCATCAAAGGTTGGCAGATTAAAGGAGTCGAATAGCCCATCATAATCGAACATCCAAGGATCACCCGGAGCTCTAACAGGATTAGTATACCTTTGAACCTATACTTCACTCCATAACTCAATCTTTTTGGTTGTCAAATTCCAAACACGAAAATTCAGAGTAGCATATCCAAGGAAGAAACCCTCGATAGCTTTGGCGCCAAACTTTCCATGCGGTTCAATCATAGTACATGGACTGCCAAAAGGTTCCAAGTGAGAAACGTCCGGTTTCCTTTTGTGTAACAGTTTGAAACAAGTCTTGTCATGCCTTTTAACTATGACAACTCTGTTTAAAGTGTAGCAAGCAGTAGCCACAACCTCCCCCCCAGATCTGAACAGGAAGCTCCGACTCTACCAACATCGTTCTTGCAATTTCTATTATCGTCTAATTCTTCCTCTCAGCGACACCGTTTTGTTGTGGAGTGTAGCGAGAACTGTATTCATGAAGAATGCCCTTTGAAGTACAGAACTCATCCATTATGCGGTTTTTGAACTTAGTGCCATTGTCGCTTCGGATTCTCTTCACTTTCAACGTGTACAAATTCTCTAGCAAAGTAAGAAGATTCTTGAGGATTTCAAGAGTTTCACTCTTGTGTGCCATAAATGATACCCAAGAAAATCTAGAGTAGTCATCAGTAACAACCAGACAATAATCATCCCCAAAGTTTGTCTTGTGTTTCATAGGTCCAAAGAGGTCCATATGAAGACGTTCAAGAGGCATGCTGACTGTGTTGACTTTCTTAATCGGGTGAGACTTCTTCGTTTGCTTTCCCTTCTGGCACGAAACACAGACATCTTGTAGATGAAAATTCTTCACAGGCACACCAGTCACAAGATTGTTTTTCACCAAATGATTCATTTTTCTCAAGTGAATGTGTCCCATTCGTCTGTGCCAAGATATAGACTCCTTTTCTGTGGCTTTTGAGACAAAACATGTGACTTGTGCAGATGTTGTAATCGCTTGGCTCATGTCGAGAATATAAAGATCATTAACCCTTGGAGCCGATAAGAGAATCCATTCTTTTAGAATTTTAAAACCAGGCTTCAGCACATAACAACCGGCATCATCAAAATGCACGGTGAATTTCTTATCACGGATCTGCGAGACACTCAGAAGATTGTGATCAATTTGTCGTACATAATTGATCTTATCGAAACACACAACACCATTGGAGATCTTTCCTTCTCCAGTGATATATCCGCCTTTGTCCCCAGCAAATGCGACATAACCTCCTCTAATGTTTTTCACATCATAAAGAAGTCGTAAGTCGCCCGTCATGTGCCTAGATGCTCCACTGTCAACAATCCAATGACTATTAACAGTTCCTACTGGAACATCCTGCACATTTCATTTAACAATCAGTTGAAGTTGGGGACCCAAGCCTTAGTGGTCTTGGGTCGTCCCTGATCATCACGAAATGTGATTTCGATTTCGTGATGATTTTGAAATATCGTACCTCCCCCTGAACCTTCACCCGTTTTAGGTTTCCAAGACTGATTTTGTTTACCAGATTGAGTTTTATGAAAAGATTTTGAAATTTTTGGTTTTAACGGTTGTGATGAACTTGGTTCCCTTTTAATAGATTTGACTTCCGGTTTTAAAGCCTTTCTATTGCCTTGACGTTTTGACGTCGTTGTTTTGTTTCTTGTTCTTTAACAGTTCGCTTATCTAGTTTAGGTGAAACAGAACGACGTTGTTGGTGATCCTTTTTAGGAGGAGCTCTCTCAACAAACTTTTCTTTGGGAGGATTTATACAGTTTTTAATGTGTTGGTGCATCCATCTGTCGACTTCGTCTTGTATCGAGTCTTGTATTGTATTAGATAGATCAGGGCACGCAAAATGAGAAAAGTGTGTTTGTAGGTAATTTCGCACGAAATTACACAAGGTAATTTCGTACGAAATTAGATGTTAATTCCGCACGAAATTAGATTTCGTGTGAAAGTGATTTCGCTTGAGTAGTTCAGTACGAAATCACCTTGCCTATAAATACTAGGTGTGCCAAGTCATTTGTAACTTTTTCGGATTCAGTACCGAAGTGCTGCCGAAGTGTCTACTCGCTGTAAATCTTTGTCAAATCAATCTAAAGACAGTTTAAAGTGTATATCTAGCTGAATTGAACTTGATACCTCTGTTTCCGCCTTTCGTATTGAGAAAAACTCTTCTGATCGACTCATTCGGGTCAGAAAACGATCCTACAAGTGGTATCAGAGCTCAGGAGGAAGAGTTCTTACCAATTCAGCTGCAAAATCTGATTTCTACACCTTCTTTTTCAAAATTAACAAGTTTTCATGGTTAAAATGACTTGAATTTTACACATAGTATGCGAAATAGTGTTTTGACAAACCCTTGAAAGTTTCAGACTTAAAATCAGACAAAAACCTAATCAATTTTGGCAAAAACAGCTCGAGAATGATGACATCGGCATTATTTCGCTTGAAATAGCATTTTGATTTCGCGTGAAATCAGCTATTTCGCACCAAATTGTTATTTCGCTTGAGTGATTTCACGTGAAATCACTGATTTCGCACCAGATTGGTATTTCATTTGGGTATTTCACATGAAATCAGCTATTTCGTTTGAAAGAGTGTTATTTCACATGAAATCAGGTAATTCCGTGTGAAGCTGGTATTTCATTTGAACAACTAATTTCGTGTGAAGAGGTATTTCGTTTGAGAGTGTTATTTCGTGTGAAAGATTTGATTTCGCTTGAAAGTGTCAGAGTTTTGTGAAACTTGTTACCGAAACATGGAAGAGGAATTTTATAACGCATTTGCTACTACCCCGACTACTCCGGCTAGTGTTACTCAGAACTTGACCATGGAAAATGAAATGGGCACTATGCAAAAACCGCCAAAGCTTTTGAACATTGAAGAGTATAAAGGATGGGAAAACGATTTGAAAATTGGGTGCAAGCAAATTATTTGGATGCTTGGGAGTGTGTTGAAACAAAGTATGTTAGACCGAAAAATGATGATGAAGAGGAGAATGCTATTAAAGATCTAAGTGTTGATGATAGAAAGAAATACAAAAATGAAAAAATGATGATTAGTCTATTGCATCAAGCTGTTAAGGAAGATATCTTGGTCTTACTGCAACACAATGGAAGTGCTTATTCAATCTGGAAAGCTTTAAAATCAAAGTTTGTTGGTAGTAAAGAAATGATCAAGAACAAAAAATCGCTTCTAAAGAAAGAGTTTGATCTATTTCGTGGTTTGAGAACTGAGAGCACCAAACAGATTATTGAAAGATACTGCAATTTGTTAGTCCAAATGAAGAGAGTGAGCATCACAAAAGATAATGAAGAATTGATTGAGAAGTTAGCTGATGCTTTGCCACATGAAACTTGGGGCACGTATCTCATGATGTTGAGGAACAAGAAAGATTTTAGCAATCTAACACTGAATAAATTCATTGAAAAACTAGAAGCTCAAGAGATGGAACAAAGAAAAATCTCTAGATTGAAAGATTTTGATGGTGAACAAGATATCGGTCTTTATTACAAAAGAGGTATCAGTGATAAAACAAATATGTCACCAAAGGTTGAGACTGCATTCAATGCTAAGAGTTCATCAGGAGGGTCATCTAAAGGATCAAACTACAAAACTGAATTTTCTTCATATCCATCATATGATCCAAATTTTTCAACAACAAAGAATGGAAAGAAATTATAGTGCAACATGGTATTAGATCTTGAAAATGGTCAAAATTACACTGAAGAGGTTGCAAAAAGTCACATGTCTTTGTTGGTGACCGTGTTAGAGTCATATGAGAGTTTAGTGGCAGGTCGGATCGGGAATCCAATGTTGACAAAAGAGGATTACGATCAGATTGATGCTGAGGAGATGGAGTTAATGGATATAAAGTGGTGTTTGGCGAGTGTTTTGAGGAGAGCCGAAAAGTTTAAACAAATTACGGGAAGAGATGATTTCCATGATGCAAATGTTTCTACTTTAGGTTTTGATAAATCTAAAGTTACTTGTTTTCATTGCAGGGAAAAAGGACACTTCAAGAGGGAGTGCACAAATCGCGAAGCAAGTGGAGCTCAAAATCCGTTCAACAACAATGACTACTACCGGAAAGCAATTTATCATCAAGTTGCTCAACAACAACAAGAACCATAAACTGCACATGCCAGGAAGGCAATCGAGGAGTCATCAAAGAGAGCTTGTATGGTGAATCAAGATGATAACAAGTTAACAAAAGGATTCAGTTGGGACAAATATGTTTCAGCTGATAGTAAAGCATGTTTGATAAACCAAGATGATGAAAAATTACCAGAAGGGTTTAGCTGGGCAAATTTCAGTTGGGATGATTATGATCAAAACAAAACTCCAAATCACAAAGCTTTTGTTGCTAGAGTTGCTGATGACAGTGATAATGATGATGATTATTATGCAAGAAAAATGAAAGAGCACTTAAAGTTGATGGAAGAGAGTGACAGTGATGATCGAAAAGTTAAAAAGAAAAAGAAGAAAGTTAAAAAACCTGTCAGCAGTGATGATGAAGAAGTTCCTGTAATAAGAAAGAAAGTAAAAGACATTCCAGCTTTTAAAGTTGATACAGAAGCTGATGCACAAAAGATTCCGGTGAAATGTGAGAACTGTGAAGCAGTGAATAAGCAAAACAGTACTTTGATTCATAACATAAACAGATTGAAAGAATCTTATGATGTTCTAAACAAAGCCATGAATCAGTACAATCAGTCAAGTAGTGAACAAGCAACAACAATGAAGACACTTCAAGGAGCTTTCATGACAAAGCAGAAAGTAGTCAACAATTATATTGAGAAATGTGTTGTGCTTGAACAGAAACTGGAAACCCAGAGGATTGAAACTGAGAGAGTAAATAGATTGTTAAAAAGTTACTCATGTACTTCTTATGTTATTGACAGGATTTATCCAACGGTGGAAGGCATGAAGGCATTTGATAAAGAAGAAGTATCTGAAGACAAGAGTTCTGAAAAGAAAAAGGATACTGAAGTGAAGATTTCTGGTAAGAAACAAAGTGCCAGTTATACAAAGTGTCCACCCCCGCTTGAAAATGGATATTCTCCTAGAAATTCAAATTCAGAAAGAGTAAAAAAGGCAACAAATTTACAGTGGGAGTCTGAGTCTACAGAAAGTTTGCCTGACAACATTGATGTTACTTTCACATCGTCTGACACTGATAATGAGTCCGAATTAATAAAGAAAGTGGTCGATCAGGTGTTGGATAACGATGAAATCGAGGAGTCAAAGTTGGAGTCAAAATCAGAGTCAAAGTCTGACCAGTCAAAGTCAACAGTCAAAAAGGACAAACGGGTTTACAATAAAGAATTTATGTTATCAAAGTCTAATTTGAATGATGAAACGTTCAAAGTTGCTTATACTTTGAATGATTCTAACAAATTATATTCTGATGAAGAATTTCCAATAAGAGGTGTCAAAACTGAAATGATTAACAAGGTTTTCAAACTAACAGAAATCAATATTTCTGAAATAAAAGATGTAAATCTTTCTGAAAAACCTAAAAAGTACACCTCAAGAGATAAAAAACGGTTAAACAAGAAAAAGGGTTACAGTTCTGGTTCGGGTTTTCAAAAGAAACAAAACCATAACGGTAATTTCAAAAGAAAAGGTCTTGGTTTTATTCCACCGAAAAATCATAAAAATGAGAAAACTTATAAACCAAAAACTGTTTTTGTTTCAGGAACATCAACTGAAGAGGAAAAGGAGCAGTTGTTCAGAAATCAATCAAACAAAGAATTCCTTGCTAAGAAGCAAGAGGAAATGAAGAAGGAAATTGCTCAGAAGAAAGAAACGAGAATCTGTTTTCAATGTAAAATAGTTGGTCATATTGCCAGAAATTGTTCAAAGGCAATCCAATCAAAACAGGGAGTCTCTGAAAAACTGAAGAAAAGATTGTTGAGAATGAACCACCAACCAAACCTTTTACAGTTTTCAAAAATTCAAAATTTGAGGTTGGTAAGTGTTCAAAATGGTTTTATAAAAGAAAAGCAAATCTTGATAACCAAAAGTGGGTTGTTAAGAAATCAGATGATAGTTCTAGCAATGATTCTGATTCGTCAAAATCAGAGGAGCTATTTTCAGGCGATGAATCTGATTCCACAAAGTCAGCGGAGCCACAAGCTGAGTTAAAATTGGAAACATCAGTGCTGCCAATGGATGATGTCAATTTTCCACCATTGCGGGCTGAAAATTTTAAACAAAAAGTTGGTAAAGTTGAGATTTCAAATCATTTTTTCTCTGAAAAGAAAGAAGTTGATATTGAAAAAGCCTTTAACCCCACAGTTCAAAGTATTTTTGGAAAAAAATGGTTGACGGGAAGGTCAAAGGGGTAAAGGAATTTTATGAGAAAAAGATGAAAGGAAAGAAACTAGGTAAAGATGGGTCATCCCAGGTTTGTGACTGGGATGGAACCTATTATGATGATTGAAAAACCAGGGCTTGCCGGAGCTCTCAGGTTGGTAAGAGTGGAGCAGGAATCGGCATTTTTCTTGAGAAATTCACATTGGTGATATTTCGACTTACAAGTGGTAAATCAGGGACATTAAGTTGTACTTGATTTTCTACAAGCTGTATTTGCTGATTGAATTTAAAATTGTTATATTTTTTCAAGTGGTTGAAGTGATTAAAATTGGGGATCAATTCATAATCATTAGAATAAACAAAGTGATGAACATAACCCCTAAGTTACAAGTGATTTTATGAAATCAACAAAACTTATTTTCCAGAAAAACCATTTGATTAAAACAAACTTAAGTGTTTTGAAATCATAATGGGAAAATAGTTTGTTGTAAGGGGGAGTTCTGATTGTTTATGCCAAGTGGATGGCGATTTGAAGCAATTCGATAACAGTTGTCACTTTGCTTGTATAGTTTGTTTTCAAATTTCTTTAAATGGGATTGAATTTTAAGGGGAGTAAGAATTTTCAGAAAATACAAAAACATTTGAAAATTTTGAAAAAGGCAAAAAAAAAATGATAAAATCAAAAATGAGTTTTGTTGTAAAAAGAGGAAATGATAGTACATCAGTGAACTATCACAACATGCTAAAGAATTGGAAAGTTAAAATGTGATAAACGGTCTCACTGATGATGTGCCAGTAGGTTTTTGCACATTTAGTATATTGTAACGAGATATAAACCTAAATTTCAAACTTACTTATATCGTGGGGAACATCTCTCGGATATATGGGTAACCCTCGAAATCTTGTTTGAAAGGTCTCTCTTTCTGAGATACTAGGTCTTTATACTCAGTGATATCTGGGGTATTATCTCGGGACTTCTGATTTTGCGAAAGCAATGGCCTAGTCCCCGTATAATACTTTCTGCTTGCTTGAAATATAGCACCCACCTCAGCATAAAAAATGATGAAACATTGCAAAATGCTAATCATGTGCAGTTGAAGAAAAGATTCTCTAAAGGGAACACACCAAAAGTCGAAGCCGTCATCTTTCTGATTTTGCGGAAGCAATAGCCTGAGCTCTCATGGCCCTCGCATTTAACCCTTTATAGATATCATCTAGGTATACTCACCTGTAAGACTGAATATTGGGATCTAGATACGGGAGTATATTCTGAGGTGGGACACCCGAATAAGTTTAAGTCTATAAAACACTAATCTCGTATCTCGAAACAGTTGAACTTTGTGTGAAAATTTAAGTGGATCGGTATACTGACAATCTAAGTGAATCGTTTAGAACTTAAAATGTTAAAAGCTTAACGGTGTTGGTGATTTGTCTCAAAAACTGATATGATCCTCTTACACAAACTCACAAAAAATATTGTCTGTAAATATTTCTTTATTGAATTTTATTAAAATCAAAAATCCAAAAAGAGTTTAAGTGTGTTTTAGCATAATTTTTTTTTGAAAAAATTCAAAAAGATTTTTGACAACTAATGTTGCAAAGCTGATTTTCAAAATTACAAGTGCTAAACAGGATGAACAGGTTTGGGAGAGTGTGTTTGAAAAGCTATTCCTACAAGTGGTTCATCAGTGATTAAAAATGTTAAATCATTTTGTACGATACTTGCAAATGATGGTGTAGTTGTGTCTACAAGTGGTTAGCAGAGAATAAATTTGTCAAATTTTAAATTTGTGAGATTTATTTCTGGGTTAAGATTGTGCAGGTCAGCAAGGTTTCGATCATGATTAGAATGTGAGCCAGGTCAACTACCTTGAACTTGTGAAAGCCAGACTGCGATCCCAAGCACAATTTAAGGGGGAGTCTGAAGTTGTAAAGAGCCAAGTTCTAATCCTGGAACTGAAGTTCACGCAAATTGCTGATGCTGATGAACTTAAGGAATCAAGAGATCTGGTCAAGAGAGCGTAAGAGCCAGCTACAGGTCTTGGGATGATAGTGAGATAAGAGCCAGGTCGAGATCCTGGAAATGAAGAGAAGAGAGAAGATTGAGGATGTTTTACATTGTTAGATATTTCGGAAGAGTTCGAGAAGACTGATAAAGACTGAAGATTGAAGACTCGACACATAAGACTTCGTCAACATCCGAGGGGGAGTCTGTTGGTGCATCCGCCTGTCGACTTCGTCTTGTATCGAGTCTTGTATTGTATTGTATTAGATAGATCAGGGCACGAAAAACGAGAAAAGTGTGTTTGTAGGTAATTTCGCACGAAATTACACAAGGTAATTTCGTACGAAATTAGATGCTAATTAAGCACGAAATTAGATTTCGTGTGAAAGTGATTTCGCTTGAGTAGTTCCGTACGAAATCACCTTGCCTATAAATACTAGGTGTGCCAAGTCATTTGTAACTTTTCCGGATTCAGTACCGAAGTGCTTCCGAAGTGTCTACTCGCTGTAAATCTTTGTCAAATCAATCTAAAGACAGTTTAAAGTGAATATCTAGCTGAATTGAACTTGATACGTCTGTTTCCGCCTTTCGTATTGAGAAAAACTCTTCTGATCGAGTCATTCGGGGTCAGAAAACGATCCTACATAATGATATGTCCAAACTCCCCACATTTAAAACTAGTTCTCCTTTCAACAAACTTAGGAGATTTTGATTGACGAACAGATGTCGAACCTATAGATCCAGAGGTACGTGTTCCTTCATCACACCCATTTGTGTGTTGGGTGTAGTTGTTTTTATTGTTACGTTTTAAAATTCTGACTTGTTGAACAAAATCGGTATTTGATTTATTTTCAAAAGTCTCCACTTTATCAGTACCTCTTGATGCTACAAATTTAACATCATTGCTTTTCTTTTTGTAACAAGCTCCCTTTGTTTCAGACTTTGGTTAAGAACCCTTAGGCTTTGGAGCTCGTTGTTCTTGTTGTTTACCCTTAGAAGCAATAGGTTGTCGCTTTGTCGGTAATCTTTGATTTCTATATTGTTTTCTAACTTCAAATTTTGGAATATGATCACACTGAGTTACAACAACTCCTGGGATCGCCTTTCCCAAAAACTTACTAGTAGTATCTTCAAACACTTTATCAATCAAAGATGGATTGATGTTTTTAATTGGAAAATCTTTGTTTGAATAGATTTTAGCATCACCGACCAAAGTATACAACACGTTATCACTTTTAACGGAAGACACAGATTCCTTGACTTCCTTGACAGGATCTATCACTTGTTTGACAACAGGTTGCACAGCAGGAGTAGGAGGATCACATAGAATATGATTCTCAATAGGAATTTCTACTCCTTTCATCTTATCAAGTGATTTATCCTGATCACTCACATCTGATTCATCATCAGACGAATCATAGTCCTCAATAATTGGAGCACTTTGATTCGTAGATGTTGAAGTTCCTGTTCCTTCAGATGAGTTACCCGAGGAACTGTCCGGTTTGAACCCTAATCCTGTAGTAACTTCCTCATAATCAAGAGGCACACTTGGTTCAAAACGAGGCATTTCCTCTTCATCGGGCATTCTGGTATAGTTGTGTCTCAAAGGGGGCGGACACGACTTATACCCAACGCCTTTCTTATTCCCTTTCAGCTGTTGAGCGTCTATAATGTGATCAAGCACATATCAGGAGTTAGAATAACTTTCCAATTTGAGCTTGATTGCATCATGCTCGCATTTCGCCATGGCTAGCTCTTTCTTTGTTTCCTCAATGATATTAATGTAGTTATTAATACCAATTTGTTTGTTGAAAACAGTTTTTGTCAATTTGGAAACACTTTTCTTTAAAGTTTCGATTACTGATTTGAAATCCTTTTGATTTCGAGCTAAAGCCATGTTTGCCTCTTTGCATTTTGACAGCTCAATAACCAAACTCTGATTGTGACTATGAATCTTTTCTGATTCTTGCTTCAAATCTGCACAATTATTGCATACACTAGGAGTAGGAGGGTCGGAATTTACCTGACTTGTCGAGGCTACGACATTTTCCATAAAGGCAGTTTGATAAGAAAAAGATCCATCTTCAGAGAAGAACTTCTCCATTTCCTTTGATGCAACAGCAACCTTCTTTACTAGAATAGATTTCTGACACTGTAACTCCTCAGCTTCCTTTAACAAGCTATCAATGTCAGAATTCATTTCCTCCTTCACATCCGATTCTGAATTATAACCTCCCACACTCGAGCTCTCTTCATCTGAACTGCCACTATAACCCGAGCTATCATCACTTTCAGAAAATTCTTCTTCGTGAACATGCTTGATGTGATTGATGATCTTGGCATAACATGCATTTCCTCCTTCTCCTTCATCACCATCTCCAAACTGTACTGACCAGTTACACCCTTCATCAGCTTGAACGACTAATGCCCGACTGGTGTTTGAAGGCCCAGACTGGTTTTGGTTGGTTGTGTTGTTCACAGCTACTATCCCTCTTTCACGGTTACCTTGATTTGTGTTAGAAGTACTTGTCTGATTTTGGAAGATAATTTGGTTGCCTTGTCTGCTGGGTAGAGTGCACTCGCGCTTGAAGTGACCCTTTTCGCCGCAATTAAAGCACGTAACTGCATCCTTGTCGAAACCGTACGTTGTATCCTTTTTGATTTCCAAGGTAGTTCTCCCAGTTCATTTCATAAAATCCTTAGCCCTTCGAACAGCACTCACAAACGCCCATTTGATGTCCATTAACTCCATTTCATCACGGTCTATCTGTTGATAATCTTCATTGGTCAAATTAACGTTTCCAGTTTGACCTGCAACCAATCCACAGTAGGCATTGGACATTGTGTTGAGAAGTTCCATATGTTCCTTTGCAACTTCTATACTGACTTTTGAAAGATTGGAAATATCAACTCTGACGGTATTGGGGTTTTGGGGTTGAAAGTTGTTACTGTAACATGCTTGTTGTGGTTGGGCTTGTGATGGTGGCGGAATATAGGCACTTGGATCAAATTGGGGTTGAGTTGTGGAAACTTGAGGTTGAGATTGGGGTTTAGGAAGCCAGGCACTTGGATCTAATTTAGGTTCTGGTGTAGGAACTTGTGGTTTACCGAAATAGACACTTGGATCGAATTGAGGTTTTGAAAGGGCATGGGCTTATGCAATAAGATGTGGTGGTGGGTGATAGGCACGGGGATCGAAAACCTAAGGAGCTGACTGGGGAAAGGGGCTTGCATTGGACACAAAGGTCGTTTGTGGTTTTGGTTGCTGTATTGGACACAAAGGTACATTTCCGTATTTTGAGGAACTGAAATGCGTTTAGCTTTCCGGATTTCTTCTTCATCCTTGTTTTCCAATTTATGTACGAATTCATAGATAGTGACAGTGTCTAAAACACCCGTATGCTTTAACAATTCAATGAACGGACTCCACTTTGGGGGTAGGGCATCAGCCAACCTTGCAACCATTTCCTGTTGAGTTGCAACAACATTATAAGAATACATTTCACTAACTAAATGATAAAAACGAGTTGTCATATCATTTAATGTTTCGTTTTCCATGAATTGAAATGCTTCAAATTCCTTTTTCAACAAATCGTGGCGTGTCTTTCTTGTAGCCGCATTTCCTTCTCCTCTTGCTAACAAGGGGTCCCATAAGGCTTTCGTACTAGTACAATAACCGAATTGATGATAAATGTCTTTGTGGAGTCCTTGTGTAAGGATAGCAAAAGCCTTCTTTTCCAGATCATATGCCTTTTTGTCGTTTTCTAACATATTTGCCAAGGTTGCTGCAGTTGATCCAGCTTCTTCAAGAGCTGTGTTAAATGGCGTAGTGAAACACGTCCATAGCTCGGTGTTTTGCCCTAGAACATAAGTGTGAAATCGACCTTTCCAAGATGGATAGTCATTCATATGATTTAGCTTTGGCGGGCGATTGTTGCTACCTGTATCACTTTCACTTAATAACAAATTCTGAATGCTTTGATTTTGATTCGTTATGCATGCCCATTGACTTGCAGTAATTGATTGTTGTGGCATCATCATTTTCATCCAAGCCGCTGCGGAGGTCGGATCTTGACCCGAGCCTGAGCCACTGTTCCAATCCCATGGACTAGTACTCATGTTTGATGTATGAATGAGAATACCTAGTCACAAACTTGAAAAGAAACTGTTAAAAGACTTTTGAAAAGCTTCTATTGAAAATTGACAAGTGACACCCACGAAAAACTAGGTTTTTCGCGAAAGACCGGGTTAGACAAAGAATGGTTTTTCGTCAAAAACAATTGCCAAGAAAAGTAGGCTTTTTGTCAACAGCACTTTTACGAAAAACAGGGTTTTTCGTCGAAGTTACTTTGGCGAAATACCAGGTTATTCGTCGCCTGGGTTTTTCGTTGACAAATAGACACAGACACAGAGAGTTGGTGAGGTTTTTCATAAAGCAAATCTTATCTTGTACTGACAAAGACACCCGTTCATCCTAACAACAAGCCCACCTTATTAACCCATCATGGTGTACCAATATTCAACAATTATATTTTAATTTAAAATCAAGAACACTTTGAAGGTTTGAAGAAGATATGAAGTTTCCGGCCAAATTTTCACCAGAGAAATTTTCCGAAACACGAAATTTGCTTAAACTTTCAATGAAAACCCAGTTTTACCATGTAAACATGCAATCTAACAAGGTTTTTGATAAAACTTTTAGCAAATAACAAGATCTAGACAGATTTTAAGAAGATTTTTCCAGAAAATTATGAAAATCACATAAACACTTGATAAAAACACAAATATGTTTGGTTTTAAACAAGGATAAGAGCCAAAGCTCTGATACCACTTGTAGGTCCGTTTTTTCGGAGGATCGATCACGAAACCTAATCCCTGTTTATAACAAACACAATCACGAGTGCGGAATCCCCGTGACGATGCAAACCAAACACAGAATAGCAAGACACAAAGTAACCAAAGATTCACAGTCTATTGATTAAACGGATGAGAACAACATCAAACATTTACACACAATGCTTGAAGATAAACTCACAATAGGTTATGCTCTCATGGCTTCACACAAAAGACCAAGTGTGGTTTATATAGTGCAGCCCAGCCCAATCATGACGAAAAACATAAATGGGCTGACGAAGAACCTTGGTCGATGAACAACCAGGATCTGTGTCACTGTTGCGACGAAATATAGTGTGACAAAGAAAGGGGTTCTTCGTCACACACGTTTACGACGAAAGACGTTTTTCGTCGAGAGGCTGCAAAACAGAACAGCTGCAAACTGTCAAACAGTTTGCAGCAGAACTTGTATAAACACACACACAAACATAAACTACATACCAAATGCAACATGCATTAGTTTAAACATACATAACAAAGAGACAACTGTCGTACCAAAGTTAGATAGGAGGATATCAGACTTGGTCGACTTACGAATACATACAGACTCGATAAGCAAAAGACCGTAAAATAACAACGCTAATTAAGAACAAGTTACAGACACAAAAATATGCACCAACAATATGACCGACTTTGGGTCTAGCCTGTCACACCCCGACCGCGTTAGAACAACAAACCGTGGCGGAAACATCGGGGAGTAGAGTAACAGAATCATTGTTTCACAACACATGGATAAAAGTTCTGTTTTATTGAATTAAGTTTATTATATTGTATCGAAATTAGAAACAAAACATGAACAATTAACTTCCATTGTTATTAAGTCACTAAGGCCTCGTCCATTCCTATGTGAGCATGCACCAAATAACATCATCAACTATGGTACCTGAAACACATGTGAAAATACGTCAGCATAAAAATGCCGGCGAGTACATAGGTTTTATGTGAGTGTCAGATTCATGGCTCGTTTACCTTTTTGAAATAACTCAAACAACTTTGTTAATTGATATTAGAAAACTTAGTTTTGTAAAATGTTTATATTGTGAATTGAAATAACCAAGTTAAAAAAAATTGTTATAATTTGTAAACCTCGATGCCATGAATCTTAACTCCAAAACATTTGTTTATGTACACCCAGATCGAAAATCGTTTTTTGTATATTATTAGAAAAACCTTGTAATATAACTTTGTTTTGATAACATTTGCCCAAGTGATCTAGATATAGCAACGATATATAATGTGTTAAAAGCACTTATATATAAGAAGTACCAGCGGCGTATCCACCATGCTTTTAACACATTACACCCGCCCCGTTACCTAATCACTTCCCTAACCCAACTATTCAAACGGTTCACATCAATCAATCATTTCCAAACGGTTCACATAAATCAAATAGTTCTAGACGGTTCACAAGGATCAAACAGTTCCAAACGGTTCCAACAGTTCAAAATGTAAAAAGTAGGCACATGTGTTTCACCCCAAAACAGTTTGAAAACAGTAAAAGAGGGGACTATGTACTCACTTGAGGATGCTTAGAAGTCTTGATTAACAACCAAGCAAAGCTAGAGGGATCACGGAAATCAAACGACACCTAAGATGGGCAACTACATTAATAACCGGACCTAAATCGGAAGATCGGATAGGATGAGGTTTCGTAAACCAAATGAGTGTTGGAACTCATACGATATGGTTTGACAAAGCCTACATACTAAATCGAAACCTAACCTATGTGCTTACTACCCATTACGACCCGTTTAGGTAGCTTACACTACGTTAACGCGTCGTTCGCGTAAAACGCGTTCGGAACGCCTAACTAGTCCTATGACAAGTACTATATGCCTAAACATGTTTAAATATGTTGCATAATCAGTTAAGTGACAAAAGTTTGAGTTATATATGCTTAAATACCAATTATGCATGAACTAATTAAACTAAGTGACCATAAGGTATAACCTCGGAAGGTTATTCCCTATACATCTATGGTCACTAAATATGCTTGGTCGGATCCTAATGATCAACCAAACGGGTCAGGTTCGAAAGTCTAAGCGGTTGTTTAGACCGCTTATCTTACGACCCTTTACAATCACTAATATAAAAGTGACGAGTTTAACATGCTAAAACATGTTTAACGAAGTTTGAAAACAAGTTTGATATGAAAACAAAGGGTTTCAAACGAACTTCGTGTTGACCAAAGACTGGTCAAAACAGAAAGTCAAACAATTTTTAACTTTCATGCTTAAAAACACATAAAAGAACGAAAGAAACTTACAACGGGTCCAAGCAATGAAGATATTGATCTAAATGTTCTCAGGTATGAAGTTTTGGAACCTCAACTTAGAGAAATTCAGATCAATTGTGAGCTTGGAAATGAAAATCATGGGGTTTATATAGATTTTGGGTAACCGTTAAGATCATTCCTCATTAAACGAGCTTTGATCTGAGCCGTACAAGTGTGCCCATGGTTTTAGAATACCATGGGTGCCCCAAAACAGCCCCTAGATTGTTAAAAACCAAATGCAAATGCCTGAATACCAGCTGCTATTTCAGAAAATCAGTTTGCTGATCTAAGCATAGGTTGCACCCCACGTAAGATTGCACATCAGCTTACGCGGCCCGCGAGGGCCAAGTTTGGCAGAATGTCAACTTTGGTCCCTGAAGGTTTAAAACTCAGTTTTCGGCACATTTAAGCCCCGTTAACCCCATTTCAAGGCTCTAAAATGAAGTTAAAGTATGGGGAACATGAAACATGCTCAAAAATATCTCGAATGTCGGTTCGTTTGGCCGTACGGTTGCGTTGTTCGGTTAATTACGACGAAACACGAACGGACGCGAAAAACGATCCAAATTACGCGACGAATGGAATTTTATCATGCCAATCACTAAAATAAAATATTTTAATGATTACATAAATTTTTGGATGTCCGGATATATTCAGAACGTAAGATATGCACGAAAATGCAAACTTATGCACTTTTTGACGCTTTTAGTCCCTATTGATCAAAAAGTTTATTTCTGCGCACCAAACACCTCAAAGCCTATTTATAAGCTATGTAAATGATATTTAGAGCATATTTAACTTATGATCAAGTTCTGGAATGTTCGTTACGGTACGAATCGGCATACTTTCGCAGTTTGTCGAAATTAATCCCTGTAAGCGAATAAACTTGATTTCGCCACACCAAACCCTCCAAAACTTATTTCTAAGTTATGTAAAGGTTATTTAAGGTATGTTAAGCCTATGTCAATATTCCGAAGTGTTTGTTGCATTAAATTGGTTATATTTACGCATCAGATCGCGTATAACCTTCCAGAAAGCGATTTAAAGCTCGAAATCGAACAAGAATTTATATGTGCAAATGATACACATATTTTTACAAATCCCAAGTATGAAACACAATATTTAATTGATTTGGTATTTTTTTGATGTTCGCAGAGGCACAGATGTCACAGTCTCCCCTTCTTTAGGAAATTTCGTCCTGAAATTTATTAGTAGGAGTCTGTCTATGATGTTGTGTTAAATAAATGTCTTGCATGGTATCTAGGGTGTCATCTATCTGCGTAGAGTAACCCATCAAATATTTTTATGCAAGGCATAACCCTGTCATTTCCCAGTGGATATACTTTGAAGTGAAAATGAATAGACAATTCACTTTCTCCAACGGGTTCTTTGTCAGGTGTCGAAAGGATATTCATTTCCTTCAACGGATATTCTTCAGAAGCGAAAATGAATGGACGATTCATTTGAAAAGAAGGAATAATCAACGGATATTCATTTCCCTTAACGGATATTCTTCAGAAGTGAAAATGAACGATTCATTTTACTCAAGGGATATTCTTCATCAGAAATAGAAAAGAAGGAATAATCAACGGATATTCATTTCCCTTAACGGATATTCTTCAGAAGCAAAAATGAACGATTCATTTTACTCAAAGGATATTCTTCATCAGAAATGGAAAAGAAGGAATAATCAACGGATATTCATTTCCCTTAACGGATATTCTTCAGAAGCGAAAATGAACCGATAATCATTTTCTTCAACGGGTATTCTTCAGAAATGGGAATGAAGGAATAATCAATGGATATTCATTTCCCTTAACAGATATTCTTCAGAAACGAAAATGAACGGATAATCATTTTGTTCAACGGGTATTCTTCAGAAATGGGAATGAAGGAATAATCAACGGATATTCTTCAGAAACGAAAATGAATGGATAATCATTTTCTTCAACGGGTATTCTTCAGAAATGGGAATGAAGGAATAATCAAAAGGATATTCATTTCCCTCAATGGATATTCTTCAGAAATGAAAATGAACGGATAATTATTTTCTTCAACGGGTATTCTTCAGAAATGGGAATGAAGGAATAATCAAAAGGATATTCATTTCCCTCAACGGATATTCTTCAGAAACGGAAATGAACGGATAATCATTTTCTTCAACGGGTATTCTTCAGAAATGGGAATGAAGGGGTAAACAAAAGGATAGTCATTTCTCTTGACGGATATTCTTTCAGAAGTGAAAAATGAATAGCAAGTTCATTTTTCATCAACGGGTGCTTCATCAGAAATGGAAATGAATAAGGTTACACATGACAAAGCTTGCTGTGGTTTCTGTGCACTAAATTCCATAATTATGTATGCATCCATAATTACGTAATTCCTTGCATAGTAATCACAGTTTGTTTTATAATGTGAAGGGGATAGAATTTGAACAAGCTTGAGACAACTTTAATTAGGTCAACACATAAACACATAAGCATATAATTGTTTTCTTGGTTATTAATTTGTTATCTTTGGACACGGGTATTCAAAGCACACCAGGAATCCAATCCGTGGATTTCATTTGGCACTTTAAACATTTTCAAGAATCTATCTATGAAGATAGGAAGATCTTAATAGGAATTCAGATTTTGTCCTTATTGAATCGTAATGTACATATTAAAGCATACAAAGAATTCAATTAAGGGCTCCGATGAGCGATAATCATCCACAAGGATCTAATTATGAGGATTGAAAGATCCTATATGGATTTTGGAATTTGTGGAACGAGAGGTGTTTCGAAACCTTGTACTAGACGTGCTTAAGTTGATACACAAGGTAGAAAGTTCATGAAGTTGAGGTGCTAGATATGCCAAGGCGACATATGAAGCAGAATTTGGAGGTTGAGCAGCAGCAGGATTTGCAACAGCTTTGCTTTAGATAGCAAAGTGGCACATGTTAACCAAATGTCCCCATCGTCCACAGTGGGTACATTTGAAACAGGGTATTTGATTCGGATGATGACGGTTGCATTGATTGCACCAAGGAGCGGTTCCCTTGTACGGATTTATCCCTGAGGCGAGTCATGGTGATAGCTAAATCAACGGTCCTCTGGAGTACGATGCCTATTTGCTGGGCAATTGCAGCCCTGGTTCAGACACTTGAGTGTTGTTGCGATGAAGAGGCATCTTGAAGATAATGGAAGGCATGGGAGGAAGCAAGCGAGATGTTATAGGATAATCAAAACAGGATGACAACGCATAAAAATTGCGATCATTTGTTTGTTACCTAAGGCAAACAAATGAGATGGTGACTAATCAAAGTAAGTGGGTCATATTAATGTATCGCGAAGACATGCTTTAGCCTATAAGTGGACACTCACCCCAAGAATTCCCATGTAAGAGTGACTGGTCCGATTATGTGGATTTGTACGAACACTCTAGCCTTAGACAGAAAGCTCAGAGTACAGGCATCCACCCTTCCAGATTGCACGTGTTCACATTATAAGACCCAACCTTGATGAGATTTTGAAAACTTTGAAGGTTCAAAACCTTATAATAAATCATCCTAGAATAGATGATTAGTTTTCAAAGCAGATTCAAAATTTGTGTTCTTGTTGTGGTTGTCACCTAAAGGATAAGTGACGGTATTGTTTTAAGATCTAAACACAAGAATTTTGTGTTAGGGTCCTAGAAAGGTTATAGACTAGGTCAAAGCATTACTAATAACCTAATTCCCTATAACCATGAGCTCTAATACCAACTCTTCTGTCACACCCCAACCGCGTTAGAACAACAAACCGCGGCGGAAACGTCAGGGAGTGGAGTAACAGAATCATTGTTTCACAACACATGGATAAAAGTTCTGCTTTATTCAATTAAGTTTATTACATTGTATCGAAATTAGAAACAAAACATGAACAATTAACTTCCATTGTTATTAAGTCACTAAGGCCTCGTCCATTCCTATGTGAGCATGCACCAAATAACATCATCAAACATCAACAACTATGGTACCTGAAACACATGTGAAAATACGTCAGCATAAAAATGTCGGCGAGTACATAGGTTTTATGTGAGTGTCAGATTCATGGCTCGTTTACCCTTTTGAAATAACTCAAACAACTTTGTTAATTGATATTAGAAAACTTAGTTTTGTAAAATGTTTATATTGTGAATTGAAATAACCAAGTTAAAACAAATTTGTTATAATTTATAAACCTCGATGCCATGAATCTTAACTCCAAAACATTTGTTTATGTATACCCAGATCGAAAATCGTTTTTTTTTTTTTTTGTAATAAAACTCGAATGGTATATATTGTTAGAAAAACCTTGTAATATAACTTTGTTTTGATAACATTTGCCCAAGTGATCTAGATAACGCAACGATATATAATGTGTTAAAAGCACTTATATATAGGAAGTACCAGCGGCGTATCCACCATGCTTTTAACACATTACACCCACCCCGTTACCTAATAACTTCCCTAACCCAACGGTTCAAACAGTTCCAAACGGTTCACATCAATCAATCATTTCCAAACGGTTCACATAAATCAAACAGTTCCAGACGGTTCACAAGGATCAAACAGTTCCAACGGTTCACAAGAATCAAACAGTTCCAAACGGTTCCAACAGTTCAAAATGTAAAACAATGTGTCCATATGCTGGATGAGCATATGCAACAAAATGTAATATATGAAAATCAATGTGCTAGCATGCTAAGTGAACATACATAGCAAAACATAATGAAATCATGTACTATATACGTACTAATGAACATAGCAAGTATATGATATAAAAGCATGAAAAGCATGAAAGTAACAAGTAGGCACATGTGTTTCACCCCAAAACAGTTTGAAAACAGTAAAAGAGGGGACTATGTACTCACTTGAGGATGCTTAGAAGTCTTGATTAACAACCAAGCAAAGCTAGAGGGATCACGGAAATCAAACGACACATAATATGGGCAACTACATTAATAACTGAACCTAAATCGGAAGATCGGATAGGATGAGGTTTCGTAAACCAAATGAGTGTTGGAACTCATACGATATGGTTTGACAAAGCCTACATACTAAATCAAAACCTAACCTAAGTCCTTACGACCCACTACGACCCGTTTAGGTAGCTTACGCTGCTTTAACGCGCCGTTCGCGTAAAACGCGTTCGGAACGCCTAACTAGTCCTATGACAAGTATTATATGCCTAAACATGTTTAAATATGTTGCATAATCAGTTAAGTGACAAAATTTTGAGTTACATATGCTTAAATACCAATTATGCATGAAAAGGGCATTTTGGTCATTTTACCTAAGGCATATAAACAACCTATCATACAACTAATTAAACTAAGTGACCATAAGGTATAACCTCGGAAGGTTGTTCCCTATACATCTATGGTCACTAAATATGCTTGGTCGGATCCTAATGATCAACCAAATGGGTCGGGTTCGAAAGTCTAAGCGGTCGTTTAGACCGCTTATCTTACGACCCTATACAAGCACTAATCTAAAAGTGACGAGTTAAACATGCTAAAACATGTTTAACGAAGTTTGAAAACAAGTTTGATATCAAAACAAAGGGTTTTGATACCCAAGAATAGTTTGGTTGCAAAATACGTGTAAACGCGTATTTTGACCGAAACTATGACTCGTCACTACACCTAATCAACGTGGTAATCAGTAGGTATAGTCACACGGGACTATAACCATCGTGATTTCACTCACGTTACGAAGTTCAAACGAACTTCGTGTTGACCAAAGACTGGTCAAAACAGAAAGTGAAACACTGTTTGACTTTCGTGCTTAAAAACGCATAAAAGAACGAAAGAAACTTACAACGGGTCCAAGCAATGAAGATATTGATCTGAATTTTCTCAGGTATGAAGTTTTGGAACCTCAACTTAGAGAAATTCAGATCAATTGTGAGCTTGGAAATGAAAATCATGGGGTTTTATAGTTTTTGGGTAACCGTTAAGATCATTCCTCGTTAAACGAGCTTCGATCTGAGCCGTACAAGTGTGCCCATGGTTTTAGAATACCATGGGTGCCCCAAAACAGCCCCTAGATTGTTAAAAACCATATGCAAAAGCCTGAATACCAGTTGCTGTTTCAGAAAATCAGTTTGCTGATCTGGGCATAGGTCGCGCCCTGCGTAAGATTGCACATCAGCTTACACGGCCCGCGAGGGCCAAGTTTGGCAGAATGTCAACTTTGGTCCCTGAAGGTTTAAAACTCAGTTTTCGGCACATTTAAGCCCCGTTAACCCCATTTCAAGGCTCTAAAATGAAGTTAAAGTATGGGGAACATGAAACATGCTCAAAAATATCTCGGATGTTGGTTCGTTTGTCCGTACGGTTGCGTTGTTCGGTTAATTACGATGAAACACGAACGGACACGAAAAACGGTCCAAATTACGCGACTAATGGAATTTTATCTTGCCAATCACTAAAATAAAATATTTTAATGATTAAATAAATTTTTGGATGTCCGGATATATTCAGAACGTAAGATATGCGCGAAAATGCAAACTTATGCACTTTTTGACGCTTTTAGTCCCTATTGATCAAAAAGTTTATTTCTGCGCACCAAACACCTCAAAGCCTATTTCTAAGATATGTAAAGGATATTTAGGGCATATTTAACGTATGATCAAGTTCCGAAATGTTCGTTACGGTACGAATCGGCATACTTTCGCAGTTTGTCGAAATTAGCCCCTGTAAGCGAATAAACTTGATTTCGCCACACCAAACCCTCCAAAACTTATTTCTAAGTTATGCAAAGGTTATTTAAGGTATGTTAAGCCTATGTCACTATTCCGTAGTGTTTGTTGCATTAAACTGGTTATATTTACGCATCAGATCGCGTATAACCTTCCGGAAAGCGATTTAAAGCTCGAAATCGAACAAGAATTTATATGTGCAAATGATACACATATTTTTACAAATCCCAAGTATGAAACACAATATTTCATTGATTTGGTATTTGTTTGATGGTCTCAAAGGCACAGATGTCACATAGCCAAGGACTCTTATAAACGTGGCGCACCACAGAGGCATTCCGTGGAACTATCCTTAGTTTTAGTTTAGATTAACTTTTATGTTTTCTAGTTTAGTTTTACTTTTCAGGAATAAAACGCACTTGGAATGGTGGAGGTTACTAATGGAAACTTGAACCCACACCCCATGCATAAAAACAGAGCCTCCTGATAATTTTCTTCATTACAGCAAGTTCAGCACGGGGTCGTGCTCAACACGCCCCGTGCCCAAGGTTCTGCTGAAAATGCCTAGTTCAGGTAACTGGACACAGGGCCATGCTCACTGAACACGCCCCCGTGCCCAACCTTCTGTTAATTATGATACTGGCAATCTGAACACGGGGTCGTGCCCGGACCAACACGGGCCCGTGCCCAGACGCCCAGTAACAAAAATTTTTGTTTTTAAACACCTTTTTACACATTCAATCAACCTAAAAACTTATTTTTGGGACACATTGAGGATAATGTGTAATTTAAGTGTGGGGGGATGCTAAAACCTTGAATTTTGCAAGTCCTAATAACAAGCCTTACACAAAACTCTATTGGAACCGCTAATCACCCCAAATTTTTTTTCAAAAACTTTTCATTTTTTTTACTTGTCTTGGTTTAATTTGGGAATAACAAGTTCTAAAAAGGTTATATTTTTACAAATTTACAACCGATAGCGTCGTGATAAAAAGAACCAACATAAGAAAATTATGAAACGACATGACAAATCTAGTTAAGACTTGATTATATATACTTGATCACATTATAAACCCATTCCCACAAAAAGTGAGTTTTGAGCCTTTATTGAGCATAAAAGCATACATCTTTAAATTAAATGCTCATTTTTCGTTTCTTGTGTGAATAGCCGCTTGGTTTCTTACGACTCTAGAACTTGCCATGACGATACATTCCCGGTCCTTACCAACTTTAAACCCAAGTAAGAAAATGATGGAGGCATTAGGACTAATCCTTTTTCTTTTCAACACCATTATTTTTCATTTTTTTAATCACCTACCAAAAATCCCCCTAGTTAACCCCTTTGAGCCTAAACATTTTCGTTTCTAAACCCACAAAACAAACACCCTTTACCCACCAAAACCCTTTTTATTTTTAAACCCTTTATTTTAGTAAAAAGCTCGGTCTTCATGTGACATCCCTTATAAAAAAATGAAGTATAGCAATAAACAAACAAGTTCCTCAAAGAAACTTTGTTTGAAAATGCTTTGTTTGAATAAAAGTCACAAAAACAAAAAGTTTTACGACGACCGACGCTTTTTACGCTTTTCGCCTTTTTTACTAACCACTAACCCAAAACCACCTACCTTTAACCCAAGCTTAACCCTTCCCCAAGTCCTCTTGATATTTACAAAGGTTTATAGTTAAAAAGGAGGAGGATTGATTGCTTGGAAAGCTTATGGTATGAGCAAGTTCCATGCCGATCTCGAGTGTTTCACAAATATACATCTTCGGCCGAGTGTTGAGTGATCTCCCGTGAGGTATGTGAACTTGTATATAAATGGAATTTTAAAGAGGCATGTTATGCCCAAGTAATTAATTTTTCTTATGAAACATTCTAAATAAATCATAATGAATAGGATTGTAAATAGCATAAAAATAAAACCCAATAAAGATCTTGGATTCCCAACACTCAAGACAAGCCCAAAACTTATCTTCTACCCATCCCATTTGGGTGTGTAAGCCACATTATAAATAGTTTTGCTTGAGGACAAGCAAAGATTCAAGTGTGGGGTATTTGATGTGTGTAAAATGCAACATATAAATTACATCAATTGAGGCATAAAACTAACCTTTTTTTAGTACTAATGTTGGAAAAAGTGTGCTTTTGTCTTCCTTTTGTATTTTCAGGACTAAATGAGCATAAATGAACAAAAGGAACAAATATGCAGCAAAATCTAACACAAACACAAGAAAGGAATAAACGTGGCATGCCCGACCCCTCGACAGCATCTTCCCAAGCAAAAAAACAAAGGAACAGAAGGCTGACCACGGCCCCGTGCCCAGCAGACACGGGGGAGTGGCCAGTTGTCTGCTGAAAGGACAAAGCTATAGAAGCTTCTATTCCCGACACGGGGGCGTGCCCAGCTCAACACGGGTCGTGGTCAACGCTAAGATTCACAGAATCCAAGAAAATCTTGATAGTACAGATACGCTTCTGCACACGGGGCCGTGCCCAGCAGAAACGGGGGCGTGTGGAGCTAATGCAGACAAATTGCAATTAATGAAGAAAGAGAATAAGGATGGACACGGGGCCATGTCCGGGCTTCTGTACATGCTATAAATAGAGGTGCTTGGTTCACTTCAATGGCATCCCTTGGCAAACCACCTCTCTCCCACTTCACCTACACTCCAACACCACTACAACCCACATCCACCACCATCATCCATCATCCATCTTAGAGTGTGTGTAGTAGTCTCGGGATCCAAGATTGATAGTAAGAGTTCTTGACAATCAAAGGCCATGTTTGCCTAAGTCTCTTACATCACTTGGTGAAGACAAGCATTTATGTAATACTTTTGATTTTTAATCTTTTCACACTTTTTATTTGGGTTTGTATTAATGAATTTAATAACTAGTTTCTTATGTTGAAGGTAAACTTTCTTATCATTTGTCTGTGGTGTCTTGGCATTATTTTACTGTCTATATAAAATAAAAGATTTTCACCATTCATATCTCTACGGTCTATATAGAGATATGTTGGCTACCTAGTCAGGGGTTAAGGGAATGGTTTGGTAAGGTTCTTGCCTTGTTCAGTGTATAGATCCTGCAAGGACCTGGGTCAAGCTTACTAGGACCTCCTTCAATACCCACTGGTATTGGAAGGCGGGGGTGCGAATGGCTTGATCCCCTCATATGTAAACTACTATTAATACATTAACCCGGCTACTTGGGATTGTATCCGTGCTGACTCAAACCACTTAGCCGAGGGTAACGTCACCTTCAAAAGAGGGGCCTACCACATTACGCATTAATAACTTAATTAATTATCTTTCAATATTCCGACCCTTTAGGATTATATCCTTGCTGACTCAAACTACTGGGTTGAGGGTAACGTCACCGTCAAAAGAGGGGCCTACTACTATAACTAAGATAATCTCTTAAAAAGTGCAAAAGTGCGGAAATCATCAAAGGTTACACTAAAGGCGAGTTGGATCCAAGTGATTTATCTTGTCTATCTGTTTTTATTTTATTTTATTTTTCAGCATTTTTTGTTTTTAATTTTCATTTTTAAAACCTTTTCTAAACTTTTGATTTGATTAGACGTTGAGGATAAACCGGTATTAAAAGCTCTTGTGTCCTTGGACGATCTCGGTATCTTACCAACATTATACTATGCTCACGATGGGTGCACTTGCCCATATGTATGTTTAGTGTTAGTAAAATATCGTGTTTTATAAATTTAAAACTTGACTAAAGTGTTAAAAAGGGCTTAAAATATAAATAACAATATATAACGCTACACGCACATCAGTAATATAGATTTCAAAAGTTGTTTACGCAGAACCAGCTTGTAACATGTAGCAAAGTGAAGCTAGTAGGTTATCGACAATGAAATATGCACAGACGTGACTATGAGTTGTAGAATGCGCAACACATATCACCACTGTGACACGTGAAGTAAAGCCCTTAACAACCCCTGTCCATGACGGGTGCTGAGTCCAAACTATGGTACTATCGTTGCTAAGGTGTCAGGCAACAATCACTGTGTAAACATAACATACAAGCATTCATCGAGTAACACGTATAACATGCAATAATGGTCAGCGTATAAAAGTGTTTGTGTTGTGTTCGATTGTGATTTGAATAAGTAACATATGTAACACCCAAAAGTGCGTAAAGCAAAAAGTGTTCGAGTATACTCACAGATCGTGTTTACAAATAAACACAGTCTTGGATTGGATTGAAGGGAGCGCTAGAAAGTTAGCCTGATTACAGAACGATAGCATAAGCGATGAACAGTGCGTAAAAACGGTGTTGCGTGAACTGAGTGACGAAGGGTCATTCGATCAGATGACAATCCAGACGGATGGTCATCTGGTCGGATGGTCATTCGGTCGGATTATCATTCGTTTGGGATGGATGTGTTTGTGTATGATCTGAATTTGAAGTTTTCGTTGTAGCATTTTAAAATGAGAGAAGTATCTCTACCCTTCAGGTCGTTCGGTCGAACGGTCGTCCGGTCGGTTGGCCGTTCGCTCAGATGGCGATCCGTTCCAAGTGAGACATTTCACAAAACAAGTCCAGCAGAATGGTCATTCGATCGGATGGTAGTCTGATTATGTCACACCCCCAAATTCCACCATGCGGAGTATCACCGCTTAGGGGCGTGACGTGACCAGGATCGAGCCACCAACCATATTGAACAACACAGTTAAGTAAATAAAACCAACCACAATACGATTGGTGACCAAAAGAAAGTAAACCGACTTTAAGTTAACCAAGTTCAGATTTAAACAGCGGAAGCATAAAACGTGAAACCAAAACATAAGTCCATAGTTCATAAGTTTAAAGTCCAAAACGTAGGTTTAATAAGTTCATACGGATTAAATATTTAACACGGGACATATTCCATAACAACCTTCTCCTCGTGCAAGCTCCAAAAGCATCGAGCGACCTGTAAGGCATGTAACAACGAGTCAACAACAAAGTTGAGTGAGTTCATGGTTGGTTGATTAGTTTTAAGTTGTTTCTGAAAACGTGGTTTGACTTTCGTTGGCTTATTTGCCATGGTGGTTACCCCTTAGTTGAAAGTATGTTTAACCAGTTCCTTTTATTACCCAATCCATACCCATGATCAGTGGGGGCTTCCCCATGTGAACTACTAGACGGTATGATATCGACTACTAACGAAAGTAAGTTGTGCCCTAAGTTAATGTCTATCAGCATTGACCCTTTGCCATAGTCCATTAGTACACGCCTGTTCGGAAGACACGGTGTGAGGTTTGTTAAACCTAATAGCGCTATTAACTAATGACCCGCTCGCCATCGGCCTCGGCTACTAAGTCGATTTAAAATGAGGGACTTAATGATAGAGTTTTGTCTAGTAAGTTTTAAGGTTGTTGTCCTACCCAAGGAGGACGAACGTACGTAGTTCTACCCAAGGAGAATACGCAGGATTTATAGTGGCATCCTACCCAAGGAGGATGGCCGTACATATCCTACCCAAGGAGGATATGTAGATTCCGTTTTTGTTTATTAACCCATTCCCAAACCACCGAGAATCCCATGCCTTGTAGAAAGTGTGAACTCACCTCGGTTTGCTCGGTTAGATTCTCAAATATAGCTAACAGTCAAGGTTGGTCAATCACGTCCTAATATGATTACCAGTTAGTCATTTAATGGTTTTCAAATAGAGCACAAAGTTCCTACACGTATCTATCACATAACATGCATTACTTTAACGGTTTATGCCCATATAAACTTCCCATCTATTCCCATTCATAAGCAAACATACGATATTGCACATAACACATATAACATGTTAGATCATCCTCAGATAACATACTCGACATTTAGACACGCAAATTACTACTTATGTCGTTTCAGCTTTAATATTCAAAACCAGGCTGTTTTCGGACATTTTAATAAAATAGTTAACTTATTCCAAAAATTCCCAAATTTTTACAAAATGTCTTAAACGACCCAGATATTATTGTGTAAAAATCTCGGGATCCAATTCATCACCAATATTTTATAAAAAATCATTTTCAGGACTGAAATCAGATTTATCTTTTTCTGACTGCAGTCCACGGAATAATTTATTTAAAATTCATCGAGAGTCCGATTTACGAAATTCCAGTTAAAGAATTACAAATGCATCGGTTTTCATCTACAATACAAATTTCATGATCTAACTCTACACAGAACTCAAGTTATGACGGAAAACAGAACGCATATTTTCAGTACTAATAATGCAGCTCTAGCTGCTGTTACGAAACGACACTTTAAAAATAGTAAACGAAGTCCAAAAATTATGATTCCGGTGCCATTAGAACCGTATTTCATAATACATAAATCCAGACTTCAAAAAATACATTTTTCGTTAAGTTACGGTCCTGTTACAGCCAACTGAAGTTGGCTGTAAAAGCTTGGTCAGAAACTGTTTTCAGCCTTTTGGCTTTCTAACTTGTGTTCGATTGATTCCGTTAACATGTTTAGTGATCACAACGACATCAAACATCAATATTAACAAGTAAATCATCAAGTAATAAACAAGAATCAAACCAACTTCATATTAACATCACTTCATCACAAAGTTAGTTGATTGTTCAAGACTTTGTTTTTGGTTCTTTAGAGTTCCTATCTTTTTGATCTTTAAACATCATTAACCACTTAACAATCAGGTAAAATGCAATGATCTAAGTGCTTACCACTAGCACAAGGCTAGGGGAGTTCGAGTGTGGAAAAGTGGTGGTTACCACTAGCACAAGGTCCTTGATCTTCCGAGTACACCAAGCTTACTTGTTCGGTCTCTAGCACCTCTGGATGAGTGTAGAATGTTTGAAGGAAGCTTGAAGGTGGTGGTATGGTGGTGTGGTGGTGGCTGCCGAACCAAAGAGAAGAGAAGGGAGAGATAGAGTTGTTTTGATGTTGGTGGTGAATGATGATAATGATGGACCTAAAGGTTTACTTATAATCCCTTAATCCCTTTTAACCATTGAATATAGTGTTTCTTTAACCAACAACAAGATCAATAAAATAATAAAATATCATGGGGGTGTCCCCACTCTCACACAACCGGTTCGAATGGGGGGGGGGTATAGGGTTGGGTGGTAATGTTTCTAGTTACTAACTAGTTAAGTTTTAATGATATAGTTAGTGTATTATTGTATGTTGTTATTTATAAAATGTGTTAGGGTGTTCAGGGGCCCTAACTAGCTCAGAAAAGTAAAAACAATGTGTTTGGCAATATTTTTATGTTTCGGGTATAGTCCGGTTGTTCGGTTGGGTGTCGTTCCGTTAAAGTGCGTAATTAATCCGTAAGGTGTCCTATATATATATATTTTTGTAACATTTTTAATTCTCAACACTCAGGAAAACATACCGGACAATTTAGTAACTTTTCTGTATACTACTAGTATGTTAACAAGCACATGTAAGTATAACACAGAAATCAGAAGGCAGTTAAATGATTCAGCACAGTCAGCAAGCACTTTATTTATCATTAATAAATTGTACGGATACAAGGAATTATGAGGGTTGTCACATTCTCCCCCTGTTAAGAAAATTTCGTCCTGAAATTTAGCACGTGGTTACTGAGGAAGCTAGTTAAGTTGCGTTGGTTTCCTGGTTTTCCTGGGGTGTCACATCATCCCCCTGTTGGTTTGGAATTTTGTCCCGAAATTTTGCAGTAGCTTCAATCTCAGTAGTGGTTGCATTTTTCTCGAATAGCTGGGGATACTTGAGTTTCATTTGGTCTTCTCATTCCCAGGTATACTCTGGGCCACGACGGGAATCCCAACGAACTCGAACAAGAGGTATTCTGGTACGCTTGAGAATCTTAACATCTCGATCCGTAATCTCTATTGGTTCTTCGACGAATCGCAGCTGGTCGTCGATAGTGAGCTCCTTTAGAGGAACTATGAGAGTCTCATCTGACAGACACTTCTTCAGATTCGACACATGGAATACGTTGTGAACTCCGTTGAGTTCTTCAGGTAGATTCAACCTGTAGGCGACTTTGCCAATTTTCTCAATGATTTCGAACGGTCCGACATAGCGCGGATTGAGTTTGCCTCGTTTGCCAAATCAAACTACACCTTTCCAATGTGAGACTTTGAGTAGCACTCGATCCCAAACCTGGAACTCGAGTGGTTTTCTTTTCTTATCTGCATAGCTTTTCTGACGGTCACGAGCTGCCGCCATTCGTTGTCGTATCTGGGCAATCTTCTCGGTGGTATCTACCACAAGTTTTGGGCCAGTAATTTTGCTGTCACCAACTTCTGCCCAACAGAGAGGTGATCGCCATTTGCGTCCGTACAATGCCTCGAATGGAGCGGCTTGGATGCTGGTGTGGTAGCTGTTGTTATATGAAAACTCCACAAGCGGGAGGTGTTTTTCCCATCCATTTCCGAAGTCGATTACACATGCCCTAAGCATGTCTTCAAAGGTTTGGATGGTGCATTCAGATTGCCCATCCGTCTGTGGGTGATAAGCGGTGCTCATATCTAAACGTGAGCCAAAAGACTTATGCATGGCTTGCCACAGTTCAGAAGTAAAACGCGCGTCACGATCAGAAATGATGGAGGTTGGCACTCCGTGCCTTGATACTACTTCTTTTAGATAGATGTCTGCTAAAGTAGAAAACTTATCCGTTTCCTTGATTGCCAGAAAATGTGCAGACTTGGTCAGCCGATCCACGATCACCCAAATGGTATCGTTTCCGCGTTGAGATCTGGGCAGGCTAGTAACAAAATCCATGGAAATTTGCTCCCATTTCCATTTCGGGATCTCTGGCTGTTGAAGTAGGCCTGATGGTTTCTGATATTCGGTCTTGACTCTCGCACAAGTCAAACATTTGCTAACATAGGTTGCTATGTGGGCTTTCATACCAGGCCACCAGTAAGTAGTCTTTAGGTCGTGGTACATCTTATCCGAACCAGGATGTACTGAATAATGAGACTTATGTGCTTCATCCATCACAAGCTCGCGTAAGCCTCCATAAAGTGGAACCCAGATGCGTCCGTTAACATAGTAGGCGTCGTTTTCCTTTCGTTCTAGCCGCTGCCTTGATCCTCGTAAGGACTCAGCCCTAATGTTCTCTGCTTTCAATGCTTCAACCTAAGCATCGCGAATCTGAGCGGGAAGGTTGGATTAGATGGTAAGCTGTAAAGCACGTACACGCTTAGGTATAGTATCCTTTCGACTGAGGACGTCGGCCACAACATTGGCCTTGCCCGGATGGTATTTGATGGCGCATTCATAATCGTTCAAGAGCTCGACCCATCGGCGTTGTCGCATGTTTAACTCTTTTTGCTTAAAGATATGCTCGAGACTCCTGTGATCGGTGTAAATGGTGCACTTGGTACCGTACAGGTAATGTCTCCATATCTTAAGTGCGAAGACAACTGCTCCCAGCTCCAAGTCATGCGTAGTGTAGTTCCTTTCGTGAACTTTAAGTTGGCGCGATGCGTAGGCAATGACCTTGTCTCGTTGCATCAACATGCAACCAAGTCCTTGGATGGAAGCGTCGCAATAAACCACAAAATCATATGTGCCTTCAGGCAATGAGAGGATAGGCGCGCTGCAAAGTCTGTCTTTTAAATGCTGAAATGCGGTTTCCTGTGCATCACCCCAACGATAGGTGACACCCTTCTGAGTCAGTGAAGTGAGAGGTTGCGCAATCTTCGAGAAATCTTTGATAAACCTTCTGTAATATCCTGCCAAACCCAAGAATTGGCGGATTTCTGTTGGTGTACGGGGTGCAGGCCAGTTCTTGATCGAATCAACCTTGGATAGATCTACATGAATCCCATCCTTGTTTACTACATGGCCTAGAAAGTGGACTTCGCGAAGTCAGAAGTCACATTTCGAAAATTTAGCATACAGTTGCTCTGCTCGAAGAAGTTCCAGCATAAGTCGTAGATGCTTCTCGTGTTCCTCCTGACTCTTCGAATAGATCAGGATATCGTCGATGAAAACTATGACGAACTTATCCAGGTAAGGTTTGCACACTCGGTTCATGAGATCCATGAAGACCGCAGGTGCATTCGTTAATCCGAAAGGCATAACCAGAAACTCGTAATGGCCGTAACGAGTTCTGAATGCTGTTTTGGAGACGTCCTCATCTCAGACTCTCAGCTGATGATATCCCGATCTCAAATCAATCTTAGAGTAATAGCTCGACCCTTGCAACTGGTTGAACAAGTCGTCAATGCGTGGAAGAGGATAACGATTCTTCACGGTCACCTTGTTGAGTTCGCGGTAGTCAATACACATTCTGAAGGTACCGTCTTTCTTCTTCACGAATAGTACTGGAGCTCCCCAGGGCGAAGAGCTAGGGCGTATGAAACCCTTTTCCAAGAGTTCTTGTAATTGCGTGGACAGTTCTTCAAGTTCTGACGGAGCTAGTCGATAAGGTGCACGAGCTATTGGTGCTGCTCCAGGAGCTAGCTTGATTTGAAACTCGACTTGTCGATGAGGCGAAAGACCAGGGAATTCCTCAGGAAATACCTCAGGAAAGTCGCGTACAATAGGTATGTCTTCTATCGTCCTTTCTTCCGCGGATGAATCAGAAACGAGGTCTATGATAGCGGTGCGGCCCTTTCGCAAACACTTCTGGGCCTTAAGGAAAGAGATGATGCCTACAACAGCACCACTCTTGTCACCATGAATCATGAGAGGTTCTTTACTAGAAAGAGGGATGCGGACAATCTTCTCGTTGCAAAGAATTTCCGCTTGCTGATGGGATAACCAATCCATCCCAATAACAACGTCGAAACTACCAAGTACGATAGGAATAAGATCGATAGAGAAGGTCTGACCAGCTAAGACGAGGTTACAACCTTTAACTACGTGTGTGGCTTCAAGACTTTTACCGTTAGCTAGTTCTACCGTGTGTTTGGTGTTCAGGAGTGTTGGAGTGCGCTTAAGCATTTGGATAACTTTTAAGGACACATAACTAGTATCGGCACCCGAATCGAATAAAACAGTAACAAAGAAGTCGTCTAGAAGAAACTTACCCATCACAACGTTGGGATCGTTCCTTGCATCACCCTGACCAATCACGAAGGCACGACTGCGGGCGCCATTGCCATTATTGTTACCCCCATTGTTGCCTCCATTGTTGTTCCCATTTCCCTGGTTGATGTTGTTCTGATTTTGGTTCAGCTGGGGGTAGTTTCTCTTAAAGTGGCCTTCAGCACCACACTGGAAGCATCCTTTATTGCCCTGCTGTTGCTGCTGCTGGTGGTTCTGTGGAGCTTGTTGTTGTTGTTGTTGGCGATTCAGATTCGCAGGACGTGGGCTCCTGCAATCTTTAGCTTCATGACCCAGCTTGTGACATCTCTGACAACGACCTTTGTTGCACTGCCCGCTGTGGTGCAAATTACATCGGTTGCACTTAGGGTGATTTCCCTTGTACCCACCCTGACCTTGATTCCCAGAAGATTGCTGACTGGGGCTCCTGTACTCGTCTGTCTTTCGCTGCTGGGACTGAGCTGAAGCAGAACCCTTACTGGAATTTCCATCCCATTTCCGCTTGTTTTCATTGGGAGCGTCAGTAGTAGCAGCGCCAATACGCTTGGGCAGTTTGTTTTGTTCAACTGCTTGATCGGTGAGACGATGGGCCAACTTAATAATTTGCTAAATGGTACCCAGGTTAGCTGAAGTCACGTGACTTTGAATCTCTGGTACAAGGCCCTTGAGGTACAGCTCAATATGTTTGATGGGAGGGTCCACCATAGTGGGACACAAGATGGCCAGCTCGTTTAACCTCTTAGTATATGCCTCAATCTCAGACCCCGTCATCTTCAGATTGAAAAATTCCACCTCTAGCTTGTGGATGTCATCCCGACTGCAGTACTCTTCTTTGAACAGTTCTTTGAAACCGTTCCATGGGGTGGCATTAGCAACCGCCAGCCCCAGCAATTGAACCTGTGCCTTCCACCAGGTTAACGCAACACCTTCAAGCGTTCCAGTAGCATATTTCACCCTACGATCTTCAGGGCATTCACACATCTCGAAAATAGACTCAAGCTTCTCGAACCAGTGTAGGAGGCCTACAGCTCCTTCCGTGCTGCTGAAAGTACTGGGTCGGCAATCCATGAAGGTTATGAACGTGCACACAGGAGGCTGAGCATGCTGACCTCCTATAGGAACAGCTGCGAGTGCCTCAGCAACCCGTTCATTGATCAAAGCCGTCAACTGGGCTTGAGTTAGGTTGATACGTCCACCGCGTCCGCTCATGATCTTCATAACGAAGCAACGTAAGTGAGAAAAGTGTCGCGAAAGTGCGTAAGTGTGGGATAACAGGAGAGGGTAAGCACACAAGGTCCAAATAGCAATTATCACGTTAACCAATGCACAGTGTGAACTATTTAACCGACAATATAACATAAATCATACCACCTATTGTGTCGAGTCTTGCACGTGGAGCAAACCGTCGTTGTGGATCGTTGAGCACTGTACAGGTTATAGTCTGGTTTTGTCAAAAAGCTTTTCCCCTTTTTAAAACCAAGTTCACTATAACCAATGGCTCTGATAGCAATCTGTCACACCCCCAAATTCCACCATGCGGAGTATCACCGCTTGGGGGCGTGACGTGACCAGGATCGAGCCACCAATCATATTGAACAACACAGTTAAGTAAATAAAACCAACCACAATACGATTGGTGACCAAAAGAAAGTAAACCGACTTTAAGTTAACCAAGTTCAGATTTAAACAGCGGAAGCATAAAACGTGAAACCAAAACATAAGTCCATAGTTCATAAGTTTAAAGTCCAAAACGTAGGTTTAATAAGTTCATACGGATTAAATATTTAACACGGGACATATTCCACAACAACCTTCTCCTCGTGCAAGCTCCAAAAGCATCTAGCGACCTGTAAGGCATGTAACAGCGAGTCAACAACAAAGTTGAGTGAGTTCACGGTTGGTTGATTAGTTTTAAGTTGTTTCTGAAAACGTGGTTTGACTTTCGTTGGCTTATTTGCCGTGGGGGTTACCTCTTAGTTGAAAGTATGTTTAACCAGTTCCTTTTATTACCCAATCCATACCCATGATCAGTGGGGGCTTCCCCATGTGAACTACTAGACGGTATGATATCGACTACTAACGAAAGTAAGTTGTGCCCTAAGTCAATGTCTATCAGCATTGACTCTTTGCCATAGTCCATTAGTACACGCCCGTTCGGACGACACGGTGTGAGGTTTGTTAAACCTAATAGCGCTATTAACTAATGACCCGCTCGCCATTGGCCTCGGCGATTAAGTCGATATAAAATGAGGGACTTAATGATAGAGTTTTGTCTAGTATGTTTTAAGGTTGTTGTCCTACCCAAGGAGGATGAACGTACGTAGTTCTACCTAAGGAGAATACGCAGGATTTATAGTGGCATCCTACCCAAGTAGGATGGCCGTACATATCCTACCCAAGGAGGATATGTAGATTCCGTTTTAGTTTATTAACCCATTCCCAAACCATCGGGAATCCCATGCCTTGTAGAAAGTGTGAACTCACCTCGGTTTGCTCAGTTATATTCTCAAATATAGCTAACAGTCAAGGTTGGTCAATCACGTCCTAATATGATTACCAGTTAGTCATTTAATGGTTTTCAAATAGAGCACAAAGTTCCTACACGTATCTATCACATAACATGCATTACTTTAATGGTTTATGCCCATATAAACTTCCCATCTATTCTCGTTCATAAGCAAACATACGATATTGCACATAACACATATAACATGTTAGATCATCCTAAGATAACATACTCGACATTTAGACACGCAAATTACTACTTATGTCGTTTCAGCTTTAATATTCAAAACCGGGCTGTTTTCGGACATTTTAATAAAATAGTTAACTTATTCCAAAAATTCTGAAATTTTTACAGAGTGTCTTAAACGATCCAAATATTATTGTGTAAAAATCTCGGGATCCAATTCATCACCAATATTTTATAAAAAATCATTTTCCGGACTGAAATCAGATTTATCTTTTTCTGACTGTAGTCCACGGAATAATTTATTTAAAATTCATCGAGAGTCCGATTTACGAAATTACAGTGAGAGAATTACAAATGCATCGGTGGTCATCTACAGTACAAATTTCATGATCTAACTCTACACAGAATTCAAGTTATGACGGAAAATAGAACGCATATTTTCAGTAGTAAAAATGCAGCTCTAGCTGCTGTTACGAAACGACACTTTAGAAATAGTAAACGAAGTCCAAAAATTATGATTTTGGTGCCATTAGAACCGTATTTCATAATACATAAATCGAGACTTCAGAAAATACATTTTTTCGTTAAGTTACGGTCCTGTTACAGCCAACTGAAGTTGGCTGTAAAAGCTTGGTCAGAAACTGTTTTCAGCCTTTTGGCTTTCTAACTTGTGTTCGATTGATTCCGTTAACATGTTTAGTGATCACAACGACATCAAACATCAATATTAACAAGTAAATCATCAAGTAATCAACAAGAATCAAACCAACTTCATATTAACATCACTTCATCACAAAGTTAGTTGATTGTTCAAGACTTTGTTTATGGTTCTTTAGAGTTCCTATCTTTTTGATCTTTAAACATCATTAACCATTTAACAATCATGTAAAATGCAAGGATCTAAGTGCTTACCACTAGCACAAGGCTAGGGGAGTTTGAGTGTGGAAAAGTGGTGGTTAATAGCAAACGAAGAAGGTCCTTGATCTTCCGAGTACACCAAGCTTACTTGTTCGGTCTCTAGCACCTTTGGATGAGTGTAGAATGTTTGAAAGAAGCTTGAAGGTGGTGGTATGGTGGTGTGGTGGTGGCTGCCGAACCAAAGAGAAGAGAAGGGAGAGATAGAGTTGTTTTGATGTTGGTGGTGAATGATGATAATGATGGACCTAAAGGTTTACTTATAATCCCTTAATCCCTTTTAACCATTGAATATAGTGTTTCTTTAACCAACAACAAGATCAATAAAATAATAAATATCATGGGGGTGTCCCCACTCTCACACAACTGGTTCGAATGGGGGGGGGGGTATAGGGTTGGGTTGTAATGTTTCTAGTTACTAACTAGTTAAGTTTTAATGATATAGTTAGTGTATTATTGTATGTTGTTATTTATAAAATGTGTTAGGGTGTTCGGGGGCCCTAACTAGCTCAGAAAAGTAAAAACAATGTGTTCTCAGGCCGACACTTCACTAGGGAATGAGTGGAAGGTCTGAATGAGCTCCGATTCTATTGGTTTTGAGTACATGAGTGTAAAAGAAAGTGGAAAAGAAGTTATGAAAACATCTTTCAACTCTTTTAATCTAGATTTAGGTGAAATCAGTTTTTAAACATGTTGAAATCTCTTAGATCTGAGTTATTCTTGGTGGAATGAGGTCACACTGTGAAGTTCATGAGAACTCATGATGACATCACCCTAGAACAGCCCAAATCAGCCGATTCATGGTGAAAAGTTAAGATTTGATGGTGAAAATGATGGAGAAGTGTGTGTAGATCATAGAAGTACAAGATTTGAGGTAGGAACTTACGAGAATTGCGAGAAATCGAGAGAAAATAGCCCAAAAGTGTGTTGGTCGAACGAGAGTTGTCACATCACATGAACAATGATGTGACAGGTGCTATTTATAGGTGGCAGAAGAGGAAAGGCGATGCAAGTGACGGATCAGAGGGTAGTCCGATCGGATGGCCATCCGATCGGATGGCCATCCGATCGGATGGTCATCCGGACGGATGACCATTCGATCGAATGGTCATTCGATCGAAGGGCTCCAGCGAGTTGGTTTCCGACTTTTCGTTTCGTGCGTTGAGCGTTGCGATGCATTTAAGCGAGTATCGATTAAGCGATGCGATAGGTTGAATAATAGTCACATAAATAACATAACTAACATACAACAACATAAATAAACTTGCGTTTTCGGTTCGCGATGAGATTGCGTTGCGATAGAGTTACGATTGCGTTTTCGATTAATCACCTCAAACATATAATTAGACATGCACAAGTAACACATAATAGCACACACACGTAAAACAATATTCAGAACCTGCGATTTAAGTTGCGACGCGATAGAGATGCGATTAGCGATAAACTGCGATTAGGCTGCGATTACTATAGATACTCCACATAATACAACTAAAGTACACAAATTAAAGTAATCGATTAACAAGTCAAAGAGTACAATCAATAATTAAGCAAGGAGTGACAGATCGCATTTAACAATCTTTGCTTCCTTTGACTTTGACTTCAAAACGCGGGTTGTTACAACACAACACACAAAGTGTTAAGTTGGGGGTGGTGAAAATCAAAGTGAAAGTTGGGAGTGACAGCGGCCAATAGCAAATAGTTGGGGGTGAAAAAAATACAAAAACCTTTTTTTTTAAAGGCTTATTGGCCTGTAATAATCCCACCTACACCTTTTTGGCCAATAATAATCCCACCTCAGAATATTCCCAACACCAGTCCCATTTTTCAGATTTTTTGCCCACACTGGTCCTCCGTTAAAAATCCCTAACTCAGTTAACAAAATGGTTGATGTGGCAGCTGACTTATGGATGATGTGTCAAAAAGGGTTATGTGGCAGCTGATTAGTGTCTGAATTTCCATATTTATAAAAAAACATAACTTCTTGCTCCCAATTTTGAAACCCTAAATCCTCAATTCGCCACCCCCAAAGCTCTCACAATCACCACAACTATTTCACACAATGCATTTGTTATAAACATATATATACATCTGTAACTCTTCATCCCACACGCTTCTTCAATTCAATTCAATTCACAAACCCTAACGATGCAGATATCAAATTCAGACGAATCAGCAACCGTTTCAACTGACAACAACGACAACATTGAAGAAGAATCTGTAATCACCCTCTACAGTTGCCGCACCTTCACACAATCGACATCAAACCTCCACCACCACCGCACCTTCACTCACCTGCCACCACCACACCTGCCATCACCCTCTACCGTTGCCGCACCTTCACACAATCGACATCAGATCTGAACCCCTAACTTCGCACCTCCACCACCGAACAACCACCTACACACAACCGACATCACACCTCCACCACCATCTGAACCTCTACCGAAACCCCCAATTTAAACATCACTTGGATTTTACAATGCTCCCCTACAGAAATCGATTGGAATTTTTTATATGCAAATGAGAAAAGAGGAATTGTGGGTTATAAATGCTTTAAGTTGGGGTTTCACAAGAACCGATTCAGTCACATACCTGTTTTTGCTCTTGAACGGTGGTTGATGATCGCCTATGGATTTGCTGATGTTGGTCTTGAAGGGTGGTTGATGATCGTCCCTAGTTGATGATCGCTGTGCTTGATGAAATGATTTAAAAGTTGTAAAAGATGATTTAAGTTGTAAAGGATCAGGGGAATACATAATCATCTGCCACGTAATCAGTTTTTACCACATCATCTGCCACATAATCAGTTTTTAACACGTCAGCTGCCATATCAGCCATTTTGTTAACTGAGTTAGGGATTTTTAACGGAGGACCAGTGTGGGCAAAAAATCTGAAAAATGGGACTGGTGTTGGGAATATTCTGAGGTGGGATTATTATTGGCCAAAAAGGTGTAGGTGGGATTATTACAGGCCAATAAGCCTTTTTTAAATTATATTTTTTGTCCAGAAAAATTGTTAAGTGTATAATATTATATGTAAAAGTAGTAAATGGTTTTAAATATATAAGAATGTCCATTTTGGTTATTTTGCATTAATAAGTTTAGCTAAACACTTTTTAAAAAATAACTTATTGGTTTTTTCCACCGCAAATGCTAATCAAAAGTGTTTAGCTAAACTTTTGATTTAATAAATAAATAAGAGAGTTCTATAAAGTTTGTGATTTAATATAACTAGGCTTATTAATTATTCTATAAAGTGTTTAGCTAAACTTTTTAAAAAATAATAAATAAATAAGAGAGTTCTATAAAGTTTGTGATTTAATATAACTAGGTTTATCATTCTCGCCGCGTTGCAGCGAACTTCTTTTGTCATTTAGTCTGTGTTTACATGTGTTTTGAAATCACTATGAGCGCGTTACGCACAGAACCGTTGACAAGAATAAAAAGAAAATGTAGAAAAAAAACAGTATAAGATAACCGAAAGAAAATCAATTTAAAAAGGTTTAATAGTAATGATGTTGTTCGTATGAAACCCATGGTCAGAGATGAGCAAATGGTATTGGGTACTGGCACCGAATTTCCCGAACTGAAAGATTTTAAGTCAATTCGGTAGCAACTTTTGGCGTTCCAGGTACCGGTTTGCTACCAGTTTTTACCTTCATATACCTGTACCGTAACCGGTATTTTCGGTACCAGTACCGATTTAGTATCGGTTGGCACCGAACTCATCCCTAGCCCTGTAACTAAAAAAAAGAAAAGACTAAAAGTTGAAGAAAATCAATAAAAAAAAGGTGTACGATACCTTTGGTGTTTGTACGGTACCCGTGATCAGTGATGAGCAAATGGTATTGGTTAGGAGTATCGAATTTCCCGAACTAAAAATTATCAATATCAATTCGGTACCGACGTTTGATGTTTTCTGTATCAGGCTGATGACGGTTTTTACCTTAATGTATCGAGACCGAACAGGACCGTACCAGTATTTTGATAAAAGATGGATAAATGAAAATAAAAGTTTGCCACGTGGCAAGCTTTGAATGGAGAAGATAGAAAAAAAACTTACCACATGGCAAGATTTGAATTTGGAAAGTTACTATTCATTAACTTGCTTTTTTAATATACAAGAGAATTTTCTCATTTTTGTATCCTATTATATATTAAATAACCATAGTATTAAAAATATAATTCAACTAAATCTAATTTAATTGAGAATAAAAAACTATATGTTTATGTGGTTCTACAAAGGAAAAAAAAAACTTATTCTATCTCCTACGAAGGAGAAAATACAAATCATATATTATTATTAATTCAAAGTTTGATAAAAAGTTTTTATTTTTGTCTAAATTATATTTAGTTAAACCATTGTTTAATAGAAAAGAGAAATTTAAAAATAAGATAAGCAGATTACTGATTCAAAATTTGTTAAAAAAAGTTATTATCGTTATCTAAATTATATTTAGTTAAAGTATTATTTAATAGGGAAAATAAACTGAAAAATAAGATAAGAAAGCACTAGAGGAGATTGACACGTGTCGGAAAAAAGATTTTTATTTATTAGTATAGAAAGATTATCACTTGCTTTCCATCTTAAATTTTTAGTTTTGTCAAACCTGAAGTGTAAACATGTTTTCCTTTATGATTGTACGGTTTTTTTAGCGACCAAAAAAAATTGATCACCCGAGTAAACCTAATGGCAAAAGACCACCCACGCCTGCGAAAAGTAGACGGTGTTGCCGCGCTGGTGACCCAGCCTGCCACGATTCTAGAGGAAACCCATCACCTGATAGCCCACTATGGTAAAACCAGATGCGGACTTAGAGTGTTACTAGGGGTAGCACGGGCTACCCCTCAACCCCGTCCCCGTAGTGTAAAAATACCCCTTAACTCCTTTTCCGTAGTGTAAAAATATCTCTCAACTCCGTTTCCGTTATATAGAGGATACCCCGGAGCCTAAAAAAAAGTTAGGATACCCCCAACTTTTGGGTTAGTTCCGCCACTGGGTAAAACCCCTGGCTCAACCCAGAGAAATTTTGCTATAGGCGAGACTCGAACCCATGATCTTCCATGCACCTGAAGGTCATCGGCATATACACTTGTACATGTAGAACTTTTTTATCTTTTAACTTCCATTATAACACTCTTAGGGGCTGTTTGGCAACATCTAAATGGTTAAGTGCTGAACCAGCAAGAGGTCTGAATCATTAAGTGCTGAACCAGGAAGAGGTCTGAACCATTAAGAGCATGTATGATGCTTAACCGTTCAGAGGCAAATGTTTGACCAATTCAGATTAGAGGTCTTAACCATTCAGGGGCAAATGTCTGAACCATTCAGACATCTGCTCGTGAAACAAACAGTCTGAACCATTAAGTGTTGAACCACTAAGAGGTATGAACCATTAAGAGCCTCATTAAGAGGTAAACAAACAGCCCTTAATGATTAAACTATGACTATTTTCTTATAAATAGTTTAGTTATTTATGTTACATGAGAAAAAAAGGGTTCAACTTTACTTGCATTATTACACACAAGGATGCATATTGAACACCTCCAAGATGGAGGCATTTTTATAATATCCAGCTTTATTCCAACTCATATTTGATATATAAATTCTACACTTTATGGAGACATTTATATATTTTTTTTTAATAAATTAAACCATCAAGGGATATCTCCAATAAAAAGCTTGTCATGGTCTCTAATCACTTCAATGGAATCAATTTCTGCTCCATCTTCATCTGTAACTATTGCATTTGTAGCATCAAATCCAAACTTCTTACCTTCAACATTAAATAAAAAAAATATATTTATAAAAAAAGACTGATATTGAAAAAAATGTACAACATGCATACACAAAGTACAAACATAAGTACCTGCAATGATCTTAAGCTCCATTAGTGAACTTGGCAGTTTGATAAGTTTCCCAGCCTCTGTACAATAAATCTTCTTCCTTTGCATAGGAATTCCTTTGTAAATACTAACCCTGCCAACAGTTTGTCCATGTGATTTTACCAAAATACCCTTTGCTGCGACCATGTCCTCTTTCTGGCTACCATGATCAACTTTCGCCACCACACGCTCCTGATCCGGCATAATGATACGGTATCCAACCTCTCTTTTTGCCATAAAATCTACCGTATTTTCTTCAGGGATATTGTTTTTGACGGCTTGATCATTCACATCCGCGCCATTCATCATGAGTAGCTTTACCATTTCTATGTTGTTTGTAGAAACCGCAATCTGAATAGCTGTTGATCCATGGTGGTCCTTTGAGTCTACAAGCAGGCCGTGTTTGAAGAGGCCTTTCATCACCGTTAGATCGTTCCTCTTTGCTACTTTGCACAAAAGCTCACCAGCTATGAAGGGGTCGGAAATGGAAGCCCATTGGAGTAGAATACGGAATACTGAGTGGTGGTTTGATGCTATGGCATCCCATAATGCAGTATTACCATAGATATCTGTCATAGATTACATATATCATACATATATGTTAGTTGCTTATTGTCAAGCAAAAAACTATAAAAGAATGCAAAACAAAACGTACACAGTAAAATCTCACTAATAGCAGAGCTATTTGTAGGGAATAAAGAGGCTACCCCCACTGATACCCCCGGCTCCAAAAACCTTTTTTATTCTTTTTGACGCATACACAGTGACGGATCCAAGAACTTTTTTCAGTGGGTTCAGGGATCCTATATAGGTTTTCGCTAAAAATATATAAGTTTTAACTAAACAGTTTATATATTCTGTATAGGTTCTTACTAAAAATTCCAAATCAAGTGGGTTCCTAGGAACCCAGTAAATAGGGCTAGATCCGCCATTGCACGTACACTATAGTATAGTAATTCAGATAACATAAAATTAGTGTAAGAGAATCAAAACAACAACCATACAAAAGTACTAATAAAGATAGTAGTAAACTACCACTAACATGAAGTGATGAGTAAACTAGAGTAGCAACAAACAAAAGAGCAGAAAGAAAAGAATGAATGATAATAATTTAAAACAATAATACCTCTAAGATGCATGTTGCATGCATGCTTTAGAAGGACCAAAACACATTCTTCATGCCCTTTTGATGCTGCAATGTGCTGATGCAAACACAATATACCGTCACGTAACATGACCAGCTCGTATTATTTAAATGAGATAGTTTAACGAAGATCTTGGTATAGAAAGATTAGTAAATTACCAAAGGGGTTCTTCCTTTCGAGTCACTGATGTTGGGGTCAAGCCTTGCCTTGAGGAGTTCATCAAGAAAAGCAGCATTGCCCGTTCCAGCAACGGTAAGCAAGTTCATAGACATGTTTGGATCTCCATCTACACCCTCTTCACCACCATCCAACAATAAGTCGCCTAAGTTCAGATCTTTAAGCTTCTTGTGATGCTGTGGAGTTACAAGCAATGATTCAAGACACATGCATAATGTTCATAAGGGGTGTTTAAATTTGCGGTTTTGTAATAGAACATGGATTTAACAAATAGTGTTTGAATGTGATTACTTATTATTTGAAGTTGTAACAATCATCAGATTAGAAAAAAAGCACGTTACGCATGTGGAAAATTCTATTAAAGAATTATTAGAAAAATAACCAAAAACGACAAATTTTATGAGAACAATGAAAAGCAATAACCAAACATTAGTAGCTATATGAATGATGAAAGTTAACCATACTTGAAGAAAGTTCTTGAGGATGGACACGTTGTCAGGTTGTTTGATTTGCATTGCTTCAATGAGAGCTGTGGTTTTCAGCCGCAAGAGCTGGCTTAGGGTCTTGGTTCGGTAGGTGTAAGACTGTGGTCTGCAACAAAGGGCACCAACTTCTCCAAACATGTCGAATGTACGTAAAACACCCAACACTTGTTCTTTCTCCATTGGATTACATTCTATTATTTCTACTTCACCCGAAACGATTATGTAGACTTCATCAGGTGCTTCGTCTCGAATTATAACATCTTCTCTTGGTGGTATGAATTCCGCCTTCATGTCCGCAATCTGTTTTCAGATAGCAACAAAAGGACATTTGACATAGGGGTTGACTTTTAAGGTCAAACAGTCTAGTATAGATTCAAGACTGTTACATAGTCATCAGGAGTTTGGAAAACATTTCCAACCGAAAATGGAAAGAATTCGACATTCGTGGGCTTATGGTGAACGCAAAGTTTATGCAAATTTCGGATTTCAAACGTGGGGGGTTTGACTTGAAAAGTCAAAGTTTCAGGATCATACCAGAATGATCAAGGTACTGTTGGCCTTTTCAAGCTCAAACTGACTTTATTTTACATTCAAATATCTTAAACACCCGTCGAAATTCGAAGAAAACTTTTTAACAAAACAAAAACCCACATAAATCATAATTCATAGAACAATGTAATATGTTTGACTTGAAAAAGGTCAAAGTTATTATGATTCATACCAGAAGTAGGAGAATTTCTCTGGAAACACCGTCAAACAGATAAACTTTTTCAACTGTTGCTAAAAACAAATGCAGTCTAATGCTTTTGCATATTGTTGTTGGCAGCTGCTCAATTAATTGTTGTTGATTCAAGCTCTCTGCCTTAAATCTCAAGCACATGTATGCCAGTATCTGTTCTTTAAGCCTTGTTGGAAGCCGATTCCGACCCACAAAACTTGATGCTGCTTCGATGCTATTTCTCTACAATGCAACAAATACACATTTAAAAATTAAAAGGTTTGACTTTGTGGTCAAACCAATATATACGCCAATTCAAATTTCGTACGAACAATAAGATTCTTGACATGAAAGTCAATGAATACATGAATTGTAACACGCAGAGTCAACTTATACAAGCCCAACATGCAATATGCCTCAAATTCAATGTAGAATGTTTGATTCTAAACTTAATAGTTTGACTTCAAAAGTCAACTTTAAAGAAAGATTAATATAGAGCTTACAAATTCCATGGTGTGACGAGTGCCTTCAACAACTAAATTGGTCATGTTTCCGATAATGTAGGCGGTGAGGCCAAGATTGAAGAGCATATAGAACACAATAAATGCCATCTCCGCGCTGTTTTGGGCATGAATATCACCATAGCCCACGGTGGTCATCGTAGTTATAGACCAATACATGGCTGATATGTATAGAATGTAAAGATCATCTTTCCTAAAGTTCGGGTTTGTTGACCCGATCCATGTTCTTCCTTCTTGTGGATACAACACTGCTAGCAAGTAGTAGATGCAACCAGCACAATGTACCAAAAATAAAGTCACCTGGGCACACCCCATACCAGACTTAAAAACACACATTAAACCATAAATTATTGATCCAAAAAGCTATCATTCCATGTCTTGATGTTGTAATTATTGACTTACACACAGAAGCCTGGCACATCTGACCCAAAAGTAGTTGAACCTTATGTCCTTCTCAAGTCTGTGATGATAATATGTTAGTTGATCTTAATTATAGAATCATTAAGGCAATACTTTTTTTATGTTTAGGTGGTTTAGAAATTCACATGTGGTTTTTAGGCGAGTTTTGGAAGTGTGTTGATTTTTAGGTGATCCGCTAGCGGTAACCCTTTCAGAAAAACTAAATACACCATTTTGTTTAATATTTTTTAAAGACGTTCCGATATAAATTTTGTTAAAAACCGGTCTGACATTTTTAATATCCGCTATTCCCATGAGCGCATCACCTAAAAACCAACACACTTCCAAAACTCATACAAAAACCACGTGTGAATTACTTGTTTTTTTTTTTGAACAGTGACTTTCTTTACGAGGGACCCATTGTCACACCGCCTAATCGGCGGCCCTAGCCAAGGTCTGCCCAGACTTACGTTGTCTTAACCGGGCCCACGCTGGGTTGGTCAGACTTGGTTAAGACGTTCCCCCGGAAACCGTACTGCCAACACATGAGTTGCCTCGCTGAAGTAACACCCGGATGAAAACTAGGGTGCGGCTCAGGATCAAACTCACCCCTCGGTGGGTTTGTCACCATCACTGCCATACCACCCAAACATAAAAAAAATTATGATCAAGGCCATCTAAAGGGTGTAAACGAGTTGAGCCGAGCTAGAGCTCGAATTGTAAAGAGCTTTACTCTAAGAGCTCGAGATCGTCCCGTGAGTAGATTTTCAAGCTCGAGCTCGTTTATTATTTATGAATTATTCATATTCATTTAATTTAATCTTTTTTATATATCACATAACATATATTATTTCGTTATTTTTATAATAATTTTATATGTACCAATAATTACTATGTACATGTATATCTGGTATAAGGCTCATTTAGTCTGACGAGCTTAATCGGGCTCGATAACTAAAGCTCAGGCAAGCTTATTAAACTAGTCTATTTCTAAGCTCTTGAGTTCGCATAAGCTCGACATAATTTGAGCTTTTAACAAGTTGATCTCATGCAGCTCACGAGCACCTCCACTCATTTACACCCGTACGCCAAATGACACAAGACATTACCCTACTTTACTTACCTGGTGAAAAACTTCTTCACACGGCGGAGCCGCCAGAACCGAAGCAAACCAATGACGGTATACGACAGTCCCATACCATGTTTTCCGGTGAACAAGTACGAAATCAATTCAAACGGCAATGTTGATGCGAAATCCATCACAAACCATGTTGATAAGTACCTTAATTTCCCCAAACATACAATTTGAATCAATACGTAATTAGGTTTGAAACTGTAAAGGGAATACTATGTTGAAATTTGTATGACTCGGTTTCGACGAGAAAAAGCGAATTTACAATGGTTTTATTACACAAAAGGTGTATCATTAACCCAAAAAATAAAGTTGTTTTTTATATCGATTGAAAATCATAAAAACAATTACCGATATCGGTTCCGATAACAACGGTACTAGTACCGGTATCGATGTTGTTCGGTCGGTACCGGCTCACCGTACCGCTATTTCGAATACAACTCCATTTTCAATAAAAAACATATATCAGGATGTCCAGACGAAAATTAAACGCAGCCGCGTATTTGGTTTTTATAAAAAAAAGAAATTAATGAACAGAACTTATATAGGAAAAATAATACTAGTTCGTTAAAGTTGTATATTAAGAGTTAAATGTCATTTTAGTTCATGTGGTTTGGGCAGTTTTGTCAGTATAATCCAAATGTTTCATTTATAGTCTGTGGGTCAAAAAAGTTTTCAACGTTGTTATTTTAATCCAACCGACTTAACCCTATCCATACAACTCTGGTAAGTTGGGGGCACTTTTATCATTGCAATGGTGCAATGCCCATGCCTGTAGAAAGCAAAACCATCCCATCTAGTTCATTTGTGATTAACTCGTCAGAACAAAAGTTGCCAACAACTTAATAGAGTTGTATGGATGAGGTTAACTCACTTGGACTAAGATGGCAAGTTGGCAACGTTGAAAACTTTTTGGACCCACAGGCTATAAATGAAACCTTTAGACGAAACTGCTAAAAATGCCCAAACCACATATACTAAAATGACATCCAACTTGTATATTAATTTATAAGAGATGAAATTAAAAGTTAAAAAAAAAATGTTATCCTAGAACAAAAAAAACTTGCAAATGTTAGTATACTATACTAATAATTAGAAGAAGCTTATGCACCTGGTGGCGATGGATTTGTGATCACGAACAAGGAGATGAGTAGTGGAGTCAAAGTAAGCGACGAAGAAAGTCAAAACGATGTCAACGGCGAAGAAGAGATCGACGATGGAGTCAGCGATGTAGAGTAGTGTGTGAGATTGTGCAGAGGTTTTCAGGAAGGCGACTTCGAAGGGGTATGTCCATGCTGAATATATTACCATTACCACCATTAATGTCTGCCAATACCTGCAATTGTTTTTCCATAGTTACTTTGAAGTTAGTTATCTTTTATATGTGCTGGTTAACGTACAAAGGATGATTACTTTTCAAAAAAAAAAAAAAAAAAAACGTACAAAGGATGATTAACATGAAAAGCGTAGTTACGCATGAAGCAAAGTAATTACGCAACATATATATCTAATTACGCATGAAGTAAAAATCGTTACTTATGAATAAAATAATTAAACAATATATATATATATATATATATATAGGCTAGGAGTCGGCTAGAAAGTCCAAATTTCTTAAAAAGTGTAAAAAGTCATAAAACACCATAATGATAACCATAAAACACACCAAAAACCCACAAATAACATAATGAAGATTACTAAAACATCATGTATGTGGGTTTTGTGTTGTGTTTTAGATGTTAAGGCTCTGATTATGGAATGACAAATATTATTGTGTTTTATGTTGTTTAGCCTTTTGTGTTTTAAATTCATAGTTCTACGATGGTGTGTTTAAAGTTTTTATGGACTATTAGAGTTTGAATATGGTGTTTTAGTAATCTTCATTCTATTATTTATGAGTTTTAGGTGTGTTTTATGCCTGAAATTATTGTGTTTTATGACTTTTTACACTTTTTATGAAAAACACACTTTCCGTAGGATCCCTACTATATATATATATATAGGGGAAGGATCCACTAAAAAGTGGATTTTGCCTAAGTAGCCTAAGAAGGATTGTGATGATGACATGTGGCACTCCTAATAAGTAGGAATCAAGGGCATTTTGGTCCTTATAAATAGGAGTGAAAATGACATGTGGCACCCCTTTTGTTTTTTCAAAATACAAAAAAAAAAAATCTAGTACAAAAAAATCTAGCAAAAAAAATGTAGTACAAAAAATATAGCACAAAAAATGTAGTACAAAAAATATAGCACAAAAAAATCTAGTACAAAAAATATAGCACAAAAAAATTCAGCAAAAAAATGTAGTACAAAAAAATCAAGTACAAAAAATTGAGAAAAAAAATTTAAGACAAAAAAATTAAGCACAAAAAATTTAGTACAAAAATCCAGCACAAAAAAAATGTTATACAACATAGAAATACAACACATTTTAGTGGGTTTTTTTAGTCTTCATATTTTATATAGCAATATGGTACTCAAATTAAAGATAAAAAGACGCTCGATTTTATGGTGAAATTTTTATGAAAAAATAATGTCGTATAAAAAAATTATGAACGTTTAAAAAATGGGGGTGAAATATGCATGTGTCTTGCATGTGGAGAGAGAAAGTCCATAAATAGGATTTTCCCAAGATACCCTTGCACTCCTCTTTTCTCCTACACTTTCATCTTAACCATTGATTTGAAAAATGAATGGTTAAGATTACTTCTCATCCTACTTAGGCAAAATAAACTTTTTATTTGATCTTACCCCTATATATATATATATATATATATATATATATATATATATATATATATATGTAATTAATTACGCAACATGCATAATGAATTACGCACAATAATTACACAACTTATAAATATAATTACAAAACTTATAAACATAATTACGTACACAACCCGTATTACCCCATTCAAACGCGTCGCACGTTAAAATTATAGTATATATATACATGTATAATGTGAGAATATTTAAAAAAACATAATGAATGTATTTTGGTTGAATTTTAGAACAATGTTAAAACTTAAAAGATGCCCTTGGATTTGGAACTAGGGAGCATTTTCAATACACCTTGGTGTTTGGCTTAGCCTTTTTGAAACAACTTATTGATTTATTGGTTTTTTCAAGCCAATAAGTCAAAATAATGTCTGGACAAGTGAAAAGAATTTTTTAAAACAATTTTTTGTATAAGGTGAAAAAGTTATTTTGAAAAGCCAAGGTTTCCTAGCTTTTCGTTATAAGATTTTATATTCCATTTTTTCTATAATTTATAGCAAAACGTATATAAAAATAAGCACATCACAAAATCGTATTCGTTTTTTAATAAAACATATATATCGAAAGTTATAAAAGAAAAACACAAATTTAAGTTTATTAATGTCACATCACTTAATGTAAATAGCAAAAAGTTAGGTGTAAATAGAATTACCTTTTTATTTATATTGTAAAAACTAGTTTGAATCTCATGCATTGCACGGGCGAAAACTTGATTGGTTTCAATGCACTCGATAGGGTGAATGGGGTGGAAGCGGCGAGGGGTGCGGCAAGCCCCTTTGCCGCAAGAGGAACACCGACGCCACTGTTTATTGTCGCGTAGGGAAAGAGATGTGCGGGGACTGTATGTCGCATGCGGGTTAATGAGGGAGAGGGGGTAGTGGTGGGGCCCAGTATCTTTCAACCAATCATGTTTTGTTTTTTTTGTTTTTTAAATGGTTTGGGGAAAACCATCTCCTCAGTTTGTTTAAGCAAGATGGAAGAATGAGAGGGGAAATGACATGACATATTATGATTGGATGGGTGAAATTTGCCCCCAGACTCGTGAGGGGTGCACCACTTACACACTGTTATAACAATTGAAAAAAAAATATTTAATATAAAAAGCATTAAGTATATAAAAAAAGGTATATGTGCCGCTAGGCGTGTTCTATTAAAAACATTTCAAATGTCACTATACTAGAATAGAAGTATTTAGTTAATATTAAGTTATTAAAATAGAAAGTATTTAGTTAATATATATATTTTTTTTGAACGGCCAACAAACTCAATCCCGAACACTTTCGGGACACCCACCGGACAAACGGAGTACTCCGATAGTGACCGAGTCCACCACCAATTTCGGGGAAAACCCGGTAACCCACCCGCCCGTAGGCACGACGGTGAAATTACCGGTAAAACCCGTTTGGCTCAAGGATCCAACCCAGGTTTCCCTGGGTCTCCTATCATTACCCACCAATACCTCACTCTGCACCAAATGAGAGTCGAACCTGTATCTCTCAAGAGAAATGAAAGCTCTCCACCACTTGATCTAGTGATCATTGGCTTTAGTTAATATTAAGTTAGTATAAAAAAACCTTTTATGAGACATCAATTTTTTCACTAAAATTCAAATATAGTAAGCTAAATTAATAATAGAGTAAACTGCCATTTTGGTCCCTGTGGTTTGGCCAGTTTTGCCACTTTAGTCCAAATCTCAAACTTATTACATCTGGGTCCCTGTGGTTTGCATTTTGTTGTCATTTTAGTCCAAAATCCAAAAAACCCCCTTTTTGACTGTTGAGAGCTGCCTATTTTGTCCTTTAGTGCAGGGGCATTTTGGTCATTTTTTAATTTCACTTTTTTAGCAATAAAACCCAGATTAGAATAATCATCTCCCTCTCTCTTCTCTCTCTATAGCACCACCATCACCACCGCCCCCTCCTCCCTCTCTCTCTCTTCTCTCTCTCTACGCACCCTACCCCCTGATTTACCACTGTTGATTCCGGTTGATCATGTTCACCGCTGACTACCCCTCTCTCTCTCTTCTCTCTCTCTGGTCATCACTCTGATTTATCAACATATGGAATCAACAATCAATAAGAAAAACTTCAAAATTTGGCGAATAATCAAACAAATCATAATCAATTAGCAACAAAATACTCATTAATTCACAGTCAAATTGTAAAACTGAACACGCAAATCAACATATCGATTACGTAAATCAACACATCGATTACTCAATCAAAGAAATCAAATCAATTAGCAACAAAACTTGAAACCCCTGATATTCTTAATACCCTCACCAAGTTACTGCAACTGAGTCAAATCCGCCACCATCTCCACCATTAAGATCCACCACCGCCATCGTCTCCACCATCCGCCGTCGGCCGTCACTACCAAGATCCAGTCGCCGTCTCCGGTAAGCCACCACCGTCTCCAGCAGCGCCGCTGTCTTTGGTAAGCCACCACCGTCTTTCTCCCCAGATCCAGTCGCCGGCAGCAGCGTCGTCGTCGTACGCCACCACCGTCTTTCTTCCCCAAATCTCAGATCCGTCATCGGAGTTCCTTCCCCAAATCAGTGTGCTGCTGAGTTTCTTTCTAGAGAGAGAGAGGGAGGAGGTGGCGCCGTGGCGGTGGTGGTGGTGCTATAGAGAGAGAGAGAAGAGAGAGAGAGAGAGAGAGAAGAGAGAGAGAGAGAGAGAGAGCTGATAATATAGGTTTTAATGAGAGAGAGAGAGCTAAAAAAATAATAATCAGTTTTCAATTTAAAAAATGACCAAAATGCCCCTGCACTAAAGGACAAAATAGGCAGCTCTCAACAGTCAAAAAAGGGGTTTTTTGGATTTTGGACTAAAATGGCAACAAAATGCAAACCACAGGGACCCAGATGTAATAAGTTTGAGATTTGAACTAAAGTGGCAAAACTGGCCAAACCACAGGAACCAAAATGGCAGTTTACTCTTAATAATATATAAAATATCCAAAACACGGTAGCCCTACGTGATTATATTAAAAATTACAATAATAAACTTGCGCCGCCGTAAACCAGGCAGCAGCCCGCCAGTGGTCCTCCCTCTCACATGTCTCTCTCTTTGATTATTGTGGTGGTCGGCTGGCGGTGATGATGACTGGCAGGGACAGGGGTTTAGGAGGTTGCATTCGAAGGAGACGCGTGTGAATGAAGCTTAATGAGACAGAGTGGGCAAAACAAACTAACCGCGTCATAAACTGTTAAATACTATTCATAAGCTTTATTTTTTAATATATAGGATAATTAGTAAAAAATAGTTTAAACACCAACATAAGCGAATAGGGCTGTAAACGAACCGAACGAACACGAACAAAGTCTTGTTCGTGTTTGTTCGTTAAGGAAATAAATGTGTTCACAAACGATTCATGGACACTTACCAAACGAGATTTTATGTTCGTATTCGTTCATTAAGGAAATGAGCGTGTTCGTGAACGGTTCACGAACACAAATAAATTTGGCGAACGCGACGAAGGATAAAGATAGATGGCCCAGAGAGTAGCACTCGAACTTGAATCCCTTATTGTGGAACGGGGGTTAATTGTATTCGTGGATGTAAATAATGAGAAATGAAAGGAAAATGATGCATAAAAAAGGTGAAAGTATGTTTCATAGTTTAATTGTTAGGGAAATAAAATAAATAAAAGTTTAATAATATAAAAAGTACAAATAAAATATAAGAAAGTACAAATATCTTCAATTAAAACACAAACATACGAACATAAACGAACGCAAATCAACGAATGTTCACGAACACCTTACCGAACGTTCACGAACACAATCGAATGAACGAGACCTCTGTTCATGTTCGTTCATTTAACTAATCAAACGAAATTTCTTGTTCATGTTCGTTCGTTTATTAAACGAACGAATATAAACGAACTTCCCGCCGAACAGTTCACGAACTGTTCGCTGAACGTTCGGTTCGTTTACAGCCCTGTAAGCGAACTTGTGAAAAGAAATCCATCATGATTACAACGGACTACATTGCCCATAAAAATTTAGAAAAGAAAGTCAGTAGGCTGGCCCACCCAAGTGGACCAACCACGTCAAAGTTTTATTAACAAACTTAGTAATTTTTATATTACTAATACTAATTAAGAATCATATTCTTTTTAGTTAGATCATGGTATTATTATATTTTAAACAAATGATTTTATAAAAGGGTTGATACAGTATGTGTATGACATTGCGTCTAAAACCACTTACATAGTATATCTATATCTAAGTTGTCTGTGTCTCTTCATAGGTAGTGCATTTTGCGTCTTTGAATCAAAGTAATGGGTTTTGATTACGAAGGTACTCTTCCACATATATTTTGTGGGTCTAAAACATATACACTTCCAAGTTTGCATGTATTTGACGTCTGGAGATTGTGTAATTAGAAATATCTCTCACTCTAAAGCCTATAGATTGCTTTTCACGCTTTTTTGTGAATTTTAAAGGTGTACCATCAAATGTTTAGAAGAGGGGTTGATCTAAAAGTATGAATAACAAGGGAGTTTTTGGCACTTGCTTATTGTATCTTGAGGTAATTAGTTTCAAGTATGTTTAATAATATATTTATCTTCCTATATTATTTATGAATAAAAAACATTGGTCAATAAAGATATAGTTTAAAATTAATTTATATTTAAAAAGATAATAAAAACATGAGAAGATTTAATAGCGACAGAAAAGTATCCTACAATAAAACACCTACAACTTATATAAAAAAGTGACCCATATATTAGTTTTCCTGATTGTTAACTTGAGTAAGTATTATTTGTTTAGATGTAAACAAGTTTGATTCTTTCCAAAAATAGTAAGATAACACTTTTCTTGAAAACTTTTCGTAAGGACTAAAGAAATTCCAAGTTTTCTTAACTTTTAACTTTTATGAATATAAATAAATTAAAATTTGTATGTGAATTAAATATTACTAATACTTTACTGGATGACTACTAATTATAGCATGTCTTATAAGTAGATGACAAGTAGAAATGAGGTATTACCTATATTTGGAGTCCAATGGAGAGATGATGGTGGTGGTGGATCTTGAATGAATATTGTTTTGTGTATAATTTGATGAAGCACCCAATGGAGGAATTATAACTTTTGACAAGCTCCTTATACTCAAGTGTTGTTCTTCCTCTCCCTTTACTTCCTTCCTCAAATCAATATTCATCTCTTTCATACTTCCATCGCTTGATGCGCTACCGTACAAAGTGGTGTATGATTTCGGAAACATTGGTTGCCTTACTTCCATTTTTTATATTCAAGAGACCAAGAGTCTAACCACGTAGTAAGAACACCCACCACGTTGTAAGAACACCCTAAGCAATGTTATGGACCCGAGTCCTTAAAAGAAACACAAAAAAGAATCTTTGATGGTTAGGTAACGACCACAAACAAGTTACACAAAAAGTTATACAAGTAGACTCGAATATAGTCTGTGTCAAAAAACATAGAATAAGATATATAAAAGGAACCTGATGACAGTCTTGTGCTAAGATGCGCGGTCTCTTTCCTGTGGAATGTTACATGGTACAAGCTAAAAAGGAATAACAGGTTGATAACAACCTTGTGACAAAGTTATGTCATTCATGTCTTATCTTTTCCTCTTATAAATAACTAATGAAGATGTTGCGGTGATGATGTGCCGGCGATGACGATGGTGGCCTTTGAGTTATTCCAATCGAAGAGGTGAAAGTAATGTTATGGACCCGAGTCCTTAAAAGAAACACAAGAAAGAATCTTTGATGGTTAGGTAAAGACCATAAACAAGTTACACAAAAAGTTATACAAGTAGACTCGAATATAGTCTGTGTCAAAAAACATAGAATAAGAGATATAAAAGGAACCTGATGTCAGTCTTGTGCTAAGATGCGCGGTCTATTTCCCAGGGAATGTTACATGGTACAAGCTAAAAAGGAATAACAGGTTGATAACAACCTTGTGACAAAGTTATGTCATTCATGTCTTATCTTTTCCTCTTATAAATAACTAATGACGATGTTGCGGTGATGATGTGCCGGTGATGACGATGGTGGTCTTTGAGTTATTCCAATCGAAGAGGTGAAAGTAATTGTGTAGCAAAACACCAAAAATGGTGTTGATATTTTTTTGTATTTTCATGTGACAAGGTGCTAAATTAGTGGAGTTGAAAGGTGGCCATTATGAATATATGTGACTATGACATTGACCCCATTTCTTATCTAATACTAATAGCTAGTGAGACCTCATCACACATGATCACACCATCATTTTAACCTATTGATACATCACCCATTTTTTAAGCAACTTCAACCTAAACAAAACAAAACAATTACGAAAATGCCATAAGTTTCATCATTCACCATATCTAATGCATGTTTTATTTAGAATTAAAAGCAAATAGACGGATATGAAGAGTTCACTAAATTTTCATGTAATCTGTTTTTAAATTGTTAAAATCCTTTCTTTATTTTTCATTCTCTTTTGTTTTGTGTGGAGGTGGTGAAACTAGTTTTATTGAATAATACTTTTTACTAAACTAAAACTTTTATTATTTCTTCTTGATTAAAATGCACGGATAGTCCCTGTGGTTTGTCAACATAACACTTTTAGTCCCCAACTTTTAAAAATTACACTCATGCTCCATGTGGTTTGCTCGATTGTTACTCGGTAGTCCCTAGAGTAGAGTGGATGGGGGTTAGTTTTTTCTGTTAAGTGGAAGTAAAATGACTAAAATGGCCTATTCATTCACCACCCTCAATTGAAGCATATGGGTCCCACTTTTTACCCACCCCCTGTAACAACTCTCCCAAAATTCTTAAAAACACCTATCTATGTCCTAAAAGACACCCCGTATACGAAAAGTGGACCCGAAATACCTTTATAATTTAAAAAAAATTAAATAAAATAAATTCTAGTGGGCGCTCGTGGGCCGCGACCCTGATGGGTGTGTGCTTCGCGGGGCGCGACAAAGTAGACACCAGGCAAGCCCCGAGGCCGCCACGTGTCCCAGCCGTGTCGAGTCTAGTGGTCGAATCAGCTAAGCTAGGGCCTACCCTAGCAGGCCTCGCGGGCCGCGAGAAAGACAGAAGCGGTCGTCGCGGGCCGCGATCCGCTGGTCGATCAGAACTATAAATAGAGGGCTTCGGTTCTCATTTCAAATCGTTCAAATTTTCGATCTCTCTCTCAATCTCTGATAGCAATTATAATTCTCGGGTATTATACCCACTAAATAACAAAGCTCTGCCTCGATCTAAGTATCATAACTCCCAGTTACGTATTAGTTACACTGCCCGATTGATCTAGTGCTCCGTAACGCATGTCAAGGCTTTGCTTGACTCAGTCGTTGGAGTTCTGTATCGGGGAGGGTATAGCTAATGTAAATTGGGTTATTATACTAACGCGTGTGTATTGTTTAGTTTAATAGATTATAACCAGGAAGTCACAAGGAAATACCTAAATTAGCAATGGGAGTAATTCCTCTTTTTCGTAAACTGTTTTTACAAAACCTCAAATGTTTTAAATTATAATTCACAGTGATTGAGTATTTGTAAATCTAAAATTATCATCGGTATGTTGGGGTTTTGTATACATAACTTGTTACTACACTATGAGTAGTAACATTAGCACAAGTTATGATTGACAGTACCGTGGGTGGTAATTAAAGTAGATCTAAACAAATGTAATTGCGGGTTGCCCTCAATGTTGTAAAATGATAAAGTTTGTTTTGATTAACCAGGGATTCACTCGCCAGTATTTCTTGCTGATAAAATGTTTTTAAACGCGTTTCAGGTAACAAAATGTGAAAGACAGTTAGAAGCCAGCTGGAGAGCACTGAAGGCTTGGAAAAGTGGCTATAAAAGTTAGCTAAATAACGAAGAAGTTTTATTTCAATAAATTAGGGTTTATCCCTATAAACATGTTTGTAATGGAAACTTGGGAATTTCCCATGTATTTAAAAATGTGGTGTTACTCTGATAAACTATTTCCTAACTACGGTCCTGATGTAATTTCCGCTGCCAAATAAATAAACACTGATACCACCAGCTCTTCGAGCTCGCGGCCGCCCGCCTTCCGGGGCAGGGGTCGGGGATTGCGACAGAAGGTGGTATCAGAGCTATAGCCACTGATTTCAGCCACAAAAGTGTTCTGCTGACACCAACATTTTATCCATTATGTTAGGAAATAATCTATTTGATTACATGCATATCTGTATATTATTGTTTTGTGTTATTTGACAATTTGTTAGTTTATAGTATGAGTGATCAAGGTCCGTCAGACGCCTATCGTCACTTGTCTAGTTCCCCTAGAGATGAAAGAACTTACTCCCAGCCTACTCCTTCGGGGTATTCAGCTGACATAGAAGAAGGAATCTTCATATTTAAGGCACAATCCGAAGAACCATTCCCTACGAAAAAGAGAGGATGATTCAGTCAGGGAGCACATGGGGGTAGGAAGAGAATGAAGAAGTTACAGCAACAAAGGGCTTTAGCAGCAGCAAATAGGGAGATGAATGCCCAGACTCAAGACATAGTCAATAGGCGATTGGCCAACTTTCACATACTAGCTACCACTGCTGCAGACCCAAACTTAGACCAAATCATTGCACCACAGCCACTACCACTGTTCCCAACCCAACCCATGGAAATAGAACCTAACCCAGGAGACCAGGTTCCCACACCCGCTTTCGACCCAAACGAAATCCCTAGAGTCCCAGCACCAAATCCTCTAGCTTATGACCCATGGGAGGATGAACATAGGGATTATCGAGAACTCTACCCATAGGTGGAACCCATACCGAACGCTATAGCACCATACCCCAACCTTGACCCTCTAGATCCATATTGGGATGCCGATTAGTACGTTCGGGAAATACTAGAAAACCCATACCCATATGGAGAACCCGTACCACAGTATCCTGTGTTACGCTCCGTTTTTCGTAACCTTCCTTAATTAGAAAACGTGTCTTGTATTTCTATTTTTGGAAGCTTGTTCCTTTTGTATTTCGTATTTCATTTCAAACCGTTGTAAAACCGAGACTTCGATCGTAATGAAATTCTATTTTTATACATGCTTATACGTGTTGCAATACTCGGGTTATGCGTTACCAATCTCGAATGCATACGAGTGACCGATACTCGACATACTGGTACTCATAACTTATACATGCTTGTTAACTATTAAATACGTGGTTAATTCTAATAATAATAAAAATAATAATAATAATATAATATAACTAAACATCAACTTAACGTTGATATTAGTATGTTGATACATATTATTTGCAAAAAAAATATAAAGAACATGGCAGCTACATGTTCGACCAGAAGCCTTTAAATGGCTGAATTTATTTTGTGGTTTAATTATTTAACCTCCATACATATAATATGTAATACCTAAAATGTTCCACTAATATGATATACACAATTATCTAACCTACATGTTATATTGGTAAAAAAAAAAAAGATAAGTTGTTAAAGAGTCATGTCCAATCGCAAGCCTATTGACTGATTTATAGTTTTTTTTTTTTTGAAGGTTTAAATCACCTAGACTTTTGTTATTTCAATAGTTAATATTATAAGTTTAATATAAAATGGTGTAATATGTAGAACACCTATTAATTGTCCCACACAAAAAATTTAAGGCATTTAAGGGCTGTTAAACAGCCATTCCAGCCATATCTCGAGACAACCACAACATTTAGACTCTTTTTCTTGTTTTTTTAATTGTTTATTTATATTAATTGCCAACCAACTCAACCCTAACTCAATCCCTATATAAACCCACACTTGTCCAAGCCATTTGCACTTTAGAAATATTCTTGCAACTCTCTCAAACTCTCAATTTCGTAGCTGAAAGTGCAGATTCGGACAGAAGTACCAAGCTCCACTAAAGTGAGCATAACTTCTTCATTTCTCATCCGTTTTAGCTCATTCTTTTTTCCAGAACGCTTGGCTTGACCTTAGCTTCGATTCCATGGGTATTTCACAGAGAATAAGACCCTGGAACTCCGGCAAATAGGCTCAAAAGTTCACTGTTTTCATTCATCTTTACTAAACGTTGTTTATACTTGTGCAAACTTGAGTTTAACTCACTCAAACCACGTCCTTATGCTTATAACCTCTTCCATGGTTAGTTAAGCTTAAAAACGGGGCTGAGACATACAAAATCAGAAGTTAATCCTCAAAACACTATCTGTTTTGTTTAGGATTTTTGACCCACATGTGGTGTTCAAGCTTCAAGCTTGATAAAGGTGTGATTGTGGACTAACTTGGGTTGTCCAACATGAAATCCCCACATCCCTTGATGATTTCTCATAGTGTAGATGTTTCTTATTCTTGTATTGATTTTAGTTCATGACCCTCCTTGTATGTTCTTACATCAAGTGTAGTGGTGAACCATAAGAGGTACCTAAATGGAAGCTTGTTCTTCCTACCTCCTACATGAATTCTACGACACAATAGAGGTACCTAAATGAAGATTAATCTTCTACCTCATGCTTGATTATTGGACTAAATGATACATATAATACTTATACATATATTAACCATTCGAACTCTTGAAGGTGGACTTGTGTTCATTCGTCGAAATAGTAGGATACATCATCCAAGACATAAGACTTGTTACGATTCTAATGAGTATACTGCTCATGAAAACATTAACCCTTGAGGTTTCATAGTGTCAAGAACAAGTACTTGGTGTTAAAGGATGATTACTTTCAAATACATATATTCTTGTGTTTAACTTCCTAAATCCCTAAACGAACATATTCAACCTTCTAACCACATCAACTTCGTCACATTGGATAATCGGAAAGCATATGCAAATTTGTGAGTATACTCGCAACCCCCTTTTTATGTTTACCACTTTTTGGGGTGTAACATGTTTAACTATTAAACTACACTTAAACTTATTCTTTATGCAATACACGAAAACAATCCTTATACATGAATACAATGTTATGATACTTGATGCTTACGTGGACCATACGTATGTGATATGTTTTAGTCATTAGCTTTCACGAGCCTCCATTCGACATGTATAGCCCTATAGGAGTAACGCACCGCCCCCCTTAAACTTGTGGCCATGTCGAATTAACTAAATTTTCTTGCGTAAACAGAGGATTGGCTAGAAATATTGCATGCCATATTAGGTTGATCTTGTATAAACTAAGTTGCCATGTGGATTCGTTTTAAACTTTTATACTTATACTTAAGCTTAAACTTGTATACTCGCCTTTGCTTTTGCATTGAATTGTATTTTAAACATGTTACAGGTTGAGGATTGATGATGCTACGAAAATGGATTAGCAAAGATGCCTAGATACTCATTTAGACGCTTAGGTTTAAAGTTTTGTATAAATTTTGTTATGTTATGTTGAACAATGTTGTTATTTGAATTTCTTGTAATGCTTTGACAATTTATCTATGAAATGAAAACGGTTGAATTAAATATTGTCACAATTAGTGTTATGAAGTCTCTTGCAATCTTGAACAAGTCCCACTTCGATGATTCCGCCATTGGTTGGGGTGTGACAGATTGGTATCAGAGCCATAACTATAGGGAATTAGGAGAAGTAGGAATGCTTTTACCTAGTCTATAGTTTTAGAGCCTTATTCTTATGTTTTGTTTGAAACTACATGCATGCCACTTTATGTGTTTCTTATACATTCTCTTTAAGCCTTTTTAACATATATGTCACTTTTGTGTTAATACTTGCTTTGTTATTTGTTAATACTCGTTGTATTATTCCATACTTTATGTGCCATTTTTTTAAATGTCCTTTACGTGTTACTTTCTTGAGATGCTTTATGTGCTTATACTTGTTATTATTTTGAGCATACGACTTTTTACTCGTTTATACAAAAATCAAACCACTCGTAATACACAAACGAGACGACTTCACCAAAATAGGCGTGAAACCCACAATTTGGTGAATGACTCTCAATCCTTCTACTTTTCTTTTCTTACACGAAATTCACCATCAAGTTAGGAGTGAAATCCTCACCTTGATAGAGAAATTCAAATTTCAAATTCTAGTGGACCCTCGTCAAAGTGTTGAAATTCAATTTTGACCCGACGAGTACCAACCACACTTAGGATACTAAATCGCCAAGTTAGGGGTGAAACCCGCACCTTGTCGACTAGTTCCACTCCCTGATTTTCATTAATCCCACCAAGTCTCGAAATTTCAATTGATTTGGGGACATGTAGTAACCGGAAGGGTAAATACCGTTAACCGACTTGTCGGCGAGAGTATTTCACCTATTAGGCCAAGGCATGCTCCTCAAACTTGAAAGACTTTTCGACCACTTTGGTTAGTCAAAGTTCCATTTTGGAACCATCCCAAATTTTAATCAAACATATGTTCTATTATTTATTTTATACGATGCAACCTTTCGAATTCGAATTTACTTTCGATATTTACTCCTCTCACACACACAACATATTAAATCTTTTTCATACATTTATACATATGCATAATTTCAAAACGTCACTCAATTTTGTTTACATTCTTTGTAACGCCAAAATGGAGGCATACCATCGAGATAGGAGTGATTTCCTTACCTTGACGATTAGCTCCACTCCTTTTTCTTAAAATGACCTCACCGCCGAGTTCGGGGTGATTCCCTTACCTAGGTGATCGTTACCAAAACTTTACCTCAAAATGTCCTATTATGCAAATCCGATCATGTTTAATACCTAAGTCATTTATCATTTATCGAAATACCTACCTATATTAAACTCAAAATACATTGTTTTATCAAACGTACTTCTTATCCTACAACCTACTTTCACTTACTCATATACACGAGATTCTTAAACATATCTTAAACGTTTTACTACACAAATTTCCAAACCTTACGAAATGCTACCTATCAATTTAATCCGTCCAATGAATCTCTTGTCCATGAACTTCATATTCGATTTAATAACTAAAACACGTTCACATTATACCATCATGCTAGAGACTTCCATTCTTAATCGAAATCAAACCAACTTTTCTCAAATTACTTATAAGATCTTATAGATGTTATACGATCGTTTACCATATACCTTTTTTCAACATCAACAAATCATTTGTTAAAACTTTTAATAATCACTAAGTCCTTTTGCTAAATTTCTTTTCTAAGGATCCTCGTTTTCACAAGAACCTTCTAAATTCATAATTTCTCGTTTGATGAAACGAACTTACTTTTTATCGAAGACCTTTTCCTACACCAATTTACAAAACATGTGGGCAAGAAGACTTCCTGGGGACCGACCATCTTCGGATTACGTAAACTCTTTTAAAACAAAAGTAGCATTTCCATTCATTACGAAATACATTATGCTTAACCAATGAGTACTTTATATCCTCTTACATATGCAAACTATATTCCACCTTTAAAACCACTCAATCTAATTTTGATTCGATAAACTCAACGTTTCGTTTAAACAACTATACATGCATATCATTATACACACTTTAGTCGTTTCATCGCGACAATTTCATTTATATCATTCGTATTTACATGCTCAACCTTTTGAGCACTTTTACATACTTAAATTTATTATGTTTCAATTAATACTATATACGCAATCATTAGTATTCGTACTCACACTCATATTCATAACATTACGTTTTATGCTTATACTTATACCTATACGTTTCATGCTTATACTTATACTCGTACGTTTCATGTTTTTTCTATTACTCATACGTTTCATGCTTATACTTATATTCATACGTTTCATGCTTATACGTATACTCATACTAGTCATACGTTTAATGTATATGCTCATACTTACGTGAATAATCATACCCAAACTTATACTTATGCTCATACTTTCATTCATACTCATGACTCATACATTCGTACCCGTACGCGAGTGGAATCTAAGGGATTCGCTTGCGTGGGTCCCTTACATACTTAAGCATGTACTTGCTTATATACTATATTCTTATACGTACACATTCTTATTTTAAAATTATATATACCCTGATTCATACTCAACTAGTACAAGTTATGCGGATCATGCGACGATCAAAATAATCGCGGGTGCACACAGGATTATAGTGATTGGCTCATGAAAACCATAGAGTGTACTACTGTGTATGGTAAGACACAGAACGTAACATGACACCGAATACGAAACGGACGTAAGGTGGTCAAAACATGGTGGATACGCCGTTGGTACTTCCTATATATAAGTGTTTTCACCATGTTACCAAATTTCATAAAACATGCCATGAGAAATTCAGTGTTTTGCAGACCTTTTATGTCACACCCCGACCACGTAAAACAACAAAACGTGGTGGAAACGTCGGGGAGTGTTGTAACAGAATCATTGTTTCACAACCATGGATTAAACAGTTTCGTTTTATTGAATTAAATGTATTACCTTACATTGGAATTTGAAACAAAACATGAACAAATAAACTTCCATTGTTATTAAATCACTAAGGCCTCGTCCATTCCTATGTGAGCATACACCAATATCATCATCAAATATCATCAACTATTGTATCTGAAACACATGTGAAAATACGTCAGCATAAAAATGCCGGCGAGTACATAGGTTTTGTATGAGTGTCAGATTCATGGCTCGTTTTACATGTTGCAATACTTATTTATAAACCTTATTTTGAAAAGTATGTATTGCGACATAGTTAACCAACTCAAATCAAGTTGATTATAATTTATAAAATCTCGTAGCCATGAATCTTAACTCCAAAACATTTGTTTGATTAAACCTAGATTGTAAGTCGTTTTTGAAATAAAAACTCGAATAGTATATATATATATATCGTTAGAAAAACCTTGTAATATAACTTTGTTTTGATAACCTTGCCCAAGTGATCTAGATAACGCAACAATATGTAATGTGTTAAAAGCACTTATATATAGGAAGTACCAACGGCGTATCCACCATGCTTTTAAAACATTACACCCGCCCCGTTACCTAATCACTTCCTAATCCAACGGTTCAAACAGATTCAAATGGTTCATGTCAATCAACAATTACAAACGGTTTATGCGGTTCAACAGTTACAAACGGTTCACATAATTCAATGGTTACAAACGGTTCACTTAATTCAACGGTTACAAATGGTTCACATAATTCAACGTTTACAAACGGTTCACTTAATTCAACGGTTACAAACGATTCACATAATTCAACGGTTACAAACGGTTCACATAGTCAAATGATTTCAAACGGTTCAAAATGTAATACAATGTGTCCATATGCTGGATGAGCATATGCAACAAAATGTAATATATAACAATGTACTAAGTATGCACTAAGTGAACATACATAGCATAAAAACATAATGAAATCATGTACTAATAGTGTACTAATGAGCATAGCAAGTATATGATATAAAAACATGAAAACACGAGAATAACAAGTAGGCACATGTGTTTCACCCCAAAACAGTTTGAAAACAGTAAAAGAGGGGTCTATGTACTCACTTGAGGGTGCTTAGAAGTCTTGAACAACAACCAAGCAAAGCTAGAGGGATCACGGAATCAAACGGCACCCTATATAGGTAACTATGTAAATAACCGGACCTAAATCGGGAGATCGGATAGAATGAGGTTCTATAAATCAAATGAGTATTTAAACTCATATGGTATGATTTAATAGAGCTAACATTCTGATTTGAAAGTCTACCTAAGTGCTTTAGACCCGTTTCGACCCATTATGGTAGCATAAGCTACTATGATGCGTCATTGGCGAAAAACTATGGTCGGATGGTTAACTATGTGCTATGTCAAGTCTTACATGCCCAATTATGCCTAAACATGTTACTAAATCAGATTATATATCAAAAAGTTGATCATATATGCAAAATACGGATTTATGCTTCAAAAGGGCGTTTTGGTCATTTCCTATGGGCATATAAGCTAACTAACAAATGACTAACCAATCCTAAGTGATCATAAGGTATAACCTCAGAGGTTATTCCCTATGCAACTATGATCACTAAGCAAACTTGGTCGGATCCTAATGATCGACCAAACGGGTCGGGTTCGAAAGTCTAAGCGGTTGTCTAGACCGCTTAACTTACGACCCTAAACAAGCACAAAACTAATAGTCACGAGTTAAACATGTCAAAACATGTTTAACCTACTTAGAAAACTGATTTGGTATCAAAACAAAGTGTTTTGATACCTAAAAATAGTTCCGTGGCAAAATGCGTGCTAAAACGCATTTTGACCGAAACTTTGACTCGTCACTACGCCTAGTTAACGTGGTAATCAGTAGGTATAATCGCTTAGGATTATAACCATCGTGATTACAATCACGTTACAAAGTTCAAACGAACTTTGCGTTGACCATTGACTGGTCAAACTGAAAGTCAAACATTGTTTGACTTTTTAAGCTAGAAAGCAATAAAAGAATGAAAGAAGGCTTACAAAAGGTCCTTGCTTGAACTTGATCTTATAATTCTCAGGTATGAAGTTATAGAACTTCAACTTAGAGAATTTAGATCAAGTGTGTGTGAAATGAGTTGCAAGCTTGGCTATTTATAGTTGTGTTGATGCTCTAGGATCATCACAAGTGGTTTGTTTGGCCATTAAGCAATCAATCACAACCATACACGTGTTAAGGCCAGCTAATTTTACTTGGGGAGGTGTAAACTTGGCTACCACACAAAGAAATTGCCAAAAACAGCCCCTAAAGTATCAATAGTTTGCTACAACTGAGTTTCTGCTCGCTGGGCTATTCAGGTGGCCCGCGTAAGCATATGGGATGGGCTTACGCGGCCCGTGTGGGCTCCCCAGTTCAGCAAAAGTTTGATAATTTACAGTTCAGGCCCCTGCACTTGGTTTAAGCTCATTTCAGGCCCTTTTGACCCCCGTTAAGCCATTTTCAAGGCTCTACAAGGTCAATAAAGTTTAGACGACTCAAAATGTGCTCGGAAAACTCTCGGATGTTGGCTCGTTTGGTTGTACGGTCGCGTTATTCGTCAAATTACGACGAAACTCAAACGGACATGAAAACGAACCAAATTAAGCGACGAGCGGTATTTTTGCATGCCGATCACCAAAATAAAAATATTTTAGTGTGTACAAAAATTTTGGATGTCCAGATGTGGTCAGAACGTAAGATATGCGCGAAAATGCAAACTTACGCCGTTTTTGACACTTTTAGTCCCTGAAAGATCATATAAGCATGTTTTCGGACACCGAACCTATCAAAGCTTATTTCTAAGCTATGTTTAGGTTATTTATGGTATGTTTAACTTATGATCAAGTTCCGGATTGTTCATTACAGTACAAATTGACATACTTTCGCAGTTTGTCGAATTTAGTCCCTGTAAGCGAATAAACTTGATTTTGGCATACCAAACCATCCAAAACTTATTTCTAAGTTATGTAAAGGTTATTTAAGGTATGTTAAGCCTATGTCACTATTCCGGAGTGTTTGTTGCATTAAACTGGTTATATTTACGCATCAGATCGCGTATAACCTTCTAGAAAGCGATTTAAAGCCCGAAATCGAACAAGAATTGATATGTGCAAATGATACACATATTTTCATAAATCCCAAGTGTGAAACACAATATTTCATTGGTTTGGTATTTGTTTGACGGTCACAGTGACACAGGTGTCACATTTTGGACCTAATACAAACTTTAAATAACTCACAAATGCATTATATCCGATTATCCACAACGAGACTTCATTCTTAACACGCTACTTTCATCTATCCAACACTTATGCTATTCTTATGCTTGCATCCTTTAAAAGTGAATCATTCACTTCTATACTCATATTATACTCCATTATCCTTTCTTTCATACGAACCTCGTTCACAATCAAGCTTGTTTAAACATTCGAATCCTAACTTATCTTATTACCTTTAGAACCGTCTTTCTATTCTTTATTCTTGTGTAAACGTATTTCGTAGGTCGTTAATACTTTATTTTACCAAACTTTCTCGTTCCACTCGAGAGGCAATTTTAATGAATATGTGGTTTTATACTACCTTTAAAACTTCCTATGCAACCTACCTCACTCGTATTGATTACAAACTGTTATATAAAGACCTCCTTCGTAACATAGAATACATTTGTAAAGCAACTTCAAATTTAGCTATTCAAAATCGTTTTACATATACGCGTTTCACCCATGCTTATGCCTCAAAATCATATTTTTTTTGCCAAACAAATCAAAGCTATTTTACCTTACTCCCCTAAATTTTGTACATTTCAAAACGTTTCAAAATTTCCAAGTCTCAAGTTTTTACCAAAACTCTTCAAGTCTACCTCTTGAATAAATTTCGGGACGAAATTTCCTAAAGGAGGGGAGACTGTAACGCTCCGCTTTTTCGTAACCTTCCTTAATTAGTAAACGTGTCTTGTATTTCTATTTTTGGAAGCTTGTTCCTTTTGTATTTCGTATTTCATTTCAAACCGTTGTAAAACCGAGACTTCAATCGTAATGAAATTCTATTTTTATACATGCTTATACGTGTTGCAATACTCGGGTTATGCGTTACCAATCTCGAATGCATACGCGTGACCGATACTCGACATACTGGTACTCATAACTTATACATGCTTGTTAACTATTAAATACGTGGTTAATTCTAATAATAATAATAATAATAATAATAATAATAATAATAATAATATAATATAACTAAACATCAACTTCACGTTGATATTAGTATGTTGAAACATATTATTTGCAAAAAAAATATAAAGAACATGGCAGCTACATGTTCGACCAGAAGCCTTTAAATGGCTGAATTTATTTTGTGGTTTAGTTATTTAACCTCCATACATATAATATGTAATACCTAAAATGTTCCACTAATATGATATACACCATTATCTAACCCACATGTTATATTGGTAAAAAAAAGATAAGTTGTTAAAGAGCCATGTCCAATCGCAAGCCTATTGACTGATTTATAGTTTTTTTTTTTTTTGAAGGATTAAATCACCTAGACTTTTGTTATTTCAATAGTTAATATTATAAGTTGACTTAATATAAAATGGTGTAATATGTAGAACACCTATTAATTGTCCCACACAAAAAAAAATTAAGGCATTTAAGGGCTGTTAAACAGCCATTCCAGCCATATCTCGAGACAACCACAACATTTAGACTCTTTTTCTTGTTTTTTTTAATTGTTTATTTATATTAATTGCCAACCAACTCAACCCTAACTCAATCCCTATATAAACCCACACTTGTCCAAGCCATTTGCACTTTAGAAACATTCTCGCAACTCTCTCAAACTCTCAAATTCGTAGCTGAAAGTGCAGATTCGGACAGAAGTACCAAGCTCCACTAAAGTGAGCATAACTTCTTCATTTCTCATCCGTTTTAGCTCATTCTTTTTCCAGAACGCTTGGCTTGACCTTAGCTTCGATTCCATGGGTATTTCACAGAGAATAAGGCCCTGGAACTCTGGCAAATAGGCTCAAAAGTTCATTGTTTTCATTCATCTTTACTAAACATTGTTTATACCTGTGCAAACTTGAGTTTAACTCACTCAAACCCACGTCCTTATGCTTATAACCTCTTCCATGGTTAGTTAAGCTTAAAAACGGGGCTGAGACATACAAAATCAGAGGTTAATCCTCAAAATACTTTTTGTTTTGTTTAGGATTTTTGACCCACAAGTGGTGTTCAAGCTTCAAGCTTGATAAATGTGTGATTGTAGACTAACTTGGGTTGTCCAACATGAAATCCCCACATCCCTTGATGATTTCTCATAGTGTAGATGTTTCTTATTCTTGTATTGATATTAGTTCTTGACCCTCCTTGTATGTTCTTACATCAAGTGTAGTGGTGAACCATAAGAGGTACCTAAATGGAAGCTTGTTCTTCCTATCTCCTACATGAATTCTATGACACAATAGAGGTACCTAAATGAAGATTAATCTTCTACCTCATGCTTGATTATTGGACTAAATGATACATATAATACTTATACATATATTAACCATTCGAACTCTTGAAGGTGGACTTGTGTTCATTCGTTGAAATAGTAGGATACATCATCCAAGACATAAGACTTGTTACAATTCTAATGAGTATACTACTCATGAAAACATTAACCCTTGAGGTTTCATAGTGTCAAGAACAAGTACTTGGTGTTAAAGGATGATTACTTTCAAATACATATATTCTTGTGTTTTAACTTCCTAAATCCCTAAACGAACATATTCAACCTTCTAACCTCATCAACTTCGTCACATTGGATAATCGGAAAGCATATGCAAATTTGTGAGTATACTCGCAACCCCCTTTTTATGTTTACCACTTTTTGGGGTGTAACGTGTTTAACTATTAAACTACACTTAAACTTATTCTTTATGCAATACACGAAAACAATCCTTATACATGAATACAATGTTATGATACTTGATGCTTACGTGGAGCATACTTATGTGATATGTTTTAGTCATTAGCTTTCACGAGCCTCCATTCGACATGTATAACACTATAGGAGTAACGCACCACCCCCCTTAAACTTGTGGTCATGTCGAATTAACTAAATTTTCTTGCGTAAACAGAGGATTGGCTAGAAATGTTGCATGCCATGTTAGGTTGATCTTGTATAAACTAAGTTGCCATGTGGATTCGTTTTAAACTTTTATACTTATACTTAAGCTTAAACTTGTATACTCGCCTTTGCTTTTGCATTGAATTGTATTTTAAACATGTTACAGGTTGAGAATTGATGATGCTACGAAAATGGATTAGCAAAGATGCCTAGATACTCATTTAGACGTTTAGGTTTAAAGTGTTGTATAAATTTTGTTATGCTATGTTGAACAATGTTGTTATTTGAATTTCTTGTAATGCTTTGACAATTTATCTATGAAATGAAAACGGTTGAATTAAATATTGTCACAATAAGTGTTATGAAGTCTCTTGCAATCTTGAACAAGTCCCACTCCGATGATTCCGCCATTGGTTGGGGTGTGGCAGATTGGTATCAGAACCATAACTAAAGGGAATTAGGAGAAGTAGGAATGCTTTTACCTAGTCTATAGTTTTAGAGCCTTATTCTTATGTTTTGTTTGAAACTACATGCATGCCACTTTATGTGTTTCTTATACATTCTCTTTAAGCCTTTTTAACATATATGTCACTTTTGTGTTAATATTTGCTTTATTATTTGTTAATACTCGTTGTATTATTCCATACTTTATGTGCCATTTTTGAAATGTCCTTTACGTGTTACTTTCTTGAGATGCTTTATGTGCTTATACTTGTTATTATTTTGAGCATACGACTTTTTACTCGTTTATACAAAAATCAAACCACTCGTAATACACAAACAAGACGACTTCACCAAAATAGACGTGAAACCCACAATTTGGTGAATGACTCTCAATCCTTCTACTTTTCTTTTCTTACACGAAATTCACCATCGAGTTAGGAGTGAAATCCTCACCTTAATGGAGAAATTCAAATTTCAAATTCTAGTGGACCCTCGTCAAAGTGTTGAAATTAAATTTTGACCCGACGAGTACCAACCACACTTAGGATACTAAATCGCCAAGTTAGGGGTGAAACCCGCACCTTGTCGACTAGTTCCACTCCCTGATTTTCATTAATCCCACAAAGTCTCGAAATTTCAATTGATTTGGGGACATGTAGTAACCGGAAGGGTAAATACCGTTAACCGACTTGTCAGCGAGACTATTTCACCTATTAGGCCAAAGCATGCTCCTCAAACTCGAAAGACTTTTCGACCACTTTGGTTAGTCAAAGTTCCATTTTGGAACCATCCCAAATTTTAATCAAACATGTGTTCTATTATTTATTTTATACGATGCAACCTTTCGAATTCGAATTTACTTTTGATATTTACTCGAATTTAATCGGTCCAATGAATCTCTTGTCCATGAACTTCATATTCGATTTAATAACTAAAACACGTTCACATTATACCATCATGCTAGAGACTTCCATTCTTAATCGAAATCAAACCAACCTTTCTCAAATTACTTATAAGATCTTATAGATGTTATACGATCGTTTACCAAATACCTTTTTTCAACATCAACAAATCATTTGTTAAAACTTTTAATAATCACTATGTCCTTTTGCAAAATTTCTTTTCTAAGGATCCTCCTTTTCACAAGAACCTCCTAAATTCACGGCCCCAGCCCCGGTGTGACCCGGTCAGGAGCTGCGGGATAGGAACCCGTGGTATTTATTAATTGATGCAACAGCGGAAGATTTATCAGGATCTTTTAAAACTTGAAAATGCCCGATTATTTTATTAGATAATCTGGGACAAGCCCCGTAATTTACAATAGAGGAATTTCTCAAGTAAATTCCTTGATTTATAAAACATGTTTATTCATTTTATTGAGCCACCCCTTCAAGCTGATTAGTGCTCCGTAGCACGTTTTCCTTGATTTACAGCAGGTTGCCTGAAACATGTTTTAAAAATATTTTATCAGCGGGGAAATACCGGCGAGTTATTCAAGTATGTAAAATGACACATTAGTTATCAATTACAGCATAAGAGCGATTACAATGGCTTCTATCTTATTTTTATCTGGCGCCGTGTCACCTGGTGACGATGGTCATACCACTATTGGGTCCTTCCCCAAGTAGTGATGATTATCACTATTAGGATTTATTAGCCTAACTGTGAGAAATTAGTAATGTGCACAATACCCCACTAGCCAGTGATTCAAGATAACCATGACTTAATCCCTGTAATTATAACATTTGAAAACGAAGTATTGTAAAATACTTTTGATAAAAAGAGAATGACTCACATTGCAGATTTAAACGGGCAGAGTTTAGCCTACTGATTAGCCTTGTAACCTAATTTAAATAACGATGCACACGAACTAGGTCAGTAACTAATACAGCATTTACGATAACTCACGAGATCAAAACCCTCACAACGAATGACAAAGTGCTATACTTAAACATCCGTCGAATTCACGACTAATGACAAAGTATGGCCCTAATGTGGGCAGCACTTAAACATCCATTGGATAGTTTCAATCGATCGGATATTGAATCGTAGCAGCGATCGAGTTAATACCCTGTATCGTAGCAGCACCTCACTACCGTGAATGAAATTTACGAATTAGAGCAGTGTAACTTCATTTTTGAAAGTGGTTTTCGACACCACTGGACTGCTCCTGATCCAAGCTATTTATAGCAAAAATTTGGGGTTTACGCGGCCTGCGTAACCCATACTTAAACTTCACGCGGCCCGCGAGAGGGTCTAGTCGTAGATTAGGGCATCCGTGTCACTGGGAGGCATGCCACGTGGACGACACGTGGATCTGGACGCTTATCCGGTCAAACTTAGAGTTGACGCGGCCCACGTAAGGGTCTGGTTATCCTTTACGCGGCCCGCGAGAGGACCAAAAATAAGATTTTCTTGATTTTTGATATGGATTGGGGTTTCAGGGGTCCGGGTTCTTATTTACGGGTCGTTTTGGGACAATTTTGAAGGTCCTTACATTCTCCCCACCTTATTTAAAATCTCGTCCTCGAGATTTACTGAAATAAGTGAGGATACTTTTGCTTCATCTCCGATTCTAGCTCCCAAGTATACTCGGGTTCTCTCTTTGAATCCCATTTGACTTTGACCAGTACTAGTCTTTTGTGTTTGAGAAATTTAATCTTTCTGTCTTCTATTTGTAATGGCTTCTCAACAAATTTTAACTTTTCATTCACCTTTACATCTTGAAGAGGTACTACCAAGGATTCATCAGATAGACATTTCTTGAGATTGGATACATGAAATACGTCATATACCCCAGCTAACTCTTCTGGTAGTTGTAAGCGATAAGCGACTGGTCCTATACGTTGAATTACTAGGAATGGTCCTATGTACCTTGGACTTAGCTTTCCTTTCTTACCGAACCGAACTACTCCTTTCCAAGGAGAAACTTTCAAAGTACCTTGTCTCCAACTTGAAACTCTAACGGCTTAAGTCGATTATCTGCATAACTTTTCTGACGATCTTGAGCCGTCTTTAGTCTTTCCTTGATTTGAGTGATCTTGTCGGTAGTTTCTTGTACTATTTCAGGACCTGATAATTGACTTTCTCCTATCTCCGCCCAACAAACTGGAGTTCTACACTTGCGTCCATACAATGCTTCAAAGGGGGCAACTTCAATGCTTGAATGATAACTATTATTATAGGAGAATTCAATTAAAGGTAGATGGTCATCCCAGTTTCCACCAAAATCTATCACACATTCCCTAAGCATGTCTTCCAGGGTTTGGATCATCCTTTCACTTTGTTCGTCTGTCTGAGGATGATATGCAGTACTTAGATTTATTCGAGTTCCCATAGCTTCTTGGAAACTTGTCCAGAAGTGGGAAGTGAAACGACTATCCCTATCTGATACAATGGAGAGTGGAACTCCATGTAAGGATACTACTTCATCTACATACAACTTGGCTAACCTTTCCATGCTAAAGGTTTCTTTCATAGGTAGAAAATGAGCTGATTTGGTTAATCGGTCCACAATTACCCAAATCGCATCATTACCTTTTCTGGTTTTGGGTAACTTAGTAACAAAGTCCATTGTTATGAGTTCCCATTTTCATACAGGCATTTCTAATTGTTGTAGTAAACCTGAGGGTTTCTGGTGTTCTGCCTTAACTTGTGAACAAGTAAGACACTTAGAAACATATCTAGCTATATCCTTTTTCATTCCTATCCACCAGAAATTATTCCTTAAATCTTGGTACATTTTATTATTTCCCGGGTGCATGGTATACCTAGATTTATGGGCTTCCTCTAAAATCTTATTTCTTAATTCTCCTTGCTTAGGTACCCAATCCTTCTTTTGTGGAATCTCCAAATTCCATCACTTCCTTACTCTAATTCCTTTACTCGTCCTTTCATACCTTCAGCATCATCCTTGATTGTTGTTTCTTGAATGCTTTTTAGTTGTTCCATTAAATCTAACTGTAGATTAAATTTAAGAGCACGAACTTGCTTTTGCTTTTCATGATACTTACGACTTAAGGCATCTGCAACCACATTCGCCTTTCCTTCGTGATATTGAATATCACAGTCGTAGTCACTTAGAATCTCCATCCATCTTCTTTGCCTCATGTTTAATTCTTTTTGCCCAAATATGTACTTTAAACTCTTGTGATCTGTATAGACAGTAAACTTACTTCCGTACAGATAATGTCTCCAAATCTTAAGGGCAAAAATATGGCTTCTAACTCTAAGTCATGCGTCGTATAGTTTTCCTCGTGCTTTTTCAATTGTCTGGAGGCATACGCAATTACCTTCTTGCGTTGCATTAGCACACATCCTAATCCTAGTTTTGAAACATCACAGTATACTTCAAAATCTTATGTTCCTTCCGGTAAGGCTAGAATTGGAGCGTTTGTTAACTTTTGTTTTAAAATCCTAAAAGCCTCTTCTTGCCTGGGTCCCCATTCAAACTTAACTGCTTTACATGTTAGCTTAGTTAATGGTACAGCTATCTTGTAAAAATCCTTAATGAATCGTCTATAGTATCCGGCTAATCCTATAAAACTTCTAATTTCCATAGCTGACTGCGGGACCTTCCATTTGGTGATTGCTTTTATCTTAGCAGGATCTACGTGAATACCTTCATGATTCACCATGTGACCTAAAAATTGCACTTCTTGCAGCCAAAATTCACACTTCGAGAATTTGGCGTAAAGCTTCTCTTTTCTTAACAAAGTTAAGAGTGTATGCAAATGCTGACGGTGTTCATCCTGGATTTTGGAATAAATAAGTATATCGTCGATGAAGACAATTACGAATTTATCCAAGTACGGTTTACAGATCTTATTCATCATGTCCATAAATGCTGCAGGAGCATTTGTTAGTCCGAAGGGCATGACTGTAAACTCGTAATGACCATACCTAGTTCTGAAAGCAGTTTTAGGTATGTCTTCTTCTTGTACCTTCAATTGATGATATCCAGAGCGTAAATCTATCTTAGAAAAGTATCTAGCTCCTTGAAGTTGATCGAAAAGATCATCAATTCTAGGTAATGGGTTTCGATTCTTAATTGTAACCTTATTCAATTCCCTATAATCGATACACATTCGCATTGACCCATCTTTCTTTTTTTCAAACAACACTGGAGCTCCCCACGGGGATGAACTATGTTGTATGAATCCTTTGCTTAGTAGTTCATCTAACTGCTTTTTCAATTCTAGCATGTCGGTGGGTGCTAACCGATAAGGTGCCTTGACTATCGGTGTAGTTCCAGGAATTAGATGAATTCTAAATTCTACTTCCCTATCAGGTGGTAATCCAGGTAGTTCTTCTGGGAATACCTCTGAGTATTCTGATACTACTGGAATTTCTTTGAGTTCCTTACCTTTAGTATTAATGATTACTGAAATCATATACACTACTTCTTGTTTTCTTGAATAACTAGCCAATTTCATTACTGAAATTAATTTTAGTGGCTTTCGTGGCTTATCTCCTGTAATTAACACTAATTCTCCTATGGGTGTATGTATTTCTATGGAATTCTTATCACAAAGAATTCGAGCATGGTTGGCTACTAACCAATCCATTCCTAATACCACATCGAATTCAGCTAACTTCATAGGTAACAGGTTTGCAGAGAATTTGTGGCCTAAGAGTTCTATCTTTTCTTCTCGCAAAACCTTATCTATGTTAACAGAATTCCCATCTGCCGTTTCGACTGTAAAAATCTGCCTAAGGTTGGTTAAGGGTAAGTTAAGAGATTGGCAGAATGAAGTATTTATAAAACTTTGGTTTGCACCAGAGTCAAATAATACTTTTGCATAAACGTTGTGAACTAAGAACGTACCAGCTATCACGTCAGGAATTAGTTCTGCTTCCTGAGTAGTCAACTGGAAGGCTCTTACGTTCTTCTTGGTAGCTCCTTCTGCAGGTTTGGTTTTGTTGTCAGCTGGTTTGGCCAATTTAGGGCAGTCTGGCCTAAAATGTCCAGCTTCTTCGCAGTTGTAGCAGATTGTTGTTTTCTTTTTCCTGCAATCTTCTTCTTGGTGCCTCGGGATTTTACAGAAATTGCAATATCCTTTGCATCTTCCAAAATGCTTCCTTTTGCATGTATTGCAAAATGGAACAGTGGAAGATTGCCTGGTTCCCTTTCTCTTGAAGTTACTTCTGTTACCCATCCGGAATCCTTGGGTAATCTTTTTGGCCACTTCCTTTTTCCAGGTTTCTTCCCTTGTGCGTACCAGTCCGTCAGTTAGGGTGTTAGCTAATTCCACAGCATCGTCAATAGTGCGTGGTCTCGCAGCTTTGACGATATCTTGAATTTCGCCAATCAATCCCCAAATATAACGCGAAATAAGTACCGGTTCTGGAAAAGCCTGGGTTGGTACTATTCTTGCATATTCGAAGAATGTCGAAGTATACCCTCGACAGTCTACATCCACCATCCAGTGGTTCAGGAACTTATTTGTCATTTGTTCCTTTTCATACTCGGGACAGAATTTTCTTTCCACTAGCTGCTTAAATTCTTCCCAACTCATGGCATAGGCCATATTTCTTCTTTTAGCTTGAAGTACCGTATTCCACCATTCTAGCGCCCCTTCTTTAAAAAGATGCGACGCGTACATGACCTTGTCTTCCTCGACACATTTACTTATCATAATTACTGCTTTGGTTTTCTCCAACCAACGCAGCGCCGCAGTTGCCCCTTCATTGCCTGCAAATTCAGCTGGTTTACAGGCAAGAAATTCCTTGTAAGTGCAACTAGGCGTTGCAGCTTTCATTCTTTTTAGACTTGGGGCTTGCAGTATATTATCGTTATTGTTATTGTTGTTGTTGCCGCCTCCGTTTACACTATTACTGAAATTGTCACCGTGTGTGTGTTTGCTAGGAATAATTTGTTGAGGTTCAACTTGATTTCGGGCAGCAGCAAGTATTGCTGGAATAGCATTGGCTATTCCCTGAGCAACGATATTCTCGATATCTTGCCTATTCAGAAATTGATCTTCATTGTTATGCTCAGGTTGATTAACTTCATTAACGGGTTCATTACCAGCGTGTTCCATCTGGTAATTAATATAGATAAGTAATTAGCAGAAAATAATTAACAACCAAATATAACAAAACAATCGCACATAATCACATTAACACATATAGCCAAAATTGTCGATTTCTCGACTTCCATTTTTATATATTGTATTATGCTTCCGTACACACTTGTTATCTTACAAAAGTTTTATTTTTAAGTTATTTCACAGGATTATATTTTTACTACTATTATCATTATACAACCATAACCATGCCGTCACACCATCTCGTCATCTGACATCTCAGAAGCGACGCTCCCTCTCGTCGTACTTCCAGGATATCTTTTCTCCTATATCCCTAATTTGATTCCCTGCATTAATCAGCTCCTCGCCATACTGGCGGAGTTCAGCCAAGTTCTCGGAGCTCATAGGTGGGTGTAGTGCAGGCTCCGGGTCAAATTGAGGGAAAAAGGTATCAGGGTTATTTAGGAGATTTTGAAACTGCCAGTCAGTGGTCCACCATTCTTCTAACTCTGCTGGTAGAGATTGGGTGTGGATAATAGGATCTGGGATTTCGGGCTCTAGGTCAACTGGAAGTTGCGCTTCCGCTGGGTAATTAAAGAGGTTTTCACCGATAGGTCCGATGAGGTCATTAAGTGCTAGTTTATGATCTAGTTCTTCCCAGTGTGGCATTTCCTAGTCTTGCCTGGAACTTTCCCCAATATCTATTTCATTTCCTTTACCTTTGGGATCTTCCTTCTTGGTAACTTTCCGTGTCGCTGGTTTCTTCCTGCGTACACGCCTCCGGCCCACAATTCTTCTTCTCTTCTTTGGTTTGGGTTTCTCCGGAGGTTGGGTTTGAAATTCCATAGGTTCCTCTATGTCAGCACAATACCCGGTAAAGTCTCTGTAAACTTCCACATTAACAGGATAGAGATTGAGATTCTCAAGAGCTTCAGACAATTCATTCATGCTGTTTAGCATTTATGAAGAAACACACAAAATTCTAGGTTAAAATTTTGTAATTTAAATTTTCACAGAATCACAGAATGGAAAGCAGAAAATTTAATATTAATTACGAATATCTAATAAACCATTTTATTGAAACAAAATAATTATTTTTAGTACAACTAAAATATTAAAGTTTCTGGCTTGTAGGTGGCATAGGTGCTAGTACTGGTTTGGCGATTTAAACTATAAGTTAGCATCTACTGCTATAGTGGCTAACATATAAAGATTTGCCCATTGTTCATCTAGTTCATCTTCTCATGGTGGGTTATTGCCTATTTCCTGAGTTTCCTTATTAACCTTTACTTCTTTTGGTCGTGACTTCTTTACTTTCTCTTGACTTTTTCTAATAATCCGACTTCTTTTCTTAAGGGTAAGTGGTTTCTCAAACTGTGCTTTACGAACAAATATTCCTTCCTCAGTTTCTGCTGAGTATCTTGAGGAATTTGATTGGGATGAGGTTCCCTTATCTTTCGGTGAACTATCTAATTTAAGGTAGATATCCGAAATTCTTTGCTTACCCATACTGTAACTAACAAGTAGTCAGTTAAAACACATAATCACAAGACGATAATCAGGAAAATTAAGTGTTTTAATTACTTAATAGGCTTAAATCAGTGGCTCTGATACCACCTTTTCCTGTCACAGCCCCAGCCCCGGCCCCGGTGTGACCCGACCAGGAGCCGCGGGACAGGAACCCGTGGTATTTATTAATTGATGCAACAGCGGAAGATTTATCAGGATCTTTTAAAACTTGAAAATGCCCGATTATTTTATTAGATAATCTAGGACAAGCCCCGTAATTTACAATAGAGGAATTTCACAAGTAAATTCCTTGATTTATAAAACATGTTTATTCATTTTATTGAGCCACCCCTTCAAGCTGATTAGTGCTCCGTAGCACGTTTTCCTTGATTTACAGCAGGTTGCCTGAAACATGTTTTAAAAATATTTTATCAGTGGGGAAATACTGGCGAGTCATTCAAGTATGTAAAATGACAAATGACACATTAGTTATCAATTACAGCATAAGAGCGATTACAATGGCTTCTATCTTATTTTTATATGGCGCCGTGTCACCTGGTGACGATGGTCATACCACTATTGGGTCCTTCCCCAAGTAGTGATGATTATCACTGTTAGGATTTATTAGCCTAACCGTGAGAAATTAGTAATGTGTACAATACCCCACTAGCCAGTGATTCAAGATAACCATGACTTAATCCCTATAATTATAACATTTGAAAATGGAGTATTGTAAAATACTTTTGATAAAAAGAGAATGACTCACATTGCATATTTAAACGGGCAGAGTTTAGCCTACTGATTAGCCTTGTAACCCAATTTAAAAAATGATGCACACGAACTAGGTTAGTAACTAATACAACATTTACGATAACTCACGAGATTAAAACCCTCACAACGAATGACAAAGTGTTATACTTAAACATCCGTCGAATTCACGACTAATGACAAAGTATGGCCCAAATGTGGGCAACACTTAAACATCCATTGGATAGTTTCAATCGATCGGACATTGAATCATAGCAGCGATCGAGTTAATACCCTGTATTGTAGCAGCGCCTCACTACCGTGAATGAAATTTACGAATTAGAGCAGTGTAATTTTGTTTTTGAAAGTGGTTTTAGACACCACTGGACTGCTCCTGATCCAAGCTATTTATAGCAAAAATTTGGGGTTCACGCAACCCGCGTAACCCATACTTAAACTTCACACGGCCCGCGAGAGGGTCTAGTCGTAGATTAGGGCATCCGTGTCACTGGTAGGCATGCCACGTGGACGACACGTGGATCTGGACGCTTATCCGGTCAAACTTAGAGTTGACGCGGCCCGCGTAAGGGTCTGATCATCCTTTACGCGGCCCGCGAGAGGACCAAAAATAAGATTTTCTTGATTTTTGATATGGATTAGAGTTTCAGGGGTCCGGGTTCTTACTTACGGGTCGTTTTGGGACAATTTTGAAGGTCCTTACAATAATCATACCCAAACTTATACTTATGCTCATACTTTCATTTATACTCATGACTCATACATTCGTACCCGTACGCGAGTGGAATCTGAGGGATTCGCTTGCGTGGGTCCCTTACATACTTAAGCATGTACTTGCTTATATATTATATTCTTATACGTACACATTCTTATTTTAAAATTATATATACCCTGATTCATACTCAACTAGTACAAGCTATGACACAATAGAGGTACCTAAATGAAGATTAATCTTCTACCTCATGCTTGATTATTGGACTAAATGATACATATAATACTTATACATATATTAACCATTCGAACTCTTGAAGGTGGACTTGTGTTCATTCGTCAAAATAGTAGGATACATCATCCAAGACATAAGACTTGTTACAATTCTAATGAGTATACTACTCATGAAAACATTAACCCTTGAGGTTTCATAGTGTCAAGAACAAGTACTTGGTGTTAAAGGATGATTACTTTCGAATACATATATTCTTGTGTTTTAACTTCCTAAATCCCTAAACGAACATATTCAACCTTCTAACCTCATCAACTTCGTCACATTGGATAATCGGAAAGCATATGCAAATTTGTGAGTATACTCGCAACCCCCTTTTTATGTTTACCACTTTTTGGGGTGTAACATGTTTAACTATTAAACTATACTTAAACTTATTCTTTATTCAATACACGAAAACAATCCTCATACATAAATACAATGTTATGATACTTGATGCTTACGTGGACCATACTTATGTGATATGTTTTAGTCATTTGCTTTCACGAGCCTCCATTTGACATGTATAGCGCTATAGGAGTAACGCACCGCCCCCCTTAAACTTGTGGTCATGTCGAATTAACTAAATTTTCTTGCGTAAACAGAGGATTGGCTAGAAATATTGCATGCCATGTTAGGTTGATCTTGTATAAACTAAGTTGCCATGTGGATTCGTTTTAAACTTTTATACTTATACTTAAGCTTAAACTTGTATACTCGCCTTTGCTTTTGCATTGAATTGTATTTTAAACATGTTACAGGTTGAGTATTGACGATGCTACGAAAATGGATTAGCAAAGATGCCTAGATACTCATTTAGACGTTTAGGTTTAAAGTGTTGTATAAATTTTGTTATGTTATGTTGAACAATGTTGTTATTTGAATTTCTTGTAATGCTTTGACAATTTATCTATGAAATGAAAACGGTTGAATTAAGTATTGTCACAATTAGTGTTATGAAGTCTCTTGCAATCTTGAACAAGTCCCACTCCGATGATTCCGCCATTGGTTGGGGTGTGACATCCTGACCCAATATCCGCACCACCACCACCCATGAGCACCAAAAACGTGTAGGAACTCTGCACATTTGGTGAGGAGTTAGTAGATGAAGGAGAAAGAATAAGGTAAATAGGGGAAAAGCTCGTTTGGAAGTACGACGAGCGAAATGTGCAATACGGGATGAACCCCTAGTAATAATATTAATAATAATAATAAAATATATATATAGGTGTGTAGAAAATATATATATATATCAACTAAAATAGATAACCTAATACTTACTGATGCATAACTAGTAGTGTATTTTAAATTCCAGTTGTAGCTTGTAATAGATATACATATATGAAATAGAGTAAAATGTCGCAATGCTCGACGATTTTGACCAATGTTTTGTTTGTGTAATTACTGGCATTAAATCTTGTTCTATGATATTAATACTTGGTAAATGTTTATAATCCAGATGGACAACGAAGTGAATCAGGAAAACCCGAATAATGATAATAACGGAAACCAATTAGATAACAGTGCCATCCAACACATAGTGGCACAAGGGATTATAGACGCTATACCATATATTATCAAAACGGTTAAGGAAGCGGAAAGTAATAAAACTAACAGTGGAAGTAAATGACCACCTACTGAACCCAGTCGCAGCGTAAACAATGGACCATTACTTCAATTGCCTATTCCAAAAAGAAGAAGAACCATGTCATATGGTTGTTCTTATGAAGAATTATGGTCTTGCAAACCAATAGCATTCTCTGGCAATGAAGGCGCCATTGCAGCTCTAGGTTGGATAGAAAAGCCTGAGGTAGTCATAATAATAAGCAAGTGTGTAAAGGAAGATAAAATCATGTTTGCTTCCAATCTTTTTAAGAATACAACTTTAGAATGGTGGAACACTATTCTCAAGTCTAGGGGGAGTGACAAAGTTTATAATATGGAATGGACTGAGTTTAAAAACATGGTCGAAAGAAAATTATGTCCTCCTAATGAAAAAGAACAAATTGCTAATAAGTTCTTAAACCTTAGAATGACTGGAGTGGACTATAAGGGTTACACTACCGTATTCTTCGAATATGCTAGAATAGTACCAACCCTAGCATCACCAGAACTAGTATTAATCTCCCATTACATCTGGGAATTAATCAGTGAGATTAGACACGTAGTCAAGGCAGCTAGACCACAAACCATAGAAGAAGCAGTAGAACTAGCAAATACCTTGACTGATGAGTTGGTACATACGCAAGAAGAAAACCAAAGGAAGAACCTAGTCCAAAAGCTTACCCAGGAATTTCGCTACGGTAATTCGAACCGTGGGAAAAACAAAGGTTCTACTTCTGCACCTTACTATAAGTCCTGCAAGAAGAAGCATTCGGGAAGATGCTCCACATACTGCAACTTCTGCAAAATACCAAGACACAAGGAAGAAGACTGTAGGAAGAAACCCAGTAATGGAATATGCTTCAATTGTGGAGAAAAGGGGCATATCAAACCGAATTGTCCGAAACTAGCTCCAGCCATGAACAATAAGACTACCAAGAATGCTAGAGCATTTGTTCTAACTATAGAAGAAGCCAAGATGATTCCGGACGTAATTGCCGGTACATTTTTAGTTAATGATGTTTTTGCTAAAGTATTATTTGACTCTGGTGCGAACCAAAGTTTCATTAATACTTCATTTTGCAAACTTCTCAACCAATCATTAACTAAACTTCAACAAGAATGTCTAGTAGAAACGGCAAATGGAGAATCCATTAAGATTACTGAAATCTTGCAGGGAGCAAGAATATAAATTTTTAACCATAATTTTATTGCTAATCTTTACCCAATGAATCTGGCTGGATTTGATATTGTATTAGGAATGGATTGGTTAGTAACCAATAAAGCCAGTATTTTATGTGATCAAAAGTCAATACAAGTAAATTCACCAAAAGGTGAAAAGATCACAATTAAAGGAGATAAGCCATCTCGATCCACAAAATTCATCTCTGTGATGAAATAAGCAAGTTATGCAAGGAAAGGATCACTAGTGTATGTGATTTCCATAATCATTAACACTAAAGGAAAAGAATTGAAAGATATTCCCGTAGCATCTCAATTCTCAGATGTTTTCCCAAAAGAATTACCGGGACTACCGCCGGACAGGGAAGTCGAATTCAGAATTCACCTACTACCAGGAACAGCCCCGATTGCCAAGGCACCTTACCGTTTGGCACCAATGGAAATGCAAGAACTGAAGAAACAGTTGAATGAACTTTTGGAGAAGGGATTCATACAGCCTAGTTCTTCGCCATGGGGAGCACCAATTTTGTTTATCAAGAAGAAAGACGGATTAATGCGTATGTGCATTGATTACCAAGAATTGAACAAAGTCACGATTAAAAATTGGTACCCATTACCGAGAATCGATGATCTATTTGATCAATTGCAAGGAGCTCGATTCTTTTCTAAGATCGATTTACGCTCAGGATATCATCAATTAAAAGTACTGGAAGAGGACATTCCTAAAACTGCCTTCAGAACAAGGTATGGCGATTATGAATTTACAGCCATGCCATTTGGTTTAACCAATGCCCCAGCTGCATTTATGGACATGATGAACATAATATGTAAGCCATATCTGGATAAATTCATAATTGTCTTTATAGATGATATTATCATTTACTCTAAGAGTAAAGAGGAACATGCAGCGCATCTGCATACACTCCTAAATTTGCTGAGAAAATAAAAGCTTTATGCTAAATTTTCAAAATGTGAATTTTGGTTAGAAGAAGTACAATTTCTTGGACATTTGGTTAACCATGAAGGAATTCATGTGGATCACACAAAGATCGAGGCAATTACTAAATGGAAAGTCCCTGAATCACCAACGGAGGTAAGAAGTTTTCTCGGACTAGCAGGCTATTATAGACGATTTATTCGAGATTTTTCTAGAATAGACATTCCCTTAACAAAACTGACTTGTAAATCAGTTAATTTTGAATGGGGACCAAAACAAGAAGAAGCCTTTAGAATCCTTAAGCAAAGATTAACCAACGCATCCATACTAGCGTTACCAGAAGGAACCGAAGACTTTGTAATCTATTGTGACGCGTCTAAATTAGGTTATGGATATGTGTTGATGCAACGTCAAAAGTTTATAGCCTATGCCTCTAGACAACATAAGAATCATGAAGAGAATTATACAACCCATGATTTAGAATTAGGAGCCATAATTTTTGCCCTTAAAATTTGGAGACACTATATTTATGGTAGTAAGTTTACCATTTTCACCGATCATAAGAGTTTAAGATATGTTTTTGGACAAAAAGAGTTAAATATGAGACAAAGACGCTGGATGAAAATTCTTAGTGATTATGATTGTAGTATCTAGTACCATGCAGGAAAGGCTAATGTAGTAGCCGATGCTTTAAGCTAAAAGTATCATGAAAAGCCAAGACGAGTATGTTCTCTTAAATTAAATCTGCAGATAGATTTAAATGAACAGATTACGGAAGTACAAGAATCAGTAATCAAGGATGATACCGAAAATTTTAAAGGAATGATTAAGGAATTAGAACAAGGAACAGATGGAATTTGGAGATTCCATAAGAAAAGAATTTGGATACCCAAACAAGGAAACCTACACCACCAAATATTAGAAGAAGCCCATAAGTCTAAGTATACGATACATCCTGGAAGTGATAAAATGTATCAAGACTTAAGAAAGAATTTCTGCTGGATAGGAATGAAAAAGAATATAGCAGCATATGTTGCCAAGTGTCTAACATGTTCACAAGTTAAAGCTGAACATCAGAAACCCTCAGGTTTATTACAGCAATTAGAAATGCCAATATGGAAATGGGAATTGATAGCAATGTACTTTGTTACCAAATTACCCAAAACTCGAAAAGGTAATGATACAATCTGGGTGATTATAGACAGGCTAACCAAGTCTGCTTATTTCTTTCCGATGAAGGAAACTTTCAGTATGGAACAGTTAGCTAAGTTATATGTAAATGAAATAGTTTCATTACATTGAATTCCTTTATCTATTTTTTCCGATAGAGATAGCCGTTTTACTTCTCATTTTTGGACTAGTTTCCAAAAAGCAATGGGAACCAAGTTAAATCTAAGCACAGCTTATCATCCTCAATCAGATGGACAAAGTGAAAGGACAATTCAAACAATGGAAGATATGCTTAGAGCTTGTGTAATTGATTTTGGAGGAAATCGTGACGATCATTTACCATTAATAGAATTTTCTTACAATAACAGCTATCATACCAGTATCAATGCTGCACCATTCGAAGCACTTTATAGACGAAAGTGCCGAACTCCAGTCTGTTGGACAGAAATTGGAGAAAAGCAACTGTCTGGACCAGAGGTAGTACAAGAAACAACGGACAAGATTATTCAATTCAAGGAAAGACTAAAAGCAGCACACGATCGACAAAAGAGTTATGCTGATAACAGGCGAAAACCGTTGGGATTTCAAGTAGGAGATAAGGTATTATTAAAAGTTTCGCCATGGAAAGGAATAGTGAGATTCATCAAAAGGGGAAAGCTCAGCCCCAGGTATGTTGGACCCTTTGAGATTATTAGAAGAATAGGACCAATACCCTACCAGCTACAACTGCCAGAGGAAATTGCAGGAATACATGATGTATTTCATGTATGTAATCTCAAGAAGTGCTTAGCAGATGAATCACTAATAGTACCTCTTAAGGACATAGGGGTAAACGAGAAACTTAAGTTTGTAGAAAGACCCATACAGATTGAAGACACAAAGGTGAAGAATCTCAAAAACAAGAGATTGGTTCTAGTCAAAGTAAAATGGGATTCCAAGAGAGGACTAGAATACACTTGGTAGCTTGAATCAGAGATGCAGAGGAAATATCCACACTGTTCCAGTAGACCTCGAGGACGAGTTCTAAACAAGGTGGGGAGGATATAACAACTCTCCCAGAATTTCTAAAAGCACCCCTATATGTCCTAAAAGACACCCCGTAAACGAAAAGTAGACCCGAAATACCTTTATAATTTAAAAAAATCAAATAAAATAAATTATGGCGGGCGCTCACGGGCCGTGACCCTGATGGGTGTGTGCATCGCAGGCGCGACAAGCTAGACACCAGGCAAGCCCCGAGGCCACCACATGTCCCAGCCGTGTCGAGTCTAGTGGTCGAATCAGCTAAGCTAGGGCCTACCCTAGCAGGCCTCGCGGGCCCCGAGAAAGACAGAAGCGGCCGTCATGGGCCGCGACCCGCTGGTCGATCAGAACTATAAATAGAGGGTTACGGCTCTCGTTTCAAATCTTTCAAATTTTCGATCTCTCTCTCAATCTCTGATAGCAATTATAATTCTCGGGTATTATACCCACTAAATAACGAAGCTTTGTCTCGTTGTAAGTATCATAACCCCCGGTTACGTATTAGTTACGCTGCCTGATTGATCTAGTGCTCCGTAACGTATGTCAAGGCTCTGCCTGACTCAGTCGTTGGAGTTCTTTCTCGGGGAGGGTATAGCTAATGTAAATTAGGTTAGTATACTAGCGCGTGTGCATTGTTTAATTTAATAGATTATAACCAGGAAGTCACAAGGAAATGCCTAAATTAGCAATGTGAGTAATTCCACTTTTTCGTAAACTGTTTTTACAAAACCTCAAATGTTTTAAATTATAATTCACAGTGATTGAGTATTTGTAAATCTACAATTATCGTCAGTATGTTGGGGTTTTGTATACATGACTTGTTACTACACTGTGAGTAGTAACATTACCACAAGTCAGGATTGACAGTACCATGGGTGGTAATTAAAGTTGATGTAAACAAATGTAATTACGGGTTGCCCTCAATGCTGTAAAATGATAAAGTTTGTTTTGATTAAACTGGGATTCACTAGCCAGTATTTCTTGCTGATAAAATGTTTTTAAACGCGTTTCATGTAACAAAATGTGAAAGCCAATTAGAAGCCAGCTGGAGAGTACTGATGTCACGGCCCCCGACCCACCCTGGACGGAATCGGGTGTCGCGGACAGCCTAGTGGTACCGGTGATTTAATTTGAAAACGTTGCAGCGGAAATTTCATCAAGACCGTGAGTTAGGAAAAATATCAGAGTTTAGAAACACCGGATTTTTATTTATTAAATAGATGGAATAAATCCATGTTTTACAAAGGTAGCTTTAATAAAGATAAATTTGATTACATAAAATAATATTTCTTAATTTGATTTAATTAATAAAATAAGCCACTTCTGAATGCCTTTCAGTGCCGTATCCATCTCTTACTCCAATCTACTGTAATTACCTGAAACGCGTTTTAAAAAGGTTTTGTCAGCGGGAAATACTGAGTGAATCATTCTATTTACTAAAACGACACATTTGTTATAATTTACAGTATTAAGGAAGATTACAATGTTTCTGATATCAAACCAAATACCCACAGTACTTTATCACTCGACCCATTGGCCCATTCGTCCCATGGTGTCTGTGATTATGGTCATATCACCCCTTGGCTGCCCCAATGGTGAAGATTATCAAGTAATGTATACAAAACCCCACATACCGGCTGTAATATGGTGATTACATAAACTTAATCCCTGTAATTATAACTTTGAAAATAAACATGATTTTGTAATAGATTTGATAAAAAGAGAATGACTCACATTATAATCATGCAGATTCATACGGGCAAAGTTTAGTCTACAGATAAGCCTTGATATATTGCAGATTTATACAGGCAGAGCTTAGCCTATTGATTTAGCCTTGTAACCTAGTGCACACGAACTAGGTAGGTCACTTAATACAGCAATCACGATAACTCACGAGATCAACCCTCACAACGAATGACAAAGTGCTATGCTTAAACATCCATCGAATTAACGACTAATGACAAAGCATCACCCTAATGTGGGCAACACTTAAACATCCATTGAGTACATTGATCGATCGGACAATGAATCGTAATAGCGATCGAGTTATTACCCTGTATCGTAGCAACACCCCCTACTAATTAGTGTTTTTGAGGCTGTTTTTGCTATAACTCGAAGTGTATAATGAATTTCTTCGTCGAACGAACGCCAGAAATCAAGTGCCAAACGCTGCTATTTATACATGAATTTGGACTATCTTACGGACCGTAAGACTAATCCCTTACGGTCCGTAAGGGACACATTTTCGCTATAGCTTTGCCACGTGTGGGACTAGGCCTGCTGAGTTGACAGATTCTCGAAATTCAATTTAGACAGCGAGATTTTAGGATAATCGTCAAGTAGAAAATACCCCCCCTAAGTTTTAGGGGCCCTGATCCTGCTTCTGATTGTTCTGAAATTTGTAGGGTTTGTGCAGAACCACTTGGGTGTCTTAATTAGGGTTTCCTATTGGATAAGATAATAAAATAAATAGGACTTTTAATGAGGGTTGTTACATTCTCCCCACCTTAATAAAAATCTCGTCCTCGAGATTTACTGGAATAAGTAGGAATACTTTTTTCTTCATCTCAGATTCCAGCTCCTAAGTGTATTTGGGTTATGATATTTCTTTTAGACTTATGTAACATTTTAGTTAATAAAATGACACGGAATTAAATATCAAATTTTGTGAATACGAGTTGTACTATAAGTCGGATTCAATGATTCAACTGAATTAGTTCAAGAAATCGATGATAAACGAATGAGATGAAATGATATAATTTCCAAGATGACTAGGTTCAAGCCAAAAGATATATGATCAATAGATATTAAAAATGAATGTGAATGACTTTTAGAATTAATAAAAAAAAATTCTTTGTTAAAAGAAAGCTTACTTTGATTGGTAACTGAGGAAGACTTAGAATTGACAGGTTCCAAATGAAATAAAGGCATGAAAAATGATTTGTCAAATATTTATGATATGAGAAAATCAAAGTGTTGAGATGAGTGAATTGCAAAGATACACCAAAAGATAATAGAGTTAGTGTATTATTGTTTAGAGTTCCAAGTTATTTTAATTGTGAAACAATGTGATAGTACATTGTTAGTGACCATACTTTTCATACTATATCCTAGAGATCGAAATATAATAAGAATAAGTTGTTTTGGCATGACCAACCATTATATTATATTTGTAAAACAAATGTAATATATATTATTTATGTTCCTGTCTGAATCGTATTTTATATATCAAATATAAATACTATGTAATATATATTACGTATTTTTACTATATGTAAATGGTCACCACTTTTAAATAAATATTATTTTAGTATTTTACTATACATGTAAAATAACTTATATTTATTATGTAATATATATTACAAAATACTGCAATGAAGTTATTACATTACAAAATATTTTAGTATTATTATTTTGTAAAAGAAATCACTATTATTTATAATGTTAACTGAAAATTAAAGGTGTAAAAATATTTATTGTACAAAAAGTATTTGTAAATATATAACACTTAATGAGTCAATTCTATATGATTATTTATTTTTATTTTGAAACCATATAACGTTGTGAATGTATTTACAAATATTGTAAATAAGTGAAAAAGGGAATTATTCCTATATATTATAATGTTCTCCTAACCCAACGTAGTTGATGACTACCATATTATTCTTATATGGTCATTTTCTTGCCAGAGTGTTACATAGTTACCACAAAATATGTGATACTTTAATTAAATATCTTTTCCTTTTATGTTATCATAAAGTAAAATACTAAATTAATATAGATAGTTTTTTTTTTTTTTAAATATCAAAACCCGTGGTAAAAATAATGATATATGTTTTATTAAATATGTTGATCCAAATATCCTAGAATTCACGATCATCATTTTTAAAATCAAATATGTTTAACTATAAGATTTTACAATAAGATATTTTAAATCATAAAAGTAAAATAGTAAATGTTTATTTTAATATCAAGCATACTTAAATATTGGCTTGAATAAATAACATTTGATATTTTAATATATATTAAATACATAAAAAGTATTGTAAAAGATTTAAACAAGATGAACAATTACATATAAGTATAAATGTCTTGTTCATGAATACTTAGACAGTTATTTAGATAATTTTATTCATTCCTCCAATTCTTGTATTGTTTTATGAAAATATATCTTTTTCTTACAGTACAAAGTAAAATATTTTTACATATAATTAAAATTTACTAAATAAGTATGATGACTTAATTTATATTTATTAACTAGTCATTATCCTGGTTGGATATTGGTTAGTGCTGCCTTGTTTAAGCATAGGTGGCCAGTCCATGCCTAACTAAGGCTAGGTTATCCAATACCTGCTCTTGATAATAACCTTAGTACTTAAAAATAATATTAACACTTCTGTTTTAAATTTATTACTAATAATAAAATAAATAACTTAAACATAAATTTAAATGAGAGTATATCTCATTCATACTTTTATAAAATATAAATTCTTCACCTCAATGGTTTAACAAGAATTTTAAATATAGTAATACTATATTGTAATTTAGGTAATTACTTATGTATATATAATCAATTAAATTTATCACGAAAGGCTCGATTAATGCTGTAAGAACCATTAAGAGATATACTGAAATATGACATAAATTTGTATAATATTATCTTAGCACACAATTGTTTTAAGATTGCTTTTATAGAATAAATCAACAAAGCGGATTCAATATAAATAAACAAATAATCAAATCCGAGATTTAGAGCAATCTTCAGATTTTGTGAAAACGTCATCACAAGGTGATCGTACTCAAAGAAACGATTCAATGAAGTCAAAGACCAATTAAGCATGTTATGTTTCAAGAGAAATGAAGTGATTGTTGGGATTATTTTGAATATGATGGCTTCGATTTATCATAAGGGACTTTGAATTGATTACGTACTGCGAGCAAATTTAAATAATCGAACTTGATTTAAACAAAACGAGTTTTAATAATAAAATTCGAACATGGTCGCAACAGAAATTATGTATGCCAAAGAAAATTGAGTTTTTTTTTTCCAAGAAATTCATTGACTCGATATCAAAGAGTTATCGTTTTGCAATAATGAGGTTCATAGTGCAAAAAGCGGAATGATATTGGAGTTTTGGATAAAATAACAAATCGGAATGAAGCCCTCCAGTGGTCTTTATAAATCAAATGAATCACATGCGCAACAAATAGTGCATGTGTAATGTGTGAATTTACCAGGAAATACAATAGATCAATATTTGCTACTATGAAAGAAATCCTCATGGTATGATGACCATTAGGGGAAGTAGAAACGCGAAAGTCAACTTATTATATACAGAAGTCAGAATTTCAATGGAAGAAATATAAGAACTTTATTTGTAATAACTGTTTGTTAAGTGAAATTACCAGGGAATGTCGAATAAAAACAAAATAGGGAATTTGCAAAGGTATGTGACTCCTTTTTGCAGTGATAATAATTATGACTCTGATTAGACTGTGCACCGATGGTTGTGAAATCTTGTTACAACGTACTTCAGCGATATTCATTTTGTAGGATCATGTGGCAAAGTGGTTTTTTTTTTTAGTAGTTCTTCTAATGACGAAATTTGGCATTGGTGTCATCGTGCCTAATTTATATTTTCCAAAGGTCTTGCCTTGAAAATCGTGTGTGATATACTTTAATGTCTGTGAACGTTTAATTTTCATGTGTTTTCTTTGTGTACTAGCACAACTTTACATACTTTTTACTTGCGTTAATAGTTTATGGTAATGCATTTGGAAATTTTTACACTTTTGATGGTATCCCAACTTAATGGGTTTCTATTGTTATTATTATTGCTCGAGTTACGAGGCAGATGATCAAACGAAATAATGTTTGAAAAAGAGATTCCTAATAAAGAAATCTAGACACATATGCTTGTGCTTTATTCCTATTTCGCTTTTGGAATTCCTTATAGATATACATATCTATATAATCACATATTTCACATGCTGAAATAAATATACCATCTATCAGGTCAATGTATTTAACAGATTCATATTTCCAAAAACCAGTCAAATATCTGATCATAATACTATTTAGGGAAATCTTGTCACTCGTTTGACATATTATATACCTCGTCTTATCCGATTCGCGCCGGAGCGGTAACCTCAGTATATCCGGACAAACTGGAGAGTCTGCTACACCATACCCAGTTTTGCCGGAGAAAATTTTCTATTTCCCATAAATAGTATCTTTTCAAAAGTGCCTCTTTTATTAGGGCTTTTATCCAGAATCAAGGAAACTTGTATTCCCATAACATATCTTATTCTAGACCAAGTAATATCAATAAGCAATAATTACTATTAATTCTTGCTTATTTATCATATCTTGCAATATTCTAATTACCATTCTTATGGTATATCAAAACCCATCATACTTTATTTACACAGGTACTTAGCTTATCTTGAAGCTAATACTAAGGCATCTTAAGTTCAAGTCTAAATGCTATAATGTGTGCTACCAGTTAATAGCAATCTCCTAACTGTTTTATACAAACTTAGGTATTATTATTACAACACCTAATGGCTTGAAGCAGTGGCTCTGATACCACCTTCTGTCACGGCCCCCGACCCACCCTGGACGGAATCGGGTGCCGCAGACAGCCCAGTGGTACCGGTGATTTAATTTGAAAACGTTGCAGCGGAAATTTCATCAAGACCGTGAGTTAGGAAAAATATCAGAGTTTAGAAACACCGGATTTTTATTTATTAAATAGATGGAATAAATCCATGTTTTACAAAGGTAGCTTTAATAAAGATAAATTTGATTACATAAAATAATATTTCTTAATTTGATTTAATTAATAAAATAAGCCACTTCTGGATGCCTTTCAGTGCCGTATCCATCTCTTACTCCAATCTACTGTAATTACCTGAAACGCGTTTTAAAAAGGTTTTGTCAGCGGGAAATACTGAGTGAATCATTCTATTTACTAAAACGACACATTTGTTATAATTTACAGTATTAAGGAAGATTACAATGTTTCTGATATCAAACCAAATACCCACAGTACTTTATCACTCGACCCATTGGCCCATTCGTCCCATGGTGTCTGTGATTATGGTCATATCACCCCTTGGCTGCCCCAATGGTGAAGATTATCAAGTAATGTATACAAAACCCCACATACCGGCTGTAATATGGTGATTACATAAACTTAATCCCTGTAATTATAACTTTGAAAATAAACATGATTTTGTAAATAGATTTGATAAAAAGAGAATGACTCACATTATAATCATGCAGATTCATACGGGCAAAGTTTAGTCTACAGATAAGCCTTGATATATTGCAGATTTATACAGGCAAAGCTTAGCCTATTGATTTAGCCTTGTAACCTAGTGCACACGAACTAGGTAGGTAACTTAATACAGCAATCACGATAACTCACGAGATCAACCCTCACAACGAATGACAAAGTGCTATGCTTAAACATCCATCGAATTAACGACTAATGACAAAGCATCACCCTAATGTGGGCAGCACTTAAACATCCATTGAGTACATTGATCGATCGGACAATGAATCGTAATAGCGATCGAGATATTACCCTGTATCGTAGCAGCACCCCCTACTAATTAGTGTTTTTGAGGCTGTTTTTGCTATAACTCGAAGTGTATAACGAATTTCTTCGTCGAACGAACGCCAGAAATCAAGTGCCAAACGCTGCTATTTATACATGAATTTGGACTAGCTTACGGACCGTAAGACTAATCCCTTACGGTCCGTAAGGGACACATTTTCGCTATAGCTTTGCCACGTGTGGGACTAGGCCTGCTGAGTTGACAGATTCTCGAAATTCAATTTAGACAGCGAGATTTTAGGATAATCGTCAAGTAGAAAATACCCCCCCCCCCTAAGTTTTAGGGGCCCTGATCCTGCTTCTGATTGTTCTGAAATTTGTAGGGTTTGTGCAGAACCACTTGGGTGTCTTAATTAGGGCTTCCTATTGGATAAGATAATAAAATAAATAGGACTTTTAATGAGGGTTGTTACAACTGAAAGCTTGGAAAAGTGGCTATAAAAGTTACCTAAATAAAGAAGAAGTTTTATTTTAATAAATTAGGGTTTATCCCTATAAACATGTTTGTAATGGAAACTTGGGAATTTCAATGTATTTAAAAATTTGGTGTTACTCTGATAAACTATTTCCTAACTATGGTCCTGATGTAATTTTAGCTTCCAAATAAATAAACACCGTTACCACCAGCTCTGTGATCTCGCGGCCGCCCGCCTCCCGGTGCAGGGTCGGGGGTTGCGGCACCCCCCTTTTCTTTCTCTCCCCTCTTGTTCACCAGAATTCAACCACCACCATAAAACCTCTACCACCTTCAACCTCCTAACACCACTGTCGGCCACCACCTCCAACCTCCTAACACCACTGTCGGCCACCGCCACCTTAAACAACCACTGAAACCACCACCCTCCACCATCACCAGATCTGTACCCAATTCACCCTCCAACAACATATGCGACAATAGTCAGAATAGGGGCGTGGGTTTCCGATTCGGTTTGTAGATCTGACCGGACGATGGTCGGATGGTCGGAATGCGTCGCCAATGGTGGTAACGACACCGGTGGATGAGGAATCGCCAGGAAATTGTTTGGTGAAATGCAATATATGTGTTCTTAAAATTGTATTTTGTTTTTCAAAGGCACTACATGATGAAGTTTCTGTTGATTCTGACCAAGAGACATAGAGAGGCATGGGGTGGAGGAACGCGACATCGTTTAGGGTCCCGATGAAGTCTCTATTGATTCCGACCAAGAGACGTCTTTAGTGACTCAATCTAGGGATCCCGATGGGTAAGCAGGTTCTCGACACCTTACGATTGTTTAGTGAAGCAGAGGTGATGAGATTTCTCAATTGTTTTTAACTTTCTATTCGCCAATCAATTGAATTGATTATGATGTATTGTTAGGAGGTTGGTGGTGGTGGCCGACAGGGGTGTTAGGAGGTTGAAGGTGGTGGAGGTTTTATGGTGGTGGTTGAATTCTAGTGAACGAGAGGAGAGAAAGAAAAGGGAGGGGTGGTGGGGTGGGTAAAAAGTGGGACCCATATGCTTCAATTGAGGGTGGTGAATGATAAGGGCATTTTAGTCATTTACTTCCACTTAACAGAAAAAACTAACCTCCATCCACTCTAGGGACTATCCGAGTAACAATCGAGCAAACCACAGGAAGCATGAGTGTAATTTTCAAAAGTTGGGGACTAAAGATATTGTTTTGACTAACCACAGGAACTATTCGTGCATTTTACTCTTTCTTCTTCATTATCTACCACTTACAAAGATTAAAATTATCATAAAAACCACCACCCACCACACCTAGAACCATCTCACACTCATAATGTTAAAACTAGTTCACTTAGTTGAGTATTAGTTAGGTCCACTGTCTAATGTACAATTTGTAAATTATAATCACAAGTTTCTCAGTTTCACACTCTCTCTATTTTGTCTCTACTCTCTAGATTTAGGATAGATTGTATTTTTCAATAACCCTAACTATATAAACGACATATTTGCGTGTGGGAGAGTGTTGAGGAAAGGGGTTCCGAATGGGGGAGTAGTAGTCTAGAGAGGAAAGAAAGTTGTGTGAGGATGAAGAGAGGAGACGCCACTCACCACAATGTGAGGTTGCTACCCGTTGATAAAAAGGTGACGTGAGATTGGAAGGAAGGTTGTCACAAGAGCGAAGCAACAGTGTATGTTGCCCGAGTTGTGGCGAAGTGTTGATGGGAGATGCGTTGGCAAGAGTATAGAGGAAAATAGAGCTTTTTTACGTCTCTAACCTTTTGTAAGAAAACGTACGGTCTATTTGTTAAATATTTTTCCACAACATAAAAAAAAGCATTTTAGAATATAAACTATAAAGTATAAACACCACGTTAGTGAGTGCACAAGCCATATTTGTCGGTTTCAATAGTAAAAAAAATACATCATTTCTTAATTAATCTGTTTTAAATGGTCAAAAACATTATTTTTTGTAAGTTTTTTTATCTTATTTGTGAAAAAGTATCAACTTTATTGTTATTTTCGGGTAACATTCTCAAACACGTAAAAAGAACCATTAATTGAATTGGGTCCTTATCTACATCATGTTTATTTGTGATCTCATTTGTTTGTATATTCCAAATAGAATATGATATGAAATGTGATTTATAAAAGTAGCAAACTCTGAACTGAAGAATATAAAGATATAAATTCCAAGATTATTTTGATTGGACTAAGAATATAATTATGCCAAACCATGCCATGATGACTGATGAGAAGAGAGAATTCTTTTATGGCCCATTTTAAAACACACATCAAGAATCCGTTCATATTTGTATGGCCCATTTTAAAACACATCAAGAATCCGTTCCTATTCTTCTCAAATCAGATACAAATATTTGTGACAAAACCATCAATTTACAATACTAAAAGCATCTATACAACCACTCTATAATCAACAACTGTAAGATTAAATATATTATTATGTTGTATTTAATCTAATAGCTATTATAATTATTTATATTATATATATCAAAATATATAACAACCTATTATTTAATTAGTTGGTAATTATTGATGGACCATATTACCCTTATTAACTAATCAGGCTTCCTTTTGGGTGCATATATAAGGAGATAATTAGAGGGTTAGAAACTAATCACAATAACATCATCATGAAATCGCCCCCTCTCTCCATAACCGAATACCCTTTTCGGTTTATCATCACCATCATTAGTTTGCACCCTAAGGAGGAACTAGATGAAGCTGACAATTATGTCAAACTCTATTGCTGTGTCTCCATCTAGATTCTCTGCTAGCCTGTCTGCTGCATCAGGTATGTTATTCATGTTTTCCATTATGTATAAACAGAACTAATCAACATGTGGTATCAGAGCATATGTTGATCAATCAGTTCTGTTTTGTCTCCATAAATCTGGAATAAGAATCTGGAAAACAGAATTTTGAAAACCCTAATAAAATTCGCAATTTCTATTCGAGATAGGGATGGCAATGGGTCGGGTTCGGGTTCGGGTCCGGTATTGGTAATCCCATACCCATAACCGGTTGTAAAATCGTGTCCCATACCCGACCCAATACCCGTCGGGTATATGTCGGGTAATTACCCGTCGGGTACCGGGTATACCCATTATATTATTAAAAGATATACATGGGATTTCCAAATACACTTCTTACTATTATAATTATTATATAATTTTATTTATGCAACAGCTATTATAAATTAAAATATACATTACATGCATGGGAAGGTTCATTTGAGAAGAAAATTTAATTGAGAATAAAAAGAACAAAGGGTAATTTTGTAAAACATTAAATAGTTTTTTCACTTATCTCATTTATTATCATTTTTTGACTAATTAATTAGTCATAAAGACTATTATCCTCCACACTAACTTTTTTTGCCTACACACATCAAAAGTTATCCTACATATTTCGAAATTCGTCCTACACGTTGAAATTTATCCTACACAACTCGTAATTATCCTACTCAACTCGTAATTTATCCTACACTTTAAATTATTTTATTTTTTGAAAAAATATATATTTTGAAGATAAGTTACAAAAAATTTAATGTAATTAGCTAGTAAAGAGGAAGACTACAAATTAATGACCTATGTAGATTTACCAATGTACCCTTATAGTAAAATTAAATACTTATATTAAATGAAGTCAAATAAAGCATTCTTATTGGTTGAAATTTCTTCTTTTAATTTTTCTTCTTACAAAAAATTTCTTCTCATTTGAACTCTCCACTATATATATATATAGGAGAAGGTTCATTTGAGAAGAAATTTAATGTAAGAAGAAAAAGAAGAAAGGGCATAAAAGTAAAATATTTTATAGTTTATAACTCCTACCATTAATTATGTTATTTTTCATTAATAAAGCAAAACACATTTTATCCTACACATTTCAAAATTTATCCTACATATATCTTACACTTACCGAAATTTAGCCTACGCATATCTAAATTTATCATACACATTTAAGAATTTATCCTACACATACTAAAATTTATCCTACACATGTCGAAAATTGTCCTTCACCCTAAATTATTTTATCTTGAAAGAGTATATTTAAAAGTGAGTTACAAATTTAATTAGTTAGCTAATTAATTACAATTAGAAATTTATCTATATGCCCTTATTAATAACATTAAATACACATATTAAATGAAGTAAAATGGAGCATTTCTATTGGTTTAAAACTTATTCTTTTTTATTCTTACACAATTTTTCTTCTCATTTGAACCCTCCACTAGGTTCATTTGAGAAGAAAATATAATTGAGAAGAAAAAGAACAAAGGGTACAATTGTAAAACATTAAATACTTTTTCATTTATCTCATTTATTATCATTTTTGACTACTTAATTAGTCATAAAAACTATCATCCTTCACACTAATGTTTTTTTACTACACACATCAAAAGTTACCCTATACCTTTCGAAATTTACCCTACACATGTTGAAATTCATCCTACACAACCCGTAATTTATCATATACACATTGTAATTTATCCTACACTCTAAATTATTTTATATTATTTTTTTTGAAAAATATATATTTTGAAGATAAGATACAAATTTTAATATAGTTAGCTATTAAAGAGTAATACTATTAATTAATGAACTTGGTAGGTTTACCATATTACCCTTATAGTAACATTAAATACTTATATTAAATGAAGTAAAATAAAACATTATTATTGGTTGAAATTTCTTCTTTTTTATTCTTACAAAAAGTTTCTTCTCGTTTGAACTCTTCACTATATATAGTGGAGGGTTCAAATGAGAAGAAAAATTGTGTAAGAATAAAAAGAATAAGTTTTAAACCAATAGAAATGCTCAATTTTACTTCATTTAATATGTGTATTTAATGTTATTAATAAGGGCATATAAGTAAATTTATAATTGTAACTAATTAGCTAACTAATTAAATTTGTAACTCACTTTTAAATATACTCTTTCAAGTTAAAATAATTTAGGGTGAAGGACAATTTTCGACATGTGTAGGATAAATTTTAGTATGTGTAGGATAAATTCTTAAATGTGTATGATAAATTTAGATATGCGTAGGCTAAATTTCGGTAAGTGTAAGATATATGTAGGATAAATTTTGAAATGTGTAGGATAAAATGTGTTTTGCTTTATTAATGAAAAATAACATAATTAATGGTAGGAGTTATAAACTATAAAATATTTTACTTTTATGCCCTTTCTTCTTTTTCTTCTTACATTAAATTTCTTCTCAAATGAACCTTCCCCTATATGTATATACTTCACAACATACAAAATATAAATACCATCATCAAATACATATGCTAAAAGAAACTTTATTTTTTCACATTATGAACATACTAAAATAAATCAGTAATAGATAAGGGTTAATGAAAAATAAAAATATAAGTTAAAAACTTCGGGTATATGATCGGGTAAATGGGTATGTGGTTTCGGGTAATCGGGTCGGGTATCACCTAATCCCATACCCGACCCATACCCGCGAAAATGTTTAAAACTAATCTCATACCCGGCCCAATACCCTTCGGGTATCGAGTATACCCGTCCCATTTGTGTCGGGTTTTGGGTATACCCATCGGGCTCGGGTATTTTTGCCATCCCTAATCCGAGATGCCATCTCGGATAAATATATATAAGTAATCCCATCCGAGATGCTATTCGAATCTTGTGGTTGTTAATAAATCACTGGTCCTAAACACTAAAAGGTAAATCACTGTTCCGAAACCTGTTTAAAGAACTTAAAAATTTCAGATTTCGGATTCCAGAACTTGTTTTATTACTTTTAGGGTTTTAGATGTTTTTATGAAAAATCGAAAAAAAATTCCCTTATTTTGGAATCAATTTCGAATTATTGGGTGTTTTTCCTGGTTTTGATATATCTTATCTACTTAAAATTTTTGAAATCTGTTATTATTATAAATGGATATTATTTTCGAAATAAACGGATAAACATAATCAACATTAAAATAGGAAGCTTATCATCCATGATCCTTGAAAATTCGAATTTCAACCTTATCACAAATTAACTGCCAAATTTAGGGATTTCAAGTTTTGGAGAACACGTCGTGGATAGATTCGAGATCACTTCGAGCTAACACATCTCGGACAAATACGAGATCATTTCGAACTTACCATCTCGGATGAATCCAAGACCAATTCGAACTAACTCATCTCGGATGAACCCGAGATCAATTCGAGCCTACTCATCTCGAATAGATCCGAGATCATTCGAACTTACACATCTCGGACTCATCCGAAATCATTCGAACTCATCCATCTTGGACAGTTCGAGAAGATTCGTAATCATTCGTTTCGGATGAATCCGAGATATAATTTATTCGAAATCACAAATATTATTGAAATGTCAAGATTTATTCGAAATCCCATTACTTTATTAGGCTGTTAATATGAACTAAATTTTGCTATTAGATAATTGGTTTTTAAATACTTAATTAATCAGATAATTTTCGCAAAACCAAAAATGGCTTAACTTGAGTGAGCTTCTGATGTATTACTTCTGGCCAAAACTGATTTGATGCATCTATTTATTGTCTAAGTATTATAAAAGCTATGTTAAGTATGCATTACAAACGTGAGTGTCTTATTTCTGGCCAAAGCTGATTTAATTCATTTATGTCTAGCATACTTAACAAGTGCATAACTAAAGTGATTGTCTCATTTCTGGCCAAAGCTGATTTGTCACGATTACTTTGCACACATGCTTAAATGATTACACTTCTGGCCAAAGCTGATTTGTCTTCGTTTAAGTAGAATTTTAACTAAGTCTATTATTTTGATGTTAGTAATAGACATATCACAACTTCTTCATATAATGATCCTCATATTAATGATCCTTCATTAATCTTATGATCATTTTTTGTCTGCCTTATTTTTTTAGTACCCATAACTTTAGTCACTGTAACTTTCTTCTATAAATAAGTATCTCATCCACTCTAATTCCTAAACCGAATATGTTTTGCTTTACTTAAAGTTTCTATAAGATTAACTCTTAAATTAAATCCTCGATTATCTATTAAGACACGATAATCCTATTCCTCTCTTCTGATAAAAGTACTACAGAAGAAAAGTAGAGCATGATGAATGAGACAAATCGAATATGATGTCTCTTATGATAATCAAGAACTCTCTGACAAAATGTTATCACTAAAGTTATTCCAGATTAAATTTTTCCTAAGACTAATCTATTATCTGTGGAATAATCACAAGAACTCCTAAGATGCATACCTTCATTTGAAATTCTAAACTATAAGGTTAAGTGACATTCATGAATACATCATAATGTATGGTACCAAGATCCATAAGACTAAGGGCTTACGCATGGAAATAAGTACATTTTCCAGTACATTACGTACTAAAATTTTCACTTGTATAATTTGATGCTTATAAATCAACTATAACACTCAAAAGTACCAAAGGAAATGGAGTGTGTTGATAAGCAACATATGTACATAGAAAGAAATGTTAGAAACTAGAAAATAAGATGTTATTCACCTTACAACCACCAAAACCTTGAAAGAGGATAGTTCTAAGGTCCATATTCAAAATACAAGTACAAAATTCCAACTCTAAGGTTCTTCAAGGGAGAATCTCACTGCAAAATTATGCCATTAAACTAGGCATAAGCAACGAGACTATCCATTATTCAAAGAACTGTTGGATAAATTAATTAGGTAGTCACTTACTAATGATATTTAAGTCTACTAATTTTAATATTCCAATTAACACATGATAAGTTGACTCTAGTTCTAAACGTCTCCTTACCAAAAGTCAACAAATAACTAACATGAGAGTTGGTGACAAATTAAATGTTAAGGCTACAAGAACCATAATAATCAGTCTTCTAACAATGCCTTTTGATACCTTACATATTCTGAAGATTAATCAGAATATAGTATCAATACTTAAGCTATGTCATGAAGGTTGTGAGGTTTGCATAACCAACATAAAGTCACACTTACCTTAAACTCTCATATTCTTTGTTCTCAATATTTCGATAGAAACATTAATAAGATGAAACTAGATGATATCTTACACTTTCACAACTTTTGTTATCATACAAATGAGAATTTGACAAAAGGAAAATGAGACCTATAAATTTCATCCATTATAACCGAAATTCATGAGAAATCATGACATGGTTAATGAGGATGATGTTTCATCTAATCTCATTCTAAGTGATTTTAAATCATGATGTTAAAAGCCCTAAAATATGACTTGGCTTAAGGAATAAGTATGGGTCCACCATAAGTTATTCATTGGCATTCATGGGACTTATTCCAAATGGAATATTCAGACATAATTCATTTATCAATTAAAGACTATCAACTTGTAACTAAATTTGTCTCATATGGCCCACGGTCTTAAAAGAAATCTATTCATATATATACTTAATAAGATTTCTATTAAATATGTCCCTAAGTTTCTTATGACATCTCGACGTTAAGGAAATCAAATAAAGTTTAACATATGTATGATAGGTTCCCATGTCACGTACCTCATTGAAATTTCTCTTAATAATAACTTGCAATAGTTACAAGAGGTGGGGGAGTGAAAACTTCATATTACTTCAATTTACACCTCTTGTACAAGACACTGCTCCATCGCGACACTGTTCCATCAAAACTTGTCTCCTTAAAATATAATGCTACACTTATAAAAGTTTCATTGTTGTTTAATTATGGGCACATAAAGATTTCTTACCTAAACTAACATAATCCTCAACAAGAGGAATCACAACGACTAACGTCATTAACTTGTTTCTCTATTAGAATTTGTTGGTCGTTAAATATTGACCCTAAGCATGCTGAGTTCATAAAGATTTCTAAGGTCAGTGGGAGCAGTAAAAGTCTTTATCATGACTTGCAAGGAATACATAAGGCGGGGGAAGATAGTTATTAATTTTTACTCCGAATTCAACTCCGATTACACCTCTTGTACACCATACTGCACCAACTCTTACAAACTTAGAATTCTGAAAAAGATAGAAACCTAACGAATAGCTAATCCAAAAAACTGAAACTTCTAATAAACCCAATAATCAACTCAGGAGCTCATCTAGGTTTAAAAACCTACTAACTTTGATAATTACATAACGTCCCTAACTGAAGTTGAAATGGATTTTGGAAAAGTTTACTGATCCTATCTCTTCTATTTAAGGCATTAGCATCAATCAATCTTCTAAATGGAATAAAACTGTTTTCTAGTAAAACTGATTTTATGTGTTCGTATAACGTTTAGGATTTGATTGAATTACCTAAGAGTGTTCATAACCAAACCAAATCCTAATATAAACGTTAAGAGATGAAGAAGCATGATTGATTGTCAAAGGTTATACTCAGGAAGAGATAAATTATCAAAGAATCTTTCTTACCTATCTTACAAAAGATTTCTTTTAGGATCATCACTGTTCTAGTAGCTTATACTATTTTTGAGCTACATTAGATGAACATTAAAACAACTTTTCCTAACAACTGGCTGACATATTTACATGTTTATAAAACAACCTGAAAGTTCTAAACTTAAGGTTAAAGAACAGTTTGTCTATAAGCCAATAAAATCCATGTATGGTTTGACTTATGTAACATATACTTGTCAAAAGAATATCATCTATATAGAGACAAGTTTATTTTAGTTGCTCCCACTCATTTTGAGGTAGGTACATTAATCCACTTGGTTTTTAGTTATTTTCATCAAAAAACCAAGTGGATTAATGTACCTACCTCAAAATGAGTGGGAGCAACTAAAATAAACTTGTCTCTATATAGATGATATTCTTTTGACAAGTATATGTTACATAAGTCAAAGCATTGTTAACTCAAACTTTGATATAATAGATCTCAGCGATATCTCTTACGTAATAGATATCATAACATACCGAGATAGACCCAATGGGATATTAGTTCAATTCCATAAGTTTAACCTTAAATGGGTCCTTACATATGTAATAAACAATAATGCTCTCCTTTAGAGGATAATAAGATAAGTGAGATTATTTCCTTACAAACAATACTGCTCTCCTTTAGAGGATAATAGGATAAATGAGATTATTTCCTTACGTTTCATTAATTAGAAGCCTTATGTAAGTTCAAGTCTATACTCATTTAGATATTACTCACATTGCAACACACTAGATATGTCTAGATTAATGTGAAGCATCTAATAGAGGATTACAACATCTTTAAAAGAAACGAGATGCTATAATTTAAAGAAGGAGTGAGAACTCAAACCGGTTGATTACTCTAACTTTGTTATATTCAAAGATGACAAAATGTAATTTTGGGTATATCCTTATGTCAGCAGACAAAACCTATCTCATAGAGGATTCATAATGGGCTGATATCAACAACCTAAGTTATAACGACATAATATATTGTTGATCACAAAGCAGTAGTCACTAAATGTTGTTGGAAATTTATCAGTGGACTCATAAGTTTATTAACTCCATATAAATTATACTGAAGACTTATTATGATAAAGTCAGCTACCATGTCTCCTTGAACAGTAACAGTTCGAGAGGTGTTGCATTAAATTTCAATACGCAATTAATTATTTGTTTATGAACGAATTGAGGAAACTAAATCTTTGTATCGAATACATTCATGATATGCTTAAGGATCCTATAACTGAAGGGCTATTACCCATAAGTCTTATTAAGAGAGCTCATAAAAGAGACGGGTTTTAATTGATGGCCGTGCGCAACCGCATATCGTACTATGAATGACTAACTATTAATTAATTTTCCTCATCACTTTGATTTTGTATGTCTCTAACATATGTTCTGCCGGTATAATGACATATAGACAAATATAAATACAAATCAAGCGCTAAGGGGCTTACTTACTTTGATCATAACTGTTAGCTTTAAAATTGAGGCTATAGTATGATTAATGGGGGTCAAGAGTCGCATAATGATTCAACGACTGTATTTCTCTGCTACGGTTCTTGGTTTAAAGCTAAAATGAGTGTTAACTCCTGATCAGGCTTATCTAATACTCATAGTAAATGATTACTCGGCTAAGTGGGAGAATGTAAGATTAAATATATTATTATGTTGTATTTAATCTAGTAGCCACTATAATCATTTACATTATATAGATCAAAATATATAACAACCTATTATTTGATTAGTTGGTAATTGTTGATGGACCATATTACCCTTATTAACTAATTAGGTTTCCTCTTGGGTGCATATATAAGGAGATAATTAGAGGGTTAAAGGGTTAGACACTAATCACAATAACATCATCATGAAATCGCCCCCCTCTCTCCATAACCGAATACCCTTTTCGGTTTATCATCACCATTATTAGTTTGCACCCTAAGGAGGAACCAGATGAAGCTGCCAATCATGTCAAACTCTATTGCTGTGTCTCCATCTGGATTCTCTGCTGGCCTGTCTACTGCATCAGGTATGTTATTCATGTTTTCCATTATGTATAAATAGAACTGATCAACAACAACTTCATCGTTTCATTTACTCATTTACTTTATCAACGAGTTTCGCGTTTTCTCAGAGCCATCTACGAGAATGTTAAAAACAATTGGGCTCTCAGTGAGAAAAAATGGCCCTACTCGCCTAGTCCAGTCGTCACGCAGTAGCGCAGTGTTCTTCCTATTGCGTTGCGTTGTTGTGTTCCGATTCACCGCTCTCCACCTTAAATGACGATTGATATTGAGTTTTTTATTTGAGTTTCAATGTTTTTTATTTGTAGTGGGTACATGACGGGAATTCCCTTGGTATCGGTATCGGTATCATCTTGTTACAATGGGTACATGACGAGAGTTCGCTTGGTATCGGTATCATCTTGTTACAGTACCGACACATGCTGTAGCAAGTGAACGTAAAAACCCAAAAAACGGTATTTGTTTGGTTCATTAAAAAACTAGTAAACTTCATCCGCGCGTTGCGGTTGGAATCCAATCGTTATCGGTTCAGTTTGTTAATGTATCGATACACTATTGACACTCATTATAACAAACGAAAAGAAAAAAAATCCAAAAGTACAATACCGACAGTCGGTATAATTAACGAACACAAGTTACTTAAAGTATACGAGTGTGATTGAAAGTTAAAAAAACACACACAGAAGGACAAAAACCAAAATAAGGAACACATTTTAGCGGAGTTAGGCCAGCTCATTTTAACAAAGAAAGATGGTGTATTTTAACACAAGCTCACAATTAACACATGAACTTTGTTGTTTACATGTCACGACCCCCGACCACACCCTGGACGGGAGCCGCGAGCAGTCAAGTGGTACCGGTGGTTATTTTGAAAATATTGCAGCGGAAATTTTATCAGGACCGTGAGTTAGGAAAAATATCAGAGTTTAGAAAACACCGGATTTTATTTATTAAATAGATGGGATAAAACCCATGTTTTACAAAGGTAGCTTTAATAAGGGATAAAGCCGAATATATGAAACCATGTTTTCTTAATTTAATTCAATTGATAAAATAAGGCACTTCTTTAAGCCTTTCGGTGCCGTATCATCACTCTTATTTCAATCTACTGTCATTACCTGAAACGCGTTTTAAAAAGGTTTGGTCAGCAGGAAATACTGGTGAGTTCATTCATTTTTGTACAAAACGACACATTGTTATAAATTTACAGGACTAAGAGCGATTACAATTGCCACTATCTTATAATTATATGGTCCAGTGACACCCCCTGGAGACGATGGTCATACCACTATTGGGTCCTTTCACCCAATAATGATGATTATCTCTGTTTAGGTTCGTCCACCTAAATGAGAGAAAATAATAGTAATGTGCACAATACCCCCACTTACTGCCAGTAATTTAAGATAACAAAGACTTACCCCCTGTAAAATATAACTGGAAAAATAATTTTGAGGTATTGTAAAACACTTTTGATAAAAGAGAATGACTCACCTTGTTAGCATATAGTCTTGATTAAACAAGCATCTTGATTCTAAGCATCTACTTTATAGTTCTGAATCTTCTGATGATTGAGCATTTATTTTGATTGTAAGTGTATAGTGCAGAGTTTCGGGTGGTTAAACATTTAGTTTTACATAGTGGAATACGTATTAGTGTTATTCCAAATCAAACCTAACGATGGTCACGAGATCAGAACCTTAACGAAATTCACAAAGTATAGTCTTGTTTAGACAGCACTTTGGCATTCGTTAGTTGGTTCCCGAATCGATCGTACAGAATATCGCATCAGTGATTATTGGTTAGAACACCAACGTATAGAGAGAAGAATAGAAGAAATGAGCAAAGAAAAATGAATCCTAAGCTTCCTATTTATAGGTAGGAAATATGAAATTTCCAGGAAGTTACCTATACATTTTGTAGGAAGCTTCCTACCTACATATATATCCTTTTACACCTTCCTAGCACATTCCTTTGATATTATCTATCTCATATATATTTATTTTCATGTATATCTATCTAGGTGTTTAATTTATTTAATTAATTTTACTTAGCTTAATTAATCTTGCTTAGCTTAATTAATCTTGCTTAACTGATTAATTAATCTTACTTAACTGATTAATTTTCCTTAACGGTTTAATCAAGTAATTTACTTTGCCGATTAATTAAATAACATAACTAGCTGATTAATTAACTTACTTAGCTTACTTAACTGCTAAGTTTCCTTTCCTGTTAAGTTTCCTTAGCTATTAAGTTTTCTTAACTGCTAAGTTATCTTAATTGCTAAGTTTTATATAACCATTAAGTTTACTTACTTAATTGCTAAGTTTACTTCATTGCTAAGTATTCTATCTTAACAACTTTATGAGTTCTAATTTCTAGATACAATGGAACTCGTATTAGTGTATTAACCCAATTCAACTTTAACGATAATCACGAGATCAAAACTCACAACGAATGACAAAGTATAGCCGTAGATAGGCAGCACTTAAACATTCGTTGGATCAGTTTCAATCAATCGGATATAGTATCGTGTCCGTGATTAGAGTTATTACCCTGATAACGAGCAGAGTTTTAGGGTTTAGGGGTGTTGTGAAAAGAAACGGAGATACGGGAGAGTAAGTTCGTCAAAATTTGATCGAACTGGTGCACAGACTTCAGTCCCAGTGCTGCCCTCTTATAGCTGATTTTTGGGTCCCCTCGCATGGCGCGCCGGCCTCCCTTGTCCCTGGCGCATGGCGAGGGGATGGTTGGCCTGCCTTTGGTTGCCACATGTCCCACGTAGGTCTGACATGTGTTGTCTTCGCGTGACGCGTGTCCTCGGCCGCTTTTTCGTCCAATCATGCGTTTTCCCTCGATTTTCGTGCTAATACTTATCGCGTATATTTGGGTCTTGATACCAATTGGTTTGGTTTTTAATTGTGAATCTAATAAGACTATTTTTACGCGATTTGGTTCGTCGAACGCCAAGATTCCTTACCGCTAAATTTTCCAGATTGAGTATACAAGTTTCATCTCGCGTACTTCTGGTTTTGATCACATGTTGTCATTGGGAGTATTTTTTAGGGTTATTACATTACATGTTACTTTTATATCTCAAAAATAAATTCATATTGGAATATTACAAAACATGCATGTTTCCGTGCATTGAGTTTGCTTAATAATACTTCATTTGTATTAAAGGGGGAAAAAGATAAAAGGCTTCAGGGCCGGTTCAATCGTTTTAAAGGCGTAAAGAAAAGTAAAAATTCAAGGCCCTCTATTAGGTTGATGAAATTTGTTATTTCATAAGTTTTTATTACACAAATAACAAAAGCTTGAAAATAGTTGATTTTGATTATGTGAGCAAATTATTAGATTTTATTTCTTTGTTTATTCAATATTGACTATTAACTACTAAGTGGGCCTCATTTTTGTGTTGGATGAATCGTCATTGTTGTTGTAGAAACTCCAAAAAGGAAAACCCCTTCATGGATTCGAACCAGGATCTGCATTGATAGTATATTGATTTTCTACCATCATACTACAACAACATTAATGGTTTAGGCAATCAAATTAAACATTAATACCCACATTAACTTTACTTTTCTAAACGGAGGCCCTAAATTTTTTGGAGGCCCTAAGCACTTGCTTCACTTGGATGGCCCTTGGACCAGCCCTAAAAGGCTTTTAGATCACTGACACATTAGAGGCGATATAATTTCGTTAAAGAGTTAACTTTCGTTTTGCTCCATGTGGTTTCGTCATTTTAACGGTTTTATTCCAATAGTTTTAAAATAACCATTTTCCTCCCTGATCTTTCGAGTTTGTCGCCAGTATGCTCCCGGGCTCTAACTCAGTTAAAACGTTCAATTAAAAGTAGGGGTATTTCGGTAGTTTACTCCCTGGCTCTAACTCAACTAAAACGTTTAGTTAAAAGTCGCGATAGTCGTGGTCGGCAGGTGGTAGTTGCAGGTGGTGGTGGATGGTTGTGGATGGTCGTGACCGGTAGAAAGAGTGGTTGGAAAGATGGGGGATCAGAAAAGAATTACTTGTATACATGTAAATAAACAAGTTATAGGTTTATTTAGGTGAAAAGACTTACATGTCCTTGCTTTTATCTATAAAATTACCAAAATACCATTCTAGTTAATGGATTTTTTGGATGGAGTTAGAGACGGGGAGCAAAATGAAGATAAGTTAGAAAAATCAGGGAAGAAAATGGCTATTTTTAAACTATTGGGGCAAAACCGTTAAAATGACCAAATAGATGAATATCAATACATACGTGATTTCAAAATAAAGTACCATGAGTGCCCTCACTTATTGATGTGAAGTAAAATAGTGTCCAAAATAAGGTTGGGACGGGAATCCAACCCACTACCTATTCAAAATAGGTAGATCACTATTAACCACCTGAGATGGATCAAATTTATTTACTAATTTTGAAAGACCTATAAGGGTATGTTTGGTGTGAGGTAATAGAACGAACAAGTAAAAGGAATGGATGAGTGATGTATCATCAATTATACATATTTTTAGTACATACTTACCCCTTAATTTTAAGTACTTTAATGAATTTTTAGTCTTAAACACTACCTAAATTGTTCCTATTTAACAAATACAGGTTTCTAAGGTCCCGGGATGAAAAGAAGTAAAAAAAATAAGTATAAACGAAGTAGAAACCCAAGATTCTAAGGAAATCAGCAAGTTACCAGATAAGCACAGTCGTGCCAGGCTATGGGCACGGCCGTGCACAACACTAAGTAGCATGAAGTCAACAAACCAACCCAAGAATGGTCAAGAAAAAGAAAAGTCCACCAGGAGGGGAAGCACACCCGTGCACTCATGTGCACGCTCGTGCTCAGCAAAGGACAAAATTTAGAAGCTTTGAGAACTGACCAGAATGCCACCTATTCAAGCACTGTTGGGACACCTGTCCAAGCATGACCATGCCTAACCATGCACGCCCGTGCTTATAACCGAATCTTAACAGATTGTATTGGGAAAGGACAAAGAGGACAAGCAGTGTTAGGGTTAGCACCAAGCACGATCGTACCCCCCCCCCCCCCCCCAAGCATGCCCGTGCTCACCTGGTCCACTCCAGCCTATAAATAGAGGCCCTTGGCTGCCCATTTTCACCATTCATTTCACCTACTCCTCTTCCACATTTCACACACATACTCTATGATCTTGAGAGGCCACAAAGGAGTTTAGGATCACTCCAAGAAAACACTTGTAATAGCTTAGTTTGAGAGAGGGAGAACTTGTAATCAACAACCTTTTTTCAAGTTGATTGATTTTATCATAATTGATCCATCATGATCCACTCTATGATCATTGTTTGTTATAACAACCCTCCAAAATGTCCTAAAACACTCCGTAATCGAAGAACAGAACTCGCGTAACGTTATTTAGTTTGAAAAATGGAAAAAATAAAAATTATAGGTCTGTCGCGGGTCGCGACAGACTAAGGGAAAACCTTTCGCCGGGCGCGAAAGGGCTATAACTTTCCGGTCACGTCTTGGCACACGTGTCTTCCACGTGTCACACCTACACCGGTGACTAGTCAAACCTAAACCCTAGCTAGAGGGTCTCGCGGGCCGCGAGAGGGTCTTAAAACACCTATAAATTGAGCGTTTCACCTGCAGTTCAACTCGTTCATTTTCTTTCTTTCTCTCTGTAACACCCTCACTATTATAAAAGGGTTTTAGTACTAATAACGACAATTAATTGTGTTCTTACGAATACACGTACATTTAAAATACGGGTTTACTAAAAACTTTTACAGTTTAAAAGTTTGACAACATATTGTATATGAGTTCGTCGTTTAAAAGTTACGACGCAACGCAGTGCGGAAGCTTGTATCTTGGTCGTGTTCGGTTCTTCGTTGAGCTTGATCTTCGTCCGGGAATCCTTGACATTTACCTATGACCAAAACCAACTTAAAAGTTAGCTTTGGTAGTTAAATAACAAGTTTAAACAAGTTACATGGGTCAAACAAACAAAATTTAACAATTTTCCGGAATTAGGGGGCGTCGCGCTACGCCTAGGGGAGTCGCGCTACGCCTAGGCCCCTTTTTCACAGATTGTTGTTTAAACAGTTGCTGCATATTCCCAGCATGACCCGATTTCACGGAAACGAGCATAACTCTCTCGTTTTTAATCCGTTTTACCCGATTCTTTTTCCTACGCGTCCGTAATTTAATTCTCCATCATATGGAGTTAAAATCCAACATCCAACATAATAAATTTTGAGACTTCTAAGCCTTCGACTCGTTACTTTTTTATCGAATTTTAACCCGTTTATGCATTTTATCAAACAAACATATTTGTTTGATCTTTATATCACATTCACTTCTTCAAATTAAGGTTATCTACCATATTAGGTTCTAATCACAGGTTTAGTACACAATTTAAACCCGTTTTCGCTCGTATGCTTATTTTGACCCGTTAAGGGTATTTAAGCACTTTAAAGCTTGAAATCGCTTTCATTCATTTCTAGCATCTTATTCCTACATATCTTATCAAGTAATCTTCCACCACAACTATATGTGCGATGGATTTAATGTGGATATCTATATGTTCCGAGTTTTACCCCTCGGATTATCAATTTACGCCAAAGACCCATATAGAGTCATTTGACCCAAGATTTACCCCTTTCACTTTTTATACCTATTCCAAGTATTTGATTGATCATATAACTTGTTTCTAAGCAACCTTTAAGGGCCGTTTGCTCAATTTCACTTATAAGGGCATTTTGGTCACTTTTACCCCTCCTATTACGACGAAGGACTTTTAAAGCCATGTTCGACCAAAATCCCACTTTTAAAACTATAATCTTGTTTAGAAACCATTATATTTCTAAAACACCATAATCACAACTCAATTTATTCGGTTTACCTCAAAGATAACCGAATATCTATATTTTATCCTTGTCTAACTCTTATAGAACCTCAAGTTCTACATGATGAGTTGAATCATTATACAAACGTGGCTCGGATCAATATATTGACCCGTTTCGATACCTTGCCTTAGTGGCCGCTAAGTAATAGCGATGTAATAATCCATGTGCTATTTATTCCTAAATCACATAACTCGACAAACCATTAGTCAATATTATCAAATGGTGATATTTTCACCTTTTGACCCGTTTGGTCTAAATGACCATGAATCTTTATGAGATGATATTTATTACCATATTATCTATATGACTCGCTCCGGTTTACACCGTATAGTCTTTTTACTTATAAATCATTTATTGATTCTTTTGACCCATTATAACTTACGCTATAAAGTGTCTTTCACAACTGACGGTTATTATCAACAAGTGACCAAAATACCGTTTTACCCTTATTATTTGCAATGGTTTACCTTATAAGGTAACCATTTAATAACTCGTTATCTTTTAGTCATTTCATGACTAATTAACCGCATTTGCACCTTTTTAACCATTGAACATGGTTTATTAACATTGTCTTTTGTTCCGAACCGCACATGTCGTGTCGGAACATCATAATTTAAGCAAGACTTTATATTCATCATGATCTATAAAACCAATAGGTATTACATAAAAAGGTGTAAGCTTTACTTACCTCGCATCCCGAATACGCCTTTCTTCTCGTGCTTGATTCGTTTGACCGCTTCTTTCCCAAGCCTCCACCTAGCTCGTTAGGCGTCAAACTATTGTCAACATTTACGAGGTGGTTAAATTAGTCATTAAAAATCACGACTATTCCACCTCACTTATTTTCTATGTCGAAACTACTATTCGACTTCTTCATTAGTTAACTTAACTTATCGAAAGTTAACTACTTTTGATCATTTACACAATTAAGTCTAGATTAACTTTATGCTTTGAATCCTTATCGGTTCATACTTCGCATAATTTGTCATTTTATTCAAATATGTGTTTCACCCAAAATTTCAACATTTTAGCGTTCATTTAGGCATTTTATCAAACACCTAATGGGCATACTTTTACACATTTACAAACTAGTTCATAACTAGTTATTTTTACCAAGGTTAACATTAAAATTCAAACCTCCATGTCTAGTGTTCATGAACTACACCTAGTTCTAGTATCATAACATCAATATTCATCAATTTAACACTCTAATTCAAGTGTTCATCTTCTTGTCATAAAACTCACTTAGCACACATATGGGTAATCATCAAATCCCTAGTTTTTAACACTAATTCATCAAGTTTTCAACTAGGGTTTGTTTCTAAACATGAATTTCATCACAACTATGTTCATAGATTCATCATTCATTCCAGAATTTCGATTATGATTGTTCATCATAATTTTAAAACATCACCAAATTGCAAAATTCAACATACCTTACGATCTCCTTGACTTGGTGATCGTTTCTACGCGTTCATGCATCGATTTGGGTCTTGGATTGACCTTCAATTTGGTAGTTTTGATGAAACTAGGGTTTGCTCCATGGGAGCTCCCTGATGTCGATCAACAGAACACACACCTAGTGTGTGTTTTGTATAAATTTTATTTTTATAATTTAACTTTCATGTTATCCAACTTTGGCCCCTCATGTTAGGTTAGTTATTAAGTAGGCCACAACCTACTTATTTTAAATCCACATTTCCCCCTTATTAACTAGGCTAAACATTCATAGTTAACTTAGCGGGTTCGGGGATAGCTATACCCCGTTATATTTTAAGTTCTGTTAACTCGGGCCTTCTTATAAACTTACTTCCTTAAAAGCTTTTATTCACTTTGTATTTAATATTAAGATCGTTTATTTAAATCCTAATATTTATCGGGTTACTCTCACAACTAACGGTACTTTACCCGTCTTTTAGTATTAACGGGGTTTGATTACCAAACCCATTTTCGGGGTGTTACACTCTCTACATATTCTGAACGAAAATATATACCCCAATACCCCTATTTTCACAAAGCTCTACCCCGTTGTAAGTGTTTTAACCCCTGATCACTGATTCGATATCCTGTCTGATTGATCTTGAACCCAGCAATGGATGTCAAGGCACTACCTGATAAAGGCTATGCTTTTTAAACTACGTTGGGGTTCTGATCGTGATGTATTGATAAACTTGAATTGGGTTATTATACTAACACGCGTGCATTATATATTTTTATTAGGAACTCAGGAAAATCACCAGAAAATATTATTAGGAAGCTTATAGTAAAACCTAAGCTTATAATAAAAGAAGAAATTTATGTTTTATTAATTAGGGTTTATCCTTATAAATACATTTGAAATGGAATATGGATTTTAGACCATTTGTTTAATATTAAAAGTTTGATGGTTTACAAACTCTGAAATTATTTCCTAACTACGATCCTGATGAAAAAAATTTCCGCTGCGTATTTAATAAATATCGGTACCACTTGATTGGTTCACGGCTCCCGCTCCCAGGGTGGGGTCGGGGGCTGTGACATTTGTGGACAAGTTATGGCCATTGTTGGCTAAACCCTTTGTATTGCTTGGGTTGAAGATGAAGTTTGGTATGAATTAAATGTTTAATCTTTGGCAAAGTAGTGTGTTGTCTCTTTAATAATTCCTTCGGTTATGAAGCTACGGTTAATCGGTTATGAAGTCGGTTATGGTTAATTTCGGTTAAGTAACCAAGTAAGGTTTGAAATAAATAGGGTTGTGCATGGTTTAGATTTAGCTTGAGCCTTTTTATAAGATAACCAAGAAGCTAACTTTTTGTTTAAACTACCGATGTGGGGTTCTTTTTAATAAGGTAATTCTCAACAAAAAAATAAATTATAATCATTACACCTTAATTCTTCGTCAAAATAAATGGCATCCACATCAACATCATTTTATTACTAACATACTTTTATATTAGTAAAACCATTATATGGTTATGTAAAATATAAATCCATTATATTATATTATATTATATTATATATATATATATATATATATATATATATATATAGGGTAGGGTTCATGAGTGAACAATGATTTATTTGTGAACAAAATGAACTTATCCTAACCATTGATTTTGTAGATCTAGATTTTTTCTTTAATGGCAAGATTGTAATTATCTTTTGTAACTTACAAGTATTTTAATAGACACAAAGGTATAATTGTATATTTCTATATTCATTTAATTAATTAATTTTTTCTCTCTCCTGATTTCTCTTTCCAATTAAAAGAATATTTAATTACATTCCCCATTTTTTTTTCTCTCACATATTACCTAACTTAATATTTCATAATTTAAAAAAAATTACAACCATTATCAAATATTGTTCCAGCTAGAACACAATTAAAAATATTTAATTACATTCTCTATAATATATGTATTAGATCAATGTTTGATGAAAAGATGTATAATGGAAACAATATGTAGTAATACACAAGTGTATAAGTCTGATATATATCGATAGGTATACACTATGTACTTGAATAATACACAGGTGTAAACGTCTGGTATATACCGACCCGTATACACATATGTACTTGAATAATACATAAGTGTATAAATCTGGTTTATACTAACCCGTGAAAACAAGATGTAATAATACACAAGTGTATAAGTCATCTATATACTGACCTGTATACACATATGTTAAAAATCATAATTTAATTAGGTTTAATATTTAATTTTAAAAGGAACATAACAATTTATTTAAAAAAAACATTAGCCCTTTAATCCCTTATAATTAAAATAGTAGAGAAATAATTAAAAAGGAGAGAGAGAGAGAGAGTTAAGAGAGGAGAAAATTAAGGGATTTTAATTAAAAGAACTTGGCTAATATCAATCTTACCCTTTTAATCTAAAAAATGATCAAAGGCCAAGATTAGTTCACTAGTTCACTCTCAAAAAGTTGTTCACTCATGATCCTAATCCTATATATATATATATATACATATATATATATATATATATAGGGTAGGGATAGTGTACATTAATCCAGAAGTGTGAGAAGTGTGATAAGTGTATTATAACACTATATATAACACTATATAACACCATATAAACACCGTATAACATTATGTAACACCATATTGTTGTAACACTATATAACATTATATAACAAATATAACACTATACATCTATCATAGACATGCTATCAGACAAAATATAGTGTTATATTTGTTACATAATGTTATATAGTGTTACATAGTGTTATATGGTGTTATATGGTGTTACATAGTGTTATACGGTGTTTATATGGTGTTATATAGTGTTATAATACACTTCTCACACTTTTGGATTAATGTACAGGATCCTCTACATATATATATATATATATATATATATATATATATTATACAATCTAATTAATAGTAATTTTAATATTAAAATAATATATATAGTTTTTTATTCTTTTATTATTTTAATATTATAATAATAATTATTTTCTTTATATATATATATATAGTACACACATATATATATATACACATCCAAACTATAAATTAGCAACATTTTATTACTTTATGTAGTTGTAATATGTGCATTGGGAGTTTTTTTTTTTAAATTGCATTTTTTACTTTTAATCCAAAGGTTTTTATCTTTCGCATGTTAACCCCTTTGACTTTTTTAGTTTTAACCAAAAGCTTTTCAACTTTTCAATTTAACCCCAATACTTTTTTGTTTTCAACTTTGGTACTCCCATACTTTTCATCTTTGGTAAGTTTTTCGTTTTACGTTCTAAATTTTGCGAGTCAACACGCAACAACGTGCATGTTGGGTTCAACGTTTTTTCGTCTGTTTTTTTTCCAGTTTGACAGTCTGGTTTTTTTCAGTTACCTTTTGGTGTTTTTTTTCTACATTTTCTTTTTTTTTCTTGTCAGCGGTTCCATACACAACGCGCTCGTAGTGATTTCAAAACACATGTAAACACAAACTAAATAACAAAAGAAGTTCGCCACAACGTGGCGACAGTGAAAAACCAAGTTATATAAACTTAACATTACAAGTTCGGTTTGGGTTCAGTTATATCGGTTAACCAAAGCTTCATAACCATAACCGATTGAGCGGTTATACAAAATTTCATAACCATGGGTTATGTTTGTTATTTGTTAATAGTGGTTCGATTATGTCGATTATGGTTCAGTTATCGGTTATGACGGTTAATGTGCTCACCCCTGGCACAAAAGACCTAAGGTAAAAAATCTAGTTTGTCTCCTGATTAGGTTAATTGTGTTTTATGTAATTACCCTTAAATCCTTAATCCTTATGATGTAGGGCCATTATATCATTATACAATAATTACAACATAACAACACCTAGTTTGGTGAAAAATTATTAGTATAGAGGTTAAAATTCGTTAGAATTAACATAACCGCGATAAAATCGTAAACTACTTACTTAAATATCCGTAATATGTTTCTATCTATTTTCACGCCAATCACAAAATCATGCCATCGATTAATGTTCGGTCATATTGGAACACTTTCGACTTAAACATTCACCAGATAATCATCAACGCTCGTGTTATAAACTTTTATTCTTTACGCATAAGACGATATCGAAGATTACCAAATGCAAACACATGCATTTACCCAGACATTGCTAGACTTTATGGACTCGATTAACATATAATTAAGTCTAAATGCATATAATTAACAATTAAACGGTGATTAGGCTGGACAGATGAACATGTAATTTTGTCGGATGTCACACCAATGCTTTTGTATGGGCTTATTATTTTTGTAAAAGTGTTATTTGTAACAACTTTACATTATATAATGTTGATTTACAAGATTTATGTGCAATTTTGGTTGTACTCTATGCTTTCTTCTTCGTTTGCCTTACTTTGTTGATATATATTACATTTTGTATGAAAGTGTCATACATTACAAACTAAGAACACGTAACAACAATTAGCGGTCTATTTATCTTACAAAAAGTTTGTGTTTAACATGTCTACAGCGTAACACGTGTGGGCATAATTCTAGTTGATAAAAAATGAAATTTTCGGTATAATTAAAGGAAAAAATATAGTTTTGTTGTTAGATAAAAGAAGATGAAATTTTCAGTATAATTACAGGAAAAAGTATAGTATACTTTTGTTTACTTTTTATTATTAGAAGATGACATGTTTTATTATTTCTTTTTATATCTATAAAGTGTTTTGAGCAGCTCACTTTTTCCACACTTATTACCCTTGTGGCCTCGTATGCATGATTGTCAAATTATGACATGCCACAACTAATAAAAAATTTATAGATTTGGGTTTATTCTAAATAGAATTGTAGGTTTGTGTTTAGCCTAAATAGGTTTAGATTAGTTTGAGTTTGGATTAAGTGAGGGGTCGTGTTCATGCTAACCTAGTGTATTCGCAGGTTGATTTATTAAACCCATTAATCTTATTTCTTTTTTATTTTTTAATGTGTTTTATGTAATAACTTAAAATATTTAGCTATTTTAAAAATTTAGGAAAAAAATTATATGTTTTAAGCATAATAGCTTAAAAGAATTACAAGGAGGAAAATAAATAATCATACCGGACACATAAAATGGAAGCCAAGTTAATATTATCCCTCTTAAGGCCAAATTACTAAAAATACAGGCCTCCACAAAGTAATAGGACAATGTATGGGCACTAATGCCTTCCTAGTGCTGCGAGGTCAAGGAAGTTTGTGACCTGATGAATAACAAATGAGAAACTTATGAAAAGTTACAATCCCCAGTGTGGAATAGGGCACCAACACAACTTCATTGGCATTGTGTTTTCAACCAGAAGGCCGAGAGCTAAATACCAAGACTTTGGAGTAAGTAGGCGTAGGCGCACTTCGTTAAATGGTTCATGCATGTTTGTTTCCAAGGGCAATAAGGCCGAGTTGGTAAGAAAAAACCATATTCATTAGTTGCACCTTCTCTTTGTGGTATTACACAATCTGCTTGTGTTTTTTGTTTAAAAATGAAAAATCTGAATGATAATTGACTATATTCAACTATTTTGCAACAATAACCTATAAACTATTGTTTTCAAATCACAGCAACAATAACCATTTTGTTGATTACACTGGTTGTATTTCTCAAAACCTACGAATACACATTTCGTATTCGGGTTCATCTTTATGACATAATATTTTAGAACTTATCGAGGCCGGGTTCGTATAGAATTCGACCTATCAATCCGCAAACATGACATGTTTAAGAACCCCACTCCATATGGTTTGAATATGCAATTAAATCACATGACACAAAATGATATTAATCTATTATACATGCTCTATTTGTTTGCACCTTTATTTTTATATTTTACCATCTGTTTCTGTTACTTTTCTTTGTATTTTTGGAGTAAGCTTCATCATATCCTGCAAAAATTTTAGTTGAATTTACATAATTATGTTTAAAAAAAGTGACAAAAAAATATCGTATGCGCATCCGGGGAATCGAACCCCGGTCAGTACCGTGGGAGGGTACTATGATACCACTACACTAGATGCGCTTTTTGTTACTATATTTTGTTTCGTTTAGCCAAATTACGTGTTGTTTTTTCCAATTTATTGATTAAACCCGTAAAGTTTTTGCCTTGTATGTTCACTTATTATATACTATAAATTTGCAACATTTGTGTGCAAATTGAGTTGTACATTATGGATAATGTGTTGTATATATATTTATTGATTAATGAGTTTATATAATGTTTATGCATAGTGGGTTTGTACATGATGCTTAATGCGTTTTTTGTGCATAGTTGTGTTGTACATGATGCTTAGTGGTGCTATACCCCATGTTTTGGGTTTTTTTTTTTTTTAAATTGATGTTTCACTTTAAACCCAAAACTACTTGATTTTGTAGTTTTAACACAAAAGTTTTGAGTTTTTCCAATTTCACCTCACAACCTTTTTACTTTCAACTTTGATCCTCTATATTTTTCATATTTTGCAAAAATTTTCGTTTTACGTTTAGATATAAATTTTGCGACTTAACACGGCACAATGTGTGTGTCTGGTTCAACGATTTTACGTTTTGTAATACGTTTCGTTCTAAATTTTGTGAGTTAACATGGGGCAACGTACGTGTGTGGTTCAGTGTGTTTACGTCGTCTATTTTTTCCCGTTTAATAAGTTCGTCACAACGTGCGAGCCCTAAATCGAGTTAGTTATTATTTTCTATTTTTATATGTCGGTCTAATTTTTCCACGTTAAGACGCCGCAACTTCAATGTTGGTGGTCGTTGGCTATACTCTATAGTGTGACATTGGTGCTATTTGTCACGGTTTTACACCCCCACCGCAACACGGGGAGCTTAACACTATAGGTTATTTATATGGATACATGTCATGTAACGTAGTAATTATGATACCATTAATTGTATTGAGATTATTTGGTGAATTACTTATTTGTATAAGATAGTAATACAGACTTAACCAACAAAAACATCTTTAACACATTGTAAATATAAATCTGATCAACAACATGTCAATTTCGTTGGCCGCGGCGCAACGCGCGCGAGTCAATCTTCTAGTTTCATTTATATGGAAACAAAATATTTAACCACTTAAAAAAAACTACATACACTTGGTAAATTTATAGTGAGTTTTTAAAGTTGATAAAAAGTCGTTTATTTTATTTATGTATAGTGCAACTTAGTTTTTTTTAAGAAAAATATGCTCCGTTTGGTACGAACCAAACTATTCGAGAAAGCAAGTGCCTGTTAGCATTTGAATACTTGAGAAACTGCACACAACATTGAACATACAATGCTTTCAGTTATAAGATAAATTAACAAATAAACTAAACTTAAAAAAAGTAATAATACTTCTTTAGTGGTCTTTTCACATTTACAGAGTAGCATTTGCTGTTTAGATGCGGCTGAATCTTTCTCAGTGTTGATTTTTTCATTAATAGCAGCTCCCTTTCACAAGTTCAAAAGTAGAAAAAATGAATAAATAAAAATGAACGCTTTTCGTTAAAGTAAAACTAAACATGGAAATATGAACCGGTTGGAGGGTCATTTTTAGAAGATTGTGATAATTTAAGTAAGCATAAAAGATTGACCCATTTGAGATATAAACACAGTCAAATTGACCCATTTATAAATGAGTCAAAATTGACACCTAAACCAAGTTAAAATATATTACATGATAGTTGTAATGAAACATAGGGGAAAGTTCTTGTACAAATAAAGTTAACGTACTAAACGTACGAATAGCATGAAAAGGCAAAAAGCATACGGTGACATTTTTGTAATTATCTGCTTGTAGGGTAATTATCAAAATTACTCTACAAATGATACTGTAAAGTAATTTTGATCTTGTAGAGTAATTTTGTAAAATGTTCTTGTAGAGTAATTTTGTAAAATGTTTTTGTTGAGTAATTTTGATCTTGTAGAGTAATTTTGATCAAAAAAGTATACCTAACCAGAAAAACCCTCAAAAAAGTAAACCATAAAACTAAACCCCATAACTAAATGCTAACGAAATTACTCTACATGATCATTTTACAAAATTACTCTACAAGATCAAAATTACTCTCATTTGTAGAGTAATTTTGAATTGTATGTTGTTTGATAAACTTGCAGGGTAATTTTGATTCACTTGAAAAGTAATTTTGATGCAGAGTAATTTTGATACACTTGTAGAGTAATTTTGATAATTACCCTACAAGAACAAAATTACTCTACAAGAACATTTTACAAAATTATTCTACAAAATATCAAAATTACTCTACAGGATCATTTGTAGAGTAATTTTGATAGTTACTGATAATTACGAAAATGCCACCGCGTTTTTTTGTCTTTTCCTTCAGTTCGTACGTTAACTTTATTTGTATTTGATCTTTTGTCATGAAACATAACCTGCTCTTGTAATGCCTGCATTAGCTTCAAACGCTTGCTTGTTCATTTTCTTGCTAGCCTGAATGAAAAAACATACACACAAACATTGTAGGAACCGTTCGCGTAAATAAATAAAATAAACAAATTTTTATTACTGATTACAATACAAAGAAAGCTAGAAAATAAAAATACAATTACAACTGAACTAAATAAATACAAGAAATGGAGTAGAAGCAGAAAATCCGATGACTGAGGCACGTGTTCAACACACTTCCCTTAAAACAAATTCCGAGTCTCCCAGTAGTACTCGTTTTGTTTCCCAGGGTACAACAGCCGAAGTAGCGTACTGCCGGAGTTGACATGCAACCCGAAGGTTACCTTGAAACTGCAAAAGAAAGATCAAAAAGTTGTAGAGAGAAAGTAGTATTTGTTGTTGTGTTGCTGGTGTCCTTCTGCAGTGGTGGAGATGCTGTATTTATAATTTTATATTGCATCTTAATCGAAGCAGTCAAAAGAATTAAAGGAGAGGTTTAAATTGCATTAAACGTCTTCAATGCAATTTAATACGTCATTTAATTCTCAGTCAAAGACCGTTAACTCGTCAGTTTCGAAGCTGAACTGTAACTGCACTGTCATTCAATGCTGGAAGCTTCTGCGCGCGCAAGACACACTGGTGCGCGCGCGTCCTTGCGCGCGCAGGTCTGCATGCTCATGCGTACTACGTCCACGTCACCTTGTGAGCCTATACGTCCACGTCACAGGTATAGTTTTGTATCAAGCCTTGGACCTAAGACACATAACACTCGAACAATCAGGACAGAACAATCAGGACAGAGACTGATTGGTGCACGTACCCCGTGTCTTTCAGCTATCAACGTCACCACATGATAGCATGATTAACCATCAGCCGCTTTTAACTTTATTTTCACGAAATCAGTAAAATAACGTTAAAGTTAGTACCATTTCACTTTTGCCCCCCGAGCGCCCACACATATATACATTATATCTGCACACCGCAAGCGGGGCAAAAGATTTCCGTAGTACGATATGACTAAATACCTTTGTATATACTTCAAGAATGGCAGTTTTTTTCATGAAAAGACTGCATTGCTGCTCTTTCTTCTCCTCTTTGAAATGTTAAAACAATAACAATATGTTAACAAGTTTTTTCATGACTAAGCTAAATGAGGCTTTCCCGTTGAAATACCTAACTACTCTTTTAACTAAAAAGGAAGATGTCTGGCAATGTACATGAACCAAACATTCAATTTATGAAACTTGCATCAAGTCTTCTATAAACGTTTGATCTGACATATAGATATAACCCTTATGGTTTACTTTTAGTTTTAGTAAACCCAATACTTTATAAATTTATTTAACTATTATTATTAGTAATATTATTTTATAAATTCAAATCTGATTGACTTGTGAGTTAACACGTCGCAACACGAGTGCGTTGTTTAACGTTTTTACATCTAATTTTTGTTCAGTTTAACGGTAACGCCGCAACGCGCTACACTTTTTTACATAAGATTTCAAGTATTGTCAACGTCTTTGCTATAATGCGTGGAATTTTTTTTTCATTTTACGTTTTAGTATAAATTTTGCGTTCAAGGTTTTTACGTCAATCTTTTGATTCGGTATAAAGGTCCATTCTCAGTCCTTACTTTGCTCATTCTTTTCTCCAGTTATGTTATTTAATTAATATATGGTTTTTTTTTTCTCTTTTTTCCGTCATCACTCCAGCAAATTCGATCCTTTTCATTTTTAAATTAGTTTCTTTGCATCTATATTTTCTCTTTTTAAAAATTTTATATTCTAAATTATTCTCATGAGTTACCACTTACCATTTAATAAACCAAATTCGTTTCTTTAGTTTTGTCAAATTTTCTTAACATCCTCAAAATTCATTAATCCAATTATTCGTCAAAAAAAATTTAACATCATTAGCAGAAAAAACCCGACTTCATCATTTCCGTGTACAATCATAAGGTTTAAAAACAAAATTTCGATAAAGCTTTGAATGAACTGAATGATTAAAATGTCAAAATTATTAGGTAATCGTCAAAATTGATTATTTGGTAGAATAAAACTCGAATTTAGATCTGAGAAGTATTCATTGTTTTACTTAAAACATAATTACTCAATGTAATCCAAACAAATAAATTAGAGTTAAATGTCATTTTAGTCCCTGTGGTTTGGCTCATTTTGTCAGTTTAGTCCAAAGGTTTCATTTTTCATTTGTGGGTCCAAAAAAGGTTTCACTGTTGTCAGTTTAGTCCACTGGGTTAACTTCATCCATTATTTCTGTTAACGAGAAGGGCGATTCGGTCATTTTATATGGCCGAATTGTCTTTCTAGTTAACAGAATTACATATAAAATGACCGAATTCCCCTTCTGCTTAACATAAAAAATGGATGAAATTAACCCAGTGGACTAAAATGACAACGGTGAAATCTTTTTGGACCCACAGGAGAATTATGAAACATTTGGACTAAACTGACAAAATGACTCAAACCACAGGAACTACTGGCCACCACCATCCACAACCATCCACCACCACTTGCAACTATCACCTGCCGACCACGACTACCGCGACTTTTAACTAAACATTTTAATTGAGTTAGAGCCAGGGAGTAAACTACCGAAATACCCCTACTTTTAATTGAACGTTTTAACTGAGTTAGACAAGAAGCAAACTGGCGACAAACTCGAAAGATCAGAGAGGAAAATGACTATTGTTAAACTATTGGAGCAAAACCGTTGAAATGACCAAACCACAGGGAGCAAAACGAAAGTTAACTCAAAAACAAAAGGTAAACATATCTCATACGATTTTAAAAAAAAATGTGAAGTATCAAATAAACATAACATCTGTTATAATATATCATCCAAGTACACACAAAGATGACGACAAGGTCAATTATGCAATTTGACTAACAAACTTGCAACAAAACAAATAAGAACCATGGCAAAGTGTACATTTAGGTTGTCTGTCGCTTATAGGAAAGCATCCTTCTCCAGCAGCTTCAGTACATCATTATGGTTGTTCAGTTTTGCAACGTCAATAGGTGTTTTCCCATCCATGTTTTGCAGAGTACTAAATTCATAAAATTAAAAGTTAAAACTAAAAAGACAAACGTGATGTGGGTTAGGTGGATGGTATCGTAAGCTTACACAGCGGCACCATTGTCGAGCAAGAGGGCCACACACTCTTTCCTTCCATAACCGGCTGCGTAATGGAGAGCAGTGTTCTTGTTTTTGTCTAATGCATCCACCTTTGCTCCAGCCTCAAGGAGAACTTGAGCACATTTCACCTACAATCAGGGTTCAACTTATTACGGGTATATCTCTAACGGGTCAATTTGAAGATTTCAGATAACGGGGATACATGTATGCAAATAAAGTAGATTGATATTGTAGTAATATGTTTGTTGTACTTGTAGTTACACACTGTTACAGAACATATAGTGTTTTGGGTCAACCCAATCCAACCAGTAAGGTCATACCACATAATCAGTCGTTTTGACCCACTACCCATTTCGTCAGAAAATCTTACCTCGCCATATCCACAAGCAAAATGTAATGCGGTCCTTCCCTCTGAGTCCTCTTCATCTTTATCGGCACCAGACGCTAACGCGGCCTTCAAACCCTAGTTATTTATAAAACAGTCAAATAAGAATTTTCTGCCTGCCTGTCATACTTTCAGGGTGTTAAACGACTGGTTTTTGGCACATCTGACCTTGATGAAGGACATCAAATATAACCTCGATTATTTACTCAAAAACTAGATTACATAATATGATTTTAATATGACACATCACTTTAAATAAGAAAATTTAAACATTTGTGAACATAAATGCCTAACATTGTAAACAAAATGCCTTGGTAGTCAACCCAACCCAACCTGTATAAAAAAAGTTGCGATTATCCAACCCACCCAATCCGTTTTGCCACCTCGATTAAAAGCTAACAACCTACTTAATTATAAAGAAGTTAATTAAAAACCAAAATAAATAAAATGCAGAAAAATCCAACCCTTGGAAGAGGTGGTTTGGAATTGGAACTGACTGGATGATGATGATGATGACAGACTCAAAATTAAAAAAAATAAAAAAAATAAAAAAAAAAACATATATTTGTTGCCCGTTCGACCTGAACTCATTTTCACCCAAACCCATTTCGACTCGAAAGCTTATTTATGGCTAGTCAGCTAGAGTACCTCAAGGTCACCAGTACTAGCAGTCTGATGAACAATCGACTCATCCTCATTTGCATCTTCTTCGGCTTCATCTGCTACTGGATTCCCAACGGAAGCAGTAGCATCTTCAGTGACTGCAAGACCCATTGCTTCACCCAGTTTCTTTAGAACATCTTGATCATTCCAGTACCTAATTTGCGGTTGATTACATTTTTAAAAAGATTCATAAATAAATTATCACCCGCACAAATGGAACTTACTTCATCATTGCTGTTGGACCACCAGATTCTATCTCTTCTAAGATAGGTTTCAAGGATGGATCTTCTTTGATACGTGCCATACGTTCTTCAAGCTGATCCTTTTGAGCTGGGTTGGATAAACTTTCAAGCATTTGAGACATCGATGGATCCTGTAAATAAAATGTTTTTAATAGTCAAATCAACATGATCATTCACGTATAATCATTAACTTGTTAAAAAGAATACCTGCATCATGGCACTACCAAGGCGTTCAGCCATGTTCATGAATTGTGGGTTTTGCATGACCTGCTGCATGGTGGAATAATACTGTTGTGTGTCAAACTGTGGAATACCTTCATTAGCGCCATGAAAGGTGTGCTGGAGTTGCTCAGCCATCTGGTTGAATGACGGATCTTTTGCTATTTGCTCTGCTAATTCCTTAATGCTTGGGTCCTGTAACCACAACAAAATACATCAAATCAAAACACCAACTTGGGCTAGGTCCCACAACCGGCATAACCAAAAAACCAAACCGGTTGTAACCGAAACCAAATGGTTATGAAAATAACAGTCAAGACATTAGTTATAGGTTCGGTTTTGAAGCAAAACCGAACCAACCCATGCTCACCCCTAATACACACATATACATATATTAAGTCATATATGAGGATGGAAGAAAGCTTTATACATTAAGTAGACCAGCCATAGATGAGAAGTCAAAAGGATTTCCAGGAAATCCAGCTCCAGGCATGGAGGTCATAGAAGGTACACCTGAAGAGCTTGATTCCGATGAAGTTTTCTTGGCAGTATCAGTTTTCTCTTCTGCATGAGAAAAAAAACCATATTTAAAATAATAAATAAACAGATTTGAGAGTATTATCATGTCAATTATCAATAGTCAGATAAAATTATCCATATAGTTAAGAAATGCCTCTAATCATCTTGCTAAATCTAGATCACATCATATATGATGCAAATAGAAGCAAGAGTGTTCATCAGATCATTTTCAGGTTCCTCGCTTAATCGAATCGGTTTCCTTAAATCAGGTTTTTTGAAAGTGAACCTGAATACAAGCTAGGCTTCATAAAACTGATTCAAATTCGGGTTAATTCGAACAAACCAAATTAGGAGAGAAAACCGTAAAATGAAGCAACGAGACTTGGGACTCGAGAGCGTTAGAGTTTTCTAATTCAGTTGAGGACTTAAGTGTTGACGCATCACGGAAAAAAACGAAAAAACACTATACGAACTTGGATTTTCGGTTGGCTACTCGGCTCAGTTCGAAACTCTCAAATTCATAACTCAATCTGAAAGTCAAAATCTGAATTTGAATTCGTCTCTAATCTGAACCGAGCAACTGTAATTCGAATACAGGTTTGGTTCAGTACTTCGGTTCAAATATTGAACACCCCTAAATGGAATCCTCAATAACCAAATAGATATTTTTTATTAACCGTGCTTTCATATTCTCAAAGGTTCAAAAAGGTTATTTATTTAAGAACAGTTTAATCAAGACATTAAAAAATAAAAAAAGTTAAGCAAGCTGTTAGGTTAAAAAAGAATAGAAATATGATGTGATCAAACTATGCAATGAAAACCACATAAGATGAACTTGTCAGATCGAATTGCTGTTCGTTATGGAGATAAACGAAACTTGTTGTTGACAATTCTTGTTGCATTAGAAGAAGAAAATGATGAACCCAAACGCAGTACAAAAAGCATGAAATCCAACCACAACAATTAATATATCCAACAAGGAAAAGAGATATTGTCAGTTAGGATTTTATGAAGCAATTGGATGAGAGTTAAAGTCTTAGACACAAATGGAACGGGAAGAAGACAAATGTATTTTAAAAGTGTACTTCCGCAAGAAACCTACATACAATATATCAACAACACATTGGCGTGCACTTACTGTCAAATCTAAACCATCTACACACGTATCACAAAAAACCACAATTTTGATTGTACATAAAGCTTAGTCGGCTGTACATAGAGCAACGCCTTGTGCCAGCTCTGTAAATCAATGTTAAGTCAGACTATTCATTCGAACCCGTTTCGTCTTAAGACTAAAGACAAATACTTTCACTTGACTTCTTTTGCCCTATTTTCTAACTGGTTTTATTTTCAACTTTTTAAAGTTTGAGCGCGATCAAGGGAGGAAGCAAAATAATATGCTCTATGATACTTTAGACTTCCTTTATCCTATTCCCAAAAAAAAGTGTCTTGCCTCTTTAACCCCCCTCCCCTCTACACTCAAAGTATTTAAAAAACACAATCCTTATACTTTCATACTTGTATATTCCCATGTTAAATCAAAACAAACTCAACCTTTCTACCAACGAGAGACGACGAAAAAGCATATCATGTTCAATTTATCAAAACTTATCAACTCAATCTAGCATTAATGCTTAAATAAAACATATAATTTCATAAAACAAAACACACTTAATTCAACAAACAAACATCAATCAATCTTTACTGATCAAAAAATAACAAACACATACCAACAGAGGTCTCAGGTTTGCCAGCTGCATCTTTCTCATTCACCTAACAAACACACAACAAAACAAATCAAATCAACAACAAATCTAAACCCTAACAAAACTCAACCAACAGTTGTCACTTCTCACAGATCAATGTTTAATATTGGTATGTTTAAATTAGAAACCCTAATTGCTGAAATAAAACTAAATCTTGAGGAATTACAGAGAATCAAAGGAGGAGAATTAGGATAAAGCGGTGATAATGATGATGATTTGAATAAGAAAAAGCAGAAATTGTAGATTGAATTGAGGAGTTTAGTTTACCTTAGACATATCGATTGAAGTGATGATGATGATAAACAATAATTTAACAGAATAATAATAATAATAATAATGATGATTCAAGATTGAGATTTGAGAGAGAAGACAATGTGGTTTTGGTTTTTGATAAAACTCTTTAAAGGGATGGATGGATGGAGTATAGAAGGTGAGAGGGTGGGCCAGAGCACGTGGATCTGGGCCGTCTGCTTACTTTATTATTGGGCCTGGTAAATAAGTTCAACTTCAAGTAGAGGTGCACAAATCGGGTACCGGTAAATCGGGTTTTCTGAATACCCGGTTCCGGGTATGGAACCGGGTTCGGGTACGATCGGGTTCTACAAAATCGGGTATTGACAATACCTGGGTCGGGTCCGGGTTTTATATAAAAAATGTATACCCTATATACCCGGGTTCGGGTAGGGTTCGGGTCGGGTTTTCTAATACCCGGGTATTATGATACCCTATTTTCGGGTTCGGGTAGGGTTGGGTATGGATCGGGTTTGGTTCGGGTATGACTCGGGTATTCATTTTTTTGGATAAATCTTAGAAATATAAAATGCAAAACCTTTTTATTTCATAAAACATATAAATACATGACACCTAAATAATCATTGAACCGGATCGAATAAGATGATGAACATAGATACTTCGAATAACTTGATCGTCTTCGTTTATTGTTCGTCATCAAAGACCCCTTTTATGTATAGGGATACAATGTAAACCAAACAAATGATCATAATACACTTTCTAACGGCTATATAGCCGTTACCAAGGTACAAAACTCGAAAAAACACAAAAAAAACGAAAAAACCTGAACAGGGTATTGGGAAACCCGGACCGGGTATTGAAAAAACCCAGTTCCGGGTTCGGGTTGAAATCGGGTATTCGTAAAACCCGGGTTGAAAACGGGTATAAAAAAACCCGGTTCCGGGTTCGGGTTTTATAACAGAAATGTATACCCAACCCCTACCCTATGGGTAGGGTCGGGTTCGGGTATAAAAAACTCGGGTTTTATAATACCCGGTTCCGGGTTTTATTTTCGGGTCCGGGTTCGGGTTTTTGGTGCACCACTAGGTACCGGTTCCGGGTACGACCGGGTTTTTAATTCTCGGGTATTGACTATACATAGTTCGGGTCCGGGTTCAGGTAGGGTTTTATAATACACGGGTATGGCTCAGGTAGAGTTCGGGTACGGATTGGATTCGGGTATTGATCGGGTTTTTTATATTCACTTTTTGGCATAAAATATAGAAATATAAATGCAAACCTTTTATTTCATAAAAAACGTAGATTTAAAACACACATGACACCTAAATAACAAACATAGATAGCGTCGAACAAGAAGATGAACATAGATAGGTACGAATAACTTGATCATATTCGTGTATTGTTTGTCTCGAGGATAACACTTGCGGAAATGTTGTTTCAAAGTCGTTATGGATTTCGGGTCAAAGAAATCACCACAACGAACGCATCGAGTCGTGTTTGGACCGTAAGGCATTCTTAGATAGTCGAAATACTTCCAAATAGGTGATAATCGAGTAGCTCGAGTTGCAGAACACGACCCATTGCTAAAGGAATCCATATATATATATATAGGGTAGGGTTCCAGCGTGAACAAACTCCCAAGAGTGAACTGCGTGAACAGATATGGACCCTTGATTTCCTTTTTAGTTGTTAAAGGTAGGATTGTAATTATATAAAAAATTAGATTTAAATCATTATTTTAATAATTGAATTAAGTTACATCTTTCCTAATTTAAATTCATTATCCACATTATGTTTATTTATTAATAAGATAATTATCAAAACAAACAACAAATCACCATATTTCAATTTTAATTTTTATTTCAAATTTCATCACCAGAATTCAAATTTTGATTTTTAAGATCCACGTAACCTTCATATTTCAACGATATACACATGTGTACTTGGATATAAATAGAACAGTACACATGTGTACTCAGCATCGTACATATGTGTACAGTAATTCACAGGTGTACATCAACATTCAATACAAAAAAAAATTCCGAGATATCACAAAAACAGACGATATACACATGTGTACATCGCATTAAAAAGAGGGTAAAATCAGAATACACATGTGTACATCGCATTTAAACAAATAAATATTTTAATAATTGAATTAAGTTACATCTTTCCTAATCTTTGATTTGATTTGTGAGAGATTTATGCAATCAATTTAAGAGGATAATTGATTACTTGATTTGTGAGAGATTTATGCAATCAATTTAAGATTGAAATTACACATATACCCTTTTTGTATTTAATTAAATGGAAAAAATTAACCAAATAATTACCATCATGCCACTCACTTTAATCAAGGGCCCAGATCAGTTCACGCAGTTCACTCTTAGGATTTTGTTCATGTTTGAACCTAATCCTATATATATATATATATATATATATAGATTTATAAGGATTTTAGATGTTCTTTATAAGTTGTGATTAACCCAAACATCAAATACCATTTTATAGGGTACAAAGATACAATGTAAACCCAAAAAATGGTCAAAATACATTTTATAATGGCAGATTTTGAAAAAAGACAAAAAAAAGGCAAAACCCGAATCGCGCATTAGAAAACCCGAAACCGGGTATTAAAAAACCCAACTGGGTATTTAAAAAACCTGCATAAGGTATTGATAAAACCCGACCGGGTATTTGAAAACCCAGTTAGCGAAATAAGAAACAGAAAGTGTGTAGCGAACTTTGTGGGTGTTTTTTTTTCAACTTTTTGTACTTTTTTGTTAAATATAAACATATTTGAGTGTGTAAACATAAGGATATAAGTAAAAAAAACTTCCAATATCATTGGAAACTTAATAATTAAAAAAATTACATCAAAGTGAATACATAATTTGTTAAATACTATGAACTAGAAGTCTTGATTCTTAAAAACATAGATAAAAAAGATGGATAGGGCTTGAATCGTCTTCGCTTCTTGATCTTCTTCATTTTTTGGTCATCTTCATTTAGTCTTCGTCTAGGGGGCTTGACATTCCCATTTCGACCTCGTCCTCGTGTAACTCCGTTTCAACGCCATTTTCATCTTCAAGTGACTCCACATGTTGAATCAGCTCCGTCGCATCCAAATAGTCCTTTAAGCAAATACACATTTTAACCGACTCGGGACTAAGCTTCGTCCTCCTTAATGAAATGACCCGGCCACTAAAAGAAATTGGGGTGCCATTTCTTTCCACCAAGCCAAAATGTCGAAATTATTAAATTCTTCTTCAGAAGTGACGAATGCTAAAAAAAATTGTTCCAGTATATCTCCCGAACTCGCTACTTGGGGTGTTACCACAAGCTCGTTTAGCATTGTCACTTTGCAAAGTATTAAATAAACATATGTTTAATCTCTATTACGGCTTGTTGAACCACTAGAAGAACCCGCATTTGCAAATTGTTTGTTATACAACAACTACATGTGTTTCTTGCCTTATTTCGATGTAAACGTTTCCGTTGTTGTTGCCTGCAGCCACCAATGTTTATGATAGTTTCCAAAACTCTACAGTTTAATAACAAGATTTGAACAAAACGTTTTATAAATACACTAGCTTGAGGAGGAGTGTTAGAATATATTAGAGTTAACCATCATTAGGGTTAAACCTATTAGCTTATCGCAATAGAATTAAGTTTCGTATTTTGTGTATTTATACCATTAGGGTTGTAATCGAGTCAAGCCAGGCGGGGTTCGAACTCAAGCCAGATTGGCTCAGCTCACTTATTTTATCGAGCTGAAAGTCTAACCAACTCGAGTCCAATCGAGCCTGCTTAATTATATTTTATTATATATTTTTAATTTTTTACATGTATTGATAACATACAAACAAAAACATAAATAAAAAATAAACATAAACTTATGTATTATTTTTGTTTTTTCGAATGTTTTAAACACAGAACGGCATATTAAAAATATTTTATACATTATCTTTATTTCGAAATTTTTATATGTTATTTAACTAGGTTATAACCTCGTGTATTACACGGGTCGAAAAAAAATTAATTTTACATACTAAATATGTTATTTAACTAGGTTATAACCTCCTGTATTACACGGGTCGAAAAAAAATTAATTTTACATACTAAATAATAAAACAATATATCTTTAAAAACCTCATTTATTAGACGGGTTGAATAAATGTAATTTAATATATTAAATAATAGAGTTAATTGACATTTTCGCCCCTGAGGTTTGGGCACACTTGCCATTTTCGTCCAAAATGAAGGTTTTGTACCATTTTGCCCCCAACGTTTGTAACTTTTTGCCATTTTCATCCAAATACCTAACCAAGTTACTTTATATCTTATTATGGGTTATTTTTAACCTAACCAAGTTAGTTTATACCTTATTATTGGGTATTTTTGAAATTTGTCAATTATAAGGGGGGTAATTTATAAATTATCTTCTAGTTATTATTTATCAGCCTTTATAAATTATCTTCTAGTAATAAATTAAATTTTGACTACTTTTGTGTCATAGTAAATAAGTTTAAATATAAGAATACACAATTTAAGAATGATTGCTTAAAAACTAAAATGATACGTACATTTATGATTAAAGCATTAACATGCAAACAATATTAAAATACAAATTTTCGGGTTAAAATGGTTGTTTTTGCATTAATTCGGGAATATACGTGTCGTGTTTGGGTTTATGTACGTGACATCACGACCCGTTTAGTAACCCTAATAAAATCAATAGGTGATTTTGGTTCAATAATTTTAGTGAAAGTCCTACGTTGAATTGTTAATTGTGATCTGTAAAATTACATTTTAATTACAAGACTTTTAAAGTTTAATTTTTTTTTTTGTAAAACTGTAAATGCAAACATATTAAAGTATAAATGCTTATATTATTAATGTAAAAAAATATATACACAGCTAAAAATCGTGTTATATTATAAAAATGTTAACACCAATGTGATCTTATTTAGGTATACAAACATAGAAATAGATAAAAGCGTAACAATGAACAAAGCATATGTTATCATATGAATTGTATTTTTATAATTCGAATCTTTAATAATAGACCATCGATCTCCAATATATATGCATTAATTAAAGTAAAATTTAAAATTTAATATTGGATCATCTTTTTCAAAAATAATAACTAGAAGATAATTTATAAAGGCTGATAAATAATAACTAGAAGATAATTTATAAATTACCCCCTTATAAATTGATAAATTTCAAAAATACCCAATAATAAGGTATAAACTAACTTGGTTAGGTTAAAAATAACCCATAATAAGATATAAAGTAACTTGGTTAGGTATTTGGATGAAAATAGCAAAAAGTTACAAACGTTGGGGGCAAAATGGTACAAAACCTTCATTTTGGACGAAAATGACAAGTGTGCCCAAACCTTAGGGGCGAAAATGGCAATTAACTCTAAATAATAAAAGCAATATTATATTTTTAAGAACCTCGTGTATTGTAATTTATATACCAAATAATTAAAAAGTTAAATCTTTAAAAACTCTATGTATTACACGAATTGAATAAATGTAATTTTAGATTAATATTTAATAGTATATTAAATAAATATAATTTTGAATTAATAGTGTATTAAAAAAATATTTTGGATAAAGTCGTGTATATAAATTTTAAGTAATCAATATATTTGATAAATAATAAAAATACTAATAATAGGTGCCTCTAATGAATAACACGTGTCATATATTGGTTTATTTTATTATATAGTATATAGATATAGATGTTCACATCATCGATTGTTTCAATCGATAACATAATTTGTTTTCATATCATGGATCGATAACCAACGCTACAAATATGACAAACAACACTACAAAAAGGGAGGTGGATATGAAATACCGAGTATGAAGTTAACCGAATAGACTATAAAGAAATTGAACTAAAGTAGAGTATATGGTCTAAATATGGAGTAAAGTGAAATAATAAAGTAAAGTGTGCATGGTCTAAATATGGAGTAAAGTGAAATAACAAAGTAAAGTGTGCATGGTCTAAATATGGAAGAGTGAAATAAGTCGTTTTATACTTAAGATCTATACTATATAATTAAAGATAGACAAAATTGCAGAAAACAACCTTTATGTTTACCCCAAACTGCACTTTATACCTTTCACTATGAAATCCGCCAAAACCAACCTTTACTTTCATGTTTTGTTACACATCACAACCTTTACAACTAACCAAGTCAAATTCCCCCCATTCGTAAACCCTCATCTTCATCACAATCGATTATAACAAAGGTGAAATGGATCCTGTTCCGATTCAAGTACGTGGTCCTGATGATGATTTTGCACTAGACCTTATATACGGTAATACTTCTTCACTCCAAATATGTGTATTAGGTCAAAATTAAGCTGTTATTGATCACTGATTATGTTCTGTAACTTACATTGTAGGTGATTATCCAACGTTCTGATTCATCTTCTTTAGCTTTCAATTTGTCCAACAGGATTACATTCACAGCTTCAATTTCTTGTTTTGCAGCTTCCATCTCTTGCATTGCATTCATTTGAGGTTGGCTTCGATCCACCCATCCAAGAAATGATCGACACCTAAAATTGGAGCATGAGTAGAATCTTCTGCCTGGATTTTTTCGAGTTGTTGAAGTTAGAATTATGCCCTCCCCACCACATCTGCAGTAGATCGTCGGCATGAATGATTTTTTAGAGTTGTTGATACAAACCTAGGGTTTCTTGAACACAGAAAGGAAGAAAGAAAGATGGAGGATAACAACTAGGGTTTTTCATTTAAAAGGGAACGAGATACAAAGGAAAAGACATATATGCCTTCACGTGCATCGCACGTGGGGAAACTTAACTGACTTTTTTGACTAGGTTTGGTGTAATGGTTGTGATGTGTAACAAAACATGAACGTAAAGGTTGGTTTTGGCGGATTTCATAGTGAAAAGTATAAAGTGCAGTTTGGGGTAAACATAAAGGTTGTTTTCTGCAATTTTGTCTTAAAGATATTAAACTAATAATATTTAGTAGAAGGGTTATCTATAATATAAGATATTAAACTAAATAATATTGAGTAGGAGGGTTATCTATAATTAATTAAAAGAGATTAAACTAAAATAATAATTATCTATAAGAGATGGCCTAATATAATGACAAGTGCCCCTAAAGTGGTTTCTTTTATTATATAGTACTAGCGGTAAACACGAGTGGTCTCTTAGAAAACCATACATAACACATATTGATTGAACCAAACCACTGTTGTCTATTAACTGTTAAAAATCTCTGTTGCTTTCCAACAGACTTTCCTAAAAATTGTCATCCATTATCTCCAACAGAGCTTGCCAGATTGATAGATAGTAAGTATCAGATGTTAGTTAACCCATGTTAAAAAGGTCAGTCAACAGAAATTACAAAGGTTAGTAAACAGATGTTAAGAGAATAATATTATTAACAAAGAATTTAGTACTCTTATTAAAAATGAGACCTGCAAACTTGTTACTACAACGCCAGATATAAACATTTTTCGCAGCATGTGTTCTCAGGATAGGCTTAATGCAGATGTAACGCCCCGTATTTCCGCATTCTTTTTTTTTTATATATTTGTGGGAATTACGGGCCACTTAAACACGAGAATGGGCTTGTGGGCCTGGGGCCCAAGCCCACATAACAACTTATTGTAAGAACCCTTAAAAAGAAAAGACCTAAACCCTGTTATCCCCAATGTTCAGCCGTATACGTTTCTGTCTTCCCCAAACCCTCTAATTCTTGCACCTTAACCAAACCTACAACCTCATATCCTCAAAACAAGAACTTTCACACTCCTGCTTCCCTCTCAATTCCCCTCTGCAACACAAAACTCATACAAACATCAAACATCTTCACCTCTCTAACCCTAACCCGCTTCATCACTTCAAACCACAGACTCATTCACATAATACACCATCTCCCTCATCTATCTATGCCTCTGTCTCGTTACTTATGCAGCTCCGACGAACCACAGGAGGCCAGCGACCAGATAGAGCGAGAGAGGGGGATGAGAGAGAGATTGGAGAGAGACAGACAGCGAAGGTGCCATTTTTACGGCGACCGTTGGCGTACGACGGCGGCAGCCGGAGCTACGACGGAGATGGGGGTATCGCCGGTGAAAGATGAAGACGATGGCTGATAACGGTGCTTGGTTCCACGACGGCATCGCACGGCAACGGTGACAGCATAACGGCAGCGGAGGTGAACGTGGTGGTGGTTTCGTTCAGTCTCGTTCGATTCTAGCAGTTTGAGTCGAGTTGGGATCGAGTCCTTTTCAGCTTCGGTTCCGGTAAGGGTTTCGTGTATCATTCGGTTAAGTTCCAGTTTAATTTAAGTTGGTTTCTATTTTGATTATGCTTTCGGATTTGTTTCAACCCAGTTCCGGTTTAGGTTTTGATACGGGTTATGTGTCGATTTCCGTCAAGTTCTGAGGTGGTTCTGATTCCGGCTCGGGTTCGGTTTCATTTCCGGCGACGAACAGGGACGAAGGCAGTGGAGGTGGTGTTATGGTTCGGGTTTTGATTTTGATTTGGGTGTGTTATGGTTTAGTTTAGTGTCCCAGGTCAAACAGTCAAACTCGGTCAAACAGTAAATACGAGACTCAGTATAATGACATGTATATGTTAATTTAATTTTATTTTTTTATATTTAAATATTGTTTTAATTGTGGAACCGAACTTTATGTACCTTGTAACAAAATATAAATATATGTATATAAATATATAGTTTCGTTCATTGTTTATTGAATCTTGAAAATTTTGACGACAACTTGCATTGTCGGGATCGTCCAAAAACAGAGGAAACTCTGCCCGTTTTTCGTAAAAATCCGGGAAACAATACGTGTTTAATTTCAAAATGATTATTATTTTGATTCGTTTTCTTTTATAACCAAATCTCTAAATTTATAACATAGATGAATAATTCTTTTTATAACAATAAATTTTTATATATCGAGATAAAATATAAAATACGAAATCCAAATTATGCAAAACCTAAATATTAGGATTATTCTTTTTCAACACCAATAAATAATAACGTATTCGTGATATTTTAAATATTTAGGATAAACACTCTCGTTCGTTCTCTTGAAATTCCGTTTACTCATGCACCATCGTTTGCCCTTATAGGGTGACCTCGGTGTTCGGTCCTCCTAAACTCGTACACTCGTCAACACTTGGATAATCGGAAGACTTAGCAATTATGTGAGTGTACTCGCAACCCCCTTTTTATGTTTACCACTTTTGGGATCTAACATGTTTAACTATTAAACTACACTTAAACTTATTCTTTATGCAATGCACGAAAAACAATCCTTATACATGAATACTATATTGTTATATTTGATGCTTATACGTGGACCATACTTATGTGATATGTTTTAGTCATTAGCTTTCACGAGCCTCCATTAGACATGTATAGCGCTATAGGAGTAACGCACCGCCCGTAGACTAGTGGTCATGTTGAATTATATCATTTTGCGTAAACAGATGGTTGACTAGAAATATTTCATGCCATGTTATGTTGTGTTGATCTTGTATAAACTAAGTTGCCATGTGGATTCGTTTTTTAAACTTTTAAACTTATACTTATTCATAAACTTGTATACTCGCCTTTGCTTTTGCATTGAATTGTATTTTAAACATGTTACAGGTTGAGGATTGATGATGCTATGAAATGGATTAGCAATGATGCCTAGATACTCACTTAGACGATTAGGTTTAAAGTGTTGTATCAATTTTGTTATGTTATGTTGAACAATGTTGTTATTTGAATTTCTTGTAATATTTGACAATTTATTTATGAAATGAAATCGGTTGAATTAAATATTGTCACAAATAGTGTTATGAAGTCTCTTACAATCTCGAACTAGTCCCACTCCGATGATTCCGCCATTGGTTGGAGTGTGACAGATTGGTATCAGAGCCATAACTATAGGGAATTAGGAAAATTGCCATGATTTTGACCTAGTCTATAGTTAAGCACCAAATTCGACCATACTTGCTTCACATGCCACTTTTATGAAACATCTTTACGTGCTATTCTTGAAATGTCTCTTAGGCGTTTTTTTTCTTGAATTTCTTTATGAGCTCATACTTGTTGTTATTATTTTGAACATACGTCTTTTACTCGTTCATACCAAACTCGCAACACTTGTATTTCATAAACGAGACGACTTCACCAAAATAGGCGTGAAACCCACAATTTGGTGAAAGACTCTCAATCCACCTATTTTTTTACACGAAATCCACCACCAAGCTAGGAGTGAGATCCTCACCTTGATGGAGAATTTCCATTTTCAAATTCTAGTGGACCCTTGTCGAAGTGTCGAAATTAAATTTTTGACCCGACGAGTACCAACCACACTTAGGGTACGAAATTGTCAAGTTAGGGGTGAAACCCGCATCTTGTCGACTAGTTATGTTCCTTGATTTAAAAAAAAAAGATCCCGCCAAGTCTCGAATTTTCGATTGAGTTGGAACATGTAGTAACTGGAAGGGTGAATACCATTAACCGAGATATCGGGAGTATTCCACCTATTAGGCCAAAGCATGATTCTTAAATTCAAAAGAATTTTCGACCATTTTGGTTTGGTCAAAGTTCCGTTTTGGAACAATCCAAGTTTTAATCAAACCTATGCTTTACTATCATCCCTTTTATATGATACAATTCTCTCGTTTCAAATTTAAATTTATTTTCGTGATCATTTTTTTCCTTCTCACACACACATCATACTAGATCTTTTCATACATTTTGTTTACAATTTTTGTAACACCAAAAGGGAGACATGTCATCGAGATAGGAGTGATTTCCTTACCTTGACTATTAACTTCATTTCTTCTTTTCTTAAAACGACCTCACCGACGAGTTAGGGGTGATTCCCTTACCTAGGTAATCGTTACCAAAATCTTCTTTCAAAAGAGACTTTATCACGCAACACAATCATATTTTACACCTAAATCGTTTATCGTTCGTCAAAATCCCTACTTATGCGGATTTCAAAATTTTATTATTTTATCAAACGTATTCTTTAACTCATAATCTATTTCACGAAAATCATATACACGGAAATTCTTATTCATGCATGCCTTAAAACGTTTTATCACTCGAATTTCAAAACCTTGGGAAATGCTACCTATTAACTAAATCGGCCCAACGGATCTCTTGCCCATGAACTTCTTATTTAAGCTAATCACTAAAACGCGCTCACGTTATATCATTATACTAAAGACTTTCATTCTCAGTCGCAAATCAAACTAACTTTCTCATATATTGATAAGATCTTATATATATTATAAGATCGTTTTACCACCAACTCTTTTCAAAACCAATGAATCATTTTCATTGCTAAACTTCTTTTAAGAATCAACGTTTTCACAAGGACCTCCAAATTTCAAATTTCATATTTTAATGCAAGATTCTTTGAATTAATACGAACTTATTATTTACAACGAAATTTTATACACCGTTCAATATGACATTCAAATTTCTAAAAACATGGGCAAGAAGACTTCATGGGGACCGACAATCTTCAACTTACGTAAATCTTCTTTTAAAACAAAAGTAGCATTTCTATTCCTTACAAAATACGTTACGTATAACTAATAAGTACCTTATATCCTTCTTACATTACAAGCTAGAATCTACATTACTAGTCAAACTCATTCTATTTCGATTCGATAAACTCATCGTTTAGCTTAAACAACTATACACGCATACCATCGTACACCTTTTAGTCAATATCACACGACAACTTCACGTATCATTCGTTTTACATACCCACAAATTCTTGATCATTTTACACGCTCAAATTTGTTGTATTCGATTTATTTCGTACACACAATTGTCATTACTTATACCTACTTACATTCATACTGATTCACTTTTTCATGTTCATACCAACATACATATTCATACTTATACTATTATTTATATTCATACGCATGCTTACATTCATACTCATGATTCATACATTCGTACCAGTGCACGATCGGAATTCGAGGGATTCGCTTACGTGGGTCCCATACATACTTAAGCATGGACTTGTTTATATACTACATTCTTATACGTACACATTCTTACTTTTTTTAAATTTATGTATACCCTGATTCATACACAACTAGTACAAGCTACGTGGATCATGCGACGATCAAAATAATCGGGGGTGCACATGGGATTATAGTGATAGACGCATGAGAATCATAGAGTGTACTACTGTGTATGGCAAGACACGGGACGTAACATGACACGAATAACGAAACGGATGTAACATGGTCAAAACATGGTGGATACGCCGCTGGTACTTCCTATATATAAGTGTTTTCATCATGTTTCCAAACTTTCGTAAAACATGCAATGAGAAATTCAGTGTTTTGCAGACCTTTTGGACCTAGTACAAACTTTAAACAACTCACAAATGCATTATATCGGATTATCCACGACGAGACCTCATTCTTAACGCACTACTTTCGTCTATTTGATACTTATACTATTCTTATACTCATAATCGTTTATTAGATCCATCGTTCACCCTTATACCTCAATTATTCTCTGTTGTCTCAAACTCTAAAGCCTCAATTTTAAACAATCCTCTTCGGTTTGAAAAACCCTTTCGAGTCTTCCTTCTGAACAAATTTCGGGATGAAATTTCCTAAAGGAGGGGAGGCTGTGTCACACCCCGATATTTCCACATATTTCCGGTGGGCCCGGCGGGGAGTATCGTGACGTAGTTGATATCATCATAGTCAATACACACAATATAATATCACAGCGGAAGGCTTGGTAAAAAAAAACTATTACAAACCATAATGTCTGAGTGTTCGAGTGACCGAATATACAGACTGGAATGTAACAAGATCCACAGGCGGATTATAAACAAATACAAAGAAACAAAATAACAGACTGCATGCATCTATGGATTTCCAAGATCCTCCTATGACACCTAATAGCTCCAGCCTATTACGAGAGGTACCTGTCAAATCAGTCTTTAAGAAAATACGTCAGTTTACACTGGTAAATACAATTAACTGACTCTTTTGAAAATATTTATGAAAATTGATTTGAGTGCACATGGCACAAATCTTTTATAACTTGGGACAATTATTTAAATATAATCTTGTATACAGATTTATATGTTTGTCATACAATTGGGGCCGGTTGGAAGCCGGTCGTGATTAACCGACTCACCACTTATAGAACCCACAAAGGAGTTATCCCCAACATGTGGGTTTATATTTAGCATTTGCATCTGTCAGGTGTATGCCTACACCCCGTGCATAGGTCGTGGCCATTTTCAAATGAAATGAGCCGAGGATATCCAGGACACGGTCGAATTAACCCCCAATGCTTATGTTATCAAACAAGACAGATTAAAACGGGTTATGTAAATTTATTAATCACAATCCGATTAAATGATTTCATACCCGACCAAGTGGTATTATTATAATACCATATCCCAAGCCCGTATAAGGGAAAATAAGTTAAAAGTATTTACCTGATGCTAGCAGTAAAATCCTAAAGCTTTTGAAGGCACCTTCTACCGGAAGCTATTTAATCTGTATATAAGGTTTATTAACCTATTAGGATACTAACGGGTCTTTAATTTAGTCAAGGACTTAGACCGGCTAGCTAGAAAGAAACCTTACGGTTCTAAACGCTAGATTAAGCGGAGACCGGAATAGAATGTGGTTTAAACCCGACAAGCTTGGATACTTGTATATTATGGGTAAACTAAATACATTCTGGAAGTTGAGACTTTATTGATAAGGTTAAGCCCGTTTCGACTATTTTATGTAAATTAGTCACAAAAGCCGATCCGAACGCGTAAACGCGTAACGGTTAACCAAATGAATTATATATACAGGTCTTAATCATTATTATGCTCAAAATATGTTAATACATCAGTAAGATGTTAACATATATGCCCAAAAAGTAATTTAAACCAAAATAAGCCCCATAAGGGCATTTTGGTAATTTTAATGCCCATAAAAGAGTTTAATTGGGCAACTGAGTTTCAGGTCTGATTTAATCAGTAAAAATATGTATTTTTATAAGTTATATCAGTAGGGTATTTTATATATGTGAAATTTATCTTATATTACCAAACTATGCGCCGTAGGGGCATTTTGGTAATTTTACATAGGCTTTAAAGGTCAAAATAGACTTCTGAGTTTAAAAACTTTGGTTTACTGTTTAATGGTATAAATTAACTTAAAACATCAGTAAGTAATAAGTTTTATAAAGCAAGAATAGTTTTAACTCATACTATGTGTTAAAAACGCTTAAAAGTCGGTTTAAAGGGGTATTCGGTTTTAAACAGGAAATCTGAGTTTTTGATTTGTCTATAAAGTTCAAAATACTTTATTTATTATATAAAATCAGTAGCAAAAGGTTTGGCACTAAAAAGTTATGTAAAACTCATTTTATGCATGAAAAGGGTAAAACCGACAATTACCGAAATCAAGCTATAATTCTATGTTATGCTCAGCCTAAAAATAATTAAAAATCTTCAAAAATCCCAAAATATTATTTTACATCAGTAGGTAAAAAGTTTGGTGTCAAAAATTGGGTTTAGATAGGCTTTATGCTAATTACTTCATTTAAATAATAAAAAGCTCCTTAATTACGCTATTGAGCATAACTCCAATTCTAGACCTCAAATTGATGTCAAATTTTTAGGACATGTCTAAATATCAGTAGCAAAGGTGTTAGTCCAATCACATTGTTAAAAATCTCAGTTGTATGTAAAAAGGGCGTTTATGGCATTATTAAGCATAATTACGATCAAGTGCATATAATTCAAACCACTAGGCACCAAGCAATATAACTCCAGAGGGTTATACTACTAGGTAATGTGGTCCTAATGGAATCTTAAAACTTGGAAGAATTAAGCTTGAACGGGTCAGAACTGAAAGTCAATGCAAAAGTCAAGCTTTTGCGACTTTCAGTTATAAACTGACTTTAGACTATTAATTGTCGGGTTAGGACTGATAAAACATGTTCTAATATTAATTACCAAGTCATTAGAATGTTAAAATATAATTTAAACCCTTTGTTTTATTAATTAGAAACATTTTTTGCAATTTCTGTCCAGTTTGACTTTTTGTCAAACTACTTTGACCCGACAATTGACCAGTCAAACGAGGTAATTAGGAGGTGCTCTTTTAAGGGTTAATCACCTACACTAACGTGGTTCTATAACCACTTTCAATTTGATCAATGGTTAAACCATATGTAATTAAAATGAAAGTCAAACTAAATTTACGATAAGTTTGACTTTAGAGTAATTAAGCTAAATTAAACGACTAAACAAGAATTTAGAGGCTTACTAAAGGTCCTAGCAGTCTTTTCTACACTTATAAGTCTTCTCCTTGTCCTTAGCAAGCTCCAGATGTTGTAGATTAGCAAATGTTTGCAAGTGTCCTTTGGAACCCAAGAACTAGCTCTCCTTATATAGTGAATTGCAAGATCAAGGATCACTTCCAGGTGTTATTGGAGGCCCTGGGATCACCCCATGTGTCCTAGCTAGTGAATTTAACCGACTTACAGCTCCCTAGGTCGTTACAAACTAGACTAAGGAGGTTACACAGCTGAAACTTACATCTGTCCAAACATTCTGCCCACCGATAAGCTTACGGACCGTAAGCTAATCTCCTTGCGGTCTGTATCCAACACTTACAGACCGTAAGACCATATGATTGCGGTCCGTAACCGAACTTGAAATGCATCGCCCAGTTACCTCCTTATGGACCGTAAGCCTAGGGCCTTACAGTCCGTAACCGATGACCAGAGGACAAAATTTTTTAAACTTTTATATACTTGACCATGCATTTCCAAACTCGAATCTTTAGCAATGAATCAGTAGAATAGTACACCTGATCAGTCCTGCCTTGCCAGAAAATGATGCCATGCATTTGTGTCTTCTTTGGATGCTTTAGAATTGGCCATAATAGAGTATTGTCGGTTTATGCACATGCATTCTCATTTCTTGAAGGTTGGTGGAATCATTACGATTTCAACTGAGTAATTATGCCTTCCTTAGCAGACTTGTATGAGAATGTATTTATAATTTACAAAGCCTTGTGAGCATTAAACGGTCACTCAGAGGTAGAATTAACATGTTGATACGTTTAATCCCTGTAGCTTCATATTCTTTTGATTACATTCACAAACGGTTTGCTATATTCCATATATCTCTCGATTAGGAATATATTATCCATGTAGTGTCAATCAGAGGCTCAAGTTTGGCATGTTGACATTTTTAAGTCCTTCAAGCTAAGTTTTTCCACATAATTGGAGTTTAGGACACGTGTCTATACATAATTGGACACGTTTTTACGTGGTGTTACAGGCTGTAACGCCTCGTATTTCCGCATTCTTTTTTTATATATTTGTGGGAATTACGGGCCACTTAAACACGAGAATGGGCTTGTGGGCCTGGGGCCCAAGCCCACATAATAACTTATTGTAAGAACCCTTAAAAAGAAAAGACCTAAACCCTATTATCCCCAATGTTAAGCAGTATACGTTTATGTCTTCCCCAAACCCTCTAATTCTTGCACCTTAACCAAACCTACAACCTCATATCCTCAAAACAAGAACTTTCACACTCCGCTTCCCTCTCAATTACCCTCTGCAACACAAAACTCATACAAACATCAAACATCTTCACCTCTCTAACCCTAACCTGCTTCATCACTTCAAACCACAGACTCATTCACAAAATCAACCATCTCCCTCATCTATCTATGCCTCTGTCACGTTACATATGCAGCTCTGACGAACCACAGGGGGCCGGCGACCAGATAGAGCGAGAGAGAGGGATGAAAGAGAGACTGGAGAGAGACAGATAGCGAAGGTGCCATTTTTTTGACGACCGTTGGTGTATGGCGGCGACAGCCGGAGCTACGACGGAGATGGGGGTATCGCCGGTGAAAGATGAAGACGATGGCTAATAACGGTGCTTGGTTCCACGACAACGTCGCACGGAAACGGTGACAGCATAACGGCAGCGGCGGTGAACGTGGTGGTGGTTTTGTTCAGTCTCGTTCGATTCTGGCAGTTTGAGTCGAGTCGGGATCGAGTCCTTTTCAGCTTCGGTTTCAGTAAGGGTTTCGTGTATCATTCGGTTAAGTTCCAGTTTAATTTAAGTTGGTTTCTGTTTTGATTCTGCTTTCGGATTTGTTTCAACCCAGTTCCGGTTTAGGTTTTGATACGGGTTATGTGTCGATTTCCGCCAGGTTCTGAGGTGGTTCTGATTCTGGCTCGGGTTCGGTTTCGTTTCTGGCGACGAACACGGACGAAGGCAGTGGAGGTGGTGTTATGGTTCGGGTTTTGATTTGGGTGTGTTATGGTTCAGTTTAGTGTCCCGGGTCAAACAGTTAAACTCGGTCAAACAGTAAATACGAGACTCAGTATAATGACACGTATATGTTAATTTTATTTTATTTTTTTATATTTAAATATTGTTTTAATTGCGGAACTGAACTTTATGTACCTTGTAACAAAATGTAAATATATGTATATAAATATATTGTTTCGTTCATTGTTTATTGAATCTTGAAAATTTTGACGACAACTTGCATTGTCGGGATCGTCCAAAAACAGAGGAAACTCTGCCCGTTTTTCGTAAAAATCCGCGAAACAATACGTGTTTAATTTCAAAATGATTATTATTTTGATTGGTTTTCTTTTATAACCAAATCTCTAAATTTATAACATAGATGAATAATTCTTTTTATAACAATGACTTTTTATATATCGAGATAAAATATAAAATACGAATTCCAAATTATGCAAAACCTAAATATTAGGATTATTCTTTTTCAAAACCAATAAATAATAACGTATTCGTGATATTTTAAATATTTAGGATAAACACTCTCGTTCATTCTCTTGAAATTCCGTTTACTCATGCACCATCGTTTGCCCTTATAGGGTGACCTCGGTGTTCCGTCCTCCTAAACTCGTACACTCGTCAACACTTAGATAATCGGAAGACTTAGCAATTATGTGAGTATACTCGCAACCCCCTTTTTATGTTTACCACTTTTGGGGTGTAACATGTTTAACTATTAAACTACACATAAACTTATTCTTTTTATTATTTTGATTCGTTTTCTTTTATAACCAAATCTCTAAATTTATAACATAGATGAATAATTCTTTTTATAACAATAACTTTTTATATATCGAGATAAAATATAAAATACGAATTCCAAATTATGCAAAACCTAAATATTAGGATTATTCTTTTTCAAAACCAATAAATAATAACGTATTCGTGATATTTTAAATATTTAGGATAAACACTCTCGTTCATTCTCTTGAAATTCCGTTTACTCATGCACCATCGTTTGCCCTTATAGGGTGACCTCGGTGTTCCGTCCTCCTAAACTCGTACACTCGTCAACACTTAGATAATCGGAAGACTTAGCAATTATGTGAGTATACTCGCAACCCCCTTTTTATGTTTACCACTTTTGGGGTGTAACATGTTTAACTATTAAACTACACATAAACTTATTCTTTATGCAATGCACGAAAAACAATCATTATACATGAATACTATATTGTTATACTTGATGCTTATACGTGGACCATACTTATGTGATATGTTTTAGTCATTAGCTTTCACGAGCCTCCATTTGACATGTATAGCGCTACAGGAGTAACGCACCGCCCGTAGACTAGTGGTCATGTTGAATTATATCATTTTGCGTAAACAGAGGGTTGACTAGAAATATTGCATGCCATGTTATGTTGATCTTGTATAAACTAAGTTGTCATGTGGATTCGTTTTTTAAACTTTTAAACTTATACTTATACTTAATCATAAACTTGTATACTCGCCTTTGCTTTTGCATTGAATTGTATTTTAAACATGTTACAAGTTGAGGATTGATGATGCTATGAAATGGATCAGCAATGATGCTTAGATACTCACTTAGACGACTAGGTTTAAAGTGTTGTATCAATTTTGTTATGTTGAACAATGTTGTTATTTGAATTTCTTATAATGTTTGACAATTTATTTATGAAATGAAATCGGTTGAATTAAATATTGTCACAAATAGTGTTATGAAGTCTCTTACAATCTCGAACTAGTCCCACTCCGATGATTCCGCCATTGGTTGGGGTGTGACAGATTGGTATGAGAGCCATAACTATAGGGAATTAGGAAAATTGCCATGATTTTGACCTAGTCTATAGTTAAGCACCAAGGTTGACCATACTTGCTTCACATGCCACTTTTATGAAACATCTTTACGTGCTATTCTTGAAATGTCTCTTATGTGTTTTTTTTCTTGAATTGCTTTATGAGCTCATACTTGTTTTTATTATTTCGAACATACGTCTTTTACTCGTTCATACCAAACTCGCAACACTTGTATTTCATAAACGAGACGACTTCACCAAAATAGGCGTGAAACCCACAATTTGGTGAAAGACTCTCAATCCACCTATTTTTTTTTACTAAATCCACCACCAAGCTAGGAGTGAGATCCTCACATCGATGGAGAATTTCCATTTTCAAATTCTAGTGGACCCTTGTCGAAGTGTCGAAATTAAATTTTTGACCCGACGAGTACCAACCACACTTAGGGTACGAAATTGTCAAGTTAGGGGTGAAACCCGCATCTTGTCGACTAATTATGTTCCTTGATTTAAAAAAAAAAGATCCCGCCAAGTCTTGAATTTTCGATTGAGTTGGAACATGTAGTAACTGGAAGGGTGAATACCATTAACCGAGATATCGGGAGTATTCCACCTATTAGGCCAAAGCATGATTCTTAAATTCAAAAGAATTTTCGACCACTTTGGTTTGGTCAAAGTTCCGTTTTGGAACAATCCAAGTTTTAATCAAACCTATGCTTTACTATCATGGCTTTTATATGATACAATCTCTCGTTTCAAATTTAAATTTATTTTCGTGATCATTTTTTTCCTTCTCACACATACATCATACTAGATCTTTTCATACATTTATACATATGCATGATTTCAAAACATCACTCAATTTTGTTTACAAATTTTGTAACACCAAAATGGAGACATGTCATCGAGATAGGAGTGATTTCCTTACCTTGACGATTAACTTCACTTCTTCTTTTCTTAAAACGACCTCACGGACGAGTTAGGGGTGATTCCCTTACCTAGGTGATTGTTACCAAAATCTTCTTTCAAAAGAGACTTCATCACGCAACACAATCATATTTTACACCTAAATCGTTTATCATTCGTCAAAATCCCTACTTATGCGGATTTCAAAATTTTATTATTTTATCAAACGTATTCTTTAACTCATAATCTATTTCACGAAAATCATATACATGGAAATTCTTAATCATGCATGCCTTAAAACGTTTTATCACTCGAATTTCAAAACCTTGAGAAATGCTACCTATTAACTAAATCGGCCCAACGAATCTCTTGTCCATGAACTTCTTATTTAACCTAATCACTAAAACGCGCTCACGTTATATCATTATACTAAAGACTTTCATTCTCATTCGTAAATCAAACTAACTTTCTCATATATTGATAAGATCTTGTATATATTATAAGATCGTTTTACCACCAACTCTTTTCAAAACCAACGAATCATTTTCATTGCTAAACTTCTTTTAAGAATCAACGTTTTCACAAGGACCTCCAAATTTCAAATTTCATATTTTAATGCAAGATTCTTTGAATTAATACGAACTTATTATTTACAACGAAATTTTATACACCGTTCAATACGACATTCAAATTTCTAAAAACGTGGGCAAGAAGACTTCATGGGGACCGACAATCTTCAACTTACGTAAATCTTCTTTTAAAACAAAAGTAGCATTTCCATTCCTTACAAAATACGTTACGTATAACCAATAAGTACCTTATATCCTTCTTACATTACAGGCTAGAATCTACATTACTAGTCAAACTCATTCTATCTCGATTTGATAAACTCATCGTTTCGCTTAAACAACTATACACGCATACCGTCATACACCTTTTAGTCAATATCACACGACAACTTCACGTATCATTCGTTTTACATACCCACAAATTCTTGATCATTTTACACGCTCAAATTTGTTGTATTCGATTTATTTCGTACACACAATTGTCATTACTTATACCTACTTACATTCATACTGATTCACTTTTTCATGTTCACACTCATACGTTTCATGTTCATACCAACATACATATTCATACTTATACTATTATTTATATTCATACGCATGCTTACATTCATACTCATGATTCATACATTCGTACCAGTACGCGATCGGAATCCGATGGATTCGCTTACGTGGGTCCCATACATACTTAAGCATGGACTTGTTTATATACTACATTCTTATACGTACACATTCTTACTTTTTTAAATTTATGTATACCCTGATTCATACACAACTAGTACAAGCTACGTGGATCATGCGACGATCAAAATAATCACGGGTGCACACGGGATTATAGTGATAGACGCATGAGAATCATAGACTGTACTACTGTGTATGGTAAGACACGGGACGTAACATGACACGAATAACGAAACGGATGTAACATGGTGGATACGCCGCTGGTACTTCCTATATATAAGTGTTTTCATCATGTTTTCAAACTTTCGTAAAACATGCTATGAGAAATTCAGTGTTTTGCAGACCTTTTGGACCTAATACAAACTTTAAACAACTCACAAACGCATTATATCCGATTATCCACGACGAGACCTCATTCTTAACGCACTACTTTCGTCTATTCGATATTTATACTATTCTTATACTCATAATCATTTATTAGATCCATCATTCACCCTTATACCTCAATTATTCTCAGTTGTCTCAAACTCTAAAGCCTCAATTTTAAACAATCCTCTTCGGTTTGAAAAACCCTTTCGAGTCTTCCTTCTGAACAAATTCCGGGACGAAATTTCCTAAAGGAGGGGAGGCTGTAACGCCTCGTATTTCCGCATTCTTTTTTTTATATATTTGTGGGAATTACGGGCCACTTAAACACGAGAATGGGCTTGTGGACCTAGGGCCCAAGCCCACATAACAACTTATTGTAAGAACCCTTAAAAAGAAAAGACCTAAACCCTATTATCCCCAATGTTCAGCCGTATACATTTCTGTCTTCCCCAAACCCTCTAATTCTTGCACCTTAACCAAACCTACAACCTCATATCCTCAAAATAAGAACTTTCACACTCCTGCTTCCCTCTCAATTCCCCTTTGTAACACAAAACTCATACAAACATCAAACATCTTCACCTCTCTAACTCTAACCTGCTTCATCACTTTAAACCACCGACTCATTCACACAATTAACCATCTCCCTTATCTATCTATGCCTCTGTCTCGTCACTTATGCAGCTCTGACGAACCACAGGAGGCCGGCGACCAGATAGAGCGAGAGAGAGGGATGAGAGAGAGACAGACAGCGAAGGTGCCGTTTTTCCAACGACCGTTGTCGTACGGCGGCGGTCGCTGGAGCTACGACGGAGATGGGGGTATCGCCGGTGAAAGATGAAGACGATGGCTGATAACGGTGCTTGGTTCCACGACGGTGTCGCACGGCAACGGTGATAGCATAACGGCAGAGGCAGTGAACGTGGTGGTGGTTTGGTTCAGTCTCGTTCGATTCTGGCAGTTTGAGTCGAGTCGGGATCGAGTCCTTTTCAGCTTCGGTTCCGGTAAGGGTTTCGTGTATCATTCGGTTAAGTTCCAGTTTAATTTAAGTTGGTTTCTGTTTTGATTCTGCTTTCGGATTTGTTTCAACCCAGTTCCGGTTTGGGTTTTGATAAGGGTTATGTGTCGATTTCCGTCAGGTTCTGAGATGGTTCTGATTCCGGCTCGGGTTCGGTTTTGTTTCCGACGACGAACAGGGACGAAGGTAGTGGAGGTGGTGTTATGGTTCGGGTTTTGATTTGGGTGTGTTATGGTTCAGTTTAGTGTCCCGGGTCAAACAGTCAAACTCGGTCAAACAGTAAATACGAGACTCAGTATAATGACACGTATATGTTAATTTTATTTTATTTTTTTATATTTAAATATTGTTTTAATTGTGGAACCGAACTTTATGTACCTTGTAACAAAATATAAATATATGTATATAAATATATTGTTTCGTTCATTGTTTATTGAATCTTGAAAATTTTGACGACAACTTGCATTGTCGGGATCGTCCAAAAACAGAGGAAACTCTGCCCGTTTTTCGTAAAAATCTGCGAAACAATATGTGTTTAATTTCAAAATGATTATTATTTTGATTCGTTTTCTTTTATAACCAAATCTCTAAATTTATAACATAGATGAATAATTCTTTTTATAACAATAAATTTTTATATATCGAGATAAAATATAAAATACAAAATCCAAATTATGCAAAACCTAAATATTAGGATTATTCTTTTTCAACACCAATAAATAATAACGTATTCGTGATATTTTAAATATTTAGGATAAACACTCTCGTTCGTTCTCTTGAAATTCCGTTTACTCATGCACCATCGTTTGCCCTTATAGGGTGACCTCGGTGTTCCGTCCTCCTAAACTCGTACACTCGTCAACACTTGGATAATCGGAAGACTGAGCAATTATGTGAGTATACTCGCAACCCCATTTTTATGTTTACCACTTTTGGGGTGTAACATGTTTAACTATTAAACTACACTTAAACTTATTCTTTATGCAATGCATGAAAAACAATCCTTATACATGAATACTATATTGTTATACTTGATGCTTATACATGGACCATACTTATGTTATATGTTTTAGTCATTAGCTTTCACGAGCCTCCATTTGACATGTATAGCGTTATAGGAGTAACGCCCCGCCCGTAGACTAGTGGTCATGTTGAATTATATCATTTTGCGTAAACAGAGGGTTGACTAGAAATATTGCATGCCATGTTATGTTGATCTTGTATAAACTAAGTTGCCTTGTGGATTCGTTTTTTAAACTTTTAAACTTATACTTATTCATAAACTTGTATTCTCGCCTTTGCTTTTGCATTGAATTGTATTTTAAACATGTTACAGGTTGAGGATTGATGATGCTATGAAATGGATTAGCAATGATGCCTAGATAATCACTTAGACGATTAGGTTTAAAGTGTTGTATCAATTTTGTTATGTTATGTTGAACAATGTTGTTATTTGAATTTCTTGTAATGTTTGACAATTTATTTATGAAATGAAATCGGTTGAATTAAATATTGTCACAAATAGTGTTATGAAGTCTCTTACAATCTCGAACTAGTCCCACTCCGATGATTCCGCTATTGGTTGGGGTGTGACCACAGAGCTAGTATCAGATGCTTTCAAAAAGTTGTATTGCTTTCCAATAAACATTTCCTAACAACAGTTCCTCCATTATACCCAACAGACGTTGCCAGGTTGACAGATGTTTAGTATCATCATAGATTTTGTAAAACTTCTTTGTAAACCACATTAGTAGTGGTTGTACAGACTCGTTTCTCTTTATCACAAATCAAAACTTTCAACCCCTTCCTATCTTTTACCCTGTATACAGCAACATAGAGTTGGCCATGACTAAAAACTGGACGTGGAAGATAGAAACCAACACGCTCCAACGATTGTCCTTGACTTTTATTTATTGTCATAGCAAAACACAGTGAAAGTGGGAATTGTCTTCGAGAAATCTTCACTGGTATTATTTTATCAGAAGGTGTCATCTTCAGTCTTGAAATCAAAGTATGGTGACCTATATTAGTCCATGTGATAATTTTTGCTTCAATCACAACTTTTCCGAGCTTTGTGACTTGTAAACGTGTACCGTTACACAATCCATTTGCCTGATCAATGTTTCTGAGTAACATCACTGGAGCACCAAGTTTCAGTACTAATTTATGGTTAGGTAAACCAGATAAACGAAGATTGTTTAACACATCAGGAGGAAACAATGCCATATTAAGCTCTGATTCTTCCTCAGATTGGCATAAACTATCTGAACTAAAATAAACCTTTTCTTCACCAGGCAGACTCTCTAACAACTCTTTATTTATTGAATCCACTACTTCATTAGTTGGAGCAAGAATCACTCTTTGTTGAAAATACGTTAAATCCCACAAAAACTTATTCATGTCCGGATATGTAAATGAAATGAGAGAAGAAATAGGATTGACTTGGTCATGAATAAGTAAATCATCTAGTATTTCAATATCTATCTCACCATCATTTTCTTCACCAAGCAGACCATCACCAAGCTTTAAAATCCATTCTGCAAATTCCTTTATTTCTTTCAAATCTGCTTCCTGACAACCAACTCTTAATCTCATATTCTCAGTTAGCTTTAGTACTTGATAGTATCGCCATATATAAGAAGAATTCAAAGAAACATTGACTATCATTGTTCTGGTACCTTTAGGGATGACCGGAAGAATTTGTCTAAAATCACCACCAAATATAATGACCTTTCCCCTAAAAGGCTTGGATTCCATGTTCGGTTGACTGGAACGTGATAAGTCTCTCATTGTGCTATCAAGAGCCTCGAAACAATGCTTGTGAGTCATAGGTGCTTCATCCCAAATAATCAAAGTTGCTCTTTTAATTAAATCACCTAACTCAGTATTAGGTTCTATCAAACATATTGAATTCTCATTAATGTTGATTGGAATTACAAACCTTGAATGAGCAGTTCTACCACCATCCAGCAAAAGTGAAGCAATTCCACTGGATGCAACATTCAATACAACTTCACCTTTCGATCATAATGCATCTGAGAATGTCTTCTAAAGAAACGTCTTTCCAGTTCCACCATAACCATATACAAAAAACACACCTCCATCACCTTTTTCAATTGCTTCCATAACAATTTTATATATCCTTTCCTGTTCGGCAGTTAAACACTTTACATAACCATCATGTTCCCATTGAAGAGCTAATCTGTCATACGATAGTTCTTTCATTATCAATAGATTGTTCGACGATGAAACATAATTGTCCGGAACACTTGGCATATCATCAAAATTTCTCACTGTACTTCCATTGATAAGTAGCAACTTTTCAATTTCAGATAGACAGATATTTTCAAGTTCTTCTTGTTGAAGATCCAAATCTAAAACAAATGTTGAAAAAAGTATTAGTTTTTTTCCCAATAACAGAGCTATTGCATAATTTTAATGTAGTTGTATATAACTTTAATAAAATAATCACATTACCTGCAATACTAGTTATCTTTCGTTGCTGATACAGAATGTCTTCACATAACAGGGACTTCGTTTCCGACCAAAAAACAACAGGACGAGATATCGAATTTGACAGCAACAACATTACAAAAAAAGTCCTCAAGAAATCTCTGGTTGACCATGTGCTAGCTTCTTTGACATCATTAACATATTCCTTATCATCATCCAACAGTCCCCGTGCAAAATATGCATCTTTAAATGTTTCAAAAACCTGTCCATCAACTGTTTTTATATCTTCAAAACAGATTTGTAACGCCTGCGTCACTAGACTTTTATCTAATTGTCACTTTTAGCCCCTATACTATGAGATATGTGATACTTTTGATACTTGGTGAAACTTATGCTATGATTTTGATACTTGATGCTTGGAAACTATGATCCTAAAATACTATGAGACTATGATTCTATGATACTATGATTCTATGATACTATGATTCTATGATACTATGATTCTATGATACTATGATTCTGTGAGACTATGATTCTATGAAACTATGATTCTATGAGACTTGATACTTGGTGCTTGACTCTTGAGGCTCGTGAAACTTGAGACTTGGTTAAACGAGGGACTAGAGTCTTATCACTGGTGAAAATTATGGAAACTATGGAAACTTTGGTGTTAATGATTACCCAATAAATACGCAACGCAACGCTTAATCTAACTCGCAAAACGAATCAAAGACGGGAACGTGGAAAGGATGGGACTGGCCGAATGGCAATCCGATTGGATGACCAACCGATCGGATGGCCATTCGACCGAGTTGCCATCCGATCCGTGCACACCACCCCTCTCCCTCTCTCTCACACTATAAATAGGCCTATCACATCATTTTCACTGATGTGACAGCCTCACTCGAACCAGATGCAGGCACTCCTCTTTTCTTCCATTTCTTGGCGATTTCGGTACGTTTTACACTAGATTCTTGTACATCTTTGATCTACACACTATTCTCTACATTATTCTCCTTTGAAATCTCATTTTTCACCATGAAATCTCTAAGATTTGAGCTCTTGAGGGTGACGTCCTCATGGTGGTTGTACAAACTGTTGAGTGATGTCATTATGTTCAAGATCTAGCTCAGATCTAAGGAATTTCATAAGTTTTTACACAAAACCTTTACTAAATCTACACTTTGCAACTAAAACTTATGTTTATCTTCATCATTTCTTAAGACTTTTACCAAAAACGGTGAGATCTGGATTCAAACGGACTGTAGACTTAAAAGATTAGTCTGAAGTTGGTTTGGAGAAGGATTGTTGCCGGAAAAGATGACCGGAGTATGAATTCTGACATGAACACCGTCATGAACGGGTGACTGAACGGACTGGGGTGATTCCCACCCGATCAGATCGGCTATACACTGATGGGTTTACCGTTGTCTCAATGCGTACCCTGTCGTCATTGCTTAAACAGAAACTTAGAAACTTTACAAGTTTAGGAACGGGACAAGGATAACCCGATCGAGTGGCAATCCGATCGGATAGCCATCCGATCGAACCGTCATCCGATCAAGTGACACTTGCCTCATTAACCCTAACACTTGGATACTGTGAATCTTTTGATCGTCGAATGGCAATCCAATTGGATAGCCATCCGATCGAACTGCCATCCAATCAAGGTGACATTGTCTCCTAACCTTAAACATCTTGCAACTTGAAGTCCTGATCGTCGAATGGCAATCCGATCAGATAGCCATCCGATCGAACTGCCATCCGATCAAGGTGACCTTGAGTCTTGAAATCCTTAACACTTAGAAACTTTTTCAGAAACTTGAATATTAGGAAACTGGACACTTGGATCGAATGGCCATTCGATTGAATGGCCATCCGACCGAGTGGCAATCCGTCCCTCACTCACCTTGGTCATCCCAATCGAATGGCAATCCAATCGGATAGCCATCTGATCGAACCGCCATCCGATCAAGATGACTAATCCGATACTTGGATTGAATCTCGTTATTATGCCCGACTCTCATATGTTGTAATCTAATCAGGCTAACTCTAAAGAGCTCCCTTTGATCCAATAACAATTGATCTGTTAAGCATTCACTGTGAGTATACTCGATCCCTTTTGTTTTAAACTTTGGGATGTAATATGTATTCTATTAAACTACGATACTTGAAACTTTTGGAATCTAAACTCTATCCTATGTTGGGTGAAACTTGTGAATCTTGTATTCTATTTGTGCTATGTGGACGTTTCATCCAGGGTGTGTAGTTCCGCCTTAACAATAGTATCGCTATAGGAGATGCACCTCCCCATTATTCTTGGGGGTATTGTTAGGAGGATTCTAGTGTAACAACCCGCTTTTTGGAAGTCAAAGTACAAGTCAAAGGAAGAAAAGATTGCTAATTGCGATCTGCCACTCCTTGCTTAACTATTGATTGTACGTTAATGACTTGTAATCGAATCTTTTATTTAATCGCTTTAGTTGTATTATATGGAGTATCTATTAATAATCGAGGTTTAATCGCATGTTTATCGCTAATCGACTTATCGCTATCGCCTTCGCAACTTGAATTATGTGTTTTGTATATTGTTTTACGTGAGTGTGCCATTATGTGATACTTGTGCATGTTATGTTATGTTGAGGTGTTTAATCCCAATCACAATCGCAATTCTATCGCAATCGCAATCGCAATCTAATTGCCAACGCTAAACGCAAGTTAATTATAGTGATTTTATGTTAGATATAGTAGTTAGGTTATTTGTGTAACTAATGGGTAATAATATCACATCGCTCTCTCGAATCGCATCGCAACGCTCAACACGCAAATCGAAACGACAAAACTCAACGCGTCGGACACCTGAATCGAGTGGCCAACCGATCGAGTGGCCATCCGATCAGATTGCCATCTGATCGGTGACCAATCCGACCCTTGAACACTTTCCTCTTTTGGAAACCCAATAAATACCCTCCTGTCACATCATTTGTGATGTGACAGCTCCTCACTCGACCAGCCGCACTCAAGCTCCCTTTTCTCTCAATTTCTCGAGATTCTTGCAAGTTTGCAACCCAAATCTTGTACTTATATGATCTACACGCACTCCTTCATCTTTTTCACCTTTGAATCTTAACTTTTAACCGTGAAATCACCAGATTTGAGGTGTTCTAGGGTGATGTCATCATGGAGTTCTTATGAACTTCAAGGTTTGGCTTTATTCCACCAAGAACAACTTAGATCTGAAGGATTTCTACATGAATAATCAATGGTTTTGTATAGATCTACACATATTCATGGTTAAAAGGATTGAAAGATGGTTTTCTAACTTTCTGTCAACTCTTTTACACTCAAAACCGATAGAATCGGAGCTCGTTCTGACCTTCTACTCTTTCTTACTGATGTGTTGGTCCAAGATCTGAATTCTATCCAAGGGACAACTGATTTTGGGTTAAACATGAACAACCGTCTCGAACAGTTAACTGATCGGACTAGGGTGATTCCTATTCGATCGGATCACTTTGGTCAAGATAGGGTTTCTGGTGTTTAGCACGTTGTCAAACCTTCTCGAACAAACCGCAAACATTCAAAATAATTAAGTTCAAAACGATTGGATTCATGGGACGGATTGCCGTCCGATCCGATTGCCATTCGATCGGATTACATTTGAGGTTCCAAACACTTAATCATTTCCAAGTTTTCAAAGGACTGAACGTCGAACGGATTGCCGTCCGATCGGATTGCCATCCGATCGAACGACCATCCGATCATGTGACATTTGGAACTTTGGTACTTGATCATTTTCAAGGAACTATGCTTTCCAACGGATTGCTATCCGATCGGATTGCCATCCGATTGAGTAACCATCCTGCTGTGAACTTGTTCTCACTCAGTGTCTTGCCAATCGGATCGCTATCCGATCGAAGTGCCATTCGATCGATCAACTTGAATGGTAGAGATACTTCTCTATTTTCAAAATGCTACAATGAAAACTTCAAAGCCATCATACACAAACACATCCTTACCAAACGAATGTCAATCCAATCGAATGGCCATCTGATCGGATGACCATCCGAACGGATTGACATCCGATCGACTGGCCATCCGATCGGATTCCCATCCGATCGGATTACCATTCGACACTTGGTCACTTTTCACCGTTTTACGCACCGTTCTTCGTTTATGCTATCGTTAACTGTTCAGGCTAATCTCTCAGCGCTCCCTTCAATCCAAGGCAGTGTTTATTAAGTTAAATGCTATCTGTGTGTATACTCGATCCCTTTTTGCTTTATGCACTTTTGGGTGTTACATACGTTACTTATTCTAAATCACATCAATCACACAATGCAAACACTATTTATTTGCTGACCGTTACTGTATGATACGTGTTACTCGATGAATGCTTGTATGTTATGTTAACACAGTGATTATTTCCTGACGCCTTAGCAATGATAGTACTATTTGTTTGGACTCAGCACCTGTCGTGGACGGGGGTTGTTAAGGTTACCTCTAATATGTCACGGTGGTGATATGTGTTGCGCATTCTACAACTTGCAGTCTAGTCTGTGCATATTTCATTGTCGATAACTTAGTAGTTTCGCATTATACATGATACATGTTGGTTATGCGTAACGATTTCGAACTTTACTATTACTATTAAACTTGTATGCTCACCTTTACACTATGTGTATTGACCTCTATTTTAACGTATGTGACAGGTGTTTAGGACACTTTGCTTGTTACTTGCTGGAATCGAGCTAGGATGGAGTCTAGAAACAAACCTAATAAAAATATGAGTTGTCAGGACAGTTTGCTTGTTTTTGAGACAATTATCTGTAATAGCTATTTTTACTTTATCTGTTAGTAGTATGGGATATTAACATTAAAGATTTGGTAATTTGATAGTTGTTATAGATTCTCTTGAACAATCTGTTTCGCTCAGTGTCGTGTCCCGATTCCGCCATCGGTTGGGATGTGACAGATTGCTATCAGAGCCATAACTATAGGGAATTAGGCAAGACTCAACCTAGTCCGGATTGATGTCTTAGAAACGACCTAGTCTATAGTCTAAATACCAACAGACCGACTTGTACATTCCCAGTAGGGGTTTTTGTACGAGCTTACTTCTACTTCCCGCTCGCACCCGCTGAACACTACACTACCACTTCACTCGAATTCTCGAAAATGAACGAGTGATTAGGTCAAGATTAGGTGTGAAAACCGCAAACTCCCGACCAAATCGCTTGTTCGACCCGCATTTTTATCAATAAACAAGAGAATTTGCGTTAAATCGGGAGTGAATTCTGTATTTAACGCATATTTTCTCCTCTATTTCATCAAAACAGGGGCGGAGTCGTTAAGACAGGGGTGGAACCCGAACCTTGACAACTAGTTCCGTTCTTATTTTGGTTTTACAAAGATCTCACCAAAGTCTCGACGGAATCCAACGACTTGAAGTCACACTGCAACTGGAAGGATGCGTATCGTTCGCCCAAATCGAGGCAAGAGCACAATCCTGAAAGCCAAAAGTGTGTACCAAAAGGTCCTTGTGAATAGTCGAATCACTTTGGGCAGTCGACGTCTATCAGCCGCAGACAATCTATTCTCGACTTTTATGTGTTTCGATTCAGAGCCTGCAACTGCTGCCTCTGATATTTGTCGTTTTATGTGGATTTTATGTGTTTTATGTGGTTTCACCTGGTTATATGTTTCGACCTTGGTGATTTTTACGCTTTTCGCTGTTCGCTTTGATCAACACACACAATACACACTGCACTTCTATCTCAATACGCTAACAAATCGTTACTGTCTGTGGACGATCGCATGCAATGATACTCGCTTATGCTACGGTGCTCGCTAATCGCATATCGTTATTCTCAAACGCGCAAACTTTGAATAATAGATGAATCAGTAAGACAAATGTAGGAAACCATGCTATATCTGTGTACGTGTTTTTGTGTTCTGACTGCCTTATGTGCTTCTGTGCCCTATGTGCTTATGTGATTATGTGGTTTATGTGCCTACGTGCCTATGTGTTTGTATGGTTGATGTGTTCCTGCGCTTTAGTAGTACTAGGAGTGAGTATGGTGAGATTCGATTAAATAGCGTTTTGAATCCTATGGCGCTGTCTATTGCAGACAATGTCATCATTTGGATCATTTCCCTCGCGCTCAGCTCGCTGCAATCATGATGACAAACGCATCGCTGCCCTTGTCGCTAAGAAAATGGTGAAAGTTATCCCCCAGATTGTTAGTGAGCTGAATGAAAACGCTAGCAAGTCTTCTGAAGAGTCTAGGACTGATGCTCCTAAAGCTGCTTTTAGCTTCAAGCAGTTCAAAGCCTGCGGCCCGAAAGAGTTTACCAGTGAAGATGGGCCTACGGCCATGTTCCAATGGTTTGATTCTATCGAAGTCACCCTGAGCCAGAGTGGCTGTCCTAATAATCTCCGTACTCTTAACGCCACTGGCTTCTTCCAATCCCGAGCTCTGGATTGGTGGACGGCCGAGAGAAACAAACACGGAAATGATGCAGCTTACGGGTTGACATGGGATGAGTTGAAGGACGTCATGATGCAAGAGTTATGCCCTCCCCACGAGCGCCAAAAGCTGGAGGACGAGTTCTGGCATATCAAGCAGAAAGATGGAGACAACGCTGGTTTGACTGCTCGCTTCAAGCAGCTAAGCATAATCTGTCCTAGCCAAGTTACCACGCCTGAAATCACCATCAAAAGGTATATCCGTGCTCTTCCGGATTGCGTGGCTGATTTCGTTCAAGTTGCAAAGAAGACAACAATTGAGGAAACCTTTCTACTCGCTGCTGAGATCAACGACAAACGAGTCAAGTCTGGTTACTGGGATAAAGCTTCCAAGAATCTGCATCAAGCTACCACTGCTCCAACCGCTGAAACCGCTACCGCTCCGCAGTCTTCAAAGTCCTCTCGTCGCAAGAGGAAGAAGAACAACAACAACAACAGTAGCAAGAATTGCGCTGTAACCACTGCTGCCCCGCTCCAATCAGTTCCTGCTCAACCGCAACCTCAACACCGCCAAGTAGCGGCACCGATCACCAACACACTGCCGGCAAAGCGTGCGTATACTAGTCCTCACCCGGCTTGCCCTACTTGTACCTATCACCACCCTGTGGGAATCGCTTGCAGATACTGTGTGCACTGCAACATGTACGACCACTTCACCGCCAACTACCGTACAGGTCCACGTCAAACCCCAGCTCCAGTTCAAGGTCAAACTCCTGCTCAACAAGCTCTACTTACTGCTCCTCAAGGCCATCAAGCAGCTCCCGCACTCGTGACTTATGCTCGAGCTTGCTTTGTGTGTGGTGATCCCAACCACTTCGCAAACATGTCCCCTAATCGAGTGGTTAAGCAAGAGCCACAACAGCAGCAACCCCAACAGCAGCAACAACCAGCAGCCCACGGACGTACTTTCAACATCAATGTCCGTCAAGCTCAAGCCGATAATAACGTGGTTAATGGTACGTTCCTTGTGAATGGTATATATGCTTCGTGTTTATTTGATACTGGAGCCGATAACTGTTTCGTATCGTTTGAATTCGAAAAGCTCCTTAATCGTAAGCATACCCATCTACCCTCGACGTTCTATGTTGAAGTTGCCACCGGAAGAACCGTCGTCGTCAATTCTGTCCTACGTGATTGTACGCTTGAACTCAACAATCACGTCTTCCCTATCGACCTTATTCCGATGCAGCTCGGTAGTTTTGACATCATAGTAGGCATGGATTTTCTTCACGAAAATTGTGCTGAAGTTGTTTGCTTCGATAAGATTATTCGTTTCTCGCTCGCTAATGGTGATCTACTTTGTGTGTATGGCGAAACTCCTTCGAAAGGTCTTAAACTCATGTCATGTGTCCAAGCTAGCAAGTATCTCCGCTAGGAATACAAAGCTTTCTTGGCTAACATCGTAGTAGCGGAGAAGGAAAAGAAAGGTAATCCCGGAGTAAAAGACGTCCCCGTAGTTTGTGAATTCCCCAACGTATTTCCTGAAGATCTGCCTGGTCTACCTCCAGCTTGAGATATCGACTTCCGAATCGACCTCATTCCTAGAGCAAACCCTGTTGCTAAAGCGCCTTATCGTCTCGCTCCTTCTGAAATGCGCGAACTCTCGAGTCAGCTCCTGGAACTACTTGAGAAAGGCTTTATTTTCCCTAGCACCTTTCCTTGGGGCGCGCTTGTCCTTTTCGTAAAAAAGAAGGATGGATCGTTCCGGATGTGCATCGACTATAGGGAGTTGAATAAGCTGACAATCAAGAATCGCTATCCCTTGCTTCGAATCGATGATTTGTTTGATCAGTTACAAGGTGCTACGTGTTTCTCGAAGATCGATCTACGCTCAGGCTATCACCAGTTACGCATTCAAGAGGATGATATACCCAAAACCGCATTTCGAACCCGCTATGGTCACTATGAGTTTGTTGTTATGCCTTTTGGTTTGACCAACGCCCCCGCAGTTTTCATGGACTTAATGAATCGAGTGTGCAAACCCTTTCTTGATCACTTCGTAATCGTGTTCATCGATGACATCCTGATCTATTCCAAGTCAAAAGCCGAACACTCGCAGCATCTACGTTTGGTTCTTGAGTTACTCCAGGGAAACCGTCTCTATGCCAAGTTCTCCAAGTGTGAATTTTGGCTAGAGGAGGTCCAATTCTTGGGTCACATTGTCAATAGTCAAGGTATCCACGTCGATCCCGCGAAGATCGAAGAAGTTAAGAGTTGGGTTACACCCAAAAATCCGTCTGAAGTCCGTTCCTTCCTCGGACTGGCAGGCTATTATCACCGATTTATCGAAGGTTTTTCTAAGATCACTGTGCCGCTTACTTCTCTTACGCATAAGGATAAACCTTTTGTTTGGGGAACTAAACAGGAGGAAGCCTTTCAAACTTTCAAAGCTATGCTTTGCAATGCTCCCGTGCTCTCACTGCCCGACGGAAACAACGATTTCGTAGTTTACTGCGATGCCTCGAACCTTGGTCTTGGTTGTGTTCTTATGCAACTAGACAAGGTTATCGCATACGCATCTCGACAGCTAAAGATCCACGAGAAGAACTACACCACACACGACCTCAAGCTTGGCGCAGTTGTTTTTGGGTTAAAGATTTGGCGACACTACCTTTACGGTACCAAGTGTACGATCTTCACCGATCATAGGAGCCTACAACATATCTTTGACCAGAAAGAACTGAATATGCGTCAACGTCGGTGGGTTGAACTACTAACGATTACGACTGTGATATTCGTTACCATCCTGGCAAAGCAAACGTCGTTGCCGATGCTCTCAGTCGACGAAGCTATTTGCATAGCGTGCGTAATTCCCAAGCCCAGTTTAATCTCGAAGCTCTCATCTGTGATGCTCAGCATGCTTGTTTTACCGAACGTACTTTGAAGAAGGAAATGATTCTAAACGATGGCGCCCAACTCGAGAATAAATCGAATGGTATTTTTCACTATTTGGACCGAATTTGGATTCCCAAGCGTACTAATTTGCGACAACTTCTGTTGGATGAAGCCCACAAATCTCGGTATTCTATTCATCCCGGTGCTGACAAGATGTACCAGGACATGCACTACAAGTACTGGTGGCCAGGTATGAAGAAGGATATCACTATCTATGTTTTGAAGTGCCTGACTTATTCCAAGGTCAAGGCCGAACAACAGAGACCCTCTGGCTTACTCGTACAACCCGAGATCCTGATGTGGAAATAGGAGAGTATAACTATGGACTTTATAATGAAACTCCTGCGCACGACGTCAGGTCATGACAGTATTTGGGTTGTAGTCGACCGTTTGACAAAATCAGATCATTTCCTGCCAATACAAGAAGACTTTAAGGTAGAAAAATTAGCCCGAATCTACACCAATGAGATCATTTGTCGACACGGGACGCCTCGTGATATCATCTCTGACCGCGATGGTCGGTTTACCTCGCGTCGTTGGGAAACATTTCAATCTGCTCTCGGTACTACGCTTAATCTAAGTACCGCTTTCCATCCCCAAACCGACGGTCAGACTGAAAGAACGATTCGCACCCTTGAAGACATGCTCCGATCGTGTGTCATAGATTTCGGTGGTAATTGGGACGTGCACTTACCTTTGGTCGAATTCTCATACAATAACAATTATCATTCTAGCATCCAAATGGCACCGTTTGAGGCATTATACGGAAGGAAATGTCGATCGCCTATTATATGGCACGAGATCGGAGACGCGCAGATTACCGGTCCTGAGCTGTTGCAAGAAACAACTGACAAAATCCTCCAAATCCGAGACAATCTGCTGAAAGCTTGGAGCCGACAAAAAAGTTACGCTGATAGACGCCGCAAGCCCCTTGAATTTGACGTTGGCGATCACGTACTCCTAAAGGTTGCACCTTGGAAGGGAGTGATCAGATTCGGCAAGAGAGGAAAGCTCGCGCCTCGATATGTTGGACCCTTTAAAATCCTGGAAAGGATTGGGAAGGTGGCCTACAGATTCTAACTACCAGAGGAACTTAGTAATGTCTACCCGACTTTCCACGTCTCGAACCACAGAAAGTGCTTGGCCGACCAGGAATTTCATGTCCCTCTCAAAGAATTACAAGTGGACGAAACATTACACTTCATGGAAAAGCCTGTCGAGATCATGGGACGAGAAACTAAGGTGCTCAGACGCTCACGCATTCCCATTGTGAAGGTTCGCTGGGAAGGCAAGCGCGGTGCCGAGTTTACCTGCGAACTTGAAAGTGACATGAAGGCGAAGTACCCGGAACTGTTTGTTACGCCTACTTCTTAAATTTCGAGACGAAGTTTCCTTAAGTAGGGGAGGCTGTAACAACCCGCTTTTTGGACGTCAAAGTACAAGTCAAAGTCAAAGTCAAAGGAAGAAAAGATTGCTAATTGCGATCTGCCACTCCTTGCTTAACTATTGATTGTACATTAATGGCTTGTAATCGAATTTTAATTCAATCGCTTTAGTTGTATTATTTGGAGTATCTATTAATAATCGAGGTTTAATCGCATGTTTATCGCTAATCGACTTATCGCTATCGCATTCGCAACTCGAATTATGTGTTTTGGATATTGTTTTACGTGTGTGTGCCATTATGTGATACTTGTGCATGTTATGTTATGTTGAGGTATTTAATCGCAATCACAATCGCAATTCTCTCGCAATTGCAATCTAATCACAAACGCTAAACGCAAGTTAATTATAGTGATTGTATGTTAGATATAGTAGTTAGGTTATTTGTGTAACTAATGGGTAATACTATCGCATCGCTCACTCGAATCGCGTCGCAACGCTCAACACGCGAATCGAATCGAAACGACAAAACTCAACGCGTCGGACACCTGGATCGAGTGGCCAACCGATCGAGTGGCCATCCGATCGGATTGCCAACTGATCGGTGACCAATCCGACCCTTGAACACTTTCCTCTTTTGGAAACCCTATAAATACCCTTCTGTCACATCATTTGCGATGTGACAGCTCCTCACTCGACCAGCCGCACTCAAGCTCCCTTTTCTCTCGATTTCTCGCGATTCTTGTAAGTTTTCAACCCACATCTTATACTTCTATGATCTACACGCACTCCCTCATCTTTTTCACCTTTGAATCTTAACTTTTAACCGTGAAATCACCAGATTTGAGGTGTTCTAGGGTGATGTCATCATGGAGTTCTTATGAACTTCAAGGTTTGGCTTCATTCCACCAAGAAAAACTTAGATCTGAAGGATTTCCACATGAATAATCGATGTTTTCGTATAGATCTACACATATTCATGGTTAAAAGGATTGAAAGATGGTTTTCTAACTTTCTTTCAACTCTTTTACACTCAATGCACTCAAAACCGATAGAATCGGAGCTCGTTCCGACCTTCTACTCTTTCTTAGTGATGTGTTGGTCCAAGATCTGAATTCTATCCAAGGGACAACTGATTTCGGGTTAAACATGAACAACCGTCTCGAACAGTTAACTGATCGGACTAGGGTGATTCCTGTTTGATCGGATCACTTTGGTCAAGATGGGGTTTTTATTGTTTAGCACGTTGTCAAACCATCTCGAACAAACCACAAACATTCAAAATAATCAAGTTCAAAACGATTGGATTCATGGGACGGATTGCCATCCGATCGAACTGCAATCCGATCGGATTACACTTGAGCTTCCAAACACTTAATCATTTCCAAGTTTTCAAAGGACTGAACGTCGAACGAATTGCCGTCCGATTGGATTGCCATCCGATCGAACGACCATCCGATCATGTGACATTTGGAACTTTGGTACTTGATCATTTTTCAAGGAATTATGTTTTCCAACGGATTGCTATCCGATCGGATTGCCATCCGATCGAGTAACCATCCTGCTGTGAACTTGTTCTCACTAAGTGTCTTGCCAATCAGATCGCTATCTGATCGAAATGCCGTTCGATCGATCGACCTGAAGGGTAGAGATACTTCTCTATTTTCAAAATGCTACAACGAAAAATTCAAAGCCATCATACACAAACACATCCTTACCAAACGAATGTCAATCCAATCGAATGGCCATCCGATCAGATGACCATCCGAACGGATTGACATCCGATCGACTGGCCATCTGATCGGATTGCCATCCGATCGGATTACCATTCGATACTTGGTCACTTTTCACCGTTTTACGCACCGCTCTTCGCTTATGCTATCGTTAGCTGTTCTGGCTAATCTCTCAGCGCTCCCTTCAATCCAAGACAATGTTTATTAAGTTAAACGCTATATATGTGTATACTCGATCCCTTTTTGCTTTATGCACTTTTGGGTGTTACATACGTTACTTATTCTAAATCACATCAATCACACAATGCAAACACTATTTATACGCTGACCGTTACTACATGATACGTGTTACTCGATGAATGCTTGTATGTTATGTTAACACGGTGATTATTGCCTGACGCCTTAGCAACGATAGTACTATTTTTTTTGACTCAACACCTGTCATGGATGGGGGTTCTTAAGGTTACCTCTGATATGTCACGGTGGTGATATGTGTTGGGCATTCTACAACTCGCAGTCTAGTCTGTGCATATTTCATTGTCGATAACTTACTAGCTTCGCATTATACATGATACATGCTAGTTATGCGTAACGATTTCAAACTTTACTATTATTATTAAACTTGTATGCTCACCTTTACACTATGTGTATTGACCTCTATTCTAACGTATGTGACAGGTGTTTAGGACGCTTTGCTTGTTACTTGCTGGAATCGAGCTAGGATGGAGTCTATAAACAAACATAATAAAAATCTGAGTTGTCGGGACAGTTTGCTTGTTTTTGAGACAATTTTCTGTAATAATTATTGTTACTTTATCTGTTAGTAGTATGGGATATTAACATTAAAGATTTGGTAATTGGATAGTTGTTATGGATTCTTTTGAACAATCTGTTTCGCTCGGTGCAACGCCCCGATGATTCCGCCATCGGTTGGGGTGTGACATCTATTTTTCCTTGAGACTTGGGAAAACAACAAAGCATCGGGATACTTGGGCTATCACCTGTTGGACTGTGAACACTAGCATGGCTGAAACTATTTTGTTGCATTTACATATGGATATGTGGCTTTTAAACTATTATGCTATTATTCAAATTTGTATACTAGCCGGTACATTTTGTACTGACTCTATTTTAATACATGTTGCAGGCTGACATGATGCTAGGAAATCGTGAAACAAGCTAGGATGGAACTTAGATACTCCACGTAGCTAAATCTAGAAACTTTGAAACAATGAATGTGTTTGTTTTGATACTATGTTTTGGGTGGTTGATGCTGTTTAGACAATTGCATGAAATGTATCTAATTTACTATTGAAACTATTAGTGTTATGGAATCTCATGAGCAATCTGAACGCTTAGTGCTTGCACCCCGATGTTTCCGCCATCGGTTGGGGTGTGACAGATTTGTATCAGAGTCATGACTATAGGTAATTAGGATAAGTAGGAATACTTGCCCTAGTCTATAGTTCTAGGAATCTTGATTCTTATCTATTGTTCAAGACTTATGCATTCTACCGTATCTGCTTCCTAGCAGCACATTTTCCTGCTAAACTTACATGCCTTTCCTAAGGCTGACACAATGCACCCGATACTTGAAAAACACTGCTAATCAGTGTTTGTATTTTGCACGAAATTGCCCTCAAGCCAGGAGTGATATCCAAACCTTGATGGGAAATTTCCTGATTATATTCTAAGTAGGTCTTATCTGCTGATAGGTACCGACGCTATTAGGGTACGATGTTGTCAAGATAGAGGTGAAACTCGGACCTTGATAACTACTCCCACTCCTTGATTTTTTTTATGTCTCGCTAAAGTCTCGAAACTCCCAATCAATTAGGAACGTGAAATGACCAAAAGGACGAATATCGTAGGCCTAACATCGATGACATATTTGTCTGAGTAAGTCAGGACACGTTGCCACAATTCAAAAGGGGTTCGGATCACTTTGGTTAGTCGCCGTTCTTCTACCCGGAACAATCTATGTTTTATGAGCCTATCCTTTATGTGTGGTTTTAAACTTGATTCTTCGTTTGTTTTAAGGCTTTTTATTTAATTCGTACAAATATCCGCAATCTAAGACACTAATCCTAATCTCAGAATCAAACTAAATTTATGGAGCTTTGTTCATAATGATAATCTAGGTGGGAATCTTGATCAACTATGATACTATGTGAAGCTATTTGATGAATCTATGTGTTATTGTGGTTGTGAAACACTAAACGGAACATGTCATAGAAATACGTGACAGAAGTGACGTGTCTGAAGCATGGTGGATACGCCGCTGGTACTTCCTATATATAAGTGTTTTAGGCATGTTACCAACTTTCATACCAAGTGCCATGCGAAACTTAGCGTTTTGCAGACCGGTGATGAGGTTGTTGAATTCTAAAACTATGGGAAACTACTTGTGTAATCTAAAGTGCAATCTAAGCGTAAACTATGTATACTCTAGCATGATCTACGTGTAATCTAAGTATGTGTTGTTTGAGAAACGGAATACGAAACGCAACCTAGCGCCGAAGACGAGGCGGACGTGGCATGTCTGAAGCATGGTGGATACGTCGCTGGTACTTCTTATATATAAGTGTTTCTGGCATGTTACCAAACCTTCGTACTACGCGCTAAGCAAAGTTCGTAGTTTTGTAGGCTCGGGTTGAAGTTGTGGGATCTATTTGGTTAATCTATGTGGTTGAATCTATTTGGTTAATCTATGTTGTGAGAAGTGGTGAAATCTAATGTTGAGGTTAACGAAGCATGACGCCGATGACGAGACGGACGTGGCATGATCGAAGCATGGTGGATACGCCGCTGGTACTTCCTATATATAAGTGCTTCCGTCATGTTTCCGAACTTTCGTAGCACGTGCCATGCGGGATTTCGTTGTTGTTGGATTGTTAACTCGAATCTATATGAAGTTATTGGAAACTATTGAATCTATTGGAATCTATGAATCTATTGGAACCTATGGAATCTATGTGAACCTATTGGAGTAATCTATTTGAATCTATGATAATGATAATGGGTGTGTTTGCGACACATCACATGACACCAAGTACGAGGCGGAAGCGATATGCCCAAAGCGTGGTGGATACGCCGCTGGTACTTCCTATATATAAGCGTTTTCGACATGTTGCCAAACTTCGTACAACGTGCCATGTGAAGGTCGTAGGTTGCAGTGTTGAAACTATTGTGAACTATGTGAATCTTGTTGAATCTTGAGTCTTTAATCTATCGTGTGTGAATCTATATTGTGAGACTTTGCGAACCTAGACTTATATGATCCTCTTGTTGGATCATTAGGATGTCTTCTCGAAAGCTCTCCGACACTCTTAAGAGATCCAGGGAAAAGTCTCAGAAGAAGATGATGTCCTTCATGGCCGACCAGATCGCTCGAGTCGTGCCAAAGATCGTCTCTGAGATCCAAGGATCGAACACTCCACCCTCCTCTGTTGACTCTAAGACGGAGAAAGAAAAGTCCACCAAGTTTAGCTATAAACATTTCATCTCTTGCAACCCTAAGTCTTTCACGGGCAGTGATGGAGTGACTGCTATGCTCGAGTGATTTGACAGCATCGAAGTTACCTTCATTAACAGCGAGTGTCCAGAACAGCTAAAGACTAGGAGTGCGATGGGAATGTTTCAACGCAGAGCTCTGAAGTGGTGGTCAAACGAGAGAAACATCCGTTCGAATGAAGAAGCCTATGCTCTTTCATGGGCTGAGGTGCGAGAATTGACGATGCTTGAATTCTGCCCTCCTCATGAACAACTGAAGCTTGAAGAAGAGTTCTGGCACTTGAAGCAGATTGGTGATGATTATCTGGCTTATACTACCCGTTTCAAGCAGCTCAGCTTGATCGTTCCTCACTTGGTTTCTACTCCTAAGCGAATAATATCCAAGTACATGAATGGTCTACCTCCTGCTATGCGTGATCCTATTGAAGCAGCTCAACTCGAAACTATTGAGGAAGTCTAACGTCTTGCAGCTAGTCTCAACAACAACCGTGTTCGTGATAAGCAGTTTGCTAACTCTGCTCCCTCCAAGTCTGCACATCAAGTTACCCAACAGCCAAGTGGCAGCAAAAACAAGAGGCAAAAGTCTCAGGGTTCAGGATGCAATGCCATTATTCCTGCTGTGAATCCTGTTGCTAAGCCTGCTCCTGTTGCTACTGTTCAGAACCCTGCTACAATTGAAGTCAAGAAGCAGTACTCTGGGTCTTACCCCAAGTGTACCACTTGTAACTTTCATCATCCTGCTAATTTTGCATGTCGTTTGTGCACCAACTGCAATCGCTATGGTCACACGACTCCCTACTGTCGTCAAGCTAATCTCGCTCAACCAGCTCAACAAGCCCTAACTCATGCAGCATTACCAGCTCTCCCAGCTCCTCCACAGAACCCTAAGCCAGTCAACGTTGTTCGTGCATGCTACAAATGTGGAGATACTACTCATCTTCGTAACCAGTGTCCTTAGCTGAACCAGGATCAACAGCCAGCCGCTCGTGGACGAGCGTTCAATCTTAATGCTAATCAGGCTCGTAACGACAATGACGTCGTTATTGGTATGTTTCTTATGAATAACCTTTACGCTTTGATACTGGTGCCGACAGAAGCTTTGTGTCCGTAGAATTTGAATCTTTGCTAAACTGTGCACGCTCTATGTTACCTAAGTCGTTTTCGGTGGAGATTGACGATGGAAAGTCTATTCTAGTTGATTCTATTCTCTGTGGTTGTTCTCTGACTCTTAACGACCACGTGTTTACTATTGATCTAATACCCATGAAATTGGGGAAGTTTTGATGTCATAATCGGCATGGATTGGTTACGCAAGAACCATGCCGAGATTGCCTGTCACGAGAAGTTTGTACGTCTACCTCTACCGTCCGGTGAGGTTTTGCATGTTTATGGAGACCGACCTTCGCAAGGACTAAGGCTGATGTCATGCACTCAAGCGAGCAGATGCTTACGTAAACAGAACTTTGCCTTCTTGGCCCACGTGGTGGAACAAAAGGGCAAGGGGAAGAACATAAGCGACGTTCCAGTAGTGTGTGATTTCCCCGATGTCTTTCCCGAAGATCTTCCTGGTCTTCCTCCTCCTAGATCCGTTGATTTTTGTATTGATCTCATACCTAGTACGACCCCTGTCGCTACGGCTCCTTATCGACTTGCACCTTCCGAAATGCAAGAATTATCTAGCCAACTTCAGGAACTACTCGACAAGGGATTTCCCAAGTACCTCCATGTGGGGTGCTCCGGTGTTATTCATCAAGAAGAAAGATGGTTCGTTCCGTAAGTGTATCGACTACCGTGAACTTAATAAGCTTACCATTAAGAATCGTTATTCTCTTCCCCGTATCAATGACCTATTTGACCAACTACAAGGCGCGTCCTATTTCTCAAAAATCGATCTTCGTTCTGGCTATCATCAGCTTCGTGTACTCGAGGATGATGTACCCAAGACCGCTTTTCGCACTCGTTATGGACACTAGGAGTTCGTGGTCATGCCTTTTGGATTGACCAACGCACCCGCTGTGTTCATGGATCTCATGAATCGTATTTGTAAGCCTTATCTTGATCATTTTGTGATAGTCTTTATTGATGATATCCTCATTTATTCCAAAACTAAAGCTGATCACGCTCGTCATTTACGCTTGATACTTGAACACTTACGTGGTGAACGTTTGTATGCTAAATTTTCTAAGTGTGAGTTTTGGATTAATGAAGTGCAATTTCTTAGTCACGTCGTTAGTAAGCAAGGTATTCATGTTGACCCGTCTAAAATCAAAGCTGTGAAGAATTGGAATACTACCTAAATCGTATCTGGGTACCGGATCGCGATAATCTCCGTGAGTTTGTTATGAATGAGGCTCACAAATCTCGTTACTCTATTCATCCAGGTGCCGATAAGATGTAGCATGATCCACGTATGACTTATTGGTGGCCTGGTATGAAGAAGGACATTGCTGTATACGTTTCTAAATGCCTTACTTATACGAAAGTTAAGGCTGAACATCAACGTCTTTCAGGACTATTAGAACAACCCGAAATTCCAGTTTGGAAATTGGATAGCATCACTATGGACTTTATTACCAAGCTACCTCGAACACCTTCTGGTCACGATCGTATCTGGGTGATAATTGATCGATTGACCAAATCAACCCACTTTCTTCCTATTCGTGAGGAATATAAAGTGGAGAAACTTGCTCGAATCTATACTGACGAGATTATATGCCGTCATGGCATACCTCTATACATAATCTCTGACCGGGATGGTCATTTTACTTCACGTCTTTGGCAAACTTTTCAATCCGCCATGGGTACTCATTTGAATCTTAGCACGGCCTTTCATCCTCAGACGGATGGACAGACCGAGCGAACTATTCAGACCCTGGAGGATATGCTCCGTTCTTGTGTCATCGACTTTGGTGGTAACTGGGATGTACATTTACCATTGATTGAGTTCTCGTACAACAACAGCTATCATACCGGTATTCAGATGGCTCTTTTCGAAGCTTTCTATGGCCGCAAGTGCCGATCTCCTATCAGCTGGCATGAGATTGGTGACAAGCAGTTTACTGGCCCGGAAATCATTCAAGAGACAACGGATAAGATTCTTCAAATCTGTGATAACTTAATCAAGGCTAGGAGCAGACAAAAGAGCTATGCTGATAATAGGCGGAAGCCTCTGGAATTTGATGTTGGTGATCGAGTTCTTCTCAAGGCATCTCCCTGGAAGGGAGTAGTTCGTTTTGGTAAGAAGGGAAAGCTCGCTCCTCGCTATGTGGGTCCTTTCAAGATAATCGAAAGGATTGGCAAGGTGGCGTACAGACTCGACCTGCCACAAGAACTAAACAACGTGCATCCAGTGTTCCACGTGTCTAACCTAAGCAAATGCCTAGCCGACAAGGAACTACAGGTTCCCCTTGAAGACTTGCAAATAAATGAAGCTGTACACTTTGTGGAGAAACCGTCGAAATCATGGATCAGGGCGTCAAGCGACTGAGGCGCAGCAAAATTCCCATAGTCAAGGTTCGATGGGAAGGAAAGTGTGGTGCCGAATTCACTTGGGAACTGAAAAGTGAGATGAAGGCCAAGTATCCGCAGCTCTTCGAGCAATCTTCTTCCTAGATTTTGGGGACGAAATCTCCTAAAGGAGGGGAGACTATAACGCATGCGACCCTATATTTTTATCTAATTGTCAATTTTAGCCCCTATACTATGAGATATGTGATACTTTTTATACTTGGTGAAACTTATGCTACGACTTTGATACTTGATGCTTGGAAACTATGATTTTAAGATACTATGAGACTATGATTCTATGATATTATGATTCTATGAGACTATGATTCTATAAAACTATGATTCTATGAGACTTGATACTTTGGTGCTTGACTTTTAAGGCTCGTGAAACTTGAGACTTGATTAAACGAGGGACTGGAGTCTTGTCACTGGCGGAAACTATGGAAACTATGGAAACTTTGGTGTTAATGATTACCCAATAATTACGCAACGCAACGCTTAATCTAACTCGCAAAACGAATCAAAGACGGGAACGCGGAAAGGATGAGATTGGCCGAATGGCAATCCGATCGGATGACCATCCGATCGGATGACCAACCGATCGGATGGCAATTCGACCGAGTTGCCATCCGATCCGTGCACACCGCCCCTCACCCTCTCTCTCACACTATAAATAAGCTTGTCACATCATTTTCACTGATGTGACAGCCTTACTCGAACCAGACACTACTCCTATTTTTTCCATTTCTTGGCGATTTGGGTACGTTTTACACTAGATTCTTATACATCTTTGATCTACACACTATTCTCTACATGATTCTCCTTTGAAATCTCACTTTTCACCATGAAATCTCTAAGATTTGAGCTCTTGAGGGTAACGTCATCATGGTGGTTGTACAAACTGTTGAGTGATGTCATTATGTTCAAGATCTAGCTCAGATCTAAGGAATTTCATAAGTTTTTACACAAAACCTTTACTAAATCTACACTTTGCAACTAAAACTTATGTTTATCTTCATCATTTCTTAAGACTTTTACCAAAAACGGTGAGATCTGGATTCAAACGGACTGTAGACTTAAAAGATTAGTCTGAAGTTGGTTTGGAGAAGGATTGTTGCCGGAAAAGATGACCGGTATATGAATTCTGACATGAACACCGTCACGAACGGGTGACTGAACAGACTGGGGTGATTCCCACCCGATCAGATCGGCTATACACTGATGGGTTTACTGTTGTCTCAATGTGTACCCCGTCGTCATTGCTTAAACAGAAACTTAGAAACTTTACAAGTTTAAGAACGGGACAAGGACAACCCGATCGAATAGCCATCCGATCGAACCGCCATCCGATTAAGTGACACTTGCCTCATTAACCCTAACACTTGGATACTGTGAATCTTTTTATCGAATGGCAATCCGATCGGATAGCCATCCGATCGAACTGCCATCCGATCAAGGTGACATTGTCTCCTAACCTTAAACATCTTGCAACTTGAAGTCCTGATCGTCGAATGGCAATCCGATCGGATAGCCATCCGATCGAACTACCATCCGATCAAGGTGACCTTGAGTCTTGAAATCCTTAACACTTAGAAACCTTTTCAGAAACTTGAACATTAGGAAACTGGACACTTGGATCAAATGGCAATTCGATCGAATGGCCATCTGACAGAGTGGCAATCCGTCACTCACTCACCATGGTCATCCACTCTGTGAACATTCTCATTTTCACAGTTGGATCAGTAACAATATCACACAAATTATCATGATCGTTATACACAATACTATGACCATCTTCACAATGAAAAAGTAATACTTCAATAGCTGGATATCTATAATGTATATCATACATGAATATTCTCCAAGCAGCTTCACAAGCAGAGATATATCTACAATCATGGTATGCTTTTATCTCATCTACAGCTACATTCTGTTCCGTATCATTATTGGTGCTATTGGCTTGAAAAACAGAAGCCGTGACTCTATCAGGCCCCTTATTAATATATTTAAACAAATATTTGATAGAACCTGACTGGTTGCACCATTCAACGTTAACGTGGCACTGATACTTTCTGAGCAGGAGAGCATTGTAAGGAACTACAAATCTATTATCAAGTGCCACACCATTCATTACTACTGTATTACTTGTTTGACGACGACGATAGACAGGATATCCTTTAGAATCAACACAAGTCTCATCAATATATTTTTTGGAAACTTTTTAGAACATTTTTGTTGAACCATACATGGACAAAGTGGGTTGTCTGTACCACATGGTCCATGAATCATAAATTGCTTGACAAGCTCATATAATTCAGGATCTCTTTCTTTACCTGGTATCTCAGCACTAATAACACGATCAATATCAGATGCAGTTGGAAATTTGCTTTCAGCACCCAAGAACAAACATATGTGAGCATGTGGGAGTCCACGCTTCTAAAATTCCAGTGTATACATGTTCTGGTCAAAAATCAAGCAAGGATAATGCAACCAAATCTTTTGTTGTGAGGTGTGATGCTAGAATCAATGAACAATGTTAAGGATAATTCAGAAATGAAGTGAACAAGTGACACAAGGATTTATACGAGGAAAAAGCCCTTGATCAAGAGTTGATCTCCGGCATAAAAAACCTAGGGTGATGGAAACTACCGATCACCAACTAAGATTAATCAAAAGAAGTTTACAACTCGGGATGATAACAAGCTTGTTACAAGGATCACTAGTGTGCAATGAGCAAAAAATGTATGAAATCGCCAAGTAGTGTTCGAGAGCTGATTGAGAGCTGTTGCGAGAGTGTGTCAATGCCAAAATTAGCTAAGTGTTTTCTATCAAGCTTGTTATCCCCATTTAAATTAGAAATAACTATACTAACTAACTATCCGCAAATAATGCAAGCTCCCCACGATCTCCATAACGTCCACAAGAGCCAAGCACGTGCGGAATATTGAGGGAATATGCTCCAGGAATTTCGGTGAGACTTGGTCCATGCCTTTGTTCCTGCAAAACAAGCTTACGTACAAGGTAGACAATTGTTAGTATAAGGATAAAAATAAGGATCCTGAATCCTGATCCTGCAACACCTGCTGAGGATCCTTAATTCAAACAGAATTGAGGATCCATGATCCTGGCAGCACTTGAACATCCGTGATCCTTAGGATTGTAAAATCCTCCCCTAACAATTGCCCCCAAAATATAAGGAGTAAAGTGTAAATTAGCGAGTTATATTTTCATGATCTTATCTGCAACAAACTAACGGATATATAGCTGTTAGGATCTAACTAGCCGTTATCGATCATACGTCATTGAAGCGACATCCCTGCAGAATCATCATTATAAATTCAAGTTAGAGATAAGGGTTAGGAAGCATTTAAATTCGTGCGTTTCACCCTTTAAATCTTCATTCGAAGATCAAGCAGGTACTTCTCTTTCTCCTTTTCTCTTCACATTCTTGCTATATTCCTTCTTTCTCTTAATCTCCGAATCACAATGAAGTTACCGCCATCCCCTGCTAAGGATCATCAGAAAGACAGTCCTTTGAAGAGCCAAGGGATCATCAAAGATTCTCCGAAGGAACGTTGCTGCTTCACTGATCCTGAGATCGACAGGATTCGTCATTGCTTTCCGGCGAATGTCGTCTTCAAGCCTTTTGACCCTACCGCCTTGAGCGATTTCGTTTCTGAAACTTGGGTTGCCTTTCCAGTAACCCCATTTTCGATAGGATACTCCTATCCTTTTCCTGCTTTTACCCAGTCTTTCTTCTCCCTTACTGGCATATCCTATATCCAAGCTATGCCAATGATGTGGAGGGTTTTATTTACCCTTGAGAGGATCATTGAGCAGGAGGATATAGAGTTGGGAATGTCTGAGCTTGCTGAACTGTACAACCTTGTGAGCCATGGTTCATATCACTTTCTATTCAAACACAAACCCGGCGAAGAACACCCAATCCTGAAGACCACCAAAAACGACACTAAGTGGAAGAAACGATTCTTCTTCGTTGGGAGGGATTCTATCCCGGATGGGAAGGATCTCCCTAGAAAATGGGCCACTCATGGTAGGATAGAGGGTCCTTATAGAAGGATCATAGGATAACCCTGTTTCTGCTGAGGATCACTAACCCCTTTTCTTTTTGTTGTTTTGCAGCTATCTCTGTATCTCATATCATTCCATCACCTACTACCAAAGAGAGGATCAACGCTTTCCGGAATCTTGATCCTGCAGTAAGATCATTTCAAGCAAGTACCAAGGATTCTCAAGAAGTATCTTCAAGCTCAGTTACAATGTCAAGTAAGTATCCATGTCTGTATGTAACTAAATGTTTAAATAAGAATGAAACAAGAATACTTATCTGTTACTTTAGATTGACAGGCGCTGGAAAATCTTCAAGGTCTGCCACCCACTTCAGTGTTACCGATCTTACTGCTGTTGCCCCCAGGTCCGGGAAGAAGAAGACTGCTGCTAGCCCGAGTGCCATAGTTCCAAAGCCTGTCACCTCCAAAGGGGGAAAGAAGAGGAAGGCCTCTGAGGCTGAAAATCTTGAAGGCTTGCCTCTTATCCGCCACCAGTTCCAAGAATACTTTGCTGATGTAAGGATCACTGACTCTGCTTGATTATCTTGTGTGACAACTCGAGTTTCCAAGATTTCCATCTTCGCATTTATTGCACGTGAATTTTTTTTTGTTGTTGTTTGTTACTCGACTTGTTTGTTTCACAACGCTTACATTTGTAAAACGTTAAATCGTGTTTCGATGATATTTTATATTTGGGGTGCATATTATATTTGAGTATATGATAATACTGTATTTTATATATAATTGAGGTGCTATATAAATGTTATTGTTATGTGTATATTATACATATCTTGCATAAATAATAAAACATTGGCCAATAACCTAACCAACCTGAAAACACCCTTCTGTGATGAAAACACATTAGTGTTTTCGTCCACCAATGTTTGGCGAAAACAAAGATGGGCCTTAGGCCCAGTAGTGAATTATATATATATTTCTTTTTATCTCAATCTTCTCGGATAAGTTTTCAATCGGCAAACCCTAGAGTTTTCCCCCTGTGTGCGACGGCAGTGGAGACAAAACCCCCTAGAGGCAACATCATCTTTGCCGATCGAGTCTCTCGGTTAGTGGATCGGACATTATATTGTTTCTTGTTTTGCTCATTTATGATTATACATGGATTTGATTAACAAATAGTATACGCTTATGTGATGTTGTTTGTGTTGGTGATTATGCGTGATAATGGCTGGCTGTTAATGGCGGTTATGGAGGACCGATGAATCATGAAATGGCTTTAAGTATAGCACTCATAACATAGTCAAAGTGGTTTAAATGCTTTTGAAAGTGAACATGTGCAGACTGCATTAACTGATCATATCAGAAGTCATGTGATATTAATACATAATTCAATATAACTAAATGTTGGGGGTCCAATACATTTGATGGCATGTGATCTGACATAGTGGGTAACTCTTGAACATGTGTATTTTTATTACCATAAATGCTCGATTAATGTTAGTCTGGAATTTGATGATTTCAATAGCCGCTGTATCTGTTAGTTATTTAGGGATTTTGGGGATTTAAAACCTGCTGTTGTTGATGATGATGTACCAACGAAATCACCCACCACAATTATAAAGTGGACGAAATCACATAAGTGATTTCGGCCCACATAAGTGTTTTCGGCCCATAAGGGGTTTTCGGCCCAAGGGGGGGGGGGATTTCGTCCACTTAGTGTTTGGCATAAGTGATTTCGGCATTATTGGATTTTGTCAATATGGGCTGCATAGTTTATTTTTATTAGTTAAATAACTCTGTTAGTTATTTAACCTCTGTTAGTTTAGTTAACTCAAATAATTGATTAACTTTGTTTAGTTTATTGTCACTTTTAAATGGTTAACTCTATGAAAGTAGTAAACAATATTAGTTTACTAACTGTGTTAGTTGTAAATTCTATTTAACATGATACTGTTAAGTATGTTATATTAATCAGGTTAAGTATGTTATGACTGTTTAGTTTATTAACTTGGTTAGATAGGCTAACCTTAATAAACTAGTTAACCTTGTTAAGTTGGAAACTCTGTTAGGTCTATTACTTCTGTTAGTCTGTTAATGGATAATCTTGTCATAATGGACTGTGAAAACTTTTATGTGAAACATGAATTGCATAAATTGGATTAACTGGTTACAAGATACAAGATACTAATTTCTAGGCACACTCTGTGATGTTACTTTGATGATAGTTACATGTGAAGCTTTACAAACATGTACTGATTAAAAATACGTGCCTACTATAGGACTTGACTGATTTATTGTGAGCACATAGTTTAGCATAACCGAGCAAACCAAGGTGAGTTCACACTTTTACCAAGGCATGGGATTCCCGGGGTTGGGAATGGGTTGATTGATCATTTATGCTTAAGAGTTATCGGAATTACATACCATAGGCCTCGGGAGAGGAAGGTTAATGGTAGATACTACTAGACTAGTGATACATATACTCCTCTTCGCACACATGCCGGGATCGGCCGCGATACTAGAACAATCTTCGCAAACATGCCTGGAATGGCCGCGAACTATACTTTAAATCTTCGCAAACATGCCTGGAGGGCCGCGATACAAATATACCTAGTCTAGAGAACATATGGGAAACCCCCACTAAACTTCGCAAACATGCCTAGAGGGCCGCGATAACATTACATACGATACATGATTACTAAACGAGCATACGATTTACGATGCGAACATTATAACTAAATAACCAACTGTGAACTCGCTCAACTAGTTGTTGACTCTCTGTTACATGCCTTGCAGGACCTTAGGTACTTTTGGAGCTTGCACGGGAGGCACGGTCGTTGTGGACATGGATCGTGAATGTGTTGTTAAACATTATGACATTTTGTACTTAAACTTATGTTGGGTTTTACATTATTGCTTCCGCTACACACTTGTTTATGTTTGGTTTTGAAAACACCTATCGTATTGATGAATGACTTTTACTATTTACTTACATGTTCAATATGATTGGTGGCTTGATCCTGGTCAGTCACGCCTCCAAGCGGTGGTACTCCGCGTGTGGATTTTGGGGGTGTGACAGATTGGTATCAGAGCCATTAGTTATAGAGAACTCGGTTTTAATATGGGAAATTTTTTTTTGTTTATTAAAACCAAACTATAACCAGAACAGTGCTCAACGATCCACAACGACGCCTCGCTCCACGTGCAAGACTCAACATCCTAGGTAATATGGTATATGTTTTATTGGCTACTTGCTAGAATTACATAGAACTTTGCTCATGGTATGCTTAGATACACATAACTCCTATTGCTTGAGAACACTTGTGTGCTTACTCTCTTCTGTTATCGCACTACTCGCGAACCTCTCTCACTTATGTCATATTTGCTATGAAGATCATGGCTGGACGCATTAACATGACACAAGCCCAGTTGACGGCTCTTATTAACGAACGAGTTGCTGCGGCACTTGCAGTCGCACAAGAAGGAGGTATACCCTGCCGTTGTAACTCACACTAGGATCTTTAGATCCTACACTCCTAAAACAACTCTTGTGCTTAATCTTGTCCTGGTTCTTATACACAACAGGTCAGCACGCTCAGCCACCTGTTTGCACCTTCAAAACTTTCATGGACTGTCGTCCTACTACTTTTAGTGGCACGGAAGGAGCAGTTGGACTCCTCCATTGGTTTGAAAAGCTCGAGTCCGTTTTTGAGATGTGTGAATGCCCTGAGGCTCGCAGGGTGAAGTACGCCACTGGTACTCTAGAAGGCATTGCGCTGACTTGGTGGAATGCGCAAGTTCAGATGTTAGGGTTGGCTGTTGCTAACGCCACACCCTGGAATGATTTTAAGGAATTGATCAAGGAGGAATATTGTAGCCGTGATGATATTCATAAGCTGGAGGTAGAGTTTTACCACTTGAAAATGACGGGGTCAGAAATTGAAGCATACACCAGAAGATCAAATGAGTTGGCTATTTTGTGTCCTACTATGGTGGACCCTCCCATTAAGCGTATCGAGCTGTATCTCAATGGTCTGGTACCGGAAATTCAAAGTCACGTAACCTCAGCGAATCTTGGCACCATTCAACATATCGTCAAGTTAGCTCATCGCCTCACCGATCAGGCAGTGGAACAGAACAGGCTGCCTAAACGTATCAGCGCTACCACTACCGCTACCACTCCAGCTACTCCTGCTACTCCCAGTGACAACAAGCGGAAATGGGAAGGGGATTCCAGCAGGGGTTCAGCTACCGTACAGTCTCAAGCACAGCAGCAGCGCAAGACTAGTGATTACCAGAGTCCGAGTCAGCAATCGTCTGGTGGTCAGGGGCAGAGTGGATATCGGGGAATTCATCCACTGTGTAACAGGTGCAACAGACACCACAGTGGTCAGTGTCGTAAAGGCCGCTGTCAGAGATGTCTAAGGGTAGGTCATGAGGCTAAAGATTGCAGGAGCTCAAGGCCTGCGAATCAGAACCAGCAACAACAGCCACCAGCTCCACGAAACCAGCCACAACAGCAACAACAACAAGGAAATAGGGCATGCTTTCAGTGTGGGGCTGAAGGCCACTTCAAGCGGAACTGCCCCCAGTTAAACCAGAATCAGAATAACAACAACAATAATCAGGGCAATGGGAACAACAATGGGGGAAACAACAACAACAATGGTGCTAAGGGTCGTGCATTTGTGATTGGTCAGGGTGATGCAAGGAACGATCCTCATGTGGTTATGGGTAAGTTTCTTCTCGACGATTTTTATGTTACTGTATTATTTGATTCGGGTGCGGATACCAGTTATATGTCTCTGAAAGTTAGTCAAATGCTTAAACGCGCACCAACACTTTTGAACACCAAACATGTCGTAGAGCTAGCTAACGGTAAAAGTCTAGAAGCCACACACATAGTTCAGGGTTGTAATCTTATCCTCGCTGGTCAGACTTTCTCTATCGATCTCATTCCTATAACTCTGAGTAGTTTTGACATCGTCATTGGTATGGATTGGTTATCCCAACAACAAGCAGAGATCCTATGCAAGGAGAAGATCATTCGTATTCCCCGTACTGGCAAAGAACCTCTCGAAGTTCAAGGCGACAAGAGTGGTGTCGTGAGTGGCATCATCTCCTTCTTGAAGGCACAGAAGTGTTTGCGAAAGGGCCACACGGCTATTTTAGCACTCGTTACTGATACATAGACGACAGAGAAGAAGTTAGAGGATATCCCAGTTGTACGTGATTTTCCTCAAGTGTTTCCTGAAGAGTTACCTGGGCTACCGCCACATCGCCAGGTCAAATTTCAGATCGAGCTAGCTCCAGGAGCAGCACCTATAGCTCGAGCGCCTTATCGCTTAGCTCCAACTGAACTGGAAGAACTGTCTAAGCAATTGCAAGAAATCTTGGAAAAGGGTTTCATACGTCCTAGCTCTTCGCCCTGGGGAGCTCCAGTATTATTTGTGAAGAAGAAAGACGGTACCTTTCGCATGTGTATAGACTACCGCGAACTGAACAAGGTGACTGTGAAGAATCGTTATCCTCTTCCACGCATCGACGACTTATTCGACCAGTTGCAAGGGTCGAGCTATTACTCAAAGATTGACCTGAGGTCAGGCTATCATCAACTGAGAGTCCGGGATGAGGACGTCTCCAAAACAGCATTCAGAACACGCTACGGCCACTACGAGTTTCTAGTCATGCCATTCGGACTAACGAACGCGCCTGTGGTTTTCATGGATCTTATGAACAGGGTGTGCAAACCTTATCGTGATAAGTTTGTTATTGTTTTCATTGATGACATCCTGATCTACTTGAAGAGTCGGGAGGAACACGAGCAGCACTTACGGCTTATTTTGGAACTCTTACGAACGGAACAGCTAAACGCTAAGTTTTCAAAATGCGACTTCTGGCTTCGTGAAGTCCACTTTCTAGGCCACGTGGTAAACAAGGATGGGATTCATGTCGATCCATCCAAGGTAGATTCGATCAAGAACTGGCCTGCACCTCGCACACCAACCGAAATACGCCAATTCTTGGGTTTGGAGGGTTATTACAGACGGTTCATCAAAGACTTCTCAAAGATTGCGCAGCCACTTACATTACTGACACAGAAAGGTGTTGCTTATCGTTGGAGTAATACACAGGAAACAACATTTCAGCACTTAAAGGATAGACTATGTAGCGCACCTATCCTCTCCTTGCCTGAAGGCACGGACGATTTTGTAGTCTACTGTGACGCATCCATCCAAGGTCTTGGATGTGTGTTGATGCAACGGGATAAAGTCATTGCTTATGCTTCACGCCAACTTAAGATTCACGAACGGAATTACACTACACATGATTTAGAGCTGGGAGCTGTTGTTTTTGCGCTCAAGATATGGCGACACTACCTGTACGGCACCAAGTGCACCATCTACACCGATCACAGGAGTCTTGAGCATATCTTCAAGCAGAAAGAGTTGAACATGCGACAACGTCGATGGGTCGAGTTACTGAACGATTACGAATGTGCTATAAAGTACCATCCAGGCAAAGCCAATGTGGTGGCCGACGCCCTCAGTCGAAAGGATACTACACCTAGGCATGTACGAGCGTTGCAACTCACTATTCAGTCTAGTCTTCCTTCACAGATACGAGATGCTCAGGTAGAAGCATTGAAATCAGAAAACGTCAGGGCTGAAGCCCTACGAGGCTCAAGGCAAAGGTTAGAACAAAAGGCAGACGGAGCCTACTATGTAACAGGACGCATCTGGGTCCCACTCTATGGCAACTTACGCGAGCTTGTAATGGAAGAAGCTCATAAGTCTCGTTACTCAGTACATCCTGGTTCGGATAAGATGTACCACGACCTCAGAACTACATATTGGTGGCCTAGCATGAAGGCCCACATAGCAACTTACGTTAGCAAGTGTTTGACTTGTGCGAGAGTCAAAGCGGAATATCAGAAACCATCAGGCCCGCTCCAACAACCTGAGATACCACAATGGAAATGGGAGCAAATTTCCATGGATTTTGTTACTGGCCTGCCTAGATCTCAACGTGGGAATGATACTATTTGGGTGATCGTGGATCGACTCACTAAGTCTGCACACTTCCTGGCTATTAAGGAAACAGACAACTTCTCTACCTTAGCAGACATCTACTTAAAAGAAGTGGTTTCGAGGCACGGGGTGCCAACTTCCATTATCTCCGATCGTGATGCACGTTTTACTTCAGAACTGTGGCAAGCAATGCATAAATCTTTTGGCTCTCGTTTAGAAATGAGCACATCTTATCATCCTCAGACAGATGGGCAGTCTGAGCGCACTATTCAAACTCTAGAAGACATGCTTCGGGCATGCGTAATTGACTTTGGCAATGGCTGGGAAAAACATCTGCCACTTGTGGAATTTTCATACAATAACAGTTACCACACCAGCATTAAAGCTGCTCCATTTGAGGCATTGTACGGGCGTAAATGCCGATCACCTCTTTGTTGGGCAGAGGTGGGTGACAGTCAGATCACAGGTCCAGAAATGGTAGTTGATACTACTGAAAAGATTGCTCTAATACGACAACGCATGGCGGCAGCTCGTGACCGTCAGAAAGCATACGCCGATAAAGACAGGAAACTACTCGAGTTCCAGGTTGGGGATCGAGCGCTATTCAAAGTTTCACCCTGGAAGGGTGTTGTTCGTTTTGGCAAAAGGGGCAAACTCAATCCACGATACGTTGGACCATTTGAAGTCATTGAGAAAATAGGCAAAGTGGCCTACAGACTGAACTTACCAGCTGAACTCAGTGCAGTTCACAACGTCTTTCATGTGTCGAATCTGAAGAAGTGTCTGTCAGATGAGACCCTCATAGTTCCTTTGAAGGAGCTCACTATCGACGAACAGTTGCATTTCGTCGAGGAACCAGTTGAAATCACGGACCGGGATGTTAAGGTCCTCAAGAACACCAGAATACCTCTTGTTCGAGTTCGTTGGAACTCCCGTCGCGGCCCAGAGTTTACCTGGGAACGAGAAGACCAAATGGAACTCAAATATCCCCAGTTGTTCGAAAACAATGCAACTACTACTGAGGCTGAAGCTACTACAGAAATTCCAAATCAACGGGGGGATGATGTGACACCCCAGGAAAACCAGTAAACTACACAACACAAGACAACTAGCTTCCTCAGTAACCATGTGCTAAATTTCGGGACGAAATTTCTTTCAAGTTGGGGATAATGTGACAACTCGAGTTTCCAAGATTTCCATCTTCGCATTTATTGCACGTGAATTTTTTTTTTGTTGTTTGTTACTCGACTTGTTTGTTTCACAACGCTTACATTTGTAAAACGTTAAATCGTGTTTCGATGATATTTTATATTTGGGGTGCATATTATATTTGAGTAAATGATAATAGTGTATTTTATATATAATTGAGGTGCTATATAAATGTTATTGTTATGTGTATATTATACATATCTTGCATAAATAATAAAACATTGGCCAATAACCTAACCAACCTGAAAACACCCTTCTGTGATGAAAACACATTAGTGTTTTCGTCCACCAATGTTTGGCGAAAACAAAGATGGGCCTTAGGCCCAGTAGTGAATTATATATATATTTCTTTTTATCTCAATCTTCTCGGATAAGTTTTCAATCGGCAAACCCTAGAGTTTTCCCCCTGTGTGCGACGGCAGTGGAGACAAAACCCCCTAGAGGCAACATCATCTTTGCCGATCGAGTCTCTCGGTTAGTGGATCGGACATTATATTGTTTCTTGTTTTGCTCATTTATGATTATACATGGATTTGATTAACAAATAGTATACGCTTATGTGATGTTGTTTGTGTTGGTGATTATGCGTGATAATGGCTGGCTGTTAATGGCGGTTATGGAGGACCGATGAATCATGAAATGGCTTTAAGTATAGCACTCATAACATAGTCAAAGTGGTTTAAATGCTTTTGAAAGTGAACATGTGCAGACTGCATTAACTGATCATATCAAAAGTCATGTGATATTAATACATAATTCAATATAACTAAATGTTGGGGGTCCAATACATTTGATGGCATGTGATCTGACATAGTGGGTAACTCTTGAACATGTGTATTTTTATTACCATAAATGCTCGATTAATGTTAGTCTGGAATTTGATGATTTCAATAGCCGATGTATCTGTTAGTTATTTATGGATTTTGGGGATTTAAAACCTGCTGTTGTTGATGATGATGTACCAACGAAATCACCCACCACAATTATAAAGTGGACGAAATCACATAAGTGATTTCGGCCCACATAAGTGTTTTCGGCCCATAAGGGGTTTTCGGCCCAAGGGGGGGGGGGGATTTCGTCCACTTAGTGTTTGGCATAAGTGATTTCGGCATTATTGGATTTTGTCAATATGGGCTGCATAGTTTATTTTTATTAGTTAAATAACTCTGTTAGTTATTTAACCTCTGTTAGTTTAGTTAACTCAAATAATTGATTAACTTTGTTTAGTTTATTGTCACTTTTAAATGGTTAACTCTATGAAAGTAGTAAACAATATTAGTTTACTAACTGTGTTAGTTGTAAATTCTATTTAACATGATACTGTTAAGTATGTTATATTAATCAGGTTAAGTATGTTATGACTGTTTAGTTTATTAACTTGGTTAGATAGGCTAACCTTAATAAACTAGTTAACCTTGTTAAGTTGGAAACTCTGTTAGGTCTATTACTTCTGTTAGTCTGTTAATGGATAATCTTGTCATAATGGACTGTGAAAACTTTTATGTGAAACATGAATTGCATAAATTGGATTAACTGGTTACAAGATACAAGATACTAATTTCTAGGCACACTCTGTGATGTTACTTTGATGATAGTTACATGTGAAGCTTTACAAACATGTACTGATTAAAAATACGTGCCTACTATAGGACTTGACTGATTTATTGTGAGCACATAGTTTAGCATAACCGAGCAAACCAAGGTGAGTTCACACTTTTACCAAGGCATGGGATTCCCGGGGTTGGGAATGGGTTGATTGATCATTTATGCTTAAGAGTTATCGGAATTACATACCATAGGCCTCGGGAGAGGAAGGTTAATGGTAGATACTACTAGACTAGTGATACATATACTCCTCTTCGCACACATGCCGGGATCGGCCGCGATACTAGAACAATCTTCGCAAACATGCCTGGAATGGCCGCGAACTATACTTTAAATCTTCGCAAACATGCCTGGAGGGCCGCGATACAAATATACCTAGTCTAGAGAACATATGGGAAACCCCCACTAAACTTCGCAAACATGCCTAGAGGGCCGCGATAACATTACATACGATACATGATTACTAAACGAGCATACGATTTACGATGCGAACATTATAACTAAATAACCAACTGTGAACTCGCTCAACTAGTTGTTGACTCTCTGTTACATGCCTTGCAGGACCTTAGGTACTTTTGGAGCTTGCACGGGAGGCACGGTCGTTGTGGACATGGATCGTGAATGTGTTGTTAAACATTATGACATTTTGTACTTAAACTTATGTTGGGTTTTACATTATTGCTTCCGCTACACACTTGTTTATGTTTGGTTTTGAAAACACCTATCGTATTGATGAATGACTTTTACTATTTACTTACATGTTCAATATGATTGGTGGCTTGATCCTGGTCAGTCACGCCTCCAAGCGGTGGTACTCCGCGTGTGGATTTTGGGGGTGTGACAGATTGGTATCAGAGCCATTAGTTATAGAGAACTCGGTTTTAATATGGGAAATTTTTTTTTTTGTTTATTAAAACCAAACTATAACCAGAACAGTGCTCAACGATCCACAACGACGCCTCGCTCCACGTGCAAGACTCAACATCCTAGGTAATATGGTATATGTTTTATTGGCTACTTGCTAGAATTACATAGAACTTTGCTCATGGTATGCTTAGATACACATAACTCCTATTGCTTGAGAACACTTGTGTGCTTACTCTCTTCTGTTATCGCACTACTCGCGAACCTCTCTCACTTATGTCATATTTGCTATGAAGATCATGGCTGGACGCATTAACATGACACAAGCCCAGTTGACGGCTCTTATTAACGAACGAGTTGCTGCGGCACTTGCAGTCGCACAAGAAGGAGGTATACCCTGCCGTTGTAACTCACACTAGGATCTTTAGATCCTACACTCCTAAAACAACTCTTGTGCTTAATCTTGTCCTGGTTCTTATACACAACAGGTCAGCACGCTCAGCCACCTGTTTGCACCTTCAAAACTTTCATGGACTGTCGTCCTACTACTTTTAGTGGCACGGAAGGAGCAGTTGGACTCCTCCATTGGTTTGAAAAGCTCGAGTCCGTTTTTGAGATGTGTGAATGCCCTGAGGCTCGCAGGGTGAAGTACGCCACTGGTACTCTAGAAGGCATTGCGCTGACTTGGTGGAATGCGCAAGTTCAGATGTTAGGGTTGGCTGTTGCTAACGCCACACCCTGGAATGATTTTAAGGAATTGATCAAAGAGGAATATTGTAGCCGTGATGATATTCATAAGCTGGAGGTAGAGTTTTACCACTTGAAAATGACGGGGTCAGAAATTGAAGCGTACACCAGAAGATCAAATGAGTTGGCTATTTTGTGTCCTACTATGGTGGACCCTCCCATTAAGCGTATCGAGCTGTATCTCAATGGTCTGGTACCGGAAATTCAAAGTCACGTAACCTCAGCGAATCTTGGCACCATTCAACAGATCGTCAAGTTAGCTCATCGCCTCACCGATCAGGCAGTGGAACAGAACAGGCTGCCTAAACGTATCAGCGCTACCACTACCGCTACCACTCCAGCTACTCCTGCTACTCCCAGTGACAACAAGCGGAAATGGGGTTTGGGGTTTGGGGTTTGGGGTTTGGCGAACATTATAACTAAATAACCAACTGTGAACTCGCTCAACTAGTTGTTGACTCTCTGTTACATGCCTTGCAGGACCTTAGGTACTTTTGGAGCTTGCACGGGAGGCACGGTCGTTGTGGACATGGATCGTGAATGTGTTGTTAAACATTATGACATTTTGTACTTAAACTTATGTTGGGTTTTACATTATTGCTTCCGCTACACACTTGTTTATGTTTGGTTTTGAAAACACCTATCGTATTGATGAATGACTTTTACTATTTACTTACATGTTCAATATGATTGGTGGCTTGATCCTGGTCAGTCACGCCTCCAAGCGGTGGTACTCCGCGTGTGGATTTTGGGGGTGTGACATCTTGCCCACTTGAGGATCACTGATCCTGAACCTCACCTTGTCTTTTTGCAGAAATTCGCCGAGGTTGAAATGCTCTTTGATGCATACGTTGAGGAAGCTGATGATAAGCATCTGGAGTTCTAAAAGATCTTCCTGGCAAAGGATGAGACTATTTCTCGCCTCGAAAAGGATCTCAATCTGGCAAAGAAGCAGGTGGTCATGGCCCAGATAAATGCTGATCACGAGAAGAATGATCTGCTGGAGGATGCCAAAGTCTCTGCTGCCATCACTATGTACAAGATCAAGTTGCAAATGGCTTAGGAGGCTGAGGATCCTGACTTCGACAGGGCCACTTGGGACAAGGAGGGCTGGAAGGCGAAGCTGGCTGAGCTAGACGATGAGGAGGAGGCTACAGAGGTCTTGGCGATTGAGGCAAGTGGCAGCGGGAAGGATCAAGCTGGTGGTGATGATGCAGGTGGTGATGCAGCCAAGGTGTGAGCTGCAGAAATGGGCGATGATGGACATTTCTAGACGCGGTCGGAGCCCATTTAGGATTTGAAAGTTTTTTGGTTGTTATGTTTTGAAACAATGTTGGGTTGTACTTTGAACAATAGTTTTTAGGGTTGTGGATCATGGATCCCTAGACAATAGGTAGGATAATAGGTGGTGGAGGGATCCTCTGTTTGGGGGATGAAACCACTTGTTATCCTGCCATCTTATATTTCCTGCACTTTCAAGACCTGTTAACAATGGACACCCTTTGCCAACCCAAGTGGACAGGCCACGTATTGCTGGTAGAAACTTGGGTTGGCAATTTTGACAACCTTAAAAGGGTTTAACTTTTGTGAATAAATAAAACTTTAACTTTTTGGCTATTTCCCGTGTTGTTATCCTTGTGAACTCTTTATTGCAGTTATCCATTTTCTCTGAACTTGTAAGTAGAGAATAAAGGTTTAATAAATCATGTTTAAAAGTTTTAGGATATGATCAAGGATCAAATATCCTATAGTCGGTAAATTCAGAAAAGTTACGTAATTTAAAGATCATTAGTTCTGTTGTCAAAGGATAAGGGTCACTTATATAAATAATGAATAAACTAAAAGTGATCAAGGATCATACCTGAGAATCCAAGTTAGGATCCAAACCCTTTAACATTTATAATCAGGATAACCAAAAGACAAACCTTAGTAGAAGGTAAGGATCAAGGATCCTTAGCTGTTTAACTTCAAAAACTTGAAACATTGCATAACTTAGGACTAAGCCAATATAAGAGAAGAGTTAGTGACTGGGGACAAGCCCAACAATTCTGGGGACAAGCCCAACAATTCTGGGGACAAGCCCAAAGGATAACTGGGGACAAGCCCAAAGGATAACTGGGGACAAGCCCAAAGGATCTTGTGTAAACTGGAGTATGGCCCTCACTAGCGACTATCCAAACTTAGTGACATAAAAATGCCAAAACCTTAGCTAACGTGAAAACATTAGAAACCTTAGGAACGGATGTATGGTACGTCTACCATTATATGTAGGATCCCGGATACAGCCAGTACAATGAAATTGTCAGCCCCTAAAGCGAGTACTGGTCCCACTGCCATGAACTGTACCATGATCATCGTGCGCTGCTGGCGATACTGGGGACAGGCCCAAAAACTGGGGACTAGCCCAAATAACTGGGGTCAAGCCCAAATAACTGGGGTCAAGCCCAAATAAATGGAGACTTCTGTGGATACTCAATCCTTAGCTAAGGATATATGAACCTTCTGCAAAACTCAGAATCAAGTGAAAGAAGGATAAAGGATCCAGGATCCTTATCCTTGTATATAGGATAATTAAAGAATGAAATAGTTTGAGATTATATCATTACCAAAATAAGGATCCCCTGTCCTGTAAGGATCCTTCAAGGATACTTGTTAGCTAAGGATCATGGATCCTTATTACATGAAGTATTTCTTCAAGTGGACAGCATTCCAAGCTCTTGGTAGCAAATCACCTTCCATTGTTAGCAATCGATATGCCCCTTTCCTGCTTCAGCTTCAATCAAATAAGGGCATTCCCACTTTGGTGCTAACTTCCCATCAGTAGGATTGGTGGTGTTCTGAAATGTTTTCCTTAATACCATATCACCAACTTGGAATTTCCTGATCCTGACATTTTTGTTGTAGGCTCCGGCCATCCTTTGTTGATAACTAGTCATCCTTATCCTTGCCAAATCCCTGAGTTCTTCTATAGTATCCAAGTCTTGAACCAAGTTTTCAGCATTTCCTTTAGGATCACGGATGCTTGTTCTTGCAGTAGGAACCACCATCTCTGTAGGGATCACTGATTCTGCTCCAAATACCAAAGAGAATGGAGTTTGGCCAGTAGCATTCTTGAGAGTTGTCCTATCAGCCCATAATACATAAGGTAGTTCTTCTGCCCATTTTCCTTTCTTGGATCCAAGCTTCTTCTTCAAATTGTTGATGATGATCTTGTTGGATGATTCTGCCTGACCATTAGCTTGTGGGTGGACTGGTGTTGATGTTATCATCTTAATCCCCCAGCTGTCACAAAAGTTAGTAGTTCTACTCCCAATAAATTGGGATCCATTATCACAAATAATTTCAGAAGGAATACCAAATCTAGTAATAATGTTTCTCTTAATAAAGGATATCACTTCCTTTTCTCTGACTTGAGCAAAGGCTTCAGCCTCTATCCACTTGGAGAAGTAATCAGTCATAGCAAGCATGAATACTTTTCCACCAGGTGCCTTAGGAAGCTTACCAACTATATTCATTCCCCATCTCATAAATGGCCAAGAAGAGGATATAGGATGCAAAAGCTCTGCTGGTTGGTGAAGGATATTACTATGTCTCTGACAAGGATCACACTTCTTGGCATATTCCACAACATCCTTCTTCATAGTAGGCCAATAGTATCATGTCCTCAGGATCCTTGAGAATAATGCTCTGCCCCCAGTGTGGTTTCCACAATCTCCTTCATGGAAATCCTTTAGGACTTCTTGGATTTCAGGATCCTCAATGCACCTTAGATATGGACCTGCAAGGGATCGTTTATATAACATGTTATTCAATATTGTAAATTGAGATACCTTAATTTTGAAAGCCCTGGGGTTTTCTCCTGTAGGAATCTCTCCATGTTGTATGTATCTCATGATTGGAAGGATCCATGATCCTGAATGAGATTGTGTATCATTACTAGGGATGATTGCAGAATCCTCTCTTATCTCCATGGCTACATGATCCTCGATAGCAGGGGTTAGGATGTGGATAATAGGGATCCTGATATCCTCTGGAATCTTCAAGGATAATCCTAGATTGGCCAATGCATCAGCTTCTGCATTCTCTTCTCTGGGTACCTGTGTCAAACTATAGGAAACAAAAGAGAGTGCCAATTCTTTGACTATCTCTAAATATTTGATTAGCTTTTCACCTTTAACAGCATAGGATCCATTAAAGTGATTAGTAATTAACAATGAATCTACATGTACCTCAAGATACCTGATCCTCATATGCTTGGCAATTTGCAAACCAGCTATCAAGGCTTCATATTCAGCCTCATTATTAGTAGTTTGAAACTCACAAGCTATGGAGTGGGGTATTATGTCCCCCTGTGGCGATTTTAGTAGTATTCCAAGTCATGTTCCTTTGACATTAGAAGCTCCATCAGTAAAGAGTATCCAAGGATCCTTAGTTTCTTCTAGCTGTTGGACTTCTAATTCAGCTTCCTTTTGCAAGTCACTACTGAAATCTGCCACAAAGTCAGCTAAGGCTTGGGATTTAATGGCAGTCCTTGGTTCATATCTTATATCATAAGCACTAAGCTTCACTGCCCACTTAGCCATCCTTCCTGACATTTCAGGTTTCCTGAGAACATTCTTAATTGGAAAATTAGTCTTAACAATAATGGTATGAGTTTCAAAATAATGCCTTAATTTAGTAGATGCCATAATTAATGCAAGGATAAGTTTTTCTAAATGTGAATACCTGGATTCAGCATCAAGCAAAATCTTACTTACATAATAAACAGGATGTTGTGTACCTTCGTGATCCTTAACAAGGACCGCACTTACTGCTTTAGAGGATACCGCCAAATACAAGGATAATACATCCCCTTTTTCTGGTTTCATCAAGGCAGGGGCTGAGGATAGGTAATCCTTAAGAGCTTTGAGAGCATTTTCATGATTTTCAGTCCATTCAAATTTCTTGTTCTTCCTCAAAATGTCATAGAATTCCTTGCATTTTTCTGAGGATTTGGATATGAATCTGTTCAAGGATGCGATCCTGCCTGTCAATCTTTGCACATCCTTGGCATTGGCAGGAGATTTGATATTCACAATAGCCTTAATTTGTTCTGGAATTGCTTCAATACCTCTTTTTGTCACCATATAGCCTAGGAATTTACCTGCTTTAACACCAAAGTGACACTTGGAAGGATTTAGTTTCATATTAAATTTATCAAGGATATTGAATGCTTCCTCTAAGTCTCTAAGGTGATCCTCAGCTTTCTTGGACTTAACCACCATGTCATCTATGTAGACTTCCATAGTGTGTCCAATTTGTTCCTTGAACATCATATTGACTAGCCTTTGATAACTAGCACCTGCATTCCTTAGTCCAAATGGCATAGCAATATAACAATATATACCAGTTGGGGTCATAAAGGCTGTATCCTCCTGGTCAGATGGTTCCATCTGAATTTGTTGAAATCCAGATGAAGCATCCATAAAAGTCAACAACTCATGACCCGCGGTAGCATCCACCATGGAGTTAATGTGGGGTAATGGGAAAGGATCCTTGGGACATGCCTTGTTTAAATCAGTAAAATCGACACATACCCTCCACTTTCTATTTTTCTTTTGAACAACAACCACATTGGCTAACCACCTTGGATACTTAACCTCTCTTATCATACCTGCCCGAAGTAGTTTATCTACCTCTTCCTGGATAATAGCATTCCTTTCAGGTGCAAACTTCCTCCTCTTCTGATGTATAGGCTTGAATGACTTGTCAATGCCAAGCTTATGAGTAATTATATCTTTAGATATACCTGTCATGTCCTCATGCTTCCAGGCAAAGGTAGTTTTCCTTCTCTTAAGGAAGGCTACTAGTTCTTGTTCAATGTTGCTGAGGATCCCTGATCCTATGAAGACTATGGATTCAGGATCATGAGGATCCATAAGGATTTCTTTCACATCCTGTTCTCGTGCCTCCAAGACATCTCTTGAAGGATGCTTTAATTGCTATTGCTCCCTTTGTCTTGAGGTTGGCTTCATTGATGAGGTGTAACAATTCTTAGCTTCTTGTTGATCACTCTCAATTTTCACCACTCCCCATGGACTAGGAAGCTTTACACATTGATGATAGGTAGATGGGACTGCCTTCATGTCATGTATCCATGGCCTGCCAAGGATAACATTACAACAAGATAAGCAGTCTATAACACAAAATTTTTGATAAGAATGAAGTCCTTCAATATAGATGGGGAGTTTGATGTCCCCCAATGTATTCTTGGTTTCTCCGCTGAATCCCACAAGAACTGAAGATCTTGGGACAATGTCTGATTCAGGAATGTTCATCTTCTTGAGGACATCAAGCTGAATGATGTTTACTGAGCTTCCTCCATCTATCAGGATCCTGCGAACAAAATGGTTAGAAATAAATAGAGTAATAACAAGACCATCATGATGAGGATCCTGCACATCAACACGATCATCCTCATCAAAAGTTATAATTTTATCCTGCGTGACAGTGGAGGTCCGGATGGGTCTGTCTCCATTATCCATCTTGGTTTCATTGGCATGTCTTTTGGCTGCTGAAAAGGAAGTACCACAGATGTCTGATCCACCGGATATGAAGTTTATAACTTGTGCATCTGCTGGAGGAGCAGGAGCCTTTTCTGGGATCCTTTCAGGATCCTGGATCCTTGACTTCTTTCGTCCCAAAAGCTCCTTCAAGTGCCCCTTGCTTAACAAGTAACCAATTTCTTTTCTAAGTGCAATACACTCTTCAGTGAGATGTCCGAAATCCTCATGATATGCACACCATTTGGACTTGTCTTTTGTTGCAGCTGGTTTATCACTTTTCCTTGGCCATCTTGCTTTCTCACCTAGATTCTGCATTGCAAGAATTAGTTCATTGTTATCAACAGAAAAACAGTATTCAGAAATTGGAGGATAATCCTCATCATCCTCTTCTTGTTCTACTGCATGCACATTTTGGTTATCAGACTTGTTGTAGGACTTGAACTTGTTATTCTTGAAGTAGGATCCTTGCTTTTCCTGTTTTGAGGATCCTGCCAATCTCTCCTGGATCCTTTTGTCATCCTCTAGACGGATGAACCTAAGGGCCTTGGTTCTTACTTCATCAAGATTGCTGCATGTGGTCATAACAAGATCATCATAGAACAATGAATCCCTAAGCAATCCCATTTTAAAGGCTTCCACAACCGTAGCTATATCCAGATTAGGAATGTCTAAGGATTCTTTACTAAACTTAGTGATATAATCTCTAAGTGGTTCATTTTGACCTTGTGTTACCCTATATAAATCACTAGTTAATCGTTCAAATTTTCTGCTACATGAGAATTGACTATTAAACAGGTTAACTAGATTAGCAAATGAAGTAATAGAGTAAGGGGGAAGACTTAGCAACCATTTAAGAGCTGATCCTGTGAGTGTGGATCCGAAACCCTTGCATAGACATGCTTCTTTTAACCTCTCTGGGATGGGGTTGATCTCCATCCTTTCTCTATATTGAGCTACATGTTCCTCTGGATCCATTAAACCATCATACAGCTTCATAGTTGGTATTTGGAACCTTTTGGGTATCTCAGCATCACAAATGGGTGGTGCAAAACGAGATATCCTATGGCTTCCATCTGCAATTTCAGGAATGGGCTTAACCACTCCTGGAACGCTGGATATTATATCCTTCAGCTTCTGTAATTCCCTAGCCATAACTTGATTGATACCTGTATCCTGCATATAGCCATGGTTAGTGTTATAAGAATTATTGAAAGTATTACCTCCCATAGGATTTGAGTTAGGAACTGCAGATGTGAATCCATATTGACGGGATTCTGGTATGATTGAAGGACCAAAAGAGGCAATGGTCTGCATTGGAATGAAGTCTCCTTGATGAACATCTGTGCTTGGGGGGTTGTACACTTCTTAAGAATCCTTGATCCTGAAAGATGTTAGATCCTTGAACCTGAGAGGATCCTTGGACCCCTGAGGATCCTTGAACCTGAAATGAGGATCCTTGAACCTGAGATGATCCTTGAACCATGGAAGATCCTTGGACCCCTGAGGATCCTTGAACCTGAGAGGATCCTTGGACTGTGTGCTTTCCCAAATATCCTCCTGAGCTGACGAAGGATCCCTGATGCTGAAAAGAGGATCCCGAAGGCTGAAAATAGGATCCTTGAGGCTGGAAGTGAGACCCAAAAGTCTAACTCATAGTTTTTGCTCCACAACGCCTTCCCAATGGTTCAGTTTGGTACTGGATGTCTAAGGCTGCATATTGATGGGCAGTTATAGCCGGAGTGTCGAAATCCAGTGACCTTGGTATCAGAGGAGAGTGATCCTCCCCCGATCTCTTCTGTTTCTTGATGTCACCGATCTCCCGGAGGATCCTTTCGTTGGTTTTGTCCTGCTCTTGTATGTGATCCCTCATCTGCAAAATCAGAGTAAAAAGATCATTAGTAGTAGGATTAGAAGAAACAGAAGATGTAGGTGGTTTTGGAAAAATGGTGCTTTGTCTCTTCGCAGCATTTTCAGCATTCTTCTGGGATCCAGAATGTGCTGGAGGCAAAGGAGGAACGCCCTGTGAAGAACTCATTGCCGGCATTGAACTTGAAGTGCTCTTTGCTGAAGAAGCCATCTGCTAGGTTGTAATGAACCGAAATGATCACAAAAACGAGAGTTTCTTAGGAATGAAGCACCAATTGCCCCACGGTGGGCACCAAACTGTTTTGGTCAAAAATCAAGCAAGGATAATGCAACCAAATCTTTTGTTGTGAGGTGTGATGCTAGAATCAATGAACAATGTTAAGGATAATTCAGAAATGAAATGAATAAGTGACACAAGGATTTATACGAGGAAAAAGCCCTTGATCAAGAGTTGATCTCCGACATAAAAAACCTCGGGTGATGGAAACTACCGATCACCAACTAAGATTAATCAAAAGAAGTTTACAACTCGGGATGATAACAAGCTTGTTACAAGGATCACTAGTGTGCAATGTGCAAAAAATGTATGAAATCGCCAAGTAGTGTTCGAGAGCTGATTGAGAGCTGTTGCGAGAGTGTGTCAATGCCAAAATTAGCTAAGTGTTTTCTATCAAGCTTGTTATCCCCATTTAAATTAGAAATAAATATACTAACTAACTATCCGCAAATAATGCAAGCTCCCCACGATCTCCATAACGTCCATAAGAGCCAAGCACGTGCGGAATATTGAGGGAATATGCTCCAGGAATTTCGGTGAGACTTGGTCCATGCCTTTGTTCCTGCAAAACAAGCTTACGTATAAGGTAGACAATTGTTAGTATAAGGATAACAATAAGGATCCTGAATCCTGATCCTGCAACACCTGCTAAGGATCCTTAATTCAAACAAAATTGAGGATCCATGATCCTGGCAGCACTTGAAGATCCGTGATCCTTAGGATTGTAAAATCCTCCCCTAACAATACATAACTAAAATTTTTCAACAGTGAGCTGTTAATTAAACTTAAAATGTTAACACTTTAACCCCTCCCATAGATTTTTAATTTTAATTAATACATTTATATAATAAATTAACATATATAAAATAAAATAATTTGAGCTGGCTCACGAGCCGAGCCAACTCGCTTTCAAGCGAGCCACAAGCTTTTTGAACACACTTATATGCCATTAGTTGATTACCATACGATTAATCTCAATAAAACATTTTTCTACATTCACAAAACGACAACCATGACCTAGACCACATGTTGTGGGAGGGCATGAAGGATGGGCGTGAAATGCCATGTGGCAACCAAGTCAACATTGTGGCATGGAGAAAAAAGCACGGGTGGGACATGACGTGGAAGAGGAAAAAAATAAAAATAAAAATAAACTTCAACCAATCAAAACAAACTTAAACTACACCCACCAATCAAGAGCATCCACCTCACCTACACAATTGTCTCCATGCCGGGGGAATTCCTACTGCCCCTTCCACCATGCCAGCCACAATGCCGTCTACGGGGTGGTGTTCCAGCGTGGTTGTGGCTTCCAAGCCACTTTTCTACGCCCACACCGTATAGTCTAAGGGTGACCTATTTAATTGTTGTGTTGTCTCGAATCATAACTTGCAAACGATGAGTAGTCGAATAATGGTTTTAGTATAAGATGGTTCACTTATTTTATCATTACTAGAAGGGAGCCCGCAAGAAGTGGCGGGAAACACAAACATTGTCAGGGTGTGTATAGTTCAGTTGTTTCGGTTCTTACCCTCAACCAAAGCCAAAATCAAAGATATCAGTTAGTCTATTTTATTAAGTAATCCTTTTTGGGTAATCAGTTTGGTTTATTCGATTAGATTAATAATTTTTGGTTCGGTCGTTTAATTTCAGTTAATAAACAAAACCAAACCTGTGCTAAAACTTTTGCTTAGAAATACATGAAATTGAGGTTTAAATACATGAAATGTATGTATAAATACTTAAAATGGAAATATAAATACATGGAATGAAGGTATAAAATATGAAATACATAAGCTGGAGGTATAAAAGGTAAAAAAATATGAAAATATGAATGGTTCTGTTAATTTTGGTTAAACGAGTGTAAAAAAGAAACTGATAACCTTTTTTGGTTAATTCGGTTAATCAGTTATCAGTTAATGCAGTTTTTGGTTGATTTCGGTTCGATTTCATCTATTTCGGTTCAATTTCGGTTAAGGATTCAATTATTGCTCACCACTAGACACTATTAATCACGTAATATATAAAAATTTATAATTAAAAATACTATAGCAATACTATACTCAAATTAAATAGAATAAAATGTCATTTTTATGGTGTAATTTTTTTAAGTATTACGGTAAGAAAAAATCATGGCGGTTTAAAAATTGTGGCAATAATTAGTTGTGCACAGGGGGATAAGGTGTAACTAATATTTAATTAATCAGAATTTGGTTAAAGATGATGGATTAAAGTGTGATAAAGATGAGGTATTTAAATGCAATTAGTGTTTGAAAGACTAATTTAACCTTTGTACTTTAAGCGTAAAAAAAGTTTTTTTTACTTTTGGGATTATATATAGTATAGATTACCCTTGTATTACTCAGCTTTATAACTTTTTTTTAGTTTCAAACGAAAGTTGATTATAGCTTCGAAAATGTGTACTTGCATGTTAAGTTAAGATGATTGTGCACGATCTTGGTGAAAACGAGTAGAAAAATTATGACGACCATGACTGACTCATGCCTATATTTAAATGTAGGGAAAGTTAAGAAAATCGCTATTGACCAAAACCACTTTCGAATTTGACCACCTCACCCGTCTTTGGAGCGGCGCATTATGCGCGGGATGCGTCCGTATGCAGACTTCTGCAGCATCCAATAAGACATGGACATGTGGCGATCTAGTGGGCCCAGACGCAATTAGAATAGGGATGTAGACGCATCGAATAAGAAATGTGTAGTGTTCACTTTCACCTTTTAAGAGATGTGCACATCCCAAAAAACCATTAGTCTCTCTTTCCTCTTTCTACTCAAAATCAAAACCAAAAATATACATCCTTGACATACAGAAGTGCATCATGTAATGTGTAGAAGAGGGTTGAAGGGTGTAGCGTGATCCATCTTATTTCATCACCACCTATGAAGGCCAACACAACCACCCAGTTCCCCTTAGTTCTTCACATCTAATTCCCTCCTGTAATAATTACATCACCAATAATTACTTAAAGCATCACCTGCTTGAGGACGCATGAATCGCCGGACCGTTTACCCATCACTGCAACTCGCCGGAGGTGTCTGCAACTCGCCGAAGATGACTGCAACTTTCAGACGCATCCCGTGCGCTTATAGACGCATCCCGACACTTCCAGACGCATCCCGTGCACTTCCAGACACATCATCAGTGAAGGGATTTCCAAAGTCGCATCCCATAGGCTTTCAGACGCATCTCGCGCATGATGCGCCGCTCCAAAAGCGCATGAGGTGGCCAAATTCGAAAGTGGTGCTAGTCAATGGCCATTTTCGTAATTTCCCTTAAATGTATGAAACAGTAGGTTTTATTATTTGCTTAGGAATCTACTCCACTGAATAACGAACACAAGTAACGGCAACTTTATAACTAATTTAAATGATTTCTTTTTGTTATTATAGGACCGGAATTTACGTCATCAAAAGTTTTTGTGTTTTTTTTAAATCCACTATTTTGGAAAAAAAAAATAAGGATGTTCAAAATCAAATCGTGGGTCATAGTTACCCATAGAAGGAACTATTATGTCGTTAACAGTTCTTTAGCTGAGCCGAGCAAGGCCAACTCAAACTGAGCTCAAGTTTTAAACTGAGCTGGAAAAGTCCGTTTTGTTTGGCTCGATTTTAAAAGGGCCGGTTCAGCTCGATTGGATTGTTAGAAATTAGAATTTAGAAGAAAGAAAAGATATAGATGCGAGGTGGAGAGTTATGCTTCAAAAATTGATTGTTATTAGTTGAGCTACAAATTAAAGTTTGGGTTAATTTGAAAGAGCCAAATGAGTGAGCAAACCTTAGCTCGAGCTCGGCTCGTTTAAAAACCTAGTCAACTTCGAACGTGGGGCGAGCCACGAGCTATTTGGAGTCCTACTATGAAATCGTGTAAAAACTTTAAACAAGAGAGGAGCCACGAGCTATTTGGGCAGTCCTTGTTGTTGCTCTAGTGGTTGGATAAAGATCCTCAATCAATTAATGAAATCAAGAACTATCTTTAAAACTAAAAAGATATCTATATCATCAGATTTGCCACTCTAATACAAACAAGATCTTGAAGAAATCAACTTTGCATAATGGGTTTCCATCAAATATGATCCTTCCCATTTCATTCTGAAATATAGCTGAATCATAATGACACAAGCAAAAACTCTGTACAAAGTACCCATAAGAATGTTCAAATGATTTCATCAAAATAACACAGGAAAAAGAAGTAAACCTACTGTTTTCTTCGAGTTCTTTCTATATTACGCAAGTTTTTTCTTTCCTTGTTTCGATTCAACGTGTCAGGCTTGAATGGCATGACAGAAACAGGGGTAGCGGGCACAGTGTCCCAACGCGCTCTTAAGAACCTCTTGAACTTCTTAACTGTTTCCTTCCTGAACTCGAGTTCTCGTGTGAATAGATCAAATATAAAAAAAGAAAGAATGTACTTGAAAGGGATGATGAGGAGAACAGCAGAGCCAAACAAGAGCACCATAGCCACTTCCGTTGTTATCTGCAAATTTTCCAATAAACTGATTATTTGACCCCTAAGATAATCAAATAATTTGAAGCAGAATATGTTTACAGTTTACTATACGTGTGGACCTAGGGATGTTAAACGGTTCGTGTTTGCATGCTGGCGGGCCAAACCCGACACAACCGAAAATCTTGATAGACACGTTAACCCGAACACAACACAGCACAAGCTCAACCCGAACTTAATTTTTTTGGCATATTATTAATCTAAAATTAAAATTTACAATAAAATATATAAATGTACAACTATAAAACTGATGCTCATTGCTCTTTTATGTTTTCAAACTTTAGCATAAAATACCCAATCAGTTTAAGTTACAAGAAAACACATTTTTTATTTTAATTTTTTTTAAAATACCCGTGAACCCGCCAGGTCGAGCTAAACATGACCCGTATAGCTAAACAGGTTAGAGGGTTCGACCTGCGATTGACCCGAACGCGTTTGGACTGAACCCAAACCTGTGAATTTTGTGTTAGGTTCATGTGATGTTTTCATGTCATGATAGAAATTCACGCCCCTACCTGTGGTTGGCCTGCAAGAAGAATTGTACGGATTTTTAGAAGGGAAACATTAACGGTCTGCATATACTTCTCTAAATCACGCATGGCTTCTTTTACAGCTATAATCTTCTCAATCGTATTTGATGGTGGTTGATCATGTATGGTAACTTTACCAAAATGTCTTCCTAGCCGACCCTGTTCCCTCAACCCTTTAACTACCAACATGAACGCTGCTGACGCCATTAACGTTGTAGGGAACACGTACGATAGCAAATTTCTAAAATCACATATAAACATCATAAGTTGCAAAACTAACTTACTTCATCAAAGTAATCTTAGCTTTGGTTACCGAGTTTATATTAAAAATGGGTTGTTTTAAAACCCATCGATGACAATGGGTCTTTTTATGTTTGAACTTTGAATTTGTGATGTGGGTTAGTCGCTATTCAAGATAACGACTTCAAATTGTGAAAAGTGGAAGTCATTGTTTGAGAAAGCGACTTCAGTTATGTGATTTTTTTTAAAGTTTTCATTCAACATATAATATAGCTTTTCTCTAATAATATATATAATATCTAATATTTAAAAAAAAAAACTAAATTCACAGTTTTGTTTTGTTTTTTGTCTACATTTCGAAATAAACTTTATTAGAACCGAGTTGTATCTCATAAATCAAACTCAAACAAAAAAAGACCCATTTGTCGTAATGGTTTTTAAACAACCCAATTAAATAAAAAAAATACTAATTTACCTGAAGATGACTGCATAAATAAATGCAAGAAAAGATGCGGTCAGGTGCGGTTCTTCCCATCTTCTAAGTTTCTCAAAGCTCTTGGCAGCAACAGTCAACGGAAGAACAAGCTCCTGAAAAGAATACGATACTTCAGGTAAGTATTCGGCCTGTAAGTATTTAAATATGTTGAAAAATATAATTCGATCATCAGAAGCGGATATTTATTCAAAACAAAAATCCAAACAACACAGGATACAAAAGAAAAAAAACCTTAAAAAGGTCGATATTACTCGGAATCCCTTCGATCATGGCGGCATCAATGGTGGCTTGTGTACTTTCAACCACCTTATATTTATCCTTGCAAACAATCGCCGCCTTTTCAACCAAATTCTTATCTCCAACAACATGGTTTTTACTCAACACAAGATCTTGTCTCACCAACGAGTTCTTCCAAAATGCGATAGAATCGTTAGAATTCCACGATGAATGTCTCATCCACCTCCTTAAATACACACTTCCATCAATGTCATACACATGATTATTGTAAACTTCTGATGCTTCAGAGTTGACTTGCTTCAATCTTGTGGTCAATGGTCCACCCCAAAAGTTGACCGCCAATGTTTGGCGAACGATGTCACCGTAAGGTGCGTTCTGTATATATGAGAACTGAACAAGTTTTGTAGGCTCGTCTAGTAGTTTTCTGACGAAATGTAGAGCTTGAAGCCTTGCAATGCTATTAATAGCACAAGCTGTTGCCTTTTGTTTACCCTTTTTAGCACCGTAAATGTTGTATACTAATTGGTCGTTTTCCTTGGGTCCGAAATCTTGTATGAATTGGTGTACGGATATGACTTCTTTTATGAACGCGTACCATACGTCTCGTCTCATTTCACCTCCAAAATCAACAAATTCAAGTATCCATTTTTCAGAGCTGATAAGATAGGCCCATGTGAGTTTTGAACTATTTAGACAAAAATATAAATAAAATCAAGAATATTGGTCTGTGAAGCTTACTCACTCTGGACCAGAAGATATAGAAACGGCTGAGTCGAAAAGATCAAAACCCAATGGTCCAACTCTAGCTTTCTCTACCCGTGAACCTGTGCCGGTAAGTTCCAGTCTAATCGCATCTCGTTGGCCCCTCAAGCGAATTTCCTGCAAGTTTACAGTGTGAAAAGGTGAATCTGCTTATGTAAAAAAGGGTCATGTTTTTAGTGATAACGATAGTTAATATAATAACATAGCTAAAAAAGAAACAGGTTAATAAACTACAATAGTCACCCAAAGTTTATTCAAGTTTCTACATCCTTTTTATTGAAATTAATAAAAAGAGTAAAGTACACGGATGGTCCCTGTGGTTAACCAAATTTTTGGATTTGGTCCCTATCTTTTCAAAAGTACACTATGTAACGCATTTAGCCACCAGCTAACAAATCTAAAGGTTTCAGCAGGTCAAGGATAGGGACTAAATTCGTTACAAAGTGAAAACCACAGGGACCATCGATGTACTTTTGGCAAAAGTCGGGGACTAAATGTGTTACAAAGTGCAAACCACAGGGACCATTTGTGTACTTGTGGAAAGCTAGGGACCAAATCTAAAACTTTGGTCAACCACAGGGACCATCCGTGTAGTTTACTTTAATAAAAAAAATGGTGATGGCAGGTCAATCTGAACTGACCCGTTTAAAAACAGTATTCATTTGATCCAAACTGTATTCTAAATGACACAAGAAAAAGGGTAGAACTGGTCAAATGGGTTAGAAATTATCCAAAGTGTATCATAATTTTTAAATGTATAAAGCCTTAACGACCACTTTATTAAAATATATACAGATTATAATTTGTAATGATGTAGATTTTTGTAATTACGATTAACACGTCAACTTTTTATATAATTAAAAAAGGAAGGATATAAACAGTGATGTGGGTTGGCCCAACCAATCCGTTTTGACCCATTATCCAATCTAACAGGCACACCCATTTTTTCGACCCCTACATGGTTGAATGGATAAAGATGAAGTTACTTGAAAGTAAAGTGCTTTGTCGGTCAAAGTTAGGTTTCCGGGCCATGCCATGTTATTCTCCCACTTAAGAACAGGTCTCTTTTTGCTTGAACCGAGGCATAAGATTCTCTCACCAGAAGAAATAATAGGACTCTCCTCAAAAACGTTTGATTTTTGCCCTTCATAAACTCTGCATCATGGAGAAAACTATCTTAGGACCCAAAATACTTTTTTTCTTTCCTTATTTAGGAAGTTTCGTGCAATTTAATTACACTTAACCTGATTCCACTTTAGCTATTTTTTTATTTTACCAATTTGACCTGTTATATGAACCAAATCGATCCATTTATTCATAACGGGTCAAAAGTTTCACATGTAATGGAAGATGCAAAATAAGAATGGTAGCATGGAGCTCACTTGAGAAGTTGATGAATATATGTTGACCACACATGGAAGGAGATTCCGTTCTGAGCACCAGCAAGAGCTTTGAAAAGGTTATGGGCCGTTGACCAATCAGCTAGCCCAGAAATATGAGGAGCAATGCGAACAAATGCCTCTTCTCCTACCACCTTCCTCTGCAAAAATAAAAAAATAATTTTAAATTGCAATACCTTCTGATGGTGTAACTGATATACATACGGTCAAATAATCCACTTTGATCTGAACCATGTATGTCGCTCCGTAACCCGGAATTAACCCATGCAGATGCATTCACCCCATGCCTACGTGAAGAATGGGCCACCTTGAGCCAACTGCCCACGATTCCCATTTTACCCGTTTAAAGTATTTTAGTTTCTTTTAGTTTATGCTATTTTCTCACTTTTGATTAATTTATTTAGTAGTGGTCTAGGTAGTTAGTGGAAGTTATTTTGTAATTGGTATATTGATGGGTTCTACACTAATGAAAAGACGGTGTGTTTATGAGTTTGAAATTTGTGTGTTACTTTTCTCAATGGATTTTGAGAATAATTAATTCTTCCATGCTAGTTCAAGTGTGACAACTTGAATGGTGTTCTTGGAGCCTAGATTAGAATCAAGTGGTGTATCTGTCTCTTGATTCTCGTTTAGTTTGCCCTAATCGTTTTCTTGTGTGGTGTTTCTGTATCACAAGAGACCGTTAGATCTATCCGTTTTATTTAGAGTTTTAATTTCATAGCCGTTACCGAACCGATTCCTATCAGTAACAATTTAGGATCTTCCTAACGCATATAAACTCAAATATCCAAGAGGTGGTAAAATGGGCGGGTCAAACAGGTTGGGAAACAGATAAAAACATGTGATCTTTTGTAACCAAAACACACTAATTAGACGCATGAAACTGCCATACATATATAGCACACTCCAGCCCATGAAACATATTAAATAAAGAGAAATGAACCTGAAATGAAGCTTTATCTGTGATGTTACCCAAAGAATCTTTCCCATAGCTGTAAGGATGCTCCCATGCAAGCATAGTTACAAATATCAGTCTTTGAAAGGCTTGATCCTATCAACCCAAATCCATAGAACGAGGATAAATACACAAATACTTCTAAATTTACAATTCAATTACCCCCATATAACATAAAAAGCCTTTAAATGAACGAACACAAATGAGCAACCATAAATGAACACATTACCAAACGTCCATGAGCATAAACGAACGAACACGGCCTTTGTACATGTTCGTTTGTTTAACTTATCTTGTTCGTGTTTGTTCATTTATTAAACGAATGAATATAGACGAACAGATCACCAACTGTTCGTTGAACGTTCGGTTCGTTTACAGCCCTAGCGGTCATGTTAAATTAAATCTATAAACCTTAAGGCAAGGATGGATTTCAGAATTATCTCTGCACAGAAACCTAAAGCAGCAATACTCAACCAGATTACGGGCATTATCAGACACATTTTCAGAGACAAGAGCTTCAAACGTCATCTGCATTTTCTTCCCGGTCAATCCATTCATCCTGCGGTTTTGACTTGTAAAACTTACATTTTGCTTGAAATAAAGAACAAACCCATATGGGTTTGATAGATTTGTGAAGTAACATTTGTTGAAAATTAACTTGAGAACTTCACTCAAGTCTATGCTTACAGCTTACCTACTAAACTGCTCAATGGAGATAATGGCGGCTGAAGAAAGATTTCCCATTGGTGTTCTTGTATCGATAGTGTGCTCGGTCATTAAGAGTTCCTCCATGTCATCAATCTCATATGCATTTCTGATTGTGGGATTGTTATCTTGAACATTTTTTACTAGTGGAGAAGTCAAATCATTCACAAAGTTTGTAGTCTTTGATACCCAGATGTTTATCTTGTCTTTAAAAAAACCTGTCACAAAATAAAACTGAATTTTAATTGCACGTCTTGGTTTCAAAAAGCACAAGGCGTGCGCCTCATATACGCTTTATTTACAACCAGAAGCTGCATATCTCTCGCCTTTTTTTATATATAAACCTATCTATCAAGTAAACCTTTCATAATTTCTTCATCCCTAGGTTGTTTTAACTGCCTACAGACCCTAACTTTGACCCAGAACTACCTACATGAGGTGCGCCTTTTTGCCCCTGATGCGTTTTCCTTTTTAAAACCATGTTGCATGTATTTCAGTTAGGCTTTTTCATGCAAATCACTAATCGGAGTATTTCATACGAATTTGATTAGTAGTAAGCATGGTTCTAAAAATCCCGCCTAGGTGACGATTAGTCGCCGATTAACCACCTTGGTTTTAAAAAGCGATAGGCACACAAAAGCGACGAGGTCTAAAATTGAGGTGCAAAGCGCAAAAGCGGTGGGCTTTTCGTACCCGATGCGCAGCGTGTTTATATAATTTTTTTATACATCCCATAGGTTTCTAGCTTCCTTTAGCCAAAATTTAGCTATAAATAAGGCTTTTATACACCATTTTACTTGCATGTACAAGTAAAAAAAAAACCAAGGTACGACATTTTTCTGCAGTAAAACGCCTCAGATACATGAGGAGCGCGCCTCAGGCCAAAAAGCCCCAAGAAAAAACCCTAAAATCTGCACCTTTTGGGCGCTTCTTGTAATTACACAAGGCGCTGAGCGAAAAAGCCACAGAAGCTACGCCTCAGTGCACAGGCGCGCTTTTTAAAACCAAGTTAACCACTAATCAGAGGTTCACTGATTAATGGCCGATTAATCAATGGTGGTCCTATTCCGGCAAAATTTCGACCACACGTTATAAATTCCCTCCAATTACTTAAAAAATAGGTCAACGAGGGGTTAAAACATGTCTACTTGAAAAAAATTACATATAAAAATGTGTGTATATATAAAACTAAAGATTACATATAAAATCCCAATCCAATTACTAGCTAGTCGTCGGTACCTCACCGGCCAACTAGCGCATACCGATTCTTACAACACCGACTATAGGTTTGCCAAATATGTGACTACATCAGTACTGATATACACATATTAAAAGTGATTATATGCTACTGTATAACAACCATAATTGAATAACCAATCCCCCTCCCCCAAAAAAAAAAAAAAAAAAAAAAAAAAAACACAAACAATTATTCAGTTTATAACTTTTCTTGAACCCAATGTGATCAATCTCACTTTTTTCACTGACCCATTAAGCATTTTCAACATAAAAATCAAGAAACAGCTAAAACCCACAATCAAGATACAGAATTTAAGCAAACAGAACATAAAGAAAGCATACTCACTGCTATCCAAATCATTTAGCCTTATCTTATAATCATCCAAAGATTTACGGAGAATCTTGAACCCATTTTTGTTCTCTGATGATGATGAGTTCTTTGCACAGGAAACAACTGTACGGAGAGATTGATACCGGTGCTGTGAGATTGGTTGGAATGGTGGAGGGGGTTTGGGTTTTAGGAATTTTGATTGCATTGTTTTGGGATTTTTTTATAAAAGAAGAATGTTGTGGTCAAGTCAAGATTCATTCATGTTTGTTTTAATTTGTGATGATTCATTCTTTATGAAGAAGTGGAGATGGTGGTTTTGTGGTCTTGAGGGTGTTTTTTCTTACTTTAGGTAATGTGTACGGATTGAATATTTATATTTATATTTTGTTTGTAAAAAAAAAAAGAGTTTGTTTAAGGGTAGAGGTTCCTGTAAAAAAAAAAAAAAAATTTGTAAGAAAGGTAAGAAAGAATCTACACCATTAGATCTTTGATCTAATGGTTGAGATCATAATGACAAAATTGTAAATAATGTTTACTATTAAACATATTAATTTTCTAGATTAAGGGTGTATAGGTAAATTTAACATTTTTAAATTAAGAAACTAACATTAATCCACATGTAACTTCCTCCTGTCTTTTTTAAACGTCAATAACTTTTTTTTTAAAATTACACCATAATAACGAGTGTTTTTTGATCTTTAATATGAGTACCATATTGCTATACTTATATAGAGAAAAAAATATTTTCGATCAGATGTTTAGTCCATGAATGGTGTTATATACTTACTGAATTGTGTTATATACTTACTGAATGGTGTTACTGAATAGTGTTATATACTTACCGAATGGTGTTATATACTTACTGAATGATGTTATATACTTGCTGAATGGTGTTATATACTTGCTGAATGGTATTATATACTTGCTGAATGGTGTTATATACTTGCTGAATGGTGTTATATACTTGTTGAATGGTGTTATATACTTGCTGAATGGTGTTTATAGAGATCTTTTAAAAAAAATCCAGTTCCTATAATCCAGTTCACATAACCTATTTTGCAACATATATTCGGTATTATTCATGTGAAAGAAAAAAACAAATTAGATGTTAGATAGATTTTCGAATTTATATTTAATATAAATAATAACTAGGTTATAACCCCGTGTTAAATTAGTTGAATAAATAAATTTTATATACTAAATAATAAAACAATATATCTTTAAAAACATCTTTTATTGCACTGGTTGAAAAGATGTAATTTTATATATTAAATAATAAGAAGTTATATCTATAAGAACCATATTGTACGGGTTGAATAAATGTAATTTTATATACCAAATAATAAAAAAAAAAGTTATATCTTTAAAACCACGTGTATTACATGAGTTGTTATATCTTTAAAAACCCTGTGTAATACACGAGTTTATCTATTGTTAAAAAAATCTTTCTAAATCAAAATGGATTTTTTTTATTATTTTTATCCATTAGTTTTTTTTATTCAAGCCGTGTAATACACGAGGGTTTTTAAAGATATATTTTTTTTATTATTTTCTATATAAAATTAGATTTATTCAACCCGTACAATACACGAAGTTTTTTTAAATATAATTTTTTTTATTATTTAGTATATAAAATTACATTTCTTTCACCCGTGAATAAATAGGGTTTTTTAAAAATATATTTTTTTATTATTTGGTATATAAAATTACACTTATTCAAACCGCACGATACACAAAATTCTTAAAAATATAACTTTTTTATTATTTAATATATAAAATTCTATTTACTCAATACGTGTAATAAAAGAGGTTTTTAAAAATATATTATTTTTTATCTACTATATAAAATTACATTTATTAAACCCGTGTAATACACGAGGTTCTAACCTAGTAGTTATTAATAAGCAAAAAAATAATTAAAAAATAAATAATAGGAAAGAGAGATAAATATGAATTAATAATAGGGTAAATTACTTTTTGAGTCCCTGTGTTTTAGTGGTTTTAACCACTTGAGTCCAAAATCAAAAAGTTTAACGATCTGAGTCCCTATAAGCATTTTCTTTAACCATTTGAGTCCTTTTGAGTCCAAATTTTAACCTTTTGAGTCCAACTTTTTGGACTCAAATCGTTATAAAATGAACAAAATTGGACTCAAAACGTTATAAAATAAATAACTAAGGACTCAGGGCGTTAAACTTTTTGATTTTGGACTCAAGTGGTTAAAACCATTAAAACACTTAAACTCAAAAAGTAATTTACCCTTAATAATATTATTAATAATATATATGGAGAGGATTATTATTTACTTAGAGAGAAAAACGGTAAAAATATGATTATATTGTTATTTAATACAAGAGAGATGCAAGAAAACAAGGATGATGAGCCAACTAAAAGTGACACGTTTCTAAAAAAAAATTCATTTATAATATTGTATAGATATAGACATAGATATAGATAGATAGATTGGTTTAGTTGTGTGTGAGAAGGGCCCACCACCGTCCATTCGAATGCATTTTAATTTCGGATGCTAAGAAATAAACACTCAAACAAGAGTCCTCTATGCGGACGTCTCCTTTCCACTCATGTCCCCTTTTGAGCATTGGAGATGCTATTAGTTGTAATACACTTACATTAATTTATTCGCTATAGTATAGACTTAGTATTATGTCACCTCAATATACATGGATTTGATGTATATATAGGTAAGCTGAACATTAGTTGTTTATCGTATATGGTTAGTAAAAATATTAAGCTAATGTAAAAAGAACAATTTAGTCTTTTTCTTTTTAGAAGTATGGTTAGTAAAAATGTTAAGCTAATGTAAAAAGAACAATTTAGGGGCAGTTTGTTTACCTTTTAATGATTCAGACCTCTTACTGGTTTAACACTTAATGGTTTAGACTGTTTGTTTCACAAGCAGGTGTCTGAATGGTTCAGACATTTGTCTCTGAATGGTTAAGCATTATACAGAGTCTGAATGGTTAAGAGCTCTAATCTGAATTGGTCAGACATTTGACTCTTAACGGTTAAGCATTATATAGGCTCTATAGGGTTTTTTTGTCTTTTTGAATGTACAAGGTGGTCGGAGGTGACATCCTATGTCACACCCCAATTGTAACACCTCGAAAAAATTCACGTCCTATAATGTGTTGACACGTGTCATATGTTTAAAACGTGTGAAAGAATATTATAGAAGGACTAAAGTTGACAAACATGGAAAGTATGTGAATAATACGTATTCTAAGTGTCAACTGTGAATAAATATATTGTACATTAACCCTACATAGTGCTCATACCTTCAAACGAATAAATCATGGATCATACGAAGCTAAAAGTGAGAGATTACAAACTACAGGGGCTAAATGTGTCAACATGTTTAAGTTATACCTCTGAGTGACCTTTTGACAAACCCGAAGCTTTGTAACGGTTAATTATGCTCACTAGAATGCACGATTAAAATTTCATAAAGTTTCGTTATCGTATGAGAAAGTTATGATCAAATTCGTGTACGAGGGGTTAAAGCGTAAACGTTGAAAGTTAGGACTTTTCGGGTAACAATTAAGTTAACCGGGGACTTAACAAAGTGGGTATACGTTTTAAAGCCCTTATAGATCAATTGTGAGGGTTCATAATGCAATAAACAAGTGCCTAATCGAGTTTTGAAGAGCCAAGGATCAAATCGCAAAAATCTAAAATATGGATTTGGTGCAGAAGGGGCCTAGCGCGACGCGAGGGGGGCCTAGCGTCACGCTAGGGGTGCCCAGCTTCGATTTTTTTTGGTTGTTGCCTGCCCTTGCCTTTATGCGCGCCTTAAACCGATTTTCACATCTTGTGCGACCCCTAGGCACCCCCTAAACACTTAGGGACATGTGTTAATCAATTGTGGTGGGTTGTAGACTCATGTGTCAACTTCTTATGGTGGATTAAACACTATAAAAGGCCATGATCTTGCAACTCATTCTTCACACCTTCCTTCAAGCAATCTGATCAATTCTGGAGCTCCAAGGAACTCTCAAGTGATCACCAATCAAGCTTAGGACCTTTGTAAGTTTACTTAACCTTCTTTAATTGAGTTTAGCTTAGTAGTTTAGCTAAAAGTCAAACCGTCGTAATTACGGTTTGACTTCGAGATTAGTCAACAATGGCTCAGTCATATCTCGAATTAAAAGTAGATATAAGTTGGTATTTATATGGGTAATAAACCCTCAAAAGGGTTCCCCCTGATTACCACTCTAACCAGGTCAAAAGTCGGGTCAAACTTGCTAAGAAAAAGTCAACAGGATACTTAAAATACAATTTATGCATAATTAGCAATGTAGATCATATACAACCTGTTTGATCATTGTTATAACTTGGTAATAAGTGTAAGAACATGTCCAAACATGTTCAACCCGACAATTTCCTGTTTAGACCCGGTTCGGAACCGAAAGTCGCATAGTTTGACTTATACTTTGACTTTCAGTTCTGACCCATTTTGGTATGATTTAGAAATACCTAAGAGCCTTATTTGGACCAGGTTACATGCTAGTATAACCCTCTGTGATTATACACTATGGTTCATTAGTTAACCGATTAATACGCATGATTCCATTAATTGCTCATATGTTGACCATTATGCCATTTTCACCTTAAAACGTGATTTTTGAATATGTAAAAGAATAGAAACCTTAATTACTGATATATAGACTTGTATGCAAAGTTTGACATCAGTTTGAGGTGTAGAATAAGAGTTATGCTCGTTAGCGTAAAATTAAAGCCTTATGTTAATAAAACGGCGTAATTAGCGTATAGCCTAGTTAAGCCTACTTTTTGATATCAAATATTTTAACCACTGATGTAATATATTATTTTGGGATTTTTAAAGATTTTTAATAAATTTTAGGATGAGCATAACTTATAGTCGTAGGCTTAATCCGGTAATTGTCGGTTTTGCCCTTACGGGCTATAAAATGAGTTTTACATATCTAAACGACTCCAAACCTTTTGCTACTGATCACATATGATAAATAAATCATTTTAAGCCTTCTGGAAATATAAAAATATCAGATTTAAGTATCGAACCCGGAAACGGCTTCTAATCGCCTTTTTAAGCGTTTTTAACGCATAGTATGCACTAAAACTATTATAAACATACCAAGGGTGATACCTACTGATATTTGAGGCAAATTATAATATTTTAACAGTAAGCAAAGGTTGTGAAACTCAGACTTCAGTTTTGAGCTTTTCGGCTTATGTGAAATTACCAAAATACCCCTACGGGGCCTAGTTTGGTTATAATGGATAAATTTCACATATATACCTTACTCTACTGTTATAACATGGTAAAATAAGTATTTTTTCTGATTACATCAGACCTGTAACTCAGATAAATACCTAAACTCTTTTATAAACTTGTAAATGACCAAACTACCCTTAAGGGGTATAGTTTGTGTTTAAACTCGTTACGGGCATAATGAAAGACAACTTACTGATGTCACAACATATATGAAGCATATTAACTTAGGAAACCTGTAAATGGCTCATATGATTACCCGTTACGCTTTTTACGCGTTCGGTTCGGTTTATGTAACTAGTTTACATAAACTAGCCTAAACGGGCAAAACCTTATCGGTTTTATCTCAAAATCCAGAGTGTGTATGAAATACCCATATTAAACAAGTCTCCAAACTTGTTGGGTCTAAATCACATTCTATCCGGTCTTCGCTTAATAATGCGTACGAACCGTGTCATTGAAACTAACCGGTCTAAGCTAAGGCTAAATTAAGGACCCGTTAGAAATCTAATAGGTTATTATAAACCTTCGTTCCAGATTAGGAGCCCAGTAAAAGTACTTGCATTTTGCTGTATTTGATTGATACTTTGCTCAGGTAAATACTCTTAACTTATTTTCCCTATACGGGCTTGGGGTACGGTACTATAAAAGTACCGCTTGGTCGGGTATGTAGTCATTTAAATCGGATTGTGATTAATGTATTTACATAGCCCGCTTTATTCTGTATTATTTGATGTATGGCCCTTGGGGGTTAAATGACCATGTCCCGGATATCCTTGGCATCATTTTACGAAATGGCCACGACCTAAGCACGGGGTGTAGGCGTACACCTGACAGATGCATTATGTAAAAACTGGTAATCCACTAAAGGAATCAACCTTGTGGGCACTATACCTGTGGCGTGTCAGTTAACTTAAACCGGCTCTTCTAACCGGTGCTAATGGACGGCAAATGAGTAAAACTGTATACAAGATTATATACAAATAATTGTCCCAAGTTATAAAGATATTTTGTGCCAAAGTGCATTCAAATCAATTTACAAACTCTTTTCAAAATGAGTCAGTTGAGTTGTATTTACCAGTGTAAACTGACGTATTTTCCAAAAAGGTTAAGTGCAGGTGCTAGACGAAATAGGCTGGCTACTCCAGGCATCATTACTCAAGTCTCGCAAGCTCTAGATGTCAAAGTCTGTTGAACAGTTATCTTTTTATATTGATCCGCCTGTGGATCCTTTACTTTCCGTTGTAATACTTGGATATTACTTTTTATTCGGAATGTAATATATTTATCTTTTGTTTCCGCTGTGCATTTATATAATTGTGTTGTTTGACTATTATGTTGCCAACCACGTCACGATACTCCCCACCGGGCCCACCGGTGACACGTGGAAAGTCGGGGTGTGACAGGTTGGTATCAGAGCCAACACTGAGTGAATTAAACACTAGCCTTTTGTGTTTAATCTCAGTTACACAGTTGCACATTCTTGAGTCTAGACAAGAACATAAGACAAATCCAAATTCGTTTCATTGTCTTTTAATTACTTCATTGTTATTTTTCTGATTAGCCCTTGCATGGGCAAGTCATTTTTTTTTATTTGAAGTCCCGTTTAGGGCAACCATATACTTGTTTAAATTTAAAGGAACGATTATGTTTAAATATCATTCCTATATTATAAGATCTACCATTATAATAAAATGGCAAAATCTAAAAAGGATGAGACCTAGCTCATGTGTCATTTTAAGGCAGGGCCAAGATGGTAGTTCCACAATTAGATTCAGATCCTCGTTAACATTCCAATTAAGGATTGTTCTGCGTTAATTATTAAAAAGAATCTAAAGAGTAAAACCTAGCCTAAATGTCATTATAGACATGGCCAAGATGGTAGAACCTATTTAAGAGGTTCAAATTTTTGTTAAACATCTGAAAGCATATTAACATGCTCGACAAAATGTGATATGATAAAATCACATAAGTCATTTTGGGTTATTCTAAAATCCCCTTATTAATATAATCATCCCTTATGGATGAAGTGCCCACGGGCTATGATTAACGTCCTCTGAGACTAAAGACAGTGGTAGCCTACAACTCCCTGTCAAGGAAAGGTAATGAACTTTGATTCAAACCTTAATGCCTCGATTCTCTGAAATCATGGCTTATAAATTAAACTTGTCTACGTGACTAGGCCTTTTGTGCTATTATTAACTTATGATTTAGGGTTATGATAAAGATCCTGAACAATTTTTATATTTAACAAATTAACTAAAATGTGTATTAAAAGCATGGTTAATAAATCGTTTAAAGAACGATAGTACTGTAAGGGCTTCTAAATAAACCTTGCCCTTATCTTCTTTTTGTAGCAATTAAGACTACATGGCTAACTCTGACGAGATAAACAGTCATCCTTTGGAAAACCGCGATGATAATTATCGGATTAATATAACCAAAGGAGAGCTTCGTTCACTAATTGACACAGCTGTATCTAAAGCTGTAGAAGAACAATTTAAGGAGTATAGTGGGACGCATAGTCGAGCCTCATCTATACCCCACTCTAAGTATGTCCCTAAAACTCATTCAGAGCCTCATAACAAGCCGCCCTCTAAGAATGAAGGGCCAAAGAAGGATGATGATCGACACTCATCAAATGAACACAGTGTTCCATCCAAGAAGATAGAGTTCGATAATGAACCACGTACCAAGTCTTGTACCTATAAGTACTTTGTTTCCTGTAAACCCCGAGATTTCACTAGGGAGAAAGGAGCAGTAGATTGTATGATCTGGTTGGATGAAATGGACACGGTGGTGGACATCAGCGGTTGTGCTGAAAGGGATGTAGTAAAGTATGTATCCTAATCATTCAAAGGAGAGGCACTAGCTTGGTGGAGGTCTCTCATTCAAGCTGCTGGGAAGATCCCGCTCTACAACATGTCATGGGAGCAGTTTGTTACCCTCATTATGGAAAACTACTGCCCTCAACATGAGGTCGAAGGAATTGAATCTGATTTCTTATCATTGGTGATGACAAACTTAGACTGTCAAGCTTACCTCACCAGTTTCAATACCCTGTCCAGACTGGTTCCTTACCTTGTAACACCAGAGCCCAAGCGAATTGCTCGCTTCATTGGGGGTTTAGCCCCAGAAATCAAGGCCAGTGTTAAGGCTTCAAGACCTGCTACATTTAGGTCAGCAGCTGATCTCTCTTTATCCCTTACTCTAGATGCGGTCAGGTTGAGATCGCTAAAGAAATCTGAAGAAAGTAAGAGGAAGCGTGAGGATGATAACTCACGAGGGTCAGAGAAGAAGCACAAGGGAAACACCGACTCTAAGAAGTCTGGGTCCGGAAGGAACAGTCAGCGAACAGAGGAAAAGCCAAAGTGCACGAATTGCCAGAAACGCCACTTTGGAAAGTGCAGACTTGAGTCTGATTCTAAGTCAGGAGCACCTGCATGTGGGATATGCAAATCTAAAGAGCACAAGACGATAGAGTGCAAGAAGATAAAAGATGCCACGTGCTACAACTGCAATGAGAAGGGGCACATAAAGACCAACTGCCCTAAGTACGCCAAGAATCCTGAAGAGGCTAAGAAGACTAATGCTAGAGTCTTCCGATTGGATGCCAAAGAAGCGATTCTAGATGACAACGTTATTACAGGTACTTTCCTTGTAAATGACGTCTATGCTAGAGTACTATTTGATTCAGGCGCTGATAAGTCTTTCGTAGATAATAAGTTTTGTAAATTGCTAAATTTACCTGTCAAAACCTTAAGTGCAAATTATGAAGTGGAGTTAGCAGACGGCACCATAGAAACCGTCTCAACTGTGTTAGATGGATGTGTTATATCCATTAAGAACCATTCTTTTCCTCTGTCTCTGCTTCCCTTTAAGTTGGCCGGTTTTGACATAGTTCTGGGTATGGACTGGTTATCTCATAACCAGGCCCAAATTGTCTGCAACAGAAAGCAAGTGGTGATAAAGACTCCGTCTGGTGAATCACTTACCATTCGGGGAGATACCCAGTATGGGCTGCCTGAGCAACCGACCATGCTCAAGGCTTCAAAATGTTTAAAGAGGGGTTGTGTCATCTACATGGCACAAGTGATTATTAACGAGCCTAAACCGAAGGTAGAAGACATCCCTACCATTTCTGAATACCCAGAAGTTTTTCCGGAAGAACTACCTAGTTTGCCACCAGATAGGCAAGTGGAATTCAGGATTGATATCATCCCGGGAGCAGCTCCAGTTGCTAGAGCACCTTATAGGTTGGCGCCCACGGAAATGAAGGAATTAAGGACACAACTGGATGAATTGCTAGCTAAAGGTTTCATTAAGCCTAGTTCGTCTCCATGGGGAGCGCCAGTCCTGTTTGTCAAGAAGAAGGACGGGTCGATGCGTCTGTGCATCGATTATCGTGAGCTTAATAAGGTCACGATCAAGAATAGGTATCCTTTGCCTAGGATCGACGATTTGTTCGATCAATTGCAAGGGGCGAGTTATTTCTCAAAGATTGACTTGAGGTCAGGCTACCATCAACTGAAGGTTAGAGATGAAGACGTGCATAAAACAGCATTTAGGACTCGTTATGGTCATTACGAGTTCCTAGTGATGCCTTTTGGGCTCACTAATGCACCTGCCGCGTTCATGGATCTCATGAATCGCGTTTGCAAACCGTACTTAGATAAATTCGTCATCGTTTTCATCGACGACATTCTTATCTACTCGAAGAATCAAGCTGACCATGAGAAACACCTACGATGTATTCTCAAACTCCTGCATCAGGATAAGCTCTATGCCAAATTCTCCAAGTGTGAATTTTGGCTTCGAGAAGTCCAATTCCTTGGACACGTGGTTAGTGAGCGTGGTATCCAAGTGGATCCCGCTAAGGTTGAAGCAGTTATGAACTGGCAAGAACCAAAGACGCCTACAGAGATTCGTAGCTTCCTGGGATTGGCAGGATATTACCGGCGTTTCATTGAAATTTTTTCAAGGATTGCTGCACCCCTAACTTCCTTGACTAAGAAGAAAGTAAAGTTCATTTGGGGCCCTAAGCAGCAAGAGTCCTTTGATATTTTGAAGCAAAAGTTGAGCAACGCCCCAATACTGACATTGCCTGAAGGTGTCGAAGAGTTTGTAGTTTATTGTGATGCATCTCACACTAGCATGGGGTGTGTACTTATGCAAAAAGGCAAGGTTATTGCCTATGCTTCACGACAGTTAAAGGTGCATGAAAAGAATTACACCACCCACGATTTGGAATTGGGTGCCGTTGTATTCGCACTAAAACTGTGGAGGCATTATCTTTATGGAATCAAGTGTGTGATCTATTCTGATCACAAGAGCCTCCAGCATCTGTTTAATCAGAAGGAATTAAACATGAGGCAACGCCGTTGGATGGAGACCTTGAATGATTATGATTGTGAAATTAAGTATCATCCCGGCAAAGCGAATGTAGTCGCTGACGCCTTGAGCAGAAAGGAAAGGGTTAAACCCATCCAAATCAATGCCAAGCGCATGGAAATAAAGAATAATTTGATTGAAAGGTTGTTAGCTGCACAGCAGGAAGCTGTGTTGGAAGCTAACTATCCTAACGAAAAGCTAGGGGTAACTGAGGAGCAGTTAACTCTTAGCAAGGACGGAATTCTAAGATTGAATGGACGAATATGGGTTCCAATTTATGGAGGACTCCGAGATGTCATCCTCCAGGAAGCCCATAGTTCCAAATACTCCGTTCATCCTGGAGCTGATAAGATGTACCAGGATCTAAAGGCAAATTATTGGTGGATAGGCTTGAAGAAGTCTGTAGCCACCCATGTAGCTAAATGCTTGACATGTGCGCAAGTCAAAGCCGAGCATCAAAAGCCGTCAGGTTTGCTACAACAGTCTGAACTTCCTACGTGGAAGTGGGAAATGGTAACTATGGATTTTATCACCACGTTACCTAAGACCAGGAAAGGAAATGATACAATATGGGTTATAGTCAATAGACTGACTAAGTCAGCACATTTCTTACCCATCAAGGAGACTTATAGCTCCGACATGTTAGCCCAGTTATACGTTGACAAGATTGTAGCCTTACATGGCATACCTGTGTCTATTATCTCTGATAGAGATACTAGATACACGTCACATTTTTGGAAGAGTTTCCAGCAATCTTTGGGCACACGTTTGAATTTTAGTACGGCTTATCATCCTCAGACTGACGGACAGAGTGAGCGTACTATTCAAACGTTGGAAGACATGCTACGTGCATGTGCGATAGATTTGGGTGGTAGTTGGGATAAGAACCTACCATTAATCGAATTCTCCTACAACAATAGCTACCATACCAGCATTAAGGCTGCGCCCTTCGAGGCATTATACGGTAGAAAGTGTAGATCGCCCGTTTGTTGGGCGGAAGTTGGAGATGTCCAGTTATCAGGACCAGAGATCGTGTTCGAAACGACGGACAAGATTGTCCAGATTCGTGACCGTCTCAAAGCTTCCCGGGATAGGCAGAAGAGTTACGCTGATCCAAAGCGTAAGGATTTTCACTTCGAAGTAGGTGACAAAGTCCTACTTAAAGTGTCACCCTGGAAAGGAGTGATGCGATTTGGTAAGAAAGGCAAGCTAAGCTCGAGATACATAGGACCTTTCGAGGTTATCAAACGTGTCGGGTCAGTTGCCTATAAGTTAAACTTACCGGAAGAGCTCAATGGAATTCACAACGTGTTCCACATCTGCAATCTGAAGAAGTGCTTCGCTGATGAATCACTGGTTATACCGCATACAGATGTGCATATAGATGAGAGCTTAAAATTTGTGGAAAAACCTTTGTCGATTGAAGATCGACAGGTAAAGAAGCTTCGAAGGAAGCATGTACCTATTGTAAAGGTCAAGTGGGATGCCCGTAGAGGTCCCGAATACACGTGGGAGGTTGAATCCACGATGAAAGAAAAGTACCCTTACTTATTTCAGTAAATATTGGGTTGAGATTTAATTTAAGGGGGTGAGGATGTAACTCCTCGAAAAAATTCACGTCCTATAATGTGTTGACACGTGTCATATGTTTAAAACGTGTGAAAGAATATTATAGAAGGACTAAAGTTGACAAACATGGAAAGTATGTGAATAATACGTATTCTAAGTGTCAACTGTGAATAAATATATTGTACATTAACCCTACATAGTGCTCATACCTTCAAACGAATAAATCATGGATCATACGAAGCTAAAAGTGAGAGATTACAAACTACAGGGGCTAAATGTGTCAACATGTTTAAGTTATACCTCTGAGTGACCTTTTGACAAACCTGAAGCTTTGTAACGGTTAATTATGCTCACTAGAATGCACGATTAAAATTTCATAAAGTTTCGTTATCGTATGAGAAAGTTATGATCAAATTCGTGTACGAGGGGTTAAAGCGTAAACGTTGAAAGTTAGGACTTTTCGGGTAACAATTAAGTTAACCGGGGACTTAACAAAGTGGGTATATGTTTTAAAGCCCTTATAGATCAATTGTGAGGGTTCATAATGCAAAAAACAAGTGCCTAATCGAGTTATGAAGAGCCAAGGATCAAATCGCAAAAATCTAAAATATGGATTTGGTGCAGAAGGGGCCTAGCGCGACGCGAGGGGGGCCTAGCGTCACGCTAGGGGTGCCCAGCTTCGATTTTTTTGGCTGTTGCCTGCCCTTGCCTTTATGCGCGCCTTAAACCGATTTTTCACATCTTGTGCGACCCCTAGGCACCCCCTAAACACTTAGGGACATGTGTTAATCAATTGTGGTGGGTTGTAGACTCATGTGTCAACTTCTTATGGTGGATTAAACACTATAAAAGGCCATGATCTTGCAACTCATTCTTCACACCTTCCTTCAAGCAATCTGATCAATTCTGGAGCTCCAAGGAACTCTCAAGTGATCACCAATCAAGCTTAGGACCTTTGTAAGTTTACTTAACCTTCTTTAATTGAGTTTAGCTTAGTAGTTTAGCTAAAAGTCAAACCGTCGTAATTACGGTTTGTCTTCGAGATTAGTCAACAATGGCTCAGTCATATCTCGAATTAAAAGTAGATATAAGTTGGTATTTATGTGGGTAATAAACCCTCAAAAGGGTTCCCCCAGATTACCACTCTAACCAGGTCAAAAGTCGGGTCAAACTTGCTAAGAAAAAGTCAACAGGATACTTAAAATACAATTTATGCATAATTAGCAATGTAGATCATATACAACCTGTTTGATCATTGTTATAACTTGGTAATAAGTGTAAGAACATGTCCAAACATGTTCAACCCGACAATTTCCTGTTTAGACCCGGTTCGGAACCGAAAGTCGCATAGTTTGACTTATACTTTGACTTTCAGTTCTGACCCGTTTTGGTATGATTTAGAAATACCTAAGAGCCTTATTTGGACCAGGTTACATGCTAGTATAACCCTCTGTGATTATACACTATGGTTCATTAGTTAACCGATTAATACGCATGATTCCGTTAATTGCTCATATGTTGACCATTATGCCATTTTCACCTTAAAACGTGATTTTTGAATATGTAAAAGAATAGAAACCTTAATTACTGATATATAGACTTGTATGCAAAGTTTGACATCAGTTTGAGGTGTAGAATAAGAGTTATGCTCGTTAGCGTAAAATTAAAGCCTTATGTTAATTAAACGGTGTAATTAGCGTATAGCCTAGTTAAGCCTACTTTTTGATATCAAATCTTTTAACCACTGATGTAATATATTATTTTGGGATTTTTAAAGATTTTTAATAAATTTTAGGATGAGCATAACTTATAGTTGTAGGCTTAATCCGGTAATTGTCGGTTTTGCCCTTACGGGCTATAAAATGAGTTTTACATATCTAAACGACTCCAAACCTTTTGCTACTGATCACATATGATAAATAAATCATTTTAAGCCTTCTGGAAATATAAAAATATTAGATTTAAGTATCGAACCCGGAAACGGCTTCTAATCGCCTTTTTAAGCGTTTTTAACGCATAGTATGTACAACATACCAAGGGTGATACCTACTGATATTTGAGGCAAATTATAATATTTTAACAGTAAGCAAAGGTTGTGAAACTCAGACTTCAGTTTTGAGCTTTTCGGCTTATGTGAAATTACCAAAATACCCCTACGGGGCCTAGTTTGGTTATAATGGATAAATTTCACATATATACCTTACTCTACTGTTATAACATGGTAAAATAAGTATTTTTGCTGATTACATCAGACCTGTAACTCAGATAAATACCTAAACTCTTTTATAAACTTGTTAATGACCAAACTACCCCTAAGGGGCATAGTTTGTGTTTAAACTCGTTACGAGCATAATGAAAGACAACTTACTGATGTCACAACATATATGAAGCATATTAACTTAGGAAACCTGTAAATGGCTCATATGATTACCCGTTACGCTTTTTACGCATTCGGTTCGGTTTATGTAACTAGTTTACATAAACTAGCCTAAAGGGGCAAAACCTTATCGGTTTTATCTCAAAATCCAGAGTGTGTATGAAATACCCATATTAAACAAGTCTCCAAACTTGTTGGGTCTAAATCACATTCTATCCGGTCTTCGCTTAATAATGCGTACGAACCGTATCATTGAAACTAACCGGTCTAAGCTAAGGCTAAATTAAGGACCCGTTAGAAATCTAATAGGTTATTATAAACCTTCGTTCCAGATTAGGAGCCCAGTAAAAGTACTTGCATTTTGCTGTATTTGATTGATACTTTGCTCAGGTAAATACTCTTAACTTATTTTCCCTATACGGGCTTGGGGTACGGTACTATAAAAGTACCGCTTAGTCGGGTATGTAGTCATTTAAATCAGATTGTGATTAATGTATTTACATATCCCGCTTTATTCTGTATTATTTGATGTATGGCCCTTGGGGGTTAAATGACCATGTCCCGGATATCCTTGGCATCATTTTACGAAATGGCCACGACCTAAGCACGTGGTGTAGGCGTACACCTGACAGATGCATTATGTAAAAACTGGTAATCCACTAAAGGAATCAACCTTGTGGGCACTATACATGTGGTGTGTCAGTTAACTTAAACCGGCTCTTCTAACCGGTGCTAATGGACGGCAAATGAGTAAAACTGTATACAAGATTATATACAAATAATTGTCCCAAGTTATAAAGATATTTTGTGCCGAAGTGCATTCAAATCAATTTACAAACTCTTTTCAAAATGAGTCAGTTGAGTTGTATTTACCAGTGTAAACTGACGTATTTTCCAAAAAGGTTAAGTGCAGGTGCTAGACGAAATAGGCTGGCTACTCCAGGCATCATTACTCAAGTCTCGCAAGCTCTTGATGTCAAAGTCTGTTGAACAGTTATCTTTTTATATTAATCCGCCTGTGGATCCTTTACTTTCCGTTGTAATACTTGGATATTCCTTTTTATTCGGAATGTAATATATTTACCTTTTGTTTCCGCTGTGCATTTATATAATTGTGTTGTTTGACTATTATGTTGCCAACCACGTCACGATACTCCCCACCGGGCCCACCGGTGACACGTGGAAAGTCGGGGTGTGACACCAACCGATGGCGGAAACATCGGGGCGGGACGAACAAATCGCTCAAGGCATCATAACACTACTTGTTTCGATATAGATTAATCAAATTTCATAATAGACATCAAAATGTCATACACCAATTAATCAAAACAAATTGTATCAAACATAGATCCAAAATTTCAACATGATTCAAAATATTGTTTTTCTAAGATGAGTTTCTAAGGTCATGCTAGCTTGATTTCTTGTTTTCTTTCACCTATCAACCTACAACATGTATTAAAATAAATCAACAAAATGTTGGTGAGTATATAAGTTTGATACATAACATAAGTAGTTTAAACGTGATTCCTCATATCCAACATGAATAACATATTACAAGTTTCAACATGTTAAGCTAACGTAATCAATATGCTAACCAAGTTTCCAACGCGTTAATTGTGCCTTTCCTACATCGTTGCCACGAAGAGGAGGTGAAAGATTCAAACTTAACAATACCCCAAGTCTCAAGGGCGGTGCGTTAACCCTATAGCGCTATAATTGTCAAGGTGGCTAAACATAAGATTCAACGTTCACGTAACACAAAAGACTCACAAGTATCATGTTTTCATGTTTAATAGTGGATAGAGTATGTTTCAAACAAGTTTCAAGTGTCGTGCGTTTATATAGAATACATGTTGCATCCCAAAGTGTTTAAAACAAAAGGGGATCGAGTATACTCACAGTGGGTGCTTAGAATCTAAACACTGCCTAGTTGGATCGAAGGGACGCTGGATCAGCCTGCGTGCGGGAACAGAGCATAAGTCCTTTAAGTGCTGACCCGGTTGGGAATAAAGTGTCGAATGGTGCAAAAATCGAGCTAAAGTGTCTGACAGACTATTCGAGCGGATGGCCATTTGAACGAATGGGTTCCATCCAAACGAATGGTCATCTGAGTGGATGACCATTCGAACAGATGGCCATTCGAACAGTGTATGGGTGTATGTGAACTGTTAAAGTTTTCGATGTTTTGATCATAGTGCCCTACAAAAACAAACAACAATTGTTATCATAGGCAGATCATCTCGACGGATGGTCATCCAATCGGATGGTCATTCGAACAGATGGTCAGTGTTTGAGGTTTTCGTAAAATCTTCTAAGTAAAAGTTTGGTGGTAACGAAGACGGCGTGACAACGTGTCAAACGATGGAAACACACCAAACCCAACTCATTCGATCGGATAGGTATCACCCCTTCGGATAGATGAACTGTTTTCGATGGAATTTCATGTTTGGACCCGTTTAATCGGTCCGTTTTTTTGGTGGAATTCAGTTTTCAAGCCGACTCTCGACTAAGGAACGAGTCGAGAGTCTGTTAGAATCTAATTCCCTCCATATTTGCGTAAAACAAAGGATAAGTTTAGAAAGAAGTTGTAAAGCATGAAAGTTCATCAGATCTGAGCCGAAAACATGTGAATTTCTGTTAGATCTGGTATAGAAATGTGAAAATCCTTTAGATCTTGTATAAAAAGTGTGAAAATCCTTTAGATCTAGAACCAATCTTAGTTAAATGGTGCTCCATAACAGTTTGCATAAGCAACCGAGTGGAAACCACCTTCAAGAGGTCCAAATCAGTTGGTTTTCAAGGAAAAGTTGAAGTGTTCGTGTGATTTTGAGGAAGAAAATGGAGTAGAAGTGATTAATGATGAAGATTAAACAAGATTCGAGTGAAAAAGCTTACAAAATTGCCTTGGATCTTGTCTGGAGCTTGGGAGCGAATGACAGTGGTGAAAGGTGAGAATGAAGGGTTAAGTCCCCTATTTATAGGTGACAGTTACAGCTCTAATCGAATGGCGTCGATCAGATGGCTAAGGCGGTGGAGAGTGATGGTTGTCGGATGGCGTCCGGTCGAATGGCCATCCGATCGGATGGTGATCCGAGCGGATGGTCATCCGATCGGATGTCCATTCGGATAGCCGATTCGTGTTTATTAGTTTTCCCGACTCTGGTTCGTTTTGCGAGCTAGGTTAAGTGTTGCGTTGCGTATTATTGTGAGTAACCATTACATATAGTATTATTATACTTGGATGTTCAAAATGTCATAAATAAAAAGAGTAATTTCGTTTTTTTGGGTTCGCGTCTCAACTTAGTTTCTCATTCATTAAGCATCAAAGCATCACATAGAGTCAAGAATCTAGGATAATCACATCGTTCACATATATAAGGAGCATCACAAAAGCATCACATAGAGTATAAGTTTCACATAGTTTAACACAAAAATTAAGATTCAAACAATGTCATTTCTCATTATGATCGGTCGTCTCGAGTGTACGAGTATCATAGGATAGGAAGCATGGCAAGACTTGTCGGGATAATAAAGTATCGAAACACAGGGCGTTACATCCTAAGCGTTGAAAGCAATTGTGAGATGCAGAGAGTCGATACAAAGGGAGGGGAGTGGGGAGCATATGTATTGTGACAACTGGCACAAAACCGGTAATTCCCGTACACTTTAATTATTATTTAATGACTGCAATTATGTACTTAAATGTCAACATTGTCTGATTACATACTATACAAGTGAATTCATGCACGTTTTATACTACAAGAATATTGCTTTATGCATTAATGAACAGCGTTGCGTCAGAAATACTAGTAAACTCACCGGTAAGACACATTGTGTCAACAATTCTGCAGAAAGCAGTTAGACAATAGAATTGGAGCCTAGGTGAGGTCCAACGACAAGAATACATTAAAACCCAAGAGTATATACAAGGGTTAATATATAGACTTTCCAGAAGCTAAAATACACACTGAAAAGCACCCGAAACATACTTTAAATGCTTAATTTCATACATTTCAACAAAATTCAGCATTGTGGCAAGTTTATAACATGTAAAAAGATGACTAAACGGTCCTGAATACTTTCCTAAGTGTCGGGAATTAAAAGGGGCACAAAAGGATACTTAAAGGACACTAAACGGTGCAATTTAGCACTTTAACGAATCGGTATCTAACCGAACAACCGGACATTACCCGGAACACTAAAATATTGCTAAAAGCATTGTTTTACTTTTTCTGAGCTAGTTATGGCTCCCGAACACTTAAACATACTACATAATGCAAGAAATACATTAAACACTAGACTTAACACTTAACCTTCAATTATTTACCTACACTTACCAACAAGTTACATTTTAACCCCCTCCCCCTCATTGTTTACGGCCCCAAAGGGACCCCACCTCAAGATTTCATAATCTTCTCTAAAATCCCTCCATAATCTCCTCTTGGATATGGTGATATTGTGCTTGTACTCTAAGGGACACATAGACCAATGGGTATTAGTGATTAGGGAATTATAAGTAGACATGAACATCTCACCATCTTCATCACCACAACTCCTCATTCTCCCTCATAAAAAGCTTCGGCCGAACCCCCTTCACCATACCACCATCATCATCAAACCTTGTTCTTCATTTCTAAGGCCTCTCAAAGGTGTTAAACTTCATACAAAGAAGCTTGGAACACTCGGATCATCAAGGACCTCTCTTATGTGCTATTATCCACTCCATATTCTTCATTGTTTCTTCCCTAGCTTGAAGCTAGTAGTAAGCTTCTTATAACTCTTGTTACTTCATATTTTTAGTGGGTAAAAGATATATTATGTTGAAATAACTAGAACACTAAAAGACTTGAACATGAATCTTGAAACATAAAGCTTTGCATATGATGAAATCTTGTTGAAATGATATTGTTTAGTGCATGAGTGACGTTTGTTTGTTGATTTCTTGAGATGATGATATTAATCATCACATGAAGCTTGCTAGATGATGTTTAAACACTTAATCTAGCAAGTGGAAGGATGATCATATAACAACATGTGATGATCATCTTCTAATGAACACATGAACTTGATAAATAAAAATGATTTCTTGAAAAGTAATGAACAAAGTAACCTAGTAATCTTATAAATCCAAGATTTATAAATGATTTTCCAAGAAAACCAAGTTTAAAATATTATTTTTAGAAGATCTTGGTTTTTACTTAAACCTACACTATTTTTATTAGAAAAACAAGTGTATAAACACTTATGAAACAAGAAAAATACAAAAGAAATACTTTTAGAAAAATCATCTTACAAGTTGTAAATGACTAAATCCTTCAAGAATGAGATTTACAAACAAATAACCATGTTTTTAAGGGTAACTAAACCAACTAAATAACATGGTAAGTTACTACAAGTTTTTTTTACAAAACTTCAAGTTCATGATGAAGTGTAATTTACTTGATTTTGACACTCGGTTAGTGTTATATGAGTTGTTGATGTTTGACGATGAAAGAAAAAAAAACACATGTTTTGAAAACGTGGGAAACCTCCATTTTTAGGGGAAACTATGTCAAAATTTTTATAAATTTTGACACTTAGAAAAATATAAGTTTTTGAGAAACTTATTCCCTAAAAATGTATCTAAAAATACTTACCAAGGTTTCCCTAATTTTTGTGTTAAGAAATGATGATTTCTTCAAGATTAAAATTGATATTAAGTATGTATATTTTTTAGAAAAATATATATATTTATTGATCACCAAATTTTGTGCTAAGTGTATGTAGTATGTATTACATGTAGTAGTGTATTAGGACTTGAAAATACACTAAATACTCTTAAGAAGTAAAAATACAAAAAAACACATATAACATGCTTAGACAAATACAAGAGAATATATTTATGAAAATATATCACTTGATAGATTATTTAACTTGGACAAGTTATGAACATGAAATGAAGTTTTTGGACAAAATACATAATTCGGGTGAAAAATACAAGATACTTATAATTATTTTTGAGAAAATAATATAAGTGAGACACATAGTTAAAAATATAAATTATTTTTAACACAAGAACACATATACAAAAGATAGTGACTTGTACTTGTGCGATACAAGTCTAGTGACTAACGTTAATAAAACACGTATAGGTCACAACGCTAAATAAGCAAATCCGGTGAAGTTTACGGCGCAAGGAACACAAAGTTGTGAGTTCATGCTCCCCCTTTCTTTTAACTGTTTTCAGTTTTATAACTTCGGGGGTGAAATACATGTTACAATGTTTACAAATGGTATGATGGATACAAAAACAAGAAGCACTCTTGGTGATAACTAGTACCAAGTATGATGCGTTTTAAGGAATGATACGAGAAATCGTGTCACGAATATGGTACCATAAGCACCATTAATCGTGTACATACTAAGACCGCAGAACAAAATGTTAGATTTAATGGGTTTTCGGGCAGCCACACTCTTGGTGAAAACTAGTACCGAGTAGTGCTTTTGTGTCTCCGTCGTGAATCGACAACTAGAAAAATGCCTATGGTTTGGTTGCTTCCTATGTCGTGTCACATGTTAATGGCCTTGCAACCCATTAACAACAAGATACATACAGAAATACTTGATTTATACATGATACATACAGAAATACTTGATTTATACAAGATACATACAGAAATACTTGATTTATACAAGATACATACTATGTTTTCATACAAAGTATACAAACGTTCAATACAAGAACTGCATGAATTCACACCAACATTATGTTGACATTTTTCCAAAAACTCACATGTATTTCAGGTAACTAAAGTGGATGTGCGCGCGGTCTTACTCATGCTCTTGGATGTCGTTTATGTTTATCGTTGAATAAAGTTGTAAACTTTTCAGACAATATGTTGTCTCGTGATGTAAACACTTAAACTATGATTTCAGTTATGTAATGTTTGGCATTTGAAGTTATTTTATGAGCATGTAGTATGTTTACCAATCGTATGCAATGAAAACCTTTCATGATCACACCTCGTGCTTCCGCCTTAGAAAGGGGTGTGACATGTATGTTGTTGCTGGTATGTTTGTCAAATACAGTTGGACTATAATTGTTACTAGTTCGATTGAACCCGCGCCCTGCGACGGGGACGCGACTAGAATTCGGTCGGTATCGGTACTCCTTATAGCAATCGAAAGAAAAAACCCAAAACTGTAGTCGTATCATAACAGATGTCGACACGTGTTAGATTCTTTAATTTTTTTTATATACAACTGATTATTAATAAAACATGTACACTTGATGAGTTGATGCCGTTATTTATAGAAGGAATAATAGATTTTAATAATCTCAACTATTGCCCATTGGCCGGCAACGGTCTCAACTTCAAAAATTCCCATTGGAGGTCCCATCTTTTCACATATTGGTCTTCAATGGACCATGACTAACAGAATGTTAACGTCGTTAGTTTCCGGTCACCGGAAAAACATTTTTGGCCAGAAAACTCCATTTTGACCGGAAAACTCAACATTTTCGTCTCAAACCTCTTTGTAACCTTATTATGCACCTTTAGCAACCTTTGATAGTAAAAAGCCTCAATTATTAAGGTCGCTGGAAAACTCCTTTTTGGCCGGAAAACTCAACTTATTAGCCGGAAAACTCAAAGTTTTCATCCCAAACCTGTTTGTAACCATAGATCGGACCTTTAGGAACCCTTTTATGACCAAAATCATTTTTCCGGCGACCGGAGACTAACGACGTTAGGGTTCTGTTAGTCAGGGTCCATTGAAGGCCAATATGTGAAAAGATGGAACCGTCAGTGGTAATTTCTAAAGTTGGGACCGTTGCCGGCCAACGGACAATAGTTGTTATTATTAAAATTCATTATTCCAAGTTATCAAGTTAGGAGTTATTCTTCTAACAAAATATATATGTGGTACTTAAAGAAAACCAAAAGTAAAAATGAAAAGGTTTTTATAAGCGAAAGAATGTGAAAATATCAAATTGTAATTTAGCATCAAATATATTTGGTGATTATTTACTTTGTTATAAGTTTTGAGTTGTACAGGTGGGTCGTTGAAGGTAATTGAGATTAGACCCCCCGTAATAGGGCGTTTGTTTTAAAAAAAATTCAAAAAAACGCCGGAACACGCCCCCAAACAACTACACCCTGGCGTTATTGAGCGTGTTTCGAGAAAAAAATTGCACCGACATTTTTTAAAACACGCCTAAAATTGAATTGGGGAACGAGTTGACCGTTGGCAACGGTCATTTGTTTATTTTTTTGATTTTTTCTAATTCCAATATAAACACACTATATATATTACCCACTTATTCATCATTTTTTTATAAAAAAACCCACTTGTTCTCTCTACTACTTCTACAATTTATAAAAAGATGAACCCATTCCGACCCTCATTTGGTGTCCCCTCAAGACCCATGAACCCGAACACAACCCAACCGCAACAACCCTTTAACCTTCAAGACATGGACCCGAACATGTTATCGTACGCGGCTTACTTGAGTGGCACTACTCCATTCGTGCAACACACTTTCGGCTTTGGTCAAGCCGACGGCTCGCAACCTTCACAACAACAAGCCGAACCCGATGTGGATATCGTGTCGGAGACGCAACCCGAACCGGAGCGAGAGACATCCAAACGCGGCAGAAGGTCGCATAAGAAGAAGGAAGCGAACGAACCTCGATGTAAGCATTCTTACCTTAATTGGACGAAGGAGGAGGAATATACGTTGGTTCGGGCGTGGGTCGAGGTTTCGGAGGACCCCAATATTGGTAACTTTTATATTTTTTTTTTACTTTTTATTTCGTACACGTCTATTTTGTTTTATTTTTAACGTACAACTTTATATTTCAATTTGTAGCAAACTTTCAAACGGGCCCCGATTTTTGGAATAGGATTCGTGCATTCTTTTATAGCACGTGGGGTAAGGGCGAGAATCGTGACAAAGATTCCATTTCTAGCAAATGGACCGGCATCAACAACAAGTGTCACTCATTCCAAGAAGTGTATCAACGTAACTACGATAATCGCCCGAGCGGAGAAGGTGACGTCGTGGTTTTAACGAAGGCTTTGGAAGAGTACGAGAGAACGAAAAGCGCTTTCCCGTACTATAAGTGTTGGGAACTACTACGAAAAAGTCCAAAGTGGGCGGGCGTAGTGACCATGACGTCGAGTAGTAGACGTCGAGCTAAACGGTCAAAAACTTCATCATCCGTTGACCCTGAAACACCGACTTCCGATGCCCGCAATGTCGATCTAAATGATGTTGTGGACGTTGACGAGCAACTTGAAGAAGAGTTGGTCCGACCGCCCGGTAGAAGAAAGGATAAGCGAACCGGGAAAAAACCGGTGGAGTCGTCTTCCGATCTCGAGTTGAAGGAAGATTTCGAGGAGATGAACCGTCGTCTCCAAGACATTCGAGACCTCGGCCACCAACGTTTGGAGACTATGAAAGAACGCGTCGTCGAAACCAAAAAGTTTAACGAGATGCAAGAGGCGAGGCAAATGGAAAAGGACATTGAGTTTTTGTCCAAACCGATCGACCACCTCCAAGGCGACGCGTTGATCCTTGCGCAAATGCATCGCCAAAAAATTCGAGAAAAATACGGACTCTAGATCTTCATCTTTTTTTTTAACTTTATTTTTTTTATTTCCGTTTTTTTTATTATGTTTTTTTTAATTTCCAGTAGTGTATTTTTTTTAAAATTAATGAAGTATTTTTAGTTTTAAATTGAGTTAATTGCCCGGATGGTCCCTGTGGTTTCATATTTTTTCACATTTAGTCCCCACCTTTTGAAAATAGCAGGTATGCTCCATATGATTTGTTATTTTGTTACTCGGATAGTCCCTGAGTATATGTCAGTTAGTTTGGAAATAGCAGGTATGCTCCCTATGGTTTGCCATTTTGTTACTCGGATAGTCCCCTGAGTAAATGTCAGGGGACTATCCGAGTAACAAAATGACAAACCATAGGGAGCATACCTGCTATTTCCAAAAGGTGGGGACTAAAAGTGAAAAAACGTAAAACCACAGGACCATCCGAGCAATTAACTCTTTTAAATTTAAAAAAATAAATAATTGTGTAATGATTGCATGGGCGTTATTGGACATTATTCCCACTACGACATTTTTGCAATAACGCCAAATAATGCCCCCATGCTAACTGGACTGCCATACGACAGAAACGCATCATGCACAATTTTAAGAACAATCTACATCACCATCACCCAATACCAAATTCACAAACTACGGCTTTTTCTAAAAACAGCCCGGCTGGTAGCCATCTTCGTCCTTCGACTGACCTTTGCCGCTCCTCAACCATCGCTGCCGCTTGCCTCCAATGTCCCCTCTTCTCGCCAATTACCATGTCGTCGCTCATCTCCGCAATTCTCTCTTCCCTCTAGCAAAAAATACCTCTCTATCCTGCACAATATGACCCGGCTATAAAAAATAGTGGATCTCATCTCGATCCGGCTAAATCGTTGTGTTGCAACAGGATGGTGGCAACAAAGGGAAATCACAAATTCGGATATGCTGTTTGACTTTGATTTTCTTTGTCCTAATTTCATATTTTCTGGGTTTTATTTTTTGTCTAGTTTCATTATCGATTTGTGTCCTTGTTGTGTTCATGTCTTCTTATTTTCTAGGGTTCTTTTTGGATTTGCAAATGCAAATGTTTAAAACATTGTATTGAAGAGAAAGGGAGAGGGGTGATGAATCTATTGTTGGCTAAGCGATAGTGCCAAAAGAAAAGCGAATGTAGCAGTGACTGATGATCTGAAAAGATAAAAATAACAGAAAACAAAAAACAAAACCCCTTCAGTTCGGGCCAATCAAATCACGCCATGTAGCAAGGACTCGAAATAAGTATATATGGTTAAAAGAAGAATTATTATGTGTGTGTATTACCCGTTAGACATCAAAGGTAACCTGAATTAACCAATTCATTAAACAAGATTGCCACCTCTAGATTTTTGTTACTAGATTCCCAAGTCTCCCTAACAAAACACAGGCTGAGAACATTTGATACTAACAAATATATGCAGCTTTGACAAATTTCAACAATGGCACATAGATAACATGGAGGACAAAAAAGATTCATGCTTGAAATGCTACAACAAGAAAAGATTGACCAGATCACTAGAACTGAAGACCATGTTCTCGAGCTGCATCAGCAAGCGCTTGAATACGTCCGTGATAGGGATAACCGCCTCGATCGAAGGCCACAGCTGTGATCCCTTTCTCGATGCATGACTTTGCAATAGCTTCCCCAATTTTCTTAGCTACATCCTGACACAAGACATTAACACCTAGCGTTGTGATACATATACGCCTAATGAGACACACACACTTAAACGAGAACCATTATATAATTGGGAACCGAATCTACCAACTTTTTGCCCTTAGATCATATTTCAATGAACGGGATTTCAGACGATGTCGCTTCTAGTCCATTAATGGCAACCATCTCCTCATCCGCACCATGATCAAAGGCAAGAAAGTGCTTCTTTTGGCTCCTAGTTATAGATTTACACACACACATGTATACATATATTGGATCATATATTTCAATGGATGTCTGGAATATGAGACAATTATGTCTCTCCAACTCCATGATCAAAAGCCAAAAAGCAGTTTCTTTGATTCATAATTGTTCAATGGTTCTCAATTACAAACACATATGCTGATATGCATATGTATATGTGTGTGTAATGTGTATGTATGAATACACCAGATCATATTTCAATGGATGGCTGAGATCTAAGACAATCATGTCTCTGCATATTGATTAACGGTAGCAAGAACAAACTAATATTGCCTATGTTAATATGTTTGCACTATTATGTAGGAAACTTTTTAAAAATGCTACTTACAGTAGTGGGACCAGAAGTGAAATCAAACTCCTCAGAGAGTGGTTTCTGCATTGTTGAAGCTGATGCAAGAGTATGCATTTTAGTATCATCAATCACCTGGACATACAGATGCTTGTTGGAACGAAAGACGCACATTCTTGGTCTTTCCGGTGTCCCTTCCACCTACAAGATTAGTAATAGTAAATTACTAATCAAGAAAACGCCATGGGAAAATCATGCCCTCTACTTGGTTTATAAAAAATGTCAAGCGCTTCAATTAAATAAGCTTTATTTACCGCCGAATTTGCATATCTCTCATCTACTTCACATATAAACCTATTAATCAAGTAAACCTTCCATAATTTCTCCATCCCTTATGTTGCTTTTACATATAGGGTAAAGTTCTTGTACAAATAATCTTAACATACTAAACATACAAATTGAAGGAAAACTCAAAAAGACAAGGTGGCATTTTTGTAATTATCAATAACTATCAAAGTTACTCTACAAATATACCTAAAAAAACCTAACCACTCCCCCCCCCCCCCCCCAAAAAAAAAACCTAAACCCCCCCCCCAAGCTAAAATGCTAAAAACTAAACCCCCAAAAAACCTAAAAAAATCTAAAAAAATAAAAAAAACACACAAATTATTTTATTTTTTTAACATTTTTTATTAAAAAATCGCTACTTTTAGTAGCAGAAAAAAAAAAAAAAAAAAAAAATTTTGCTAACGAAATGTAGCGATTTTTTAATAAAAAATGTTAAAAAAAAAAATTTGTGTTTTTTTAGGTATTTTTGGTTGTAACTTTGATAGTTGGTGGTAATTACAAAAATGCCACCTTGTCTTTTTGGGTTTTCCTTCAATTTGTATGTTTAGTATGTTAAGATTATTTGTATTTGATCTTTTGCCTTTACATATAAACCTCCCATTGATCCTAACTTTGCAAATTTTCACCATGCGGTGCCCCTTTTTGCTGCTCCGTTTCCTCAGCAGGCAGCAGCCTTTCTAGACCAAGGCCCTCTATACAAAATTCTCCACTAATTACTTCTTCATCCTATAATAACGGTACCGAAGGCAGCCGAAACCGAGAATAAAAGTATAAACTGAAGACCATACGAATTTTGTCGGTTTGGTACCGGTATCATTAAAAACGCGAAAAATACTAAAACCGAAATAATGAAAAACAGATACCGTACCAATACCGGACCAGTATACTTGACAAAAAATGCATATCCCTAATTGAAGCTGCAGTCTACTTGTTTTCAAATGTCCCATCCAACAAACAATTCCTTAACTTTTTTACATATTTAATTTAAACAATTACACATTATTTCTCTCTTCTTAGGTTTACCATTTGACCAAAAACTAATGCAAACAGAAACATTAGGGTTTAAATTTGGATTCCAAAATCAGCATTCTTTCCTACTTTAAACTAATAATATTACTAACCAACAACACAACTTAACTTATAAAACACAATCAGAAATTCAGGTAATATCTAATTTATTAGAAAAGAAATGAATTAGGGTTACAGAAGCGGTACCTTCTTACGGACACGAGCATGACGAGCTTTTCGGTTATCTTGACGAGTTCTGGCGGACGCTTCTACGATCAAAGAAGTTGTTCTCCGGTGAGAGTGAGACGATGAAATCAAGAGCTTATTATTATGTTGCTGATTAAGGTTTGAAAAGGAGCATGTGGTTTGAACAAATGATAGCGAAATCGATGACATTGTTAACCTTACACACACCACACTTGTTCGTCCACTCGCTCAATATACAAAGATAACGTTTTAGTGCCAGATACCGTTTTTACTCAAATGCTCCTTCAACTTTACTAGTGGAAATTCAGTCGGTCTCGATTTGGTTTGGTACAACGGATGGAGGGGAAAATGCAACAAATAAAGTCGTGATCAATAAGAACGAATTTGTTAAGGGCTCCAATAGTACAGATATCGTACGCTACCAACACCAGATATAACTTAGGATAAAAAAAAAAAACATTGTTTGATCGGAGTTGCAATGAAACTTATACCCGAAATCATATGAACAGATGCTATTCGGTTGGTGATGGTAAAGAAAAAAAATCAGTTATATCTGACTCGTTCGATTTTGAAAAACTTTTATCAACACGTAGATAACGTCGCAATGGTATATTCAGAATTTTATAAAACATTACATCATATTATTAGACTAAAGAAAACTAATTGTGAGATTGTTTTGATGCATGTATATTTGTGTTCGATTACTTGTATATTGATGCTTATAACTCGGTTTCAATTTTTTTATCCAGGTGTAGATAAAAATAGACATGTTGGAAAATCTGCTCATTATTTATAAGACATTATATTCTAAAAGTTAAAAAATGAACAAGATCTTCCTATATTAATAAATGAAAATCGTTTTTTGACACGTGTCAATCTCTCATGCCTCTTCATCTTATTTTTCAATTTCTTTTTCCTAACAATAATAATATAAACAATAGTTTAACTAAATATAATTTAGGTAAGGATGATATTTTGTTTTTTTATCAAACTTGAAGTATATAATTTAAATAAGGATAATAATATAAACAATAATTTAACTATATATACTTTAGGTAAGGATAATAGTATTTTTTTTAATCAAACTTTGAATTATATAATTTAGGTAAGGATAATAGTAAATTAATTGTTATTATAAATTCTTTCTGTTATTTTACATTAAGCAATACAAACCAAGTTTACATAAATTTAGAATTTAGTCATCATAATATACATAATTTTGTTAATGATGGATTACCAAACAAGAACATTGCTATGTCAAAGAAAATTGGATCTTAATAATCTCAACTTTGATAGATTTGTTTTGGATGGGTTTGGATTGAAGTTCTCTTCCAGAAATATTATGATTATATGTTTACATTTCATACAACCTAAGTCACCAAGTAGCTTCCAAGCAAACAAAGTGAACAAACTACACCAAGTCTCCAACCATAACCATGTTTGGAAGCACTTATCTAGTTAATTATAAAAATACAAGATAACTCCCCACTTGGCAAATGTTTTACTCCTAGTAACTTTATACTCGCATGATGCACCGAGGAAAACATATGTTACAAAATACTTTTAAAGGTGTTAGGTTTAATTACATATAAGGAACCCACATGTAAGTAAAGGATAAAATTGTTAGTGTGGAATATGCAATTTTACGGTTTAAATAAAATTTGCAGATAAAATAAGCATGCCACAACGGTATATGCAAATTTTAATTTTTTAAAAGAAAAACAAAATATATTTAAAATTAATTATAATATTAAAGTAAGTTGTGTATTGAGCGACCTCTATCTATGCATATATCACACACGTATGTGTCTAATTTTAGGTAGAGAGATGCTAGAACATATCCTCCTAGTATGCATCAACCACACCCCTGATTTCTTTAATGCATAATTTATTTTTAATAAATAAAGATGGAAGGGGTGTCTAACTCAGAGCCATGCCAGTGTTGGGACGAGTAGCAACTGGTTGGGCAGGTACATCGCCGCAAGCCCTGTCGGTAATGGCAAGCTTCAATCTTTGCAAGTTACACAACCCGGGGATGAAGGTTCATAACTCAAGGATGAAGAAAATAAAGAGACCGTTGCCAAATGGGAGTGATTTCGACTCAAAGAATGAGGCCGATATAGGAACTAGGGTTGCTGAGGGTGGTTGTCACCTCTCTCCGCCAGTGATTTCGGCTCAGGGAATGAGGCCGAGAGAGGAACTAGGGTTTCTGAGGGTGGTTGTCACCGAGAGAGGAACTAGGATTTTTGTTACCAAACACAAGGTTGTGAAGATCCGAGTCAACATTGGGTCAAGATTTCAGATTGCCACAGCTTGGCGTGGCAGAATCGATAGTCAGTGCCCCATTTCTTCTCTCTAACCACAAACACTTGTGTGATTCATAATCTCTACTTCTTATAATAATAATCTCTACTTAACATTTGTTATATATCCACGTCCTTATATATATACATGTGATTGATGTATGTAAGATAAATCCAAACAAACATACAAGATCTCAAGCCCAAAAAACCGTTCAAGAGTCGAGCTTGAGTTCTCCACACAAAGCTTAAAACAAGCCTTATTTAGCTCGAGCAAGCTATAAAGAAAAAAACGATATGCCAATACAGCAAATACAAGTAAATTTCTTGATTTTTTTCTTTCATAATAGAAATAAATAATAAACCACAAACGCTATTTTTGTTTAATTGGAGCCCTTGTCAAGGAAAAATAAAAAGCAAAACCAACAAGAAGCCAGATTTCTGTGCACAATGGAAGCAAATTTCCCTAGGCACCTATTTCCTATTATCTCTTCTTTTTATCACCAGAAAAATCCCACAAGTCAAGAGGGGTAGAACAGACAGCTTAAAGAAACATGAGTTGGTTTACATCAAGCTATAACGGATTCAACCCGACCCGTATATGTACTATGTATTCCCCATCTCTCTCTGACTGCCATCTTTTCAAAACTTTCAAATCCCTTCTCACTACTACCATCTCCATATGAAGAAAAAATAACCAAAAACAAGACCTTTTGAAGTTTTCTCCGTAAATTCATGATTCCATCTGAGTCAGGACGAAATATCACCATTCTTTCCCATCTGTGTCATCAGTAACTTTGGCTGTGACCCTTTAAAGATCTTGGAGGCTGCCTGCGAATTCAGGTACTGCACACACAATACAACAAACTCGTTCAGAATTCAAGATCAATGCATTTTAAAGTTTATTGTTACAGATAACTCTTCTTACCTTGCTTACGTCTCTGTAGAAAGAATTTATCTCCTCTTCTGTGAGACCTCCCTCCTCTTCAGCAGTTTCTTCCCATCCAAATAAACGTAACAATCTAGCTTCTTCTTCCTCTGAGTAGAGAATGCCATTAGAGTTCAAATTCGTCTTCACATTATCGTTAGTAGAAGTAGATCCCTCGGTTGCCACATCAGCATCACCATTGCAGGCTGTACTCTCACTAGACTCTTGTAACCCACCTTCAGTTACAGTAGAAGCCTCAGCTTCATCAGGCTTATCACTAGCAGAGATGGCTGTACCAGTATTATCAGGGGTAACAGGAGTCAAAGACTTCTTCCTCATGAGGTTAAAAAAGTCATTTCTGCTCTGAGCTTGAGAAGATGGTCTCTTCTCCAGTGTAACTACACTGGGCTTGCGCTCTGCCACAGCGACAGCTGGATTGTTTCTCAATGTGGCTGGACCGACAGCAGATGGTACACCGAGAGGGCTAACTGGTAATTTTCCACCACTTGTTGGACTCAAGTTATCCTTTGTGATTGGTGTCACGCCGTTCCTTTCGCGTGATGGTTTAAGCACGTGAAGTTTTCCGACAGGAGATGTCTTTATAGAGTCGAACTTTGTAGAGACGGGTCGAGGGGAGTGTGCATGGTTGACAAGGTGAGAACTCTGAACCTGCAACGGTGCAACCTTTGGCTTGGGCTTATCACTAGAGTTCAACGCCTATAAGAATATAACAAAAATTAACACTTTAGACAAACTTATGTATAGAAGATGTCGTCGAGTGTTTGAAGCCATGCTTACTCATGCACCAAGAAGTGTTGGAATCATGAAAGCAGAATGTGAAATGACAAATAACAGTATATATACGTAACGGGTTAAACCAAAATCAATAAGTGGTTCAGAGACACTCTTACCAAGGCTTTAGGCATAGAAGGAGTCATGGGAATCAATTGCCTGGATTGCTTGACCGCAAGCTCTTCGAGCCTTTGGGTTCCAGTAGACAACTACATCAACATACATCAACATTAACATGATACATCGAAAACTATATAGTTGGTAAAAGAGGCAGGGTTGTCAGGTACGCCCACAATGTAATCGGGTAGCGCTTTGGTTCAGGTCTAAAGAAGCCGGTCGACCGGAAACACTTTTTATCCAAATATTTCTATATATAGTTAGAGTCAAACCTAATAAAAGAATTATATTATTTTACCTTTTTAACATAAAATGTTTTCGAAGGTCTAACGCATAAAAATCAATTGAGGCAACTTTCTACTTGTTGACCACTTGACCCACATGATCTGTTTCCTTTTAAGCTAACTTTCTTTTCTATATTACCCGTTTAAGATAATAACCAAAACTGGTGGCTCAGTGCTCATAAATACACTATACAGTCGGTGATGTGTCGGTTATTGGTCCCCATGTACAATATCGGTACCGATATTATCGGCAATATCAACCGATATATCACTGATTTTCCCGATATCAGTACCTTTCTTCTTAGTTCTACCTTTTGTCTTTCTTCCCATTGCTGCTATTAGTGTTTTAAGTCTTAGTTGTTAAATGTTAGTGTTAAACGTGGTGTTTTAAGTCTTAATCAGTTCCTACTTGCTACAATTGTAATGTGTTTTAAAAGTTTCAAAGAGTTAATCTGTTAATGTAAGGAGAGTATACTGAATTGTCAGTGTTAAATTGCTATATATATAAATTCTGCATGATACTAAAATTACCGATATCCCACCACGATAACCTATATCTCAAATATCGGTCCACCGATATCCGATTTTTTACCGCATTAACTGCATAGTAAATACATGGGTTAAAAGATTCTTAAGCTACCTGGGGAGCAGTCTGAGCGCGGGGAGGACCCTGTGCCAAAGTTTCAGCCATGTTCCTACCAGTTGTCATGCTTGTAGTTGCAGAGATTGAAGTCGGTTGTACAACAGAAGTGTTGCTTCCATTACTACTGACTATCACCGGCACCTCAGCCAGTGCTGAGGTCCACCCATCACCACCAATCACACCTGAATTACCAACCGGTAGGCTCTGAATGGCACTACTCAATCCAGGAGACGGGACTCTTCCAAGCTCAGGATCCGTTTGTTTCTCGTCTGCTCCAAGAGATGGGAAATCCCTCTCAAACGCAATCTTTACACCGCTAATGCCGCCACCAGACCGTAAAGCGCCACCATTGCTTTGGCTATGGATATTTTTGTTAGCACCAGTTGAGTCAGCTACTATTTTACGGGGCCATGACTCACCACGCTTTGCAGATACACTTGAGTGTGATCGTCTTAACCCATCTTTCTCGAACCTACTTGGTAAAATATTACCCAAAGGATCAGAATAATCGCGATGCCTGCTTTCCGACTTTTCTTTATCAGAATACCGACCAAAACTACTGTAAGACCTTGAATGAGATGACCCGTTACTACTAGAAGTGCGTCTGAAGTATGAAGAAGTTGTACGCTCTGAAACAGAAGAGCGTCCTAAATCATTATCACTTATATTAACATGCGACTTATTTCTTGTGCCCTTTGATACAACTGGTTCATCTAAGAAAGCAATATTGTCAGACTTCATATATATAACCAAAACCGTATAAAAATACAAAATAACAAATAATATAATTACCAGAATGCAAAGCGGATGACTGCGATTGATTGTGAGATGCTGTGCTTAAACTGCCACTGCTCTTTAACCATTCAGGTACAAATGTAGGTTCACTTCTTTCCATAACTAACGATGAACATCATATAAACATCATAATATTCAAATATGCATCTGAATATTATAGCTCAATCTCTCAACCCTTTCGCACTTCCCTCCAAGAAAACTTATATATGCTCCATCCAATTAACAAATTCAGCTACAAAAAGCCCCTGAGAGAGAATCAAACCTCCAAAACCTTCAGAAACTACCCTAAATTTCTAAGCCTTCTCAACACCACCACTATCATATCAAGTAAAATAAACCAAAACCGATGGCGTATACAGTCAAACAATACTCATCATCCCCATCTACCCTTAATATCCACTACAATTTCAATTCCAATCAAGAAAACAGATCAAATGTCTAAAATCCATCCATATTTCAACCCTAAACAAATTTACAAGACCCTCATCTTATAAATCAGTTCAATCAGCACCACCACCATACGAAAAATACCGTCTTATATCATCAAGAACCACAAAAGTAATCCCATTACACACCAAACCCTAAAAATCCGTCACAAACAGGCAAAACAAACCCTAACCCTAACTTACGTTCGTCCAATAATACACAACCGTGAATAATCAACAAAACAACGTCGTAAATTCGTAACAAGTGCGAACAAATAACCGAAATTAAACTAACCGTCAACCGCTGAATCAATCGAACGCTCGAAAAAAACCCTAATTCGCCGCCTCTGTTATCAATTTGAACGAAAAAGCCCTAATTTGTTAGTGCGATTGGATTGTATGGAGAAACTAACGTGTGTGATGAAGAAAGATTGTGAAGAATTTGTGAATTAGGGTTGTAAATTGGGGAAAGTGTGTGTGTGTGTGTGTGTGTGTAGTGTGTGTGTTTGTATCGGTGGAGAATGAGAACACCGGGAAGAAGCCGCTTTGATTGCGCCGTGTGGATGAACAATTTTTATCTCACTGTGTGTTTTGTGTGTGAGTGTGTGAGAGAGAGAGATATAGAGAGATGTTGGTTTTGGAATTGTGTGTGTTTGGCGTGAGGGATTGTTTTTCTTATGAAATTTCAGAGAAATTTGTGATGTTTTTGTAACCCTAATTAGCTTTAAGTTTATTTTTGTCAATGATCTATTAGAATATTTTATCATATATTACACCTAGTCACCTAGTGTTAATTATGCTTTATTTTCATTTTTTTTTTCAAAAATTGCACTTATGATTCTAATTGTTTAATGGGTTGTGACATTTTGATACGTTAGATTAACTATGTTAATTTTTATTCAACGGTTTATTTGGGACAAGTTAATGAGTGTTGCAAATGAGATTATAGGGAAAAGAGAAAAGAGGGTGCATCTCTGATGCCACCAATGACCTATATTAAGTGGCACATGCAACCACTGTCCCAATTTATGTGGATTGTGATGAAAATCCTAACATTGTCGTGTCTTTCTCTGCTGCGTGTTATGCTAGACAATCAAACCTTTGGTGTTTTACATTTTCGATATCAATCATGACATTGACAACAGTTTTATCTCATAAGAATACCATATAACAAGTTAGCAACGCATTCACTCCTCACGTTCTCATGCTTCCTAGCACTCTACCTATCCTCTCATGATCCTTCCAATAACGGTGAATTTTCATAATAAATAGGTAGAAGACGTGTATAAGTTACACTTTATTACAACTTCTCGTGTTTTTATTTGTATGTCGTTACTTTAACACGTAGTATTTAGCTCAAGACTCAGTTCGGTAGATTCATAACACTTTGTTTAAAAAGAGTATCGTATGTACAATACAAAGTTACAACAACAAAAAAAGCCCATTTAGTTATCATACTATTTTCAATCTAAAATTTATTCTTAAAGTTTGATTTTTATTGATTGTTGCTTCTGTTTTCAAATAACTCATAGATATATTTGGCATAGATGATAACGTCGATGATGGATCTTGTAAATCGAGAAGTATTGAGTTCTTAATGTTTTATATTTATCCTTGCACTTGATTTTTCCATGTGTGAGATGACGGTTGTTAATTGTTGTTTAAGTTTGAGACATGAGGAATAGTTCATGTTTTATCACCTGGGAATTCACTTGATGTATTTGGGTTCTTATTATCAGTGTTTATTTTATTAGAGATATTAGACATGGGAATAAGGTGTATGTAACGCTTCACATTTTGTACTTTTCTTATTTAGAAAGTGTAATCATATTTCTATTTATGGAAACATGTATTCATATTGTTGATGCACGAGAATGTCTGTTGACTGCATCTTCGTCAAGTCTTAAATCAAGATAGTCAAGATTGGATCTTAAAAGTCAAATTAGGGTTTTTAGGGTTAATTTCGCTTCAATGTACATTGTTATATGTTGATTTCGCTTCAAGGGTCAGTAGGTGATTCCACTTCAGTGTCATGAGGTGATTCCACTTCAGTGTCATGAGGTGATTTCGCTTCAGTGTCAGGGACACATGAGCGAAATCAGCATCATTATAAATACCTCATGTGTGTGTTCATTTGAGCGAGATCTGGTCATAAGCTTTGTAACCGAACTCTGTCAAAATTGATTCAGAAAGCTAATAAAGTGAAGGAATTGAATAGGAAAGCTGCTGTAACGTTACGTATACTGATTCCGCCTTTATACGTGATGATGAACTTGCTCAACTGATCGTTTAGGGTCACAACACGGTCCAACAAGTGGTATCAGAGCTTCAGGACGAGGAAGTTCATACTACATCAGCCGATTCGACACTTTTATCTCATTTCTACTCACTTTCTCTTTTATATTTTCGGTTTAAACAAGTTCCTACGGACAAAATGACTTGAAAGTCAAGTATATTGAGCGAAACTTGTTATTAAACAATCCTTAATAATATCAGACCTTAAAACTAAGAAAAACACATTCAATTTTTCCAAAAACGCAATCGGTTTTCAAACAGAAAATTCATCTTCAGATCTAGAACGAATTAGCGGTTAAAAGTGAACATATTTCATATCATTGTGATCGGTTTTAAGAGTATTACAACCCTTGAAAGTTTCAGTTTGTAATTCGAAGTAAAACTTGGTGAAAATTGGTTATCAGCTGATTCCGCTTTTACGTACATCAGCTGATTACATCACTTGATTCCGTTTTAGTGTACTTCGAGAGTTAATCTGCTGATTTCGCTCATACGGTCTGAGTTAATTTCGCTCATACGTACAACAGTTGTAATTTCGCTTTAACGGACATAATCAATCTAATTTCGCTCATTCGGACAACTGTTGATTTCACTTAAAAGGACAAAGTCTGATTTCGCTTATACAGACTTTGTGATTTCGCTTTAAGGGACATTCTTATTTCGCTTTTAAGGACAACAGTGATTTCGCTTTTGTGTCTTAAGTGATTTCGCTCCAAGGGACAAAGTTTGATTTCGCTTAAGTGAAAAGTTGTGATTTCGCTTATCAGTCATTGAGACTGATTTCGCTTCAGTGTCTGTGTGTGACAAAACTTCGAAAAATTTTTCTAAGTGTTTGATAATCTTGCAGGTACATTCATGATGGATGATCTTTTCTTGAACCCATTTAGCGACATGTACGCGTTTGCTGGAGATTCCGGAAACAATGATGCTTCATCAAGCAATGTGAACGAGAACCCACCAAAAGAGAAGAAAAAGGAAGCTTGGGAATCGGAAAGTGCATTTGGAACGTTCAATAAACCCCCAAAGCTAATGGCTATTGAGGAGTACAGTCGTTGGTCTAGAAAGTTTGAAGATTGGATGATGGCATTCGCGTTTCCAAGTTGGAAAAGTCTTAAGAACGGTTATGAACAAGGAAACAAGAATGGTGAAGTTTTAACAGCATCTGATGAGATTGAATCATTCGTAGCTGAACAAAAGTGTGTGGCGTTGTTATTTCAATCTGTTCGGGAGGATATCATTTCATTGATCGATTATTCAAACGCTAAAGATCTTTGGGCAAAGTTAGAAAAGAAATGTTTAGGAAGTACTGATATCGTGAAAAACAAAAAGAAACTTCTTAGGAAAGAGTTTGATATGTTTAGTTGTCTTAAGAATGAGTCAGTGTGTAAAATGATTGAAAGGTTCGGTCATCTGAAGCTGGAATTAGCAAGACATGATATCAGATATTCTGATGATGAGCAAGTAGACAAGTTGTTCGATTCGTTGCCAGACGAGATGGAGTGGAGATATTATGCTCTCATGCTTAAGAACACTATTCCTTCTGCATTATTGAAACCAGATTTGGTGATTGAGAAACTTGAAAGTCATGAGCTGGAGTTGAAGAAGACATATAAAGTTAATCATTCATCTTATCAGCAGAATTTGGATCTATACTATCCAAAGAGCATGATGCCGAAAGCTACTTCTCCAAAAACTGCATTTTCTGCTGAAAATGTGTCGACAGCCGGCAAAGAAAGTCAAAGTGGTTTTCATAGTGGATCTTCATCTTCTGGAAATGCTGATGCAAAGAATCGTTTTCAATGCAACATTGCAATAGACTTGAAGAATGCTCAAAATTTTGATGAAGAGTCGGCAAAGCAGCAAATGATCTTTCTAGCATCGGTGTTGGAATCGTATGAAGGATTGGTAGCCGGGAAGATTGGCAATACAAATCTGACGAAAGAAGATTACGATCAGATTGATCCGGAGGAAATGGAACTGATCGATATTCGTTGGGCTATGGCAAGTGCTGTTCGTCGTGCACAAAGATTTATGGAAATTACTGGCAGAAAAACAATTGGTGGTGCTTCTACTAAGCTGGGGTTCGATAAATCCAAAGTGACATGCTTCAAATGTAAGCAGAAGGGTCATTTCAAGAGAGAATGCCGAAATGCTTATGTTGATGAGTCGGAGAATCCTTTCAGAGATGATTACTACAAGAAGGCGATTTATCACCAGAATAAATCCGAGCCGCCTAGATTGAAGCAGGTTGAAGACAACAGAGAGAAATCTAGAGCTCTTGCAGTGATTTACGATGATGAGGGATATGATTGGAGTCAAGAGGTTCTACCAGAAGAAGATGCGGTTGGTTACGCGTTCATGGCGAAAAACGAACCTATTCCATGGAAAGATGATAGAACTGAAGAGCAGAAGTATAGATACAGAAAGATGATTTCGAAAAACAAAATTACTAGACTTTCTAGAATTTATTTGGATGCAAAAAGAGCCAACAGATGGGATCCAGACAGAGAGTGTTATCTTGATGAGTATGGAAATATTGCAGTTGATCACAAAACTCTTGATCTGGAAGTCTTAATCAAGGAAATGAAAGAAAGTGATGAGTATTGGCAACACAAATGGTGGGGAACTCCAACTTCGAAAATGATTGAAGAGGAGAAAGAGGAGAAAGAAAGAAAGGAGAAAGAAGAGATAGAAGGAAAAGAATCCAAGAAGATTGATACTGGAGTTATCGATACTACGCAAGAGTTGACTGCAGAGAATCTGGGAAAAATGGCTGACAAAGTGCTAGCTGCCAAAGCACTTGAGGTAGACTCTAACTCCGTGTCTGAGTCAAAAAGCCAGGTCAGTTCAGATGTGTCAACAAATGTGTCAGGTAAAAAGATCGAAGGAAATGCTGATTGCAAAAATTGCAATAAAGATTGCAAATTTTGTAGCACGGTCACGTATCTCAACATTAAGAAAGTTGAAGATCTGACAGCAAAGGTCAGAAATGTTGAGAATCAGATTCTTAATCGTGACAAAACGGTTAGAGCTTCAACTGAACGGATAAGAGAATTAACTGCTCAAATTGAAACTGATAAAATTGATCATGACAAAATTAAACAAGAAAATGAAAAGTTGATTCTTGAAAACCGTCAGATTTCTGAAAAATTTGAAAAACTCAAAAGCACAATGAAAGATTGTGATGATCGAAATGGTAAAACTTTTAAAGAAAATGAACATTTAAAAGCAGTGCTTAGAGTTAAAGAAGAATCAATCAACAAACAACTGGACGAAATCGCTAAATTGAAACTTAAAGTTCAAGAGGCTGTAATCGAAAACGAGCGAATCCAGTTGAAGCTTAACAGTTACAGCTCCGCAGGCTTTGTTTTGCAACATATCATTCCAAAACCCATCGGGAAAGACAAAGCGGGCGAAGATGTGTATTCTGATGGAACTGGGGTGGGTTTTCATCAAGTACCACCACCTGTTCTTCATAATTACACTAAAAAGCAGTCTGGGTTGGTTGAAATTGAGGAAGAAAAAGAAGTTATACTTCCGGAGAACATTGATGTTACTTTTTCTACATCATCTGATGATAGTGTTCAGACAGAGATTGTTAAGAGCACAGCTGAAAGTGTTTTGAATAGTGATTCAGCTGAAGATGATGGGTGTTTCTTGGACAAGTACATTCAGAAATCAAAGTCCAAAAACAACTTAAGTGATGAACCGGGTCTTGTGATGTACAAGATGGCTGGATCTGATAAGTTGTTTTCGGATTCTGAGTTTCCAATTGAGAATGTTAATGTGAAAAAGTTGACAAATGTTTTCAAATTGGTTGAAGTTGAATTGTCGGAAGTGAATAGTTTGAAACAAACAAAACGGCAAATGAATTTTGAGAAAGATAAAGCTTACTACAAAAAGCCTGTTGTTCCATCAAGATTTTATAATAATAATCGAAACAACTGGTTGGGTGGTTATCAGGGTGGTAAGAGTTATCAGCAAAGAAGGTTTCAAAACAAAAGGTTTGCTGAAAAGAAGGTGTTTGTGAACAGTTCAAGTTCACTTTCTGATGAGGAAAATGAAATTTTTTCAAAATCAAACAAAGAGTTCTTTGAGAAAAGAGCTTCACATTATCAGTCTGAAGGAACAAGTCGAGTTGTTGATACTCGTACATGTTTTAGATGTAACAAAGTTGGTCACATTGCAAGAAATTGCACCAACTCCAAGCCTAAGATTGAAACTGTGAAAATCCAACAAAAGAAAGTTGATGTGAAGGGTAAAACACCAATCGTTGTTGAGAAAAAGAATGTGAAAAATGACAACATCAAAATGAAAAATGAACCCGTAAAGAAAGTGGTAACTAAAAATGACAAATTTTACAAGAGGGTTGCATTATCTCAACAAGTTTGGAAACCAAAAACTGAAATGAAAATTTCAACTTCTGAAGTGAAAAAGGCTGAAGAATCAATTTCGGTTGATTATGATGCAAATTTTCCACCTTTGAAGGCTGAAAATTTCAAAATTCAAATTGCTAGAGTCAAGGTTACACCTAAGGCTGATGAGGCCTGGGTGGACACCATGTTCGAATAAGCAGTTTGAATTGCCGGAGCTTCCTGGATCGCGAAGCATGAATCGGCATCTTTAATGAAATGTTTTAAAATCAATTTGTGGTATGTGCAGGATCTTCCAAGAGCTATTTCAAGATGGATCATGGATAGTGGCGCATCTCGACATATGACAGGAAAAACCGCGTTACTGTATGATGTGAGAAACATTAATGGTGGTTATGTGGGATTTGCTGGTCATGAAGGTGGTAGAATTGTTGGTGAAGGAACGTTATCCAATGGGATTGTGACGTTTGAGAGAGTTAACTACATCACTGAGCTGGAGAACAATCTGCTTAGTATCTCGCAGATTTGTGACAATCAGTATACTACTCACTTCACTGATAAAGAGTGTTTGATTTTGAAATCTGGTTTTGTTATTCCTGAAGAATGGATTATTATGAGGGCACCTAGAGTGAATGATTTATATGTGTTAGCTATGTCTGTAGCAACTACAACTACTGGTCAAGCACATTGTTTCGTGTCTAGAGCAACTGAGAAAGAATCAAGATTGTGGCACCGAAAGATGGGGCATATTCACCTAAGGAAGATGAATCACTTGGTGCACAATGATTTGGTATTGGGAGTTAATATCAAAGGTTTTCATCTGGAAGGGGAGTGCATTAGCTGCATCAAAGGCAAACAGAAGAAAAAGTCACACCCTACCACTACTAGAAAACTGCTATTTTTCCTACCAAAATTTCCTACGTATTTCCTACGAACGAAAATGGCTACACATTTCCTACGAAATTCCGACGTATTAAAAAGGGTCTTAGTTTTGTGACAAAAAAAGCGACAAAAGAACGACAAATTGGTTTGCGTAGGAAACGTGTAGGAAAATTCAGACCGATCTCCGACGGAATCCGGTTTCATTTTAACCATTAGTCGGAAATTCGTAGGAATTGTTATGCGTAGGAAAAGTGTAGGAAAATTCCTACCGATCTCCTACGGAATCCGTTTTCATTTTAATTATCGGTAGGAAATGCGTAGGAATCCAATTTATTATCAAAAAAAATTCATAATAAAATGAAATTACTGATATTAAAACATAAAGTTTTATTATTTATATCAAATATATGTTATTTTTAAAATAAATTTATTTATATCCGTAGAAAAAGTGTAGGAAAATACCAACACAATTCCTACGAAATATGTTTCATTTCCTATCCGTAGGAAGTGTGTCAGAAATTATCGACAAATTGCTCACAAATTGCTCACAAATTGCTCACGAAATATGTTTCATTTCCTATCCGTAGGTTTTTAATTAATATCCGTAGGAAATGTGTAGGAAAATATTGACTCAAATAGTATATATATAGAATTAAATCTAAGATATATCAGCTTCTGTACAGGAGGATAAACTGGTTAAGACACTTCGGTTATAACGTATAGGTCTCGAGTTCGATCCCAAGCACACACCGATCCAGGGGGAATTTCCCCTTTTTGGCCGATTTTTTTTTCCGTAGGAATTGTGTAAGAAAATTAAAATATATAAATATTATATAATAAATATAAATATAATTGTTTTAAGCACAAAATTTTAAAAAATAAATATTCCGTAGGAAATGCGTCGGAAAGTTAAGAAAATTAATTCCGTGAGAAATAAGTAGGAGAATTCTAACGAAACATTTGTGTGGGAAAGGAGTAGGAAATTCCGTAGGAAATGCGTCAGAAAAAAATTACCCACGAGCAAAATTCCCACAGCCCATTTTCGTGGGAAATCCGTGGGTAAACGCAGTTACCCACGGATTTCCTACGGAAATTGACGTGGGAAAAGTAGCAGTTTTCTAGTAGTGTACAAAGCAAGTCAATTCAGTTTCAAGACCGCTGGAAAGACTTCACATGGATTTGTTTGGTCCTGTGAATGTCAAAAGTATTACAGGAGATTACTATTGTTTGGTTGTTACTGATGATTATTCCAGATTTTCGTGGGTTTCTTTCTTGAAGACGAAAGATGAAACATTTGACAGTTTGATGGGGCTGTTCAGGAAGATTGAGAATTTGTATCAAAGGCGTATCAAGAGAATTCGAAGTGATAATGGTACTGAATTCAAGAACAGCAAGATGGAAGAATTTTGTGATGAAAGAGGTATTTTGCATGAGTTTAGTGCTCCGTACACTCCGCAGCAGAATGGAGTTGCAGAACGCAAAAACCGGACACTAATCGAGACGGCTAGAACTATGCTCGCAGATTCAAAGTTACCGATTAATTTTTGGGCTGAAGCTGTTTCCGCCGCATGCTATACGCTCAACAGGGTTCTCACTGTCAAGAAGTTCAACAAAACATGCTTTGAGCTAATCAATAACCGCAAACCGAATTTGAAGTATCTAGAACCGTTCGGATCACCCTGTACGGTTATAGAGCCTTTTGGAAAGTTTGGTCCGAAGTGCATTGAGGGAATATTTGTTGGTTATGCAAATCCGTTACGACGTGTCTTCGTTCCAAGTGAGAAGCGGATTATTGAAGCTGCAAATGTTGAATGTCAAGGTTATACTATGCCGCCGCAGAATCCTGGTGTTTCATGGCGTTATCATTATGACAAACTTTGGGATTCGTTTGACATGAGAGAAGAATCAGAGGAAGATGAAGATTTCTTTGATGAGTTGGATATTTTGCGTGAATATGAGTCACAGTTAAGGTTCCCAGCTGAGTATTCGAGGAGACCACGGGAAACTTCAAATGACGATGAAGCAGGTCCAAGTAATGCTGGTGAACATGATGATGTCCAACAGAATGAAGTTGCTCAGGATAATCAGTAGGCTCAGAATGATAATTTAGAAGCTGAAAACATGCCAGTATTTGATCATGGTGATTCAGATTCAGATTCTGAGGGGGAGCAAATTCAGATTTCAAGTCAAACAAACCAAGTTGGTGAACAAGATGCAGAACAGAATGTTATTAATCTGGAGGGAAATGTAGATGTTCCAAGTGAAGTGATGCCGCGAACTTTTTCATATCATCCAGAGGAGTTGATCATAGGAGAATTGCAAGCAGGCGTTCGCACTCGAAATCAGATTGATAAAGGGCTTACATGTTTTTATACAAAAGTTGCTCCTTTGCAAACTGAATTCTCATTGAGTTGTTTTATCTCGCAGGTTGAGCTAAGAACTTACAAAGAGGCGCTTACTGAAGACTCTTGGGTCAATGCTATGCAGGAGGAACTTAGTCAATTCGAGAAATTGGGAGTGTGGAAGTTAGTTGATTTGCCGGATGGTCATAGGAAAATTAACACCAAGTGGGTGTTCAAGTGTAAGAGAGACGATAGAGGAGTTGTTGTAAGGAACAAAGTTCGACTCGTTGTTCAGGGTTTTAGTCAACAGGAGGGAATTGATTTTACCGAATTCTATGCTCCTGTAGCACGACTAGAGGCGATCAGAATTTTCCTAGCATTTGCGTCTTGGAAGAACTTCAAAGTTTATCAGTTAGATGTTAAATCGCCTTTTCTCTATGGGAAGGTTAAAGAGGAGGTTTATGTCGGTCAGCCGCCGGGCTTCACCGATCCAATCCACAAAAACAAGGTCTACTTATTGGACAAAGCGCTGTATGGTTTACACCAGGCCCCAAGAGCCTGGTACGAGACTTTGTCTCAACACCTACTAGCTAACAAGTTCAATCGTGGAAAAGTGGATGCCACTCTCTTCACTAAGGAGGTCGATGGTCATCTTCTGATAGTTCAGATTTATGTGGACGATATAATCTTTGGGTCGACAAATGAAAATCTATGCAAAGATTTTGAATCAGTGATGAAGCAGAAGTTTGAAATGTCATCAATGGGGGAGATGAAATTCTTTCTGGGATTACAAGTTGAACAACTTCCTGAGGGAATTTTCATTCATCAGTCAAAGTACGTTCATGATATTCTAGAGAAATTTGGGATGTCAAGTTCTACTCCAGCTGCTACCCCACTTGCAACAAATCATGGGATTCACCCAGATCTCACCGGAGACAGGGCTGATGAAACGTTTTACAGATCCATGATAGGTTCTTTAATGTACCTAACTGCTTCACGTCCTGATATTATGTACCCAACGTGCCTCGCAGCAAGATTTCAGTCTAACCCGAGAGCATCGCATTTGATCATTGTGAAGAGGATATTGCGCTACCTGAAAGGAACTCCTTCATTGGGGTTGTGGTATCCTAGAAAAGGCGATTTTACGCTCGAAGGGTATTCCGATTCGGATTTCGGATGCTGCAAAGTCAATTCAAAATCAACAACTGCAAGATGCCAGTTCTTTGGTCCTAGATTGGTTACCTGGCAGTGTAAGAAACAAACGTCTGTGGCGTTATCTACATGTGAAGCGGAGTATGTTTCTGCTAGCAGTTGCTGCTCTCAGATCTTGTGGATACAGCAACAGATGCGCGACTACGGTTTGCAGTTTCTTAACACATCTCTTTTTGTTGATAATGAGGCCGCAATAAATATAACAAAAAATCCAGTACATCACGCTAAAACTAAACACATAGAAATTCGTCATCACTTTATTCGTGATTGCTTTGAGAAAAAGTTGATACGAATTGAGAAAATCCACACTGACGAACAGAAAGCTGATATGATTCCCTGACACGCTCGTCAAAAATATGTTTGTAAATAGTTTATTTTGTTTACTTTCTGCAATTTAAGTTTTCTGTGTTTTCATTTCTTAGTTTAGATCCCTTTATAAAATCCAAAAAGATTTTATTTCTGCTTTATTTTCCGACAAACCAAAGTGGAGAGTTGATTGTTGGATTCTCAAGATGTTTGAAGCAGATGCAGGAGATTCTGGATTGAAGAATGAGGAGAGCTTATTTTGTTGAAGTTTGATTTGTTTGAAATAATAAAAACAAGTTCATTAATTTGATACTTGTTATTTTCAGAAAATGTTTGAAATTGTTGTTTTTAAAATTAGTTTGATTCGTCAAATGATCAACCAAGGTCATTAAATTGGACTTGGTAGATTAATCAAGTAATTAGGGTCATTAACTTGAACCTGAATACTTGAGTGGATTTCTAAAACTGATTAAGTTTATGAGTTATGTGTGAAAAAGATAAGTTGGTAATGAATGATGTTTGAGTAACAGGTTTGGACTTCATTATTCCCAATGGAAGCTAAATGTCAAAGATTGAACCAGATTCTAGCATATTGAGAGGGGGAGTCTGTGAAAGGGGGAGTCTGGATCAACATTCAAAGGGAAGAAAGAAGTTAGAGCCAGGAGGACAAGATCCTGAAACCTGTGAAGATAGAGTGCTTATGATGAGATGACAGAGAGTTAGAGAAAAGACTAAGACTGAAGACTCAGGAGCTGAAGATTACGTCAACATCCAAGGGGGAGTCTGTTGATGCACGAGAATGTCTGTTGACTGCATCTTCGTCAAGTCTTAAATCAAGATAGTCAAGATTGGATCTTAAAAGTCAAATTAGGGTTTTTAGGGTTAATTTCGCTTCAATGTACATTGTTATATGTTGATTTCGCTTCAAGGGTCAGTAGGTGATTCCACTTCAGTGTCATGAGGTGATTCCACTTCAGTGTCATGAGGTGATTTCGCTTCAGTGTCAGGGACACATGAGCGAAATCAGCATCATTATAAATACCTCATGTGTGTGTTCATTTGAGCGAGATCTGGTCATAAGCTTTGTAACCGAACTCTGTCAAAATTGATTCAGAAAGCTAATAAAGTGAAGGAATTGAATAGGAAAGCTGCTGTAACGTTACGTATACTGATTCCGCCTTTATACGTGATGATGAACTTGCTCAACTGATCGTTTAGGGTCACAACACGGTCCAACACATATCTTGTTTGTATTTCATTTCCAACTTTGTATTCCGAGATCTTGATCATAATGAAATTCTTATTTTATACATACATGTCATACTTACAATCAACCATTATACATGCTCACTTGCAAAACGACACTTGTTATACGTGTTAATACTCATACATACATTCACGACACTCAAATTATACTTGCATACACTCATACTATACTTTATTACACTTTGAATACTTAAAAACGGGCTAAAATGCAAGTTTACGGCATAAAATAACCAAATTACAAAGTTCAGGGACCTAAAATGGAAATTTGCTGACAGGTCTCCCAGGCGACACACGGGAGGATCCTGGTCTTCCCCCGCGACGCTCCGGAGGGATCAATCCGCACCAGTACGCTGCCAGCTCGCGGGTTGGTCCATTTGGTCACCTTTTTCACCTCCAATCACCTTCTAACTCATTTAACTCTAACCCTATTCAGCCCCATTATAAATATGAGCCTTCTACACCTCATTTTCACTTTCCAAACACTTAATCACTCCCAAATCATCCATAAATTCTGATTTCTTGGCAAAATTATTTAGTGCTAAAAGTGAGTCAAACTCACCTTTCTTCATCTCCTCTTCCACCACAAAGCTTGGAACACCTCTAGGAGTGTTTTCACAAGTTTACCATGGTAAACTAAGGTGGAACATACCATTTTGAGGTCCAAACTTTCTGTTTTGGAAGAATATATGGAAAACTTTTAGGAAACTTAACTTTTCTTCATGAATCTCATGTCTAACGTCTTCCTAAACCCATCTATGGTTATGTGACTTGTTAGAGATTGATTCTTACAAGTTTAGAGGTGTAAACACCCTCTAAAATTTCTGTTTTGATAGGGTTTAGACAACCCACAAGTGTTGAACCCATCCAAGTCTACCATAGTTCACATGGCAAGACGTGTGTTTTGGTAAGGGTGTGAACCTTGGAAGCCTTGGCTATCCTAAACTTGTTCCACCACCTCACTTAATGTTTTAATCATATTCACTAAGCAGTTTCCTAGTCCTAAAGTAAGTTAACCTAGTCTCACCTCCAACGTTTGTCATGTTGGGTATGACACGCCCGGGTTGTTCTTATTTGGCTACTTAGCATGTAGTAGATTAGTTGCACTTTACTTTCATTCATGACCAACCGGGTTTACCAACTAAGTTGGTAAACTTTGTGCTTTGGTGAATCATACAATGAGGTGTTCATACCTCCATGCTTGACTTACGTGATATCTATTACATTCATGATCGACTTATTATAAGATATATTATATACTATATACTATATATATATATGCCGAATTCATGATGCTAATCGGTTTGTGGTTATGTGTTATGGACTTAGTGTCAAAACGAGTACTTAGACAAGATATGTTTTTGAGTAAATTACAAGTTTTGTCCTTTATGTTTACACCACTTTGCAGGCGGTGTCCTTTAGCTCAAAAGTTTGCAAGTTTTGTGCTTTATGTTTCAAAATCTTGCACATTTTAACCTTTAGACTAAACCCAGTTAGATTTTTTAGTTAAATATGGTCATGTGTCTTGCACATGAAGTTATTTGTCATTTCTTACACAATTAGTCCCTTGAATACCAAGTTATTTACTTAATAGTCCATAGGGAGTTAAAATGACAAGAATACCCTCATGTGCAAATCACATGATCATATTTAACTAAAAAATATAACCGGGTTTGACCTATAGGTTAAAATGTGCAAGATTTTGAAACATAAAGCACCAAATTTGCAAGATTTTCACAAAATTTTGAAATTTGGTGATTTTGAAACATAAAGCACCAAATTTGCTAGATTATTCTTGCAAATTTGGTGCTTTATACTTGTCATTAACTTCTGTAACACCCCAAAATATGAAATTTATTATGTTACTCTAAATGCCTAGTTATGTATTGTCAACCAAGTTAAATGAATATGTTAACAATTTAATAAGTGGGATAGTTTATGTGATAATAGATAACAATAATAAATAGAGGGACTAAACTTGTGAAAAAGGATGGAAGTTTTAATGAAAATAAACAAATAAATAAAAGAAAAACACAAACACACACTCTGGTGTGTTTGTGTGGATCGACCAGAGCAAGGGGCCAAGGAGACAAACCCTAACTTCATGAAATTCTCAAAATCAGAAGGAAATTAAGAGCCCAAATGGATGCATGAACTCAAAAGTCGAATAATCTGAGCTTGTTCAACGATTGGTAAGTAGGAATTTCTGATTTGAATGATTTATAGAAAGTGGGTTTTAACCCAATCATGAAATTATGTGAAAATCTCATGTAATTGAGAGTTAGGGTTTCATAATAGTAAAAAATGTTGTTGATTTCAGATTTGTTTGAATGATTTAAGTGTTATGCCCAATTGTTGTGAAGGAATGATAAACATGAAGCTTTACATATATGCCATTCGGTAAAAAATTGATACATGACCTTGAATTGATATAGAGAAATTAGATGAGATGAGGTAGGATGAAAGAAATATATGAACTTGGTTGATTCTTGTTAGATTAGAAAGTGAACAAGTAGAACCATGCTTTGAACACTTGTACCTTATGCTTTGTTAATGAAATGCACACCAAGTGTTTGATTAAATGCCTTAATAAAGATGTGCCTTGTTAGTTATAAACTTCATGTGAGTTGAATGTGTTTATGAAGTAAGTGTAGATTTTATGAAGTATTATCCATTGGTGTGTGTAAATGGATATGAGACATAAATTAAAAGTATGAATGGTTATGTATAGGTGTTAAGGAAGAGAGTTCAAGTCAAGCGAAGCAACAAGGGAATCAAGATCGAGGTACGCTACTTGCATAACTTATGATTTTATTATGTTATCGTTTTACTATACGATGTTGTATTTGAGTTAACCATAACAATTACCATGTGTAGGACCCTTTATGGTCGAATACGATGAAATAAAATGTAAGAGAAAGAATGTGTGTAGACCCTTTTATGAACGGGTCAAAAGAATAGGATGTAAGAATGAAATGAAATGAATAGTATGAAGTTCCATATGGAACAATCCTATGTGCAAGAATGATGAAATTAAGGTATTTAGTAAATTGCAAGTTTGCGGATGTCATAACCACTATAAGCCCGTGAGTTGAAATCTTGAATTAAAGGAAAGAATTTTAGTTCTAATGGAGTTTATTTTGTTGTGACGATGTAGGTAAATCTCAAGTTTAGCTATCAAGCTTCGCCCGGTTCGAACACACTTCAAGTTCGTCATGCATTCCGCATCTTTTGTAAAGAAGACAATGTTCATATATTTTGTCTTTTTAATTTATGTCTAGTAGTTAAAAACTTAAGTCCTATTTTGTTCAGTTTCTTTTAAATTAGTTGGTTGTAAGTACTTTTACTAGATGGTCTCGTTTGTGAACAAGGTTTGTTTTGAAGTGGTATATTATGTCTTTGAAACGTAGCGTATTTTAAAAGATTGTTTTGAATATGAAAAACAGGGGACCGCTCGTTTTACGAACGGGGTCATGCCCAAATTTCGTTAGAAATAGTATGTTGTTGTTAAAATTAAATGGAAAAATTTATGGGCGTTACAAGTTGGTATCAGAGCCTAGGTTTGAGGGATTTAAGTATCAAATGCTTGAACTCAAACCGGAAGCTCGTGAGAAGTGTGTGTTCGTTCCGCGGCGCGAAGCAAGTAAGTACCTTTAAAATTTGAATTTTTACATTACAAATAATTTAGTTATGGAATGTTATGAAATTGTTACGGGATGATATGGAAAGGTGTGGGATGAATCAGATCAGTTTGGGTCAGAACGGGTCGGAAAATGGCTGCAAAAAATATGAAAAATCAACCATAGCATGCTAGGCGTCACCGTAAGATACGGTGGCTACCGTAGCTTACTGTAGCCCCTGAGACAAACTGGCCACCGTAAGACAGTAGCTTAGGGGCGTAAGGAAAAAGAGGCCACCGTAAGCCACCGTAGTTTACGGTGGGGACCATTTTCAGCCTGTTTCAAATGTGTTGTTCTGTTTGGTGTTTTTATCACATGGGAAGTATTAAAAAAGTTATAATAAGACTCTAAAAGATAAGAAAAGGGACACCGAGATACGAAAGGAAGAATGCCATGATAATTGGTTGTCGGAAATGTTGAGTTTTCAAAGAAAGTTTAAGTAAGAATTAGTCGTGTGAAATTTCTTTTTCATATTAAAAAGAATGAGAGTTATGTATTACTAGCATGATTACATGATAGAAAGAATGAATGAATGCTTGAAATAAAGAATGATGTTTATGTGTAGATAGCGGATACGAATGAGGACGAAGCGACACAACAAGAACAACTGAAAACTATGATTTCGGAAGAGGTTGGAAAGGCAATCCAGGCCAATATTCCTCAATTAGCCCAAGAAGTGGAAAGTCATGTGTTAGAGGTGGTAGAAACAATGATGGCAAGTAAGTTGGACGAGTTGAAAGGGAAGATTGATGAAATACAAGGAAAGAAGGGGGCTCGCAAATGCACAAACAAGGAATTTATGGCGTGCAATCCTTTACCATATAAAGGAGAGATTGACCCCATAGCATGTCAAAGATGGATCGCAAGTATGGAGGCGGTGTTTGTACGGAGCCACTGTGAAAAGGAAGACCAAGTAATGTTTGCCACCGGTTGTTTACAACTCCAAGCTAAAGACTGGTGGGATGCTTATAGTAAAGAAATTGGTGAAGATAAGGTTCAAGTCTTGACATGGGAAGAGTTCAAGGAACCTTTCCTGAAGTACCATTTTCCACAATCTGCCATTGATAGGATCCAAGAAGATTTCTTACATCTTCGACAGAAGGACGAAACCATTGATGAAATCACCAACACTTTTCTTGACAAGCTGAAATTCTGTAAAGAAATAGCGGGAACGGAAAGAATAAGGATAAACCGCTATCATGGTATGTTGAAGGCCGAATATCGGGAGTTCATAACTCCCGCTAAATGTGAAACCTTGAATGAACTCATTAATTTGGCCCGAGATAGGGAGATTGAACAGAGAAGACAAGCAGAAAGAGGTGAGAATAGAGTGTTTGAGAATGTTCCCAGCTCAAGCCCGTCAAAGAAACAGAAATTTCAAGATCATGGCAAGAAGGATAAGGCAAAAGGTAGTATTCCGAAATGCAAGACGTGTGGGAAGTTGCACACGGGGGAGTGCTTAAAAGGGAAGAAGGGCTGTTACAATTGTGGCCAAGAGGGACATCCATACTATAGATGTCCTAATCCTACCAGAACGTGCTATAATTGTTTCCAAACGGGTCATATTAAGGCTGAATGTCCCAAGCTTCAACAGAAAACTGATAAGGAAGTAAGAAAGGATGAAGTCCCAAGAGCTAAGGGGAGGATGTTTCAGATCTCGACTGAAGAAGCCAAGGATCACCCGAATGTTGTGTCAGGTATATTCCTATTGAACTTGATGCCCACGTATGTGTTATTTGATACTGGAGCCAGTAGATCGTTTGTATCAAGTGAATTAGTATCACACCCCTCTTTTAGAATTGAAAGAATGCATGTGCCATTAGAAGTAGAAATAGCGGATAGTAAGAGTTATTTGTTGCACGAAGTATGTAAAGATTGTGAAATCATCGTTGAAGATGAGAAGTTTACCATTGACCTTATTCCCATGGTATTGGGGGAATTCAAGGTTGTAATTGGCATGGATTGGCTAGCCAAACATCATGCCAAAATTCAATGTGAGAAAAAGGTGATTTATGTGTTAACACCGGGAGGAAAACGAGTGAGTATTCAAGGGGAAAGGAATGTTAATTCGAAGCTTTGTTCTATAGTCCAAGCATTCAAGTATATACGAAATGGAAGTAAGGCGTTTCTAACTTACGTAATAGATACTAACCAGAATACCCCCAAGATGGAGGAGGTTGAAGTTGTGAAAGAGTTTCTTGATGTATTTCCGGAAGATTTGTCGGGGCTTCCGCTAGAACGTGAAGTAGATTTTAAGATTGAATTGTATCCCGATGCCAAGCCCATAGCCAAAGCTCCTTATAGGTTGGCCCCAACTGAAATGCGGGAGTTAATGGTTTAGATACAAGAGTTACTCGACAAGGGATTTATACGCCCGAGTGTATCGCCTTGGGGAGCACCTGTTCTTTTTGTCAAAAAGAAAGATGGTTCGATGCGCATGTGCATCGACGACTATCGAGAGCTGAATAAGCTGACGGTGAAAAACCGATACCCGTTGCCCCGAATCGATGATCTCTTCGATCAGTTACAAGGGGCAAGTTGGTTTTCAAAAATAGATTTACGGTCCGGATACCATTAATTAAGGGTACAGGATGAAGAAGTGGCGAATACGGCTTTTAGAACGCGATACAGACATTACGAGTTTTTAGTAATGTCCTTTGGGTTAACGAACGCGCCCGCCGCGTTCATGGATCTTATGAATCGAGTTTGCCGAGCCATGTTAGACAAATTCGTTATAGTTTTTATTGATGATATCTTGGTTTACTCCCGAAGTGAAGCCGAACATGCATGCCATTTACGCGAAATTCTTGAAGTGCTCCGCAAGGAGAAATTGTACGCAAAATTCTCTAAGTGTGCTTTTTGGCTTAGAGAAGTACAATTTCTCGATCATGTGATTAATGCGGATGGTATTTTAGTTGATCCGTCAAAGGTGGAAGCTGTTATGAAATGGGTACCTCCAAAGAACACAAGTGAAGTGATAAGCTTTTTGGGTTTAGCAGGCTATTATAGGAGGTTTATTCAAGACTTTTCTAAGTTGGCCCTGCCGTTGACCAAGTTAACCAAGAAGAATGAGAAGTTTACATGGGGTACAGACCAAGAAAAGGCGTTTCAAACTCTGAAAGAGAAGCTGTCGAGCTCCCCGGTACTAACCTTACCTGATGGAACGAAAGACTTGGTGGTGTTTACTGATGCATCACACCAAGGGTTGGGATGTGTTTTGATGCAAAGGGGTAGAGTCATTGCCTATGCTTCAAGGCAATTGAAATCACACGAAAGTAATTACCCAACCCATGATTTGGAATTAGCAGCAGTAGTGTTCGCTTTGAAGATATGGAGGCATTATCTATACGGTACGAAAATCACAATTTATTCTGACCACAAAAGCCTTAAATACTTTTTCGAGCAAAAAGATTTAAATATGAGGCAACGAAGGTGGTTAAAACTTCTTAAAGATTATGATTGTGAAATCCTTTATCATCCGGGCAAGGCAAATGTAGCGGCCGATGCCCTGAGCCGAAAGGATTATCCGCCTCCAATTCAAGTGAAATCTATGAAAATGGTAGTTACACCTCGATTTCTCGAAATAATTAAGGAAGCCCAAATCAAGTCGCTGAGCGAAATGGATTCAAGAAAGGAAAGAACAAAGGGGTTTGTTGATAAATTAGAAGAAAGACCCAGTGGAATTAAATCAATGTATGGCCGGATATGGATACGTCAGTTTAGTGAAGCAAAAGAAGTGATACTCGAAGAAGCTCACAAATCCCGATTTTCGGTTCATCCAGGAGCTACAAACATGTATCTAGATTTGAAGAAAAGCTATTGGTGGCCCGGGATGAAACGGGATATTGTAAAATATGTTGCAAAGTGTCGAACTTGTTCCCAAGTTAAGGCGGAACACCAAAAACCTTGTGGCATGATTCAACCATTGGAAATTCCGGTGTGGAAATGGGAAAATGTAACTATGGATCTTGTAACAAAACTCCCAAAGACAAAGAAAGGGCATGATGCCATATGGGTGGTCGTTGATTGACTCACCAAAAGCGCTCACTTCTTACCCATCCGGGAAACCGCTACCTCAGAAAAATTGGCAGAAATTTATGTGAACGAGATTATATCTCGTCACGGAGTACCCGTATCTATTATTTCGAATCGATATATCCGATTCACATCTTGATTTTGGCAAAAGTTTCATGATGAGATGGGTACGAAATTACATTTCAGTACCGCCTACCACCCACAAACGGATGGTCAATCCGAACGGACCATTAAAACGCTCGTTGATATGTTAAGAGCATGCGTGATGGATTTTGGGGGAAGCTGGGATGATCATCTACCCTTGGTAGAATTCTCATATAATAATAGCTATCATAGTGGCATACAAATGGCCCCTTATGAAATGCTATATGGAAGGAAATGTCGGACTCCCATATGCTGGGAAGACGTGGGATAAACAGAAATTGCGCCCAGCGACGTAGTAGCCATAACTAACGAGAATATTGATCGTATACGGGATAGATTAAAGGCGACACAGGATCGACAGGCAGTGTATGCAAATCGAAGAAGATGTCCTCTTGAATTCCAAGTTGGGGATTACGTGTATTTGAAAGTATCCCCATGGAAGGCATAATACGTTTTCGAAAGCGAGGGAAATTGGGTCTGTGGTACATAGGACCTTTCAAGGTTTTAGCTCGAATTGGAAATGTGGCGTATCAATTGGAATTACCGCCAACTTTGGAAGGGATTCATAACACATTTCATGTGTCTCAACTAAGGAAATGCCTAGCGGATGAAATGACTTACGTGTCCCATGATGATATTGAGTTGGACGAACGGATGAATTATATTGAAAAACCCATAGCCATTAGAGATTCCAAGACAACGCATCTTCGAAACAAGGCCATTAGACAAGTTTTAGTCCAATGGCAACATAGGAAGGGTTCGAAGCTAACTTGGGAATTGGAAGATGATATGCGGAAACATTACCCGACATTATTTGGTACGTATTAAGGTGTCGGGGACGAAACCTATTTTAAGGGGGTAGACTCGTAACACCCCAAAATATGCAATTTATTATGTTACTCTAAATGCCTAGTTATGTATTGTCAACCAAGTTAAATGAATATGTTAACAATTTAATAAGTGGGATAGTTTATGTGATAATAGATAACAATAATAAATAGAGGGACTAAACTTGTGAAAAAGGATGGAAGTTTTAATAAAAATAAACAAATAAATAAAAGAAAAACACAAACACACACTCTTGTGTGTTTGTGTGGATCGACCAGAGCAAGGGGCCAAGGAGACAAACCCTAACTTCATGAAATTCTCAAAATCAGAAGGAAATTAAGAGCCCAAATGGATGCATGAACTCAAAATTCGAATAATCTGAGCTTGTTCAACGATTGGTAAGTAGGAATTTCTGATTTGAATGATTTGTAGAAAGTTGGTTTTAACCCAATCATGAAATTATGTGGAAATCTCATGTAATTAAGAGTTAGAGTTTCATAATAGTCGAAAATGTTGTTGATTTCAGATTTGTTTGAATGATTTAAGTGTTATGCCCAATTGTTGTGAAGGAGTGATAACCATGAAGCTTTACATATATGCCATTAGGTAAAAAATTGATACATGACCTTGAATTGATATAGAGAAATTAGATGAGATGAGGTAGGATGAAAGAAAGATATGAACTTGGTTGATTCTTGTTAGATTAGAAAGTGAACAAGTAGAACCATGCTTTGAACACTTGTACCTTATGCTTTGTTAATGATATGCACACCAAGTGTTTGATTAAATGCCTTAATAAAGATCTGCCTTGTTAGTTATAAACTTCATGTGAGTTGAATGTGTTTATGAAGCAAGTGTAGATTTTATGAAGTATTATCCATTGGTGTGTGTAAATGGATATGAGACATAAATTAAAAGTATGAATGGTTATGTATAGGTGTTAAGGAAGAGAGTTCAAGTCAAGCGAAGCAACAAGGGAATCAAGATCGAGGTACGCTACTTGTATAACTCATGATTTTATTATGTTATCGTTTTACTATACGATGTTGTATTTGAGTTAACCATAACAATTACCATGTGTAGGACCCTTTATGGGTCGAATACGATGAAATAAAATGTAAGAGAAAGAATGTGTGTAGACCCTTTTATGAATGGGTCAAAAGAATAGGATGTAAGAATGAAATGAATAGTATGAAGTTCCATATGGAACAATCCTATGTGCAAGAATGATGAAATTAAGGTATTTAGTAAATTGCAAGTTTGCGGATGTCATAACTACTATAAACCCGTGAGTTGAAATCTTGAATTAAAGGAAAGAAGTGTAGTTCTAATGGAGTTTATTTTGTTGTGACGATGTAGGTAAATCTCAAGTTTAGCTATCAAGCTTCGCCCGGTTCGAACACACTTCAAGTCCGTCATGCGTTCCGCATCTTTTGTAAAGAAGACAATGTTCATATATTTTGTCTCTTTAGTTTATGTCTTGTAGTTAAAAACTTAAGTCCTATTTTGTTCAGTTTCTTTAAAATTAGTCGGTTGTAAGTACTTTTACTAGATGGTCTCGTTTGTGAACAAGGTTTGTTTTGAAGTGGTCTTTTATGTCTTTGAAACGTAGCGTATTTTAAAAGATTGTTTTGAATATGAAAAACAGAGGACCGCTCGTTTTATGAACGGATCATGCCCAAATTTCGTTAGAAATAGTATGTTGTTAAAATTAAATGGAAAAATTTATGGGCGTTACAACTTCGCACAAGCCTCCCTTAACATGTATAATACTATAGGAGTAATGCATCGCCCGTATTCTTGAGGTCATGTTAAGTAAACAAAACGGTCTATTCATTGCTATGATTAGATTACGGTAGCGGGAATCTTTGGTTTGACTTGTATAGTTGCATGCTAGTATATTATGTTAGTTTAAGTTAACGGATTTGCCATGTGGAATTGTTTAAACTCTTATACTTATGCTAGTAGTTAAACTTGTATACTCGCCAATGCTTTTGTATTGAACTATACTTTGAAACGTATTGCAGGAATTTGATGACAATGATAACGAACAGAATCTAGTAGGATGAACTAGAAACCCACTTTAATTTTAGAACTTATGTTGTATTGTTGTATTTGTTCCATGTTTCTTGTTGTACTTTGCTCCAAATGTTGTACTTGAATATTTATCAACGAAATGAAATTTGGTTTTATTAAATATTATCGCAAAATAGTGTTATGAAGTCTTTTGCAATCTCGTTTTCATCTCACTTCGATGTTTTCACCATCGGTTAGGGCGTGACACTGTAAGAGAGTGAGAAGAATTGACATGGAAAGAGGGGAGGGGTTGAGGTTTTAATTAACTAAAAATGGCAATTTTACGAAAAAAAACTTAACAAAAGTTTTAATGGAAATTAGTGAAAACGTCCAAAAAAAATGGTAATTTTACGAAAAAAAGACTTAACATAAGTTTTAATGGAAATTAGTGAAAACGTCCAAAAAATGGTAATTTTACGAAAAAAAAACTTAACAACAGTTTTAATGGGAATTAGTGAAAGGGTCTAGAAATTGTTACGACCAAATGAATAGTAGTGACTAAAAGTGCAATTTGTAAAAATTTGGTACCAAATATGCCACCTAACCTTACCAGAGAGAGTATTAATGCAATTAGTTCTAGGGGTGTTTCGGTTTCCATTTGCAAGCTCCTTATTGAGTTATAACTATTAGAGAAAAATGCCCGGATAGTCCCTGTGGTTTCGCCTTTTTTCGCCTTTTTTCACCTATAGTCCCTATCTTTCTAAAACTACTTGAATAGTCCCCAAGTTTTCCATTTTTGTTCTCGGATAGTCCCTGGGTCTAACTTCAGTTACTTTTCTCTGTTAAAATGATGTGAAATGACAAAAATACCCTTTCCTTAAAAGGCCAAACCACAGGGACTATCCGGGCATCTTTTTCATTTTTATTTATAAAACCCCACCACCACCACACTTCATCTTCAACCTCCACCCACCATCACTCTCCTCCACCCTCCACCGTCACCGCCACAGTCAAGATTTCACAAGATCTCTATAAAACCTATCCTAAAATCCACGGCCACACATCATCTCTTCTCTCCTAATTCCCTTCTTTGCAACATATCAGTATACACACACAGAACCTCACTTTCTTCTTCAACATTAGAAAACCCTTAACTCTCCAACTCTTCTCTCAATCACAACACAGCACACCTTCACCTCCTCTCTCAAGCCAGCCGACAACTCAAGTACCCCCTGCTCCTTTCTGCTCCGGCGAATCAAGGCAGCGCTGCCGCAGGCGGCGGCGGCGGTAGTATGTTCCGACGACACATCCCCCTTCTTGATGACTGCTGCGGCGGTGTGAGGTTCCGACGACGAGAAATGAGAGAGAGAGAAATACGAGGTAGAGAAGGAGACGCTGAGAGAGAAAGTAGGGTGGTGGCAGCGGCGCCGGCGGCGACGGCAGCGCCGCCGTGAGTGGCGGCGGCAGTGGACGACGGTGACGGCAAGCCGCGGTGGAGGTGCTTGTTGTTGTCGTTCAGTCTTGGTTCAACTCAGTCGGGTAATCCCTGTTCCGGTTCAGATTTGGTGAATGCTCGAATCAGATTCAAGGTATGCTTGGTTAAGATTCCAGATTATTTTTGATGTGAGGTTTGATTCTGATTTGGCTCAGGTGATGGTGGAGGGTGGAGGAGGGTGATGGTGGGTGGAGGTTGAAGATGAAGTGTGGTGGTGGGGTTTTATAAATAAAAATGAAGAAGATGCCCGGATAGTCCCGGTGGTTTAGACTTTTAAGGAAATGGTATTTTTGTCATTTCACATCATTTTAACAGAGAAAAGTAACTGAAGTTAGACCCAGGGACTATCCGAGAACAAAAATGGAAAACTTGGGGACTATTCAAGTAGTTTTAGAAAGATAGGGACTATAGGTGAAAAAAGGTGAAACCACAGGGACTATCCGGGCATTTTTCTCTAACTATTATAAAAAAGGAGTTTTTTTTTTTTTTACAAAATGATGTTTAGGTAATGTGTTGAAAATGAGTTTTGATGCTTTGAAAAGGAAAATGAGAAGTTAAGAAGCAATCAAACACCCACTAACATATATTTAGAGAAATCTATATAATTTGAGTTAGATTTAGAGAAAAATGCTCGGATAGTCTATGTGGCTTGCCAAAATTTCACCTATAGTCTCTACACTTCTAAAATTACAGCTATAGTCCTCAACTTTCGCACATTTGTTCTCGGATAGTCCCTGAAACGGATAGGGGACAATTTTTAGTGTTATGTGAGTGTGAAATGACTAAAATGACATTACTATTAAAAAATAGACAAATTAAAACAATAATAATAACCTAACACACACCCCCACCTTGGCCCCACCCCATCCCATCCCCACCTATCATCATCTTCGTCATCTGTAAGACTGGACGGTATGGGGGCCGGCTTAGGCCCGGCGCCGGTCCCCCACACCGCCCCCTTCAAACCGGCCCGGCGAGTCCAACGACCCACAACCGAAGTCGACGGCCCCACTTTCAAAAATATATCCGTTGAATAACGGATAGTTTAATAAAAAAAAATTACATTTTTCACTTTAAATATTTATCAACTTCATCCATTTTTTTATACCATTCACATCCATTTCTCCCATTCTTCTCCTATTATCATCCATTTTTATAAAAAAACACTCCCATTTTTTTTTTACCATCATGAATCCATTCAACCCAAACAACCCCAACCCGAACAATCCCAACCCGAACAATCCCAACCCGAACAATCCTAACTTTTTTTCGAGTCCCGCTTACACTCCGACTATGGATCCTTCGTGGGGGTCTCCACCATTTACGTTTTCGGGTTTCCAACAATCACCTAACGCCTTCAATCAAATGTCCCAAGTTCAACAAATGCAACAATACCAAGCACTCCAACAATACATGCAACGCAACTCGGTTCAACTTGATCAATTCCAATCGCAACCGCCAACTTCGCAACCGCAACCCTCGGTTGAACTTGACGATGATGATGAAGTCGTCCCCGAATCGCCACCTAAAGAACTCAAGCGCAAAAAAAAAAAAAACACGGGGAAAGGGAAGGCGGTTGAAACCGAATCCGACACCGCAAAAAAAGCGGTTCGAGAGCAAAGGCGAGACAGTAGAAAAAAGTAGAGGAGGAGGCGCTAGCAATTGCGTATCTTAAGGCCTCAACTTGCCCGATTGTCGGTATGAACCAAAGTTAAAAATTTTTTAATTTAAATTTAAAAATATTTATTTTTTAGTTTTACTAATGCAATTTTTTTTTAATTTTAGGGAACAATCAAACGGGTTCTAGTTTTTGGAAAAAATGTACGGATAGATTTAACGAGCTTATGGAGCAAGGTCCGACCCGTGATCTCGATTCCGTATCGGGCAAGTGGCGGAAAATGAACAAGTGAGTGAATGATTTTATCGGGATTTATAACCCACTTTACATCAATCGTCCTAGTGGGAGTAGCGACGAGGACGTTCTTAACCTTGCGATGGCTAAATGGGAAACAAAAAATCCGCCTTTCCCGCACCTCCGAGCATGGAACATTTTAAAGAAAGAACCTAAATGGGCGCCGATTCCAAATGAGGTCGCAACCGCCAAACGGACTAAAACTTCCGAGTCCGGAAGTTATAGTGCGGGAGGCTCCACAGCTCGTTGTCAAATCGACATAAACGACGAACCGGAATATGACTAGGAGCCCGCTCACGAGATCGAACGTCCCGGCGGAAGGGACAAAGCAAAAAAAGAGGCGGCCGGAAAGCGCAAAGGGCCGACACGAGTGGAGGGGGCGGCTCGGGTGGAGGTGGCGGCTCGAAGGCGTCTTCGAAAATGGACGAGTTAATTTCCGAATTCGGTTCGTTTAAAGACTTTGCGGCCGAAAAATATAGTCACAAGAAAAACGTGTCGGCCGACTATGCTCGAGCGGAGGATTTTAGGATGATGAGGTTGGATCTCGACTCGGTTCCGGAGGATGAACGAGAGGTGTATCGGAGGATGAAGGAAGATGTGAAGAAAAAATAGACGTCGTAGGTTTTTATTTTTATTTTTAGGAAATGTAATTTTTTTTTGTTATGAAATGAATTTATTTATATTATTTTTTTAATTTTTATAAAGTTTTAATTATGTTAATAAAAAAAACTTAGAAAATTATAAAATATTAAGATGGGGTAGCCTCATCCTCCACCCCTCAAAAGTGAAGAAGGCCCATCCCCACGAGCCGGTGATGTGGCGCCTACTTGGCGACCCATCCTATGGGGATATGCCTCACCATACCTTCTAGTCTAACTACAACCACAAACCATACCCCGTCACCGCCCGCAGTCTCCTCTACCGCAACCAATCCCCTACCGCAGATAACTTGAAAATATTCTTGGTTTTGATTCAACCTTCTCCACGGATCCACCAACTACCATCATAACAACCATCTCCTTACACCTTCGACAATTAACATCCAAGGTTCTGATGTTGCATTAAAATGATTTCCTTCATTGTTGAGCATCAGAAACTTCCAAGATAAAAATCAACATTAAAAAAACCCATTTTATTAAAACTCAAATTCTTGCGTTTATTCCAAGAAACCACCACCATTTATCATCAGATCTGAAAACCAACACCGTCGATTACTGATTAAACAGTCTATTGTGGGATGTGCCGGAATGAGGATTCTTTTACAGCGATGGTGGAAAATATATTTGAAATTGAGATGAAATGAAGTGGTGGTGGTTTTTGAAGAAGATGAAGTGGAGGCGGCGGAGTGGTGATTAGGTGGTTGGAGGCGGCGGTCAAATGGGGTGGTGCGGTGTACCGAGGTGGGGGTGATGAAGTGGCGGTGGTTTGATGGTTCGTTAATCCAACAAGGGTTTGGTGGGGTAGAGGTGGTGGTGGCTTGGTGGTGTAGAGTAGAGGTGGTTTGATGATTATGGTTGCAGACAACTAGACAGAGAGAAAAAAGGAAAGAGGTGGGTAGGTGGATAAAAGGTGTTTTTGTCATTACACACCCACTTAACTAAGAAAACTAAATTCCATCCGTTTCAGTGACTATCCGAGAACGAATGTGTGAAAGTTGATGACTATAACTGTAATTTTAGAAGTGTAGAGACTATAAGTTAAATTTAGGCAAACCATAGGGACTATCCGAGTATTTTTCTCTAAGATTTATAACTTTATTAAAACTCTAAAAAGTATAAACTTATTTAAACGGCTTACGATTTATCATACCAAACTTATGAATTTAAGTCGATCTAAATCGTAAGCAATTGTTAGTACTTTTATAATCTAAATTTGTTTAATAAAAAAACGCAAAACAAAAGACTAAACAAAGTTAATAATGACGATTAGTGAAAAAAAACTAGAAATTGTTAATACAAAATGATTAGTTATGACTAGAAATTGCAATTTATGAAAATATGGTACCAAAACTGATATCTAACCTTACCATGAGGGGCGTCTACAAAATTAATTCTAACTTTTGTAAAATCCTTACTTTATTTAACGGTATTCCGTATAAGTTTCATTTATAAATGTGTTTATACAAATACATCTATATTTGAAAATACAGGTTTCTTAAAACCTTTTAAGATTTAAAACGTTTCAACATCATATTTATATACTCGTTGCTTAAAATGTGACGACGAAACATAATGCGGAAGTTTGAATCTTGATCGTGTTTGGTTCTTCATTTAGCTTGATCGTCATCCGGCACATCAAGGTATACCTACATTCCATAAACATGAAATGCTTTAGTTAAATGTTGTTTATAACATGTCCAAATAAGACCGCAAAAAAAAAACAAGCAACTACAAAAATTTTCTGCCAGCTTTAAGCCAGTCGCGGGCCGTGACTGGTATCGCTCTCGTCCTTCGTGGGGCGTGAGGGCCGTCGCGTAGCGCGACACCACAACCCTTTCACCATCGCGGGGCCCGAAGCTCTGTTTTCCACAGAAGGTTTTGATTCTGGTGCTGCATATTTTCAGCAAACCCGATTTCGACTTAAACGGTTATAAATCTCTCAAATTATGTTCGTTTTACAATCCATTTCTTCCTACGTGATCGTAATTTGATTCTCCATCATATGGAGTCAAAATCCGACATCCGGATTAACAACTTTCTAGGTTTTTAAGCCCTCGGCTTTATATTTTTTTACAAACTTTTGACCCGTTCATGTTTTATCAAACAAACTTGTTTGTTGCATTCAAATTCTCATGAACATCATGTTATAACTGTTTCCTATTATACAAGGTTCTAATCACGGGTTTTTATGCATCCTTAACCCGTTTATGCGTGTATACTTAGGGTCTGTTTGGTATGGCGTAATGGAATAGATGAGGGAATGAAATAGACGACGTAATGGAATGGACAAATGAATGAAGTGGATCATTACATTCCATAGTCTTATTTGGTTACCATGCAGGAAAGGAATAAATCACTACATTGTGTTGTTTGGTAGGTAAGAAAAGAGGAATGAATTAAATCGGCGATGGGTGGTGGCGGTGATCGATGGCGGCTAGTGGCGGTGGCAGCGATGGGTGGCGGTGATCGGTGGTAGCAGTGGTGGGTGGCGGTGGTAAGTGGGTGACGGTTGTTAGCGATGGCGGCGACGATGGTCGAGGTTGGTGGTGGTTTGCGGTGGTAGGTGGCGGCGATGAAGGTGGGTGGTGGTAGTTGACGATAGCAGGTGATGGCCGCGGAGGATGGCGGTGGTCGGCGGAGGGTGGCGGTAGTGGTCGGGGTGGCGGTTGTCGGTGGTTGTGGGTGGTGGCGATGGTGGTCGATGGTGGTGGCGACAACGACGGTGAGTGGTGGTGGTCGACGGTTATCGGAGCTGGCCGCGAAGGATGGTGGTGGTGGCCAGCGGAGGGTGGCGGTAGTGATCAAGGTGGCGGTGGTCGGAGGTGGCGGGTGGCAGCGATGGTGGTCGATAGTGGTGGCGACAAGTGGTGGTGGCGGCGACGACGATGGGTGGTGGTGGTCGACGGTAGCGGGTGGTGGCAGCGGAGGATGGTGGTGATGGTCGGCGGAGGGTTGCGGTAGTGGTCAGGGTGGAGGTGGTTTGCAATGGCGGGTGGCAGCGATGGTAGTCGATGGCGGTGGCGGCGGGCGGCGGAGGACGGTGGTGGTGGTCGGCGGAGGTTGGTGGCGGGTGGTGACGACGGTAGGTGGTGGTGGTAGATGGTGGAGGTGATGGACGGTGTTTGTGACGAGGCTGAGAGAGGGAATGGAATGGAAAAAAAACAGGGGGAGTGGATGGAATGAATTTGAGGGAATGAAATGACTTATGTAATGGGTGATTCCATTACGTTGACTAACCAAACACACTTTTTTTCATTCCCTCGCAATAGTTCATTCCATTCCACCTCCGATTCCTGCATACCAAACACTACCTTATTTTGTCCCATTAAGGGATTTAAGCATTTTTAATTTACATCTCGCTCATTCTTTGCTTGCATCATATTTCCACATTTACTTATCAACTTGTCTTCCACCACAACTATATTTGTGGTGGATTTAATGTGGTAACCTATTTATTCCGAGTTCTACCCCTCGGTTTGTCATTTTAGGGAAAAGACTCATTTCAAGGCCTGTGACCCAAAAGGTTCATACCTTTCACTTTTATACTTATCCTACGGATTTACTTGATCATAAAAATTACTTTCAAATAACCCGTAAGGGTCATTTTCCCGGTTTATCATACAAGGGCGTTTTGGTCAACTTTAGCCCTACCTTAACGACGAAGGACTTTCAATAACATGTTTGACCAAAATCGCACATAATAGCTATAATCTTATTTGCACATACTTGGCTTGGGTTAAAGCGTAGACCCGTTTTAATACCTCGCTTTAATAACCGCTAATTAATAACAAGCAAATATCCATTCGCTATTCACTCCTGTGAGCATATAACTCGACAAACAATCATTAATTGATATTGTCAAATGGTGATATCTTCACCTTTTGACCAGTTTGGTCTAAATGGCCGTTTATCTTTGTGAGATGATATTTATTTACCATCTCATCCATGTAACTCGTTCCGGTTTAAACTGTACGATCATATTACTTAAAAATTATCTTTTAATTCTTGTTACTCATTATGGATTACACCATAGGGTAACTTAAAACAAACTCATTATTTATTCGTCATTGTATGAACGAATTACCGATTTAATCCTTTTTAACCATCAACATGGTTTCTTATCATTTTCACTTATTTCGTTCCGTATGACTACATGTCGGAACATCATATTTCAATTACTTATTTATCTTATTCGCAATCAATACGATAAGGGAATATTCTACAAATAAAAAAGAGTGTAAGCTTCACTTACCTTGCATCCAAATTATGCTTTTCCTTCATACATGATTTGTTTGACCCGCTTCCTTCCCAAGCTTCCACCTAGCTTGTCAAGCGTCAAACTACCTTTTTATCATTCGAAAGATGGTTAGATTAGTCACCATTATTAAGACTATCTCATCTTACGGACTTTATATCAAAATTACCATTTGATCTCATTTTGGTCAGTTTGACTTTTTAAAAGTCAAACTGCCTATTAGCGTAAGTAATTACACTATGAAGCTCAAAAACTCATTTGAGCACTTTGTCAAATATCCGGTAGGCATTATTCTTATGCTACCGTTTTAACTACTTATTCAATCAAGTTCACGTAACCGTAAATCATTGAATTAGCACAACATCAATCATTGTATGCGAAACTATCAATATCATACAAGCATTTGGGATTGTTTTATCATTATTAAACAATCCATTACATTATATTTGTGGAATTTATCCGATCATCAAACTTAGCCTAATACTTTAAACACTCATAAACATATGGTGATTTCAAACATCATTTAATATGAATATATCATCATTTTCATCATATTACACAAAAACCCATTTCATGGAAAGTATAATCATGTACTCAAACACATAAATTGTTCAAGTATCTTCTTATTACTATTATGTTTGATGATTCTAAACATTCAAATCCTGGCAATATATGTATAATTTTCACTTAGGGTTTTGTTCCTAAGCAAGTATACATCACTAATTCAGCCATAACTTCTATGATTCATACATAATTCGCAAATTATGATGTTCATCAAATTTCACAACTTCAAAAATAATCAAAATTCTACATACCTTATGATCCCCTAGCTTGGGTGATCATTAATTCACGTTCAATTGTGAATTTGAGTTCCAATTAGCCCTTCAATTTGATGATATAGCGTGAACTAGGGTTTTGGCTCTCTTGAGCCTTCTCCTGGTCGATCTAGAACACACACTGTGTGTGTGTTTTGTTTTGTTTTCTTTTATTAATTCAACTTTCAAGCTATCCCACTTTGGCCCCTAATGTTTGGTTAATTATTAAGTAGGCCACAACCCACTTATCCAACAATATTTCTTTTATTAACTAGGTTAAATATTCCAATTTAACTGAGTGGGTTCGGGGAGGTTATAACTCGTTTTATTTTAAGTCTCATTAACTCGGGCCTCTTGAAAACTTTATTTTCTCAAAAGCATTCGTTCTCCTTTTATTTAATATTAGGTTTATTTATTTAAATCCTAATATTTACCGGGTTAATTTTTACCACTAACGGTATTTTACCAGCTCCTTAACATTAACGTGGTTTAATTATCAAACCCGTTTTAGGGGTGTTACAAGTCTACCCCCTTAAAGAGGTTTCGTCCCCAAAACCTTTCTTACGTAGTTCCTTGGGTTTAACCCCATGGACTTTGTTCCGCTACTTACTTGATCATTGCTCATACTTTAACAATTTGTTGGTATTACCAGGAAAGTATGGTAATATCTTTTTGGTTACAAAGCGTATGCGTTTTTTTTCATACGAAATAATGCAACTCAAAATATCGTTTTCATAATTTATTGTAACACAATTCAAACAAAATTTTCGAAATTTCATTATTTCAACCCGTTTGGTTAATTTAGTGAAATCCATCGCTTTTATACTATCGAACTCTTCATGAATCCGTTATTTTAACCCGTTTGGATGTTGTAATGTAATTCATCACTTTTAACAACCAAACTCTTTTGTTTTCGAATTTATTCATTCGGTTCATTCATACGGAATCCACCGCTTAAGAATAAGCCGAATTTCTTGATTTTTATCTTAATTATTTAACACAAATCAATAGATAATATTAACAAAATTCTACAAAGGGTATAGCTACATACCTTATAGCTTTTCCCTTCAATCATGCTTTTGCTCGATTTGACTTCCCAACACTTCGCTTTTGTTGCCTTATGATCCCTTAGTATAGGTGATCAATACTCTTCGTTGGTAAGGCCTCATGGGCCATCATTTTTGTTTTGTATTCAATTACCTTTATTGTTTTACTTGACTGAGTCGCCATTTGGTCACTTGGTCATATGAATTTATCATCATGCTTATCCCACGCTAATCATATAATGAAAAGCGCATTGGACAAGTTTTAAATTTAAAATTGACCTCAACCGGTCTTGCCGGTTAGAATTACCAGTCACCGGTTACCTTATACCCCACCGGTCAGGTATACAAACATTGCCTTCCTCTAAGGCTTACAAGAATTTATGACTCCTAATCCCGTAGCTCATGCTAGAATGGGGTCATGCTTTACGTTATGTTTAAGTTCATAACAATCTTTTTGTTTTCAAAACTTTCCTTTTGAATTTATCGTCTTACACCTATTGGTGTAAAGACATGTTTCTTTTAATATTAATCGTTTCCCAATCCATCTCATACTATTTATGTTTGGTAAAACGTTGTTTTTGACTTAAACTGAATTTTAGCTTCACGTGTTATCTTTAACTTACGTCAAGCAATTAGAGGACTTGGCATTTATTCCTTTACAATCTTTATTTTACACGGGGATTCTCAACTGGTTCCCTCGCTTTGCCCAAGTGACCCGTAAGTTCTTTCATTTAACATCGTAAGCTATTTCTTTAGGCTTTCACCTCTTTAAGGTGAGGCCCCTATAGCTCATTTCTTTCTATTCATGACCAGAGGGTCATTTTGGTCCCGTAGACCTTTACATTGTTTATAACCCGAAGGTTATAATGATCCCGAAGATCATTCTTTTTACTCGTGTCTTTCTTAAAAATATATGTTTGGTGTCAACGCACTCTTTTTATGTTTGAAAATCATTTGTTTTCACGTTTGAAATATGTTAACTTTGACTGTAGTCCATGACTACAATCGTTATCTTTCGGACCATTCTTCCGACTCTACGACTTCTTACGTCATTTACGCGTTGGTTTGTCTCATACTTACCGTTATCCGGTTTACGCCTATATTCATATTTAATCATGTCCCAATACCGGGCCCATTATTCTTTTGTTTTTAACGCTCCCGTTACCCGGTTTGCGCTTACTTATACTATCAGGCATTATACTTTATTTGACCCGTTTGACTTGTTCGTGTGAAATCCATCACTTATGAACAGTCAAACTTTGTTATTTATTCTACACGTTCAACCTCGAAATACTTGAACATTATTAGCACAAATTATATTTGCGAAATTTTAACATTTTAGTCATAAATCACAATCCGAGTCTTTATCCACGTCCATGTTTCTCGGTTTACGCATGTATTTAAATTCCTACCCATCAACCGGGTACTTTACTGAAGTCATTATTAATGTAACCATTCTGGTATGCATTAAGACTTCGTTTTGACCTGTTTGGTTGTCTTAGGGAAATCCATCGCTTTTATCCAACCAAACCTTTATTCTTTATTTGAACATCTTTGACGACCTTATAAACTATGAATGATGATTATCATCATCATCCTTTCTTTACTACGACCAAAGTCAACAACTTTGATCGTCTTTTCGTGTGGGCAATACCTTCGTTTCTATGACCCCGCGGGTCACTTATACTTTGGTTTTACTTGCCCTTTTTTCAACCATGGCTCTTTCGTTCATAATGACTTATTTCACGAATTTCCTTGGGTCATTTATTTCTATATGTGCCGTGTATCGTTTTTATGGCCACCACTAAAACCATTTATACGAGTAGGCCTATTAAGATTTCTTGACTCCAAGGATCTTTTAACTTTTTATTCACCTTGTCCTTACCACATCGGACATAAATGTGCTCATTATAAGAAGTTCATGGTATCATGTGTTTACTACTTACTTGGCCAGAGTAAGCAATCAACACATGGTACACGTGACCTTATTATAATTATCACATCACGTCCCATGTAAGTAACTCCTCGATTCTTTTTCCATAATTATGTTTTTATTTGGTAAAACCTTATTAATTGTTATTTAACAATTATTAGTTTTACCCATTTCTTTTTTGAACATATAAAATGTTTTCCTTTTATCAAACAATTATACAATCACATTCGTTAATGTGATCGTTACTTTTCTCAATAGGATTTATATTGAGAATACTTACTTGGATGATTACTCTCGTCCAAGTTTCTATATAAACTGAACTCAATTATTATCTTGTTATTCACAATCGTGAATAATACTTATTTCTACAAAATTTCTCTTGGAAACGTCATCCTGGATAGTAAGTAATTACACTATGAAGCTCAAAAACTCATTTGAGCACTTTGTCAAATATCTGGTAGGCACTATTCTTATGCTACCATTTTAACTACGTATTCAATCAAGTTCACGTAACCGTAAATCATTGAATTAACACAACATCAATCATTGTATGTGAAACTATCAATATCATACAAGGATTTGGGATTGTTTTATCATTATTAAAACAATCCATTACATTATACTTGTGGAATTTATCCGATCATCAAACTTAGCCTAATACTTTAAACACTCATAAACATATGATGATTTCAAACATCATTTAACATGAATATATAATCATTTTCATCATATTACACAAAAACCCATTTCATGGCAAGTATAATCATGTACTCAAACACATAAATTGTTCAAGTATCTTCTTATTACTATCATGTATGATGATTCTAAACATTCAAATCCTGGCAATATATGTATAATTTTCACTTAGGGTTTTGTTCCTAAGCAAGTATACATCACTAATTCGGCCATAACTTCTATGATTCATACATAATTCGTAAATTATGATGTTCATCAAATTTCACAACTTCAAAAATAATCAAAATTCTACATACCTTATGATCCCCTAGCTTGGGTGATCGTTAATTCACGTTCAATTATGAATTTGAGTTCCAATTAGCCCTTCAATTTGATGATATAGCGTGAACTAGGGTTTTGGCTCTCTTAAGCCTTCTCCTGGTCGATCCAGAACACACACTATGTGTGTTTTGTTTTGTTTTCTTTTCTTTTATTAATTCAACTTTCAAGCTATCCCACTTTGGCCCCTAATGTTTGGTTAATTATTAAGTAGGCCACAACCCACTTATCCAACAATATTTCTTTTATTAACTAGGTTAAACATTCGTAGTTAACTTAGTGGGTTCGGGGAGGTTATAACCCCTTTTATTTTAAGTCCCGTTAACTCGGGCATCTTGAAAACTTTATTTTCTCAAAAGCATCCGTTCTCCTTTTATTTAATATTAGATTTATTTATTTAGATCCTAATATTTACCGGTTTAATTTTTTCCACTAACGGTATTTTACCCGCTCCTTAACATTAACGGGGCTTAATTATCAAACCCGTTTTCGGGGTGTTACAACTTTGTGTTTAACAATGAATAATACACTCTAAGAATGATCTCTACTGACTATAGCATAGTGAGGGCTGTTTGGCAACTTCTAAATGAGTAAGAGTTGAATCAGTAAGATGTTTGAAACAGTAAGAGGCCTGAACCATTAAGAGTTAGTATAATGCTTAACCATTCAAAGGCAAATGTCTGACTAGTTTAGATAAGAGGTCTTAACCATTTAGACTCAGTATAAAGTTTAACAATTCAGAAGCAATTGTCTGAATCCTTCAGACATCTGCTTGCGAAACAAACAGTCTGAACCATTGAGAGCCTCATTAAGAACTAAATAAACAACACCCGAGATGAGGATAAGTGATAACTACCTTTATCTAATACAGTGCAACAATGATCTTTGCCTTAGATAGAAGATTTTTAGTGAAGCCAAATTCTTGATTGACGATTGAGCAAACATAAGTTAGATTTGTTAACATCCACCCGAACCATTATACTTCTTGTATCATCTATTCCCATCTATAGTTACTTAATTGGGGGTCTCATGTCACACCCCGACCCATAGCGGAATAGGTGACCGGGACATGATTGGTTGATCCAAAGCTTATGACTTGCTATTAAATGTTTACATATTTAATTGTTCAATATTAAAGAATTCCACATAACAAATAATAAAAAATCAACAAATACATAAGAGGACTTGCTTAATACAAATAAACAATTTTAACCCGTTTCTTGTTAACTAAGGCCCATCCTATGTCCAATATTCTCTTCATGCTTGTTCACATGTATCATGTGTAAAAGTAGTTTTTGGGTCAACAAAGGTTGGTGAGTGAATCTCTTTGTTATTAGGAAAATAATATGTTTAATTTGTTTATTGAGAAATCGTGCATTAACCAATGTAAGTAAATATGTTGTATGTCATATGTCAAACCTCAGTAACTAATCTCAAACAATAATCAAATCAACTGTATGTAAATGTGCACAGTATTATGGTGTGCTGCTTTGTATTGCAAGATCTAAGCTCAATCAAACGGATCTGACCTCGTGTGTTGGCAACGTCAAGTTCCGCACATAGGTAATGGGGAACAGACGAGCTTATGATGATTTAATGTCTAAAATGAATGTAATGCACCAAGTGACAAACAAATAATTAACACATAACACATAAACTTCACAAAATGGTAATTGCACATATTTGAATTATGAAAATGCAATAATGTGACACATGATACACCCCTAAACTTGTAATGAAAAAGGGGAAATGAAAATTGCGTCGTTGCAATTCCTTGAAATAAACGTACGAATGAAAAGAGGAAAACATCAAACAATGGGAATTATCCTAAAATACGATGGACGAAGTATCACATAATGAAATATAACTCAGAACGTGTTAATTACTTAAGTTTATTTATTCGTGTGGTACGTCTTGTGTCACCATGGTATCCTAGATCCGATGGATCCAGGTGAGATCAAAGACCGTCACCACTTAGAAGGTTAGGAGTTGTCCGGACATTGTACCATTGCGAATATTTTAGGAATTATTTAAAATGTAGTTTATCGAACATATATGGTTTATTGGGTGGCTTATGAGTTTTGTAGATTTTTTTAATAAACACATTAACTTGTTAAATCTCCTTTTTATATGAATGCATACATATATATATATATACACATATAGGGGAATGTTCAAATGAAAACCACTAGTTATCGCGAAAACTCGAAAACTAACTAAAAAAGCCTAAAAAACATACCAATTTTTTTTGCATACTAATTTTCGCTATTTAAATTATATAAAAAAACTTTTTTTCAAAAAAAAAAGTTTATTTTGTAGTGCACATGTGTAATAGTACACATGTGCACTACCAATTTTTTTTAAAAGTTTTTTTATATAAAAAAACCTGCGATTTTTTATAAAAAAATTGAAAAAAGTGTTTTGTGTGTTTTTTAGGCTTTTTTAGTTAGTTTTCGAGTTTTCGTGATAAAAGTGGTTTTCATTTGAACCATCCCCTATACATATATATACATATATATATATATATATATTCATTTATGTATATCTATATATATTCATTTATGTATAACTTCTATTGGATTTAGTTATATAAAACATTTAAACTCTTAAAACAGTTCTCATAATATTCTATTTTTACTGAAATCATTATTAGTTTATAAAAAGATTTAAATGGGTTTAGAAAATAAAACGAAATCTGTGGAGAGTCGGGGTCGAACGCGTGACCTCTGGCTCAACTACACAACAACCAACCACTATGTCACACCCCCAAAATTTCGTATGTCGTAATATAATAATATGTAGTAATGTTTAAATAATGGAAAATGGAAAATATAGAATTTTGCCACTAGAAAAGTTAAAAATGGTACTAAGTTTAAAACATATCTTATTAACCAAAGTTAATAAGAAAAAGATGAACAAGTTAGTATGGGAAGTAGTAAAGTGAATATGATCTAAAAGATAAGGGACTGGATGTGTAAATATAGAATCAAATTAGATAAAAAAATATTGGTCAGTGTTGGTGCTGGGTGTGTGTGTGCGATCGAGAAGTGAGACCAGGGGAAACCTTCCCCTCAAAACCCTAGCAAGTTAATCACCAAATTGAGAGGCTCTAGGGCTAAATTGTTATGCATGAGCTAGGAACTTTGATCACCTAAGTGTTCTTGACATCAAGTAAGTCTAATTTCATGATTTGGTAATGTTTGATGAAGTGGTTTATGTGAAATTTGTGATTTTGTATGAAATCAAACATGAATGCAAGATGATATGAACATATAGGAGTTGAAATTGTGCTTGAATTTCTCTATGACGATGAATTGGGGTAAAACCCACTTGTATGTCAAAAGATGGTTAAAAAAATCTGTGAAGTTCTACATGTTAATTAGTTTAATGTTGATGATATTTTGATGAGTAGTTGATTTAGAACTATAAGTACATAGTTAGAATGATAAATTGTGAAGTCGGGAATGTTTATGCTAATTAATGGATGAATTGTGAAAAATGTGCTTAAAATACTTGTACTTTATGCTTCATAAATAATACGCACGCCATGTGTTCGATGAAATGTCTTAGAATGATTTAGTTGTATTTGACATGAATTCTTGATTTAATGATGATGTAAAATGAAAATGGATGTATGTTTAGATAAGTAATGTCATGTTGAATAAATAAAATGCATATGTGATGCAATGAAATCAAAAAGCTAAAAGTGTGAAGTTATAACGTATAGGCATGAAGAAAGAAGAAGGCACGAGTCATTCGAAGTCGCAAGCATCGCAAGATCACGGTAAGTTCATATGAACTTTATTTACCTTACATGTAGATTTACAAATGGTAACTTTGGTTCTTAAGCCTTAGCGTAAAGTTGCCTTGTTGCTTATGGTTGAATTGGATATGTAGAGTTTTGAGAAATGTTTGAGAAATGATGTAGTAATGAATGTGTAAAGACCTGTTTTAAATGGGTCGGAATGTTGATTAGTAGGATGTTGAAATGATTAATAAGGACTTGTTGGTAAACGGGTCAAAATGATGAAAGTGAGTAAAGAATGTATGGTACAATCAACTCATTAAGGTTGGGTCGAAAAGTTTATGCTTTGAATGTTTTCGATATGTAAGGATGAATGGATATAAGGAAAATTTATGGTTTGCAAGGAAAGAATGATAACATCAAGTATGTTGACAAAGTGATGAATTGTTAACGGGTCGAATAATGATAGGTAATTAAAGGCTTAATTTTTTTAGTAAATTAAGCTAATGAATGTTTTGGTGTTATACATGTTAGGTAAATCCCACGTATGATGACGACGAGCTCAGATCGAACACACTTTATCGCCCTCCTTGCGCTTCCGGTTCAAGTTGTTTTTTTTTGTAATGGGTCAAAATACTTTCATAATGTAAATGTTAAACTTATGTTTAGGATGTTTCGTAAGTAAGTAGGATTTTAAATCTTATTTTGGCAGTTCGGACAAAACACTTTGGATGGAATCTTGTATGGTTACAACTTTTTTGTCTTTTGAAACGTGTCGTAAAATTTAGTTTGAATGGTGAATGTTAAAAGCAGGGAATTGCTTATAGTATGAACGAGTCATGCCCAATTTTGGTTAAAATTAGTATGTTATTAATATTTTTCGAATGCGAAAAAGTGGGCGTTTCAAGTTGGTATCAGAGCCGAGGTTTGAGGGATTCAAGTATTAGAGTTAAAATGCTTGAACTCAAACCGAAAGCTCGTATGAAGGTGTGTTCGTTCCGAAGCGCTATGCAAGTAAGTAAATTGTAAATTTTGATTATGCTTATAGTTAGAAATGGGAAGGGGATTATAGTTAACTCACTAGAATAACCTGAGTTGTAACCTTACGGGATGTTACGGGAGGTTTCGGAACGTCACAGAACCTTTTCAGGTCATACCGGGGCTCGGGAATGAAGTATGTGGGTAAAAATAAGAAAAATCAGTGTTTGCAGGTCAGAAGTCCCATCGGCGATGGCCCCCTACGGCATCGTCGACACACCTGGGTGTCCCGATGGCCTAATCTCCTGTCTACGCATAAATTCCAGCGACACAACAATCTGGGGTTCGTCGGCGACGTGGCCTAGTGCGTCGGCGACGCCCCTTCGTTAAACTTAGAAAAAGCCCCAAAATGTTAATAAAACCATAATATAAGTTGACTAACATGAAGGCTATTAGTTAAAGAATGAATGAATAGGAAGTAAGTGTAAGAATGAATGTATGTTTTGATTAACATGTCTAGAATGTTCGTAATGAAGGATAATATGGTTTTATGTCCTACGGGAATGAATTATTGAAAGCAATAATGCATGAATGATAAAGAAATGAATGATACGGTATCTAATAAAAGTATGTAATTGTAGATGGCGGACGCAGTGAATGTAAATGATGATGAAGCTGCACGCCGAGATGAAATAAAGACATTGATTGTGGAAGAAGTAGGGAAGGTGATTGAGGCTAGCATTCCCCGACTAGCTCAAGAAGTAGAAGGCCAAGTATTGGGGGTAGTTGATACATTAGTAACGTCCAAGATGGAAGAGTTGAAGGGGATGATTAGTGAACTACAAACTTAGAAAAGTACTCGAAAGTGCACGTATAAAAAATTCATGGCATGTAACCCCTTACCATACAAAGGGGAGATTGATCCGATAGCGTGTCAAAGGTGGATTTCAAGTACCGAAGCGGTGTTTGTAAGAAGTACGTGTGAGAAAGAAGATCAAGTGATGTTTGCAACGCGTCTCCTCCAACTTCAGGCTAAGGATTGGTGGGGCGCCTATTGTAAGGAGGTAGGGGAAGATAAGATCCAAGTTTTAACATGGAAAGAGTTCAAAGAACCTTTCTTGAAGTATCATTGCCCACAATCCGCAATAGATAGAATTCAAGAGGACTTCTTGCGTCTTTGACAAAAGGATGAAACGATAGACGAGATAACGAATACATTCCTTGACAAGATGAAGTTCTATCGGGAGATAGTGGGAACGGAAAGATTGAAGATTATTCGTTATCACGATATGTTGAAGGCTGAGTTTCGAGAGTTTATAAATCCCTCCAAGTGTGAAGCGTTAAATGAGTTAATTAACTGGGCAAGAGATAGAGAAATTGAGCTGAAGAGGCAAGTTGAACGAGGAGAGAAAAGAATGATGGAGAAGCCTACGAACCCAAACCCGCCAAAAAATTCTAAGTTTCAAGAACAAGCCAAGAAATGGAAGTCGAATAGTGGGATCCCGACTTGTAAGACTTGCGGGAAACACCACTCGGGTGAATGTTTACTTGGAAAGAAGGGATGTTATAAATGTGGGCAAGAGGGACACTCGTATTATAAATGTGCCAACAATCCAAAGACATGCTACAACTGCTAGCGGGCAGGGCATATTTAGGCGGAATGTCCAAAACTCCAATAAACGACGAAGAAAGAAGGAAAGAAAGAAGAGCCATCTAAGGCTCTTGGAAGGATGTTCCAGATAACAACGGAAGAAGCTAAAACTCACCCGGATGTGGTTTTAGGTATATTTTTAGTAAATTCTATGCCTATGAATATCTTATTTGATTCCAGGGCTAGTAGGTTTGTGAGCGCGTTGTAGGATCGTAAACGACTCCGAAATGATTTCGAACGACATGTGCGACGTGCGAAATCTGTATACGTGCGTGGACCGAACACAAGAACGTATATAACCTGTGATTCGATTGAATATTTGACAAATACAAGTAACTTGAATCACCTTTTGCAACTTTCTCTCTCTAAGCTCCAAGCTCCAAAGTTCTCTAAAATGGCAAAAGTCCTAAAACTAAACAATACACTCCTATTTATAGCCCATGGCAATTAATGAGAGTTCTCATTAATTACCATAATGCCACCTTGCCTTTTCTATCTAAATATTACAATATAAGACCTTAACTTGTTTAGTTTCTCGCTACGAACTGGATTGACGGAGGCGATAGACATATCTGCACTCACAGACTCCCCCTTGGATATTGTCGCAGTCAATCTTGTAGCGTCTTGTCTTTTCTCTCTCTCTGAGTCTTCTTGAAGCTTTGATATCTTCAGCAACCACAGAATCCCTCTTGCTTGAACAGAATCCCCGTGGACCTGTCTTTAGCTTCAGCTCCCCCTGTCGGTAGACTCTTCCTTCAGGCTCTCCCTTTCGTTAAGCTTCCGTGCTTTTGGGATCGACACCTGGCTTTCCGGTTACAAGCTCCCCCTTGCGTCGAGCTCGTCTTCAGACTCCCCCTTAGACTCGGCTATCGGGATCGTAATCTGGTACAACATCTGCAAATCTCAAACATTTAACAGTAAAAGCATTTTGAACATCCAGGATTAAAAACTGGCTCTCTCAGCATAAGCTGAAACATTTCAAATATACGACAGTTAAAGCGTTTTCGGTTGTCCAGGAATGAAGACCTGGCTCTCAAAAACTTTTAATCAAGAACCTGGCTCTATTTCACAAATATAACAATAAGAATATATCCAGGATTAACTTGACTTTCTCCCCCTATCAAATTGCTTTATAAATTTGGCAGTTTAGGAATCCAAAACCGTAACTTGGCTCCTTGCAACAGATTTTTAACAATTTAAGCATCCAACATATTCACGATTTATCATCCAAGTCCAAATTAATGACCTTGGAGACTTTACAAACTGTTTTTGATTTTTGATTTTAAAACTACAAGTTTCAAATTAAAAAAACTTGTTTATTTTCAGAAACACAATCAGCATACTTAGATTTTGAAACTCAGCATTCAGACATCGGTTGTCGAAAATAAAATAAAATTAAAATCTTTTTGTAATTTTCTGAAATATAAAGCAGTAAAGAAATATTTACAAACATATTTACAAATAATATTTTTGTTTGAGTTCGCGTCAGAGGATCATATCAGTTTATGACAAATCACTAGCACCGTTGAGCTTTAAACACTTTAAGTTCTAAACGATTCACTTAGATTGTTAGTATACTGATCCACTTAAATTTTCACACAAAGTTCAACTGATTCGAGATACGATTTAGTGTTTTAAGGACTTAAACTTATTCGCGTGTCCCACCTCAGAATATACTCCCGTATCAAAATTCCCTAGATTCAGTCTCACAGGTGAATATACCAATTTGATATCTGTACTCTGGGTTAGTGCGAGACCTTGAGAGCTCAGGTATGAACTTCCGTTCAGTCAAAGAGATGAAGGCTCGACTTTAGGTGTGTCCCCCTTGGGGATCTTCTTTACAACTACACTTGAATTACATCTTTCGATATTTTTCTATTTTTATGCAGAGGGTAAGCTTTTAAAGCGCGTAAAGTATTATACGAGGTCTAGGCCATTGCTTCCTCAATATCAGAAGACCAGGTATAATACCCCAGATATCAAACAGTATAAAGACCTAGTATCTCAGAATCAGGCAATCTCTCAATCAAGATTACGGGGTTACCCATATATCCGAGAGATGTTCCCTATAAGATAAGTAAGTATTGGATATTTAGGTTTATATCTCGAAATCAATCTACTAAGCGTGTAAAAACCTACTGGCATATCATCAGTGAGACTGTTTATCACATTTAACTTTCCAATTCTTAGCGTACTGTGATTGTCTAACTGATGTACTATCATTTCCTCTTTTTACACAAAACTCTTTTTGACTTTTATCATGTTTTTGGCTTTTTCAAATTTTCAAATGTTTTTGAATTTTCTGACAACGCTTACTCCCCCTAAAATTCAAAACATTTAAAGAAAATTTGACAACCCGATACTGATAGCTTTGTCTCGCCATCCATTTTCTGTTTCACATACTCTATTTTGCAGAAAATATACCCCCATTATTTACAACACACTGATATTTTACAGTTTGAAAACCGTTTTTCAATCTTGTGAAATTAATCATGTTTGTTCCGCCGTGAGGGTTTCGGCATATTCAATTAACATATTTTTGAAAATTTTGATTTTTGACAAATTTAAAAACAAACATATTTTTGATTTTTCAATTTTTGACAAAATGAAAGCATATTTTTGGTTTTTAAATTTTTAAATTTTTATGGTTTTTGGATTATGATTTATTTATGTACAGAAATAAACAAACTCCCTGATTCTCAGTTGCAGGGTCCAACAACCTTCTCCTCTCCTGCCAGGCTGTTTTTCCTTAATCTAATATTCTTCTTCTTTCTTAAGCACCATCACATTCAAAGTATTCAATTACTTGAAAAATTTAGCCCAGGTCTGTTTGACCTTAGGCATTTTGACACAATATTCTTCATTCAATCTTGGAAAATTTTCGTGTAACAACCCGTGTTTCGAAACTCAAAGTCAAAGTCAAGATTGAAGTCAAAGGAAGAAAAGATTGCTAATCGTGATCTGTCACTCCTTGCTCAACTACTGTTTTGACTTCTTTGACTTGTAATCGAATCTTTTATTTATTTGCTTTAGTTGTATTATGTGGAGTATCTATTAATAATCGAGGTCTAATCGCATGTTTAATCGCTAATCGACTTATCGCTATCACAATCGTAACTCGAGTTATGTGTTCTGGATATTGTTTTATGTGTGTGTGCTATTTATGTCTTACTTGTGCATGTTATGTTTATGTTGAGGTGTTAATCGCAATCGCAAATCTATCGCATCGCAATCTAATCACAAACGCTAAATGCAGGCTATTTATAGTGATTGTATGTTAGATATAGTAGTTAGGTCATTTGTGTAACTAATTAGTAATACTATCGCATCGCTCGCTCGAATCGCATCGCAACGCTCAACACGCGAATCAAAACGACAAGACTCAACACGCCGGACACCAGGATCGAGTGGCCAACCGATCGAGTGGCCATCCGATCGGATTGCCATCCGATCGGATTGCCATCCGATCGGATTGTCACCCGATTGTGTTGTCACCCGATTGTGTTGTCACCCGATTGGGTTGCCACCCGATCGGACAACCATCCGATCGGTGACCCACTCGACACATCACCACTTTCTTTTTGGTAAACCCTATAAATACCTCCCTGTCACATCAGACGGCTCCTTGTTCGACCAGCCGCACTCAAACACTCATTTCTCTCGATTGCTCTCGATTCTAGTAACTTTACAACCTAAATCTTGTACTTCTATGATCTACACGCACTTCTTCATCATTTTCACCTTTGAATCTTGACTTTTAACCATGAAATCACCGGATTTGAGGTGTTCTAGGGTGATGTCATCATGGAGTTCTTATGAACTTCAAGTTTGGCTTCATTCCACCAAGAACAACTTAGATCTGAAGGATTTCCACATGAATAATCAATGTTTTCGCATAGATCCAACTTTCTTTCAACTCTTTTACACTCAACGCACTCAAAACCGATAGAATCGGAGCTCGTTCTGATCTTCTACTCTTTCTTAGTGGTGGGTTAGTTCAGGATCTGAATTCTATCCGAGAGATAATTGATTTTGAGTTTGAACATGAACAACCGTCTCGAACCGTGGACTGGTCGGACTAGGGTGGTTCCTGTTCGATCGGATCACTTGGGTCGAGATGGGGTTTCTGCTGTTTAAGCAAGTTATCATAACGTCTCGTTTAAACTGCAAAATCTTCAAAACAATCAAGTGTCAAAGACGATCAGGTCGTTGGGACGGATTGCCGTCCGATCGGATTGCCATTCGATCGGACAGCCACCCGATCGGCTTGCACTTGGTTCCACACTTAAACTTTTTATTCAAACTCCCAAGGTTCTGAACGTCGAACGACCACCCGATCGAGTGACGTCTGGGAATTTAGTACTTGATCAATCTTCAAAGATCATCAGTAACTAACGAGTTGCCACCTGATCGGATAGCCATCCGATCGAGTGACCGTCCTGCTGTGAACTTGTTCTCAACTGAGAAGCCTCGTCAATCGGATTGCCGTCCGATCGAACCGCTGTCCGATCGAACCGCTGTCCGATCGAACCGCCGTCCGATCGAACCGCCGTCTGATCGACTGACCTGAAGGGCAGAGATACTTCTCTATTTTCAAAATGCTACAATGAAAACTTCAAAGGACAAAACATCATACACAAACACATCCTTACCAAACAAGATGTCAATCCAATCGAATGGCCATCCGATCGGATGACCATCCGAACGGATTGCCATCCGATAGACTGGCCAACCGATCGGATTGCCATCCGATACTTTGTCACTTTCACCGTTTATCGCGCTGCTCATCGTTTATGCTATCGTTTATGCTATCGTTAACTGTTCAGGCTGATCTCTCAAGCGCTCCCTTCAATCCAAGGCAATGTTTATTAAGTTAAATGCTATCTGTGAGTATACTCAATCCCGTTTTGCTTTTTTCACTTTTGGGTGTTACATACATTACTTATTCTAAAACACATCGATCACACAACACAAACACTATTTATACTGTCACATCTGTGCCTCCACGGCCATCAAACAAATACCAAATCAATGAAATATTGTGTTTCATACTTGGGATTTGTATAAATATGTGTATCATTTGCATATATCAATTCTTGTTCGATTTCGAGCTCTAAATCGCTCTGTGGAAAGTTATACGCGAACTGATGCATAAACGTAATCAGTTTAACGCGAAAAACACTTTGGAATAGTGACATGGGCTTAACATACCTTAAATAACCTTTACATAACTTAGAAATAAGTTTTGGAGGGTTTGGTGTGTCGAAATCAAGTTTATTAGCTTACAGGGACTAATTTTGACAAACTGCGAAAGTATGCCGATTCGTACTGTAACAAACATTCCAGAACTTGATCATAAGTTAAACATACTCTAAATATCCTTTACATAGCTTAGAAATAGGCTTTGAGGGGTTTGGTATGCTAAAATAAACTTCTTGGTCAATCAGGGACTAAAAGCGTCAAAAAGTACATAAGTTTGCATTTTCGCGCATATCTTACGTTCTGAATATATCCGGACATCCAAAAATTTATGTAATCATTAAAATATTTTATTTTAGTGATTGGCATGATAAAATTCCATTCGTCGCGTAATTTGGATCGTTTTTCGCGTCCGTTCGTGTTTCGTCGTAATTAACCGAACAACGCAAGCGTACGACCAAACAAACCGACATCCAAGATATTTTTGAGCATATTTTAAGTTCCCTATACTTTAAACTCATTTTAGAGCCTTGAAATGGGGTTAACGGGGCTTAAACGTGTCAAAAATGCATCGAAAACCAAGTTTCTTGGCTGCAGGGACCAAAGGTGACAATCTGCCAAAGATCTCTGGCGGGGCGCGTATGCTGAAGGGCATGTCTACACGGGGTGCGACAGCCTGCCAGCACAGAAACATTGAACCTGGCCTTTCCAGCTGGTTTTGATGGTTTTGATCATGGTTTTTCAATACCATTTGAGGATTTTGCTTGTTTTTGATGTTCCCATGGTTTTGAAAACCATCCCACTTGTAAGGTCAAGATCGAAGCACGATTAACGAGAAACGATCCTAATGGTTCTCCGAAATCTATAAATACCCAACTCATTTTCACTCATTCCTCACACTTTGATCTGAATTTGCTCTAAGTTGAGGTTCAAAACCTCATACCTGAGTATTTTTAGATCAAATCTTCCTAGCTTGGACCCATTGTAAGTTTCTTTCGTGCTTTTATCGCTTTTCAAGCACGAAAGTCAAACAATGTTTGACTTTCTGCTTTGACCAGTCTTTGGTCAACACGAAGTTCGTTTGAACTTCGCAACGTGAGCATAATCACGATGGTTATAGTCCCTTGTGACTATACCTACTGATTACCACGTTGATTAGGCATAGTGACGAGTCATAGTTTTGGTCAAAATGCGCGTTTATGCGTATTTTGCAACCAAACTATTTTTGGGTATCAAAACCTTTTGTTTTGATATCAAACTTGTTTTCTAACTTCGTTAAACATGTTTTAACATGTTTAGCTGGTCACTTTTAGTTTAGTGCTTATATAGGGTCGTAAGATAAGCGGTCTAAACAATCGCTTAGACTTTCGAACCCGACCCGTTTGGTCGATCATTAGGATCCGAACAAACATATTTTGTGACCATAGTTGTATAGGGAATAACCTTCCGAGGTTTTACCTTATGGTCACTTCGTTTAGTTAGTTATATGATAGGTAATTTATATGCCTTAGGAAAATGACCAAAATGCCCTTTTTACGCATAAATTCATTTTAAGAATATGTAACCTAACTTTTTACATCTAAACTGATTTGGTAACATTATTAGACATGTTAAGGCATATAATACTTGTCATAGGACTAGTTAGACGGTCCGAACGCGTTTTACGCGAAAGACGCGTTAAAGTAGCGTAAGCTACCTAAACGAGTCGTAATGGGTCGTAAGCACTTAGGTTAGGTTTTGATTTAGTATGTAGGCTTTGTTAAACAATGTCATGTTAGCTCCAATACTCATTTGGTTTACGAAACCTCATCCTATCCGACCTTCCGATTTAGGTCCGGTCTATTAATATAGTTACCTATATTAGGTGCTGTTTGATTTCCGTGATCCCTCTAGCTTTGCTTGGTTGTTATTCAAGACTTCTAAGCATTCTCAAGTGAGTACATAGTTCCTCTATTTTACTGTTTTCAATTGTTTTGGGGTGATTCATATGTGTTAAATGATTTCGATGTTTTTAACGATGGTTTCGAAAATGATTAAAATGGTTTATATTAAATTAATAACGATTTCGATAATATGAACAGACTTGTTGGTTGTAATTACATAACAAATAACATTCATTAATTTTGGCCGACCGACCAGTATTAGGTTATGGTACCATAGCATCTGACAAATCCCGTTATCAGACTGCACCCATGGTTATGTGTGGGGGGTATGTGGGTAACGACTGAATCTGTGATTGTTAACTTACTCTTTAATAGTTTTTTAATGCGAGAAGCGATAGACGAGTTGCGAAGGTTTGGATGTTATTAGCGAGGCGACCAAAAGTAGTTTCACAATTAAAACGAGGATGATTTAAACAATTTAACGAGTTAAACGATGTTGGAACAAACGATTGGTTTTTGGTTAGTGTTTAGATAACGGGACGGGTGTAATGTGATGAAAACATGGTAGATACGCCGCTGGTACTTCTTATATATAAGTGTTTTCATCATATTACATACCGTGGCGTTATTTAGTTCACTTGGGTAAACGATTTTGAAACAATGTCACACAACGATGTTTTCTAAAAGATATAAACCATACGATTTTTATTAACGAGATGATTTACAATTTGGTTTTTCTTAAATAAATGTTTTGGGTTAAGAATCATGGCTACGAGATTTTATAAGTTATAACCATTTTGATTTGAGTTGGTTAATTATGTTGCAATACTATACACTTTTCAAAACAAGGTTTTTACTTTTGACTCTTGTAGTCTAATGAGGTATTGCAACATGTAAACTAGCCATGAATCCGACACTCTCATAAAACCTATGTGCTCGCCAGCATTTCTTTGCTGACTTTGTTTTTTTACATATGTTTCAGGTGTTGATTGAATGATGTTGATTGCTAGGATGCATGTTCACATAGGATCTGGACAAGGCCTTAGTGACATAATAACAATGATAAACGATGTGTAACTTGTTTGTTTTGTTTTAAGACAATGTAAATTATCTAATGAATCAATAAAACGAAACTTTTGAATCCATGGTTGTGAAACAATGATTCTGTTACAACACTCCCCAACGTTTCCGCCGTGGTTTCGTTGTTTTAACGCGGTCGGGGTGTGACAGAAGAGTTGGTATCAGAGCTCATGGTTATAGGGAATTAGGTTATTAGTATTGCTTTGACCTAGTCTATAACCTTCATAGGACCCTAACACAAGATTCTTGTGTTTAGATCTTAAAACAATACCGTCACTTATCCTTAGGTGACAACCACAACAAGAACACAAATTTCAAACCCGCTTTGAAAACCAATCATCTGTTCTAGGATGATTTATTATAAGGTTTTGAACCTTCAAAGTTTCCAAAATGATTTTGAAAGTAATCACCCACCCTTTCGGATGATTCGTTTTGGCTTAATGCCTTCCGAATTTTCAAAATCTCGTCAAAGTTTGGGTCTTATAATGTGAACACGTGCAATCTGGAAGAGTGGATGCCTGTACTCTGAGTTTTCTGTCTAAGGCTAGAGTGTTCGTACAAATCCACATAATCAGACCAGTCACTCTTACCTGGGAACTCTTGGGGTGAGTGTCCACTTATAGGCTAAAGCATGTCTTCGCGATACATTATTATGACCCGCTTACTTTGATTAGTCACTGTCTCATTTGTTTGCCTTAGGTAACAAACAAATGATCGCAATTTTTATGCGTTGTCATTCTGTTTTGATTATCCGATAACATTTCACTTGTTTCTTCCTATGTCTTCCATTTCCTCTAGAATGTCTCTTCATCGCAGCGACGCTCAGATGTTCGAACTGGCTACCAAATTTCCCAACGAATAGGCGTAGTAATCCAGAAGACTGCTGAATTAGCTGCTGCCATGTCTCGACTCCAGGATGAAGCCACCCAAGAAGCATAAAAGGAAGCAGAAGCCAAGCCTTCGAAAAGGTCAAAGAAGCGTAAAACCTCAAAGAATCCTCCAGCCGTTGCACCAAATAAAGCGGAGCCTAGCCAGGTGGCAACACCACCAGTGTAACATCCCAAGTTCGTAGATATAATAATTATAATTTTTCAAAGTTGTATGACAGATCTTAAGTGTTTTGCTTCGAAATGGGTTAATTACATAAAATGAATTTTAGATTGCCAGAATTATGAATCTTCTATTATTAGCGACCTTTTTAAATAAATTGAAATAAAACGATGAAGACCAATGATATAAATAATTATGATGAAGCAGAAGCCAAGCCTTCGAAAAGGTCAAAGAAGCGTAAAACCTCAAAGAATCCTCCAGCCGTTGCACCAAATAAAGCGGAGCCTAGCCAGGTGGCAACACCACCAGTGTAACATCCCAAGTTCGTAGATATAATAATTATAATTTTTCAAAGTTGTATGACAGATCTTAAGTGTTTTGCTTCGAAATGGGTTAATTACATAAAATGAATTTTAGATTGCCAGAATTATGAATCTTCTATTATTAGCGACCTTTTTAAATAAATTGAAATAAAACGATGAAGACCAATGATATAAATAATTATGATGAAGCATGCGATGGGCCTATAAAAAAATGGGAAGTTACTTCTAGTAAGACAAAAATTTTATTGAAAGAAAAAGTATGGGACTGAAAGTGTACATATAAGGGTTTGGTGTCTAATGTGTCAACAAAATAAGAAGAAGGGTTAGATATATCATTAGATGAAGGTTTTTATTTTTAAAGAATACCTGGAAGTCTCAAGAGATATCCACGTATCTCTACAAGAACAGACCATAAATATATTCTGGGGAGTGTGGGTTCTACAAGGAAGAAGGCTGGGGCATAACTCAATAAATTCCAGAAATTTGTGCTTGAAGTTCGTTGATATCGTCTCGATCTTCTTGTTTGATGCACTTCCTTCTCAAGCACAAAGTAAGTATCATCCTTTATTGCTCTACTTCAAGGATTCTTCAGTTTTAGAGTTTTGGGTGATATAATAATCTAACCCGAATTCTTGTACTGGAAAGGTTAGAGTCTATCTAGAATAGTTTTATTATGAAACCTAATTTCATCAAGTTTGGAGTTTGGGGTTAGTGACTAATTGTTGTGATAACACTGGATAATTATTGATGCATGAATGTTAGATAGCTTCATTGTTGTGTAAAGTTAATAATCATGTTCTTAGTTGGTGATTCGGTAAAATAATAATAGAAATCAAGTTAATAGAAATATAAAACCCGCCAAGTGTATGATAAAATGCTAAAAAGAGGAATTCGACCTAAATTGGAGATTTTTGGCATGGCTGTAGTCTAAATCACTACTGTTATAAGATGCATTTCATTTAAGGCAATGAGTACTCTCATAAACATGACCCAGATTGGTATATGAATATTATGCCATTTGAATTGCTAAATCACCATGAACTTGGTTTGACTTTAATAGGTTAAAGAATAAAAAAGGAACTAAACCAAAAGTCATCCTACAGGAAAAGGTAAGTGGATTCTAACCGAAACCTCAAGATACCATAAAATTGATTATCCAAATGTTCAGTTATCTATCTATTGTCGAATTCTCAAGGTCTGTTTATAAACGTTGTCTTATGTTTGAATGGATAAGGAAGGGTCATGACCCATTTGTCAGTTATGATTAAATACAAAATCATATCAGGCCATGTGAAGTTGGAATTGAAGATTTCATCTTGAGATAAAAGGTAGAGCAACTCAAAAAGAAAGAAGTAAGATTTGTTATGAGATAAAGAGTTATTTGCCTACATTAATACATTTTCTAAGCAAAGGTACGTTAGTACACTTTTCCATTAATCAAATCATCATTTTTATATTTATAATCAAAAGATCAGATTGGGGTTGACACCTTAAGAATGAAGTGTTTATATTTAGTTTAAGTCATCAACCGTTGTGCTTTGCATATAGTAAATTGGGCACCGTGGATATTTTCTATCTACATGTATGCAAAGAGTATCGATAGGAGTTATATTTGATGTATAATTTTTATATACTTATAGTTCGGGCTACCAGCTGTTTGGCAATTATTATTAAAGGTGACATCAAAATGCTCGCACATGATTTAAGCTTTAGCATATGTCCAGAATTGGACTGCAACTGGTATATATCCTTTTCAGCTATTGTATAGCTGAATTGATGCAATTTAATGGTATGTTTTCAAGATTTATAATCTTAAAGGGCTTGTTTTCATTACTTAAAAATCATAGTTTGAACATAGCAAAGTAGATTTTATATGAATCTTTTTATAAAGGAATTATCTACTTAAATAGTAGTAAAATTCTTGAAAAGATATTTCTAGTAGAGCTGTGAGATACTTCTATATATGTAAATCAAGAGTATGTATAATCAATGGGTGGAACTCTTTTATATGAAAACTTATACAATTGAAGAATAATCAGCTATGTGGAATGATAATGCAGATGTTTTAGAAATAAAAAGTTAAGGTGTGACGAAGGTTCTTTAACACACTTGGAAGTGATGCATAGAATTGATAGTTCACATGTATTTGTTATATTCTAGATGGTTTACCATATCACAGTGGTAGAGTTTTTAATTCTATTGAGTTACAGTTATAAAATTAACACCATTAAACTTTTACAATGTTGGTATTTACAGATTAAGGAAGGGATATAACTACTGAGTTTGCAAGCGTATTTTTTGAAGATTGATCAAGCACTCGGAATGAAGTGAGAATAACACATGTCTCAAAGTTTCATTTTTATACGAGAAATTATTTACCAGGTTTTGGGTGGCTTGTAGTCATGAGACTAAATTTGTCAATAATCGAGTTTTTAAAAGTATTTTTTTATACCATATGTTGTATCAACATGAGAGATGTTGTAGCTAAGAAAAGAAATTTTGGGACCTAAATTTCCGCACTAAAATATGATAAAATTATGATGAAGAGTTTGATAAAATTTCGGGGTGTTTCAACCAGCCAAGAAGCCGTACTTGGGAACTGCTCCTTTCTGCAATCAATGCAAGGGCAATCATCCGAATCAAACACCCTGCTTCAAATGTACCCACTGTGGACGATGTGGACATTTGATTAAAACGTGCCTCTTTGCTATCCAAAACAAAGCTGTTGCGAATCCTGCGGCTGCTCAGCCCCCTGCAAGGAAACCTTATGTCGGTACTGCACCGATATGTAACAAATGTAATGCACCTCACGTGCCTGGTGCTTGCTACAACTATGGTGAAACGGGTTATTTCAGGATCAAATGACCAAGATTGTCAATGCAAATCTGACCCACAGATGAGCATATTGGCTGATTAGAAGACGTTGCTGCTTTGGATTAGTTTAAATCTTATGCTTTTGTTTTTTTTCTTGAACTCTGAAACAACGTAGTTGGTTTATAAATAAATCGTTGTTTACAATTCTGATGTACAAGTGTAGTTACATGTGTGTATGGCGTACCCCTACTATACCTACACTAAAGAACTATGTTCTTTACAAACTGCTCTTGTAGTTTCTCCCATTCATGTGATCGCTCATGATTTCCTCGAAAAAAATTCTAAGTACTCGTTTCATTCTAAGAAACGAGGTACATAATATAAGTGACATTTTGAGTAATCACTTTAAATCCTTGGTTAGATAACTAAGGATATTCTTCGATCTCGTACCCATATCATTTCATTCTAGTTTTTATAACAACATGCATAGTATATATTTTTCAAAAACAACCTTCATAATTTCAAAATATTTCATATAGTTTGAAAACAATTTTAACACAGTATATTTACTTAATATATCAAATGCATGATTTCAAAAAGCATTACCCATGTTTTCAAAAACTTTATACATGATTACAAAATTCATCTAACATGATTTTAAAACAATTTATAAACATATTTACCTAATACATCTACAGTATGATTTCAAAAGTATTACTTAAGATTTCAAAAACATTTTTGAAAAAAAACCCATGCATAGTTTTCAAAAAACAATATGCTCGTATGTTGATTTAACATACGTAGTACCCAACCTCCGAATTCCGTTTCATATGTCACCTTGGCATATCTAGCACCTCAACTTCATGAGCATTCTACCTTGTGTTTCTACTTAAGCACGTCTAGTGCAAGGTTTCGAAGCGTCTCCCGCTCTTCGAATTCCAAAATCCATATAGGATCTTCTTATCTTCATAATTAGATCCTTGAGGATGATTATCGCTTAAATCGGAGCCCTTGATTGGATTCTTTGTACGCTTTAATACGTACATTATGATCCAATAAGGACTAAGCCAAATTCCTATTAGGATCTTCCTATCTTCATAGTTAGATTCTTGAAATGTTTAAAGTGCCAAATGAAATCCACGGATTGGATTCCTGGTGTGCTTTAAATACCCGTGTCCAAAGATAACAAATTAAAGGTTAACAATTATGTGATTATGTTTTACGTGTTGTATTTTTGTGTAATCCGAATTTTCGTTATCCAAATCCTCGTAGAATCTTCCATATCTTCATATGAGGGATTCATAGTAGGATATCCAAATGTACTACCTCAAATCCTTAATGGACTTCTACGTAATAGTTAAGACCCTTGAATTATATAGTACCATTCCATATTCGAAAGAGACCCCTTAAGTGGTCTAGTTAAAAAGATTGATTCAAATCTGGTTGGGAATGTCATGTGATGATATAGCTGAAAAGACTCCTTGGCTGTCTATTTAAAAGAGATCATTTGTTGATTTAATTAAAAGGACCCTATGGTGGTCTAGTCATACTCATCACAGGTTCGTTCATTTGGTTTTCCCCTACATATTATGAAATGCAATGTGTGGACTATGCAAGGAATTATGTAATTATGGATGCATACATAATTATGAAATTCGGTGCACGGAAACCACAGTAAGATTTATCATGTGTAAGAACCGATAGTGGCAACAATAACGAAACGTGAACAATGTAATGCAGGTACGGTGGACGCACCAATGACGCTTCATATATTTATATAAGTGTCCCTCTTACATTGCAAGCATAATGTTATTAAAGTTACTAGAAGTTCAGAACCCTAACCAGTGTTGTTTTATCTTTTCGACTTCATGTTTCGAGCTCTCACAAGTTTCCTCTAAATAAATTTCGGGATGAAATTTCCTAAAGTAGGGGAGACTGTGACATCTGTGCCTCTACGGCCATCAAACAAATACCAAATCAATGAAATATTGTGTTTCATACTTGGGATTTGTATAAATATGTGTATCATTTGCACATATTAATTCTTGTTCGATTTTGAGCTCTAAATTGCTTTCTGGAAAGTTATACGCGAACTGATGCGTAAACGTAATCAGTTTAACGCGACAAACACTTCGAAACAGTGACATGGGCTTAACATACCTTAAATAACCTTTACATAACTTATAAATAAGTTTTGAAGGGTTTGGTGTGTCGAAATTAAGTTTATTCGCTTACAGGGACTAATTTCGACAAACTGCGAAAGTATGCCGATTCGTACTGTAACGAACATTCCATAACTTGATCATAAGTTAAACGTACTCTAAATATCCTTTACATAGCTTAGAAATAGGCTTTGAGGGGTTTGGTATGCTAAAATAAACTTCTTGGTCAATCAGGGACTAAAAGCGTCAAAAAGTGCATAAGTTTGCATTTTCGCGCATATCTTACGTTCTGAATATATCCGGACATCCAAAAATTTATGTAATCATTAAAATATTTTATTTTAGTGATTGGCATGATAAAATTCCATTCGTCGCGTAATTTGGATCGTTTTTCGCGTCCGTTCGTGTTTCGTCGTAATTAACCGAACAACGCAACCGCATGACCAAACGAACCGACATCCGAGATATTTTTGAGCATATTTTAAGTTCCCTATACTTTAACTTCATTTTAGACCCTTGAAATGGGGTTAACGAGGCTTAAACGTGTCAAAAATGCATCGAAAACCAAGTTTCTTGGCTGCAGGGACCAAAAGTGACAATCTGCCAAAGATCTCTGGCGGGGCGCGTATACTGAAGGGCATGTCTACGCCGGGTGCGATAGACTACCAGCACAGAAACATTGAACCTGGCCTTTCCAACTGTTTTTGATGGTTTTGATCATGGTTTTTCAATACCATTTGATGGATTTTGCTTGTTTTTGATGTTCCCATGGTTTTGAAAACCATGTGCCCACTTGTAAGGTCAAGATCGAAGCACGATTTACGAGAAACGATCCTAACGGTTCTCCGAAATCTATAAATACCCAACTTATTTTCACTCATTCCTCACACTTTGATCTGAATTTGCTCTAAGTTGAGGTTCAAAACCTCATACCTGAGTATTTTTAGATCAAATCTTCCTAGCTTGGACCCTTTGTAAGTTTCTTTCGTTCTTTTATCGCTTTTCAATCACGAAAGTCAAACAATGTTTGACTTTTTGCTTTGACCAGTCTTTGGTCAACACGAAGTTCGTTTAAACTTCGCAACGTGAGCGTAATCACGATGGTTATAGTCCCTTGTGACTATACCTACTGATTACCACGTTGATTAGGCATAGTGACGAGTCATAGTTTCGGTCAAAATGCGCGTTTATGCGTATTTTGCAACCAAACTATTCTTGGGTATCAAAACCTTTTGTTTTGATATCAAACTTGTTTTCTAACTTCGTTAAACATGTTTTAACATGTTTAGCTCGTCAATTTTAGTTTAGTGCTTATATAGGGTCGTAAGATAAGCGGTCTAAACAACCGCTTAGACTTTCGAACCCGACCCGTTTGGTCGATCATTAGGATCCGACCAAACATATTTTGTGACCATAGTTGTATAGGGAATAACCTTCCGAGGTTTTACCTTATGGTCACTTCGTTTAGTTAGTTGTATGATAGGTAATTTATATGCCTTAGGAAAATGACCAAAATGCCCTTTTTACGTATAAATTTATTTTAAGCATATGTAACCTAAATTTTTACATCTAAACTGATTTGGTAACATTATTAGACATGTTAAGGCATATAATACTTGTCATAGGACTAGTTAGACGGTCCAAACGCGTTTTACACGAACGACGCGTTAAAGTAGCGTAAGCTACCTAAACGAGTCGTAATGGGTCGTAAGCACTTAGGTTAGGTTTCGATTTAGTATGTATGCTTTGTTAAACCATGTCATGTGAGTTCCAATACTCATTTGGTTTACGAAACCTCATCCTATCCGATCTTCCGATTTAGGTCCGGTCTATTAATATAGTTACCTATATTAGGTGTCGTTTGATTTCCGTGATTCCTCTAGCTTTGCTTGGTTGTTATTCAAGACTTCTAAGCATTCTCAAGTGAGTACATAGTTCCCCTATTTTACTGTTTTCAATTGTTTTGGGGTGATTCATATGTGTTAAATGATTTCGATGTTTTTAACGATGGTTTCGAAAATGATTAAAATGGTTTATTTTAAATTAATAAGATTTCGAAAATGTGAACAAACTTGTTGGTTGTAATTACATAACAAATAACATTCATTAATTTTGGCCGAACCGACCAGTATTAGGTTATGGTACCATAGGATCTGACAAATCCCGTTATCAGACTGCACCCATGGTTATGTGTGGGGGGTATGTGGGTAACGACTGAATCTGTGATTGTCAACTTACTCTTTGGTAGTTTGTTAATGCGAGAAGCGATAGGCGAGTTGCGAAGGTTTGGATGTTATTAGCGAGGCGACCAAAAGTAGTTTCACAATTAAAACGAGGACGATTTAAACAATTTAACGAGTTAAACGATTTTGGAACAAACGATTGGTTTTTGGTTAGTGTTTAGATAACGGGACGGGTCTAATGTGATGAAAACATTGTAGATACGCCGCTGATACTTCTTATATGTTAGTGTTTTCATCATATTACATACCGTGGCATTATTTAGTTCACTTGGGTAAACGATTTTGAAACAATGTCACACAACGATGTTTTCTAAAAGATATAAACCATACGATTTTTATTAACGAGATGATTTACAATTTGGTTTTTCTTAAATAAATGTTTTGGGTTAAGAATCATGGCTACGAGATTTTATAAGTTATAACCATCTTGATTTGAGTTGGTTAATTATGTTGCAATACTATACACTTTTCAAAACAAGGTTTTTACTTTTGACTCTTGTAGTCTAATGAGGTATTGCAACATGTAAACTAGCCATGAATCCGACACTCTCATAAAACCTATGTGCTCGCCAGCATTTCTTTGCTGACTTTGTTTTTTTACATATGTTTCAGGTGTTGATTGAATGATGTTGATTGCTAGGATGCATGTTCACATAGGATCTGGACAAGGCCTTAGTGACATAATAACAATGATAGACGATGTGTAACTTGTTGTTTTGTTTTAAGACAATGTAAATTATCTAACGAATCAATAAAACGTAACTTTTGAGTCCATGGTTGTGAAACAATGATTCTGTTACAACACTCCCCGACGTTTCTGCCGCGATTTCATTGTTTTAACGCGGTCGGGGTGTGACATATACGCTGACCTCTAATGCATGTTATACGTGACTCGATGAATGCCTGTTTGTTATGTTTACACATTGATTGCTGTCTACCTGCCTTAGCAACGATAGTACTATAGTTTGGACTCAGCACCTGTTCACTCAGGGGTTGTTAAGGACAATTACTCCACGTGTTCACGGTGGTGAACATGTGATGCGCACTCGCTACTCGCAGTCAAATCGCAGTCATTGGTATTGATAGGATCTTTGTCGATAACTTACATGCTTCACATTATACGTTATACATGCTGGTTATGCGTAAACGATTTTGAACTCTATTATGCTATTATCAAACTTGTATGCTCATCTTTACACTATGTGTATTGACCTCTATTTTGACGTATGTGATAGGTGTTTAGGATGCTACATGCTAGGATGCTTGCTATGTGGAATCAAGTTAGGAAGAGTCTAGAAACAAACGAACAATTTATTCAAATCTGAGTTGTCGAAACATGTTATTTGTTTTTGAGATATCGTAGTCTGTAATAACTTAATTTGCTTGATGGGTTATGGTATGGGACATAATATTAACTATCTGGTAATGTAGTTGTTATGGAATTTCTCTTGAATAATCTGTTTTGCTTAGTGCCATGCCCCGATGTTTCCGTCATCGGTTGGGGTGTGACGGATTAGTATCCGAGCCATAACTATAGGGAATTAGGTAAGACTCGACCTAGTCCGGGTCGATGTCTTAGAAATGACCTAGTCTATAGTCTAAGTACCACCAGACCGACTTCTGCACGCCCAGTAGGGGTTCTATACAAGCTTAATCGCTACTTCTCGCTCGAACTCGCTGTACACTACACATTTGCGCGAACATCGCATACTACAGTTCCGCACAAGGTTAGCCTTCCCTAAGGCCGATACACACACAAACGAATGATCTGGTTAAGATAAGGTGTGAAAACCGCAAAATCCCGACCAAATTACTCGTTCAAATTACTATTTTTACTATAAAAAAGAGAATTTGCGTTGAATCAGGAGTGAAATCCATACCTTAACACAAATCTTCTTATCAATCTCGTGATTTCATCACACAAGCAGGAACGTAGTCACTACGTTAGGGGTGAAACCCGAACCTTGATGACTCGTTCTACTCTTTAATGTGGTTTTACAAAACTCTCACCAAAGTCTCGACGGACTCCAACGACTTTGGTCACACTGTAATTGGGAGGATGCGTGCCGATCGCTCGAATCGAAGTGAGAGCACAGTCCCGAAGGCCAAAGTATGCACTTAAAGTCCTTGTGAATAGTCGAACCACTTTGGGTAGTCAATGTCTACACACACCCAAGACAATCTATCCTCAAATTTTATGCGTTTTGATTCTGGATTCGCTGCCACCAACTCTGTGATTTATCGATTTTATGGGAATTTTATGTGATTTATGTGGTTTTATGCTTATTTGTTAGCGTTTTGAGATATCATTGATTTTGATCTAACGCTTCCTGCTCCGCTCATTACACCACACACTACACAATCGCTAACAAATCGCTGGTCATTGTTCGCAATCGCTGTTCGATACTCGCAATCGTTGTACTTAATCGCTATACGTGCTGTGAAGGATAGGGAATACATGCAACATATAGCATAGTTTCTGCGTTCTGACTACCTTATGTGTTTCTGTGCCTTACGTGCCTACGTGTTTCTGTGCCCTACGTGATTATGTGCTTATGTGTTTATGTGCTTATATGAATGGATGTGTTCCTGAGCTTTATGGTGAATCGCTAGACTATACTAGGGTAATCGAATGGTGTTTTGAATCCTATGGCGCTGTCTGTTGCAGACAATGTCGTCATTTGGATCACTTCATTCTTGCTTCGCTCGCCGCAATCATGATGATAAACGCATAGCCTCTTTGGTCGCTAAGCAGATAGCGAAAGTCATTCCCCAGATTGTTAGTGAGCTGAATGAAAACACTAGCAAATCTTCTGAAGAATCCAGGACTGATGCTCCCAAAGCTGCTTTCAGCTTTAAGCAGTTCAAAGCCTGTGACCCGAAAGAGTTTACTGGTGAAGATGGTCCTACGGCCATGTTCCAATGGTTTGATTCTATCGAAGTCACCCTGCACCAGAGTGGCTGTCCTGTTGATCTCCGTACTCTCAATGCAACTGGTGTCTTCCAGTCCCGCGCTTTAGACTGGTGGACGACCGAGAGAAACAAACACGGAAATGATGCAGCTTATGGGCTAACATGGGATGAGTTGAAGGACGTGATGATGTAAGAGTTCTGCCCTCCCCATGAGCGCCAAAAGTTGGAGGAAGAATTCTGGCACATTAAGCAGAAAGATGGTGACAACACTGGTTTGACTGCGCGCTTCAAGCAGTTGAGTATAATTTGTCCGGACCAAGTCAAGACACCCGAAATCGCCATCAAGAAGTATATCCGTGCTCTTCCGGATTGCGTGGGTGATTTCGTTCGAGCTGCAAAGACGACAACGATTGAAGAAACCTACTTGCTCGCTGCTGAGATTAACGACAAGCGAGTCAAGTCTGGTGTCTGGGATATAGCTCCCAAGAATCTGCATCAAGCTACCACTGCTTCAGCCGCTGAAACCGCTGCCGCTCCTCAGTCATCCAAGCTCTCGAGACGCAAGAGAAAGAACAACAACAGTTCCAGCAACAAGAACTGTGCTGTAACCAATGCTGCCCCACTTCAAGCTGTTCCAGCACCCCAGCAACCTCAACACCGCCAAGTAGTGGCCCCGGTTACCAACGCACCGCCGGCAAAGCGTGCGTATACTGGTCCTCACCCGGTTTGCCCTACTTGCACCTATCACCACCCGGTGGGAATCGCTTATAGATACTGTGTGCATTGCAACATGTAATGCCATTTCACCACCAACTGCCGTACAGGTCCACGTCAAAACCCTGCTCCAACACAAGGTCAAGCGCCTGCTCATCAAGCTCTACTTGCTGCTCCTCAAGGCCATCAAGCGGCTCCTGCACCCGCGGTCAATGCTAGAGCTTGCTATGCGTGTGGTGATCCCAACCACTTCGCCAACATGTGCCCGAACCGAGTGGTCAAGCAAGAGCCACAACAGCAGCAGCCCCAGCAGCAGCCTCAGCAACAACAACAACCACCAGCAGCCCGCGGACGTGCATTCAACATCAACGCCCGTCGGGCTCAAGCAGATAACAATGTGGTCAATGGTACGTTCCTTGTTAATGGTATATATGCTACGTGTTTATTTGATACTGGAGCAGATAACTGTTTTGTATCGTTTGAATTCGAATAGCTCCTTAATCGTAAGCGCTCTCATCTCCCCTCGACGTTCGATGTTGAAGTTGCCACCGGAAGAACCATCTCCGTCAACTCAGTTCTACGTGATTGTACGCTTGAACTCAACAATCACGTCTTTCCTATCGACCTTATTCCGATGCAGCTCAGTAGTTTTGATGTCATAGTAGGCATGGACTTTCTTCACGAAAACCATGCTGAAGTTGTTTGCTTCGATAAGATCATTCAATTCTCGCTCGCTAATGGTGATCAATTGTGTATTTATGGTGAAGTCGCGTCGAAGAAACTCCAACTCATGTCGTGTGTCCAGGCTAGCAAGTATCTCCGCAAGGAATACCAAGCTTTCTTGGCGCACATTGTAGTAGCGGAGAAAAAGGAAGTTAAGGAGGTGGACCAGGTCCCTGTTGTTTGTGAATTTCCCAACGTTTTCCCTGATGATTTACCCGGATTACCGCCCGCTCGTGATATCGATTTCCGAATCGACCTCATTCCTGGAGCAAATCCTGTTGCAAAAGCGCCTTACCATCTCCCTCCTTCCGAAATGCGTGAACTCTCGAGTCAGCTCCAGGAACTACTTGATAAAGGCTTTATTCGCCCTAACACCTCTCCATGGGGCGCACCTGTCCTTTTCGTCAAAAATAAGGATGGTTCGTTCCGGATGTGCATCGACTATAGGGAGTTGAATAAGCTGACCATCAAGAATCGCTATCCCTTGCCTCGAATCGATGATTTGTTTGATCAATTACAAGGTGCTACATGTTTTTCTAAGATCGATCTACGCTCAGGCTATCATCAATTAGGCATTCAAGAGGAGGATGTATCCAAAACCGCTTTTCGAACCCGCTATGGTTATTTTGAGTTCGTTGTCATGCCTTTTGGTTTGACCAACACCCCCGTAGTTTTCATGGATCTAGTAAATCGAGTGTGCAAACCCTTCCTGAATCGCTTCGTAATCGTATTCATCGATGATATCATGATCTATTCCAAATCAAAAGCCGAACACTCGCAGCATCTACGTTTGGTTCTTGAGTTACTCCAGGGAAACCGTCTCTACGCCAAATTCTCCAAGTGTGAATTTTGGCTGGAGGAGGTCCAATTCCTGGGTCACATTGTCAATAGTCAAGGTATCCATGTTGACCCTGCAAAGATCGAAGTTGTCAAAAGTTGGGTTACACCCAAGAATCCTTCTGAAGTCCGTTCTTTTCTCGGACTGGTAGGCTATTATCGCCGTTTTATCGAAGGTTTTTCCAAGATTGCTGTGCTGCTTACCTCTCTTACGCATAAGGATAAACCTTTTGTTTGGGGAACTAAACAAGAGGAAGCCTTTCAACCTCTCAAAGCTATGCTTTGCAATGCTCCTGTGCTCTCACTGTCCGACGGAAACGACAACATTGTGGTTTACTACGATGCCTCGAACCTTGGTCTTGGTTGTGTTCTTATGCAATGGGATAAGGTTATCGCGTACGCTTCTCGACAGTTCAAGATCCATGAGAAGAACTACACCACACATGACCTCGAGCTTGGTGCAGTTGTTTTTGCGTTAAAGATTTGGCGACACTACCTTTATGGTACCAAGTGTACGATCTTCACCGATCATTGGAGCCTACAACATATCTTTGACCAGAAAGAACTGAATATGCGTCAACGCCGGTGGGTAGAACTGCTCAACGATTATGAATCGATGATTTGTTTGATCAATTACAAGGTGCTACGTGTTTTTCTAAGATCGATCTACGCTCAGGCTATCATCAATTACGCATTCAAGAGGAGGATGTATCCAAAACCGCTTTTCGAACCCGCTATGGTTATTTTGAGTTCATTGTCATGCCTTTTGGTTTGACCAACACCCCCGTAGTTTTCATGGATCTAGTGAATCGAGTGTGCAAACCCTTCCTGAATCGCTTCGTAATCGTATTCATCGATGATATCCTGATCTATTCCAAATCAAAAGCCGAACACTCGCAGCATCTACGTTTGGTTCTTGAGTTACTCCAGGGAAACCGTCTCTATGCCAAATTCTCCAAGTGTGAATTTTGACTGGAGGAGGTCCAGTTCCTGGGTCAAATTGTCAATAGTCAAGGTATCCATGTTGACCCTGCAAAGATCGAAGCTGTCAAAAGTTGGGTTACACCCAAGAATCCTTCTGAAGTCCGTTCTTTTCTCGGACTGGTAGGCTATTATCTCCGTTTTATCGAAGGTTTTTCCAAGATCGCTGTGCTGCTTACCTCTCTTACGCATAAGGATAAACCTTTTTTTTGGGGAACTAAACAAGAGGAAGCCTTTCAAGCTCTCAAAGCTATGCTTTGCAATGCTCCTGTGCTCTCACTGTCCGACGGAAACGAAAACTTTGTGGTTTACTGCGATGCCTCGAACCTTGGTCTTGGTTGTGTTCTTATGCAATGGGATAAGGTTATCGCGTACGCTTCTCGACAGTTCAAGATCCACGAGAAGAACTACACCACACATGACCTCGAGCTTGGCGCAGTTGTTTTTGCGTTAAAGATTTGGCGACACTACCTTTATGGTACCAAGTGTACGATCTTCACCGATCATAGGAGCCTACAACATATCTTTGACCAGAAAGAACTGAATATGCGTCAACGCCGGTGGGTAGAACTGCTCAACGATTATGACTGTGAGATTCGTTACCATCCAGGCAAAGCAAATGTCGTTGCCGATGCTCTCAGTCGACGAAGCTCTTTGCATAGCATTCGTAATTCCCAAGCCCAGCATAATCTAGAAGCTCTCATCCGTGACGCACAACATGCTTGTTTTACCGAGCGAACTTTGAAGAAGGAAAGGATTCTAAATGATGGCGCCCAACTCGAGAATAAATCGAATGGTATCTTTCATTACTTGGACCGAATTTAGATTCCCAAGCATACGCACTTACGACAACTTTTGATGGATGAATCCCACAAATCTCGATATTCTATTCATCCCGGTGCTGACAAGATGTACCAGGACATGCGCTACAAATACTGGTGGCCGGGCATGAAGAAGGGTATCGCAATCTATGTTTCGAAGTGCCTGACCTATTCCAAGGTCAAGGCTGAGCATCAAAGACCCTCTGGCTTACTCGTTCAACCCGAGATCCCGATGTGGAAATGGGAGAGTATAGCTATGGACTTCATAACGAAACTCCCGCGTACTCAATCAGGTCATGATAGCATTTGAGTTGTGGTTGACCGTTTGACTAAGTCAGCTCACTTCCTGCCGATACGAGAAGACTACAAGGTAGAAAAATTAGCCCGAATCTACACCGAGGAGATCATTTTTCGACATGGGATGCCTCGTGACATCATCTCTGACCGCGATGGCCGGTTTACCTCGCATCTTTGGGTAACGTTTCAATCTGCTCTCAGTACTACTCTTAATCTAAGTACCACTTTTTATCCCCAAACCGACGGTCAGACTGAAAGAACGATTTGCACCCTTGAAGACATGCTTCGATCGTGTGTCATAGATTTCGGTGGTAATTGGGACGCACACTTACCTTTGGTCGAATTCTCGTACAATAACAGTTATCATTCTAGCATACAAATGGCACCATTTGAGGCTTTATACGGAAGAAAATGTCGATCGCCTATTGTGTGGCACGAGATCGGAGATAGGCAAATTACCGGTCCCGAGCTGTTGCAAGAAACGACTGACAAGATCCTCCAAATTCAAGACAATCTACTGAAAGCTTGGAGCCGACAGAAAAGTAACGCTGATAGACGCCGCAAGCCCCTTGAATTTGACGTTGGCGATCACGTACTCCTAAAGGTTGCACCTTGGAAGGGGGTGATCAGATTCGACAAGAAAGGAAAGCTCGCGCCTCGATATGTTGGACCCTTTAAGATTTTGGAAAGGATTGGAAAAGTGGCCTACAGACTCGAAGTACCAGAGGAACTGAGTAACGTCCACCCGTCTTTCCACGTTTCGAACCTCAGAAAGTGCTTGGCCGACCAGGAATTGCATGTTCCTCTGGAGGACTTACAAGTGGACGAAACATTACACTTCGTGGAAAAGCCTGTCGAGATCGTGGGACGAGAAACCAAGTTGCTCAGACGCTCACGCATTCCCATTGTGAAGATTCGCTGGGAAGGCAAACGCGGTGCCGAGTTTACCTGGGAACACGAAAGCGACATGAAGGCGAAGTACCCGCAACTGTTTGTTACGCCTACTTCTTAAATTTCGGGACGAAATTTCCTAAAGTAGGGGAGGCTATAACAACCCGTGTTTCGAAAGTCAAAGTCAAGATTGAAGTCAAAGGAAGAAAAGATTGCTAATTGTGATCAGTTACTCCTTGCTCAACTACTGTTTTGACTTCTTTGACTTGTAATCGAATCTGTTATTTATTTGCTTTAGTTGTATTATGTGGAGTATCTATTAATAATCGAGGTCTAATCGCATGTTTAATCACTAATCGACTTATCGCTATCGCAATCACAACTCGAGTTATATGTTCTAGATATTGTTTTACGTGTGTGTGCTATTTATGTATTACTTGTGCATGTTATGTTTATGTTGAGGTGTTAATCGCAATCGCAAATCTATCGCATCGCAATATAACCGCAAACGCTAAACGCAGGCTATTTATAGTGATTGTATGTTAGATATAGTAGTTAGGTCATTTGTGTAACTAATGAGTAATACTATCGCATCGCTCGCTTGAATCGCATCGCAACGCTCAACACACGAATCAAAACGACAAGACTCAACACGCCGGACACCAGGATCGAGTGGCCAACCGATCGTGTGGCCATCCGATCGGATTGCCATCCGATCGGATTGTCACCTGATCGAATTGTCACCCGATCGGGTTGCCACCCGATCAGACAACCATCCGATCGGTGACCCACTCGACACATCACCACTTTCCTTTTTGGGAAACCCTATAAATACCTCCCTGTCACATCATTTGTAATGTGACAGCTCCTTGTTCGACCAACTGCACTCAAGCACTCATTTCTCTCGATTCTAGTAAATTTTCAACCTAAATCTTGTACTTCTATGATCTACACGCACTTTTCATCATTTTCACCTTTGAATCTTAACTTTTAACCGTGAAATCACCGGATTTGAGGTGTTCTAGGGTGATGTCATCATGGAGTTCTTATGAACTTTAAGTTTGGCTTCATTCCACCAAGAACAACTTAGATCTGAAGGATTTCTACATGAATAATCAATGTTTTCCCATAGATCTACCCAAATTCATGGTTAAAAGGATTAAAAGAAGGTTTTCCAACTTTCTTTCAACTCTTTTACACTCAATGCACTCAAAGCCGTTAGAATCGGAGCTCGTTCTGATCTTCTACTCTTTCTTAGTGATGGGTTAGTTCAGGATCTGAATTCTATCCGAGAGATAACTGATTTCGGGTTTGAACATGAACAACCGTCACGAACCGTGAACTGGTCGGACTAGGGTGGTTCCGGTTTGATCGGATCACTTGGGTCGAGATGGGGTTTCTGCTGTTTAATCAAGTTATCATAACGTCTCGTTCAAAACTGCAAAATCTTCAAAACAATCAAGTGTCAAAGACGATCAGGTCGTTGGGACGGATTGCCGTCCGATCGGATTGCCATCCGATCGGACAGCCTCCTGATCGGCTTGCACTTGGTTCCACAGTTAAACTTTTTATTCAAAATCCCAAGGTTCTGAACGTCGACGGATTGCCGTTCGATCGGATTGCCATCCGATCGAACGACCACCCGATCGAGTGACGTCTGGGACTTTAGTACTTGATCAATCTTCAAAGATCATTAGTAACTAACAGGTTGCCACCCGATCGGATAGCCATCCGATCGAGTGACCGTCCTGCTATGAACTTGTTCTCAACTGAGAAGCCTCGTCAATCGGATCATCGTCTGATCGACCGACCTGAAGGGCAGAGATACATCTCTATTTTCAAAATGCTTCAACGAAAACTTCAAAGGACAAACCATCATACACAAACACGTCCTTACCAAACTAGATGTTAATCTAATCGAATGGCCATCCGATCAGATGACCATCCGAATGGATTGACATCCGATCGACTGGCCATCCGATCGGATTGCCATCCGATCGGATTGCCATCCGATCGGATTGCCATCCGATACTTGGTCACTTTCACCGTTTATCGCGCCGCTCATCGTTTATGCTATCTTTAACTATTCAGGCTAATCTCTCAAGCGCTCCCTTCAATCCAAGGCAATGTTTATTATGTTTAATGCTATCTGTGAGTATACTCGATCCCATTTTGCTTTTTGCACTTTTGGGTGTTACATACGTTACTTATTCTAAAACACATCGATCACACAACACAAACACTATTTATACACTGACCTCTAATGCATGTTATACGTGACTCGATGAATGCCTGTTTGTTATGTTTACACATTAATTGCTGCCTACCTGCCTTAGCAACGATACTACTATAGTTTGGACTCAGCACCTCTTCACTCATGGGTTGTTAAGGACAATTACTTCACGTGTTCACGGTGGTGAACATGTGATGCGCACTCGCTACTCGCAGTCATTGGTATTGATAGGATCTTTGTCGATAACTTACATGCTTCACATTATACGTCATACATGCTGGTTATGCGTAAACGATTTCGAACTCTATTATGCTATTTTCAAACTTGTATGCTCACCTTTACACTATGTGTATTGACCTTTATTTTGACATATATGACAGGTGTTTAGGATGCTACCTGCTAGGATGCTTGCTATGTGGAATCAAGTTAGGAAGAGTCTAGAAACAAACAAACAATTTATTCAAATCTGAGTTGTCGAAACATGTTATTTGTTTTTGAGATATCGTAGTCTGTAATAACTTAATTTGCTTGATAGGTTATGGTATGGGACATAATATTAACCATCTGGTAATGTAGTTGTTATTGAATTTCTCTTAAATAATCTGTTTCGCTCAGTGCCATGCCCCGATGTTTCCGTCATCGATTGGGGTGTGACATTTCATCGTTTAGTAAAAACAACTTTTCATCTTTTACTTCAACCTTTTTGATTAAATCAGTTTTCTATTCAGAACTAGGTTGTGTCTTAACCACCTAGTTTTGTCCTTTTGAAGCCCTTCTTTTGTAAAAATGAGATTGATTCTGAACATTTTGATTTTGAACAACAACTTTTGGTTTGCAAAACTGGTTTGGTTTTGTTGCATCAACAGTTGTTTTCCAACTTTGTGTTGTTCTCAATCTGGGTGTCACCGGTTTCCATGTTTGTTGTGATTCAGCCTTTGGCATTTTTAGCTTCCAAGATTGTTTTGATTCAAACTTGGTTGATTTCTGATTCACAACATCAGACTTCTTTTTCGTTTCAACATCAACAGGTTTAAATTTGGACACTTGCGTGCAAGATATCCAGTTTGATCACAATTAAAATATGTTCTCTTTGAGACATCTTGACTTATAGTTGTTGCTTTTTCTTTTGAGCATAAAACTCTTCATTAGACTGTCGTCTAAATTGGAGTTCTTTCTCTTCTTCGGAACTTGTTCCGTGAACAAAATTCATCTTTTTCTGATAATTTGGTGTTTCATTTCTTTTCCAATTCTGTTTCTTTTTATAACCCAACCCAACCTTCATGTTTTTCTTTTTGTAACCAGGTTTGTTATAAAAAGTTTTGTGACTCTTTCCAGCGAGCTTTGAAATCTCGGATTTTTCAATTTCAATCATCTTGAAAACTTTGTCAATTTTTTCTGAAATCACATTCTGAATCGGGACTTCAAGATCTAAGAATAATTTGTCCGATCCAATCATGGTATAAACCAATCCTTTTGAATCATCATTCACATTTTTCTCAGATTTTGAGTTTTTCAGATAACCTTCATGAAAACTACCTTCATTTTCATCTTGTGATTCAGATTTACCTGTTTCAATCGAATCTTATTTCAAAACACTTTCAACGACCTTACCTACCACCTCTGAATCACTAGAATCATCAGATTTGGAATAGGTTACGTCAATATTATCTGGCAATTGATCAACCATGTTGAAAGCTTTTTCCACCTTTTCGTCATCATAGAATGTGAAATTTTCCTCAAACGGTGGTGGAACCTGATGATACTATGAGTCAATTCCTTTCTTTTTTTGCTTAGAATCTTTACCATCCGGTTTTAGATTGAAAATGCGTTCAAGAACATATTTTGAAGTGTCACGGCCCTCGTCCCGGTTTTACCCGTTTCAGGAGCCGCGGGACAGAAACCCCGTGGTATTTATTTAATTTGGCAGCGGAATTATTAACAGGATCGTCTAAAATTTGAAAATACCCGTTTATGTTATTTCATAATTAGGGATAAACCCCGTAATTTACAATAAGGGAATTTCACTAGGAATCCCTATTTTACAGAAACATGTTTCTTTATTTAATCGAGCCACTTTTTCAAGCGTGTAGTGCTACACGGCACTTTTTCCTGGATCACAGCAGATCACCTGAAACATGTTTTAAAAAGGTTTTATCAGCAGAGAAATACTGGCGAGTCACTCATTTTGAACAAAACGACACATTGTTATAATATACAGTATTAAGGGCGATTACATTGTTTATATATCGTGTCACACCCCCAAAATACCACATGCGGAATCACCGCGAGGCGTGTGACGTACCAGGATCCAAGCCACCAATCATGTTGAACTCATAACAATTATTCCAAATAAAACTTTCATTTATTATTGATAGAAGTGTTACAAAACATTATTTTACGTTCAGCGGAAGCATAATACATTAATTAAGAAATTAATAAACCAAGCGTGTGAAATCCATTAGATTCGTCTCGCGTTTCCATGTATCTCGACCCATGACCACTCCAGCATCCCAGACAGCAAGTTCCAACAATATGCACCTAAAGGCCTGCAAGGCATGTAACAACGAATCAACAACAAAGTTGAGCGAGTTCACAGTTGGGTGTTCGTTTTAAGTTGTTTCAAAAACATAGTTTTTCTTTAGCTGGCTTACTTGCCGTGGGGGTTACCCCATAGTTGAAAATATGATTAACCAATTCCTTCTTTCCCAAACCATAACCAGTGGGGGCTTCCCCATGTGAACCACTAGACCCGTTACCATATCGACCGCTGACTGAAGTAAGTTGGTGCCCTAAAGTCAATGTCTATCATCATTGACGTGCCCAGATCCATTAGTTCACGCCCGTCCTCTGCGACACGGTGTGAGGCTTGTCAAACCTAAATAGCGCTATCTAACTAATGACCCGCTCGCCATTGGCCCGGCGATTAAGTCGATATAAAAATGAGGGACTTCATGATAGAGTTTTTGGTCTAGCATCAGTGTTGTCACCCTTCAATAAAGAGGGTGTGTACGTAATCCCCAAACCAGGAGATTACGCAGGTTCCGATTAAGTTCTTAGTACGTGTTGTCACCCTTCAATAAAGAGGATGTGTACGTGTTCCAAACCAGGAGATCACGCAGTTTCAGTTCATATCCTTTACCCATTCCCAACCCCTGGGAATCCCATGCCTTGTAGAAAGTGTGAACTCACCTCGGTTTGCTCGGTAGATTATGTTACGTAAGGTTACTTGTTCCTCGTTGGTCACCCGGACCCTAGTGTGGTTACTAGTAATAATTAGTTTCGTGTACATGGAATTCACTTACTTAATGTATATTTTCCACATATGATAGGCAAGTATGGCACGCATTATCATACAGGTTACAACAAATTTTCAGGTCACATGTATTTTCCACATTACCAATTCATTCATCATATCACCACACATCAACAGTTCACTATTAAATCAAAGAATCATACATACGTTAACAATATCTCATAATAATTCATAACATTCCCTAAACCTTTTAGTTATAACTAGATCTTGTACCAAACCGTATAAGGCCCAAAATTTTCCCAGCCCCACTCACGATATCCCCGGCCCACATAAATTATGTAATCCATTGACTTCTAGGCCCAACACAAAATCCCCTTCATGTGTGGCCCAATTCCCAGCCAACCATGTGCGGCCCAGTAGAAAATTTCCAATAAGCTTATATCAATTCAATTTAATCACTAAAGTCAACCTATACAAGTTATAATTTTGCCATAGTTATATCACCCCAACCCCTTTAATTCATCGACCCCATATTCATATTTTTCAACATTACATAAATAATCAGGGACACTTATTAAGATGTGCTAGAATCCTAATCCATGTTTCAACAATTTTTGAGATCAAGATCAATATACAACACCACATATTCTTGACATGATTTCAATTCATCAACAGTTCATCCCTATGTATCTTATGAATATTTTTGATGGTTCATTATGCAAACATTATAATTCGCCCATGCCTTAATTCACGTAGCCTCTTAACCTTCTATGCTTGTTGTCATAATTACACACTAACACAATCAATAATCATCTAGCCAAGGCATACTAACACGTATTTCATGTAGATGGGAGCGATCAAACAAGAATTAACATAACAAGAATTAACATAAGCCAAAATATACTAACCGAGCCGAGGTATGACTACTGTTAGACGCGATGGACGAGATACCCTTGGTTGCCGTCGACTTCAGGGGATGCTTTAGGGTTTGTTATTTTGTGGTTTAGAGTTGTTATGATGAAGCATGCATAATACGTGTACATATACTAAAAATCTGGGGGCGGTTCACTTTGGCCGATAATGGGCTTGAGCCTAATGTGAGGGTATTGGGCTGTTGACAAATAAGGGTGTATTGAAAGAATAAAAAGATGAGGAAGAGATGTGGCTGCGATGGATTTCTAAATACATATATAATTAATTTTTTTTTCTCTTAACTATTAAATTCAACAATATTTAGAGTATACTTATCACCAACTAATATAACACATATACTACTCAAGTTATAGTTTAACCGGTTCGGGTTGGTTCAACACGATAAGAATTTGGCTTCAAGTATTCGCTTATATAAAATACATTAGACCAGTGTAATTAATTTATCACACACGTTCATGCAATTATATAAGATTAGTATAATGGTGCTAACCTCAGAAGTACGGGTTGTCACATCATCCCCAAGTTGAAAGAAATTTCGTCCTGAAATTTAGCACGTAGTCGCTAAGGAAGCTAATTGGATTGCGTGGTTTCCTGGGGTATCACATCATCCCCCCGTTGGTTTGGAATTTCGTCCCGAAATTCCGCAGTAGCTTCAGAAGTGGTCTCTCTTTCCTTGAACAACTGGGGATACTTGTGTTTCATTTGGTCTTCTCGTTCCCAGGTAAACTCTGGGCCACGACGGAAGTTCCAACGAACTCGAACAAGAGGTATTCTGGTGCGTTTGAGAATCTTGACCTCCCGGTCCAAGATTTCCACTGGTTCTTCGACAAATCGCAACTGATCGTTGATGGTGAGCTCCTTGAAAGGAACTGTGAGGGTTTCATCTGACAGACACTTCTTCAGATTTGACACATGGAATACGTTGTGAATTCCACTGAGTTCTTCGTGTAGATTCAACCTGTAGGCCACCTTGCCAATAACTGATTTAGCTCTGTCGAAGCCAAGGTACACGGGAGGCCCTTGTGATCGGTCTAAATAACGCATCTGGTACCGTCCAAATAATGCCTCCATCTAAAGTCCCAAGACCACGGTTTTCACCGCCAGTTGTGTGTCGTGCAGTTCCTCTTTGTAACTCCATCACGTAAGTCGTCACTCTCTCGTGTTGCGTCGGTGTGTAATTGGGACTCTGATTCAGACCATCATGGTATACCACTAAATCACCCGCACCCTCGGGTAAAGACGATGCTCAATGCATTGCAGAGTTGGAATTCGAAAGCTGAATAAACATCCTCCTGTTTCGTCTTCCACGAACACAGCACCCTGCTGTGCTGAAGAGATTTAACCGGTGCGATCTTCGAAAATCCCGTGATGAATCTGCGATAGTATCTAGCAAAACCAAGGAATGGCTGCAATGCGTTCGACATGCTGTTCTAAGAGCATTCTCCTCTTGGACTTCCATCTGATGATAGTTTGTTCGCTAGCTAATCTTCGAATGGAAGCTTGTTCCTGGCAACTGGTCGACGGGTTGTCAATACGTGGTTGAGGCAAACGGTTCTTGACTGTCACCTTGTCGAGTTCTCGATAGTCAGGCTTCTCTTCATGGGTATAGCGAGGGCTCCTTAAAGCGAAACTCCTGTCCGACAGTTTTCTATAGTTGGTTAAACAGCTCCTGCAACCCTCCTGGTGTAAGACGGTAGAGAGTACGAGTAGTTAGAACTGCTTCTGGCGAGAGGTTAAACTGAGTTCCTACTTAACAGTTGTAGAGATTATCCTGGAAGTTCCTCGGGTAGCACATTGAAGGTAATCATAAACATCTGGTGGATCCTCGATCCTCTTTTTCCTAACCTTACGTCAATAACATTTGCTAACATAGCGGGGTAATCCCTCCGTAGACACTCCTGGCCTTTCGCTGTTGAAATGACGCTAACCGTTGCGCCACTCTGACGCGTTAGAACAGATAACAATCCTCCACTAAGGAGAGGGGTTCGTAGAATCTTCTCCTCACAGGGCACATCTATCAAGAACAACAGAAGAAAGGTCGATGTCGAACACTTGTCCCACAAGGTCGAGTTTGCATCCCAACGATCATATGAGGTTTCCATCGTCTTGCCATCAGCCGATTCCACAACAGGTTGGGTTTCAAGAAGCATCAGGGTTATATAGAACAGAGACAAAGTGATTCGTTACCAAGAATGGGTATGCCACCATGTTATTACAATCCTGGCGTCACCCACGCCAATCCTAAATGCCCCTCCATGAGCATCATCTCCCGTGTGGTTGTACTCTTGTGAGGATTTCTAGTTCGACCGTCGTTTCCTTGGTTGTTGTCGTTTTGATTTAGCGACAACCACTCCATGTCGTAGGCACCTTCATTTCTATACTGTTGGTTGCCATTTCAAGTTCCTTGATGTTGCCGTGACTGTTGCCTCCAACACTGTTGTTTGAACTGAGCTCTACGATCTTTCATCGACAGGGCCCATCTTTTCGTATTCCGTGCCACGTTCTAAGGCGCTACCCCTGGTGCTGGCAGTTTCGCATTCCATACCATGGTCAATTGTCACCGTTTATGTCTCGATTAATTCGTAAAAGTTGACTCCCATGAGTCACTGGTTGGGGTTAAGGATTCGATTGGAGTCAAATCGCTGATGTTCGTTGCTGGTAACTAGGGCCATTCAAATGCTGAAGTCCATCGTTCTTGCAAGTTGACTGAGTAATACACGGTATGTTACGAGAGTGTTGCAGAAGTGATCGCACTTCGGGATCTAAGGCGTCAATACGTTAAGTTCCAGCAAACGAAGAAAGGTGAGAAAGATACAGACCAATCATTGTCGTTGCAACATCCAACTCGGGGATGTTCGTACAAGCGCCTAACATTCTACACAGTTCGCTAGGCGTTCAGATGAGTGTTCAGGTAATACTTGATAGTATCGAGATTCGAAAGGATCCAAAGAGGAATGAAAAGTTCACGTTCGAGTAGGGGACAGTCACTGCTATGACCCCTATAAATTTGTTATGTTTCACATCGATCAAATAACGGAACGGATCCCCTTTTCCACTTGTTAAGCCTCACTGGGACTCACATGCACCCCACATTATTATTATGTGTGCACCCACAATAATATTGCGATTTTCATGCTCATCTCAGTTCCTCCTAACTCATGTCAAATGGTTCCTCAACTCAGAAGTCAAACAGAGGTCGTCAAAGAAATAAGATCACAAAAATCCAAGGACTATGGCATACTATCAACGCGTCATAAGATAAGCAAGCAATCCATGCCATCATGCTATAGTGACGAGTGTGTGTTCGTGTATTTCGTCATAACAAATATGTACTAGTCATGTAATGTATGCAACAAGTAAGAAAGACGAACCTTGCAATCTGGAGCTGAGTGTCATGGTCGTATTCACGTTTTCCGAACTGTTTGGTTATAGTCTGGTTTTATAAAAAACATTTTTCCCTTTTTTAAAACCAAGTTCACTATAACCAATGGCTCTGATACCAATCTGTCACACCCCCAAAATACCACATGCGGAATCACCGCGAGGTGTGTGACGTACCAGGATCTAAGCCACCAATCATGTTGAACTCATAACAATTATTCCAAATAAAACTTTCATTTATTATTGATAGAAGTGTTACAAAACATTATTTTACGTTCAGTGGAAGCATAATACATTAATTAAGAAATTAATAAACCAAGCGTGTGAAATCCATTAGATTCGTCTCGCGTTTCCATGTATCTCGACCCATGACGACTCCAGCATCCCAGACAGCAAGTTCCAACAATATGCACCTAAAGGCCTGCAAGGCATGTAACAACGAATCAACAACAAAGTTGAGCGAGTTCACAGTTGGGTGTTCGTTTTAAGTTGTTTCAAAAACATAGTTTTTATTTAGCTGGCTTACTTGCCGTGGGGGTTACCCCATAGTTGAAAATATGATTAACCAATTCCTTCTTTCCCAAACCATAACCAGTGGGGGCTTCCCCATGTGAACCACTAGACCCGTTACCATATCGACCACAGACTGAAGTAAGTTGGTGCCCTAAAGTCAATGTCTATCATCATTGACGTGCCCAGATCCATTAGTTCACGCCCGTCCTCTGCGGCACGGTGTGAGGCTTGTTAAACCTAAATAGCGCTATCTAACTAATGACCCGCTCGCCATTGGCCCAGCGATTAAGTCGATATAAAAATGAGGGACTTCATGATAGAGTTTTTGGTCTAGCATCAGTGTTGTCACCCTTCAATAAAGAGGGTGTGTACGTAATCCCCAAACCAGGAGATTACGCAGGTTCCGATTAAGTTCTTAGTACGTGTTGTCACCCTTCAATAAAGAGGGTGTGTACGTGTTCCAAACCAGGAGATCACGCAGTTTCAGTCATATCCTTTACACATTCCCAACCCCTGGGAATCCCATGCCTTGTAGAAAGTGTGAACTCACCTCGGTTTGCTCGGTAGATTATGTTACGTAAGGTTACTTGTTCCTCGTTGGTCACCCGGACCCTAGTGTGGTTACTAGTAATAATTAGTTTCGAGTACATGGAATTCACTTACTTAATGTATATTTTCCACATATGATAGGCAAGTATGGCACGCATTATCATACAGGTTACAACGAACTTTCGGGTCACATGCATTTTCCACATTACCAATTCATTCATCATATCACCACACATCAACAGTTCACTATTAAATCAAAGAATCATACATACGTTAACAATATCTCATAATAATTCATAACATTCCCTAAACCTTTTAGTTATAACTAGATCTTGTACCAAACCGTATAAGGCCCAAAATTTTCCCAGCCCCACTCACGATATCCCCGGCCCACATAAATTATGTAATCCATTGACTTCCAGGCCCAACACAAAATCCCCTTCACGTGTGGCCCAATTCCCAGCCAACCATGTGCGGCCCAGTAGAAAATTTCCAATAAGCTTATATCAATTCAATTTAATCACTAAAGTCAACCTATACAAGTTATAATTTTGCCATAGTTATATCACCCCAACCCCTTTAATTCATCGACCCTATATTCATATTTTTCAACATTACATAAATAATTAGGGACACTTATTAAGATGTGCTAGAATCCTAATCCATGTTTCAACAATTTTTGAGATCAAGATCAATATACAACACCACATATTCTTGACATGATTTCAATTCATCAACAGTTCATCCCTATGTATCTTATGAATATTTTTGATGGTTCATTATGCAAACATTATAATTCGCCCATGCCTTAATTCACGTAGCCTCTTAACCTTCTATGCTTGTTGTCATAATTACACACTAACACAATCAATAATCATCTAGCCAAGGCATACTAGCACGTATTTCATGTAGATGGGAGCGATCAAACAAGAATTAACATAACAAGAATTAACATAAGCCAAAATATACTAACCGAGCCGAGGTATGACTACTGTTAGACGCGATGGACGAGATACCCTTGGTTGCCGTCGACTTCAGGGGATGCTTTAGGGTTTGTTATTTTGTGGTTTAGAGTTGTTATGATGAAGCATGCATAATACGTGTACATATACTAAAAATCTGGGGGCGGTTCACTTTGGCCGATAATGGGCTTGAGCCTAATGTGAGGGTATTGGGCTGTTGACAAATAAGGGTGTATTGAAAGAATAAAAAGATGAGGAAGAGATGTGGCTGCGATGGATTTCTAAATACATACATAATTAATTTTTTTTCTCTTAACTATTAAATTCAAACAATATTTAGAGTATACTTATCACCAACTAATATAACACATATACTACTCAAGTTATAGTTTAACCGGTTCGGGTTGGTTCAACACGATAAGAATTTGGCTTCAAGTATTCGCTTATATAAAATACATTAGACCAGTGTAATTAATTTATCACACACGTTCATGCAATTATATAAGATTAGTATAACGGTGCTAACCTCAGAAGTACGGGTTGTCACATATCAACAAATTACCCAACGGTATTTGTTACTCGACTCGTTTCTGTGACTATGGTCATATCACCCATTGGCTAACCCGTTGTCCAACGGTGACGGTTATCAAGTATTGTATATAAAACCCCACATACCGGCAGTAATTGAAGATTACAAAGACTTAATCCCTGTAATTATAACCTTGAAAACATTTTAAGATTTTGTAAAGTACTTTGATAAAAAGAGAATGACTCACATTGCAAATTTAAACGGGCAGAGTTTATCCTACAGATAATCCTGTTAACCTAATTTAAATAACAATGCACACGAAAACTAGGTTAGTAACTTTAATCCAACTTTTTACGACAAATCGCGAGATCAAAACCTTCACAATGAATGACAAAGTGCGATACTTAAACATCCATCGAATTCACGACGAATGACAAAGCATAACCCGAGTTTGGGCAGCACTTAAACATCCATCGGATTGGTTTTTATTGACCGGACATTAAATCGTAGCAGTGATCGAGTTATTACCCTGTTGTCACGGCAGCGTTTCGTGCTGTGTGTGTGTTTTGAACTGATCAGACGATATCTCACTATACGAAGTGAATTTTAACGTCGAACCAACGCCAAAATCTAAGTGCCAAACTCCTCTATTTATACTGGAAAATGGGCTCCCTCGCGTGGCGCGAGGGCCTGTCGCGTGGCGCGAGGGGACCCCTTCTAGCATAGGGTAGCCTCGTGTCCCAGTAGCTTGGCTGAGTCGACGGTTCGTTAAAATTCGATTTCGACAACAAACTGTGTGGATATTACTAACTAGGGAATACCCCCCCTGAGTTTTAGGGGCCCTGATCCTGATTCCGATTGTTCTGAAAATTTCAGGGGTCATGCAATATTACTTGGGGGTCTCAATTAGGGTTTCTTATTGGACAAATTAAGATAAGAATTAATACTTTTAATAAGAGTTGTTACTCCTCCTCACGTTAATAAAAATCTTGTCCTCGAGATTTACTGGAACAAGTAGGGATATTTTCGCTTCATTTCTGATTCTAGCTCCCAAGTGTACTCAGGTCCTCTTTGAATCTCACTTGACTTTAACCAGCACTAGTCGCTTGTGCTTGAGAAACTTGACCTTTCTGTCTTCTATTTGTAGTGGCTTCTCAACAAATTTTAACTTTTCATTTACCTCTACATCTTGAAGAGGTACTACCAGGGATTCGTCGGATAGACATTTCTTGAGGTTGGATACATGGAATACGTCATGTACCCCGGCTAGCTCTTCTGGTAGCTGTAGACGATAGGCAACTGGTCCTATGCGCTGAATTATTGGGAATGGTCCTATGTACCTTGGACTTAACTTTCCCTTCTTTCCGAACCGAACTACTCCTTTCCAAGGAGATACTTTCAAGAGTACCCTATCTCCGACTTGAAATTCCAGTGGCTTGCGTCGATTGTCTGCATAGCTCTTCTGGCGATCTCGAGTGGTTTTCAGTCTTTCCTTGATTTGAGTGATCTTGTCGGTGGTCTCTTGCACGATTTCAGGACCTGATAATTGACTTTCTCCTATTTCTGCCCAGCAGACTGGAGTTCTACACTTTCGTCCATACAGTGCTTCGAATGGGGCAGCTTCTATGCTTGCATGATAGCTATTATTATAGGAGAATTCAATTAAGGGTAGGTGCTCATCCCAGTTTCCACCAAAATCTATCACACATGCCCTGAGCATGTCTTCCAGGGTTTGGATCGTCCTTTCACTTTGTCCGTCCGTTTGAGGATGGTAAGCTGTACTTAAATTTAATCGCGTCCCCATAGCTTCTTGGAAACTTATCCAGAAATGTGAAGTGAAACGACTATCTCTATCCGATACAATGGAGAGTGGGACTCCATGTAAGGATACTACTTCATCTACATATAATTTTGCTAACCTTTCTATGCTAAAGGTTTCTTTTATGGGCAGAAAATGAGCTGATTTGGTTAATCGATCCACAATTACCCAAATCGCATCATTACCTTTTCTGGTTTTGGGCAACTTAGTAACAAAATCCATGGTTATTAGTTCCCATTTCCAAACAGGCATTTCTAATTGTTGAAGTAACCCTGAAGGTTTCTGGTGTTCTGCCTTAATTTGTGAACAAGTTAGACACTTAGATACATATCTAGCTATATCCTTTTTCATTCCTATCCACCAGAAATTATTTCTTAAATCTTGGTACATCTTATTGTTACCAGGATGCATGGTATACCTAGATTTATGGGCTTCCTCTAGAATCTTATTTCTTAATTCTCCTTGCTTAGGTACCCAAATCCTTTTCTTGTGGAATCTCCAAATTCCATCACTTCCTTGCTCTAATTCCTTTATTCGTCCTTTCATTCCTTCAACATCATCCTTGATTGCTGTTTCTTGAACATTCTTTAATTGTTCCATTAAGTCTAATTGTAAACTTAATCTAAGAGCACGAACTCGTTTTTGCTTTTCATGATACTTACGACTTAGGGCATCTGCAACTACATTTGCTTTTCCTTCGTGATATTGAATATTGCAGTCGTAGTCACTTAGGATTTCTATCCATCTCCTTTGCCTCATGTTCAATTCTTTTTGCCCAAATATGTATCTTAAACTCTTATGATCTGTATAGACAGTAAACTTACCTCCATACAAATAGTGTCTCCAAATCTTAAGAGCAAAAATTATCGACCCTAATTCTAAGTCATGTGTCGTATAATTTTCCTTGTGCTTTTTCAATTGCCTTGATGCATACGCAATTACCTTTTTGCGTTGCATTAGCACACATCCTAATCCTAGCTTAGAAGCATCACAGTATACTTCAAAATCCTCTGTTCCTTCTGGTAAGGCAAGGATTGGAGTGTTTGTTAACCTTTGTTTCAAAATCCTAAAGGCTTCTTCCTGTCTAGGTCCCCATTCAAACTTAACTGATTTACAGGTTAGCTTAGTTAATGGCACAGCTATCTTAGAGAAATCTTTAATAAAGCGCCTATAGTATCCAGCTAATCCTAGAAAACTTCTAACTTCCGTAGCTGACTGCGGGACCTTCCATTTGGTGATTGCTTCTATCTTAGCAGGATCTACGTGAATACCTTCGTGATTCACCATGTGACCTAAAAATTGTACTTCCTGTAGCCAAAATTCACACTTTGAGAATTTGGCGTATAGCTTCTCCTTTCTTAACAAAGTTAAGAGTGCGTGTAGGTGCTTACAATGCTCGTCCTGACTTTTGGAATAAATAAGTATATCGTCGATGAAGACAATTACGAATTTATCCAAATACGGTTTACAGATCCTATTCATCATGTCCATAAATGCTGCCGGAGCATTTGTTAATCCAAAGGGCATGACTGTAAACTCGTAATGACCATACCTAGTTCTGAAAGCAGTTTTAGGTATGTCTTCTTCTTGTACTTTCAATTGATGATATCCGGAGCGTAAATCTATCTTAGAAAAATATCTAGCTCCTTGTAGTTGATCGAAAAGATCATCAATCCTAGGCAATGGGCATCGATTCTTAATTGTAACCTTATTCAATTCCCTATAATCGATACACATTCGCATCGAACCATCTTTCTTCTTCACGAACAACACGGGCGCTCCCCACGGGGATGAACTAGGTTGTATAAATCCTTTACTGAGCAATTCATCTAATTGCTTTTTCAGTTCTAACATTTCAGTGGGTGCTAATCGGTAGGGTGCTTTAGCTACAGGCGTAGTTCCAGGAATCAAATGAATTCTAAATTCTACCTCCCTATCTGGTGGTAATCCTGGTAACTCCTCTGGGAATACATCCGAGTATTCTGATACTAAAGGAATTTCCTTAAGTTCCTTACCCTTAGTGCTAATGATTACCGAAATCATAAACACTATTCCTTGCTTTCGTTCATAACTAGCAACTTTCATTACTGAAATGAACTTTATGGGTTTTCGCGGCTTATCTCCTGTAACCATGATTACTTCTCCGGTGGGTGCATGAATTTCTTTGGAGTTCTTATCATAAAGGATTCGAGCATGGTTGGCTACTAACCAATCCAATCCTAACACGACATCGAATCCAGCTAAATTCATGGATAATAGGTTTGCAGAAAATCTATGACCTGAAAGTTCTATATTTTCTTTTTGCAAAACCGTATCTATGTTAACAGAGTTCCCGTCTGCCGTTTCTACTGTAAAAACTTGTCTAAGTTTTGTTAAGGGTAGCTTAAGAGCTTGGCAGAATGAAGTATTTATAAAACTTTGATTTGCACCAGAGTCAAATAATACTTTTGCATATACGTTGTGAACTAAGAACGTACCAGCTATTACGTCAGGAATCAGTTCGGCTTCCTGCGTAGTCAATTGGAATGCTCTTGCATTCTTCTTAGTAGCTCCGTCTGCCGGTTTGGCTTTGTTGTCTGCTGGTTTGACCAATTTGGGGCATTCTGGTCTGAAATGCCCAGCTTCTCCACAGTTATAGCAGACCCTTGTTTTCTTTCTGCAATCTTCTTCACGATGTCCTACAACTTTGCAGAAGTTGCAGGTTTCATTACACTTTCCGAAATGTTTCTTTCTGCAGTTCCTGCAGAATGGCGGAGTGGAAGATTGCCCAGTTCCTCTTTTCTTGAAATTGCTATTATTACCCACACGAAATCCTTGGGTAATTTTCTGAGCCAATTCCTTCTTCCTGTTTTCTTCTCGCGTATGCACCACTCCATCAGTCAGAGTGTTGGCCAATTCCACCGCATCATCGATCGTGCGGGGTCTCTTAGCTTTGACAATATCACGAATCTCGCTAATTAAACCCCAAATGTAGCGAGAAATAAGTACCGGTTCTGGCGAAGCCAGAGTAGGCACAATTCGAGCATATTCGAAAAACTTCGAAGTATACCCTCGACAATCAACATTCACCATCCGGTGGCTCAGAAATTTATTCGCCATTTGTTCTTTTTCATATTCAGGGCAGAATTTTCTTTCCACCAGACGCTTAAACTCCTCCCAACTCATGGCATAAGCCATATTGCTTCCCTTAGCTTGCAACACTATGTTCCACCATTCTAATGCTTCTTCCTTGAAAAGGTGTGAAGCATACATGACTTTATCTTCCTCAGCACATTTACTTATTGTAATTACTGCCTCGGTTTTCTCCAACCAACGCAGCGCCGCAGTCGCCCCTTCATTGCCTGCGAACTCAACGGGTTTACAGGCAAGAAATTCCTTGTAAGTGCAACCAGGCGTTGCAGCTTTCATTCTTTTGAAAATTGGGGCTTGCACTACATCGTTATCATTTTTATTAATGTTGCCGCCTCCATTTACGCTATTAATGAAGTTTTCTTCATGAGTACGTTTGCTAGGAATAATTTGTTGAGGCTCAACTGGATTTCGGACAACAGCAAGAATTGCTGGAATAGCATTGGCTATTCCTTGAGCAACGATGTTCTCGATATCTTGCCTATTCAGAAATTGTTCTTCATGGTTTTGCGTGGATTGGTTACCCTCGTTAACTTGTTCATTACCAGCGATTTCCATCTGGTAATTAATATACATAAGTGATTAGCACAATTTTAAATAACAACTAAGCATACTAAAATAATCACACCTAACCATGTCAACACATATAGCCAAAATTGTCAATTTTTTTACTTCCATATTTTTATATATATTCTACTATGCGTCCATACACACCCGTTATGTTACACAAGTTTTATTTTTAGTTATTTTACACTACGATTTTTTTTATTATTATTAAACACATATTCCTACAACCACACAACCACAGTCACATCATCCCCGCCAGTTGGCATCTCAGAAACGACGTTCCCTCTCGTCGTATTTCCAAGATATTCTTTCCCCTACTTCTCGGATTCTATTCCCTGCGTCCACCAGCTCCTCGCCATAGTGGTGGAGTTCAGCCAAATTTTCTGAGCTCATAGGTGGGTGTAGTGGAGGCTCCGGGTCAAACTGGGGGAAAAAGGTATTAGGGCTATTTAGGAGATTCTGAAACTGCTAGTTGGTGGTCCACCACTCTTCTAGCTCTGCTGGTAGAGGTTGGGAGTGAATAATAGGATCTGGGATATCAGGCTCTAGATCAACTAGAAGTTGTGCTTCCGCTGGGTAATTAAAGAGGTTTGCATCGGCAGGTCCGATGAGGTCGCTAAGTGCCAGTTTATGGTCCAGCTCCTCCCAAGATGGCATTTCTTGGTCTTACCTGGAACTTTCTCCGACCTCTATTCCCTTGCCTTTATCTTTGGGATCTTCCGTCTTTATAACTTTCTGTGTTGCTGGTTTCTTCCTGCGCACACGCCTCCAGCCCACGAATCTTCTTTTCTTTCTCGGTTTTGGTTTCTCCGGAGGTTGGGCTTGAAATTCCATAGGTTCATCAGTGTCGGCACAATAATCGGTGAAGTCTCTGGAAACTTCCACATTAACAGAATAGAGATTGAGATTCTGAAGAGCTTCAGACAACTCATTCATGCTGTTTAGCAGATATGAAGAAACACACAAAATTCTAAGTTAAAAATTTGTAACTTGAATTTTCACATAATCACAGAATGGCAATAAGAAAAATTAAGTATTTCTAAATACTTAATTGGCTTAAATCAGTGGCTCTGATACCACCTTTTTCTGTCACGGCCCCCATCCCGGTTTTACCCGTTTCAGGTGCCGCGGGACAGAAACCCCGTGGTATTTATTTAATTTGGCAGCGGAATTATTAACAGGATTGTTTAAAATTTGAAAATACCCGTTTATGTTATTTCATAATTAGGGACAAACCCCGTAATTTACAATAAGGGAATTTCATTAGGAATCCCTATTTTACAGAAACATGTTTCTTTATTTAATCGAGCCACTTTTTCAAGCGTGTAGTGCTACACGACACTTTTTCCTGGATCACAGCAGATCACATGAAACATGTTTTAAAAAGGTTTTATCAGCAGAGAAATACTGGCGAGTCACTCATTTTGCACAAAACGACACATTGTTATAATATACAGTATTAAGGGCGATTACATTGTTTATATATCAACCAATTACCCAACGGTATTCGTCACTCGACTCGTTTATGTGACTATGGTCATATCACCCATTAGCTAACCCGTTGTCCAACGGTGACAGTTATCAAGTATTGTATACAAAACCCCACATACCGGCAGTAATTGAAGATTACAAAGACTTAATCCCTATAATTATAACCTTGAAAACATTTTAAGATTTTGTAAAGTACTTTGATAAAAAGAGAATGACTCACATTGCAAATTTAAACGGGCAGAGTTTATCCTACAGATAAGCCTGTTAACCTAATTTAAATAACAATGCACACGAAAACTAGGTTAGTAACTTTAATCTAACTTTTTACGACAACTCACGAGATCAAAACCTTCACAATGAATGACAAAGTGCGATACTTAAACATCCATCGAATTCACGACGAATGACAAAGCATAACCCGAGTTTGGGCAGCACTTTAACATCCATCGGATTGGTTTTTATCGATCGGACATTAAATCGTAGCAGTGATCGAGTTATTACCCTGTTTTCGTGGCAGCGTTTCGTGCTGTGTGTGTGTTTTGAACTGATCAGACGATATCTCACTGTACCAAGTGAATTTTAACGTCGAACCAACGGCAAAATCTAAGTGCCAAACTCCTCTATTTATACTGGAAAATGGGCTCCTTCGCGTGGCGCGAGGGCCTGTCACGTGGCACGAGGGGACCCCTTCTAGCATAGGGTATCCTCGTGTCCCAGTAGCTTGGCTGAGTCAACGGTTCATTAAAATTCGATTTCGACAACAAACTATGTGGATATTACTAACTAGGGAATACCCCCCCCCCCCGAGTTTTAGGGGCCCTGATCCTGATTCCGATTGTTCTGAAAATTTCAGGGGTCATGCAATATTACTTGGGGGTCTCAATTAGGGTTTCTTATTGGAAAAATTAAGATAAGAATTAATACTTTTAATAAGAGTTGTTACATGAAGCGTGATAACTGTGTAACTTGTTGTTATCTTGTTCTAAATCAGCTATTTTACGCTTTAGCTTAGCAACATTATAACAAGCCTCCTGCATTTTCTGACACCCTAATATATTTTAAAATATTCCCATGTGTCTTAAAATACACCCCATATGTGAAAACCGAGCCTAAAATACAATATATAAGGCTACTCGGGGCGCGACGACCTGGATACGAGGAAGCACCGGAGCACGCCACGTGTCCGACGCGTGTGGGGCGTAGGGCTGACTCGGTAAGCCTATAACAGGACACATAGTCCCTGGCAGGCTGCGTAAGCCCCCTTCTCATCTTGCGCGAGGCGCGACAGACCCCCTGAACAACCCTATATATAGAATTCGTTGGCCATAGTTCACAAATCGTTCATCTCTCGACTTTCTCTCTCTATTTCTGAATAGTAGGCATAACTATCGGGGATAATACCCCCCTAATTAACGAAGTTCTGCCCCGTTGTAAGTATTATAACCTCGGTTACATATTAGATACGCTGCCCGATTGATCCAGGGTTCCGTAACGGCCGTCGAGGTTCTGCCCGACGTAGTCGTTGGAATCCCGTCTCGGGGAGGGTATTACTAATGTAAATAATGGGTTATTTTACTAACATATGTGCATTTGTGTAAATTATAGATAATCACCAGGAAACCCTTACAGAAAACCTAAGACAGCAATGTGAGTAATCTCCTTTTTGTAAATTGTTTTTACAAAACCTTAAATGTTTTACAATGAAATTAAGCAGTGATTGAGTCTTTGTAGTTCTTCAATTACTGCCGGTATGTTGGGGTTTTGTATACAAAATGTGGAACACGTTACCATTGGACAACGAGTTAGCCAATGTGTAATATGACCCACCAGTCAGGATTGATAGTACTGAATGAGTAATTGTGTAGAAATAAAAAATGTGATAGCTCTCAATACTGTTTAAGGATAAAACTCTTCTTGATTAAATTGGGATTCACTCACCAGTATTTCCCACTTACAAAATATTTTAAACGTATTTCAGGTAACAAAATGTGAAAGCCAAATAGAAGCCAGCTGGACAACACTGAACGCTTGGATAAAGTGGCTATAAAAGTTACCTAAATAAAAGAAGATGTTTTATTCAATAAAATGGGGATTTTCCCTATGAAAATGTTTGTAATAAAAACTTGGGTTTTATCCCAATATGTTTAATATTATAAAAGTGTGGTATTTACTCTGATAAATATTTCCTAACTACGGTCCTGTTGAAATTTCCGCTACCAAAATGTTAAACAAATGATATCACCAAAACTGGTCTCGCGGCCGCCCGTTCTCGGGACAGATACGGGGCGGGGGTTGCGACAGAAGGTGGTATCAGAGCTAATCCACTGATTCAGCCACAGAAGTGTTCTGCTGACACCAAAATATAATTCAAATTGTTAGGAAATTAATTATGGAAATACATGCATATCTGTATTTTACTATTGTGTGTTATTTGACTATTTGTTAGTTTACAGTATGAGTGATCAAGGACCCTCAGACGTTTATCGTCAGTTGTCCGATTCACCTAGGAGTGAAGGTACTTCCTCATAGCCTACCCTCTCTGGGTATTCAGCTGACCAAGAAGAAGGGATGTTTGTCTTTAAGGCTCAGTCTGAAGAGCCATTCCCTCAGAAAAAGAGAGGATGGTTCAGTAAGGGAGCATTCGAGCGTAGGAAAAGAATGCGAAAGTTGCAACAGCAGAGAGTCCTAGCAGTAGCTAAGCGAGAGTCAGATGCCCATACACATGATATGCTTAATAGAAGCCTAGCCAATTTTCATATCCAAGCAACCACAGTTGCCGACCCAAACCTGGAGCAACTAGTAGCCCCGCAACCCTTACCTTTGTTCCCCACTCAGCTGATGGAGATAGAAAACAACCCCGAAAACCAAGTCCAAATGCATGATTTCAACCCTGAGGAGATACCTAGGATACCAACCCCTAATCCCTTAGACCCGGATTATGATCCATGGTTCGATGATCATAGGGATTATGTGCCACGCTACCACTTAAACGACGAACCCATGCCGAATCTAGCAGCCTATCCAGGTCTGGACCCTCTAGATCCCTACTACGATAACGATGAATACATTAGGGAGATCTTAGAGAATCCGTACCCTTAGGAGAATCCCATGCCCTAGTACCCAGACCCAGTACCAGCACCTGCACCCCCAATGAGTGCAGAAAATGTGCACGAGCTCCGAACTTTCGGAGAAGAAATTTTAGAGAGTAGTGAGAGGATGAGGCAGGTAGGAGAGCGACTCGTTTGGAAATACGACGAGCGCAATATGGATTACTGGATAAATCCAGATCAGTGAAGGTGATGGTGGAGTTGGTAATAATAATAATAATATAATAATATATAATATGTTTGTATGAAATTTATATATATATATATATGTGTGTGTGTGTGTGTGTGTAATAATAATGATATATGTTGTAGTATAGACCACCTTGTGGTTAGTGATGCATGGTAGTATTGTAATTTTAATTCCAGTCTTAGTGTGTATTAGACGCATAATATATAAGAAAGAGTAAAGTCGCAATGCTCGACGCTTTTGAACAATATGTGTGTTGTGTGGTTATTGCCCAAATTATTAATTATTTTGTGATATTAATAATTGGTAAATGTTTAAAATTCAGATGGAGTACGAAGTAAACAGGAAAACCAGAATAATGATAATCAGAGTAACATTAACTTGGATAATGAGAACCCGAACAACAACAACAACAATAATGGAAACCAAGTGGATAACAATGCCATGCAACATATAGTGGCACAAGGGATAATAGATGCGATGCCATATATTATCAAAACGGTTAGGGAAGTCAAAAATAAAAGTAAACATGATAGTAAACGATCCTCTGAACCTAAAAATAGCGTAAACAATGGACCCGTATTTCAAGTGCCCATTCCCAAAAGAAGAAGAACTGTGTCTTACGGTTGTTCTTATAAAGAATTCTGGTCTTGTAAACCAATGGAATTCTCGGGCAATGAAGGGGCCGTTGCATCTCTACGCTGGATAGAAAAGACTGAGGCAGTCTTAAGAATAAGTAAATGCGCGGAAGAGGATAAGATAATGTTTGCTTCCAATCTTTTTAAGAATTCAGTGCTAGAATGGTGGAACACTATCCTCCAGTCAAGGGGAAGTGATAGAACATACAATATGGAATGGGAGGAGTTTAAAAACATGGTAGAAAGGAAATTCAGCCCTCCTAATGAAAAGGAACAGATAGCAAACAAATTCCTAAATCTTAGGATGATTGGAATAGATAGTAAGGGTTATACTACGTTATTATTTGAATATGCTAGAATAGTGCCAACCCTTGCATCACCAGAACCAATTTTAATCTCCCGTTACATCTGGGAATTAATTGGAGAGATTAGACATGTAGTCAAGGCAGCTAGACCTCCAACCATAGAAGAAGCTGTAGAACTAGCCAACACCTTGACAGATGAATTAGTCCATACACGAGAAGAGGATCAAAGGAGGAACCTAACCCAGAAGCTTACCCAAGATTTCCGTTCTGGAAATTCTAACCGTGGGAGAAATGTAGGTTCTACCTCTGCACCCTACTGTAAGTATTGCAAAAGGAAGCATTCCGGAAGATGCTCCATATACTGTAACTTTTTGCAAAATATCTGGACACAAGGAGGAAGATTGCAGGAAAAAGCCTAACAACAGGATATGCTACAACTGTGGAGAACAAGGCCATATCAAGCCTAACTGTCCAAAGCTAGCTCCAGCTACGAACGCCAAGAATACTAAAAATGCTAGAGCATTTGTTCTGACTGCAGAAGAAGCAAAGATGATCCCGGATGTGATCACCGGTACGTTTTTAGTTAATGATGTTTTTCCTAAAGTATTATTTGACTTTGGTGCGAACCAAAGTTTTATTAATACTTCATTTTGCAAACTTCTTAATCAATCATTAACTAAACTTCCACAAGAATGTCTAGTAGAGACAGCAAATGGGGAAACCATTAAGATTTCTGAAATCTTGCAGGGCAAGAATAGAAATTTTAAATCAGAAATTTATTGCAAACCTTTACCCCATAAATCTGGAAGGATTTGATGTTGTGTTAGGAATGGATTGGTTAATAGCCAATCAAGTTAGTATTTTATGTGATCAAAAGTCAATCCAAGTAAATTCACCAAGGAGTGAAAAGATCACAATTAAAGGAAATAAAACCTCTAGATCCACAAAGTTCATCTCTGTGATGAAAACAACAAGTTAGATAAGGAAAGGATCATTAGTGTATTTGATTTCCATAATCACTAACACTAAAGGAAAAGAATTAAAGGATATTCCAGTAGTATCCCAGTTTTCAGATGTATTTCCAGAAGAGCTACCAGGACAACCTCCAGATAGAGAAGTCGAACTCAGAATCCATTTGATACCAGGAACCACACCAATTGCCAAAACCTTACCGTTTGGCACCCGCAGAAATGCAGGAACTGAAGAAACAGTTAGATGAATTGTTGGAGAAAGGATTCATAGAGCCAAGCTCATCACCATGGGGAGCACCGATTTTATTCGTTAAAAAGAAGGACGGATCAATGCGTATGTGCATTGACTACCGTGAATTGAACAAAGTCACGATTAAGAATCGGTATCCATTACCAAGAATCGATGATCTGTTCGACCAGTTGCAAGGAGCACGATTTTTCTCTAAAATCGATTTAAGGTCAGGATACCATCAATTAAAGGTACAGGAAGAGGACATTCCTAAGACCGCTTTCAGAACAAGGTATGGCCATTATGAATTTACTGTCATGCCATTTGGTTTAACCAATGCCCCAGCTGCATTTATGGACATGATGAACCGAATATGTAAGCCATATTTGGATAAATTCATAATTGTCTTTATAGATGATATTCTTATTTATTCTAAAAGCAAAGAGGAACATGCAGCCCATCTGCACGCGCTTCTAAGTTTACTAAGAAAAGAAAAACTTTATGCTAAGTTTTCGAAGTGTGAGTTTTGGTTAGAACAGGTACAATTTCTTGGACATCTAGTTAATCATGAAGGAATTCATGTAGATCCCACCAAGATCGAGGCAATTACCAAGTGGAAAATCCCTGAGTCACCAACTGAGGTTAGAAGTTTCTTAGGATTGGCCGGTTATTATAGAAGATTTATTCAAGATTTTTCTAGAATAGCCATTCCCTTAACTAAGTTAACCTGTAAATCTGTTAAGTTTGAATGGGGACCAAAACAAGAAGAAGCCTTTAGAATTCTTAAGCAAAGATTAACCCATGCACCCATACTAGCGTTACCAGAAGGAACTGAAGATTTTGTAATCTATTGTGACGCTTCTAAGTTAGGTTATGGATGTGTATTAATGCAACGTCAAAAGGTTATAGCTTACGCTTCTAGACAGCTTAAGAATCATGAAGAGAATTATTCAACCCATGATCTAGAATTAGGAGCTATAATTTTTGCCCTTAAAATTTGGAGACATTACCTATACGGTAGTAAGTTTACCATATTCACCGACCATTAGAGTTTAAGGTATGTTTTTGGGCAAAAAGAATTGAATATGAGACAAAGATGCTGGATGGAGATACTTAGTGATTATGATTGTAATATCCAGTATCATGCAGGAAAAGCAAACGTAGTAGCTGATGCTTTAAGTCGAAAGTATCATGAAAAGGCAAAAAGAGAACGTTCTCTTAAGTTAAATCTGCAAGTAGATTTAAATGAACAGATTAGAAAAGCACAAGAATCAGTAATCAAGGATGATACTGAAAAATTAAAAGGAACGATTAAGGAATTGGAACAAGGAACAGATAGAATTTAGAGATTCCATAAGAAAAGGATGTGGATACCTAAATTAGGAAACCTACGTCACCGTATATTAGAAGAAGCCCATAAGTCTAAGTATATGATGCATCCTGGAAATGATAAGATGTATCAGGACTTAAGAAAGAATTTTTGGTGGATAGGAATGAAAAAGGTTATAGCAGCATATGTTGCAAAGTGTTTAACCTGTTCACCAGTTAAAGCTGAACATCAGAAACCCTCAGGTTTATTGCAACAATTAGAAATGCCTGTGTGGAAATGGGAATTGATAACAATGGATTTTGTTACCAAATTACCCAAAACAAGAAAAGGTAATGATACAATCTGGGTGATTGTAGACAGGCTAACCAAGTCAGCTCATTTCCTACCAATGAAAGAAACTTTCAGTATGGAACAGTTAGCTAAACTATATATAAATGAAATAGTTTCATTACATGGAATTCCTCTATCAATTGTTTCTGACAGAGATAGTTGTTTTACCTCTCATTTTTGGACTAGTTTCCAAAAAGCCATGGGAACCAAGTTGAATCTAAGCACCGCTTATCATCCTTAAACGGACGGACAAAGCGAAAGGACAATTCAGACAATGGAAGACATGCTTAGAGCTTGTGTAATTGATTTCGGAGGTAATTGGGACGATCATTTACCATTGATAGAATTTTCTTATAATAACAGTTATCACACAAGTATCAATGTTACACCATTCGAAGCACTTTATGTGTAAGGACCTTCAAAATTGTCCCTAAGCAACCCATATATGAAAACCCAGACCCCTGAAACCCTAACGCACATGAAAAACCAAGAAATCTAGAAAATGGGTATTCAGGGGGGGGGGGGCCCGTAAGAGTTGGCTTAATCTTACGCTGGCCGCGTCAACATGAAGGTTGACCGGTTAAGCGTTCCTGAGCCATGTGGCATACACCTGTCGACCCTACTCGTGACCAATCAGACCTACGCCTAGACTAGGTGGCCACGCGGGCCGCGTAAAGTATGGCGGATGGTTCACGCGGGCCGCGTGAACCCTATTTTTCCCCTATAAATAGGTTTGATCAGGGGCTTTCATTCTGTGTCGAAACCAAAACTCAAAAACGAAGTTATACTGCTCCAAAGTCGAAATTTCAATTATTATAGCGAAGCGCTGCTACGATACAAGGTATTAACTCGATCGCTGCTACGATTCAATGTCTGATCGATTGAAATTATCCGATGAATGTTTAAGTGCTGCTCAAATTGGGTTTATACTTTGTCATTCGTCGTGAATTCGATGGATGTTTAAGTATTGCACTTTGTCATTTGTCGTGAGGGTTTAATAACGTGAGTTATCGTAAATGCTGTATTAGTTACTGACCTAGTTCGTGTGCATTGTTATTTAAGTTAGGTTATCAGGCTAATCAGTAGGCTAAACTCTACCCGCGTAAATCTGCAAAGTGAGTCATTCTCTTTTTATCAAATGTTTTACAATACTCCATTATTTTCAAATGTTATAATTACAGGGATTAAGTCGTGGTTATCTTAAATCACTGGCTAGTGGGGTATTGTGCACATTACTAATTTCTCACGGGTTAGGCTAATAAATCCTAAACGTGATAAACGTCACTACTTGGGGAAAGACCCAATAGTGGTATGAGCATCGTCACACGGGTGACAAGGCGCCAGATAAAAATAAGATAGAAGCCATTGTAATCGCTCTTATGCTGTAATTTATAACTATGTGTCATTTTGTTAAAATGAATGATTCACCAGTATTTCCCCGCTGACAAAAAAAATATTTTTAAAACATGTTTCAGGCGACCTGCTATAAGTCAAGGAAAAACGTGCTACGGAGCACTAACAAGCTTGAAGAGGTGGCTCAGTTAAAATAAATAAACATGTTTTAATAAATCAGGGAATTTCCCAGTTAAATTCCTCTATTGTAAATTACGGGGTTTATCCCGAATTATGAAATAAAATAATCGGGCATTTTTCAAGTTTTTAAAGATCCTGTTAAAATCTTCCGCTGTCGCATCGTATATACCACGGGTTCCTGTTCCGCGGCTCCTGACCAGGTCAAACCGGGGCTGGGGCCGTGACAGGAAAAGGTGGTATCAGAGCCACTGATTTAAGCCTATTAAGTATTTAAGAAATACTTAATTTTTACTAATTGCTATTTTGTGATTACGTGTTTTACTATTTGAATATCTGTTTACAGTATGGGTAAACAAAGACTTTCGGACATCTATCATAAATTAGATGCTTCACCGAAAGAAAAAGGAACTTCATCCTGAAAATACCCAACAGATACTCGGGAAGGAATATTTGTCCGTAAGGCACAGTTTGAGAAACCACTTTCTCCTAAGAAAAGAAGTTTGATTATTAGAAAAAGTCAAGAGAAAGTGAGGAAGTCACAACCAAAAGAAGTGATGATTCCTAAAGAAACTCAAGAAATAGGAAATAACCCACCATGGGAAGATGAGTTAGATGAAAATGGGCAGACCTCTATATGTTAGCCACTGTAGCAGTAAATGCAAAATTTTAAAATACCTTGACCCAGTATTAGCACCCATATCATCTACAAGCCAGAAACTCTAAAGAAAATTTTTCAGTAAATAAATAAGATACAATAAACCCTAGTATGTTTTAATTTTCAGTTGTCTTTTGTATTAAATTAGTCCCATGATGTGCAATAATACTTGAGTGATTATCTGAGAAAATTTTTATTATAAAAATTTTAACTTAGCATTTTTGTGTGCATTTTGCATATATGCTAAACATCATGAATGAGTTACTGAAGCCCTTCAGAATCTCAATCTCTATCTCGTGAAAGTGGAAGTTTCCAAAGACTTTACTGGTTACTTACCCGATGTGGAGGAACCTATGGAATTCCGAGCTCCACCTCCGGAGAAACTGAAGCCTAAGAAAAAGAGAAGATTTGTAGGCTGGAGGTGTGTACGCAGGAGGAAACCAGCAACTAGGAAAATTCCCGAAATAGAGAATCCCATGGATAAAGGAAAAGGGATCGAGATTGAGGAAAATGCTAGGCAAGTAGAAATGGAAATTGGGGAAAGTTCTAGGCAAGTCGAGGAATTACCTTTGCAGGAAGAATTAGATCGCCTACTGGCAAGCTGTGATATCATTAGACCTATCAACACCAATCTCTTCCCTTATCCTGCTGAAACCCAACTTCCAATAAACTTAGAACCGGCTATTCCAGATCCTCTGATCCATACCCAACCTCTAGGAGAAATGGACGAGTGGTGGACCAATGATTGGCAGTTTCAAAACCTCCTCAATAACCCTTACTCCTTTTTCCCTCAGTTCGACCCAGAACCTATACCAAACCCACCAATGAGTAATGAAAATTTAGCTGAACTCCGCCATTTTGGCGAGGAACTGGTGAGTGCAGGGAATAGGATTCGAGAGGTAGGAGAACAAATCTCCTGGAAGTACGATGAGAGGGAACGTCGCTTCTAAAGTGCTCAGGGATAGGATAGTTGTGAAGCTGTGATTGTATAATAGTAATAATAATAATAAAATAAGTTTGTAAATAACCTACAAATAAAACTTTTGTAAAATAACCAGTTTGTACGGATGCCTAATATAATATATATGAAAGATCGAAAGTCGAAAGATCGACGATTTTGGCTATATTTGTTTACATGATTATGTGCAATTATTTTGTTATATTTGAATAAATATTTTGTGCTAATCACTTGTATAAAATAATTACCAGATGGCAAACGCTGGTAATGAACAAATTAACGAGGGTAACCAATCTGAGCACAACAATGAGGATCAATTTCTAAATAGGCAAGATATCGAAAATATCGTTGCTCAGGGAATAGCCAATGCTATTCCAGCAATCCTTGCTGCTGCCCAGAAACCTGTTGAACCTCAACAAATTATTCCTAGCAAACGTACTCAGGAGGACAATTTCAGTAATAGTGTAAACGAAGGCGGCAACAACAACAACAACAATAACGATAATATAATACAAGCCCTAAGTCTAAAAAGAATGAAAGCTGCAACGCCTGGTTGCACTTACAAGGAATTTCTTGCTTGTAAACCAGCTGAATTTGCAGGAAATGAAGGGGCAACTGCAGCACTGCGTTGGTTGGAGAAAACCGAGGCAGTAATTATGATAAGTAAATGTGCTGAGGAAGACAAGGTCATGTATGCGTCGCATCTTTTTAAAGAAGGGGTGCTAGACTGGTGGAATACGGTACTTCAAGCCAAAGGAAGAAATATGGCCTATGCCATGAGTTGGGAAGAATTTAAGCAACTAATGGAAAGAAAATTTTGTCCCGAATATGAAAAGGAACAAATGGCGAATAAGTTCCTAAACCATCGGATTATGGGTGTAGATTGTCGAGGATATACTTCGACATTCTTCGAGTATGCGAGAGTGGTACCAACCCTGGCTTCGCCAGAACCGGTGCTTATTTCCCGCTATATTTGGGGATTGATTGGCGAAATCCGTAATATCGTTAAAGCTGCGAGACCTCGCACCATTGACGATCCTGTGGAATTAGCTAACACCCTGACTGACGAGCTGGTACGCACAAGTGAAGAAAACCGGAAAAAGGAAGTAGCTCAAAAGATTACCCCAGGATTCCGTGTGGGTAACCGTAGTAAATTCAAGAGAAGGGGAACTGGACAATCTTCCACTGTTCCATTTTGCAATTCCTGCAAAAGAAAGCATTTTGGAAGATGCAAGGGGTATTGTAATTTTTGCAAAATTCCAGGTCATCAAGAAGAAGATTGCAGAAAGAAGAAAGCAACAGTTTGCTACAACTGTGGAGAAGCTGGACATTTTAGGCCAGACTGTCCGAAAATGGTCAAACCAGCTGACAACAAAGCCAAACCTGCAGAAGGAGCTACAAAGAAGAACGTAAGAGCTTTTCAACTCACTACGCAGGAAGCCGAACTAATTCCTGACGTAATAGCTGGTACGTTCCTAGTTCACAACGTTTATGCAAAAGTATTATTTGAGTCTGGTGCAAACCAAAGTTTTATAAATACTTCATTCTGTCAAGCTCTTAAATTACCCTTAACCACCCTTAGGCAGATTTTTACAGTCGAAACAGCAGATGGAAATTCTGTTCACATAGATAAGATTTTGCGAAAAGGAAAAATAGAACTCTTAGGTCATAAATTTTCTGCAAACCTGTTACCTATGAAATTAGCCGGATTCAATGTCGTGTTAGGAATGGATTGGTTAGTAGCCAACCATGCTCGAATTCTTTGTAATAAAAATGCCATAGAAATTCATACACCCTCCGGGGAATTAGTGATGGTTACAGGAGATAAGCCACGAAAGCCACTAAAATTCATTTCAGTAATGAAGTTGGCCAGTTATTCAAGAAAACAAGAAATGGTGTATATGATTTCAGTAATCATTAACACGAAAGGTAAGGAACTTAAGGAAATTCCGGTAGTATCAGAATACCCAGATGTATTCCTAGAAGAACTTCCGGGATTACCACCCGATAGGGAAGTAGAATTTAGGATTCATCTAATTCTAGGAACTACACCGATAGCCAAAGCACCTTATCGGTTAGCACCCACTGAAATGCTAGAACTGAAAAAGCAGTTATATGAATTACTGAGCAAAGGATTCATACAACCTAGTTCATCCCCATGGGGAGCGCCAGTGTTGTTTGTAAAGAAGAAAGATGGTTCAATGCGGATGTGTATCGATTATAGAGAATTGAATAAAGTTACAATTAAGAATCGATACCCATTACCTAGGATTGATGATTTGTTTGATCAACTTCAGGGAGCTAGATATTTCTCTAAGATCGACTTACGCTCTGGATACCATCAATTGAAGGTACAAGAAGAAGACATACCTAAAACTGCTTTTAGAACTAGGTATGGTCATTACGAGTTTACAGTCATGCCCTTCGGACTAACGAATACACCTGCAGCATTCATGGACATGATGAATAGAATCTGTAAACCGTATTTGGATAAATTTGTAATTTTCTTCATCGACGATATACTTATTTATTCCAAAAGTCAGGATGAACATTGTCAGCACTTGCATGCACTCTTAACTTTGTTAAGAAAAGAGAAGCTTTACGCCAAATTCTCAAAATGTGAATTTTGGCTACAGGAAGTGCAATTTTTAGGACACATGGTGAATCATGAAGGTATTCACATAGATCCCTTCAAAATAGAAGCAATCACCAAATGGAAAGTTCCGCGATCAGCTATGGAAATTAGAAGCTTTCTAGGGTTAGCTGGATACTATAGACGATTTATTAAGGACTTTTCCAAGATAGCTGTACCATTAACTAAGTTAACCTGTAAAGCAGCTAAGTTTGAATGGGGATCTAAGCAAGAAGAAGCCTTTAAGATTTTAAAGCAAAAATTAACAAATGCCCTAATTCTAGCCTAACCAGAAGGAACAGAAGATTTTGAAGTTTACTGCGATGCTTCTAAGCTAGGATTAGGATGTGTGTTAATGCAATGCAAAAAGGTAATTGCGTATACCTCAAGAAAATTGAAAAAGCATGAGGAAAACTATACGACTCATGACTTAGAGTTAGGCGCCATAATTTTTGCCCTTAAAATTTGGAGACATTATCTGTATGGAAGTAAGTTTACTGTCTATATGGATCATAAAAGTTTAAGGTACATATTTGGGCAAAAAGAATTAAACATGAGGCAAAAAAGATGGATGGAAATCCTGAGTGATTACGACTGTGACATTCAATATCACGAAGGAAAAGCAAATGTAGTTGCAGATGCCTTAAGTCGTAAGTATCATGAGAAGCAACGAGGAATTCGTGCTCTTAGATTAAATCTATAGTTAGATTTAATGGAACAATTAAAGAATGTTCAGGAAACAACGATCAAGAATGATGCTGAAGGAATGAAAGAAAGAATAAAAGAATTAAAGCAAGGAACTGATGGAATTTGGAGATTCCATAAGAAATGGATTTGGGTACCTAATCAAGGTGAGTTAAGAAATAAGATTTTAGAAGAAGCCCATAAATCTAGGTATACTGTGCATCCCGGTAACAATAAGATGTACCAAGATTTAAGGAATAATTTCTGGTGGATAGGAATGAAAAAGGACATAGCTAAATATGTTTCTAAATGTCTTACTTGCTCACAAGTTAAGGCAGAACATCAGAAACCCTCAGGTCTACTACAACAATTAGAAATGCCTGTATGGAAATGGGAGCTCATAACAATGGACTTTGTTACAAAGTTACCCAAAACCAGAAAAGGTAATGATGCGATTTGGGTAATTGTGGATCGATTAACCAAGTTATCTCATTTTCTACCCATGAAAGAAACCTTTAGCATGGAAAGATTGGAAAAGTTGTATGTAGATGAAGTAGTATCATTACATGGAGTTCCGCTCTCCATTATATTAGATAGGGATAGTCGTTTCACTTCCCATTTCTGGACAAGTTTCCAGGAAGCAATGGGAACCCGACTAAAATTAAGTACTGCATATCATCCTCAAACAGACGGGCAAAGTGAAAGGACGATACAAACCCTGGAAGACATGCTCCGGGCACGTGTTATAGATTTTGGTGGAAACTGGGACGACCACCTACCATTAATTGAATTCTCCTATAATAATAGTTATCATACAAGCATTGAAGCTGCCCCATTTGAAGCACTATATGGGCGAAAGTGCAGAACTCCAGTCTGCTGGGCAGAAATAGGAGAAAGTCAATTATCAGGTCCTGAAATAGTTCAAGAAACCACCGATAAGATTACTCAGGTCAAGGAACGACTAAAGACTGCTCGAGATCGTCAAAAGAGTTATGCCGATAATCGACGCAAACCACTAGAATTTCAAGTGGGAGACAAGGTACTCTTGAAAGTTTCTCCTTGGAAAGGAGTAGTATGATTTGGAAAGAAAGGAAAGCTAAGTCCAAGATACGTAGGACCATTTCCAGTAATCCAACGTATAGGACCAGCTGCTTATCGCTTACAACTACCAGAAGAGTTAGCTGGGGTACATGATGTATTTCATGTATCCAACCTCAAGAAATGTTTATCTGATGAATCTCTGGTAGTACCTCTTCAAGATATAGAGGTAAATGAAAAGTTAAAATTCATAGAGAAACCACTACAAATAGAAGACCGAAAGATCAAGTTTCTCAAGCACAAGCGATTGGTACTAGTCAAAGTCAAGTGGGACTCAAAACGAGGATCCGAATACACTTGGGAGCTGGAATCGGAAATGAAGCGAAAGTATCCTCACTTATTTCAATAAATATCGAGGACGAGATTTTAAATTAGGTGGGGAGGATGTAAGGACCTTCAAAATTGTCCCTAAGCAACCCATAAATGAAAACCCGGACCCCTGAAACCCTAACGCACATGAAAAACCAAGAAATCTAGAAAATGGGTATTCAGGGGGGCCGCGTAAGAGTTGGCTTAATCTTACGCGGGCCACGTCAACATGAAGGTTGACCGGATAAGCGTTCCTGAGCCATGTGGCATACACCTGTCGACCCTACTCGTGACCAATCAGTCCTATGCCTAGACTAGGTGGCCACGCGGGCCGCGTAAAGTATGGCGGATGGTTCACGCGGGCCGCGTGAACCCTATTTTTCACCTATAAATAGCTTTGATCAGGGGCTTTCATTCTGTGTCGAAACCAAAACTCAAAAACGAAGTTATACTGCTCCAAAATCAAAATTTCAATTATTATAGCGAAGCGCTGCTACGATACAGGGTATTAACTCGATCGCTGCTACGATTCAATGTCCGATCGATTGAAACTATCCGATGAATGTTTAAGTGCTGCTCAAATTGGGTTTATACTTTGTCATTCATCATGAATTCGATGGATGTTTAAGTATTGCACTTTGTCATTTGTCGTGAGGGTTTAATCTCGTGAGTTATCGTAAATGTTGTATTAGTTACTGACCTAGTTCGTGTGCATTGTTATTTAAATTAGGTTATCAGGCTAATCAGCAGGCTAAACTCTGCCAGCGTAAATCTGCAAAGTGAGTCATTCTCTTTTTATCAAATGTTTTACAATACTCCATTATTTTCAAATGTTATAATTACAGGGATTAAGTCATGGTTATCTTAAATCACTGGCTAGTGGGGTATTGTGCACATTACTAATTTCTCACGGGTTAGGCTAATAAATCCTAAACGTGATAAACGTCACTACTTGGGGAAAGACCCAATAGTGGTATAACCATCGTCACACGGGTGACAAGGCGCCAGATAAAAATAAGATAGAAGCCATTGTAATTGCTCTTATGCTGTAATTTATAACTATGTGTCATTTTGTTAAAATGAATGATTCACCAGTATTTCCCCGCTGACAAAAAAATATTTTTAAAACATGTTTCAGGAGACCTGCTATAAGTCAAGGAAAAACGTGCTACGGAGCACTAACAAGCTTGAAGAGGTGGCTCAGTTAAAATAAATAAACATGTTTTAATAAATCAGGGAATTTCCCAGTTAAATTCCTCTATTGTAAATTACGGGGTTTATCCCGAATTATGAAATAAAATAATCGGGCATTTTTCAAGTTTTAAAAGATCCTGTTAAAATCTTCCGCTGTCGCATCATATATACCACGGGTTCCTGTTCCGCGGCTCCTGACCGGGTCAAACCGGGGCTGGGGCCGTGACATTATGGACGAAAGTGCCGAACGCCAGTCTGTTGGGAAAAACTTGGAGAAAAGCAACTATCTGGACCTGAGACAGTACAAGAAACAACAGACAAGATCATTCAAGTCAAGGAACGACTGAAAGCAGCACGTGATAGACAAAAGAGTTATGCAGATAACAGACGAAAACCATTGGAATTTAAAGTAGGAGATAAGGTGTTATTGAAAGTCTCTCCCTGGAAAGGAGTGGTAAGATTCATCAAAAGGGGAAAGCCAAGTCCTAGGTATGTTGGACCTTTTGAGATTATTAGAAGAATAGGACCTATAGCCTATCTGTTACAACTGCCAGAGGAAATGGCATGAATACATGATGTTTTTCATGTATCTAATCTCAAGAAGTGTTTAGCTGATGAATCACTTGTAGTACCTCTTAAGGACATAGAGGTAAATGAACAGTTAAAGTTTGTAGAGAAGCCTCTACAGATTGAAGACAGGAAAGTTAAGAACCTCAAGCACAAGAGATTAATTCTGGTCAAAGTGAACTGGGACTCCAAAAGAGGACCAGAATACACATGGGAGCTTGAATCAGAAATGAAAAGGAAATATCCACACCTGTTCCAGTAGATCTCGAGGACGAGCTCTAAAACAAGGTGGGGAGGATATAATAACCCTCCTGAATTTTCTGACACCCTAATATATTTTAAAATATTCCCATATGTCTTAAAATACATCCCGTATATGAAAACCAAGCCTAAAATACATTATATTATTAAAAATAAAATAAAAATAAAATTTTAATATCGCTCGCGGCCCACAATGGATATAACACAAGGCTACGCGGGGCGCGACGACCTAGATACGAGGACGCACCAGAGCACACCACGTGTCCGACGCGTGTGGGGTCTAGGGCTGACTCGGCTAGCCTATAACGGGACACGTAGTCCCTGGCGGGCCACGTAAGCCCCCTTCTCATCTTACGCGGGGCGCGACAGACCCCCTGAACAGCCCTATATATAGAATTCGTTGGCCACAGTTCACAAATCGTTCATCTCTCGACTTTCTCTCTCAATTTATGAATAGTAGGCATAATTATCGGGTATAATACCCCCCTAATTAATGAAGTTCTGCCCCGTTGTAAGTATTATAACCCCGGTTACGTATTAGATACACTGCCTGATTGATCCAGGGTTCCCTAACGACTGTCGAGGTTCTGCCTGACGTAGTCGTTGGAATGCCGTCTCGGGGAGGGTATTACTAATGTAAATAATGGGTTATTTTACTAACATATGTGCATTTGTGTAAATTATAGATAATCACCAGGAAACCTTGCAGAAAACCTAAGACAACAATGTGAGTAATCTCCTTTTTGTAAATTGTTTTTACAAAACCTTAAATGTTTTACAATGAAATTAAGCAGTGATTGAGTCTTTATAGTTCTTCAATTACTACCGGTATGTTGGGGTTTTGTATACAAAATGTGGAACACGTTACTATTGGACAGCGAGTTAGCCAATGTGTAATATAACCCACCAGTCAGGATTGACAGTACTGAATGAGTAATTGTGTACAAATAAACAATGTGATAGCTCTCAATACTGTTTAAGGATAAAACTCTTCTTGATTAAACTGGGATTCACTCACCAGTATTTCCCACTGACAAAATATTTTAAACGCGTTTCAGGTAACAAAATGTGAAATCCAAATAGAAGCCAGCTGGACAGCATTGAAGGCTTGGATAAAGTGGCTATAAAAGTTACCTAAATAAAAGAAGATGTTTTATTCAATAAAATGGGGATTTTCCCTATGAAAATATTTGTAATAAAAACTTAGGTTTTATCCCAATATGTTTAATATTATAAAAGTGTGGTATTTACTCTGATAAATATTTCCTAACTACGGTACTGATGAAATTTCCGCTGCCAAAATGTTAAAGAAATGATACCACCAAAACTGGTCTTACGGCCGCCCGTTCCCAGGACAGATAGGGGGCGGGGGTTGCGACAAACATCTTCGATGTAAGAATTTACAACTTGTTGTTTAATTTTATACTGTCGCTTAAGCGAATCAGATGTTTCAGAACAATGTTTCAATCTCGATTGAACAAGTTTCATTTGACTCTTCACGTTTTCATATGATTCTTTTGTTATGTGATATGCAAGTTTTATTGAATCATACTCTTTTTTCATTTCTTGAAAAACATTTTCTTTTTGTAAACACTCTTCATTCATTTTTGAAACCTTTTCTTTCAAACTCTCATTTTCTTTTTCTAAATTCTTGCATTTTTGTGTGAGCTTTTCGTCATTATGTTTCAAAAACTTTTCGTTTTCTAACATCTCTTTGCATTTTTCTTTGAAAACCTTTTTAATTTTGGTAAATTTAATGTCTCTTGTTCTGAATTTTTCATCTTTTTCAGTACAAACACTGCACGTTTTCATGCATTTCTTGCACTGTTCAACAGTTTTATTTAAGACTTCAGAATCTGTTGAAGTATTTACCTCAGTCGTTGGCACTTCAGTTTTTTCTGCAGTTTGATTCTGGTCACATTCCTTCTCTTACTGTTCCTCGACAACAACTTCACCAACATCAATCTCTTCAACCGAACTTTCAAGCTTCTCATCAGCTTCTTCTTTGTTCTTCGGATCCTCTTCGTTCTGCTGTTCTCCAGTAACATCTTCTTCTTCTTCTTCTTCTTCTTCTTCTTTCTCTTCCTCAGCTACCTTCTTCAAATCATCAACCAACTCATCAACATTTTTCTTCATTCTTTCTTCATCTCTCTTCTTCAGACTTGCTGTCATTACATCTCTAATTATCTTGTCCAGATTTTTCAGATAATTTCTATCTTTTTCAACATTAGAGTAGTACTCTCCGGACAGAAGAATTACTACAAGAACGTCGTTATACACCACTTCTCATCTATGAACGACTGGATCTCCATTTTTGTTGATGTAACACTCTCTCTTCTTATCGTATCTTCCATAAAACTTTGCTTCTACAAACTCTTCATGCATCTTTTCAATTCTGCAATCTGCAAAGAATCTTTCTCGATCCGTTTTCTCTTTCAGAATTTATTCTTTTGTTTTCTCTTTCACAACAGCAACACAAGTTCTGTGTTTGTTGAATCCATATTCTTCTTCTGGAAGAAGTTCACTCCAGTCGAATCCTTCATCATCTTGGATCACAACACATGCTCTTGAATTTTCTTTCTCAGAGTTGTTTTCAATTCGTTTCAAGTTTCGTGGTTCCTCTTTGCTCCTGTGATAAATCGTTTTACGATAGTAATCGTCTTTGAAAATATTAGCGGTTTCTTCAACAGTAGAGTTTCTGCATTCTCTTTTGAAAGGACCTTTTTGTTTGCATTTGAAGCAAGTCACTTTTGATTTATCGAAGCCCAGCTTTTTTGATGGTCCACCTATTGACTGTCTTCCAGTAATTTCCATGAACCACTGAGCTCTTCGAATGCAGCTTGCCAAACACCATCTCAAATCAATGAGTTCCATCTCTTCCAGATTTATTTGGTCGTAATCTTCCTTTGTCAGTTCAGAATTTCCAATTTTCCCAGCTACCAGAATTTCGTATGATTCCAGAATCGATGCCAGAAAACTCATTTGCTGTTTAGCAGCGTTAATGCTCATTGCTGGAGAAATTTTCAGCTTTAAGGCGATGTTGCAGAGAATTTCCTCAGATTCTTCGGAGTTTGAAGTTGTGGAAGATGAATGATACCCTGGATTGTAGCTTGATGATCTTTTCTGTGAGTCATTCATCTTTTCAACGCTAAATGCAGTCTTTGGCGATTCACTAACTGTTACCGAAGGTATACTGCCCTTGTAGTAAAGACCTACATTCTGTTGATGTGATGAACTGCTCATCTTGCTTTGTTTCTACAATTCAAGCTCATGACTTTCAATCTTTTCTATCAAAACATCAAGAGTAACCGTATCATACAGTACAACACTTTTCAAAATGAATACAAACGTTTACCACTGATCAGCTCGTGGTAACGCTTCAATGATTTTATCAATGAGCTCCGCACGTCTTTTTATAATTCCAAACCTATCGAGTTCGATTTTAAGGTGACAAAATCTTTCAATCATTTGTCTTACAGATTCACCTTTTAAATCGTCAAACAAATCAAATTCTTTTTTAAGTAAAGCAATTTTGTTCTTTTTTGATATGTTTTCTGTCACACCCCGAAATATCAGAGCATGGCGTGACTGGACTGGTATCTTCATTGCACAGTGGAAGCAAATAAGCTAAGTCTTTTAGAAAATGAACGCCACTAAGTACTCAACTCCACATGGTTCTCCTATTCCAACCGTGCCTTGTCTTAGAAATGCAACCTGAGAAAGAAACATGCTAAAAAGTCAACAAAAAGTTGAGTGAGTTCATAGTTTGATTGTAAAAGATTTGAAATAAACCTTTTTGAATAACCGGTTTTTGAAGTATTGTTGAGAAAACGAATTTAAAATCATTTTCTTGTCAAGTTATATGGAAACTTTGTATGAAAACATGGTATGTAACTTGTAAAACGTATCTGTAACTGTGTTCTATGAATGTTTGTGTGTATCTTGTAAAACGTATCTGTAACAGAGTACTATGAATGTTTGTATGTATCATGTAGAATGTATCTGTAACTGAGTACTATGAATGTTTGAGATCGCTAGTGGTTTGCAAGGCCACTAACATGTGTCACGACAGGAAGCCACCAAACCTAGGCATTTTTGTCGACTTTGACTGAGACACAGAAGCACTCATTGGTAGAAGTAGGCCAAGAGTAGGGTTGCCTGAAACCCATTAGATCTAACCTTTTGTTCCGTGGTCTGAATGTATACGTTGATTAATGGTGCTTATGGTACCCTATTCGAGTCATGATCTAGAATGTTTCACTTGAATGTTTTTGTACTCCATCATACCATTACTCATGTATTTGTATTTTCCCGTAGTTCAGAAAACTAGAATTCGTGTGTATGCACATTTCGAAAAATACTCTTGTTTGCAAAAACCGGTATAAAACATAAGCTTTTCGTAAACCATTTGTGTCAGTTAAAACTTGCTTGTAAAATGGTTTAGAAATATGTAATTCTTGTATGCTTTGCAAAAAGTGCATGTCTTTCCACCCCGAAAACATTTAGAAAAATGTAAAACTGTAAAAAGGTGGGGTTATGAACTCACCTGAATAATCCTGTGCAAAGCTAGCTATATACGACTTCGTGATGTCGTTTCCAAGACTTGACTTGCTAGCGTGCATTCTACAATATTCCTAAAACGAAATATTTTATAAGTTTCTAATTAATGCGGTAACAAATCTACGTGTTACCGAGCTCTACCGAATCGTTAATTGAACGATTCGACGATAAGTTGTTAACTCAATAGAATGATTAAGTTATACTTTGTAACCCCGAGAAGTCGTTTGTGTATGTAACGAATATTTTTATGAAATTAATATATTGTAAACTAGTATGATGTATCACGTCTTATAGATGTTTGTCGGTGTATACGTTTATGCCGTTTCGGCGTTTGTAATAAATATAAAAAGTTATGTTTATTTTGCGAAAGTATCATCGAGTTGTTTGAAGTTTGAAATAAATATAAACTATATTTATTTTTATAAAAGCATTCGTATTGTTTAATACTTGAAATAAATATACAAACTATATTTATTTTGTAAAAACGAATTCATGTTGTACGATGTTTGAAGAAATAGATAAGTTATATCTATTTTATAAAAGAATCGTCGTTTTTGTTTGACGTTCAAAATAAATATATAAACTATATTTATTTTGTAAAATCATTTGCGTCATCGTTGTTCTTGTAAGTTATAAAGTGCCGTTGAAGTAATATACATATTCATTCTGGTTCTTATAAAAGTCGCTCGGTATCGAAAAACATGTTTTGTTTTTACGGATTTTCTCAAAAAACGGGCAGAGTTTCCTCTGTTTTTGGACGACCCCGACAACATAAGTGTCGTTATACTTTCAAAATTCAATCAACGTTCAATAATTATCATAAATAATTTTGTAAAAGCGACAACATATAAATTAAACACTAATCTGTTCGGTTTAAGCTCGATATCGCGTATTTAATTAAAAACTATATAGAAGCAACATATTCGTTGTTAAAACTTTACCATCTTCTCGTGTCGAACGCTAACGGAGTTGACTCGCTGAGTTGAACGGCTGACTTCGTTGACCGCGTTTGACCCGAAACCGATACGCGACCCGAACCACACTGATGACTTCTGTTGCCCCGAGCCGTTGACCCGGAGCTCGAGACTCGACCCGAAATGTTGGGCCGTGACCGAAGTTGACCGCACCAAATCTTGACCCGAATCGAAACGAGACCTGAACCAAATCTCACGTCGCTCCTCTACATCTTCAACATCAGCCATTAACATCATCTTCAACAAAAATCTTCAAGAAAAATTTAAAAGCATTAAGCAGGGGGGGTGTTACCTTGAAGTTTTGTCGTAATCCACTGTCTCCGCCGCTTCGTGGCGGCGCCGTCGTCTGTCTCCGCCTCGTCTGCCTCTTTCTTTCCATTTTCTATGCTCGTCACTCACCACCACCCGATGGTGGTGGTCGCCGCTTTGACAGCCGAGAGGGGGGGGTGTTGCTCGACCCGACAGTCTCCGGCTTCACCATCAAACGCCGCCACCACTGTTGGTGGCTGGCTGGTCACCTTCGAGCAAGGGTGAAGGAGGTCGAATGGGTGGGTGTTGCTGGCCGGAGATTAGCAGACCCGTCGCCGGAGCCGGAGCGGGCGACCAGAGCTCGAGGAAGAGAGCAGATGGGTGTGCGGCTAGGTCGGGGTTGGGTGTGAATGCTTGCCGACGAGAGTGGTGGCGCCGGAGTTCGGTCGGACCTCCGACTCCGGTTGCTGGTAATATGTCGAGAGAGAGAGAGAGAGAGCTCTTGTGGGTGTGTATGTGTTTGCTTATGATATGTCTGTACAAAACAAAGGAAGGAGGGTGTTTTATAGAGTGGTTTGAAATCTTTAGAGATTTTGTGCAAATCTTGCATAGATTTTTACAAATCTTAATAAGATTTTATAAATCTTGGGTGGATCTCATAAAATCTTGTATAGATTTTATAGAGATTTTGTTTAGATTTACTAAGATTTGTTAGATCTTATATCATATGTAGGCTTAGGCTTGTGGGTTTTGGGCTTAGGCCCAGGGCCTACAAGCCCATCTCATGTGTAAGTGGCCCGTAATTCCTACGAGGCACGTTTTTATAACCGAAATCACCGTAGCCTAGTAAAATAATATTTCAGAGTTAAAAACGTGTAAAAATAATGTCGGTATCCGTCGTAGTCGCGTTCGCGCGTTGATAACGGTAATAATCGCGAAAAATTACATCGTTGCCGTCTTTGATCCGTTTTTCGAGCCAATTTCAACTATGATTGCTAAAATTAATTACGAAGCTGGAATATATCGCAAAAATTTAATATTTTTCGGCGTTGTCAGTATCTTGTACGGTATCAGTTCCTTGTCGCGTAATATTCAGTAGGTTTCTCTGTAAACCACTGTTCGCGCACTGTAAAGTCGTATAGACGTTCCTAGGCACTCCAAAGGCCTAATTAAGTCAATATTCGTCTTAATCACTATTTATTATCGTTTTAATCATCTGTTAATTGCGTAATTAGAGCCGTAAATCACCGGTTGTCACATTTTCCTCCCTCGGCTTTAACTCTTAAAGCTTCCCATACTGATTTTGACGAACCATTATGATTTAACAGTGAAAAAATATCATCTCTGATGGACTGTTGGATTAATGTGATCATTTTCTGTTCGTACGAAAATTTTCTTTTATCCTTATCTGATAAGCTATTGAGATTAATTTCCTCGTTTTTATCATTAACTGGTCGACTGTACCCAAACTCTAGATAAAACCAACTTTCGTGAGCGTAAGCTTTCGTCCAGTTTAAAAATATTTCTTTCCACCAAGTATAATCTTCAATGTTTTCGAGTTTCGGTGGTTTAGAATGTGTTCCGTAAAAGTTATCATGTTTTATGTTATCGTTTATCGCTTTCGTAATGGTTTTTGGTGTAACGGTTGTCGTTTCGGAAGATTCGGAAGTGAACGCCTTGTAAAACGTGTTGTAGACTTTAACCATCTCTTTCGTATATCGCACTTTTTAATTTGAACTTCATTTATTACCTGCAAACGAACAAACAAACAAACGATCAGTTTAAAGCGAACAGTCAGTTGAACGGACGAGTAACCGATCGGACGGGGTCAACGAAAGTCAAACAGATTGCTATGATCGGATGACTTCGATCGGATGACTCTTCAAATAAACCTTTCGTCTGGATTGTCGTTCGGTCGAATCATTTTGAGTCGTCCGAGCGAATCACTTTTAGTCGTCCGAGCGGATCACTTTTAGTCGTCCGAGCGAATCACTTTTAGTCGTCCGAGCGGATCACTTTTAATTGTTGTAAGACTATTGGGCTGACAACTCCAAATTTAATCCATTTCTAATTGGGCCACTATTGTAATGGATCAGATGACATTAGATGAACGGATTGTCGTTCGTTCGAACGACCTTTCGTCATACGTTAATCACTTATGATCGAATGACAATCCGTCAATTGACAACACATTTATTGGACCTCATATACAAACTGTGATTGGACCGAGATATGAAATAAAATTCTGATTGGGCCGATAAACTTGAAATGTCTATTGAACTGACATATTGATTCCTTAGCACATGGACCTTTAATGACAATCTTGTGAATATCTGAAATGAGCCGCCGATGATTAATAATTTTCTCACGTGATTGAATTTAAAAGTTAAAATGCTATTGGACCAAGCAACTGTCATATGCAATCTTGATTTTCGTGGGCCGATAACTATTCAGATCATATAATCCTATTAGGCCAAAAACATTGAATTAATTCAAAATCACATGGCCGACACACTTATCACAATGGACTGACAAATTTCTTGATATAAAGAATCAAATTCTTAGTTAAATTAAATTGATTGGGCCGATGTTATCTAATTACGTGGACCTTAACCTTATGGCCGACAACTCTTTTAATCCCTTGAATCTTATTGGGCCGCTGGATTATTGGGCTACACAAAATGAGAATTTAATAAAGCTGAAGACTTAGTTAGGCTGCATGCAATCGGAACGGATACACGTTCGTTCGTAGGACCCTCCGACAGTTGTCAATTAACTCCTCCGATCGGATGACTGTGTGTATTGAACGGATGACTATCCGTTACTTTGCAATGACAATTTATGAATGTGACTTAAGTCCTCTGGACGAATGACAATTCGTGAGCTGAGTTTTTTATCTTTTATTTTGATGGTGAACTTTGTCCGGATGGTCATCCGAACGGATGGCCATCGGGGTGAAAATAAGAACAGTTAACAACAACCATTTTTTATACTTTTTCGGACAAAAAAATCAAGATTTCTCACAAACTACTTGGAATTAAGATCTGAAAATTTGTAGACTTTTAAAACAATAATTTTCGCACACTATGTCAAAAAATCACCAAATTTTAACCGTTAAAACCTCGTTAGTTTTGCGTTTTTGTGTCGAAAAGTGAAGAAAATGAGTAGAGCAAGAAATTTCACAGATCTGATGCGATTTTGAATCTGAAACTGATGTAAACTTGTGACATCTTGCGTGTTTGATCCGTGCAATCGAGTTACTGCTCTGATACCACTTGTGAGCGCGTTGTAGGATCTTAAACGACTCCGAAACGATTGCGAACGACACGTGCGACGTGCGGAATGCGTACACGTGCGTGGACCGAACAGAAGAGCGTATATAACCTGTGATTCAATTGAATATTTGAAAAATATAAGTAACTTGAATCACCATGTGCAACTTTCTCTCTCTACTTTCTCTTTCTAAGCTTCAAGCTCCAAAGTTCTCTAAAATGGCAAAAGTCCTAAAACTAAACAAAACACTCCTATTTATTTCCCATGGAAATTAATGAGAGTTCTCATTAATTACCATAATCCCACCTTGCCTTTTCTATCTAAATATTACAATATAAGACCTTGACTTGTTTAGTTTCTCGCTACAGACGGGATTGACGGAGGCGATAGACATATCTACACACTCACAAGGTCATTTGTTTCAAATGAACTATTATATTATCCGTCGTTTAAGCTTGAAAAGATATTAATGCTAGAAGTGGAAGTAGCCGATAGTAAGAGTTACTTGCTACATGATGTATGTAGAAACTGTAAGATTTTAATTGAAGATGAGGAATTTAGAATAGATCTTATTCTGATGTGTATGGGGGAATTTAAGGTAGTAGTAGGGATGGATTGGCTAGCCCAAAATCATGCTGAAATCCAGTGTGAGAGGAAAGTTATTCATGTAGTAACCTCGGGGGGGGGGGGGGGGTGGAATGGGTAAGTATCCAAGGGGATAGAGTCGTTGAGTCGAAGTTGTGTTCAATGATTAAAGCTGTCAAGTATGTAAGGAACGGGGGTAGGGCGTATCTATCTGTAACAAATCTCATCAGAAGTCCTATTTATTATATTATTTTATCCAAAAGGAAACCCTAATTGAGACCCCAAGTGATTCTGTATAAACCCTAAAATTTTCAGAACAATCAGAATCAGGATCAGGGCCCCTAAAACTCAGGGGGGGTATTCCCTATTGACGATTATCCATATAAAATGCTGCCAAAATCGAATTTTAACAATCCACTGACTTAGCAAGGCTACAAACACACGCGTCTACCCTATGGTAGGGTGTGACCCCTCGCGCCACGCGACGCCCAAAGGGGTACCCCTCGCGTCACGCGAGGGGGTCAAATTTCAAGTATAAATAGTGGGGTTTGGGACTTGAATTTTGGCACTTGAACGACATTAAAATTCGTTTTACACTTCGAGATATCGTCTGTTTACTACCAAACACACACAATTCACGAAACGCTGCCGTAAAACAGGGTAATAACTCGATCGCTGCTACGATTCAATGTCCGATCGATTAAACTATCCAATGGATGTTTAAGTGCTGCCCACATTAGGGTTTATGCTTTGTCATTCGTCGTTAATTCGATGGATGTTTAAGTATCGCACTTTGTCATTCATTGTGAAGGTTTAATCTCGTGAGTTATCGTAAATGATGTATTAGTTACTAACCGAGTTCATGTGCATGTTATTAAATTTAGGTTAAAAGGCTAATCAGTAGGCTAAGCTCTGCTCATATAAATCTGCAATGTGAGTCATTCTCTTTTTATCAAATTTGATTTCAAAAGCATGTTTATTTTCAAAGTTATAATTACAGGGATTAAGTCTTTGTAGTCACCAAATTACAGCCGGTATGTGGGGTTTTGTATACATTACTTGATAACCGTCACCATTGGACAACGGGGTAGCCAAGGTGTGACAACTGTGTTCTGTAATCATCGTGTAATGTAAAACAATGTCAGTTATCAATAAAACAATGTGCTTTAGTTTTATTATATGTGTAATGGTGTTTAATAAATTTTACAATTTGATTCGATTCCGGTTTCAAGCTTTAAATCACTTTCTGGAAGGTTATACGCAAACTGGTGCATAAACGCAATCTGTTTAACGCGACGTACACTCCGGAACTGTGACGTAAGCCAAACATACCCTAAATATCCTTTACATAACAGAGAAATAAGTTTCGACGGATTCGGTATGGCAAAAACATGTTTATTTGATCTAAAGGACTATTTACGATAAAACTGTGAAACGAACGTTGGTGACCGCTCGGATAATTTTTAGATCCCAAAAATATTCTGTTATGATTAAAAATTTATTTTTAATCAGGTCCATGTTGAAAAATAAATTAAACGCCTAAAAACGTTATTTTTCAAGTTTAAGCGCGTACCGCGTGTTTCTGCGCGACACAGTGCTTCTACTGCAAAACGCGGACAACGCAACCAGTCTTGGCAACTGAAATTTATTTCAGTAATATTTTGGCAAGATTATTTTTATAGAATAATAAAAATAATTTAGTACGCCATAAACCGGGATTTAAACGCTAGATATAATACCCGATATCCAGTTAAAAACCCAATTTTTAGCCTACAAATAGCATATTTATATAAAAGCTACTCATGGACCCTTTCCCCCTCAACCGATTATGGAGTAGTGGGACTCCCCACTTGATTTTCTATGTTTTAAAATGAGATTATGTTTAGTATCTTGAGGACAAAAGGCTAGTGGGAAATGCATGATTAAAGGTTAAACGATGAAAACCACTATATCACACTCATTATAATCATCTTCACATCAACAAACCTCAATCATTCTCCTCCTCCTTCCTTATTTTCGGCAGCCACAACCATCCACCATACAACCACCTTCAACCTTCCATTCAAGCATTTTCCATACACTCAAAGGTGCAAGAGGTCTAACAAGTAAGCTTGGTGCACTCGGAACTTGAAGGACCTCTCTTGTGTGCTTTTATCCACCCAATTTCTCTAGTGTTTCTTCCCTAGCTTCAAAGCTAGTAGGCGGATAAACAATTTGAGGGATTGTGTTAACATTTAAAAAAATGCACCCGAAGGTGAGTACATAGATCCCCTCTTTTTACTATTTTTGATTGTTTTGGGGTGATTCATATGTATCAAAACGATTTCAATATTTTAACGATGGTTTCAAAACGATTGAGATGGTTTATACAAAACTAATAACGATTTCGATAATGTGAACGAACTTGTTGGTGGTAGTTACATAACGAATGACATTCATTAGCATTGATCAAGACGACCAGTATTAGGTTATGGTACCATAGGATCCGATAAATCCCGTTATCAGACCGGACCCATGGTTATGTGTGGGTTAGGTGGGTAACGACTGAATCTGATGATTGTTAACTTACCCTTTGGAGGTTTGTTAATGCAAGAACGAGTTGAACGATGAACGAGTCACGAAGGTTTGAATGTTATTAGCAAGGCGACCAAAAGTAGTTTTCACAATTAAAACGAGAACGATTTAAACGAGTGAATGAATTGTACGATTTGGAACAATTTAAACGAATGAACGATGTTCTATAACGAGAACGAGTTAAACAATATTACACAACGATGTTTACAAAACTATATAAACGATACGAGTTTTATTATAAGAACGATTTATGATTTGGTTTACATAAACAAATGTTTTGGGTTAAGATTCATGGCAAGGGTTATAAATTATGACCAATCCATTTTGACTTGGTTATTCATTTACAATACAAACATTTTACAAAACAAGGTTTTCTAATATCAATTAACGAAGTTGTACAAGTTGTTTCAACATACAAACGAGCCATGAATCTGATACTCACACACAAAAAAAAAACTATGTACTCGCCAGCATTTCTTTGCTGACTTTGTTTTTACATATGTTTCAGGTGATGTTGCTTAATGTTGATTGCGAATAGGATGCATGCTCACTTAGGACCGGACGAGGCCTTAGTGATTTAATAACGATGATAAACTATGTTTGAATTGCTTGTGTAACTTTAAGACAATGTTTAATATTCAATAAAACGAAACTCTTGTATCCATGGTTTGAAACAATAATTCTGTTACAACACTCCCCGACGTTTCCGCCACGATTTGTTGTTTTACGTGGTCGGGGTGTGACAGAAAGGTTGGTATCAGAGCCAATGGTTATAGAGAATTAGGTTATTAGTAAAATTTTGACCTAGACTATAACTTTCTAGGACCCCAACGCAAGTTGATTTGTGTTTAGAATTAAAAAAAAAAACAAAATACGAATCTGCTTCGAAAATTAATCATCTGTTCTAGTATGATTGATTACTAGGTTTTGAACCCTCTGTTGTAAGGTTTTGAACCCTTTCAGTTTGACTCATTTTTGGCTTAGTGCCTTTTGAGTTTTCAAAATCTCGTCAGAGTTTGGGTCTAAATAATGTGAACACGTGCAAACTGGAAGAGTGAATGCCTGTACCCTGAGTTTTCTGTCTAAGGCTAGAGTGTTCGTACAAATCCACATAATCGGACCAGTCACTCTTACCTGGGAACTCTTGGGGTGAGTGTTCACTTATAGGCGAGCATGTCTTCGTGATACATTATTTTGATTCTAACTTTGATTCGTCACTGCGTGTCGTTTGTTTGTTCGAAGTAACGAACAAATGATTGCCTTCCTTGTGTTTTGTCGATACCTCTTTTGTTTTTCCTAATTTTCAATCTCACTCGATTCTCCTGTTTCCTTGCTAGACAATGCCTCCTCGACGTGAAGCACAATCTTTTACTATTGAAGAAATCGTAGCCCTGGTCTCTCAGCAAGTGGCTGCTGTGCTTCCCGGTGTTGTGACCCAACTCCATGAGATATACAACAACAACAACAATAATAACAACAATAATGCACCGTGTAACTTCAAGAATTTCAATTCTACTAAGCCGCTAAAGTTTTCTGGGTCGCAAGGAGCAACTGCACTCCTTCAATGGTTTGAGAGTATCGAGAACACATTCAGACATGTGCAATGTCCGAATGGGCGTAAGGTTGAATTTGCTTCGAGTGTGTTTGAGAAGCGTGCTCTTACGTGGTGGAACGGAGTGATGCGCGACAGGGGTGCCGAAGTGGCGTTGGCACAAACATGGGAAGAGCTTCGAGCTCTCATGATGAGAGAGTTCTGTCCCCGTCACGAAATTCGAGCTTTGGAACGAGAGTTTGACGATCTGAAACAAGACGGGGGAGAACACCGTGCGTATACGGATCGATTTGAGGAGCTCAGTCTTTTGTGTCCTACTATGGTTACCCCGTTGGATAAAGCGATAGAGAGGTATATCGATGGTTTGCCTGATTCTATTCTGGATATAGTGACCGGTATTAATCCTACCACCCTTCGCCAAGCAATCGAGTTGTCTGCTACCCTGACTGAGTCTCAAGTCAGGAAGGGTAAACTCACCCGCAATGGTGATAAAAAGAAGGCGACTGATTCTGGGAAGGACAAGAATAAGGGTAAGGGTAAAGAAGGTGAGTCATCGAAGAAGTCGAGAAAGCGAAAGGGTTCCCAGAATTTTGCAGTAACTGCACAAACTGCTCAGAACCCTCAGAACCCGCCAGCTCAACCTCCTGCGAAGAAAGCATATGCTGGTTCCGCACCTCATTGTGCTCGCTGCAACGGTCATCATGTTGCACAACAAGTTTGTAGGCAATGCACAACATGTGGTTAACTTGGGCATCTGGCCAACATCAGTCGTTCGGGTCAGAATCAGATTGTTCAGAATCAAGCTCCAGTCCAGGGGAATGCTGCTAGATTCCCACCGGGTACATGTTTCAATTGTGGAGAGCTTGGTCACTACCGCAACAACTGTCCGAGGTTGGCAAATGCAAATGTAAATCCAAACGTGAATGTCAATGTCAATGCGAATGCGAATCCCGCTCGTGGGCGAGCGTACAATCTGAATGCTAACGAAGCGAGGGCTGACAACGAGGTGGTTAATGGTACGTTTCTTGTTAACAATCGACCTGCATATATTCTTTTTGATTCTGGCGCCGATAGAAGTTTTGTATCACTATCTTTTGAACCTTTGCTTGCGATACCTAGAACTAAACTGAGGAAACCCTTATCTGTCGAAGTTGCTACTAGTAAACCTCTTGTCCTCGATTCTGTTATTCGTGATTGTTAGTTAAACCTTGATAACCATCTTTTTCCCATTGACCTCACACCGATGCAACTTGGGAGTTTCGATATTATCGTGGGGATGGATTGGTTAACCAAACATCATGCTGAGGTGGTTTGTTTTGATAAGATTGTTCGTATTCCTCTTCCGTCTGGCGATGTTCTGGAAGTTCGTGGCAAAAAACCATCTGGCGGATTGAAGCTTATATCATGTACAAAGGCCCAAAGATATTTACGAAAAGGATATGTTGCTTTCCTGGCACATGTCACCGAGGAGAAAGGCAAGAGTAAGAGTGTTCAGGATATTCCGATTGTTCGGAATTATCCAGAGGTGTTTCCTGATGAACTGCCTGGTTTGCCTCCAGTTCGTCAAGTCGAGTTCCATATTGACCTTGTACCCAATGCCAACCCAGTTGCGAAAGCACCTTATCGTCTTGCACCGTCAGAGATGCAAGAATTATCAAAACAGCTTCAAGAGTTGTCTGATAAAGGATTCATCCGTCCGAGCTATTCGCCTTGGGGAGCTCCTGTCCTCTTTGTGAAGAAGAAAGATGGATCTTTTCGAATGTGAATCGATTATCGTGATCTTGATAAGCTTACCATCAAGAATTGATATCCCCTACCTAGAATTGATGATCACTTCGACCAGCTGCAAGGTGCTTCATGTTTTTCCAAGATCGATCTGCGATCTGGGTACCATCAACTTCGTGTTCTCGAAGAAGATATTCCCAAAACTGCTTTCCGTACGAGATATGGGCATTATGAGTTCACTGTCATGCCATTTGGTTTGCGAATGCCCCAGCTATCTTCATGGACTTAATGAATAGGGTTTGTAAACCTTATTTAGATAAGTTCATCATTATGTTCATCGACGATATTCTCATTTATTCAAAGTCTCGAGCCGATCACGAGCAACACCTTCGTTTGACATTGGAACTCCTAAAGAAGGAACAACTTTTTGCTAAATTCTCCAAGTGTGAATTCTGGCTTAAAGAAGTTCAGTTCTTGGGTCATATTGTCAATGAGCAGGGTATTCACGTAGATCCATCCAAGATTGTTGCAATTAAGGATTGGAATACACCGACGACACCTACAGAAGTTCGTTCTTTTCTTGGTCTTGCTGGTTATTATCGAGGGTTTATTTCTAACTTTTCAAAGATCGCGGTTCCACTCACTGCTTTGACTCAGAAAAATAAGCCTTTTGAGTGGGGACCTAAGCAAGAAGAAGCGTTCCAAACGCTGAAACGGAAGCTCTGTGACGCTCCTGTTCTATCTCTACCTGAGGGAAACAATGATTTTGTTGTCTATTGTGACGCTTCCAATCTAGGACTTGGTTGCATTCTTATGCAACGAGGTAAAGTCATAGCTTATGCGTCTAGACAGCTGAAAATTCACGAAAAGAACTATACGACTCGTGATCTTGAGTAAGGAGCTGTGGTTTTTGCGCTTAAAATCTGGAGACACTACCTCTATGGAACGAAGTGTGTGGTTTTCACAGACTACAAAAGTCTCCAGCATATTCTCAATCAGAAGGAGTTGAACATGAGGCAACGGCATTGGGTTGAACTCTTAAACGATTATGATTGCGATATCCGCTACCATCCTGGTAAGGCGAATGTCGTAGCAGATGCGCTTAGTCGAAAGGAACGAGTCAAGCTTCATTCTGTTCGAACTCTATCTGATATTCAATCTCGTGTTCTTCAAACTCAACGATCTTGTGTGATCAATGATTTATTGAAATATGAGCTACCACTTCAATTTAAGCTTAAACTCGAAAGGAAAGACAATGGTTTACTCTATTTTGAGAATCGTTTGTGGATCCCGAATCAGGACGATCTCCGCACCTTAGTAATGGACGAATCTCACAAGTCTCGATATTCTATCCATCCTGGTGCTGATAAAATGTACAAGGATATTCGTACTCAGTATTGGCGGCCTGGTATGAAGAAGGATGTTGCCTTGTATGTATTGAAATGCCTAACTTGTCTCAAAGTCAAGGCTGAACATCAATGACCTTCTGGTTTGCTTGTACAACCAGAGATACCGGTTTGGAAGTGGGAGAACATTGCAATGGATCTCATCACTAAATTACCGCGCACGTCTAAAGGTCATGATGCTATTTGGGTCGTAGTTGATCGTTTAACGAAATCTGCTCACTTCTTACCAATCCGTGAGGATTTCTCTGCTGAGAAGCTTGCCAAGATCTATGTAGACGAGATTGTATCACGACATGGTGTTCCTTTAGATATCATTTCCGATCATGATGCTCGGTTTTCATCTCATTTTTGGAAGACCATGCAATCTGCTTTAGGAACCCAACTGAATCTAAGCACTGCTTATCATCCCCAAACAGATGGTCAATCTGAGAGGACGATTCAAACTTTGGAGGATATGCTTAGAGCATGCGTGATAGACTTCGGTGGTAATTGGGATTCTTATCTGCCATTGATCGAGTTCTCATACAATAATAGTTATCATGCTAGCATTAAGATGGCACCATTCGAAGCTCTCTACGGTCGAAAATGTCGTTCACCCGTCTGTTGGAATGAGATCGGTGAAGCTCAGCTTACTGGACCTGAGCTCATTCTGGAAACAACAGACAAAATCAAGAAAATCCGCGATAATCTTGTGACCCCTAGAAGCCGTCAAAAGAGTTATGCAGATTTGGGACGCAAGCCCATGGAATTTCAAATCGGAGACCGTGTCCTACTCAAGGTTTCACCTTGGAAGGGAGTGGTGAGATTTGGAAAGAAAGGAAAACTTGCACCACGATATGTTGGACCATTTAAGATTGTTGAAAGAATTGGAAAGGTTGCTTATCGACTAGAACTATCTCCAGAGCTTGGAAATGTTCATCCGACTTTTCACGTGTCCAATTTGCGAAAGTGTTTAGCTGATGCTGATCTTCACATTCCTCTCGACGAGATTCAAATTGATGAAACGATGCACTTTGTCGAGAAACCTGTGGAGATAGTGGAACGTACAGATAAACAGTTGAAGAACAAACGGATTCATTTGGTCAAAGTTCGCTGGGAATCCAAACGTGGCCCCTTGTTTACTTGGGAACGTAAGGACCAGATGAAGGTGAAATATCCGCATTTGTTTTCACAAGATTCCTCTAAATAAAATTTCGGGACGAAATTTCCTAAAGTAGGGGAGACTGTGACAACTGTGTTCTGTAATCATCGTGTAATGTAAAACAATGTCAGTTATCAATAAAACAATGTGCTTTAGTGTTATTATATGTGTAATGGTGTTTAATAAATTTTACAATTTGATTCGATTCCGGTTTCAAGCTTTAAATCACTTTCTGGAAGGTTATACGCAAACTGGTGCATAAACGCAATCTGTTTAACGCGACGTACACTCCGGAACTGTGACGTAAGCCAAACATACCCTAAATATCCTTTACATAACTTAGAAATAACTTTCGAAGGATTCGGTATGGCAAAAACATGTTTATTTGAACTAAAGGACTATTTACGATAAAACTGCGAAATGAACGTTGGTGACCGCCCGGATAATTTTTAGATCCCCAAAATATTCTGTTATGATTAAAAATTTATTTTTATTCAGGTCCATGTTGAAAAATAAATTAAAACGCCTAAAAACGTTATTTTTCAAGTTTAAGCGCGTACCGCGTGTTTCTGCGTGACACAGTGCTTCTACTGCGAAACGCGGACAACGCAGCCAGTCTTGGCAACTGAAATTTATTTCAGGAATATTTTGGCAAGATTATTTTTATAGAATAATAAAAATAATTTAGTACGCCGTAAACCGGGATTTAAACGCTAGATATAATACCCGATATCCAGTTAAACACCTAATTTTTAGCCTACAAATAGCATATTTATATAAAAGCTACTCATGGACCCTTTCCCCCTCAACCGATTATGGAGTAGTGGGACTCCCCACTTGATTTTCTATGTTTTAAAATGAGATTATGTTTAGTATCTTGAGGACAAAAGGCTAGTGGGAAATGCATGATTAAAGGTTAAATGATGAAAACCACTATATCACACTCATTATAATCATTTTCACATCAACAAACCTCAATCATTCTCCTCCTCCTTTCTTATTTTCGACAGCCACAACCATCCACCATACAACCACCTTCAACCTTCCATTCAAGCATTTTCCATACACTCAAAGGTGCAAGAGGTCCAACAAGTAAGCTTGGTGCACTCGGAACTTGAAGGACCTCTCTTGTGTGCTTTTATCCACCCAATTTCTCTAGTGTTTCTTCCCCAGCTTCAAAGCTAGTAGGCAGATAAACAATTTGAGGGATTGTGTTAACATTTAAAAAAACGCACCCGAAGGTGAGTACATAGATCCCCTCTTTTTACTATTTTTGATTGTTTTGGGGTGATTTATATGTATCAAAACGATTTCAATATTTTAACGATGGTTTCAAAATGATTGAGATGGTTTATACAAAACTAATAACGATTTCGATAATGTGAATGAACTTGTTGGTGGTAGTTACATAACGAATGACATTAATTAGCACTGATAAAGCCGACCAGTATTAAGTTATGGTACCATAGGATCCGACAAATCCCGTTCTCAGACCGGACCCATGGTTATGTGTGGGTTAGGTGGGTAATGACTGAATCTGATGATTGTTAACTTACCCTTTGGAGGTTTGTTAATGCAATAACGAGTTGAACGATGAACGAGTCACGAAGGTTTGAATGTTATTAGCAAGGCGACCAAAAGTAGTTTTCACAATTAAAACGAGAACGATTTAAACGAGTGAATGAATTGTACGATTTGGAACGATTTAAACAAATGAACGATGTTCTATAACGAGAACGAGTTAAACAATATTACACAACGATGTTTACAAAACTATATAAACCATACGAGTTTTATTATAAGAACGATTTATGATTTGGTTTACATAAACAAATGTTTTGGGTTAAGATTCATGGCAAGGGTTATAAATTATGACCAATCCATTTTGACTTGGTTATTCATTTACAATACAAACATTTTACAAAACAAGGTTTTCTAATATCAATTAACGAAGTTGTACAAGTTGTTTCAACATACAAACGAGCCATGAATCTGATACTCACACACACAAACAAAAAAAAAAAAAACTATGTACTCGCCAGCATTTCTTTGCTGACTTTGTTTTTACATATGTTTCAGGTGATGTTGCTTAATGTTGATTGCGAATAGGATGCATGCTCACTTAGGACCGGACGAGGCCTTAGTGATTTAATAACGATGATAAACTATGTTTGAATTGCTTGTGTAACTTTAAGACAATGTTTAATATTCAATAAAACGAAACTCTTGTATCCATGGTTTGAAACAATAATTCTGTTACAACACTCCCCGACGTTTCCGCCACGATTTGTTATATTTTGCATATATGCTAAACAGCATGAATGACTTGTCTGAAGCCCTTCAGAATCTAAATCTCTATCCGGTGAAAATAGAGGTTTCCAGAGATTTTAATAGGTATATACCTGATATAGAAGAACCTATGGAATTCAACGCTCCACCTCTGGAAAAACCCAAGCCTAAGAAAAGGAGAAGATTTGTGGGATGGAGGCGTGTGCGCAGGAGGAAACCCGCCACCAGGAAGACTCCCAAAATAGAAAATCCCTTAGACAAAGGGAAGGGGATTGAAGTCGGGGAAGGTTCTAGGCAGATGGAAATGCAGTTTGGGGAATATTCTAGGCAAATGGAAATGGAATTTGGGGAAGGTTCTAGGCAAACCAAGATAGACATTGGGGAAAGCTCTAGACAGATTGAGGAGTTATCATTTCAGGAGGAATTGGATCGTGCATTGGCGAGCTGTGATGTCGTTAGGCCTATTAATAATAATCTATACCCTTATCCTGCTGAAACTCAATTACCAATGAACTTGGAACCAGCAATCCCAGAACCTATAATCCACACCCAACCTCTAGGAATGGATGAGTGGTGGACCAATGATTGGCAGTTCCAAAACCTTCTCAACAGTCCTTATTCCTTTCTCCCTCAGTTCGACCCAGAACCTATATCAAACCCACCAATGAGCAATGAAAATTTAGCTGAACTCCGCCACTTTGGCGAGGAGCTGGTGGATGCGGGAAATAGGATCAGGGAAGTAGGAGAACAGATCTCCTGGAAATACGACGAGAGGGAACGTCGTTACTGAAATACCAACTAACAAAGGATAGGGGGTTTGTGAAACTGTGGTTGTATAATAAATACTAAAATATAATCTTGTAAAATAACCTAAAATAAAAACTTTGTAAGATAATGGTATGTATTGACGCATATTATAATATATAAAAATGGGAATCGAGAAATCAATAATTTTGGTTATATATGTGTTGTGAAATTTGTATGATTGTTTTGTGTATAATTGTTATTTATTCGATACTAATAAATTATATATATTAATTATCAGATGGAAAACGCTAATAATGAACCAGTTAATGAGGTTAATCAATCTGAGCAACATCTAGAGGATCAATTTATGACTAGGCAGGATATTGAAAATATTGTTGCTCAAGGAATAGCCAATGCTATTCCAGCAATACTTGCTGCTGCCCAGAAACCTGCTGAACCTCAACAAATCATTTCTAGCAAATGTATCTCTGAAGATAACTTCAGTAATAGCATAAACGGAGGCGGTAATCATCATGATGATGATCCACTGCAAGCCCCGCTCCTTAAGAAAATGAAAGCTGCAACGCCTGGTTGCACCTACAAGGAATTTCTTGCTTGCAAACCCGCTGAATTTGCAGGCAATGAAGGAGAGACTGCGGCACTGCGTTGGTTAGAGAAAACCGAGGCAGTAATTACAATAAGTAAATGTGTCAAGGACGACAAGGTCATGTACGCGTCAAACCTTTTCAAAGAAGGAGCGCTAGAATGGTGGAATACAGTACTTCAAGCCAAAGGAAGAAGTATGGCCTATTCCATGAACTGGGAAGAATTTAAGAGTCTTGTAGAAAGAAAGTTCTGTCCCGAATATGAAAAAGATCAAATGGCGAATAAGTTCCTAAACCATCGAATGATGGGTGTAGATTGTCGTGGGTATACTTCGACATTCTTTAAATATGCTAGAGTAGTACCAACACTGGCTTCGCCAGAACCGGTACTCATTTCTTGCTATATTTGGGGATTAATTAGCGAAATTCGTAATATCGTTAAAGCTGCGAGACCTCGTACTATTGACGATGCAGTAGAATTAGCTAACACCCTAACTGACGAACTGGTACGCACACGAGATGAAAACAGGGAAAAGGAACTGGCTCATAAAATTACCCAAGGAGTTCGTATGGGTAATAGTAACAACTTCAAGAGAAGAGGAACAGGGCAATCTTCAAATCCGCCATTCTGCAGGAATTGCAGAAAGAAACATTATGGAAGATGTAATGTGACCTGCAACTTTTGCAAAGTCATAGGACATCGTGAAGAAGACTGCAGAAAGAAAACAAGAATCTGCTTTAACTGTGGCGAAGCAGGACATTTCAAAACAGAATGTCCTAAATTGGTCAAACTAGCAGACAACAAAGCCAAGACGGCCGACGGAGCTACTAAAAAAATGTTAGAGCATTCCAGCTGACCACTCAAGAAACAGAACTCATTCCAGATGTGATAGCTGGTACGTTCTTAGTTCACAACATTTACGCAAAAGTATTATTTGACTCTGGTGCAAACCAAAGTTTTATAAATACTTCATTCTGCCAAGCTCTTAATTTACCTTTAACCAATCTTAAGCAAATTTTTACAGTCGAAACGGCAGATGGGAATTCAGATAGTATAAATAAGGTTTTGCAAAAAGAACATATAGAACTTTCAGGTCATAAATTTCATGCAAACCTGTTACCTATGAAATTAGCTGAATTCGATGTTGTGTTAGGAATGGATTGGTTAGTAGCTAACCATGCTCGAATCCTTTGTGATAAGAATTCTATAGAGATCCAGGCACCTACTGGGGAAGTAATCATGATTACAGGAGATAAACCACGTAAACCCATGAAGTTCATTTCAGTAATGAAAGTTGCTACTTATGAACGAAAACAAGGAATAGTATATATGATTTCAGTAATCATTAGTACTAAGGGTAAAGAACTTAAGGAGATTCCTGTAGTCTCAGAATACCCAGATGTATTTCCAGAAGAGTTACCAGGATTACCACCAGATAGGGAAGTAGAATTTAGAATTCATCTAATTCCAGGAACTACACCGATAGCCAAGGCACCTTATAGGTTAGCACCCACAGAAATGTTAGAACTGAAAAAGCAATTAGATGAATTACTAAGTAAAGGTTTCATACAACCTAGTTCATCCCCCTGGGGAGCACCAGTGTTGTTTGTAAAGAAGAAGGATGGTTCGATGAGAATGTGTATTGATTATAGAGAATTGAATAAGGTTACAATTAAGAATCGATACTCGTTACCTAGGATTGATGATCTTTTCGATCAACTCCAAGGAGCTAGATATTTTTCTAAGATCGATTTACGCTCCGGATACCATCAGTTGAAGGTACAAGAAGAAGACATACCTAAAACTGCTTTCAGAACTAGGTATGGTCATTACGAGTTTACAGTCATGTCATTCGGATTAACGAATGCACCTGCAGCATTCATGGACATGATGAATAGGATCTGTAAACCGTACTTGGATAAATTTGTAATTGTTTTTATCGACGATATACTTATTTATTCCAAAAATCAGGACGAACATTATCAGCACTTGCATACACTCTTAACTTTGTTAAGAAAAGAAAAGCTTTACGCCAAATTCTCGAAGTGTGAATTTTGGCTACAAGAAGTGCAATTCCTAGGTCACATGGTGAATCACGAAGGCATTCATGTAGATCCTGCTAAGATAGAGGCAATTACCAAATGGAAGGTTCCGCAATCCACAATGGAAATTAGAAGTTTTATAGGTTTAGCTGGATACTATAGACGGTTTATTAAGGATTTTTCCAAGATAGTTGTACCATTAACTAAGCTAACCTGTAAATCAGTTAAGTTTGAATGGGGAACTAAGCAAGAAGAAGCTTTTAGAATTCTAAAGCAAAAGTTAACAAATGCCCCAATCCTAGCTTTACCAGAAGGGACTGAAGATTTTGAAGTATACTGTGATGCTTCAAAACTAGGATTAGGATGTGTGCTAATGCAACGCAAGAAAGTAATTGCTTATGCTTCAAGACAATTGAAAAAGCACGAAGAAAAGTATACGACTCATGACTTAGAATTAGGAGCCATAATTTTTGCCCTTAAAATTTGGAGACATTATCTGTATGGAAGTAAGTTTACTGTCTATACGGATAACAAAAGTTTAAGATATATATTTGGGCAAAAAGAGTTAAACATGAGGCAAAGGAGATGGATGGAAATCCTAAGTGACTACGACTGTGATATTCAGTATCACGAAGGAAAGACATATGTAGTTGCAGATGCCTTAAGTCGTAAATATCATGAAAAGCAAAACCAAGTTCGTGCTCTCAGATTAAATCTACAATTATATTTAATGGAACAATTGAAGAATGTTCAAGCTACAGCAATCTAGGATGATGCTGAAGGAATGAAAGGACGAATAAAAGAATTAGAGCAAGGAGCCGATGCAATTTGGAGATTCCACAAAAGCCGAATTTGGGTACCTATGCATGGAGAATTAAGAAATAAGATTTTAGAAGAAGCCCATAAATCCAGGTATACCATGCACCCTGGAAACAATAAGATGTACCAAGATTTAAGAAACAACTTTTGGTGGATAGGAATGAAAAAGGACATAGCTCGATATGTTTCTAAGTGTCTTACTTGTTCACAAGTTAAGGCGGAACACCAGAAACCTTCAGGTCTACTACAGCAATTAGAAATGCCTGTATGGAAATGGGAACTAATAACAATGGATTTTGTTACTAAGTTGCCCAAAACCAGAAAAGGTAATGATGCGATTTGGGTAATTGTGGATCGATTAACCAAATCAGCTCATTTTCTACCTATGAAAGAAACCTTTAGCATGGAAAGGTTGGCAAAGTTGTATGTAGATGAAGTAGTATCCTTACATGGAGTTCCACTCTCCATTGTATCGGATAGGGATAGTCGTTTCACTTCCCATTTCTGGAAAAGTTTTCAAGAAGCAATGGGAACTCGATTAAATCTAAGCACTGCATATCATCCTCAAACTGATGGACAAAGTGAGCGAACAATCCAAAATCTTGAAGACATGCTTAGGTCATGTGTGATAGATTTTGGTGGAAATTGGGACGACCACTTACCTTTGATTGAATTCTCCTATAACAATAGTTATCATTCAAGCATCGAAACTGCCCCATTCGAAGCACTGTATGGACGAAAGTGCAGAACTCCAGTTTGTTGGGCAGAAATAGGAGAAAGTCAATTATCCGGTCCTGAAATAGTACAAGAAACCACTGACAAGATTACTCAAATCAAGGAAAGACTAAAGACTGCTCGAGATCGTCAAAAGAGTTATGCCGATAATCGACGCAAGCCACTGGAATTTCATGTGACAACCCGTAATTTACGGCTCTTAATTACGTGATTAACGCAATAATAATTAGTTTTTACAGAGCAAATTAACTTAAATAGGCCTTTGGAGTGCCCAGGAACGTTTATCCGACTTTACAGTGCGCAAACGGTGGTTTACAGAGAAGCCTGTGAAACGTTAAACTACAACGGGTTGAAACCGTACAAGATACTGATGACGCCGTCAAATAATAAATTTTTACGATATATTTTAGCTTCGTAATTTAATTTTCGTGACTACAGTCGAAACCGGATCGAAAAACGGATTAAAGACGACAACGATACAACTTTTCGCGATTATTACCGTGATCGACTAACGGACGTGCAAACAACGACTACCGACCGTATTTTTGGGTATTTTAATTTTTGACGTTAAACGGAGTTCAGGGTTTTGATAACGGGTCTCGTAGAAATCACGGGCCACTTACATACGAGACGGGCTTGTGGGCCCTGGGCCCAAGCCCAACACCCACAAGCCTAAACCTGCACATAATATAAGATCTATATAAGATCTATACGAAATATTCACAAGATTCATAAATCTTATCTAATCTATAGTAAATCTAAACAAAATATTTTGCTCAAAAGATTGGAGCACATGAGATCTTGCAAGATCTCAAGATATCTATACAAGGCCATACCCCCCCTTCTCTTTCTCTACACTCAAACAAACCCTGCACTCCCACATCTCACCCTCCCTCTCTCGATCTATACATCAGCCACACCACACACATGAAGTTCATCCTCTCCAAACAAAATCCCACAACAAAAACCTGCTCTCCCTTCTCGGTGAACCCACAGCCGGCTCCTCTTCTTCTCCGGTTACCTCCGCCAGACATCCCCTCGTTCTGTCTTCTCTCTAAAAGCCCGACCGGACTCCGGCCGGTGAAACTGGCGGAGCCGGTGGCGCTGTTAATGATGCGATGATGATGATGATTCACGGATGAGAGTCGATGAAGGTGATGATCGACGGTAATGGTGGTGGCACACGACAGTTCCTCCGACGAGACAGGGAGCGAGAGCGAGAGAGAGAGAGAGAGCATGACGGAGGGGACAGGCGGCGTGTGGTGGCGTGGCGACGGAGGAGAGAGATCGGAGACGGGTTCAGTTCGAACGGTTCGTCTCTGGTTCGGGATTTCCGTTTGGGTTTTCGGTTCAGCAGGGTGGTTCGGCTCGGTTCTGGATTAGGTCACATCTCAGCTCACGTTATATGGTTTGGCTCGGTTGCTGTTCATCTCAGATTCGGGTTCGGGTTTCACTCGGTTCAGTTTTTTTGGTTCAGACCTTGGTTCGGTTTCGGGTGCGGGTCAACTTAGCTCCAGGTTGGTTCACCCAGTCAAACCGAGTCAACTCAGTTGACTCGGTCAACACAGTCAAGACTCGGTCGTCTGGTCAACGACTTCGGTTCGGGTTCAGGCTCGGTCAAGACAAGTCAGGGGTTCACGGTTCATGATTCGGATCGACTCAGTCAAATCTGGTCAACTCACTGAGGCAACTCGGGTCAACAAACAGCAAATGATTTTGGTTTGGATTTCGGTTCAGATTCGCGTATGGATCTCGCGGGTCAACGGTAAGGTTCGGGTCGACACTGTCAACTCAGCAAGTCAACTCAGCCAGTTGACTCGGTCAACTCAGTGAGTTGACTCGGTCAGCTCGGTTTTCGACACGAGAATATGGTAAAGATTTTATGGCGCAATACATTTCCTTATTCTTATAATCTTATTTATTTCGTGAACGAGCTCGAACCGACTGATTATAAATTGCATTGTTATATATTTGACAAAGTTTACATATAGTTGAATCTTGATTAAATTGTATTGAATTTTTGAAAATAAAACGACGACTTGTGTTGTCGGGGGAGTCCAAAAACAGAGGAAACTCTGCCCGTTTTTTGAGAAAAACCCGTAAACAAAACACGTTTTACGAAACTTTTATCCGAGGAGCTTTTATAAAGACAAATACGAATGTAAAACCTCTTTTGACAACAACTTACAACTTTCGATATCAAAGATTCGGAAATTATTTACAACGCATAAATATAGTTATTATATTTATTTTAAACTTCGAAAATTCGACGAATCTTTTATGGAATCAATATAATTATTTATATTGTTTCAAACGCCGAACACACATTCGTTTATAAAAATAAATATAGTTATATATTTATTTTCAAACACGACAATCCGACGATTCTTTCATGAATATGACTTTTTATATTTACGTCAAACGCCTAAACGGCACACGTTAAATCATATAATATCGCATACGAGTTTGATACATGGTATTTTCGTACAAATATACTTTTTATACACGTACGACTACTCGAGACGTCTAACACGATGATAACGATATATTTATATATTTTTATATAAATATTTATTCATTTTAAGTCTCTCGGAAACCAAGTCTTTTGCAAGACTTACTAAACTGCTACTGACATTAAACGAGACTTAACACATATAACTTAATCTTTTCCATTAAGTTAACAACTTACTGTCGAATCGTTCGGCTAACGATTCGGTAGAGCTCGGTGACACGTAGACTAGTTACCGCTTTTATTTAGAAACTTATTAGATATTCCGTGTTAGGAATATTGTAGAATGCACGCTAGCGAGTCTCATTTTGGAAACGACATCATCGGAGTCGTAATTAGCTAGCCTTGCACATGGAAATTCAGGCGAGTTCATAACCCCCACTCTTTACTATTTTACATTTTTATAAATGTTTCCGGGGTGGAAAGACATGCACATTTTGCAAAAACATACAAAGTTTTGAACTAACGCAAAACCCGTATTTCTAAATCATATTACGAAGGGATTTCGGGGAACACAAATGAATTACGAAAGGTTTATACTAAATATACCGGTTTTTACAAAACAAATGCTTATTTTCGAAATGTGAATGATATTCGGCCAGGGTGACCAGGGATCTGGTCAGGGTGACCAGGGATCTGGTCAGGGTGACCAGGGATCTGGTCAGGGTGACCAGGGATTTATTTTATACATGGTATGGTTAGCGTAAGGAGGGTTACTGCGTACAGATCATGTGAGTGGGTAGGTGGTACTTGAGGCCATTAATCCTCATGGTAGGACCGAGGGACACAATGCGGTAGATCTATCTGGGTGTAGCGAGCCCAGCCCCAGGCCAAACAGTTAACGGACCTTGGGGTGACTATGTACCCGACGCACAAATCCGCTAGGTTTGAGTCTTCCTACTTGCACTTCACACATATCAATGGCCTTGCAAACCATTGGTGATCTCTTTTTCCTTATTTTCTACATACCAGGGACATATATACTTACAAGAAATACTTGTTCATACAAATTAAATACCATGGTTTATACAAAATTCAAAGCATAAGATTATGCGGGTAAGGAGTCAAAGTCAGGGTGGGCATTGACGGTTATGTGAACATTACAAATACAAGGCTTTACAAATACATGGTTTTATGAACATAACGTGATTACAAACACAACGTTTCCATATAACTTTGCAAGAAAATGATTTTTAAATTCATTTTCTCAATACTATTTCAAAAACCGGTTATTTCAAAGATTTATTTCAAATCTTTCACAATACCAAAGATTTATTTCAAACCTTTCACAACTCAAAAGATTTATCTCAAATCTTTTACGAACAAACTATGAACTCGCTCAACTTTTTGTTGATTTTTCTCGCTTGTTCTTTCTCAGGTTACAGTTCTAAGACAAGGCACGGTTGGAATAGGAGAACCATGGAGAGTCGAGTACTTAGCGGGCGTTCAGTTTCTAGAAGTCTTTGCTTATTTGCTTCCGCTGTGCAATGACGATACCAGTCCAGTCACGCCAACGCTCTGATAATTTCGGGGTGTGACATTTCAAGTCGGAGATAAAGTACTTTTGAAAGTTTCTCCTTGGAAAGGAGTAGTTCGATTCGGTAAGAAAGTGTCACGACCCCCGACCCACCCTGGACGGAATCGGGTGCCATGAACAGTCCAGCGGTACCGGTTTTTAAAAACGTTGCAGCGAAAATTTCATCAGGACCGTGAGTTAGGAAAAATATCAGAGTTTAGAAAACACCGGATTTTTATTTAAAAGAGATGGGATAACCCATGTTTTATAATGTGAATTTTGTTTACAATATTTCTTAATTTGATTTAATTAAAATAAGCCACTTCTTGAAGCCTTTTCAGTGTCGTATCCAGCTCTTATTCCACTTACCTGAAAAATGTTTTAAAAAGGTTTTGTCAGCGATAACACTGAGTGAATTCATTCCATTTTTATAAATATATTGTTATACCTTACAGTATTAAGGTTTTTATATTTACCCAATTCACTCAGTATTTGTCAAATAATGACAGTTCCAATGTGACAGTAATTATATCAATTATTGACTTCACTTTAGTCCGATAGTGAATTCATCAAATAAATGTATTTGACTATTATTCAATTTATCTGTCACTAGGCGATTCCTGTGACTATAATCATATCAATTATTGATTATTCTTTCAATTAATGATTCTGGTCATATCACTGTTGATCATTCTTTCAACTAGTGATTCTATAACACTGTTGATCATTCTTTCAACTAGTGCTTTCGGTCATGTCACTGTTGATCATTCTTTCAACTAGTAACTTAGATTATATTACTGTTGATCATTCTTTCAACTAGTAATTTCTATTCATAACACTGTTGATCATTCTCTCAACCCGTGTTTTCAGACATAATGATGTCCCGTGACATTTCTTTATCAAATATATTACTTTTGGCATAAAACCATTTAATCCAGAAAATGACATATCTCAATTTATATCAAATTACTATAACTTATCAAATATGTTAATTAAATAATTGTAATATCATTATTTAATATTTTAACGTGACTAAGACTAAAATATAATCTTAGTAAAATGCATAATTTCCACTGTTATTTATAATCATGATAATATTACCTAACTTTCTGGCAAATAATAATGAGAATCAAATAATATATAAATCTTTTATACCAGCAGTTAATATAAAAACTTAATTACTGTAAGTATAACTGGTAATCATTTTAGGATTCTGTAAAATCTTTGTAAATATAATTGTTTCACAAAACGGTGATAAAACTTGTGAGAAAATATAATGGACTCACAAACTGTGAGAAAAGAGAAATGAACTCACATTGCAGATTTCTACGGGCAAAGCTTAGTCTACAGATAATCCTTGATATATATTGCAGATTTAATTTGAGCAGAGCCTAGCCTATTTGATTAGCCTTTTTAACCTAATGCACATGAACTAGGTAAGTAACTTAATATAGCATTTTACGATAACTCACGAGATCATATTCTCACAACGAATGACAAAGTGCAATACTTCATCCATCGAATTAACGATGATCCGTTGAATTAACAACGAACGACAAAGTATAATACTTTACCTATCGAATTAACGACAATCCGTCAAATTAATGACGAACGATAAAGTATAACCCTAATGTGGGCGGCACTTAAACATCCATTGGATATATGGATCGATCGGACAATGAATCGTAATAGCGATTAAGTTAATACCCTGTTCTGCAGCACCCCGCTATACTTAATTGAAGATTCGTGTGTGTTAATTGAAGTAAACAGATAACAACTCGAAGAATTTTATGAATTCTCTCGTCGTTTGAACACCAGAAAGAGAATGCCAAGGTCCTCTATTTATAGGTGAAATTTGGTCAGCCCTGCGCATCGTAGGCTAAAGATACCATACGCATCGTATGGTACCCATACGCACCGTAGGCTTAAAACCCCTACGCATCGTATGGGTTGAAAATGGGCTATATGATTGCCGCGTGTGTTTCTAGCATTTCTGAGTCGACGATACTTTAAAATTCAGCTTCTTCAACACGTAAATGTAGATAATCATCAACTAGGGAATACCCCCCTGAGTTTTAGGGGCCCTAATCCTGATTCTGAAAATTATGAAAATTCTAGGGTTTGCACAGAATCACTTGGGTGTCTCAATTAGAGTTTCCTATTGGTCAAATTAATTTAATAATTATGACTTTTAATGAGAGTCGTTACATTCTCCCCACCTTAATAAAAAATCTCGTCCTCGAGATTTGCTGGAATAAGTAGGAATACTTTTTCTTCATCTTAGGTTCCAGCTTCCAAGTGTATTTGGGTTATGATATTTCTTTTAGACTTATGTCATATTCTAGTCAATAAAAACAATATTAAGGTAGATGACACAGAATCAAATTTTGTGAATATGAGTTGTACAATAGGTAGGATTTCAAAGGTTCAACTGAATTAATTCAAGAAATTAATGTCAAACGAATGAGATGAAATGATATAATTTCCAATGTGACTAGGTTCAATCCAAAAGATATATGATCAAATAGATATTTAAAATGTATGTAAAGAATTTTTTAGAATCGAATAAAAATTCTTTTGTCAAAAGAAAGCTTACTTTGATTGGCAACTGAAGAAGACTCAGAATCAACAAGTTCAAAATGAAATAGAAGCACGAAAATATTTTGTCAACTATCGAATCATAACAAGAGAAAAATCAGTATGTTGACATTATTGAATTTGCAAGGATACACTGGAATACAATAGAGTTTAGTGTATCATCGTCTTAATACATAATTGCATCAAGACTACTTTCGAATGATGAGTGAAACGAAATACATACGTGATTTTGAAAGATTCGTATGCTTATGATTAGCTCAAGCTACAAGTTTATAACGACTCCACAAGGTGTCGTAAGGATTTGAAATAATTTAATAATTACGGTGACTGAACAATTTCACCGTATAATCAACTGAAAGCTTTAATGAAGAAATTTTGGATATTCAGTTCGAATAGGATTTTTAAATGAAAAGAACAAATGAATAGTATAGAATTTTCGATAAATGATGAAAGAAACGTTAAGAGGTACACCGGAATATGATATGAATTTGTGTACACTTATCTTAACACATAATTGTATTAAGACTGTTTAAGATGATAACCAACCGAAATTAAAATTCGTTCATCAGAAGTGAAAATGAGATTATCTTAAGATTCAAATTTAAAGAAAATGCCACAACAAGGTGTCATGGGAATTGAAAATAGTAGTGGTGAATGAAACAAATTTCACCATGCTTTAAATCAAGTGAAGTAAATCCGAATGTTTCAAATAAATCTAGTAGGATTGAAATCGAAATACTTGAATAATGTTTTTCGATCAAAGATGATAAAACAATAAGGATTACGAAACGCTCGATTGTTGATATAAAAATCTTTAAGAGATACACTGAAATATGAAATGAAATTGTGTATCATAATCTTAGCACATAATTGTGTTAAGATTGATTTTATAGAATAAACCAACAAAACGGATTCAGTAGAAATGAATAATTCAACCCGTATGCAACAAGATTAGCACAAGCTTCAAATTTTGTGAAAACGTCACCGCAAGGTGATCGTGACCAAATGAATGATTCAGTGAAAGTGAAAACCAAACAATTTTGTTATGGTTTTGAATAGATGAAGTACTTGACAGAATGTATTTATTTATAAACTTTTATTTGTACTAGGGTCAAATAATAACTTATCTTAGATACTACCTATCAGCAACTACGTCTGGAATTATTTCCGCTTCTTGCGTAGTAAGTACGAATGCTCGCGCGTTCTTCTTAGCTCCGTCTGTTGTTCTAGCCTTGTTGTCAAGTGCTTTGGTTAATTTTGGGCAATATGGTTTAATGTGTCCTGTTTCTCCGCAATTAAAACAAACAGTAGTTTTCCTTCTACACTCTTCCTCTGTATGCCCAGTCATCTTGCAGAAGTTACAGTAGGATGTTCTTCTAAAACGGCATTTTCCTGAGTGCTTTTTGTTACAGCTTCTGCAGATAGGTTGCTCTAGTGACGGTTCAGTTCCTGTCTTTTTGTAGAATTCTTGGGAAATTTTCTGGGCTAACTCTTTCTTCTTGTTTTCTTCTCTGGTGCGGATTAGTCCATCTGTCAGCATGTTAGCTAGCTCGACTGCTTCTTCAATAGTCTGTGGTCTAGTGGCCTTAACTATGTCTCGGATTTCACTAACTAATCCCCAAATATAACGAGAAATAAGTACAGGTTCTGGCAAAGCCAGAGTTGGTACCATTCTTGCATATTCGAAGAACGTAGTCGTATATTCACGACAATTCACATCTATCATTTTATGATTTAGGAACTTGTTAGTTATTCGTTCTTTTTCATAAGGAGGACAAAATTTCCTTTCTGTCATTTCCTTGAATTTTTCCCAATTCATGGCATAAGCCATGTCACTTCCTTTTGCCTGAAGAATTGTATTCCACCATTCTAAGGCTTCTTCTTTAAAGAGATTAGATGCATACATTACCTTATCTTCTTCGGCACATTTGCTGATTGTAAGAACAGCTTCCGTCTTTTCCAACCATCGCAAAGCAGCTGTGGCTCCTTCACTGCCGGCGAAATCAGTTGGTTTACAGGCTAAAAATTCTTTGTAGGTACACCCGAGAGTCATCGCCTTCTTTTTCTTGGGAAATGGGGTTTTTATAATATCATCATTACCTCCATTGACACTATGGCTAAAACCATCGTCACGAGTATGCTTGCTACTCACAACTTTGGTAGGTTCTACGGTATTTTTAACAGCTTTAATTATTGAAGGTAAAGCATTAGCTATTCCTTGAGCTATTAAATTTTCTATAGCATTTTTATCCAAAGGATTTTCATTATTAACATGAACTTCTGGATTATGTGGTACTTCATTCGACATCTGAATTGCAAACATTTTCACATATTAACATCACAGAAAACAAACAATACTTCCAGGATATTATCTGTGTATATTAACATATATATATATATTCATATATAACATATATGTTAATTTGTATCAGTTTCCTAACTTTATTGTTTAAGTTTAGGTATTAAAAAGAACACCTAATCAGCTTAAACAAGTGGCTCTTTGAGTTTGGCTCTGATACCACCTTCTGTCACGACCCCCGACCCACCCTGGACGGAATCGGGTGCCATGAACAGTCCAGCGGTACCGGTTTTTAAAAACGTTGCAGCGGAAATTTCATCAGGACCGTGAGTTAGGAAAAATATCAGAGTTTAGAAAACACCGGATTTTTATTTAAAAGAGATGGGATAACCCATGTTTTATAATGTGAATTTTGTTTACAATATTTCTTAATTTGATTTAATTAAAATAAGCCACTTCTTGAAGCCTTTTCAGTGTCGTATCCAGCTCTTATTCCACTTACCTGAAAAATGTTTTAAAAAGGTTTTGTCAGCGATAACACTGAGTGAATTCATTCCATTTTTATAAATATATTGTTATACCTTACAGTATTAAGGTTTTTATATTTACCCAATTCACTCAGTATTTGTCAAATAATGACAGTTCCAATGTGACAGTAATTATATCAATTATTGACTTCACTTTAGTCCGATAGTGAATTCATCAAATAAATGTATTTGACTATTATTCAATTTATCTGTCACTAGGCGATTCCTGTGACTATAATCATATCAATTATTGATTATTCTTTCAATTAATGATTCTGGTCATATCACTGTTGATCATTCTTTCAACTAGTGATTCTATAACACTGTTGATCATTCTTTCAACTAGTGCTTTCGGTCATGTCACTGTTGATCATTCTTTCAACTAGTAACTTAGATTATATTACTGTTGATCATTCTTTCAACTAGTAATTTCTATTCATAACACTGTTGATCATTCTCTCAACCCGTGTTTTCAGACATAATGATGTCCCGTGACATTTCTTTATCAAATATATTACTTTTGGCATAAAACCATTTAATCCAGAAAATGACATATCTCAATTTATATCAAATTACTATAACTTATCAAATATGTTAATTAAATAATTGTAATATCATTATTTAATATTTTAACGTGACTAAGACTAAAATATAATCTTAGTAAAATGCATAATTTCCACTGTTATTTATAATCATGATAATATTACCTAACTTTCTGGCAAATAATAATGAGAATCAAATAATATATAAATCTTTTATACCAGCAGTTAATATAAAAACTTAATAACTGTAAGTATAACTGGTAATCATTTTAGGATTCTGTAAAATCTTTGTAAATATAATTGTTTCACAAAACGGTGATAAAACTTGTGAGAAAATATAATGGACTCACAAACTGTGAGAAAAGAGAAATGAACTCACATTGCAGATTTCTACGGGCAAAGCTTAGTCTACAGATAATCCTTGATATATATTGCAGATTTAATTTGAGCAGAGCCTAGCCTATTTGATTAGCCTTTTTAACCTAATGCACATGAACTAGGTAAGTAACTTAATATAGCATTTTACGATAACTCACGAGATCATATTCTCACAACGAATGACAAAGTGCAATACTTCATCCATCGAATTAACGATGATCCGTTGAATTAACAACGAACGACAAAGTATAATACTTTACCTATCGAATTAACGACAATCCGTCAAATTAATGACGAACGATAAAGTATAACCCTAATGTGGGCGGCACTTAAACATCCATTGGATATATGGATCGATCGGACAATGAATCGTAATAGCGATTAAGTTAATACCCTGTTCTGCAGCACCCCGCTATACTTAATTGAAGATTCGTGTGTGTTAATTGAAGTAAACAGATAACAACTCGAAGAATTTTATGAATTCTCTCGTCGTTTGAACACCAGAAAGCGAATGCCAAGGTCCTCTATTTATAGGTGAAATTTGGTCAGCCCTGCGCATCGTAGGCTAAAGATACCATACGCATCGTATGGTACCCATACGCACCGTAGGCTTAAAACCCCTACGCATCGTATGGGTTGAAAATGGGCTATATGATTGCCGCGTGTGTTTCTAGCATTTCTGAGTCGACGATACTTTAAAATTCAGCTTCTTCAACACGTAAATGTAGATAATCATCAACTAGGGAATACCCCCCTGAGTTTTAGGGGCCCTAATCCTGATTCTGAAAATTATGAAAATTCTAGGGTTTGCACAGAATCACTTGGGTGTCTCAATTAGAGTTTCCTATTGGTCAAATTAATTTAATAATTATGACTTTTAATGAGAGTCGTTACAGAAAGGAAAGCTGAGTCCAAGGTACATAGGACCGTTTCCAGTAATACAACGTATAGGACCAGTTGCTTATCGCTTACAACTACCAGAAGAACTAGCTGGAGTACATGATGTATTTCATGTATCCAATCTAAAGAAATGTCTATCTGATGAATCCCTGGTAGTACCTCTTCAAGACATAGAGGTAAATGAAAAGCTAAAATTTGTTGAGAAGCCACTACAAATAGAAGACCGAAAGATCAAATTTCTCAAGCACAAACGACTAGTGCTAGTTAAAGTCAAGTGGGATTCAAAAAGAGGAGCTGAATACACTTGGGAGCTGGAATCAGAAATGAAGCGGAAGTATCCTCAATTATTCCAGTAAATCTCGAGGACGAGATTTTTATTAAGGTGGAGAGGATGTAACAAATCTCATCAAAAGTCCTATTTATTATATTATTTTATCCAAAAGGAAACCCTAATTGAGACCCCAAGTGATTCTGTATAAACCCTAAAATTTTCAGAACAATCAAAATCAGGATCAGGGCCCCTAAAACTCAGGGGGGGGGGGGGTATTCCCTATTGACGATTATCCATATAAAATGCTGTCAAAATCGAATTTTAAAAATCCACTGACTCAGCAAGGCTACAAACACACGGGGCTACCCTATGGTAGGGTGTGACCCCTCGCGCCACGCGACGCCCAAAGGGGTACCCCTCGCGTCACGCGAGGGGGTCAAATTTCACGTATAAATAGTGGGGTTTGGGACTTGAATTTTGGCACTTGAACGACGTTAAAATTCGTTTTACACTTCGAGATATCGTCTGTTTACTACCAAACACACACAATTCACGAAACGTTGCCGCAAAACAGGGTAATAACTCGATCGCTGCTACGATTCAATGTCCGATCGATTAAACTATCCACTGGATGTTTAAGTGCTGCCCACATTAGGGTTTATGCTTTGTCATTCGTCGTTAATTCGATGGATGTTTAAGTATCGCACTTTGTCATTCGTTGTGAAGGTTTAATCTCGTGAGTTATCGTAAATGCTGTATTAGTTACTAACCGAGTTCGTGTGTATGTTATTAAATTTAGGTTAAAAGGCTAATCATAAGGCTAAGCTCTGCTCATATAAATCTGCAATGTGAGTCATTCTCTTTTTATCAAATTTGATTTCAAAAGCATGTTTATTTTCAAAGTTATAATTACAGGGATTAAGTCTTTGTAGTCACCAAATTACAGCCGGTGTGTGGGGTTTTGTATACATTACTTGATAACCGTCACCATTGGACAACGGGGTAGCCAAGGGGTGATATGACCATAGTCACAGACACCATTGGACTCTGAGGTTACCGATGGATGTTCGAGTGACAAATACTGTGGGTAGTTGGTTGATATATGGAAACATTGTAATCGCTCTTAATACTGTAAATTATAACAAACGAGTCATTTTCATAAAAAGAATGATTCACCAGTATTTCCCACTGACAAAACCTTTTTCAAACATGTTTCAGGTAATCTGTTGTGATCCAGGAAAAGTGCCGCAAAGCACTACAAGCTTAAGGAAGTGGCTCAGTATAAAATAAAGAAACATGTTTGAAAATAAAGATTTCTCAGTGAAATCGTATGATTGTAAATTATCGGGGTTTATCCCGAATTGTGAAATAAAATAATCAGGAAATTGCAGTTTTAAAAAGATCCTGGTAAAATCTTCCGCTGTTAAATAAATACCACGGGATTTTTTGTCCCGCGGCTCCTGAAACGGGTCAAACCGGGTCGGGGGCCGTGACACTATCCTACGTGATAGATACCAATCGAGTTGTCCCGATGCTTGAAGATCTCAATGTAGTGAATGAATATCCGGATGTGTTTCTGGAAGACTTACCGGGGATTGTGCCCGAACGTGAAGTGGAATTTAAAAAAGAGCTTAGCCCAGGTGCCAAACCGGTAGCTAAGGCTCCTTAACGGTTGGCCCCGACCGAAATGAAAGAATTGATGACGCAACTCCAAGAGCTGCTCGGTAAAGGTTTTATTTGACCGAGTGTTTCGCCATGGGGAGCACCCGTGTTATTCGTGAGGAAGAAGGATGGTTCGATGCGAATGTGCATCGACTATCGAGAGTTGAATAAGTTAACGGTGAAAAATCGTTACCCGTTGTCCAAAATTGACGGCCTATTTGATCAACTTCAAGGGGCAAGTTGGTTCTCAAAGATCGATCTGCGATCGGGATATCACCAACTGCAGGTACGAGAAGAAGATTCACCGAAGATTGCGTTTCGAACGCGGTACGGACATTACGAGTTCTTAGTGATATCCTTTGGATTAACGAACACACCGGCTGCATTTATAGATTTAATGAATCGGGTGTGCCGTGTAAGGACCTGCAAAAATGTCCCAAAATGATCCGTAAATAGAAACCCGGACCCCTAAAACCCTAATCCTTGTTGAAAATCAAGAAAATCAATATTTAAGGGTCTCTCGCGGGCCGCGTAAGACTTAAGGGAAGCTTACGTGGGCCGCGACAGCTTGAAAGTCTCCGGATTAAGCGTTCAGGCCACATGTCAGACACGTGGCGGACCTACGCGTGACACGCTAGCCCTAATCGTAGAATAGGTGGCCCTCGAAGGCCGCGTAAGATCTTGAGAGGATTTACGCAGGCCGCGTAAAACCCAAATTTCTGCTATAAATTGGTCGTGCATGGGACTGGCTTCTGTGTTTGAAATTTTAGTCCAAAAACGTTTCTTTCTGCTTAAAAATGAGTGTTAAGGTGTCGAGACACTGCTACGAGTACAAGGTATTAACTCAATCACTGCTACGATACAATGTCCAATCGATTGAAACTGATCCGATGGATCTTTAAGTGCTGCCCGTATCCGGGCTATACTTTGTCATTCGTCGTGAGGGTTTTGATTTCGTGAGTGTATCGTAAATGTTGTATTAAGTTACTGACCTAGTTTCGTGTGCATTGTTATTTAACTAGGTTACAAGGCTAAATCAGTAGGCAAGGTTTTGTCCAATTAAACTTGCAAAGTGAGTCATTTTCTTTTTATCAAATTGCTTTGCAAAAACCTAAATGTTTTCCAGTTATACTTTGCAGTGATTAAGTCTTTGCTAATCTGTAATTACTGGCAGTATGTGGGGGTTTTGTGCACATTACTACTAATGATTTATCACTCTTAGGTGGGCGAGCCTAATTAGTGATATGTCCACAATCAGAGATCCGGTCGAGTGACAACTGAACCAGCTAATTAATAGATAGGGGCAAATGTAAAAACTCTTAATGCTGTAAATCGTAACACTGTGTCGTTTTGTGCAAATTGAATGACTCGCCAGTATTTCCCCGCTGATTTACTGTGAACCAGGAAAGAGTGCCGCGTAGCACTACGACTTGAAGAATGTGGCTCAGTGAATAAAATAAATAAACATGTTTTTGTAAAATAGGGAATTTCCCCGTGAAATTCCTTTATTGTAAATTATGGGGTTTATCCCAAAAGTGTGAAATAAAATAATTGGGTGTTTTCAGTTTAAACGATCATGTTGATATTTTCGCTGCCAAATTAAATAAAAAATACCACGGGTTTCTGTCCCGCGGCTTCTGGACCGGGTAAAACCGGGCCGGGGGCCGTGACATGCCGGCCTATGCTTGACAACTATGTAATCATTTTTATTGATGATATACTAGTGTCTCCCGAAGCGAAGCAGAGCATGCTTCACACTTACGTGATGTACTGGAAACGCTCCGCAAGGAAAAGCTGTATACAAAGTTCTCGAAGTGTGCCTTTTGGCTTAGAGAGGTACAATTTATGGGCCACGCAACTAATGCGGACGGTGTCCATGTGGACCCGTCAAAAGTAGATGTAGTAATGAATTGGGTACCCCCAAAGAATCCAAGCGAAATAAGAAGTTTTCTGGGTTTGGCTGGTTATTACAGGAGATTTATCCAAGATTTCTCCAAGATAGCCTCACCCATGACGAAATTAACAAAGAAGAATGAAAAGTTTTTATGGGGCGAAGAACAAGAAAAAGCGTGTCAGACATTGAAAGAAAAGCTTTCAAGTTCTCCGGTGTTGACATTACAGGATGGAACAGATGATTTGGTAGTGTATACCGATGCTTCCCGCCAAGGTTTAGGATGTGTATTAATGCAAAGGGGTAAAGTCATTGATTATGCTTCAAGACAACTCAAGCAACATGAAAACAATTACCCAACTCATGATCTAGAGTTGGCGGCGGTCGTATTCGCCTTGAAGATATGGAGACACTACCTGTATGGGGTGAAATGTATAATCTTTTCGGATCATAAGATCCTCAAATACTTCTTTGAATAGAAGGATTTAAATATGAGGCAACGAAGATGGTTAGAACTGATAAAAGATTATGATTGTCATATACACTATCACCCCGGGAAGGCTAACCTAGTGGCTGATGCCTTGAGCCGAAATGATTATCCGCCCCCGATTCGGGTGAAATCGATGAGGTTGGTTATGACATCCAACATTCTCGAAAGAATACGGGAAACTCAATTAATTTCTTTAAACTCCGAAGACCTGAAGAAACAAAGAACGAAGTGATCTGTTTCTAAACTGGAGGAGAATGCAAACGGTATAAAAATAAGGTATGGCCGAATCTGGATACCTTGGAAGTGTGATGTGAAAGATATGCTCTTAGACGAGGCTCATAAATCATGGTATTCTATTCACTCGGGATCCACTAAGATGTATAGTGACTTGAGAAGAAATTATTGGTGGACCGGGATGAAATGAGACATCGTCAAATATATCGCGAAGTGTATGACCTTTGCCCAAGTGAAAGCGGAACACTAGAAACCTTATGCGAAGTTACAACCTCTGGATATTCTGGTATGGAAATGGGAAGACATCACGATGGACCTAGTAACTAAACTCCCCAAGACGAGAAAGGGGTATGATGCTATTTGGGTGGTCGTGGACCGCCTCACCAAGAGCGCCCATTTCTTACCTATCGGTGAAGCTTATACTTCGAAAAGAATGGTGGAAGTTTATGTGAATGAAATCATAGCTCCGTATGGGGTTCCCGTATCTATAGTGTCCGATCGCGACACCCGTTTTACCTCCCGTTTCTGGAGGAAATTTCATGAAGAAATGGGAACCCACTTACATATGAGCACCGCTTACCATCCTCAAACGAATGGTCAATCAGAAAAGGACGATTCAAACGCTAATTGATATGTTACGAGCTTGCGTATTAGATTTCGGAGGAAATTGGGATGATCACCTACCTTTGGTGGAATTCGCATATAATAATAGCTATCATAGTAGCATCAAAATGGCCCACTACGAAATGCTTTATGGACGGAAATGTAGAACCCCGGTTTGTTGGGGGGAAGTGGGCCAACGCGAACTCGCGTCAAAAGATATGGTGGCAAAAACCAACGAGAAGATTAATATTGTTCGAGCAAGATTAAAAGCGGCACAAGATAGACAAAAATCATATGCGGATCATCGAAGACGCCCGATCGAGTTTCAAGTGGGTGACTATGTATTACTAAAGGTTTCTCCATGGAAGGGTATTATTCGGTTTTGAAAGCGAGGAAATCTAGGTTTCTGTTATATCGGACCTTTTAAAATTTTAGACCGGGTTGGAACGGTGGCGTATCGATTAGAATTGCCACCGGCATTGGATGGAATTCATAACACCTTCCACGTATCGCAATTGCGAAAGTGTGTAGCGGATGAAAAGGCGTACGTACCGTTGGATGACATTGAAGTAGATGAAAGGCTAAATTATATCGAAAGACCCATGGCAATAAAAGATTTCAAGGTGAAACAACTCCGCAACAAATCCTTTTGACAAGTGTTGGTCCAATGGCAACACCAAAAGGGATCGGATCTTACGTGGGAATCGGAGGATGACATGCGGAAGCACTACCCGGAATTATTTGTTACGTATTTAGGTTTTGGGGATGAAACCTTCTTTAAGGGGGTAGACTTGTAACATCCCAAATTTTCGTTTGTCATAATATAATATTATGTAGTAATGTTTAAATAATGGCAAATGGAAAATATAGAATTTTGCCACAAGAAAACTTAAAAATGGTACTAAGTTTAAAACATATCTTATTAACCAAAGTTAATTGGAGAAAGATGACCAAGTTTGTATGGGAAGTAGTAAAGTGAATATGATCTAAAAGATAAGGGACTGGATGTGTAAATGTAGAATCAAATTAGATAAAAAAATTGGTCAGTGTTGGTGCTGGCTGTGTGTATGCGATCGAGAAGAGAGACCAGGGGAAGCCTTCCCCTCAAAACCCTCTGGAAGCCTTCCCCTTAAAACCCTAGCAAGTTAATCACCAAATTGAGAGGCTCTAGGGCTAAATTGTTATGCATGAGCTAGGAACTTGGATCACCAAAGTGTTATTGACATCAAGTAAGTCTAATTTCATGATTTGGTAATGTTTGATGAAGTGGTTTATGTGAAATTTGTGATTTTGTATTAAATCAAACATGAATGCAAGATGATGTGAACATATAGGAGTTGAAATTATGCTTGAATTTCTCTATGATGATGAATTGGGGTAAAACCCACTTGTATGTTGATGTATTGTAAAATACATCCTTTATTCGTGTATAGTTTGTATAGTTTTCCGTTAGTTATAGTTTAGTTTTTGTTATAATTTGCATACTTTTGATCCAATAGCGTTTTGCAGGTCTTGGGCGTTTAAAACTGTTGGAAAATGCACAAAACGAGTTAAAACATGGAAAAGACAAGTCCTGGAACGTATTGGAGAGCTTGGGAGCTGAAACAGAGTTAAAATATTGTGAAAAGTGTTTCTGGTGGCCCGCGATTCAAGTAAGGGTGTCTCTCGCGGGTGGCGAGAGACTTAAAGATCTGAAGTCGGCCTTTACTCGGTGGCGGCCCGTGACCAAGTACCTCATCTCTCTCGCGGGGCGCGAGAGAGTGGTTTCGTTAGATTTCTTTGAGTTGGGCAAGGTTTTCAGCTGCAGATCATATAAAAACATAAAAAACATTGAAAAACCCTAACTTGGCGAATCAACAAACTTTAGGGCGAACTTGGAGCTGAGTTTGAAGCGTTTTTGAGCATTCGAAGCTGTCGGTTGAAGGTTGGAAGTTCAGAGAATCATTCGGGTCGTCTACTTAACATCCGGGTGTTTTCGCTTGTGTTTCTTTCTCTTTGACTATGTTTTGTTTCTCTAAAAATACTTTGTTTATGCTTGTTTCCATGACTTTGATTGGCTAGATTTCTTTAACTACCTAGACAAGATGAATGGTTGCATAAAGTTTGGATTTTTATTATGAATTTATGATATTTATGGATTTATTTATGTATTGTAGGCGATTTGATTATTAGCTAGATGTGTATGCATACTTGATTGTGTTTGAGTATTGTTTATTGCTTTACATAATTCTTGGTGACGGTCTTTATCACATAATAGAGTTGTGTTAGGTTCTAGATTTTGGTGAGTGTCAATATCACATAATAAATCATGAACCTTTAGGGTTGAATACGTAATAGACCTTAAAAACAATATTCAATAATCTTATAAAATCAAGTGTTCTACTAACTCTCAATAGCTGAAAGGTGTGAGGTTATTGTTAGGTCTAAGCGATTAAACCGTAAGGTGGGTCCTTCTTAGGAAGGAAACCTATTAGCAGCTTTCTAATAAGTCTAGTTAAGAACCCAAATTTATCCTTGACTTGAGTCCCGAAACGGAGAGGGTCTTGTAGGATACTTTTGTAAATCATTAGAGGTCTTGAAAAGGAGTCTAATTTACCGGTGACTATAACAGCCTTTAGGGTGCCCTAATGTACTCTTGTGAAGGGTTAGGAGCCTTAGTTGGTAACTCGAGAGGTTTAGAATCTTACGATCCCGGTCCATAGTAATCAATCTTCAATTAAAATCCATAACTAAATGCAACCTAGATTCGAGTCTAGGTAGTGTTTCCACCGTCTGAGTAAAAGCCCAAAGTAATTCGTTCTAGTTAATTTAGTTTAATTTTAATTGTATTCTTAGGATTTTTAGAAACCCCCCTCATTCAAATAAACAAAATAGTTCAGTCCGTGTCAGTCTAATCTAAATAGAGTCATTAACGTAGTTCGATAGAGTTGATGCGTGTGAAGTGTTATATATATTAGGTGTATATTTTAAGCCCCTTTAACACTTATTTTTAGCCAAGTTTTAAATTTATAAAACACGATATTTTACTAACACTAAACACACATATGGGCAAGTGCACCCATCGTGGGCGTAGTATAGCGTTGGTAAGATACCGAGGTCGTCCAAGGACACAAGAGCTTTTAGTACCGGTTTATCCTCAACGTCTAATCAAAATAAAAAGTTTAGAAAAATGTTTTAAACTAAGAAAAATAAAAACTAACTAAAATGCTGAAAATAAAAATAAAAATAAAAATAAAAACAGATAGACAAGATGAATCACTTGGTTCCGACTCGTATCTAGTGTAACCTTTGATTAATTCCGCACTTTTGCACATATTTAAGAGATTATCTTAGTTATTGTAGTAGGCCCCTCTTTTGAAGGTGACGTTACCCTCACCCCAGTAGTTTGAGTCAGCAAGGATACAATCCTAAAAGGGTGGATTATTGGAAGATAATTAATTAAGTTATTAATGCAAATTATGGTAGGCCCCGCTTTTGGCGGTGAGGTTACCCTCGGCTAAGTAGTCTGAGTCAGCAGGGATACAGTCCTAAATAGCCGGGTTATAGTATTAATAGTAGTTAACTTATGAGGGGATCAAAGAGTTTGGACCCCCGCCATCCAATACCGTGAAGCATTGAAGGAGGTCCTACTAAATTTGACCCAGGTCCATTGCAGGACCTCTAAACGCTGAACAATGGCAAGACCTTTACCAAACCGTTCCCTTAACCCCCGACCAGGTAGCCAACATACCTCCATATAGACCGTGGAGATATGAATGGTGAAAATATTTTATTTTATATAGACAGTAAAATAATGCCAAGACACCACGGACAAACGATAAGGAAAGATCACCTTCAACATAAGTAACTAGTTATTAAAGTCATTAATACAAAACCAAATAAAAAGTGCAAAAGATTAGAAATAAAAAGTATTATACTAGACACTTTGTCTTCACCAAGTGATGTAAGAGACTTAGGCAAACATGGCCTTGATTGTCAAGAACTCTTACGATCAATCTTGGATCCCGAGACGACTCACACACTCTATGATGGACAATGGATGATGGTGGTGGATGATGGTGTTATGGTGGTGGTGGGTGGTGGGTGAAGTGTGAGAGAGGTGGTGTGCCAAGGGATGAGTTGAAATGAAACCAAGCACTCCTATTTATAGGCTGAACAGAGGGCTGGGCACGGCCCCGTGTCCGCTGGACACGCCCCCGTGCCTGTCTGACACTCTCTCTCTTCATTAATTGTAATTCGCAATTACAATTAATGCGCCTGCTGTACTTTCGCCACGCCCCCGTGTTCACTGGACACGGCCCGTGGTGGGCAATAGAAGCTTCTATAGGTTTGTCTTTTCTGCTGCTTCTTGGGCACGGCCCTGTGCTGGCTGAGCACGGGGCGTGTTCAGTCTTCTGCCATCTCTATTTTGCTTGGGAAGATGCCGTTGAGGGGTCGGGCAGTCCACTTATGTTCCTTTTCTTGTATTTATGTTAGATTTAGCTGTCTTTTTGCTTCTTTTGTGAATTTGAGCTCATTTAATCCTGAAAATACAAAAGGAAGACAAAAACACTCTTTTTCCAACATTAGTACTTAAAAAGGGTTAGTTTTATGCCTCATTTGATGTAATTTATATGTTGCATTTTACACACATCAAATACCCCCACACTTGAACTTTTGCTTGTCCTCAAGCAAAACTCTTTAATATGTGGCTTACACTCCCAAATGGAATGGGTAGAAGAGAAGGTTTTGGGCTTGTCATAGAGTGTTGGGAATCCAAGATCTTTTTGGGTTTTATTTTTATCTATTTACAATCCTATTCGTTATGATTTGTTTAGAACGTTTCATAGGAGAAATTACTTATTTGGGCATAACATGCCTTTTTAAAATTCCATTTATATACAAGTTCACATACCTCACGGGAGAAATCACTCACACTCGGCCGAAGGTGTATTTTTAGTGAATCACTCGAGAGCGGCATGGAACTTATTCCTACCATAAGCTTGCCAAGCAATCAATCCTCCTCCTTTTTAACTTTTATACCTTTGTAAATATCAAGAGGACTTTGTGGGTGAAGGGTTAGGCTTGGGTTAAAGGTAGGTGGTTGGGTTAGTGGTTAGTAGAAAAAGGGTGAAAAAGCGTAACAAGTGTCGGTTTTCGTAGGACTTTCTATTTTTGTAACTTTTATTTTGATGAAGCTATTATTCAAACAAAGTTATTTTTGATGAACTTGTTTGTTTATTTTCTTTTGCTTCATCATCAACACATTTTTTTTGAACGATCATACGAAAAACCGAACTTGTTACTAAAACAAAGGGTTAAAAATAAAAAAGGTTTTTGGTGGGTAAAAGGGTGTTTGGTTTGGGTTATGAAATGAAAAGGTTTAGGCTCAAAGGGGCTAACTAGGGGGATTTTGGGTAGGTGGTAAAAAAAAAGAAAAATAATGGTGTAGAAGAAAAAAGGGTTAGTCCTAATGCCTCTATCATTTACTTACTCGGGTTTAAGTTGATAAGGACCGAGAATGTATCGTCATGGCAAGTTCTAGAGTCGTAAGAACCAAGCGGCTATTCACACAAGAAACGAAAAATGAGCATTTAGTCTAAAGATGTAAATTTGTATGCTCAATAAAGGCTCAAAACTCACTTTTGTGGGAATGGGTTTTTATGTGATCAAGTATATATAATCAAATTTTAACTAAGCTTGTCATGCCGTTTCATAATTTTCTTATGTTGGTTCTTGTTATCACGACGCTCTCGGTTGTAAATTTGTAAAAATATAACCTTATTAATCTTATGATTCCTAACTTAAACTTTAGACAAGTAAAAAAAAAATGAAAATTTTTGAAAAAATTTGGGGTGTTTAGCGGTTCCAATAGAGTTTTGTGTAAGGCTTGTTATTAGGACTTGCAAAATTTCAAGGTTTTAGCATCCCCCCCACACTTAAATTACACATTGTCCTCAATGTGTCCCAAAAATAAATTTTTAGGTTGATTAGATGTGTAAAATGGTGTTAAAAGCAAAGATTTATGTTACTGGCAGTCTGGGCACGGCCCCGTGGGGACCGGACACGGCCCCGTGGGGACCGGACACGACCCCGTGTTCAGGTGCCAGTAACAAAAATTAAAGAAAAGAAACAGAAGCCTGGACACGGGGGCGTGTCTGGTGAACACGGCCCGTGTCCAGTTACCTGAACTGGGCATTTTTCTGCAGGGGGTTCAGCACGGGGACGTGTTGGTTGGACACGGCCCGTGTTGAACCTTCTGTAATGGAGAGATTGATGCCGGGTTGCCTTGTTCTTGTGCATGAGGTCATTTTTCTCGTTCCCCTTTTCATCCCTTACCACCATGAGTATGTTTTATTTATTATGAACCATCCAAACTTTAAAAACCATCATTTCATTGCACTCATAGAGAGACTTTACATAGTCCTAAATTAAGATAAAACAAAAACTTAACTAAATAGGTCAGGAGGTACACGAGGTTATCATAAAGAGTTCTACTATTTTAAGAAAATTTCGAGAATAGTTTCCCTATATAGTAGGACTTTTAGCCGAAGGATTTCTTCCCTAAACGTTGTTTAAAGCCATTCTTCGATCTCCCTAGGAAGGAAGAATGCGGCTTCATTTTCTTCAGCAACTGGTGGCTGAGGGGGAACATTCACCGGGACTCCTTGCACCACCCTTTGCGGAGGCTCTTGGTGCATGGCGTACCATTCGGCCGGAATGATGACTTCGGGCACCACGTTCCACGCCCTTTGGGTTATTATAGGTACCAAAGGCAGGGAGGCGAGAAGGTTTAACCTCTGGTGCAAGAGGTTTACCTCTCGGAGACAGCCTTCCAGCCCTACTGTTAGATGGTTGATACGGTCGACCAATGCTTCCTCCACTCCCGTCATTTCGTCAATAGCCTCCCTTAGGGCGTAAACATAGTTTACAAGAGAGTCTTCTGCTGTCGATAATCTCCTCCCTTGTCGGTTACTTCTTGAAGATGATCCGCTTGTTCTGCTTGCCATTTTCTGTGAAAGAAACCGAAGAAAGCTAAATTTTTACAAAACAGTGCCTCGGACACGGCCCCGTGCTCGCTAAGCACGGCCCTGTGTCCATTTGTCTGCAGGATTTTAGGCTAAGGAGTCTTGGAGTTTTAAATTATTTTCATGATTTTTAGCTGGGTTTTAAGCTTAGATAATTTAAAATAAAGTTATACAACTAACTTTAAACAAGAATCCTTAGCAAATAATCTTACAAACTTCACATAGAGGGTTGGAATCATGGGATTTCCAAGCTTCCATGGAGGAAATGTTGAAAATTTTTGAAAGAAGAGGAAATGAATAAAAGTGGAAGGGACAAGATGGTCCTTGGGAACCTTCTTTTAGCACTTACCTAGGATGGTATGAGTGAAGATCCCAGGAATCTCTGTCTATTGAAGTGGTAAAAAATGAGCAGGAATCAGGCTGCATTTAAAGAAAACGACAGCGCACTGGACACGGCCCCGTGTTGGCTGGACATGGCCCCGTGTGCAGAGGAAATCCTGACACATTTTGTCCGTATTCTGACAAAATCAGCAGAGAATCTTTTAGGTGAGCACAGGGGCGTGTTGACCTGGACACGGCCCCGTGTCTGGAGGCTGTCTTATGGAGTTTTGTTACTTCTAAGGATCTCGTCGATATCGGGTGGTTCCTTACTGGTTGGAACAACCCCAAAATGCCTAAGATACCTTAATTGTCCTAGACTAAGGCGAGAACGCAAGAGGTTATCGGTGAGGGTAATTCCTATTTTCATTCTAGGTGGACAAGTCCAACCCTTTTCCGGGCTCTCGTTAAAGAAGGTGTATGCCGAATCGCTCAGGTCTATGTATGCACCGAACGAAGTCGATGGAGAGTCCTTCACGGCACAATCGGCACAGGGACGACTATCGTCCAAGTCTTTGCTAGGTATGAAGGTATTTTTGGGAGCAACGAGGTTGTCGGAATGCGGTTCCAACATTTCTTCATGGTCATCGTCTTGGGGCGGATCAATAAAGTCCTTCCTAAGCTCTTTTAACCAATTCAGAATTAGCTCTTCTAGTTGAAATAACTCGTCAAGGAGCATTTCCCCTAGAATATCTGGCTGGGCGCATTCGAGGGAGAGATAGTGCTTATTTTTACTTTCGCCCCTCTTAAGGTTATAAGGAATCGGTGGGTCCATGTAGTGGGGCCTATAATTTAGAAAGTAACATTCTAATTCTTTATGTTCGCCTCCACATAATTGACACCACGTACCATAAGAGTGCCGAAAGTAAAAACAATTACTATCACTCATGTTTATGTCAGAAATTACTAACCGCCGGGATCTAACGGTTCTGTTTTCAGTAAGTGAATCTTGGGCACGGGGGCGTGTTGAGTGAGCACGGCCCCGTGTTCAGCTTACTGTCTGACTTAAAACAGGATTGCCAGTTCCAATGATTTAGCACGGGGGCGTGTTCAGCGGGCACGGCCCGTGCTGAGCTCTGCAGAAGCTGAAAAACTAAAAAAAATCCTAAAAAATTAAAAATAAAAATAAAAAAAATGATTAGGCCGTTGATTCCTAACTTTCTTAAAATCCTTGTGTCCCCGGCAACGGCGCCAAAAACTTGATGCGTGTGAAGTGTTATATATATTAGGTGTATATTTTAAGCCCCTTTAACACTTATTTTTAGCCAAGTTTTAAATTTATAAAACACGATATTTTACTAACACTAAACACACATATGGGCAAGTGCACCCATCGTGGGCGTAGTATAGCGTTGGTAAGATACCGAGGTCGTCCAAGGACACAAGAGCTTTTAGTACCGGTTTATCCTCAACGTCTAATCAAAATAAAAAGTTTAGAAAAATGTTTTAAACTAAGAAAAATAAAAACTAACTAAAATGCTGAAAATAAAAATAAAAATAAAAATAAAAACAGATAGACAAGATGAATCACTTGGTTCCGACTCGTATCTAGTGTAACCTTTGATTATTTCCGCACTTTTGCACATATTTAAGAGATTATCTTAGTTATTGTAGTAGGCCCCTCTTTTGAAGGTGACGTTACCCTCACCCCAGTAGTTTGAGTCAGCAAGGATACAATCCTAAAAGGGTGGATTATTGGAAGATAATTAATTAAGTTATTAATGCAAATTATGGTAGGCCCCGCTTTTGGCGGTGAGGTTACCCTCGGCTAAGTAGTCTGAGTCAGCAGGGATACAGTCCTAAATAGCCGGGTTATAGTATTAATAGTAGTTAACTTATGAGGGGATCAAAGAGTTTGGACCCCCGCCATCCAATACCGTGAAGCATTGAAGGAGGTCCTACTAAATTTGACCCAGGTCCATTGCAGGACCTCTAAACGCTGAACAATGGCAAGACCTTTACCAAACCGTTCCCTTAACCCCCGACCAGGTAGCCAACATACCTCCATATAGACCGTGGAGATATGAATGGTGAAAATCTTTTATTTTATATAGACAGTAAAATAATGCCAAGACACCACGGACAAACGATACGGAAAGATCACCTTCAACATAAGTAACTAGTTATTAAAGTCATTAATACAAAACCAAATAAAAAGTGCAAAAGATTAGAAATAAAAAGTATTATACTAGACACTTTGTCTTCACCAAGTGATGTAAGAGACTTAGGCAAACATGGCCTTGATTGTCAAGAACTCTTACGATCAATCTTGGATCCCGAGACGACTCACACACTCTATGATGGACAATGGATGATGGTGTTATGGTGGTGGTGGGTGGTGGGTGAAGTGTGAGAGAGGTGGTGTGCCAAGGGATGAGTTCAAATGAAACCAAGCACTCCTATTTATAGGCTGAACAAAGGGCTAGGCACGGCCCCGTGTCCGCTGGACACGCCCCCGTGCCTGTCTGACACTCTCTCTCTTCATTAATTGTAATTCGCAATTACAATTAATGCGCCTGCTGTACTTTCGCCACGCCCCCGTGTTCACTGGACACGGCCCGTGGTGGGCAATAGAAGCTTCTATAGGTTTGTCTTTTCTGCTGCTTCTTGGGCACGGCCCCGTGCTGGCTGAGCACGGGGCGTGTTCAGTCTTCTGCCTTCTCTATTTTGCTTGGGAAGATGCCGTTGAGGGGTCGGGCAGTCCACTTATGTTCCTTTTCTTGTATTTATGTTAGATTTAGCTGTCTTTTGGCTTCTTTTGTGAATTTGAGCTCATTTAATCCTGAAAATACAAAAGGAAGACAAAAACACTCTTTTTCCAACATTAGTACTTAAAAAGGGTTAGTTTTATGCCTCATTTGATGTAATTTATATGTTGCATTTTACACACATCAAGAGTCTCGTGGGTTCGATATTCGGACTTACATTAGCTATACTAGAGTCGATCGGTACACTTGCCGGTTACTTTGAACGTGTTGGAGAGCTCGGGAGCTGAAACGGAGTTAAAATATTCTGAAAAGTGTTTCTGGTGGCCCACGATTCAAGTAAGGGTGTCTCTCGCTGGTGGCGAGAGACTTAAAGATCTGAAGTCGTCCTTTACTGGGTGGCGGCCCGCGACCAAGTACCTCATCTCTCTCGCAGAGTGGTTTCGTTAGATTTCTTCGAGTTGGGCAAGGGTTTCAGCTGCAGATCATATAAAAACATAAAAAAACATTGAAAAACCCTAACCTGGCGAATCAACAAACTTTGGGGCGAACTTGGAGCTGAGTTTGAAGCGTTTTTGAGAATTCGAAGCTGTCGGTTGAAGGTTGGAAGTTCAGAGAGTCATTCAGGTCGTCTACTTAACATCCGGGTGTTTTCATTTGTGTTTCTTTCTCTTTGACTATGTTTTGTTTCTCTAAACATACTTTGTTTATGCTTATTTCCATGACTTTGATTGGCTAGATTTCTTTAACTACCTAGACAAGATGAATGGTTGCATAAAGTTTGGATTTTTATTATAAATTTATGATATTTATGGATTTATTTATGTATTGTAGGCGATTTGATTATTAGCTAGATGTGTATGCATACTTGATTGTGTTTGAGTATTGTTTATTGCTTTACATAGTTCTTGGTGACGGTCTTTATCATATAATAGAGCTGTGTTAGGTTCTAGATTTTTGTGAGTGTCTATATCACATAATTAATCCTGAACCTTTAGGGTTGAATACGTAATAGACCTGAAAAGCAATATTCGGTAATCTTATAAATCAAGTGTTCTACTAACTCTCAATAGCTGAAAGGTGCGAGTTTATTGTTAGGTCTAAGCGATTAAATCGTAAGGTAGGTCCGTCTTAGGAATTAAACCTGTTAGCTGCTTTCTAACAAGTCTAGTTAAGAACCCAAATTTATCCATGACTTGAGTCCCGAAACGGAGAGAGTCTTGTAGGATACTTTCATAAATCATTAGAGGTCTTGAAAAGGAGTCTAATTTCCCGGTGACTATAATAGCCTTTAGGGTGCCCAAATGTAATCTTGAGAAGGGTTAGGAGGCTTAGTTGGTAACTCGAGAGGTTTAGAATCTTACGATCCCGGTCCATAATAATCAATCTTCAAATAAAATCCATAACTAGAAGCAACCAGGATTCGAGTCTAGGTAGTGTTTCCACCGTCTGAGTAAAAGCCCAAAGTAATTCGTTCTAGTTAATTTAGTTAATTAATTTAGTTTAATTTTAATTGCATTCTTAGGATTTTTAGAAACCCCCTCCTTCAAATAAACGAAATACTTCAGTATGTGTCAGTCTAGTCTAAATAGAGTCATTAACATAGTTCGATAAAGTCTCGTGGGTTCGATATTCGGACTTACATTAGCTATACTTGAGTCGATCGGTACACTTGCCGGTTAGTTGGAACGTGTTGGAGAGCTCGGGAGCTGAAACAGAGTTAAAATACTGTGAAAAGTGTTTCTGGCGGCCCGCGATTCAAGTAAGGGTGTCTCTCGCGGGTGGCGAGAGACTTAAAGATCTGAAGTCGTCCTTTACTCGGTGGCAGCCCGCGACCAAGTACCTCGTCTCTCTCGCGGGGAGCGAGAGAGTGGTTTCGTCAGATTTCTTCGAGTTGGGCAGGGGTTTCAGCTGCAGATCATATAAAACATAAAAAAACATTGAAAAACCCTAACCTCGCGAATCAGGAAACTTTGGGGCGAACTTGGAGCTGAGTTTGAAGCGTTTTTGAGCATTCGAAGCTATCGGTTGAAGGTTGGAACTTCATAGAATCACTCGGGTCGTCTACTTACCATCCGGGTGTTTTCACTTGTGTTTCTTTCTCTTTGACTATGTTTTGTTTCTCTAAAAATACTTTGTTTATGCTTGTTTCCATGACTTTGATTGGCTAGATTTCTTTAACTACCTAGATAAGATGAATGGTTGCATAAAGTTTTTATTTTTATTATGAATTTATGATATTTATGGATTTATTTATGTATTGTAGGCGATTTTATTATTAGCTAGATGTGTATGCATACTTGATTGTGTTTGAGTATTGTTTATTGCTTTACATAATTCTTGGTGACGGTCTTTATCATATAATAGAGTTGTGTTAGGTTCTAGATTTTGGTGAGTGTCTATATCACATAATAAATCCTGAACCTTTAGGGTTGAATACGTAATAGACCTTAAAAGCAATATTCGGTAATCTTATAAATCAAGTGTTCTACTAACTCTCAATAGCTGAAAGGTGCGAGTTTATTGTTAGGTCTAAGCGATTAAACCGTAAGGTAGGTCCTTCTTAGGAATTAAACCTGTTAGCTGCTTTATAACAAGTCTAGTTAAGAACCCAAATTTATCCTTGACTTGAGTCCCGAAACGGAGAGAGTCTTGTAGGATACTTTCATAAATCATTAGAGGTCTTGAAAAGGAGTCTAATTTACCGGTGACTATAACAGCCTTTAGGGTGCCCTAATGTAATCTTGAGAAGGGTTAGGAGGCTTAGTTAGTAACTCGAGAGGTTTAGAATCTTACGATCCCGGTCCATAATAATCAATCTTCAAATAAAATCCATAACTAGAAGTAACCAGGATTCGAGTCTAGGTAGTGTTTCCACCGTCTGAGTAAAAGCCCAAAGTAATTCGTTCTAGTTAATTTAGTTAATTAATATAGTTTAATTTTAATTTCATTCTTAGGATTTTTTGAAACCCCCCTCCTTCAAATAAACGAAATAGTTGAGTCCGTGTCAGTCTAGTCTAAATAGAGTCATTAACATAGTTCGATAAAGTCTCGTGGGTTCGATATTCGGACTTACATTAGCTATACTAGAGTCGATCGGTACACTTGCCGGTTAGTTGGAACGTGTTGGAGAGCTCGGGAGCTAAAACAGAGTTAAAATACTGTGAAAAGTGTTGCTGGCGGCCCGCGATTCAAGTAAGGGTGTCTCTCACGGGTGGCGAGAGACTTAAAGATCTGAAGTCGTCCTTTACTCGGTGGCAGCCCGTGACCAAGTACCTCATCTCTCTCGCGGGAAGCGAGAGAGTGGTTTCGTCAGATTTCTTCGAGTTGGGCAAGGGTTTCAGCTGCAGATCATATAAAAACATAAACAAAAATTGAAAAACCCTAACCTGGAGAATTAGGAAACTTTGGGGCGAACTTGGAGCTGAGTTTGAAGCGTTTTTGAGCATTCGAAGCTATCGGTTGAAGGTTGGAAGTTCATAGAATCATTCGGGTCGTCTACTTAACATCCGGGTGTTTTCGCTTGTGTTTCTTTCTCTTTGACTATGTTTTGTTTCTATAAAAATACTTTGTTTATGCTTGTTTCCATGACTTTGATTGGCTAGATTTCTTTAACTACCTAGATAAGATGAATGGGTGCATAAAGTTTGGATTTTTATTTTGAATTTATGATATTTATGGATTTATTTATGTATCGTAGGCGATTTGCTTATTAGCTACATGTGTATGCTTACTTGATTGTTTTTTAGTATTGTTTGTTGCTTTACATAATTCTTGGTGACGGTCTTTATCACATAATAGAGTTGTGTTAGGTTCTAGATTTTGGTGAGTGTCAATATCACATAATAAATCATGAACCTTTAGGGTTGAATACGTAATAGACCTTAAAAGCAATATTCGACAATCTTATAAAATCAAGTGTTCTACTAACTCTCAATAGCTGAAAGGTGCGAGGTTATTGTTAGGTCTAAGCGATTAAACTGTAAGGTGGGTCCTTCTTGGGAAGTAAACCTATTAGCTGCTTTCTAACAAGTCTAGTTAAGAACCCAAATTTATCCTTGACTTGAGTCCCGAAACGGAGAGAGTTTTGTAGGATACTTTCATAAATCATTAGATGTCTTGAAAAGGAGTCTAATTTACCGGTGACTATAACAGCCTTTAGGGTGCCCTAATGTACTCTTGAGAAGGGTTAGGAGGCTTAGTTGGTATCTCGATAGGTTTAGAATCTTACGATCCCGGTCCATAATAATCAATCTTAAAATAAAATCCATAACTAAAAGCAACCAGGATTCGAGTCTAGGTAGTGTTTCCACCGTCTGAGTAAAAGCCCCAAGTAATTCGTTCTAGTTAATTTAGTTAATTAATTTAGTTTAATTTTAATTGCGTTCTTAGGATTTTTAGAAACCCCCCTCCCTCAAATAAACAAAATAGTTCAGTCTGTGTCAGCCTAGTCTAAATAGAGTCATTAACGTAGTTCGATAGAGTCTCGTGGATTCGATATCCGGACTTACATTAGCTATACTAGAGTCGATCGGCACACTTGCCGGTTAGTTGGAACGTGTTGGAGAGCTCAGGAGCTGAAACGAAGTTATAATACTGTGAAAAGTGTTTGTGGCGGCCCGCAATTCAAGTAAGGGTGTCTCTCGCAGGTGGCGAGAGACCTATAGATCTGAAGTCGTCCTTTAATCGGTGGCGGCCCGCGACCAAGTACCTCATCCCTCTCACGGGGCGCGCGAGAGTGGTTTCGTTAGATTTCATCGAGTTGGGCAAGGGTTTCCGCTGCAGATCATATAAAAACATAAAAAACATTGAAAACCCCCAACTTGGCGAATCAGCAAACTTTGAGGCGAACTTGGAGCTGAGTTTGAAGTGTTTTTGAGCATTCGAAGCTGTCGGTTGAAGGTTGGAAGTTCAGAGAATCATTCAGGTCGTCTACTTAACATCCGGGTGATTTCACTTGTGTTTCTTTCTCTTTGACTATGTTTTGTTTCTCTAAAAATACTTTGTTTATGCTTGTTTCCATGACTTTGATTGGCTAGATTTCGAGAACGACCTAGACAAGATGAATGGTTGCATAAAGTTTGGATTTTTATTATGAATTTATGATATTTATGGATTTATTTATGTATTGTAGGCGATTTGATTATTAGCTAGATGTGTATGCACACTTGATTGTGTTTGAGTATTGTTTATTGCTTTACATAATTCTTGGTTACGGTCTTTATCTGTTGGGATTGAACCCTACAAAGGAACAGATGATATGCAAAGCCAAAACTGGTTCAGAACAGTGGATCCTCATAAGCAGTGTCTGTACAAGTCTTCTCCCTTGACAGTGGCTTCAACAACTGATAGACTCCAAAAGCACTGCTCATTACATTTGCTGACAGACAAAGCACTGATGAAGGTTAAAGTACTGAAGCTCAATCTACTGATGCGTCCCAGGTACTGTTGAAGACCAAAGAACTGCTTAGGCTACAACAGTGGAATGAAGAATCAGTGTTTTATTTATGTAATGTCTTTGTAATCAGTAGTTTAGTAATCAGTGGTTCTATGCATCAGTCCTTAGAGTTTGTTAGGAGGTTAGATGTCACTTTCATGGTGACGTCAGCCGAAGATGCTCACTGGTTAGGTTGTACTATAAATAGAACAGTACTCTGTACTGTTCTACTAGCTCTCTTCTTCTAAGTCATTCTGTACGATCAATTACTGAGCTCAGGCTGAGGGGGAGACTTGTGCATGCATGCAATTGTATTGTTTATTGTAATAAAATACAATCATTCGATTCAATGTTAAACAAGTGTGCTTAAACGTTTCTTCCATTGATTGTGTTCTCAAAGTTTATTTCATTATTCCGCTGCAATTTATCTCTGTTTCATCTTCACTTTAATTAAACAAACAAAATCTAAGAAACTCAGATCCTAAAATTGGTATCAAAGCTTTGGACAGTCAAATTTGATCTAACAATCATTTTGATGTAAAAGTTCAGCTCGATTTCTGTGATACTTTCGATTGTTCGTATTTAGTTGAAAAACAGAGTAAGGGATAATCACGTACAAAAGTTGATTATTCAGTACTTGTAAAACAACCAGAATGACGTCACAATCACAGGACATTCATAACACTGGCACACTCTTTAAACCACCTATGTTGGTCAGATCTGAGTACAACATCTGGCAGCGTAGGATGGGCCACATCGTAGCTCAACAAAATACAGGATGTTGGAAGTCGGTTGCCTTTGGACCACATGTTCCAATGGTGCCGAGTGCTGAGGATCCAAAAACCTTTGTACCTAAGAAAATTGAGAACTCTTCCGAATAGGATTTCAAAAAATTGAATTAGATGCAAAGGCCTTTAGCATAGTAGCATCAGCACTCCCAAATGAAATTTATGCTGGGCTGTTACACTGTAACAGTGCCAAGGAATTGTGGGATGCACTTAAGGAACAGTTTGGTGGTGCTGAAGAAGTAATTGAAAACAATAGGGAAGTTTTGAATCAATAGTATGAAACCTTTTGTCACATTAAGGGTGAATCATTAACACAACATTTTGAACGTTTTAGTTGTCTCATAAGTGAACTAAAACTTGTTGAGGTTGAATTTACTAAATCAACTCTAAACAGCAGGTTTTTAAGGTCACTTCCTGAAAAATGGGACACAATTGCTTTTGTAACCAGAAATTCAGTTGGGTTCAAAGAGTTAACACTGACTCAACTTCATGGTAGACTCCTCACTTATGAGAGAGAGTTGAACCAGAAAAAGAAGTTACAAGAGTCAGGGAAGGTTGCTGATGACTACACATTTAGTAGCACAACACTTCTGGGTCTAGAGGAACCTGGTATTAGTAAGGATCAGATTTATGATCATTACATTGACATAACTGCTGGTGGAGCTTTTAACAACTCTGAATCTTACTCAACTAACTTTGCTTTCACAGCTAGTAGTGAAAACCAGGTTTCTGATAATCTCTCTTTTGAACTCAATGATCTCCAGCATTTTGATCCAACTGATCTGGAGGAATGGATATGTAGGACCGGTTTTCGACTCCGAACGATTGCGTATCGACACGTGTGACGTGCGGAATCCGTACACGTGCGTGGACCGAACACGATAACGTACTATAAACGTGATTCTATTGATAGATCTGAAACGTACAAAGAATCGTGAATCACCTCTTGCACTTTCTCTCTCTAGACTCTCTCTCTAGCTCCAAAGCTCTCCAAAGTCTAGAATGGCCAAAAGTTCTCAATGAGAACCCTAAAGGTTCAATTTATAGGCCAAGGGGCTTAATGAAAGATATCATTAATTACATAAATGCCACCTTGCCTTTTCTCTAATTATTACAATATAAAGTCACATTTTCTTCAGTTTCTGTTACGAACTCGATTGACGGAGGCGATAGACATTACTGCACCAACAGACTTCCCCTTGGATATTGCCACAGTCAATCTCATAGCGTCTTGTCTTTCTCTCTCTCTAAGTCTTCTTGAAGCTTTATCATCTTCAGCAACATAGACTCCCTCTTTCTCGAACAAAATCCCGTTGGATCTGTCTTCAGCTTCAGCTCCCCCTTTCAGTAGACTCTTCAGGCTCCCCCTTTCGTCAAGCTTTCGTGCTTTGGGATCGACACCTGGCTTTCCAAATACAAGCTCTTCCAGGATAGTTAGCTGGCTCCTTGAAAGAACGCTCCCCTGGAGTTGAGCTCGTCTTCAGACTCCCCCTTAGACTCGGCTATCGGGATCGTAGTCTGGAATAGTATCTGCAACTCTCAAACATTTATAAGTAACAATGTTTTGAATGTCCAGGATTGAAAATCCTGGTCTCTCAGCATAAGCTAGAATATTTTTACAATGAAAGCATTTTCGATTGTCCAGGAATCGTGACCTGGCTCTATTAAACTTTCTAAGTCAAGATCCTGGCTCTAAATATAATAATATGAATATATCCAGGAATACTTGATTCTCTCTCTTTATCAACAATCTTCAAAAATTTGGCAATTTTAGCGAACAGGATCGGAAACTGGCTCTTTTACAGATTTTAACAATATAAGAATCCAAGTCCCTCGCAGTTAATCATCCAAGTCCAAATTACTGACCTTGGAGATATCACAAACTGTTTTTGATTTTTGATTTTAAAACTACAAGTTTCAAATTAATGAACTTGATTTATTTTCAGAAACACGATCAGCGTACTTAGATTTTGAAACTCAACTTCCCAGACATCGGTTGTCAAAAATAAAGTAGAAATCAAAATCTTTTTATATTTTTCTGAAACATAAAGCAGTAAAGAAATATTTACAAACATATTTACAGACAATATTTTTGTTTGAGTTCGTGTCAGAGGATCATATCAGCTTATGACAAATCACTAGTACCGTTGATCTTTTTAACACTTTAAGTTCTAAACAATTCACTTAGATTGTCAGTATACTGATCCACTTAAATTTTCACACAAAGTTCAACTGATTCGAGATACGAGATTAGTGTTTTAAGGACTTAAACTTATTCGCGTGTCCCACCTCAGAATATACTCCCGTATCCAGACTCCTATATTCAGTCTTACAGGTGAATGTACACTAATGATATCTGTAAGGGGTGAATGCGAGGCCATGAGAGCTCAGGCTATTGCTTCCGCAAAATCAGAGAGATGATGGCTCAACTTTAGGTGGGCCCCCCTTGGGGATCTTCTTTTCAACAGCACATGATTAGCATTTTTCAATGTTTCATCATTTTTTATGCTGAGGGTAAGCTTTAAGAATAAAGCAGTGCAAAGTATTATACGAGGACTAGGCTATTGCTCCCGCAAAATCAGAAGTCCCGGTATAATACCCCAGATATCACCACGCACAAAGACCTAGTATGTCAGAAATAGAGTCTTTCAAACAGGATTTCAGGGGTTACCTATATATCCAAGAGATGTTCCCCACGAAATAAGCAAGTAATGATTTAGGTTTATATCTCGAAAACAATCTACTAAGCGTGTAAAAACCTACTGGCATATCAGCAGTGAGACCGTTTATCACATTTTGACTTTCCATTTCCATAGCGTACTGTGATTGTCTACTGATGTACTATCATTTCCTCCTTTTACACAGAAACTCATTTTTGAATTTTATCATGTTTTTGGCTTTTTCAAATTTTCAAATGTTCTTGTATTTTCTGAAATTTTTTACTCCCCCTAAAATTCAAAACATTTAAAGAAAATTTGATAACCGATGTAGATAGCTTTGTCTCGCCATCCATTTTCTACTTCACATGCTCTGATTTACAGAAAATATAACGTACCCCCATGATTTACAACCCATTGATTTTCGACAGTTTGAAAACCGTTTTTCAATCTTGTGAAAGTAATCATGTTTGTTCAGCCGTGAGGGTTTCGGCGTATTCACTCAACATACTTTTGTAAATTTTTGTTTGTCAAGCGGCAAATCAGGAGAAAAGAGTTTTTACCAAACTTTTCTTACGAATATCAAATGACGGACGAAGGTGTGTTGAAGTGTATTTTATGGGCTGATGAGGACATGAAGAGGAATTTTTATATGTTTGGAGACGTATCCTTTGATGCTACATACAAGCGGAATAAGTAACGACGAAGTTCATACTTCTATATGCATTATGGTTTACCACTTCAGTGTTATAAATCTATTTGAATCTTTGTGCTATGTTTTTTTATTTGTACCATGTTTTTTTTGTAGGTATAACATGATGTTTGTCCCTTTCACTAGGATTGATAATCACAATAGGAACATCACACTTGGTGCTACCATTCTTGGTTCTGAAACAGCGGAGACGTATAGTTGGTTACTTAAGGTGTTTAAGGACGCATATGAGTCGAGGCATCGGTTATGTATGTGGCACATAATGGATAAACTTACTACAAAGGTGTGTTTTTATGTGAGTTATTTTTAGATGTGTTTTTTTGTGTTATTTAATGTTTTTACCCTACATGGAATTTGTTGCTCAGGTCGGGGCTACCCTATGTTCAAATACTGATTTCAGAAAAAGATTGTCTGCAGTTGTTTGGACTGATTCTTTATTGCCTGAAGCATTTGAGACTGAATGGGCATCTATCTTAAATGATTTTAGCATAACTGACCATGAATGATTGACATATATATACGGGCTTCGCGAATCATGGATTCCAGCTTATTATCGTGAAGAAGAAATGTCTTGACTTATGCGGACCTTATCTAGATCCGAAAGCGAGAATCACTTCTTTGGCAAGATTAGCAATCCAAAGTGCACTTTGGTTGAGCCACTTCGATACAGCTATCGAAGCCCAAAGACATAAGCATCGAAAAAACGATCATGACACTCGGTATACCAAGCCTGACCTGTGGAGTGATTTTGTTGTTGAGAGGCAAGCAGCTCAGATATACACCATAACTATATTTTTTGATGTTCAACTTGAGATTCAACATGCAATTCATCGTTGTACTAGTATCAGATTATATCATATCGATGATTTCATTAAGTTTTTTTATTAAGGATCTCGATCAGCCATGCTCTGCGTTCTTCGAGGTGATATTGTGTTTTTTGTTTTTTTTTATATTTTTACATTCTTTTTTAAGTAGCCTACTGGTTTATACACTGTGTTTTTTTTTTTTTGCAATGTCACAGGTTATGATACATGAGGAGGATGTCACTGTTAAATGTAACTGCAACACGTTTGTGCAGTTTGGATTGTTGTGCAATCACATTTTTTGTGTGTTAAGGGTTGTTGATGTAAGGGAGTTTCCGAAACAATATATATTTAGGCGATGGATGCGTGAAGCTGTTCCAAATAGTTCCCCCGGGTCCATTCTTACTGATGGGGGTGATCCAGATCGTAGCGAGGAGGTTAACTGTTGTGTCCGTGAGATTAGTCACGCAACTGAGTATGTTGTGAACAAATTGGTTTCTAAATTTGATCGGCTGTGTACTTCTCGTGAACACATCAAGCAGTTTATGTCAGTCGCTCGTGAGGCTCAGATCAATGCACCTCCCAAAACACGATGTAAGTGATTTGCTGAACTGGTCAGGGTTTCTCCTGTGAGCACCGCTACTATCCGTGTTCCAGTTCCAGTTGGTACTAGGTTCAAGGGATGTGGTTCTCATAAACGCATGAAATCTCAAAAGGAGCGAGCTATCAGCCAGGCTGGAAGTAAACAGCGGAGATGTTCAATGTGTAATTTATTTGGTCATAATAATTGAACTTGTGGAAAATACGACTTGGTCGTACCTGAGGCAGGCACTTCGGGGAATGCTGAAGATGATGCCGCTACAATTGTTGAAGGTGATGGCCGTGGGGATGATGTGTTTGACACATCAGGAATGGATGCAGATGCAGATGTGGATGACGAAGACATGTAAGATTAGTTCGCTATTTAAAAAAAAAAAATTGTTTTGTTGAACTTTCAGTTTTGTTTTTTTAATTTTCCCCGTGTGGTGATTGGATTTTTTTTGTGGATTTTTCACTAGATTGGTTTAAAAATTTTTTTAGGTTCGTGTTTTTCTTGTTGTTGTTGTGTTTAGTGTTAACTTTGGATTTTGAACTACTCTGTGTGTTTTAATAACTGTATTCCTTGTATGGGGTTTTGGGGGTTGTATGCTGTTGTACTGTGTTTTACTCATCATACACATTATAATACCCCATTTTTATGTAAATGTGAAGACACGTAACCTGGTTTTATATTTTATAGCATCCAGACTGTGTTTTAAGTTGTTTTACAGTTTACAAATACCATGTACTAGCTAATTTGGCATACAGTTCACTTTTACAGCATTCAGACTGTGTCTTAACTTGGTTTACAGTTTACAGATACTATGTACTATATAAGTTGGTTTCCAGTTACAGCTATTAGATTTTGTTTGGTTTCCAGTTACAGCTATTAGATTTTGTTTGGTTTCCAGTTCACATTATATCATAACTTGTTTTAGATGTGTTTTAAGTTGGTATAGAATTTACAAATTCCATATAGCATAAAATTGTGTCTTAAGTTGGTATCCACTTTGGATACATGTATAACTGACATGTTTGTGTTTATCTTAACCTTTTTGAGTCGTTGTTATGTGCAACATACTTTCTGTCTTAGAGTTATAAAGTAATGTTCTTTATCACATATTTTTGGTGGATGCAAACAAACTAACCATATGGCCATATATTCACGATGTTAAATAGATACAAACTGTTTAGATGACATGTTTATCGCCATAAAATTCAAAAAACACCACCAACCAAATGTTAAGCCATAAAATTCAAAAAAACACCACCAATGAAATGTTAATATTATTTTTGAAAGACATCCCATGTTACTTCAGCTGTCCAATATTGAAGTGATTGTGTCAAAGGCGGCCGCTTCGAGCCACCTTTTTTGATCGTCCGTTAACTTATTATAACTTGCAATGTCAGCTTCAACAAATGTTCTGGATGTGTTTGAGTCACTCAGAAGCATTTTCGTAACATACTTATGCCTTAGATCATAAATTTCCTTGCGCTGTTTGTACGATATCTCACCTGCATATGTACACTCGTTCGAGAATCCGCATTCCCAACTTTTCCCAGTCACGCCATTGTATGTTTCCATATGGCGCATCACAAAGATGCCACTGTCTATTTTATTATAGTTTGTATGCCAAGGCATCTCCAATCTGATGGGCACCACTTGTCTTATCTTCCTGTCGGCTGGGTGCCCAACATTATCCAAATAAGTTGACAAAGCATCCCTCTTCATGATAAACATTTTATTAGATTGTGTTTTCTGTTGTTGTACACTTAGAGTTAGCATACATTAGCCATATTGTGATCTAAGATTTGTTTACTTTTCCCAGATATCAGATTGTGATCCCATTTATGTTTTAAGTTATTCACATAGGACATAAGCTATCATACAGTATAAATTGTGTTTTAAGTGCATTGCTTTATACAAAGAGAACATAAGCTATCATGCAGTATCAATTCAAATTGTGTTTTAAGTTGCTTTCTAATTCACAGCTAGTATGCATTAGCCAGATTGTGTTTTAAGATTTGTTTCCTTTTTCCAGATATTAGAATGTGTTGCAACATTTGTGTTTTAAGATATTCACAGATGACATAAGGTATCATGTAGTATTAATTGTGTTTTATGACATAAATTTGCCTTATACACATGGTCGTGTCCTAAGTATATTGTTTTATAGTTTATAGAAAAGGAGCGTACCAATTTTTCTGGCCATTCGTTGTATTTCCCTTCAAACGTCACATCCGACGTGCTATTGTCCAACACCTCGATTTTGTTATCCCTCAAATTGAAACACACACACAATAGTAATGATCTTCATGCAAAACTGGTACAAACACGAGCGTTATGTCTCGTATGCTCTTCACATCAGCAGATAACAACACAGACTCCATGTTTTCAGTGAAGGTTGTTGCCCTTATTTCTTCAGTTGACTTGTAATCATTTTCATTTTGCATTTAAAGTACTTATGAGAAATAATATTACAAATCTAATAAACTTTCATTATGAATAATGTCATTAAGATTATACTTACCAACATATTAACTGAACAAAATAGGCGTGAGATGCTGCTTTTTTGCATGAACCTTTCCTCATAGTTCAGCAATTCTGCCCATGCGCTTACTACGGCTAAATGTACGGTGATTCCAGGCAACAACAATTCTAGCGGAGACCTCATCACCGGCACACCTTTGACAGTCTTAAACACAGTATCCCTAATATTAAAAGTATGTGTTGTCAAGATTAGACGTTTTTAAATATGCTAAAAAAATTCTATTATTTTTAACATCATACTATATGAGCTAAACTAACAAACATGGAATATGATGTTAAAATCAAATGTGTTTGTGACAACATAATTTATGATCATCCGGTAAAAAGTCAACTGCATTATAATACTTTCTAACCAATCAGTTAGAATCTTTGTGTTTTAACATCTTTTTATATGCTTCGAATATAAAGGACAATATTGCATACTACATTGAACCCCAGGCTGAAAACATATACGCGCTGACCGATACCTCAGTGCTATCAAGCCTTTTCCTAAGTTCGACTGCCCTCTTCATATATGGAGGGAGACCTTAGAGCCTCGGTCAATTCCGTTTGTCTTTGCGGCCTGATTTGCCGCTTTCCAAGGTCTAATTCGTGTATAACTTCCCCCTTCTAATTGCAAATTCATATTCCTCGACCTTTTTTTGTGAGACCGGTGTGACGTCGAGTGGTTGTTTTTTGATAACTTCAACAAGCTGAGTTTACGATATGTTTTTCTTTTCAACGGTCTGCATGACCTCTTCGACAAATGTAGACGTCCATTGCGACAACTGCAACATTTCCACATTCTCGTTATCTTTCTTATTTTCCGGTGTTTTGTTGTCAAGAGTATGTGGTTGTCCACTTGTCGTGTTTAAGGACACAACGTTCTTCAGCGTGTCCTTCCATAGTGTATGTTTTTCTTTTATCTTTTCACTTTCAGGGTAAAACATAAACCCATCCACAAAAGTGTTGTTTATCCTCTTCACACACTCCTCAAACTGATTAAAGAAAAGTTCCAACATACCCACATGCACCTGTATTAGATGATTTCACACAACAGATTAGCATCAAGCAAGAACAGCAGAATTGCGTTTTTGGAAATACATTTTTTACTTATTTTTGTATAACGGTTACGAAAGTACCTCTTCACTTTGGCTCGCAGGTGTCGTTGACCCATATTGAGATAACATTGGTATCCTTATCTCTCCATCAAACCCTATGTCAATGCCAGGCTCATTTTGCACGTGTCCGTACTCACCGGACTCAACGTAGTATTTCTCGATGTCGTCTAGATGGTATTCAGCAGAAGTTGTTTCACCATCTATATTTATATCTTCTTCAATCTCAATAGTTTTTTTGAGAGTACCAGGAATTTCATCGACAACATCAGGGTTGCCTTCAACCACTTCAACATCAGATATCTTTTTGACATCAGCAGCAACTGTGTCCCCAACTATTTTAATTTGTGTTTTTTTGGTTTATCCAACTCTGTACATTTATCATGTACTTTGTCAGTTTCCTTCACAACAACCTTATTCCTTTTTACCATTGCAGCTTTTGGACTGTGTTTTACTGTCTTGGATACATGTTTCTGGTCATCCTTCCTTTGACTCGGTTGAACTTTCTGTTCAGCCTTCTTGACAGGTTTTGGGCCAGCTTCTTTTTCACCATCTTCCTTTTTTTCAAAAGGACACCGTTGAACAGGATACGGACCCTTTTCATTCTCCAACACTTGCTCAAACCTTACTGTGTCCAATTTGATGCTCAGCGACTCGATATCGTCTTGTACGATATCTTCAGTGAGATGTATTGACCTTGGCTTATCTGCGTTGAACTTCTTTTGGTCACCCACCAACGCCACCTGCAAAGAAGATGAACAAATGAAGTCAGCCTTTTTGTATCAGGACCAGTAAAGTTAGTTTCCATGTCACGTTACATCAGATTATGTTTTAAGCTGTTTATCTACTGGTTTCCAGTTACACACCATCAGATTGTGGATTAACTTGGTTTCCTGTTCACATTTACATCATAATGTGTTTTAGATTGGTTTCCAGATTTACATATATCATCTTGTCTTTTAAGTTGTGTTTTAAGATTGTTGCACCATTATATCCACCATCTATACGTCCGAAAGTGTTTTAAACTAGGGTTTAACTTTGCTTTCCACTTTACAACACTCTAATTGTGTATTAAGTTGACATACAATTCACAAATATCATGTACTACCTAGATTTTGTTCACATTACACAGTTTACAAATACAATGTACTACTTAGAATGTGTTCGCATTATACAGTTTACAAATACCATGTACTATCTAGGTTGCGTTCACATTATACAGTTTTTACAAATTCCAGTAAAACATGTATAAGTCTAAATTATGTTTTAAGCTGTGTTTTAAGAGTTGTCAGCTTCCATGTATTTAGCCAATTGTACGAGTGATTTCCAAATGTGTGTTAAGAATATTGTCCACAAACAAAAGTGTGTAAATATTCGAAACATACCACTAACAAAGGCATCGGCCCAAGGAAGCAGTCTTTTGTTAACCATCCATCCACAGTTCTATCCAAACACCTTATCATGTATTCACACCAGTTGAAACTCTTGATATCAAGCCCTTGATGCAAGGCTGGTAGAAACCTCATATTAATTGACGCATTGTGTGTTGTCTCTCCAAGGAGTGTGTTGTAGAATAGCAGGAAGTTCAACACAAAAATTCTCCCTCTCGCATCTTGTGTTTGCATATACGTCTTGAATTGAACAGGTGTGAAACGTTTAGGAGCGTTTTCAAACTGGCTTATCCATTCCGTGACCACCGCATTAAAATATGCCCTTGCTCTCTCAACCTCTTTTATTTCTACCTTCCCTCTCGGTACGCTAAAAATAACGTGCTCCAATTCCTCCGTAATTTGTATGTGGTGGCTACCGCAGTTTAACACTCGTGTTTTAGGGTCGTAGTTTTTCACCAACCACCATTCCAAAGATGATGAGATTTGACCCATTCTAAACCCAAGTATTGATCCAAACCCTATGTTTTTTACCGCATTCCATTGATCTTTGTTCAAAGTTTGCATCAGCTCCCCCATGTGGCGTAGAGCGGTTCGTAACGTCAGTTTCCCATCTGCTAATGGGAGGTAAGTTTTGATTAGGGTAAATTACACATTTCATCCTTTATGTTTGTAGCGGGTTGCAATGGATGACCTTTGACTTTAATAATTACAGTCATAGTCCTTTATTTACAAAACCTGTTACAGCTTATGTCCTTTGACCCTAACTTGGTTAAAACTTTCAGTTAATTGAGATCATGTGCAACCCATGTGAAGGGAAAAACAGTCATTTAATACAAAAAAGAGTGTCAAAAACCTAAACCATCATCATCTCCCCTGTACATACACTCTCTCTCTACATTCGACTTATCAAACCAAAGATGAAGATTCACATCCTCAAGCCAGAATGATATATCATCCGTAATAAATTGAAATCATAATGGAAATGGATTTGGGTGTGCTGACTTCTTGTGCAATTGCTATTATCAAGTGTGTATGATCGTCAGGTATGTATGATCGAATCATCTTCATCGCTATTATCAAGCGCTAGCAGCAGTATCTGATCATCATCATCAACAACAAGTAATGTTCATTCTTCTCTATCTAACTACTCGTTACAGATCTAAATTTAATCACTTGTATTGCTCTCGTATAATTTAGCCCTAAAATATATCTGATCTAACCCTAAGGATCAAAATTCATACCAATTCGTCATTGATTTGATTTGAATTGATCAAATTTCGGATCTAGCATGATACGATTTGAAGTTTTTATATTTGCTCGCCCTAATTGCAGTTATTGCACAAATTGGCAATGTAGATCTTAGTAATTTCAAATTTTGTGTGTGTAATTTTGTTCAATAGATTGAATATGACGTCATCTGAGGAATTTAGGTTAAATCTAGATCTTGTTGTATAACGAACTCTTGTTTAGCATATTTTTTTACAGATTTAGTTATTATTTTGATGAAAATTTATTAGTTACTAGACATGTGTAACACTTATGAATAAGAAAACTATAAAAAACGAGTGCCATGATGGTTAAGGTATATTTCATGGGCTAATATTCACTTAATGCAACTGCGGAAACTTGAGAAAAGATAACTCTTTGACATTTTTTAGTATTTTGACCCCTCATTATCACTATTTCATGTTCGACTTTTTTTTAACGGTAAGGAACGCCGTGTCAACCACCATAACACCGGGCGCTGTGGCCAAGGTCGACTACTCGACCGCCGCCAGCCCCTTGGCTCTCCCAGATGCGCGGAAACCCGAACTCCACCCGCCCGAAGACATGACAATGGAATAATAGGTAAAACATCGCCTCCTATCCAAGATGAACCGACGCCACCCATATTCGTCCTTCGCCTGGATGCCGCAGAAAAAAATGGGGAGAGTGAGAGTCGAACGTGGGTCACAAGGAACACCAAATCTTTCCCCAACCACTCCACCACTACCTCATTGGCTTTCATGTTCGACTTAGTTTCAAGTTTTCTTTATTTTGATCACCATTGACTTGTGATTACTTGTATCAATTTGCTTAGGGAGTGGGTTTGAAAATTGGCATGCGAGATCTCTTCCCGTTTGCGTGTGTTTATTAGAAGGAAAGCTGTACCACATAAGCCAACGAGGGAGTCGGTCATTATACAATATAAAAGTATTAAGCCTTACTAAATTCAACTTAAATTGTTAGACGCAACATTTATGTATACTTTGAGTATATGTTCAAAGTTATTTAAAATAAAAAAATCATATAAACAAAGTTATTTAAAAATGAAAAAAATCATATAAACAAGTGGAAACCTAAACAATAACAATTTTCAAAGTTATTTAATCAATATTTTTATGACTTATTCATAATAAATTATATGAAAAAAATTAAAAACGATGACGTTAATTAAGGGACGGTAATGGCTCTTGCCACACGGAAATAAAGAGATTTTACAATATGAAAAACTTGAGTTAAATGCCTGGTTGGTCCCTATGGTTTGCAAATATTACAAACTTGGTCCCGATGGTTTAATAATTACACACTTGATCCCGGCGGTTGTAATTTTTGCACTCAGGTGATCCTGCGAAAGTACTGGATCGATGACGAACATCAACATTGCACTTGATTCATGATGTGAAACCAAAAAACATAGAAGATCAAGAAGAAGATGTAGGAGAAACTCATTCATTTTGTTACATTCATCACAGATTACAAACCGAAAAAGTATACATCATCTTATACAAGCTAGTTTAGATCACTAAGATCTAAACCTAGCTTTCTCTAACTAACACATTGTCTTTATCACTCTAGAATGTGCACATCAGGAGGCTCTAAGAGATTGCACAAAGCTTTCTCAAGAGATGCCTCAGTCCACCCTATACAACATATATATATAGACTAGGGACTAAACCTGAACAAAACACATTGTCCGGGATACATCAATTAATCATGTCCGAGTTTACCACTAACAAACTCGGACTAAACAAGCACAAGAAATCCCACCCGAGTTTAACCTATAAATTCGGAATCCCCATTATACTAAAGTCTTCCGAGTTTAACAGTTAAACTCGGAATTACATGACTGACTCATAAACTCGGAATATTACAAGCCTTGCAAACTCGAAACCCACTATTTCGAGTTTACCCTTGTAATCCGGAATCCTCATGCTTGAACATCTTTGGCTTTTTGACTTTGGTATGTTTTTTAGGCTTTTTTAGTTAGTTTTCGGGTTTTTTCTTTAACTAGTGGTTTTTAATTGAATATTCCCCATATACGTATACTTGTTATATTTATTATTTATTATCATTTAATAAAGGATGCAATATTTAAAATAAATAAAGTTATACTGTATATACTTTTTATAGAAGCCTTCTATTATATTAAGAAGTAAGACCACGAATTGGAATATTTTGAGATTCGATATATGTTGCATTGACCTTATATCATGATTAATCAAACAAGGTAGACTTGTTAGAAAAGGCATTCCACCGTTCCTGGTTTGTTATGACTTACGAGGTCCAGTCGAGTGAGCATAGAGTTAAGTGATAACCGTAAAATTTCATTCGATACGAAGGATTTTAGCCGATCTGCTTTTAGCCACCTCACGAAAATTTATAGATACATGACGATAAGCGTTTGATGCGATATTGATATAGATCGTATTAGAATAAGAAACACGTATTTGTAACATGGTTTCTATGTAAGAGAGAAATATATTATTAGTTTTCTGTCATAACGGAATTAATAAACAAAAACATGTTGTATGGGATCAAACAACGAAGAAAACAAAGAGTATGAAACCTTGGTCAATGACGCCTATTATATCCAAATCACATTGGCCTAATCAAGCCATAAATGCACTTTAATTGTTTACAATATAGCGTCAGAGTTTGCTACGGCGACGCTTGCTCCCTCCACTCATCAAGCAATCTTACCCCATTAACCCCACCCACCTTCCACTTTCACATTATATTTTTTTTGAAAGGCAAACTTCATTAACACGGCCGGACTGCTAAAAAACACAGAACCGCACCAAACAAATTACAACATATACAAGGGCCAATTACATCATTCCCTCCAAACAATATTACCTATTTTAGATCTACTTTTCAACCATAAGAAACTAACCGCTTTAATATCTCCAATAATCTCTTCTGACTTCGGGTCACCATGAGAGAAGATCTTCCCGTTCCTGGCTTTCCAAATGCACCAGATGTATACCCGAATGATACCTTCAGCGATAACCTTAGCTTTATAGTCCTCAACCAGACTATTGTGAATGTCCAAAAGATCCGAGAAAGAAAAAGCATAAAACGGAGGGACTTTTAACCATTCACATACCCGGTTCCAGACCTGAACAGCACAAGCACAACCCGAGAACAGGTGATCGACCGATTCAATAGCTTCTTCACATAAAACACAATCCGTAGAGTCGAACACAATGTTCCTGCACGATAACGCTTGTTTCATCGGTATTCGATTCATGGCAGCCCTCCAAATAAGAATATTGCATTTGGCCGGGAGCCACCTACACCCTTTAACCGAAAGAACCTCCTCCGTAGTAACCAGATCAGCTGCTAATTCCTTATACGAAGCTGTAGAATATTGCCCCATCTCCGTCAACGTCCACCTCCATTTATCTTCTCTCACATTATATATATATATATATATAGAGAGAGAGAGAAAAAAGTATATCGTATAATTGGCCTTAAGTATGCGATGACAAAATCGCAAGTTATATTATAAAAAAAAACTAGAAATCGCATATGTGTATGTGTATGAAGTCGCATGTTATATATGAGGTGAATAAATGGTTTTCAGGAAATTGCAATATAACACGTATTCGCATACGCAATGTACGTTAAGCCATTTTGTACATTAACCGATCTCTCTCTCTATATATATAGGATTAGGTTCATTTGTGTAGGATCGTGAAACGACCTAACGAGTCTATCAGAAGAGTGCTCAGACAGAATCAGAGGCGGAATTCATTGATTCTGTCTTTGTTTAGCTTGTATTCACTATTAATTGTCTTGTTTATTGATCTTGAAACGATTTACAGCACGTAGACACTTCGACAGCACCTCGGCGTCGGAATCAAGAAGGTTACAAATGAAATCGCATCAAGGGTATTTATAGGTGAAGCTATTCCGTTTGAAAGTGGCATGACATGCTTCAAACGGAATGGCATGCTTCAAACGGAATGGCACTCCTCAAACGGAATTAGCTCAATCACATCTAAAACCTACCCTATTTCTCGTATAACGTGCCCTGATCTATCAATTCTAGTATAAGACTCGATACAAGACGAAGTCGACAGACGTATGCACTAACAGACTCCCCCTCGAATGTTGACGAGTCTGAAGTATCGAGTCTTCTCATTCTTCAGTCTTTATCGGTCTTCGGGCTCTTTCACAATCTGAGACTCGAACGAAGATGAAGTCGACATTGCATCTTTAATTGTATGAAGGTTAAATCATTGAAATGTCCTGTTTGAAAATGTTTTGTTTGCTTAAAGCCTTTGGGGGGTTAATGACCATGTCCCGGATATCCTTGGCATCATTTTACGAAATGGCCACGACCTAAGCACGGGGTGTAGGCGTACACCCGCCAGTGCCTAAATAAATAATGTGGTGTGTCTATTGATCTTTAACCCGGCATGAACCGGGCTACTGAACGCATAAGAAACATGTAATTCTTTTACGAGTATTATATTCAAATAATTATCCCGAGTTATAAAAATGTTTGTGCCTCGTGCATTTAAATCAACTTTCTAAACCTTTTCAAAATGAGTCAGTTGATTGTATTTACCTGTGTAAACTGACGTATTTTCCCAAAAAGATTAAGTGCAGGTACTACTCGAAATAGGCTGGCTTTCTCCTTAGCATTAATAAGAGTCTCGCAAGCTTGGATGCATTTCAGTCTGTTGAACAATGTTTCTTTTTATTTGATCCAACCTGTGGATTATTTTCAACTATTTTGTGATACTTAATATTACAATTTTATTCGGTTGAAATGAATCTATCTTTTGCTTCCGCTGTGCATTTAAATATTGTGTTGTTTGACTATAATGATATCAACTACGTCACGATACTCCCCACCGGTAATACGTGGAAATATCGGGGTGTGACAGGTTGGTATCAGAGCCAACACTGAGTGAATTAAACACTAGCCTTTTGTGTTTAATCTCAGTTACACAATTGCACATTCATAAATCTTCGAGTCTAGACAAAGAACTTAGGACTAATCCAAATTGTTTTTAATTCTAACTTTGTCCTTTATATTTCTTTGTTGTATCTGTTAATTGTTTGACAGGAAATATGCCACCGAGATTCCGGAGAGGAGGACGAGGCAAGGGGCCAATCCACGCCCCCAACGATCACGAGGCCGGGCCTTCACATCGGCGAACTCCTTCTACTACCATGAGTACCGGTCCTCAAGGAGACTGGAGGATCTATACAGAGCCCGCTAGGCGATCTACTTCGTTTAGCTCAACGCCTCCTTACCGCCATTCCTTTGGGCCGCAATCAGAGAACGAGCCTGAAGACTCACGCCACTCCTTCTTGCCGTTGCAGTGATCCTTTTCGCACCATTCCTTTGGCGACCCCAATCCTGTTTTCCAGGGCCGGTTCAACCCGGCAAACTATATCGAAGAACCAGTGGGTTTTAACCAATGTTGTAGAAGGCGCTAGGCGCTAGTCGGGCGGTGAGGTACCGCCTAGGGATTAATCGGGATTAATAGGGATTAATCGGATTGGACTTTTATATATAATTTTACATTTTTTTTATAAATATGTAGTTAATTTTATACTTTTTATATATAATTTTACAAGTTTAGGAACCATATGTAAACTAGTGCAAGATAGAGGGGCTAAATATCAAAATACCCAAACTTAATATACCCCAAGTCCGATTAATTCTGACTAAGACCGACTAATTCCGATTAATTCCGACTAATCGGTTTAATGGGCTGCAAAAGACTGGACCGATTAGTCCGATTAATTCCGACTAAGACCGATTTTCACCGATTAATTCCGACTTTGACTAAAACCGATTAATTGGACCGACTAGGTTAAAATTAGTCAGTAAACTACCGCCTAGCGCCTAGGCGGCGATTAATCGGCCGCCTAGGCCGATTTCTGCAACAGTGGTTTTAACCCACTAGGACCTGAAGACCATTTCCCAGAAGCTCAGGGAATGGATATAGATGAGGACACGGATCCTGTCGAACCACCTTCTGGGACACCTACTCACCCCATCGAGATTTCGGATGGGTCATCCTTCCATGGATCACCTTACCATGGCCCAGATAGCTACCAGGCAAGATTTAACCAATATGAATGGTATTTTACACCCTCTCACCATTCATCGCCTCATGAGCAGCAGCAGCAGCAGGATCCCTCCGAGGATTCGCGTTTCGTGGCAGTCACGCCACCGCCACCACCGCCGCCAGTACAGCTAGCGTATCACACCCCGACCACGTAAAACAACAAATCGTGGCGGAAACATCGGGGAGTGTTGTAACATAATTATTGTTTCAAACCATGGATACAAGAGTTTCGTTTTATTGAATATTAAACATTGTCTTAAAGTTACACAAGCAATTCAAACATAGTTTATCATCGTTATTAAATCACTAAGGCCTCGTCCGGTCCTAAGTGAGCATGCATCCTATTCGCAATCAACATTAAGCAACATCACCTGAAACATATGTAAAAACAAAGTCAGCAAAGAAATGCTGGCGAGTACATAGTTTTTTTTTGTGTGAGTATCAGATTCATGGCTCGTTTGTATGTTGAAACAACTTGTACAACTTCGTTAATTGATATTAGAAAACCTTGTTTTGTAAAATGTTTGTATTGTAAATTAATAACCAAGTCAAAATGGATTGGTCATAATTTATAACCCTTGCCATGAATCTTAACACAAAACATTTGTTTATGTAAACCAAATCATAAATCGTTCTTATAATAAAACTCCTATGGTTTGTATAGTTTTGTAAACATCGTTGTGTAATATTGTTTAACTCGTTCTCGTTATAGAACATCGTTCATTCGTTTAAATCGTTCCAAATCGTACAATTCATTCACTCGTTTAAATCGTTCTCGTTTTAATTGTGAAAACTACTTTTGGTCGCCTTGCTAATAACATTCAAACCTTCGTGACTCGTTCATCGTTCAACTCGTTCTTGCATTAACAAACCTCCAAAGGGTAAGTTAACAATCATCAGATTCAGTCGTTACCCACCTAACCCACACATAACCATGGGTCCGGTCTGATAACGGGATTTGTCGGATCCTATGGTACCATAACCTAATACTGGTCGGCTTGATCAATGCTAATGAATGTCATTCGTTATGTAACTACCACCAACAAGTTCGTTCACATTATCGAAATCGTTATTAGTTTTGTATAAACCATCTCAATCGTTTTGAAACCATCGTTAAAATACTGAAATCGTTTTGATACATATGAATCACCCCAAAACAATCAAAAATAGTAAAAAGAGGGGATCTATGTACTCACCTTCGGGTGCGTTTTTTAAATGTTAACACAATCCCTCAAATTGTTTATCCGCCCTAAATTCAATAAGAATGATTTTAATAATCAAAAACCCACACTTTGACATGCAAAATACTACTTATGTCATTTCTGTTTTAATATATATATGAAACTGGACTGTTTTCGAGCAATTTAATAAAATAGTTAACCTTCTCCAAAAATTCCCAAATTTTTACAGAATGTCAAATACCATCCAAATTTTATTGTTTAAAAATATCGGGGTCCAGTTCATTACCAATATTTTATAGAAATTCATTTACCAGACTGAAATCTGATTCGTCACTTTCTGACAGCAGTTCACGGAAAAATTCATTTAAAATTTATCGTAAATCCGATTGATGAAATTCCAGTGGGAGAATTACTATGACACCAGTGGTCATCTACAGTACCAATTTCATGAGATAATTCTACTTAGGTTTCAAGTTATGACTCCGAATACAACACACATTTTCTGCAGTAAAAACTCAGCTTTAGTTGCTGTTACAAAAAGGGTCTTTAAAAATAGTAAACGAAGTCCAAAAATTATGATTCCAGTGCCATTAGAACCGTATTTCATAATACATAAATCTAGACTTCAGAAAATACATTTTCTTCTTTATTAAGGTTCGGTTACAGCCAACTGAAGTTGGCTGAAAATGCTAATCAGCATGCTGTTTCTAGCTTAAATGTTACTAAAACGCACACATACGATCACCATAAATATAAAATCAAAGATGATCAAAGAAGCTTACTACTAGCTTTGAAGCTAGGGAAGAAACACTAGAGAAATTGGGTGGATAAAAGCACACAAGAGAGGTCCTTCAAGTTCCGGGTGCACCAGCTTACTTGTTGGACCTCTTGCACCTTTGAGTGTATGGAAAATGCTTGAATGGAAGGTTGAAGGTGGTTGAATGGTGGATGGTTGTGGCTGCCGAAAATAAGGAAGGAGGAGGAGAATGATTGAGGTTTGTTGATGTGAAGATGATTATAATGAGTGTGATATAGTGGTTTTCATCATTTAACCTTTAATCATGCATTTCCCACTAGCCTTTTGTCCTCAAGATACTAAACATAATCTCATTTTAAAACATAGAAAATCAAGTGGGGAGTCCCACTACTCCATAATCAGTTGAGGGGGAAAGGGTCCATGAGTAGCTTTTATATAAATATGCTATTTGTAGGCTAAAAATTGAGTGTTTAACTGGATATCGGGTATTATATCTAGCGTTTAAATCCCGGTTTATGGCGTACTAAATTATTTTTATTATTCTATAAAAATAATCTTGCCAAAATATTACTGAAATAAATTTCAGTTGCCAAGACTGGCTGCGTTGTCCGCGTTTCGCAGTAGAAGCACTGTGTCGCGCAGAAACACGCGGTACGCGCTTAAACTTGAAAAATAACGTTTTTAGGCGTTTTAATTTATTTTTCAACATGGACCTGATTAAAAATAAATTTTTAATCATAACAGAATATTTTTGGGATCTAAAAATTATCCGGACGGTCACCAACGTTCGTTTCGCATTTTTATCGTAAATAGTCCTTTAGTTCAAATAAACATGTTTTTGCCATACCGAATCCTTCGAAAGTTATTTCTAAGTTATGTAAAGGATATTTAGGGTATGTTTGGCTTACGTCACAGTTCCGGAGTGTACGTCGCGTTAAACAGATTGCGTTTATGCACCAGTTTGCATATAACCTTCCAGAAAGTGATTTAAAGCTTGAAACCAGAATCGAATCAAATTGTAAAATTTATTAAACACCATTACACATATAATAACACTAAAGCACATTGTTTTATTGATAACTGACATTGTTTTACATTACACGATGATTACAGAACACAGTTGTCACAGTCTCCCCTACTTTAGGAAATTTCGTCCCGAAATTTTATTTAGAGGAATCTTGTGAAAAAAAATGCGGATATTTCGCCTTCATCTGGTCCTTACGTTCCCAAGTAAACTCGGGACCACGTTTGGATTTCCAGCGAACTTTGACCAAATGAATCCGTTTGTTCTTCAACTGTTTGTATGTACGTTCCACTATCTCCACAGGTTTCTCGACAAAGTGCATCGTTTCATCAATTTGAATCTCGTCGAGAGGAATGTGAAGATCAGCGTCAGCTAAACACTTTCACAAATTGGACACGTGAAAAGTCGGATGAACATTTCCAAGCTCTGGAGGTAGTTCTAGTCGATAGGCAACCTTTCCAATTCTTTCAACAATCTTAAATGGTCCAACATATCGTGGTGCAAGTTTTCCTTTCTTTCCAAATCTCACCACTCCCTTCCAAGGTGAAACCTTGAGTAGGACACGGTCTCCGATTTGAAATTCCATGGGCTTGCGTCCCAAATCTGCATAACTCTTTTGACGGCTTCTAGCGGTCACAAGATTATCGCGGATTTTCTTGATTTTGTCCGTTGTTTCCAGAATGAGCTCAGGTCCAGTAAGCTGAGCTTCACCGATCTCATTCCAACAGACGGGTGAACGACATTTTCGACCGTAGAGAGCTTCGAATGGTGCCATCTTAAAGCTAGCATGATAACAATTATTGTATGAGAACTCGATCAATGGCAGATGAGAATCCCAATTACCACCAAAGTCTATCATGCATGCTCTAAGCTTATCCTCCAAAGTTTGAATCGTCCTCTCAAATTGACCATCTATTTGGGGATGATAAGCAGTGCTTAGATTCAGTTGGGTTCCTAAAGCAGATTGCATGGTCTTCCAAAAATGAGATGAAAACCGAGCATCATGATCGGAAATGATATCTAAAGGAACACCATGTCATGATACAATCTCGTCTACATAGATCTTGGCAAGCTTTTCAGCAGAGAAATCCTCACGGATTGGTAAGATGTCACACCCCTAATTCCACGCGTCACCGGTGGGCCCGGTGGGGAGTATCGTGACGTGGTTGGCAACATAATAGTCTAACAACACAATATTTAATATGCACAGCGGAAGCAAATGAAAGATATATTTCAACCGAATAAAGTATTGTAATATCGTGTATCACAAACAGTCGATTGTTTATCCACAGACGGATCGAAAATAAAATGGAAACAGTAGTTCAACAGACTTTAGGCATCTTAAGCTTGCGAGACTTCTATTGATGCTAAGGAGAAATCCCAGCCAATTACGCTTAGTACCTGCATTTAATCTTTTTGGGAAAATACCTCAGTTTACACTGGTAAATACAATCAACTGACTCATTTTAAAAATGATTAAAAATTGATTTGGATGCACATGGCATAAACATTTTATAACTTGGGAGAATTATTTAAATATATAATCTTGTGAATGAATTACATGTTCCTTATGCGTTTAGTAGCCCGGATCGTGTCCGGGTTAAAGATCAATAGACACACCACATTATTCTTTTGTGCACTGACGGGTGTACGCCTACACCCCGCGCTTAAGTCGTGGCCATTTCGTAAAATGATGCCAGGGATATCCAGGACATGGTCATTAACCCCCCAAAGGCTTTAAGTAAACAAGACGATTTAAACGGGCCGATCAAATTATTCAATTAACCACCAAACGATGGAAGATTTGATGCCTGACCAAGCGGTATTCTATATACCGTAACCCAAGCCCGTATAGGGAAAATAAGTTAAAAGTATTTACCTGAGCAAAGTAATAATCACAATAAGCAAATGCAAGTAGCTTTTACTGGTCCTCCTAATCTGGAACGAAGGTTTATAATAACCTATTAGAATCCTAACGGGTCTTTAATTAAGCTTAAGCTTAGACCGGTTAGTTTCAAAGATACGGTTCGTACGCACGATTAAGCGAAGACTGGATAGAATGTGATTTAGACCCAACAAGTTCACAGACTTGCTTAATATGGGTATTTCATACACATTCTGGATTTTGAGATAAAACCGATAAGGTTTGACCCGTTTCGGCTAATTTATGTAAACTAGTTACATAAACCGAACCGAACGCGTAATTTGCGTAACGGGTATTCATGAGAGCCATATATAGGTTTCCTAAGTTAATATGCTTCAAATATGTTGTGACATCAGTAAGATGTCTTTTATTATGCCCGAAACGAATTTAAACACAAACTATGCCCCGTAGGGGTAGTTTGGTCATTTAAAAGATTATAAAAGAGTTTATGTATTTACCTGAGTTACAGGTCTGATATAATCAGCAAAAATACTCAGTTTTCTAAGTTATAAAAGTAGGGTAAAGTATATATGTGAAATTTATCAATTATAACCAAACTATGCACCGTAGGGGCATTTTGGTAATTTCACATAAGCCGAAAAGCTCAAAACCAAAGTCTGATTTAAACAACTTTTGCTTACTGTTAAAATATTATAATTTACCTAATATATCAGTAGGTATCACCCTTGTATGTTTAAAATAGTCTTAGTACATACTATGCGCTAAAAACGCCTAATAAGGCGATTAGAAGCCGTTTCCGGGCTCTATATATAAAGCTGATACTTTTATCATTCCAAAAGGCTTAAAATAATTTATTTATCATATAGGATCAGTAGCAAAAGGTTTGGAGTCAATAAGATATGTAAAACTCATTTTATAGCCCGTAAGGGCAAAACCGACAATTACCGGATTAAGCCTACGACCATAAGTTATGCTCAGCCTAAAATTAATTAAAAATCTTCAAAAATCCCAAAATAATATATTACATCAGTGGGTAATAAGTTTGATATCGAAAAGTATGTTTAATTTGGCTATACGCTAATTATGTCGTTTTATTAACATAAAGCTTTATAATTACGCTAATGAGCATAACTCTCAACCTACACCTCAAACTGATGTCAAATTTTGGGTGCAAGTTTATAATTCAGTAACTAAGGTTTCTACTCTTTTACATTTTCAAAAATCACGTTTTAAGGTGAAAAGGGCATAATGGTCAACATATGAGCAATTAACGGAATCATGCGTATTAATTGGTTAACTAATGAACCATGGTGTATAATCGTAGAGGGTTATGCTAGCGTGTAACCTGGTCCAAATAGAGCTCTAAGGTATTTCAAAATCATACCAAAACGGGTCAGAACTGAAGTCAAAGCAAAAGTCAAAGTTTTGCGACTTTCGGTTCCGAACCGGGTCTAAACAGTAAATTGTCGGGTTGAACATGTTTAGACATGTTCTTACACTAATTACCAAGTTATATTAATGATCAAACAGGTTGTATGTGTTCTGCATGGCTAATTATGCATAAATTAGAAATTAAGTATCCTGTTGACTTTTTATTAATAAGTTTGACCCGACATTTGACCTAGTTAGAGTGGGAATCAGGGGAACCCTTTTGAGGGTTTATTACCCACATAATTACCAACTTATAACTACTTTCAATTCGACTAATCACTGAACCATTAGTGATTAATCGTTAAGTCAACCGTTAATTACGACGGTTTGACTTTTAAGCTAAAACTAAGTAAAAACTTAACTAAGAAAGGTTAAGCAAACTTACAAGAGTCCTATGAACGACCAGAGATCACTTGAGAGAAGTCTTGAGCTCCAGAAATGATCAGGAATGCAAGAATGAAGGTGTGAAGAATGTTTGCAACTTAGGAGCTTTATATAGTGATTAAATCACCATAGATTGTTGACATCTAAGTCTACAACTGACCACAATTCATCCACAAGTGTCCCTAGTGCTCTAGGAACTGTTTAGGGGTCGCCCACAATGTGAAATTATCTGTTTTGGGTCGATTAAGCGTGAATACAGGCTGCTGTCTACGTATTCTGCATCTGATGGTCTGACGCGGCCCGCTTGAGTCTTGTAATCAGATTTCACATTTTCTAGTTTCCGCATCTTTGTCCCTTGGCTCTTTGAAAGGTCAACTAGCTTATATTTTTGCACTTTGACCCCTTCTTATTTATCTACAAGGGCCTTAAGACTTGTACCCACTTTGCCAAGTCCCTGGACATTTCTGGTTAACCCGAAAAGTCATAACTTTCAATGTTAACGCTTTAACCCCTCGCATACGAATTTGATCATAACTTTCTCATACGATAACGAAACTTTATGAAATTTTTATCGTGCATTCTAGTTAGCATAATTAATCGTTACAAAGCTTCGGGTTTGTCAAAAGGTCACTCAGAGGTATAACTTAAACATGTTGGCACATTTAATCCCTGTAGTTTGTAATCTCTCACTTTTAGCTTCGCATGATCCATGATTTATTCGTTTGATGCTATAAACATCATGTAGGGTTAATGTACAATATATTTATTCACTGTTGACGTTTAGAACTCGTATATTCACATACTTTCCATGATTGTCAACTTTAATCCTTTCATAACATTCTTTCACACGTTCAAACATATGACACGTGTCAACACATTATAGGACGTGAATTTTCGAGGTGTTACATAAGAAGTGAGCAGATTTCGTTAAACGATCAACTACGACCAAAATAGCATCATGACCTTTGGACGTGCGCGGTAATTTAGTGATGAGATCCATTGCAATGTTCTCCCACTTCCAAACCGGTATCTCTGGTTGTACAAGCAAACCAGAAGGTCGTTGATGTTCAGCCTTGACTTTGAGACAAGTTAGGCATTTCGATACATACAAGGCAACATCTTCTTCATACCAGGCCACCAATACTGAGTACGAATATCCTTGTACATTTTATCAGCACTAGGATGGATAGAATATCGAGACTTGTGAGATTCGTCCATTACTAAGGTGCGGAGATCATCCTGATTCGGGATCCACAAACGATTCTCAAAATAGAGTAAACCATTGTCTTTCCTTTCAAGTTTAAGCTCAAGTTGAAGTGGTAGCTCATATTTCAATAAATCATTGATCACACAAGATCATTGAGTTTGAAGAACACGAGATTGAATATCAGATAGAGTTCGAACAGAATGAAGCTTGACTCGTTCCTTTCGACTAAGCGCATCTGCTACGACATTCGCCTTACCAGGATGGTAGCGGATATCGCAATCATAATCGTTTAAGAGTTCAACCCAACGTCGTTGCCTCATGTTCAACTCGAAAGGTCCTATGTATCTCGGGCTTAGCTTTCCTTTCTTACCAAATCGCATCACCCCCTTCCAGGGTGATACTTTAAGCAACACTTTCTCACCTACTTCGAAGTGAAAAGATTTACGCTTTGGATCTGCGTAGCTCTTCTGCCTATCTCGGGCAGCTTTGAGACGGTCACGAATCTGGACAATCTTGTCCGTCGTTTCAAAGACTATCTCCGGTCCTGATAATTGGACATCTCCAACTTCCGCCCAACAAACGGGCGTTCTACACTTTCTACCATATAAGGCCTCAAAAGGTGCAGCCTTAATGCTGGTGTGGTAGCTATTGTTGTAGGACAATTCGATTAAGGGTAGGTGGTTATCCCAACTACCACCTAAATCAATTACACATGCACGTAGCATGTCTTCCAATGTTTGGATGGTACGCTCACTCTGTCCGTCAGTCTGAGGGTGGTAAGCCGTACTAAAATTCAAACGCGTGCCCAAAGATTGTTGGAAACTCTTCCAAAAATGTGACGAGTATCTAGTATCTCTGTCAGAGATAATAGACACAGGTATGCCATGTAAGGCTACAATCTTATCTACATACAGTTGGGCTAACATGTCGGAGCTATAAGTCTCCTTGATGGGTAAGAAATGTGCTGACTTAGTCAGTCTATCAACTATAACCCATATTGTATCATTTCCTTTCCTTGTCTTAGGTAACTTGGTGATAAAATCCATGGTTACCATTTCCCACTTCCACGTAGGAAGTTCAGGCTGTTGTAGCAAGCCTGACGGCTTTTGATGTTCTGCTTTGACTTGCGCACAAGTCAAGCACTTAGCTACATAGGCAGCTACAGACTTTTTCAAGCCTATCCACCAATAGTTTGCCCTTAGATCCTGGTACATCTTATCAGCTCCAGGATGAACGGAATATTTAGAACTATGGGCTTCCTGAAGGATAACATCTCGAAGTCCTCCATAAATTGGAACCCATATTCGTCCATTTAATCTCAGAATCCCGTCCTTGCTAAGAGATAACTGCTCCTCAGTTACCCCTAGCTTCTCGTTAGGATAGTTAGCTTCCAACACAGCTTCCTTTCTGTGCAGCTAACAACCTTTCAGTCAAACTGTTCTTTATCTCAATGCTCTTGGCATTGATTCGGATGGGTTTCTGTAACGCCCTAACACGTTTTACCCAAATTTTGACGCAGCGGAAAATACATACTAAAAATTTCTTTATAAGTTATTCTTTCTTTCACTTAAATACATTAATCCCTTTTTATAAATTAATTAAAAACTAACATACGTATATCGAATTAAGTGACCACATACACACCCAAGTACAACCCATGTCTTGACTCGATCTTCAACCGCTTACACATCTTGAACAAACATTCATAAACCTGTACAACCTGCAGTCACCACAACCAATTACTTCATTAGCAACCAGTGACATAATATATATACTTTAAAACGTGCATAATCAAGCATCAACATCTCTTATTCTCGTTCATATCAGTCCATTCGTCCATCCATTCGGACACTCTCGTACGACTTCCATACTTAACCTTCACTCTCCATTATTAGTATACCTGCACTTTCATTTCATTCTTAACAGAAAACAATTAGCATCATTATACTTTCCTATTCACTTTCGACTTCTTTTTCAGTAAACTTACCTATTTACTTCCATTGTTTAATACTTTCACATGTATCACAATAATGATCATAGTACAATATATTTTACATCTAAAGTGTAAGTCCGGGATTTACTTACCTTACTCGTCCGTATTTGTATTCGCTTACTTGAGTCTTCTTGTCCCGTTAGCCTTCCACGCTCCCATCCATCTTGACATGATTCCTATACTTTCATGTCATTACATTAACATCCTTATTAGCATACATGATTATTCGTATGAACGATCATATCAAGTTCATATCTCACATATGTATTCCATTAACCGATTCAAACAAGCATATAGCATACTCAACATCATCATAACACAACCTTCACATATTATTGTCATTTAGACATTTCATCAAACACGTGGCGTGCGTACTACTTCCTAGGCACCATGTACAACTAGTTTATGCATAATCTTCCTAGTTCATTCATATTTCATCAAATCTTCTTACTAATCAACAAGTATCATTAGCACATAAACATCAAGCATATCATCATCATATTTCTCCTAATTCATCTAACAAGAATTCATCATACCCACATAATACATTAATCTTTCCACAAGACTTGGACATAGGTGGTGATTCTAGTCATCATCTTCACCATAACTAACGGGTTTCACCTCTAATCATCAAATTAGCACTAACCATACGTAACCGATGTTCTATACGAGGGTTCTAACCCTTCTACATGATTAATTTCATATTAACTCACGGATTAGAACATAACCCACTTCACCCATGATCACCAATCTTAAATTTAAGACATACCTTATGATCCCCTCGTGATAGTGATCATTTATCCATGCTCGGTTATGATTTTAGACTTCATTCCACCCTTCAATTTGAAGATTTATCAAGAACTAGGGTTTGAACCCTTGTTCTTCTTCTTCCTGATCGTCTCACACACACACGAAGTGTGTGTGTGTGGGTTTTCCTTTATTTAATAAATCATGTTTCCTTTTTAACGGTTTTGGTCCCTCAACTTCGTTTCAATTAATAAAGAGACTAACACTCATTATCTTGTTACTTATATATACATGTCACCACTCGGTAAATTATTCCTAGTCAACTTTTATGAACGGTCACTTTTACCCCAAACGGTAATTTACCCGTTCCTTTATATTAACCGGGTTTAAATTATCAAACCCCATTTTTGGGGTGTTACAAGTCTACCCCCCTTAAAAGAGGTTTCGTCCCCGAAACCTAGCTTACTTCACGGAACCATAATCCTTTACTTACTGATCCTTCTATGTAACACAATTCTAAATATTCATATATCTTTAGATTCCAAATTCTTGCCTCATGTTAGTTCCTTAGTGGTGTTCATCACTGCATGTTTATTAATTCATTTCATTCAAAATACATACCATGGCAAGAATGCACTCATACTTTATAAAAAATGCCTCGTTCATGAACAAATATAACCGTACGTCCTATCATCCTTACCTTCTTAAATCGAGCATAACACTTCCATGCGTTCATTGTTCATAACGACTCGATTATATCTACTTTTTATTCATAAATCATGTTGGACATGCCACTCTTGCTTTCAGCACACAATTACTCATTATAATAGTCCATACTGTCACATGTCCTTTTCATTTCCTTGACCCGTTAGTAACATGTCAATATACATACTTCTTCAACTTGTAATACTACATACATTCGTATGATCTGTTTACAACAAATCTAATACCTTTATCTCGTGTTTTGCGATTACATTCCATACCTACAATGTATAACCTTTAATTCTTGTTTCGTTATCACAACAAAACTACTATTTCATAGTCACACATACTTGCTTAGCTCTAAAGTTAGCATCGTTCTACGTCTGTTAATGTTACATGCTACTGGATATACTCATATACGTACATTCACATGTATGTTCATACGTACAAACTTTATTCCTTTGCGCGCATTTAATCCCATTTAATACATACGTACATGCGTATATATATATGTACACGCATACATCTATTTACACACACCCGAAAACATACTTGCAACAATAACACACCTATACGTACCTGTTTACATGCTTAATTATCATTACATAATGCACACACTCATACATACATTCATATATTTATTACATACATTCATACCATCCTTATCTCTCTACATACATACGTACGTTCATACGTATCTTCATGCCTTCATACATTCCTACCTCTATACGTACATACACTCCTACATTTCTTCATACATGCATACATTCATAGCTACCTTCTTACCTTAATACATTCATACATACATACACATACTTACATACATTCCTACACCTCTACGTACATGCGTACATTCATACATACCCTTCATGGACGATAATTCATTCTGCCTGCATACGTACATTTACATGTATATTCATATATTACTTTACAAATCATTTCATTCGTGGTTTCTCATGCATTACTTACTATTCACACATATAAGCGTTACTGAATACTTTAGAACTGAACTAAGATTTCATTCCTTTATTGACCTCTAACCAAATTGACTTCATTCGTCTGTAAAATGAGCTCTCATCATGAGCATCCTTTCAACACATCTACTACTATCATCAGCCCAAGAATTCCATCATTCTCATTTATAACATTAATGGTTATCACAATTCCTTTCATACTTGCATTCAACTTTGTGTTTATTCACCCATAGTTCCTTCACAAATTCCCGATTTGCATTAGCATTATACTGTACATGGGTCAAATAATATAATTTGTAAGACCTAAGCTTACGTAATTACAATTTATAAGGACCTTCGCCTTTTATATAAATAATGCTCATAAACTTTCATACAATGTTTATGACATTTCAATACTTTAGGTTTGATAACATATTCATACTCGTAAAACCCTTGCAAAGTTCATAATTGGTTCAATTCGTAACATAACGTAACTTTACCCTTTCTGAGATCAACTTCAATTCCTCATGCATCCAATGTTCTCATACCTGCATTACATTGTCTTCTCAACGGAAACACGATTAATAACGTTAATACTCAAACGTATCTAAATCGTACATACGTACATGCTTTCATACGTGCATACATACATACATACATACATACATACATACATACATACATACATACATACATACATACATACATACATACATACATACATACATACATACATACATACATACATACATACATACATACATACATACATACATACATACATACATACATACATACATACATACATACATACATACATACATACATACATACATACATCCATTTATACATATCTACATATGTGCATACATTAATACCTATCTTCATATGTACTTACATTTATTCATTCATACTTACATATATTCATACATACTTGCATACATTCGTACATACTTACATACGTGCATATCCTTCATTGGGAGTAACGGGGGTTCGGGGGCAACGCCCCTGAGAGAAGCGGGGTCCAAGGGGCAGAGCCCCTGGCTGGGGTCGAGCTGCATCAAAACTTAATTTCGGCCCATTCGGGAGCTTTACGAATCATTGGGTCGAAAATCGATGTACCGGGACGCGTTACGGATCATTCGGAAGTGCAAAACTAAGAAATCGGAGAAGTGGCCTAGACAGCCCGTCGGCGACGGCCTCTTAAAATGCCCGTCGCCCAAATTGTCCCGTATCCAGTCAGTTAAGCCGTCGCCCATTTTTGTGATTTTGAGAGCCCGTCGGCGACGGGGTGGGAACCCGTCGGCGACGCCCTGCAGAAAACCCACTTTTCTGCAGTTCCGTTCCGTCGTTCGTACGCACTAAAACGCGCATAACTTTTGAACCGTTTACCCGTTTAACCTCCCGTTTCTTCCTACATGCTTGTAAATTCACATTCTATCATACGAACTTAAAATCCCACCTCCGGATTAAGAAAATTCTTAACTTACAAGCTTTCGGCTTAATATTCATTTAAGAATTATTCGACCCGTTCATGCATTTATCAAACAAACACGTTTATTTGATCCCCATTTCTCATGAACTCCATAATTTCAAGGTTGTCTATCATACTAGGTTCATATAACGGGTTTATATACGTTCTTAAACCCATTTTCGCTCATATGCTTATTTTGACCCGTTAAGGGTATTTAAGTCTATTTTAAGCACGGATCACCTTCATTCGCTTCTAGCTTCATATTTTCACATTTCTTATCAATTGATTTCCCACCACAACTACATTTGTGGTGGATCTAATGTGGTGATCTATATAATCCGAGTTTTACCCTTCGGATCCTCCTATTACGGTAAAACCCAAAAGCTTATACCTTTAACCTTTACACTTTTCAAATGACTTACTCGATCATAATACTTTTTCCTAAATAGCCCATAAGGGTTGTTTACCCCCTTTTTCATTTGAGGGCGTTTTGGTAAACAAATGCTCCGGTTCTTACGACAAAGGACCTTAATACATAATTGACCAAAAGTCACACTTTTTAACTACAATCTTATTCGTACATACCTGGCTTGGATCAAGCTGTGACCCGTTTAATACTTCATTAAGTAAGTTGCTAATTAATAGCATCGAAATTTCCATACGCTATTCATCCTGTGAGCATAAAACTCAACAAACATTCATTAGTCATCATCGTCAAATGATCCTATCATCATTAATTGACCCATTTGGTCTAAATGCCCCAAACCTTTTACATTTCAAATAAAATGGTATCGATTTACCATTTCGCTCATTTGACTCATTACGGATTTTCACCGTATGGTCATAATCTTTAAACCTTTCTTCCATACATTTAACCTATCATCGCTTACGCCATAGGGTATTCTTTAAACTTTATTTTCATTCATCCATGAAACTAAATTACCGTTTTACCCTTATTACTTATCATGGCATACATCATAACAAAATCTTTTAAAACTCATTATACTTTCATCATTCCATGACCAAATTACCCTTTTACCCTTTTTACCATCAAATATGGTTTACTTCCAGTTTTAACTTGTTCCGACCCGTATTGATTTGTTTCGGAACATCTTATTTCAAAATCTCTTTTCGAATAGTAACATCTCTTATTTCTAGTCAAATACATAAGTAGTTGTACTAATTTAAATGCCGTAAGCTTTACTTACCTTCCATCCAACTACGCTTTTCCGCGTACTTGATTCGTTTACTGTATACGGCTCAAGCCTTTCATTCTTCTTTTCTTCCTTCTTCATAAGTTTGATCCGTATCCATCTACGGATCGAAACCTTCATTCATACCTTCCATTCTTTTCATTCCATTCCATTTGCGTTTGAATTCATTCACGAATTCAAACCTTTCCTTCCTTTCATTCCATTCCGGTTTGAATTCATTCCCGAATCCAAACCTTTCATTCATACTTTACATTCTCTCATGTTTCGAATCCGTCTCGCGGATTCTAACATAGCATTCATACTTTAACTTCTTTCATACTTCGAATCCGTCTCGCGGATTCTAACATAGCATTCATATTTTTAACTTCTTTCATGTTTCGAATCCGTCTCGCGGATTCTAACATAGCATTCATACTTTCATTCCTGAAAGTCTTACATTTCTCTTCACCCTCACGTCCACCTACTACTTAATTCTAACGGACATACCTGTAACAATTATCACGGTCTCACGAACGTCATACGTTTCTTGTGTACTGGCCAGGTACACAATCCACATACTAGTTTCGTGCCTTCGTGTAATCGCCACCTTATGTCCGAAGAATTAAGTTTCGGCACGTGTAACATTTTCAAAACTTCATTGCCATGTCACTATTATATTTCATTTATGATTTTCCTTCGCTTGCTTAATCATACCACGTCATACGCCCACACGCTGAATTTACGTACCTGGGGTTCATTTTCCTGACATATCACACACCTTAGCTTTCGTACTAGCCCGCGACTGCGAAACATCCTCATTATCCATCAAGCTCACCTTTCAATATTCATTATTATTAGTAACCTCACGCATACTTACTTATATTAAATCTTACCTTTCGGGCTTGATCGAGTCTTGGATTGTACGGATCATTAATCACAAGAGCACACAGGTTTGAGTTCAAGTACTCACTCATTTGTACTTGATTTCGCTCAAACCTAGGCTCTGATACCAACTTGTAACGCCCTAACACGTTTTACCCAAATTTTGACCCAGCGGAAAATACATACTAAAAATTTCTTTATAAGTTATTCTTTCTTTCACTTAAATACATTAATCCCTTTTTATAAATTAATTAAAAACTAACATACGTATATCGAATTAAGTGACCACATACACACCCAAGTACAACCCATGTCTTGACTCGATCTTCAACCGCTTACACATCTTGAACAAACATTCATAAACCTGTACAACCTGCAGTCACCACAACCAATTACTTCATTAGCAACCAGTGACATAATATATATACTTTAAAACGTGCATAATCAAGCATCAACATCTCTTATTCTCGTTCATATCAGCCCATTCGTCCATCCATTCGGACACTCTCGTACGACTTCCATACTTAACCTTCACTCTCCATTATTAGTATACCTGCACTTTCATTTCATTCTTAACAGAAAACAATTAGCATCATTATACTTTCCTATTCACTTTCGACTTCTTTTTCAGTAAACTTACCTATTTACTTCCATTGTTTAATACTTTCACATGTATCACAATAATGATCATAGTACAATATATTTTACATCTAAAGTGTAAGTCCGGGATTTACTTACCTTACTCGTCCGTATTTGTATTCGCTTACTTGAGTCTTCTTGTCCCGTTAGCCTTCCACGCTCCCATCCATCTTGACATGATTCCTATACTTTCATGTCATTACATTAACATCCTTATTAGCATACATGATTATTCGTATGAACGATCATATCAAGTTCATATCTCACATATGTATTCCATTAACCGATTCAAACAAGCATATAGCATACTCAACATCATCATAACACAACCTTCACATATTATTGTCATTTAGACATTTCATCAAACACGTGGCGTGCGTACTACTTCCTAGGCACCATGTACAACTAGTTTATGCATAATCTTCCTAGTTCATTCATATTTCATCAAATCTTCTTACTAATCAACAAGTATCATTAGCACATAAACATCAAGCATAGCATCATCATATTTCTCCTAATTCATCTAACAAGAATTCATCATACCCACATAATACATCAATCTTTCCACAAGACTTGGACATAGGTGGTGATTCTAGTCATCATCTTCACCATAACTAACGGGTTTCACCTCTAATCATCAAATTAGCACTAACCATACGTAACCGATGTTCTATACGAGGGTTCTAACCCTTCTACATGATTAATTTCATATTAACTCACGGATTAGAACATAACCCACTTCACCCATGATCACCAATCTTAAATTTAAGACATACCTTATGATCCCCTCGTGATAGTGATCATTTATCCATGCTCGGTTATGATTTTAGACTTCATTCCACCCTTCAATTTGAAGATTTATCAAGAACTAGGGTTTGAACCCTTGTTCTTCTTCTTCCTGATCGTCTCACACACACACGAAGTGTGTGTGTGTGTGTGGGTTTTCCTTTATTTAATAAATCATGTTTCCTTTTTAACGGTTTTGGTCCCTCAACTTCGTTTCAATTAATAAAGAGACTAACACTCATTATCTTGTTACTTATATATACATGTCACCACTCGGTAAATTATTCCTAGTCAACTTTTATGAACGGTCACTTTTACCCCAAACGGTAATTTACCCGTTCCTTTATATTAACCCGGTTTAAATTATCAAACCCCATTTTTGGGGTTTTACAGTTTCACCCTTTCCTTTCGACTCAAGTCATCAGCGACTACATTCTCCTTGCCGGGATGGTATCTGATTTCACAATCATAATCATTTAACGTCTCCATCCATCGGCGCTGCCTCATGTTCAAATCATTTTGATTAAACAGGTGCTGGAGGCTCTTGTGATCAGAATAGATCACGCATTTGATTCCATATAAATAATGCCTCCAAAGCTTTAGTGCGAATACAACGACACCCAACTCCAAGTCATTGGTGGTGTAATTCTTTTCGTGCACTTTTAACTGCCTTGAAGCGTAGGCAATAACTTTGCCTCTCTGCATAAGCACACACCCCATTCCAGTGTGTGATGCATCACAGTAAACTACGAATTCTTCGATACCCTTAGGCAATGTCAGTACAGGAGCGTTGCTCAACTTTTGTTTTAGGATATCAAAGGATTCTTGCTGCTTAGGGCACCAAACAAACTTAACCTTCTTCTTAGTTAAGGAGGTTAGGGGTGCAGCAATCCTTGAAAATTTTTCGATAAAACGCGTGTAATATCCTGCCAATCCCAGGAAGCTACGAATCTCTGTAGGCGTCTTTGGCTCTTGCCAGTTCATAACTGCTTCAACCTTAGCGGGATCCACTTGGATACCACGCTCACTAACCACATGTCCAAGGAATTGGACCTCTCGAAGCCAGAATTCACACTTAGAGAATTTGGCGTAGAGTTTCTCACGATGGAGGAGTTTGAGAATACAGCGAAGGTGTTTCTCATGGTCAGCTTGGTTCTTCGAATAGATAAGAATGTCTTCGATGAAAACGATGACGAATTTATCTAAGTAAGGCTTGCAAACGCGATTCATGAGATCCATGAACACGGCAGGTGCATTAGTGAGCCCAAAAGGCATAACTAGGAACTCGTAATGACCATAACGAGTCCTAAATGCAGTTTTGTGTACGTCTTCATCTCTAACCTTCAGTTGATGGTAGCCTGACCTCAAGTCAATCTTCGAGAAATAACTTGCTCCTTGTAATTGATCGAACAAATCGTCGATCCTGGGCAAAGGATACCTATTCTTTATCGTGACCTTATTAAGCTCACGATAATCGATGCACAGTCGCATCAATCCATCCTTCTTTTTGACAAACAAGACTGGTGCTCCCCATGGAGACGAACTAGGTTTACTAGTAGCAACTTCGACAGATAAGGGTTTCCTCAGTTTAGTTCTAGGTATCGCAAGCAAAGGTTCAAAAGATAGTGATACAAAACTTCTATCGGCGCCAGAATCAAAAAGAATATATGCAGGTCGATTGTTAACAAGAAACGTACCATTAACCACCTCGTTGTCAGCCCTCGCTTCGTTAGCATTCAGATTGTACGCTCGCCCACGAGCGGGATTCGCATTCGCATTGACATTGACATTCACGTTTGGATTTACATTTGCATTTGCCAACCTCGGACAGTTGTTGCGGTAGTGACCAAGCTCTCCACAATTGAAACATGTACCCGGTGGGAATCTAGCAGCATTCCCCTGGACTGGAGCTTGATTCTGAACAATCTGATTCTGACCCGAACGACAGACGTTGGCCAGATGCCCAAGTTTACCACATGTTGTGCATTGCCTACAAGCTTGTTGTGCAACATGATGACCGTTGTAGCGAGCACAATGAGGTGCGGTACCAGCATATGCTTTCTTCGCAGGAGGTTGAGCTGGCGGGTTCTGAGGGTTCTGAGCAGTTTGTGCAGTTAGTGCAAAATTCTGGGAACCCTTTCGCTTTCTCGACTTCTTCGATGACTCACCTTCTTTACCCTTACCCTTATTCTTGTCCTTCCCAGAATCAGTCGCCTTCTTTTTATCACAATTGCGGGTGAGTTTACCCTTCCTGACTTGAGACTCAGTCAGGGTAGCAGACAACTCGATTGCTTGGCGAAGGGTGGTAGGATTAATACCGGTCACTATATCCAGAATAGAATCAGCCAAACCATCGATATACCCCTCTATCGCTTTATCCAACGGGGTAACCATAGTAGGACACAAAAGACTGAGCTCCTCAAATCGATCCGTATACGCACGGTGTTCTCCCCCATCTTGTTTCAGATCGTCAAACTCTCGTTCCAAAGCTCGAATTTCGTGACGGGGACAGAACTCTCTCATCATGAGAGCTCGAAGCTCTTCCCATGTTTGTGCCAACGCCACTTCGGCACCCCTGTCGCGCATCACTCCGTTCCACCACATAAGAGCACGCTTCTCAAACACACTCGAAGCAAATTCAACCTTACGCCCATTCGGACATTGCACATGTCTGAATGTGTTCTCGATACTCTCGAACCATTGAAGGAGTGCAGTTGCTCCTTGCGACCCAGAAAACTTTAGCGGCTTAGTAGAATTGAAATTCTTGAAGTTACACGGTGCATTATTGTTGTTATTATTGTTGTTGTTGTATATCTCGTGGACTTGGGTCACAACACCGGGAAGCACAGCAGCCACTTGCTGAGAGACCAGGGCTGCGATTTCTTCAATATTAAAAGATTGTGCTTCACGTCGAGGAGGCATTGTCTAGCAAGGAAACAGGAGAATCGAGTGAGATTGAAAATTAGGAAAAACAAAAGAGGTATTGACAAAACACAAGGAGGGCGATCATTTGTTCGTTACTTCGAACAAACAAACGACACGCAGTGACGAATCAAAGTTAGAATCAAAATAATGTATCACGAAGACATGCTCGCCTATAAGTGAACACTCACCCCAAGAGTTGAACACTCACCCCAAGAGTTCCCAGGTAAGAGTGACTGGTCCGATTATGTGGATTTGTACGAACACTCTAGCCTTAGACAGAAAACTTAGGGTACAGGCATTCACTCTTCCAGTTCGCACGTGTTCACATTATTTAGACCCAAACTCTGACGAGATTTTGAAAACTCAAAAGGCACTAAGCCAAAAATGAGTCAAACTGAAAGGGTTCAAAACCTTACAACAGAGGGTTCAAAACCTAGTAATCAATCATACTAGAACAAATGATTAATTTTCGAAGCAGATTCGTATTTTTTTTTTAAATTCTAAACACAAATCAACTTGCGTTGGGGTCCTAGAAAGTTATAGTCTAGGTCAAAATTTTACTAATAACCTAATTCTCTATAACCATTGGCTCTGATACCAACTTTTCTGTCACACCCCGACCACGTAAAATAACAAATCGTGGCGGAAACGTCGGGGAGTGTTGTAACAGAATTATTGTTTCAAACCATGGATACAAGAGTTTCGTTTTATTGAATATTAAACATTGTCTTAAAGTTACACAAGCAATTCAAACATAGTTTATCATCGTTATTAAATCACTAAGGCCTCGTCCGGTCCTAAGTGAGCATGCATCCTATTCGCAATCAACATTAAGCAACATCACCTGAAACATATGTAAAAACAAAGTCAGCAAAGAAATGCTGGCGAGTACATAGTTTTTTTTTGTGTGAGTATCAGATTCATGGCTCGTTTGTATGTTGAAACAACTTGTACAACTTCGTTAATTGATATTAGAAAACCTTGTTTTGTAAAATGTTTGTATTGTAAATGAATAACCAAGTCAAAATGGATTGGTCATAATTTATAACCCTTGCCATGAATCTTAACCCAAAACATTTGTTTATGTAAACCAAATCATAAATCGTTCTTATAATAAAACTCGTATGGTTTATATAGTTTTGTAAACATCGTTGTGTAATATTGTTTAACTCGTTCTCGTTATAGAACATCGTTCCTTCGTTTAAATCGTTCCAAATCGTACAATTCATTCACTCGTGTAAATCGTTCTCGTTTTAATTGTGAAAACTACTTTTGGTCGCCTTGCTAATAACATTCAAACCTTCGTGACTCGTTCATTGTTCAACTCGTTCTTGCATTAACAAACCTCCAAAGGGTAAGTTAACAATCATCAGATTCAGTCGTTACCCACCTAACCCACACATAACCATGGGTCCGGTCTGATAACGGGATTTGTCGGATCCTATGGTACCATAACCTAATACTGGTCGGCTTGATCAATGCTAATGAATGTCATTCGTTATGTAACTACCACCAACAAGTTCGTTCACATTATCGAAATCGTTATTAGTTTTGTATAAACCATCTCAATCGTTTTGAAACCATCGTTAAAATATTGAAATCGTTTTGATACATATGAATCACCCCCAAAACAATCAAAAATAGTAAAAAGAGGGGATCTATGTACTCAACTTTGGGTGCGTTTTTTTAAATGTTAACACAATCCCTCAAATTGTTTATCCGCCATAAATTCAATAAGAATGATTTTAATAATCAAAAACCCACACTTTGACATGCAAAATACTACTTATGTCATTTCTGTTTTAATAACTATATGAAACTGGACTGTTTTCGAGCAATTTAATAAAATAGTTAACCTTCTCCAAAAATTCCCAAATTTTTACAGAATGTCAAATACCATCCAAATTTTATTTTGTAAAAATATCGGGGTCTAGTTCATTACCAATATTTTATAGAAATTCATTTACCGGACTAAAATCAGATTCGTTACTTTCTGACTGCAGTTCATGGAAAAATTCATTTAAAATTTATCGTATATCCGATTGATGAAATTCCAGTGGGAGAATTACTATGACATCAATGGTCATCTACAGTACCAATTTCATGAGATAATTCTACTTAGGTTTCAAGTTATGACTCCGAATACAACACACATTTTCTGCAGTAAAAACTCAGCTTTAGTTGCTGTTACAAAAAGGGTCTTTAAAAATAGTAAACGAAGTCCAAAAATTATGATTCCAGTGCCATTAGAACCGTATTTCATAATAAATAAATCTAGACTTTAGAAAATACATTTTCTTCTTTATTAAGGTTCGGTTACAGCCAACTGAAGTTGGCTGAAAATGCTAATCAACATGCAGTTTCTAGCTTAAATGTTACTAAAACGCACACATACGATCACCATAAATATAAAATAAAAGATGATCAAAGAAGCTTACTACTAGCTTTGAAGCTAGGGAAGAAACACTAGAGAAATTGGGTGGATAAAAGCACACAAGAGAGGTCCTTCAAGTTCCGAGTGCACCAAGCTTACTTGTTGGACCTCTTGCACCTTTGAGTGTATGGAAAATGCTTGAATGGAAGGTTGAAGGTGGTTGTATGATGGATGGCTGTGGCTGCCGAAAATAAGGAAGGAGGAGGAGAATGATTGAGGTTTGTTGATGTGAAGATGATTACAATGAGTGTGATATAGTGGTTTTCATCATTTCACCTTTAATCATGCATTTCCCACTAGCCTTTTGTCCTCAAGATACTAAACATAATCTCATTTTAAAACATAGAAAATCAAGTGGGGAGTCCCACTAATCCATAATCGGTTGAAGGGGAAAGGGTCCATGAGAAGCTTTTATATAAATATGCTATTTGTAGGCTAAAAATTGGGTGTTTAACTGGATATCGGGTATTATATCTAGCGTTTAAATCCCGGTTTATGGCGTACTAAATTATTTTTATTATTCTATAAAAATAATCTTGCCAAAATATTACTGAAATAAATTTCAGTTGCCAAGACTGGCTGCGTTGTCCGCGTTTCGCAGTAGAAGCACCGTGTCGCACAGAAACACGTGGTACACGCTTAAACTTGAAAAATAACGTTTTTAGGCGTTTTAATTTATTTTTCAACATGGACCTGATTAAAAATAAATTTTTAATCATAACAGAATATTTTTGGGATCTAAAAATTATCCGGGCGGTCACCAACGTTCGTTTCGCAGTTTTATCGTAAATAGTCCTTTAGTTCAAATAAACATGTTTTTGCCTTACCGAATCCTTCGAAACTTATTTCTAAGTTATGTAAATTATGTTTAGGGTATGTTTGGCTTACGTCACAGTTCCAGAGTGTACGTCGCGTTAAACAGATTGCGTTTATGCACCAGTTTGCGTATAACCTTCCAGAAAGAGATTTAAAGCTTGAAACCGGAATCGAACCAAATTGTAAAATTTATTAAACACCATTACACATATAATAACACTAAAGCACATTGTTTTATTGATAACTAACATTGTTTTACATTACACGATGATTACAGAACACAGTTGTCACATAGCGCCTCCAGAACCACCGAGGCGTAGAAAAACGGGCGCACGAATGTCCGTGCAAGAAAGGGGTTTTCACTTTAGCACCCCCAACACTCAAGTGGCAGTCACTATCCACCACTACATGAAGACCCACAAATGGGTGGGCCTTCAAAACCAGTTTCAGAGATGAATTCTGCACCAGTTGCACCACCACCGCCACCATTAGGATTTGGTAACCCGATTCCTACATACGCCGGTTCAACGGCGTACGATCCATTTGAGCAGCCGGCTCACACTCATTACAACTATGCTGAAGCCGACCCATACCGTGTAGCAGCAAACTACAACGCCCTTCATCCTGAAGGACCATATGGAGCCCCTTGGGGAGTGGGATACCCAGCTCATGGGTATCAAATACCTGCTCAACCTCCGATTCAGCACCAGCCGCAGCCACCACGGTTTTCCCCACCGGAACAGGAGGAAATCCTCCACAAGCTAAACAGGGTGGAGCGAGAATTTCAAGAAGAACATAGGAACAACGGGGATTCCTCAAGGGCCTAGCAAGCTTGTTAAAAGGAAAGAAGAAGAGGGATCATTGAATCCCTATATGTATTGTTGTATTTCCTTATTTCAATCAAGTCCCTGCGTGGACATTTATCTATGTACTTAGTCCCTGCGTGGACTTGTCTTTCTTTAGTCCCTGCGTGGACTTGTCTTTCTTTAGTCCCTGCGTGGACTTGTCTTTTTAGTCCCTGCGTGGACACCTATCTTAGAAATCAGTCCCTGCGAGGACTTGTATTATTAGTTTAGCCCCTGCGTGGGCAAGTTATTTCTGTTAAAAGTCCCGTTTAGGGCAATGTGTACTCCTTTTAATGTTTAATGGAATGTTAAATTTAAAAATTTTCATTTTGTCATTATATGCAGAAATATATTAAAAATCATTCCTCTTAAAATAATCTGCCTATTTAAATATTAAATAAGAATCTTAAAGGTATAACCTAGCCTGCATGTCGTTATAAGACTTGGCCAAGATGGTAAGACCTGTTTAAAAAGATTCAAATCCCTGTTAACATCTGAAAACATGTTAACGCTCCTGGCAGACGTGATTCGTAAAAAAATCACACACGTCCTTCTTATAATAGGATTCTTCAAAAGATTCCTATCCTAACCTAATGATCTATAAATCATGGGTTTAAACCATCAATTAAGATGATTATATATTAAACATCCATAGGTAATGTAGTGCCTACTGGCTATACTCATTGTCATATAAGACAAAAGACAGTAGTAGTCTACGACTCCCAGTCAGAAAAAGGTAAAGAACTATGTTCAAACCTTAATGCCTTGATTCTCTGAAATCATGGCTTATGATTTAGAATGTCCCTGTGACTAGCCCTTTTGTGCCACTAATAATACTGTTATTGTTTTATAATTAGGATAAATTATAATAAAAATCCTAAATAAATATGATTAACAAATTAACCAAATATGGTCTATGTTTACCATGGTTAATGAATTGCCATAAAAGACAATTCCATAATAAACTCCCAAATAAATTATTGTCAATATCTTATGTAACAGTTCAAACTACATGGCTGACTCGGATGAGATCAACAGTCACCCAAGGGAGAATCATGATAATACCCGAATTAACGTAGCGGGTGCAGAACTGCAGGCAATGATAGACAATGCCATTACTCGAGCTTTGGATAGACAGTTCCATGAATCCAGTGGTACCCATGTAAGGACCCAATTTGCATCTCACTCTAAACCACCCTCTAAAACTCACACTGCTCACAACAGTAATTCCCATCACTCATCAAACCAAAGGAGTGTTCTATCTCAAAGGACCCTACTGAACCAAGGACCCCGTGATAAGGGTTGCTCCTATAAGTATTTTGTTTCATGCAAACCCAGGGATTTCACTGGGGAAAAAGGAGCTATAGACTGCATGACATGGTTGGATGAAATGGACACTGCGGTAGATATCAGTGGTTGTGCTAATAAGGATGTGGTGAAATTCGCGTCTCAGTCATTCAAGGGTGAGGCATTAGCTTGGTGGAGGTCTTTGATCCAAGCTACAGGGAAAATCCCATTGTACAATATGACTTGGGAACAGTTTGTGTCATTGATCAAGGAGAACTACTGCCCTCAGCATGAGGTTGAGAAGATTGAAGCTGATTTCTTGTCTCTGGTTATGAAAAACCTGGATTGTCAAGCCTACCTTACAAGCTTCAACACCATGTCAAGGTTGGTTCCTTATCTTGTGACACCGGAACCTAAGAGGATAGCTCGATTCATCGGGGGTTTAGCCCCAGAAGTTAAGGCCAGTGTAAAAGCCTCTAGACCAGCTACCTTCCGGTCTGCAGCTGATATAGCATTATCTCTTACTCTGGACGCGGTCAGGCAGAGATCGCTGAGAAACACTGATGCTGAGAAAAGGAAGCGTGAGGATGATAACTCACGGCGATCGGATAAGAGACATAGGGGAAACAATGACCACAAAAAGAGTTCTGGATCTAAGAAAGATGGTCATCAGTCGGGTGATAAACCCAAATGTAAGATCTGTAAGAAACAGCACTTCGGGAAGTGCAGATATGAGTCGAAATCCCAGTCACAGCCAAGGGCATGTGGGATTTGCAAGTCCTCTGAGCACAAGACCCTAGACTGCAAGAAAATCAAGGATGCTACGTGCTATAGCTGTAATGAAAAAGGGCATATCAAGTCCAACTGCCCAAAGCTTGCAAAGAAGACTAAGGATGGGAAAAAGACCAATGCAAGGGTCTTCCGGATGGATGCAAAGGAAGCTATTCAGGACGACAATGTGATCACATGTACCTTCCTCATAAATGATGTTTATGCAAGAGTGCTATTCGATTCAGGAGCTGATAAATCATTTGTAGATAATAAGTTTTGTAAGTTGCTGAATTTACCTGTTAAAACCCTAAGTGTGAAATATGAGGTGGAATTAGCTGATGGTACCTTAGAAACCGCCTCAACCGTGTTAGATGGATGTTTCATATCCATTAGGAACCACTCTTTTCCGTTATCCCTACTCCCTTTGAAACTAGCCGGTTTCGATATAGTAATAGGCATAGATTGGTTGTCTCGCAACCAAGCCCAGATCGTTTGTGCTAGGAAGCAAGTGGTTGTCAGAGCTCCTCATGGCGAGCCTTTGACAATCCAAGGAGATACTAAGTACGGAATGCCTGAGCAAGTGTCCATGCTCAAGGCATCAAGGTGTTTGATGAAGGGTTGTGTTATCTACATGGCACAAGTAACCCTTGATGAACCAAAGCCTAAGATCAAAGACATACCCATTATCTCTGAATATCCAGATGTATTCCCTGAAGAACTACATGGTTTACCCCCAGATAGGCAAGTGGAGTTCAGGATTGACATTATTCCTGGAGCAGCACCTGTTGCAAGAGCGCCTTACAGATTGGCACCAACGGAGATGAAAGAGTTGAGAATTCAACTGGATGATTTGTTAAGCAAAGGATTTATTAGACCTAGCTCATCTCCTTGGGGAGCACCAATCCTGTTTGTGAAGAAAAAGGATGGGTCGATGCATCTTTGCATCGATTATCGAGAACTTAACAAAGTTACTATTGAGAATCGGTATCCATTACTCATGATCGACGACTTGTTCGATTAGCTTCAAGGAGCGAGTTACTTTTCCAAAATCGACTTAAGGTCAGGATATCATCAACTGAAAGTCAAGGATGAAGATGTATATAAGACTGCATTTAGGACTCGTTATGGTCATTACGAGTTCTTAGTGATTCCTTTTGGACTCACTAATGCACCAGACGCGTTCATGGATCTCATGAACCGCGTCTGCAAGCCCTACATGGATAAATTTGTTATCGTCTTCATTGATGATATTCTTATTTACTCCAAAAATCAAGCTGACCATGAGAAGCACCTCCATTGCATTCTGAAACTGCTTCATCGAGAAAAGCTCTACGCCAAATTCTCTAAGTGTGAATTTTGGCTTCGTGAAGTCCAATTTCTTGGACATATGGTTAGTGAACGCGGAATCCAGGTAGATCCAACTAAGGTTGAAGCTGTCATGAATTGGCAAGAGCCGAAGACGCCCACAGAGATTCGCAGTTTCTTGGGATTGGCAGGATATTACAGGCGTTTTATTGAAATTTTTTCAAGGATTGCTGCACCCCTAACTTCTTTGACCAGGAAGAATATTAAGTTTGACTGGGGACCGAAGCAACAAGAATCCTTTGATATCCTTAAGTAGAAGCTAAGCAATGCACCTGTGTTGACATTGCCTGATGGAATAGAAGAGTTTGTGGTATATTGTGATGCATCACACACCGGGATGGGATGTGTGCTTATGCAGAAAGGCAAAGTTATTGCCTATGCTTCACGTCAGTTAAAGGTGCATGAAAAGAATTACACCACCCATGACTTGGAGTTGGGTGCCGTTGTATTTGCACTGAAGTTATGGAGGCACTATTTATATGGTATCAAGTGTGTGATCTATTCTGATCACAAGAGCCTCCGGCACCTGTTTAACCAAAAGGATCTAAACATGAGGCAACGACGTTGGATGGAAACTTTGAATGATTATGATTGTGAAATAAGATACCATCCCGGCAAGGCGAATGTAGTCGCTGATGCCTTGAGTCGAAAGGAAAGAGTGAAGCCTATGAGAATCAATGCCAAGAGCATTGAGATAAAGAATAGTTTGAACGAAAGGTTGTTAGCTGCGCAGAAGGAAGATGTACTAGAAGCTAACTATTTCGATGAAAAGCTAGGAGTAACCGAAGAACAGTTATCCTGTGGCAATGACGGAATTCTGAGGTTAAATGGACGAATATGGGTTCCAGTTTATGGAGGACTTCGAAATGTTATCCTCCAGGAAGCCCACAGCTCTAAATACTCCGTTCATCCTAGAGCTGATAAGATGTACCAGGATCTGAAAGCAAATTTTTGGTGGATAGGCTTGAAGAAGTCTATAGCTGCCTATGTAGCTAAATGTTTGACGTGTGCACAAGTCAAAGCTGAACACCAGAAGCCGTCAGGTTTGCTACAACAGCCTGAACTTCCCACATGGAAGTGGGAGATGGTGACAATGGATTTCATCACCAAGCTGCCAAAGACAAAGAAAGGAAATGATACTATATGGGTAATAGTTGACAGATTGACTAAGTCAGCACATTTCCTACCCATTAAGGAGACTTTTAGCTCCGACATGTTAGCCCAATTATACGTAGATAAGATTGTATCTCTGCATGGCGTACCAATGTCTATTATCTCTGACAGAGATACCAGATACACGTCACATTTTTGGAAAAGTTTCCAACAATCTTTGGGCACGCGCTTAAATTTTAGTACGGCTTACCATCCTCAGACGGATGGGCAGAGTGAGCGTACAATCCAAACTTTGGAAGACATGCTTCGTGCATGTGTGATTGACTTAGGAGGTATTTGGGATAACCACCTGCCATTAATCGAGTTCTCATATAACAATAGCTATCATACAAGCATTAAGGTTGCGCCTTTCGAGGCCTTGTACGGTAGAAAGTGCAGAACGCCCGTTTGTTGGGTGGAAGTTGGAGATGTCCAGCTGACAGGACCTGAAATAGTCCTAGAGACGACAAATAAGATTGTGCAGATACGAGATCGTCTCAAAGCTGCTAGGGATAGGCAGAAAAGCTACGCGGACTTAAGGCATAAACCTCTAAAGTTTGAGGTTGGTAATAAAGTTCTACTAAAAGTATCACCCTGGAAAGGGGTAATGCGATTTGGTAAGAAAGGCAAGTTAAGCCCGAGATACATAGGACCATTCGAGATCATCGAATGTGTCGCATCAGTTGCTTATAAGTTAAACTTACCTGAAGAGCTCAGTGGTATTCACAATGTATTCCACATCTGCAATCTGAAGAAATGCCTAGCTGATGAGTCACTAGTCATACCACATACAGATGTGCACATCGATGAGAGCTTGAAGTTTGTTGAAAAACCTTTGTCGATTGAGGATCGACGGGTTAAGAAGCTTCGAAGGAAGCATGTGCCAATTGTAAAGGTTAAATGGGATGCCCGCAGAGGTCCCGAGTACACATGGGAGGTAGAGTCCACAATGAAAGAAAAGTACCCTCATTTGTTTCAGTAAATCTCGAGGTCGAGATTTCTTTTAAGGGGGTGAGGATGTAACATCTCGAAAATTTATATCCAATGAAATACAGACACGTGTCATGGTAGATAAACGTGTCAGGAACCCGGATCGAATTAAAAGATGTATGGCAGGATTTAAAAGTGTCGACATGTTAATTTATACCTCTGAACGACCTCGTTATAAATCCCAAGACCCAAATCTATATTATAAACATCTGATATATTCTAGTCTGATTATTTTGATAATGTATAATTCAAATTCGTGCAAGAAATGGATCCTATGTTTTCTTACGACAAATTCCTTCAAAAGGATTCATAATGCATCCAAGAATCTCATCATGCATGGCAACACATGTAAAGGTATGCCAGCCTGATACATGGTCCCCTCTACAAGGAAAAGACATAAAGATTCGAAGTGGTAAAGTTGCATGATCAAAGCTTGAAAGGTTACAAAATTTTGTTCCTGATGAAGGCTTACGGACCGCAAAGGTTCCAACTTACGGTCTGTAAGGGAGCAGACCTGGGTGAAATTTTTTAAAAGCGGATACGGACTGCAAGGCCTTAGCCTTACGGTCCGTAAGAGATCCCCAGCATCAGAAAACACTGACAGGTGGCTGTTCAGCCATTTAACCGACTTATATGGCAAATTTTCAATACCATGTGCAACCTCAACTTGTTTTTAGAGTATAGGGACACTTGGGATGCATCAAAGATCAATGGTAGTCTTGCTTGGCATGATCTAGTGAGATTAAACTCACTATATAAGACCCACATTATTTCAATTTTTGATCATTCATTCACACTCAACTTCTGATCATTTCTGGAGCACAAGAGCCTTCCCTAAGCATCACTAATCGTGCATAGGACCTTGGTAAGCTTCCTTGACCTTCCTTAATCGTGTTTTTCTTAGTTAATTAGCTTAAAGTCAAACCGCCGTAATTAAGGTTTGACTTATCGATTAATCACTAATAGTCTGGTGATTAGCCAAATTGAAAGTAGTTATAAGTTGGTAATTATGTGGGCAATAAACCCTTAATAGGGCACCCTCTGATTCCCGCTCTAACTAGGTCATTTGTCGGGTCAAAGTTGGAAATAAAAAGTCAACATAAATATAATTTTCGAATTAACACATAATTAGCAATGTAGAAGACGTGTAACCTGTTTTGCCACTCATATAACTTGGTAATCAATGCAAGAACATGTCTAAGCATGTCCGACCCGACAATTTTCAGTTTAGGACCGGTTCGGAACCGAAAGTCGCATACTTTGACCACTGCTTTGACTTTCAGTTCTGACCCATATTAGCATGATTTAGAAATGCCTAGAGTTTCATTAGGACCGGGTTATATGATAGTATAACCCTCTGTGTTTGGTTCGTTGATTGTCCGATTCATTTACACGTTTCCGTTAATCGCTTAATGTTGACCATAATGCCCATTTGACCTTAAAACGAGAATTTTGGAAAAGTGAGAGGACAATAATCTTTGCTACTGAGTTATAAACATGTCCCTAAAATTTCATATCAGTTCGAGGTCTAGATTAGGAGTTATGCTCAATAGCGCACTTAAAAAGCTTTTTTATTAATTAAACGACGTAATTAGCATAAAGCCTATCTAAACCCAATTTTTTTGACACCAACCCTTTTACCCACTAATGTAATATAATATTTTGGGATTTTTAAAGATTTTTAATTATTTTTAAACTGATCATAACCTAAGGTTATTGCCTTGATTCGGTAAATACCGATTATACCCTTTTTGCTTATAAAATGAGTTTTACAAAACATTTAGACACCAAACCTTTGGCTACTGATTTTATATGATAAATGAAGTATGGTAAACTTTATAAACTGATCAGAAAACCCAGATTTCCAGTTATGACCCAGAAATCACTTAAAACGGCTTTTTACGCGTATTAAACACATAGTATAGGTTTAAAACCATTTTGGCATATAAGACTTATCACCAACTGATATAACCTATTAAATTAAGTTTTTTTACTGATTATTTCAGACCCGAACCTCAGAATTTTAATTAATCTCTTTTATAATCTTGTAAATGACCAAAATACCCCTACGGGGCTTAAATTGAGATCAAACTCGTTTTGGGCATAATGGAAGGTATCCTACTGATATCACAACATATTTAAAGCATATTAACTTAGGAAACCTGTTCATGACTCTTTCGGTTACCCGTTATGCGTTATTCGCATTCGGTTCGGTTTATGTAACTACTTTGCATAAATTAGCCTAAACGGGTCGAACCTTATCATTTTTATCTCAAAATCCAGAATGTGTTTAGTTTACCCATATTATACAAGTCTTCAAACTTGTCGGGTATAAATCACATTCTATTCCGGTCTTCGCTTAATCATGCGTTCGAACCGTATCTTCCTTTAAAACTAACCGGTCTAAGTTTAGGCTTAATTAAAGACCCGTTAGGATTCTAATAGGTTATTATAAACCTTCGTTCCAGAATAGTAGACCCGGTAAAAGTTGCGTGCACTTGCTTGTTGTGATTATTACTTGCAAAGGTAAATACTTTTAACTTATTTTCCCTATACGGGCTTGGGGTACGGTATATAAAATACCGCTTGGTCGGACATTGCATCTTTAATTGTATGAAGGTTAAATCATTGAAATGTCCTGTTTGAAAATGTTTTGTTTGCTTAAAGCCTTTGGCGGGTTAATGACCATGTCCCGGATATCCTTGGCATCATTTTACGAAATGGCCACGACCTAACCACGGGGTGTAGGCGTACACCCGTCAGTGCCTAAATAAATAATGTGGTGTGTCTATTGATCTTTAACCCGGCATGAACCGGGCTACTGAACGCATAAGAAACATGTAATTCTTTTACGAGTATTATATTCAAATAATTATCCCGAGTTATAAAAATGTTTGTGCCTCATGCATTTAAATCAACTTTCTAAACCTTTTCAAAATGAGTCAGTTGATTGTATTTACCAGTGTAAACTGACGTATTTTTCCAAAAAGATTAAGTGCTGGTACTACTCGAAATTGGCTGGCTTTCTCCTTAGCATCAATAAGAGTCTCGCAAGCTTGGATGCATTTCAGTCTGTTGAACAATGTTTCTTTTTATTTGATCCAACCTGTGGATTATTTTCAACTATTTTGTGATACTTAATATTACAATTTTATTCGGTTGAAATGAATCTATCTTTTGCTTCCGCTGTGCATTTAAATATTGTGTTGTTTGACTATAATGATATCAACTACGTCACGATACTCCCCACCGGGCCCACCGGTAATACGTGGAAATATCGGGGTGTGACAGTTTTTGTGAGTTCTTTGAAAGTAAACCATGAAATCATACATATCATAAGTTCAGAATGCACAACCATATAATACAAATTACTGCTCACGTTGTACGGAAATTACACGAAAAGTGGCAGTTATTACATTAATGCTTTTATTTTTAAACTTTCTCATTTTAGGAATAAAATACACTCAAAAGAATGATGAAAATGGGCAAAGGACTTTGAAACAGCACCCCATGTACGTAAACAGATGTCTCCCGACGCAAAATCTTCAAAACAGTAAGTGTAGCATAAGGTCGTGTAAGGTAAGCACGCCCCCGTGCCTCAAGTCTGCAGAAAATAATTTTGATTCTGGAACTCTTAGATGGGGCCGTGCCTACCGGATACGCCCCCGTGTCTGCCTTCTGAAAAATTTTCACAGAAGTCATGGTACTAGCACCTTTTACATGGGGTCGTGTCCCCTAAACACCCCCATGTCAAGTGTCTGATTTTTAAAAAAATTGTTATTTTTGACCTAATTTACACATTTAATCAAATATTACCAATTTTGGACACATTGAGGACAATCTGTAATTTAAGTGTGGGGAGGGACTTGAATTTGTTTGTCCTAACACAAGCTTTACACAAAACTCTACTTGGAACTGCTAAAACACCCCAAATATTTTTCAAAAATATTTTTTATCTACAATATACTTGATTGATAAAATTCTTCTTGTAAGTGCTCCATGAAAAGCAAACATTTATATTAATAACACTAAATACATTGCAAATTAATTACTTAACGTAAATAAAATTAAATAAATAAATTGTAAATATTTGAATATTTACTACTAATTAGTAATTGTACATTAATGAATAATAACATTATTAGTAGTAGTAAATATCAGCATGATATTTATTAATAGTAATTTCTATACAATTAGGACAAATATTATAGAAAATTCACTTAAGTATGAAAAATACCTAGCCGTCGAAGTTAAATAATATTTACGTTTGATGGAAGTAAGTGTTTTTTCATGTAATGGTAGTCTTTATAACTAATTAGTTAACCAAAGATAATAATAAATGAGATGATAGAAAAACTATTTAATGTTTTACAATTGTACCCTTTGATGTTTTTCTTATTAACTAAGATGTTGTTTGTTTTTTCCAAGAAAAGCTTCTTGGCCTCTTTTGTCTATGCGGCGCAGACCTTTTGTTTTGCAAATTGTTTGTTTTTTAAAAGAGATTCCATTTAAAAAGGTCTGCGCGTTGTTGGTGCAGTTGTCTGTCGACTTCATCTTCGTTCGAGTCTCAGATTGTGAAAGAGCCCGAAGACCGATAAAGACTGAAGAATGAGAAGACTCGATACTTCAGACTCGTCAACATTCGAGGGGGAGTCTGTTAGTGCATACGTCTGTCGACTTCGTCTTGTATCGAGTCTTATACTAGAATTGATAGATCAGGGCACGTTATACGAGAAATAGGGTAGGTTTTAGATGTGATTGAGCTAATTCCGTTTGAGGAGTGCCATTCCGTTTGAGGAGTGCCATTCCGTTTGAAGCATGCCATTCCGTTTGAAGCATGTCATGCCACTTTCAAACGGAATAGCTTCACCTATAAATACCCTTGATGCGATTTCATTTGTAACCTTCTTGATTCCGACGCCGAGGTGCTGTCGAAGTGTCTACGTGCTGTAAATCGTTTCAAGATCAATAAACAAGACAATTAATAGTGAATACAAGCTAAACAAAGACAGAATCAATGAATTCCGCCTCTGATTCTGTCTGAGCACTCTTTTGATAGACTCGTTAGGTCGTTTCACGATCCTACATGTGGTATCAGAGCTCAGGAGGAAGAGTTCTTACCGTTTAGCTCGTTTTCGCTAGCAAATTCTGATTTTCTACACCTTCTTTCATAAAATTGATACTTTTCACGGTTAAAAATGGCTGATTTTCACATATAATATACATAAAAGTGTTTTAATCAATCCTTGAGAGTTTTGGACCTTAAATCGAACTAAAACTTGATAAAATACGTCATTCCGTTTGAAACAGATCGAAAAATGATGATGTCAGCAGTCCTTCAAACGAGACTAGAGGTTAATTCTGTTTGAAACTGAACATTTCCGTTTGAAAGGGGATCTAGTTTGAACTTGGTATTCCGTTTGAACTGAACATTTCCGTTTGAAAGGGTTTCGTTTGAAAGGGGATCTAGTTTGAACTTGGTATTCCGTTTGAACTGAACATTTGAAAGGGTTCCGTTTGAAAGGGGATCTAGTTTGAACTTGGTATTCCGTTTGAACTGAACATTTCCGTTTGAAAGGGTTCCGTTTGAAAGGGGATTTAGTTTGAACTTGGTATTCCGTTTGAACTAAACATTTCCGTTTGAAAAGGACTGTTTTTGAAAAACGAGTTTCCGAATCATGGATATAAATTTCTTTAATATGAATAGTGAAACACTTAATAGAATAAATGTATTAAAGAAAGAGTTTGACTCGTTTTCAGGTTGTCCAGGAGAAAATACAAAGAGTATCATTGAGAGGTATAGCCATCTTGTTCGCTTAATGTCTGAGAAGGGTATTCAGAAAAGTCCAAATGAATGGGTTGAAAAATTGGCCAATGCCATATCTCAACAAGAGTGGGGTACATATCTTTTGGATTTAAAAAGAACTGGAGAATACTCTAGATTGACAATTTGTCAATTCATTGAGAAACTTGAAGAACAGATGGAGAGAAATGTTGAGAAGAAGAAAAGTCAATATAGAAAATCAATACTAAAAAGAAGCAGGAATAAAGGTGTCCAAGTGGGAGAGGAACAGACTGAAGAAATTTCAGTTTTGACGGACGAGAAGAAATCTGTGGATAAACAGATTCTTGAAATGAAGGAAAATTGTGAGAAGCTGAAATCTAAAAATGTTAAACTGTTAAGTGATTTGAACAGTTTGACATTGAAAAACGAGATTTTGAAAGAAATGGAAAAAGAATTTGAAAATGAAAAATTAAAATTTGAAAAAGATTTTCAAAGTCAAATGAAGATTTTAGAAGATGAGAAATCTGCTATTTTTAAAAATAATCTTGAAAAACATATTGAAATAAACTCTCATCTTCAGAAAATCATTCGACTTGAAAATGATGCTGAAAAAGCTCGGATTAAAATCAAAGAGCTTGAAGAGAAATTGAAAGGTTTTGAGACTTCATCATCAACACCAGATTATCCATGTCCAAAACCGATCAATTCCATTCCAATAAGTGACAATGTCACAAACTTTGACAAAGTCAAAGTTGAAGATTGTGATGAGAAAACTGATGATGATATTGAAAAAAGAAAAATATTTTTGAAATTAAATGAAATGTTTAAAGAAACTGGTCTACATTCTACTGAAAAAGGTGAATGCTCAATGCAAAAACTTGTAAAGAAGAATGTGGAACAAAAACAAAAGGATAAAAAACCGAAAAATGTTCAAAAAGAAAATAAAAGCTCATCAGTTCAATCATCCAATCGTGATAAAAAATCACAAAAATTAGAAAATCAAAACTCAAAAACTGTTGGTAATAAGTGGTGCAGGTTTGACCACAGTGCTCAAAAGCCAAATCCAGCATACAAGAGGAGAGATGGATATCACCAAGCCAAACAGTGCTATGATCTGAATGTTTGGACTGAGAATGGTGATTGGTACGATAACAGAGTGTGTTACACTTGTGGGGTTCGAGGACACATTGCTGTTAATTGCCAAAATCAGTGGTTTGAGACGAGGAGATGCTATAATTGCCATATCAAAGGTCACATTGCCAGAGACTGCCCAATGAGATCAAAGAGAAGATCGAGAGTTGATTCTAAGAAATTGGCAAAGAAACCAGTCAATGTCAAGCCCAAAGAACAGAAAGTTCAAGAATCTAAAGTTCAAGAACAGAAAGTTCATGAACAGAAAGTGAAGCTTTCGCAAGGGCAGAAAGACAGACTGAGGAAGAAGAGAAAGAAAGCGAGAGAATATCTCGAAAGGATTTTGTCCTCGGATTCAGCCGTCAAAGCGAATAACAGTTCTGATAAATCGTCTTGCTCTCCAAAGAATGATAAGTCTAGCAAAACGAATTCATCAGATACAAATCTGAGGACAAAAGAGAGAAAGATGAAAAAGAAAGTTGCTGGTGATGAATTTGTTTCTCCGGAAACAAAGGAGCCAGTTGTTGGCGATGAATTTGACTCATCAAAGTCAGACAAGCCACGTTCAGGCGATGAATCTGGTGTGGTAAAGCCAGAGGAGCCATGTGTTGAGGTAAAAAATGAGAATTCTGGTCTAACAATGGATGATGCAAATTTTCCACCATTGTTGAACAAGAGTTCCAAAGCACCCAAGGACCGTCAGGCTTGGGTGAATCTGTTTAAATGAAAAACCTGACTTGCTGAGCTTCCAGGTTGGTAAGAGTGGAGCAGGAATCGGCATATTTCTTGAGAAATTCACGAAAGTGATTTCGTCATACATGTGGTAAATCAGGGACATTAAGTTGTACTTGATTTTCTACAAGTGATTGTGTTGAGAAAATTGGGAAATATTAAATCCTACAAGTGGTTAAAGAAAACAAGGTGATGAAAACCCGAATTTGAGAATTGACACACAAAACTTATTTTCCGAAAAAACCATTTTGATTAAAACAAACTTAAGTGTTTTGAAATCACTATGGGAAAATGTTTTGTTGTCAGGGGGAGTTCTGATTGTTTATGCCAAGTGAATGGAGAATTGAAGTAATTCTCATCATGTTGTCACTTTATCTGTACAGTTTGTTTTCAAATTTTCCCAGAAAATCAAAATTGAGACATATTTTGATTTTAGGGGGAGTAAAAATTTTAAAAAATTAGAAAATTTGAAAAGTCAAAAACATTGAAAAATGCAAAAAATGAGTTTTGTTGTAAAAAGAGGAAATGATAGTAGATCAGTGAGACTGTCATAGCATGCTAAAGAAATGGAGAGATAAAATGTGATAAACTATCTTACTAAAGATGTGACGGTAGGCTCAGCTAGACTAGTAGATTTGCGATAACGATACAAACTTAAATGAAAAAGCCTAGTTCTAGTGGGAAACATGGTCGAAAGCATAGTACTTAGTTTTGTCCTTCTTGATTGTGTGCCTACTCAGTAATCGCTGATTGTCGAAAGACATAAAACTGGTTAAGTTTGTGAACTTTCACAACTTTGCTTAAAAGTCGTTGTGATTGTGCATTTCATTTTGCAAAGATTTAAACTTGTTTTATTTCTTTATTTTGTTTAAGCATTGGACATCCTCTGCGTATACGTAAGTATCGACCTGGATGTTAATGCCTAAACGTTCTGCTTTATTCTCTTTGGTGTTTCGTTTAAGATTTGGATCACCTCTGCGTATACGGAAGTATCGACCTGGTGGTTAAAGCCTAAACAACTTCAACTTGTTTTATTTTTCTTATTTTGTTTAAACATTGGACTTTCTCTGCGTATACGGAAGTATCGACCTGATTGTTAATGTTTAAAATTCTGCTTTGTTTTTGCACAAATCACAGTTGATAAAAGTTTAAAGGCATTACTTGAGTTAGTGTATTGCATGATGAGGTGATATGCTGAGATCGTGGGGTCCATAAGAACTTAGTGCAAAATTAACATACCTTAACGTATCGGTAAGCATGTCGAAAGTTTTTAGATTGAGTTTAAGTGGACAACAATATCGTCAATCAATGTGAATCGTTTAGAACTGAAAATGTTTATAGCTTAATTGTATTGGTGATTTGTCTCAAAAACTGATATGATCCTCTTACACAAACTCACAAAAATAGTATTTGTAAATATTTCTTTACTGCATTCCTTTGTTATAAAAAATCCAAAAAGATTTTCGGAGTGTTTTAGCATAAATTTTGAAAAATACAAAAAATTTTCGACAACTGATGTTGGAGAGCTGATTTTCAAAATTCTGAGTGCTGAACATGATGAACTGGTTTGGGTGTGTGTGTATTGAATTGAAAATTTTTGATTTGAGAAAGAAGTTAAGATTAGTTAATCAGGGTCATTAATTTGAACTTGATGGAACTATTTCTAGTAAGTTTTTCTTATTGATTTAAGTAAAAACTTATGTTTTGATGAGAATTGTGTAGGTGATGAGCTTAAACAGAGTTAAAGCCAGGATGCAATCTCAAGGTAATAGCTAATTCCAGATGGCGATCCCATCATGATGAAAGGGGGAGTCTGACGAGGTTAGAGCCAAAGAGATAGATTCTGGAATTTTATTCAAGCAGACCGATCAAGATTGAAGAGTTGACATTATGAAGACTCTCACTGAAGATTCCGTCAACATTCAAGGGGGAGTTTGTTGGTGCACTTGTCTGTCGACTTCATCTTCGTTCGAGTCTCAGATTGTGAAAGAGCCTGAAGACCGATAAAGACTGAAGAATGAGAAGACTCGATACTTCAGACTCGTCAACATTCGAGGGGGAGTCTGTTAGTGCATACGTCTGTCGACTTCGTCTTGTATTGAGTCTTATACTAGAATTGATAGATCAGGGCATGTTATACGAGAAATAGGGTAGGTTTTAAATGTGATTAAGCTAAATCCGTTTGAGGAGTGCCATTCCGTTTGAGGAGTGCCATTCCGTTTGAAGCATGTCATGCTATCTTCAAACGGAATAGCATGGCCTATAAATACCCTTCAAACGATTTCATTTGTAACCTTCTTGATTCCGACACCGAGGTGCTGTCGAAGTGTCTACGTGCTGTAATTTGTTCAGAGATCAATATAGGAGACATTAAATAGTGAATCCAAGCTAAACGAAGACTGAACCAATGAATTCCGCCTCTGATTCTGTCTTAGCACTCTTCTGATCGACTCGTTAGGTCGTTTCACGATCCTACACGCGTCCTCTTCCCCAAACAGATGTGGACCTCCCACTTCTAAACACTTTAAACCTCTTCACACCAAACACATAGACATAACAAAACCCTAGCACCTCTCCTCCACCTCTCTTCTCCACCACTCTCCTCCTCCCACCGCCATCCGGTCCTCCGCAGTATCATACGTCCCCAACCACACCTTAACCCCCTGCCGTGGATCACGAATCTCCGCCGCCCACCACCCCCACTGCCGCTGCCTCACCCCCTAAACTTCTGGTCACCCACCACCGGTGACCTGTGTAATAATCTTCAACACTTGAAGAATCGGTTGCATCAAAATCAATGACAGAAATGGTTACCATTTTGGATAACTTGTTATCTGATTGTTGTTTTGTGATGATGGTACGGTTAACTCTGTATCTAGAAGAAGGGTTTAAGATATCTGGCTCCATTTTTACATGTGTATAAATGGAATTGAAGAAGGGTTTAATTAAAGAATATTATTATTAAGCGCTTAGAAAGAAGGCAAAACGGTGGGTGTGATTGTAGAGAAATTGAATGTGTTTGAGGTTTGAATGAGTGTCAAATCAACTTTGTACTAGTGCTTGTTAGTTTTAATTTTTTTTTTAATTTTGATGTTAATTTTCAGATTTATAATGTGGTTTTTCTGAATTTTGATGTTAGCTTTCATAATTTATAATATTTTTTTTTTCTGAATTTTGATGTTAATTTTCATTTTTTGATGCTTATTATGTTGTTTGTTGTTATTTCAGGAGTTTGCAGAAGTTAAAAAACAAACAATCTTATTTTTGCAGATTGTAGAGGTTTGGTCCACCTCTACTTCTAGAGATGTCTTCAGATGTGGTTCGCAGGTTACAGACATTTTACCTCTGAAAAATCAAACATCACCTAAATTTTCTTTTAACATGATCTTCCCATGAAAACATATATATATAGGACAAAGATCCGTTAGGAACCACCCTTTATTGCGAGAACCGCGAGAACCAATGTGAACACAAAAAAAATACCTACAACAACAACAACCATACCCAGTAAATCCCACAAATAGCAGAGCTACTTATAGGGTCTGGGGAGGGTGGGATGTAGGCAGACCTTGCCTCTATCCATAGGGATAGAGAGGCTGCTTCCAGAGAGACCCTCGGCTCGAAAACGAATGTCAAACCAACACACCAAGTCAAAGAATATAGAAATAAGAAGTCACCCATACCAAGAAAATGATCCGAGTTGACAAAAAATAATGTAAATCATGTATAATAGCATGCATACAACATCATTTGGGCATAAACACAAGAAGGCAATCACCGAAAAAGTCTCTTAAAGAGTAGGAAAAACCTACCTCCTTACAAAACACCTAAGACCTTACTGTAATGTCTTCTAGAAGTCCTTAACCCTAATCCTATGTCTCCACGAAGTCCTATCTTGGACCATGTCCTCAGAAAGATGCAACTCTACTAAATCTTGCCTAATCTGCTCATCCCATGTCAGTTTGGGTCTGCCTCTTCCTCTCCTCCCCTCGACAGTAAGAGTTTCCACTACTCTAACTGGTGCCGTCGTTTCCCTCCGTTTCACATGCCCAAACCATCTCAATCTCCCCTCCTTAATCTTCTCCGATATACTAGCCACTCCTAATCTTTCCCTAAAAACCTCATTTCTTATCCGATCTAACCTCGTGTGTCCACACATCCACCTCAGCATCCTCATCTCTGCTACCTCCATCTTGCGTACTTGTGTCTTCTTGATAGCCCAACAGTCTGTTCCATAAAGCATACCTGGCCTGACTGCTACCCTGTAAAATTTCCCCTTTAATTTAGTTGGGAACCTCCTATCGCACAATACCCCACTGGCTGCCCTCCATCTACACCAGCCAGCCTGTATGCGATGGGTTACATCACTATCTATATCACCATCTCTTTGTACAAACGACCCCAGATACTTAAACCTAGTTACCTGCGGGACCAATTGATCGTCAATGGTGATTTGGGTGTCATCGTCATCGGCTACACCACTGAAATCACAAAAAAAAACCCTAAAAATAGCTAAAAAAACACACACTTTTTTTTTTAACATTTTTTATGAAAAAATCGCTACTTTTAGTAGCAAAAAAAAATTTAATTTTTTTTTTGCTACTAAAAGTAGCGATTTTAATGTAAAAAATACTTAAAAAAAATTTGAGTATTTTTTTGAGTTTTTTTAGGTTTTTTGGGGGTTTAGTTTTTAGCATTTTAGCTTGGGGTGGGGGGTTTAGGTTTTTGGGTGTGGGGGGGGGGGGGGTTAGGTTTTTTTAGGGGGTTTAGTTTTTAGCATTTAGCTTGGGGGGGGGAGTTAGGTTTTTTTAGGGTTTTTTTAGGTTGTGTTCACATTGGTTCTCGCGGTTATCGCAATAAAGGTGGTTCTCGCATGAACCTTACCCTATATATATATATATGGTAGGGTTCTAGAGTGAACATTAGGTTGAGAGTGAACTGTGTGAACTAATATGAGCCATTAATTGTTTAGATCTTGGAAATTTTAGTAATGGCAGTTTTGTAATTATTTATATATAAAAAATAAATGAAAATGGTATAACGGTAAATTATTAACTATTTCTCTCTTCAATTAAATAACTAATTACATTCTCTCCCATTTTTTTCTCTCACCAATTAACTAATTTTTTAATTCTAAAAAATATAACCATTATATAATATATTGTTTGATCTTGAACATAATTAAAAACACTGTAGTAGTGTATATGTATTATACATAATCACCATTTAAAAACGTATGTACATTAACAAATATTGTTCCATCCGATCGTCTTCTTTCAGTGTACATGTCCGATTTGTAATGTGTACATATGTACATTCATAACATACTTCTAAAAAAGAAGTTAATGATATAGTTGTTCAACATGGTACACATGTGTATAGCAAATATCTGAGATGATTGTTCGGCATTGTGCATATGTGTACATAACAGTCTCAACACGTATATACATATATTTACATTAACAAGTCATATTCTTAACACGTATGTACACATATGGACATTATCACACCTATGTTCAGAACAAGTGTACATTATCACATAAGATTAATGATGATTACATGAAGAATAATCATGGTTATGCAATTATAAAAAAAAATTAAATATTTAATCCAAAAATAAAAATATGTAATCAAACGTTCTGTCAATAATCCATTCTTGTATGAATATGCAACTAAAAAAGAATAAATAACACAAACATATGAATTCATTTATTAAAATAGAACACTTCTTAGTCTTGTGTGAATATAATTATCTCTTATTAAAGGTCTGCTGAACGACATAAATGTACAGAGAAATGAAAAATAAAATTATTTTGAATTAAGAGAGATGGAGAAGATAACTATGCAATTTAAGAAAACTACCAAAATTAAAAGTGTAAATGTAACTCAATTATTAAAATAAATATTTAAAACTAATTTATTGTTTAATTACAATCTTACCCTTAACAACTAAAAAGGAAATCAATGGTCCTGATTAGTTCACACAGTTCACTATGAAGATGTTGTTCACAAATTGTTAGTGCATACGGACGAAGTCGACAGACGTATGCACTAACAAGTATTTACCTTTGCAAGTAATAATCACAACAAACAAGTGCACACAGCTTTTACCGGGTCTCCTTTTCTGGAATGAAGGTTTATAATAACCTATTCGAATCCTAACAGGTCTTTAATTAAGCCTAAACTTAGACCGGTTAGTTTTAAAGGAAGATACGGTTCGAACGCATGATTAAGCGAAGACCGGAATAGAATGTGATTTATACCCGACAAGTTTGAATACTTGTATAATATGGGTGAACTAAACACATTCTGGATTTTGAGATAAAAATGATAAGGTTCGACCCGTTTCGGCTAATTTATGCAAACTAGTTACATAAACCGAACCGAATGCGAATAACGTATAACGGGTAACCGAAAGAGTCATGAACAGGTTTCCTAAGTTAATATGCTTTAAATATGTTGTGATATCAGTAGGATACCTTCCATTATGCCCAAAACGAGTTTAATCTCAATTTAAGCCCCGTAGGGGTATTTTGGTCATTTACAAGATTATAAAAGAGATTAATTAAAATTCTAAGGTTCGGGTCTGAAATAATCAGTAAAACAACTTAATTTAATAGGTTATATCAGTTGGTGATAAGTCTTATATGACAAAATGGTTTTAAACCCATACTATGTGTTTAATACGCGTAAAAAGCCGTTTTAAGTGATTTCCGGGTCATAACTGGAAATCTGGGTTTTCTGATCAGTTTATAAAGTTTACCATACTTCATTTATTATATAAAATCAGTAGCCAAAGGTTTGGTGTCTAAATTTTTTGTAAAACTCATTTTATAAGCAAAAAGGGTATAATCGGTATTTACCGAATCAAGGCAATAACCTTAGGTTATGATCAGTTTAAAAATAATTAAAAATCTTTAAAAATCCCAAAATATTATATTACATTAGTGGGTAAAAGGGTTGGTGTCAAAAAAATTGGGTTTAGATAGGCTTTATGCTAATTACGCCGTTTAATTAATAAAAAGCTTTTTAAGTGCGCTATTGAGCATAACACCTAATCTAGACCTCGAACTGATATGAAATTTTAGGGACATGTTTATAACTCAGTAGCAAAGATTATTGTCCTCTCAATTTTCCAAAATTCTCGTTTTAAGGTCAAATGGGCATTATGGTCAACATTAAGCGATTAACGGAAACGTGTTAATGAATCGGACAATCAACGAACCAAACACAGAGGGTTATACTATCATATAACCCGGTCCTAGTGAAACTCTTAGTTATTTCTAAATCATGCTAATATGGGTCAGAACTGAAAGTCAAAGCAGTGGTCAAAGTATGCGACTTTCGGTTCCGAACCGGTCCTAAACTGAAAATTGTCGGGTCGGACATTCTTAGACATGTTCTTGCATTGATTACCAAGTTATATGAGTGGCAAAACAGGTTACACGTCTTCTACATTGCTAATTATGTGTTAATTCGAAAATTATATTTCTGTTGACTTTTTATAACCAACTTTGACCTGACAAATGACCTAGTTAGAGCGGGAATCAAAGGGTGCCCTATTAAGGGTTTATTGCCCACATAATTACCAACTTATAACTACTTTAATTTGGCTAATCACCAGACTATTAGTGATTAATCGATAAGTCAAACCTTAATTACGACAGTTTGACTTTAAGCTAATTAACTAAGTAAAACACGATTAAGGAAGGTCAAGTAAGCTTACCAAGGTCCTATGCACGACTAGTGATGCTTAGGGAAGGCTCTTGTGCTCCAGAAATGATCAGAAGTTGAGTGTGAATGAATGATCAAAAATTGAAATAATGTGGGTCTTATATAGTGAGTTTAATCTCACTAAATCATGCCAAGCAAGTCTACCATTGATCTTTGATGCATCCCAAGTGTCCCTTTACTCTAAAAACCAGTTGAGGTTGCACATGGTATTGAAAATTTGCCATATAAGTTGGTTAAATGGCTGAACAGCCACCTGTCAGTGTTTTTTCTGATGCTGGGGATCTCTTACGGACCGTAAGGCTAAGGCCTTGCGGTCCGTATCCGCTTTTTAAAAAATTATGCCCAGGTCTGCTCCCTTACGGACCGTAAGGTGGAACCCTTGCGGTCCGTAAGCCTTCACCAGGAACAAAATTTTGTAACCTTTCAAGCTTTGATCATCCAACTTTACCACTTCGAATCTTTATGTCTTTTCCTTGTAGAGGGGACCATGTATCAGGCTGGCATACCTTTACAAGTGCTGCCATGCATGATGAGATTCTTGGATGCATTATGAATCCTTTTGAAGGAATTTGTCGTAAGAAAACATAGGATCCATTTCTTGCACGAATTTGAATTATACGTTATCAAAATAATCAGACTATAATATATCAGATGTTTATAATATAGATTTGGGTCTTGGGATTTATAACGAGGTCGTTCAGAGGTATAAATTAACATGTCGACACTTTTAAATCATGCCATACATCTTTTAATTTGATCCGGGTTCCTGACACGTTTATCTACCATGACACGTGTCTGTATTTCATTGGACATAAATTTTCGAGATGTTACAAAAACAGTTCATGATGCATGATGATTATTATTATTGATTTCGACTCGAAACAGTTTAAATAGTGCACAGACATAACTAGCACACTTACCAGATGAACTAGTAGTACTGACAGGAATTCAGTACTCAGACAGACATCATGTTTTGGGCACAAATTAAGTCCCAGAAACCATGATATGCTAGGACTTTATGTAAGAAAACAAGGGCTTATGAAACTGCGTACCGAGTGACAAGTGAACACTAGAAACTAGCACAAAACAGAAAATTTCAGCAATTTCAAAAGAAATTTAGCATTTTTCAGCTTATGTAGTAATCTGAAATAATGCCAGAACGCTCAGAATAACTTAAAAGATGTTGGAAACATTAACATGACATAATTACATACTACACCAAACAAGTTACCAATAATTAACTTTTTAAGCGATCCGGTAACCAAATGATCATCCGAAAATAACTAGAAGCATCCTATAAACTAGTTAGCAGTATTTTTTACGACAATGAAGCTAGTGAGGGTGTAAAACACTATGTTTTACATCAAGAACCATCAAACACATAAACCTTCTAACTTATAACACTTATAACATACATTATACACTTAAGAAATTTAAACCATAACATACACCCCCCCCCCATCTTGACCGTCCCAAGGGGGACCCCACCACCAAAATAAGTTGACTAATCTTTGATTAGTCAAAGATGCTCCTAGTTAACCAAGGGACAATGTTTAGGAGGGAAATTAAAAACCTTTGGGTAATAAACCTTATCTTCACCTTAAAGAGCACCTTAATCTCATTATTCTCAACATCACAAAACTCAAACACTCCTCCTCCTTCTCCCTTATGTTCGGCCGAGAGCACCCCCACCCACATCCATCATCATCATTCAATTTTCAACCATTTCAAGTCTCATCTAAGCTGAAGCAAGCGTATCAAAGAAGGTTGCAAGCTTTGGATCTTGAAGGACCTCTCATAGGAGCTTTTATCCACCATCTTTTCTTCATTTTCATCTACTAAGTTCTACCCTAGCCTTGTGCTAGTTGTAAGTGCATCTTGAACTCATTTTTACATCTTGATTTAGTAGTTAAAGGTTATGTAGAACTAAAAATCTCAAGATCTCACTAAACCAAGAAGAAGAACATATGAACAAAACTAAAAATCATGAGAATATGAGTTGTTTATGTTGTGTGATGAACTTGCTTGATGATTTATTGTGTGAATGGTGTAGATCACCACATGAACACTTGTTAGATGATGAGTAAACACATGATCTAACAAGTAGTTTGATAGATCTTGAAAGATCCATGTTGAACTTGCATTATGTGAAGTATGAACTTGAATACTAAGTGCGATTTTGAGTAGATTATGACTCCTATAAGTTGTAGATCTTAAAAGTGAAGGATTTGAAATATCAAAGTTTCAAGAAACAAAGTTTACTTATGATGCACATGGATTTTGAGTTTTGAAAGAAAGTAAGACCATTACATAGGTAAAAATGGAACACTTGAAATATTTAGAGCATGAAAAATTCAAGAAGATGAATTTTTGCAAAAATGAGTTATAAGTTGTAAAGATGGGATTTTTATAAAAATGGTTTTTATGGAATAAAAATCATGTTTTAGAAGTTAATGGATCATGTTAAGCACCATGTTAAAAGACTACAAGATTTTATAAAAATTCAAGTTCAGGACTTCATGACGAAATGAATTTTATGGCATATGGTAAGTTGTAGTATTGCTGTTGATGATTGTTGATGATTTTTGAAAATGAAAATGATATGCTTAAAGCATGGAAACCTCCATTTTTCAAAGGAAACTATGGCAATTTTTTTGTAAAAATTAAAAACTTAGAAAAATATGTTTAAACAAGTGTTTACAGTAATCTTGAATCATGGTTTTAAGTATAAAAATTTGCCATAATTTTTGGTACAAAAATTACAAGTAATGGAGGTTGATTTTCAAAAAAAAAAAATGACTAAGTATATATTTAGGAAAATATATATTTAGAAATCGCACAAATTATGTGCTATGTGTATATTATTTGTATTAGTTATACTAAAATTAGGAACTTAAAAATAATATACAACACAAAAATACCAAAAAAAAATGCTAATTGAAAAATTACAAACATTACAAGAAAATAAATATATAACTTGCAGACAAATATTGGATAATTCGGACAATGGCCACGTTAGACAATTTATATAAATATTTCGAAAATTTAGTTCGTATTTTGACAAACTTGGTAGACGGTATTTTCTAAACCGAACTAACGACAAAGTATGAATTTTTACAATTATTATAAAAATATATCATATCTTGTCAACTTGAAAATATATTTTACGGTGTAAGAAAATATATTTTTCATAAACACTTTAAAAATATATTATTTTAGTGGAAACTAAAAATATAAATTTTTCTAACTTGATCTTAAAAATAGAGTATTATTAAGATATATGTGAATACATATATTTTATCGAGTCAAAATATAGATATTTCTCACTTATCAGATGAACTAGTAGTACTGACAGGAATTCAGTACTCAGACAGACAGCATGTTTTGGGCACAAATTAAGTCCCAGAAACCATGATATGCTAGGACTTTATGTAAGAAAACAAGGGCTTATGAAACTGCGTACTGAGTGACAAGTGAACACTAGAAACTAGCACAAAACAGAAAATTTCAGCAATTTCAGTAGAAATTCAGCATTTTTCAGCTTATGTAGTAATCTGAAATAATGCCAGAACGCTTAGAATAACTTAAAAGATGTTGGAAACATTAACATGACATAATTACGTACTACACCAAACAAGTTACTAATAATTAACTTTTTAAGCGATCCGGTAACCAAATGATCATCCGAACATAACTAGAAGCATCCTATAAACTAGTTAGCAGTATTTTTACGACAATGAAGCTAGTTAGGGTCTAAAACACTATGTTTTACATCAAGGACCATCAAACACATAAACCTTCTAACTTATAACACTTATAACATACATTATAAACTTAAGAAATTTAAACCACAACATACCCCCCCCCCCCCATCTTGACCGTCCCCAAGGGGGACCCCACCACCAAAATAAGTTGACTAATCTTTGATTAGTCAAAGATGCTCCTAGTTAACCAAGGGACAATGTTTAGGAGGGAAATTATAAACCTTTGGGTAATAAAGCTTATCTTCACCTTAAAGAGCACCTTAATCTCATTATTCTCAACATCACAAATCTCAAACACTCTTCCTCCTTCTCCCTTATGTTCGGCCGAGAGCACCCCCACCCACATCCATCATCATCATTCAATTTTCAACCATTCCAAGTCTCATCTAAGGTGAAGCAAGCGTATCAAAGAAGGTTGCAAGCTTTGGATCTTGAAGGACCTCTCATAGGAGCTTTTATCCACCATCTTTTCTTCATTTTCATCTTCTAAGTTCTACCCTAGCCTTGTGCTAGTTGTAAGTGCATCTTGAACTCATTTTTACATCTTGATTTAGTAGTTAAAGGTTATGTAGAACTAAAAATCTCAAGATCTCACTAAACCAAGAAGATGAACATATGAACAAAACTAAAAATCATGAGAATATGAGTTGTTTATGTTGTGTGATGAACTTGCTTGATGATTTATTGTGTGAATGGTGTAGATCACCACATGAATACTTGTTAGATGATTATTAAACACATGATCTAACAAGTAGTTTGATAGATCTTGAAATATCCATGTTGAACTTGCATTATGTGAAGTATGAACTTGAATACTAAGTGTGATTTTGAGTAGATTATGACTCCTACAAGTTGTAGATCTTAAAAGTGAAGGATTTGAAATATCAAAGTTTCAAGAAACAAAGTTTACTTATGATGCACATGGATTTTGTGTTTTGAAAGAAAGTAAGACGATTACATAGGTAAAAATTGAACACTTGAAATATTTAGAGCATGAAAAAATCAAGAAGATGAATTTTTGCAAAAATGAGTTATAAGTTGTAAAGATGGGATTTTTATAAAAATGGTTTTTATGGAATAAAAATCATGTTTTAGAAGTTAATGGATCATGTTAAGCACCATGTTAAAAGACTACAAGATTTTATAAAAATTCAAGTTCATGACTTCATGACGAAATGAATTTTATGGCATATGGTAAGTTGTAGTATTGTTGTTGATGATTTTTGAAAATGAAAATGATATGCTTAAAGCATGGAAACCTCCATTTTTCAAAGGAAACTATGGCAAATTTTTTGTAAAAATTAAACACTTAGAAAAATATGTTTAAACAAGTGTTTACAATAATCTTGAATCATGGTTTTAAGTATAAAAATTTGCCATATTTTTTTGTACAAAAATTACAAGTAATGGAGGTTGATTTAAAAAAAATGACTAAGAATATATTTAGGAAAATATATATTTTGAAATCACACAAATTATGTGCTATGTGTATATTATTTGTATTAGTGATACTAAAATTAGGAACTTGAAAATAATATACCACACAAAAATACCAAAAAAATGGTAATTGAAAAATTACAAACATTACAAGAAAATAAATATATAACTTGCACACAAATATTGGACAATTCGGGCAATGGCCACGTTGGACAAATTATATAAATATTTCGGAAATTTAGTTCGTATTATGACAAACTTGGTAGACGGTATTTTCTAAACCGAACTAACGACAAAGTATGAATTTTTACAATTATTATAAAAATATATCATATCTTATCAACTTGAAAAAATATTATTTTGGGTGTAAGAAAATATATTTTTTCATAAACACTTTAAAAATATATTATTTTAGTGGAAACTAAAAATATATATTTTTCTAACTTGATCTTAAAAATAGAGTATTATTAAGATATATGTGAATACATATATTTTATCAAGTCAAAATATAGATATTTCTCTATAAATTTTAAGAATACAAGAATATTGATTTTTAGTGGAAACAATATTCTAGAAAAATTATATATATATATATATATATATATATATTAAGTATGAAATACTTAATAAATACAAGAAAATACATATTCCTATACGTACAAATATATACCAACATACACTACCAACACTTGGTAAAATACCCTCATACAAGTATTATACACACGCAAGAGAATACAAAGTGACATACTTAACATGTTCATAATACAAGTATACCTATACTTGTAAATACGTATAAATGTATAATACTCAATAAACGGTATGTTGGATATGGAAACCTTATGTCAAAACAAGTTAAAAATATATTATTTTAACAAAACCCCCGAATAAATGCATGCCAATAATATAAGTTAAAATATAATTATTTTAACTAATATATTAAATTTGGAATTATATATAATTATAAAAATTATATATACATCATACACCGAAAGTGTAACTCAAAGTATACAAAATTCCAAAACAAGTCCTAATAAATAATTAAGACTAGGAGTCATTACACGACCAAGGTGTCTAATAAAACATAGCACATTTGTAGGTAGTGACACGACTCGCGGACATCGACTTTGAGTATACACGACTACGGACGCAAACTTGTGAGTTCATGTCCCCCTTTTCTTTTAACGTTTTCGGTTTACAACTTTCGGGGGGAAATACATGTCAACTTGGGTATGATTTAGCTAAGGAGTGAACTCTTAGATCATGTGAGCATAGGCTGTAACTGAGGTGGCATTAATTCTTTTAAGAACCACGGAACAATAGATCTAATGGGTACGGGCGAGCCCCACTCACGGTCCATGGGTGACCACTTAGAGTGCTGTTGTGTCCATGTCGGGAGTGAACCGATACTAAAAATTGCCTACTCGGGTTGAGTACCTCCTATGTCGTCACATATGTTAATGTCCTTGCAAAACATTAATTATCAACATGTTCATAGACGCTTTACATACCTACTTACAAGTAAAATTTCAAATGTTTTTGAGACTCATTTGATACGCATACATATAAAAACACATGAACTCGCTCAACTTTTGTTGTTTTTTCAACTCACATGTATTTCAGGAAAGTAGATGGATCTATGGCACATGTGTCGTTCTCAAGCTGTGAATGTCAAGTTTAGATGTCATCCATTTTTGGAGGGTTTGGTCCATATATCTCATCCTTGATGAGATATAGGATGCAACGCCTCGTGAAACTAGTCTTTGTTAACAAGTCCTTTTGTGTAACTTTGGAACTCATGTTGGTTATAACTTAACTTAGTACTTGTGTGGTTGGAAACTTAAACAAATCATGTTTTGTAATGTTTTAAACTTGTGTATGGATGAACATCGCTTATTTTAATCATGTAGTTGTTTGTTATGATCGAATGCAATGAAAACTGATCAAGTCACACACATACGCTTCCGCAAAAGACAGAGTGTGACAATTAACTAAAAGTTAGACTAAGATTTAAACTACTTTATTGTTGGATAATCCATGGAATGCCTCCATGGTGCGCCACGTTTATAAGGGCCATTGGCGAGACACAAAGTCGGTCAAATGTTACCCGAGTGGGAAGACTCACATCCCAAGTTGCACCAGCTGAGGGCGTAGTTTAGGCTCGAGTCTATTTCTTTGATGTAGTTGTCCGAGTCATCCTCCACGCGTTGTCCCACTTCAAACTTTATTTCCTTGAAACATACCCTCAATGTTAGCCTTCTGTCACTGACATCCACCATGCCCCGTGTGGTGGCAAGTAATGGCCTTCCTAATATGAGCAGGATCTCAATGTCTTCCTCCATATCAAGGATCACAAAGTCGGTCGGGAAAACAAATTCCCCAACCTTGACCAAGAGATTTTCCACGACACCTTGAGGGTATTTTACCGACCTATTCGCGAGTAGGATGCGCATCCTTGTAGGATGTGGCTTTCCTATTCTGAGTCGGTTGGACATTGAGGCGGGAAATAATTTGATGCTAGCCCGAAGGTCGGCAAGCACGTTGCTTATTGGTGATCCTCCAATGGAGCAAGGAATGGTAAAGCTTTCGGGATCAATCTTCTTTTGGCGGAGTTTGTTGAGGAGTGCCACCTAGTATTCTTCACTCAAGTTGACTTGAGGCTTTTTGTCGGTAAGTCTTCTCCTTAAAAAGCGCCCGGGTTCTTTAAGCGGCACTTTTATGTCTTTTTCGAGGGTGGAGGTCATCCACCAGGTCATATTTTCTACGAATTATACAGAGTTGCGTGACTTTCTAAGAACAAAATCACAAAAATGGCTGATCAGAAGAGTATCACGACCCCGTGCTCCTGTGACACGGCCCCGTGTTATTAATCCAGTAACAAGAAAACAACTTTTCCCAGATACTTTAGGTCAGACACGACCCTGTGTTGATCAAACAGGACCCCGTGTTATTCCTGTAGAAAGAAGAAAAATTGGAGAAAAAGAAGAAAAACCTAAAAAGAAAAATTAGAAAAGCATAAAAATGATTAAGCCGCCGATTTTAAACTTTCTTAAAATCCTTGTTTCCTCGGCAACTATAACACCCCTCCTTAAACCCTTAACACACCCCTAACGCCCTAAATATACCTCGTATACTCGTAAACGGCCCTAAATAACGTTTATATTAATAAAAAACAAATAAAACAAGAAACAGGAGTCGCTCGCGGGCCACGATCCATTCCCCTGGGTCTGTCACGAGGCGCGATGAAGTGACACCAGGCGGAACCCGCTTGAGCCACGTGTCCTAACACGTGTGAAGGCTACCTGGTTGACTCAACCAGGCTAGGACCTACCCTTTGTCCCTCGCGGGCCATGAAGAAGAAGCAGGGGCGTCGCGGGGCGCGAGCCGCCCTTCGATCAGCCCTATAAAAGGGGCATCATGCCTCATTTGATCGTCGTTCATTTATAAATTCTCTCTCAAATTCTCTGATAGGCAATTATACTCGGGAATAGTACCCCTAAAAAGCGAAGCTCTGCCTCGTTGTAAGTATTATAACCCCCGATGACTTATTTGTTACCCTACCCGATTGATCTAGGGCTCCGTAACGCATGTCAAGGCTCTGCCTGACTCAGGCGTTGGAGTTTTGTCTCGTGTTGTATGTCTAATGTGATTTGGGTTATCTTACTAACACGTGCGCATTGTTAAATTTTTAATGGATAATAACCAGAAGAACCATCAGGAAGCTATAGTATTATCTAAGTCAACAATGTGAGTCCATTCTCTTTTCTCACAGTTTGTGAATACATTCTCTTTTTGTAAACCATTTTTGTGAGTCATTGTTTCAAATATTTTACAAAACCCTAAATATTTATCAAGACACTTACAGTAATTAAGTTTTTGTAATTCTACAATTATCATCAGTATGTAGGGTTTTGTATACATTACTTGACACTCGTTACTATTGCGAATAGTACCATGACCGCAAGCACGGGGGACAAAGGTTGCCCAGTAGCAATACTGTATTGAATAAGTAGATAGATATAAACATTGTAAATCTTAATACTGTAAAGTTGTAAAATTGTTTTGATTAAACTGGGATTCACTCACCAGTATTTCTTGCTGATAAAACCTTTTTAAAACGCGTTTCAGGTAACTTAATGTGAAGCTAATAGAAGCCAGCTGGAGAGCACTGAAGGCTTAAAGATGTGGCTATAAAAGTTACATAAATAAAAAGGAGATTTTGTTTTCAATAAATTAGGGTCTATCCTATAAATGTATTGTAATGGAAACTTGGGTTTTATCCCATTTATTTATTATAAAAGTTTGGTGTTTTAAACTCTGATATATGTATATATATATATATATATATATATATATATATATATTTCCTAACTACGGTCCTGATGTTTGAATTCCTCTGCCGAATTTATAACACCGATACCACTTGACTAGCTCACGGCCTCCGCTCCCGGGGTAGGGGTCGGGGGTTGCGACAGAAGGTGGTATCCGAGCCACAGCCACTGGTTTAAGCCAACGAGGTGTTTTGCTGATACCTAAATTTTAAATAAATTGTGTAAGGAAATAATTTATGTGATTATGTGTAAATATGTATATTATTATTTTGTGTTATTTGACAATTTATAGTTTACAGTATGAGTGAGCAAGGTACATCCGATGCTTATCGTCAATTAGCTAGTTCCCTAAAAGATGAAGGAACCTCATCTCAGCCAATTCCCTCAGGATACTCTGCTAATACTGAGTAAGGAATATTTATCTTTAAGGCACAGTCTGAGGAGCCATTCCCTCCTAAAAAGAGAGGATGGTTTAGTAGAGGAGCGCATTATAGGAGGAAAAGGATGAAGAAATTACAACAACAGAGAGCACTAGCGAAAGCCAATAGGGAAGTGAATGCACAAACCCAGGAAGCAGTTAATAGGCCAGTGTGGGAGGTGGAACTTGATAGACAGTTAGCAGATTTCCATATGTTAGCCACTACAGCAGCAGACCCTAATCTGAACCAGATAGCTGAACCACCACTGTTACCCTTATTTCCAGACCAACAAATGTTAGAACCCAATCAAGAGGACCAATTACCAATCCCATATGTCGTCCCCTATGAGATCCCCAGAATTCCTGCACCAAACCCCATAGCTCAGTATACCGACCGGAACCCTTTAGACCCATTCTGGAATAGCGAATGGTATATGCATAGTGTAATAAGAAACCCATACCCTTATGGACGCCCCATACCTCGACACCCTGATCTAGTACCAGCACCCATGCCACCTATAAGCCAAGAAAATTTGGAAGAACTTCGCTCATATGGTGACGAGTTAGTAGAAGAAGGAGATAGAATCCGACAGATAGGAGAGAAGCTAGTGTGGAAGTACGTTGAGTGTGAGATATAGGATTGGATATACGACACCTAGAATAATATACAGATATGTGTGTAATTTTGTATTTTGATAAAAAAAATAATGTATATATATATATATATATTATAGATAGACTAAAATAGATATCGATGCATAGCTACTAGTGTGTTTAATTTTTAGTTGTAATATGTAATCGATGCATATATATAGGTATATAAAAAGAGTAAAGTCGCAATGTTCGACGTTTTTGATCAATCTGCTTGGGTGATTGTTTATATAAATTTTATTCTGTGATATTGATACCTGATAAATGTATACAATTCAGATGGTGAACGAAGTAAATCAGGAAAACCAGAATAATGATAATAAATAACGGGAACCAAGTGAATAATAGTGCCATCGAACATATAGTCGCACAAGGAATTATAGATGTTATGCCCTATATTATCAAGACTGTTAAAGAAGTAGAAAATAATAAATCTATAACTGGAAGTAAACGTCAACCCACTGAACCAAGTCATAGTGTGAACAAAAATCATAGACCACTGATCCAAGCTCCCATTCCGAAAAGAAGAAGAACCATCTCATATGGTTGTTCTTATAAAGAATTCTTAGCCTTCAAACCAATAGAATTCTTAGGCAATGAAGGAGCCATTGCAGCCTTACGTTGGATAGAAAAGACAGAAGCAGTCATAAAAATAAGTAAATGTGAAAATGAAGATAAGATTATGTTTGCTTCTAATCTTTTTAAGAATGCAGCCTTAGAGTGGTGGAATACCATTCTCCAGTCTAGAGGAAGTGACAAAGGTTATAATATGAACTGGACTAACTTTATGGAGATAGTCGAAAGAAAATTTTGTCCTCCTCATGAAAAGGAACAGATTGCCAATAAGTTCCTAAATCTTAAAATGACTAGAATAGACTGCAAAAGTTACACTACCATATTCTTTGAATATGCTAGGATAGTACCAACCTTAGCATCCCCTGAACCTGTATTAATCTCCCGTTACATTTGGGGATTAATTAGTGAGATCAGACACGTAGTCAAGGAAGCTAAGCCGTAAACCATAGAAGAAGCAGTAGAACTAGCTAACACCCTGACTGATGAATTGGTACGTATACAAGAGGAAAACCAGAGAAAGAACCTAGCTCAAAAGATTACCCAAGATTTTCACTACGGTAATTCCAACCATGGGAAAGGTACAGGTTCTTCCTCTGCACCTTACTGCAAGACTTGTAAAAAGAAGCATCACGGAAAATGTGCAAGGTATTGTAATTTCTGCAAGAAACTCGAACATAAGGAAGAAGAATGTCGAATGAAATCTAGCAATAGGATATGATTCAATTGTGGAGAAGCTGGTCATATTAAACCGAACTATCCGAAACTAGCTCTAGCAACAACCAGCAAAGCTAAGGCAACTGAAGAACCCAAGAAGAATGCTAGAGCATTCGTTCTGACGGCTGAAGAAGCCAAGATGATTCCGGATGTGATTGCCGGTACGTTTTTAGTTAATGATATATTTGCCAAAGTATTATTTGACTCTGGTGCAAAACAAAGTTTTATCAATACTTCTTTCTACCAACTTCTCAACCAACCATTAACTAAACTTCAACAAGACTGTCTGGTGGAAACAACAAATGGAGATTCCATTAAGATAAGTGAAATCTTGAAGGGAGCAAGAATAGAAATTCTAAACCATAATTTTCTGCTAACCTTTACCCAATGAATCTAGCCGGATTCGATGTTGTATTAGGAATGGATTGGTTGGTAGCCAATCATAACAGTATTTTATGTGATCAAAAGTCTATACAAGTAAGTACACCAACGGGTGAAAAGATCACAATTAAAGGAGACAAACCTACCAGGTCAACAAAATTCATCTCTGTAATGAAAGCTGCAAGTTGTGCAAGGAAATGAGCAATAGTGTATATGATTTCCATAATCATTAACACTAAAGGGAAAGAATTAAAAGATATTCCAATATTATCTAAATTCTCAGATGTCTTTCCAGAAGAATTACTTGGATTACCGCCTGATAGGGAGGTTGAATTTAGGATTTACCTTATACCAGGAACGGCACCGATTGCCAAGGCACCTTATAGATTAGCACCAACGGAGATGCAGGAACTGAAGAAACAATTGGACAAACTTCTTGACAGGGGTTTTATACAACCTAATTCATTGCCATGGGGAGCATCGTTACTGTTTGTTAAGAAGAAGGACGGATCAATGCGTATGTTCATTGACTACCGAGAATTGAACAAGGTTACGATTAAAAATCGGTACCCACTACCGAGAATCGATGATCTGTTCGATCTACTTCAAGGAGCTTGATTATTTTTTAAAATCGACTTACACTCAGGATATCATCAATTGAAAGTACAGGAAGTGGACATTCCTAAAACTGCTTTCAAAACAAGGTACGGTCATTATGAATTTACTGTCATGCCATTTGGTTTAACCAATGCCTCAACTGCATTTATGGACATGATGAACATGATATGTAAACCATACCTGGATAAATTCATAATTGTCTTTATAGATGATATTCTAATTTACTCTAAAAGTAAAGAGAATCATGTAGAGTATCTGCATATACTTCTGACATTATTGAGAAAAGAGAAACTTTATGCTAAATTCTCAAAATGCGAATTTTGGTTACAAGAAGTGCAATTCCTTGGACATTTGGTTAATCATGAAGGAATTCATATGGATCCCACAAAGATCGAGGCGATTAGTAAATGGAAAATCCCTGAATCACCAACGGAAGTAAGAAGTTTTCTTGGACTGGCAGGATATTATAGACGTTTCATTCAAGATTTCTCTAGAATAGCCATTCCATTAACCAAACTGACCTGCATATCAATTAAGTTTGAATGGGGAGCAAAACAGGAAGAAGCCTTTAGGGTTCTTAAGAAAAGGTTAACCAACGCACCCATACTCGCATTACATGAAGTAACTGAAGACTTTATAGTATATTGTGATGCGTCTAAGTTAGGATATGGATGTGTGTTGATGCAACGTCAAAAAGGTATAGCCTATGCCTCTAGACAGCTTAAGAAACATGAAGAGAATTATACAACCCATGATCTAGAGTTAGGAGCCATAGTTTTTGCCCTTAAGATTTGGAGACATTGTCTTTATGGTAATAAGTTTGTTGTCTTCACAAATCATAAGAGTTTAAGGTACATTTTTGGGCAAAAGGAATTAAATATAAGACAGAGACGCTATGATTGTGATATCCAGTGTCATGCAGGAAAAGCTAATGTTGTAGCTGATACTTTAAGTCGAAAGTATCATGAAAAGCCGAAACGAGTACGCTCTCTTAGATTAAATCTACAGATAGATTTAAATGAGAAAATTAGAGAGGCACATGAAACAACAATCAAGGACAATGTTGAAGGTTTAAAAGGAAGAATTAAGGAATTAGAACGAGTAACAGATGGAATTTGGAAATTCCATAAGAAAAGGATCTGGATACCTAAACAAGGAAACCTACGCCACAGAATCTTAGAAGAAGCCCATAAGTCTAAATATACGATACATCCCGGAAATGATAAGATGTATCAAGATCTAAGAAAGAATTTCTGGTGGATAGGAATGAAAAAGAATATAGCAAACTACATTGCTAAATGTCTAACCTGTTCACGGCTTAAAGCAGAACATCCGAAACCCTCAAGGTTATTACAACAATTAGAAATGCCAATATGGAAATGGGAATTGATAACAACGGACTATGTTACCAAATTACCCAAGACACGAAAAGGTAATGATACAATATGGGTGATTGCAGACAGATTAACAAAATCTGCTCATTTCTGACCAATGAAGGAAACTTTCAGTATGGAACAGTTAGCCAAGTTATATGTAACTGAAATAGTTTCATTACATGGAATTCCTTTATCTATTGTATCTGATAGAGATATCCGTTTTACTTTTCATTTTTGGACAAGTTTCCAAAAAGCAATGGGAACCAGGTTAAATCTAAGCACCGCTTATCATCCACAAACGGACGGACAGAGCGAAATGACTATCCAGACGATGGAAGATATGCTTAGAGCCAGTGTAATTGATTCCGGAGGAAATTGGGACAATCATTTACCATTAATAGAATTTTCCTACAATAACAGCTATCATACTAGCATTAATGCTGCACCATTTGAAGCACTTTATGGACGAAAGTGCCGAACTCCAGTCTGTTGGGCAGAGATTGGAGAAAAGCAACTATCTGGACCAGAGATAGTACAAGAAACAACGGACAAGATTATTCAAGTCAAAGAAAGACTAAAAGCAGCACGAGATCGTCAAAAGAGTTATGCGGATAACAGAAGAAAACCATTAGAATTTCAAGTTGGAGACAAGGTATTGTTAAAAGTTTCTCCATGGAAAGGAGTAGTCAGATCTGTTAAAAGAGGAAAGCTAAGCCATAGGTATTTTGGACCTTTTGAGATTATTAGAAGAATAGGACTAGTAGCTTATCAGCTACAACTGCCAGAGGAAATGGCAGGAATACATGAAGTATTTTATGTATGTAATCTCAAAAAGTGCTTAGCAGACGAATGTTTGGTAATACCTCTTCAGGACGTAGAGGTAAATGAGAAACTTAAGTTTATAGAGAAACCACTTCAGATTGAAGATAGAAAGATCAAGAATCTCAAACGCAAGAGACTAGTTCTGGTCAAAGTGAAATGGGATTCCAAGAGAGGACCAGAATACACTTGCGAGCTCAAATCAGAAATGCAAAGGAAATATCCAGACCTGTTCTAGTAGATCTCGAGGATGAGATTTGAATCAAGGTGGGGAGGATATAACAACCCTTCTAAAACCCTTAAAACACCCTAACGCCCTAAATATACCTCGTATACTCGTAAACGGCCCTAAATAATGCTTATATTAAAAAAAACAAATAAAACAAGAAACATAAGTCGCTCGCGGGCCGCGACCCATTCCCCTGGGTCTGTCGCGGGGCGAGACAAAGTGACACCAGGCGGAACCCGCTTGAGCCACGTGTCCTAACGCGTGTGAAGGCTACCTGGTTGACTCGACCAGGCTAGGACCTACCCTAGGTCCCTCACGGGCCGCGAAGAAGAAGCAGGGGGGGTCGCGGGGCGCGAGCCGCCCTTCGATCAGCCCTATAAAAGGGGCCTCAGGCCTCATTTGATCGTCGTTCATTTCTAAATTCTCTCTCAAATTCTCTGATAGTCAGTTATACTCGGGAATAATACCCCTAAAAAGCGAAGCTCTGCCTCGTTGTAAGTATTATAACCCCCGATCACGTATTTGTTACCCTACCCAATTTATCTAGGGCTCCGTAACGCATGTCAAGGCTCTGCCTGACTCAGTCGTTGGAGTTCTGTCTCGTGTTGTATGGCTAATGTGATTTGGGTTATCTTACTAACACGTGTGCATTGTTAAATTTTTAATAGATAATAACCAGGAGAACCATTAGGAAGCTATAGTATTATCTAAGTTAGCAATGTGAGTCCATTCTCTTTTCTCACAGTTTGTGAGTACATTCTCTTTTTGTAAACCATTTTTGTGAGTCAATGTTTCAAATATTTTACAAAACCCTAAATATTTATCAAGACACTTACAGTGATTAAGATTTTGTAATTCTACAATTATGATCAGTATGTGGGGTTTTGTATACATTACTTTACACTCGTTACTATTGCGAATAGTAGCATTACCGCAAGCACGGGGACAAAGGTTGCCCAGTAGCAATACTGTATTGAATAATTGGATAGATATAAACATTGTAAATCTTAATACTGTAAAGTTGTAAAATTGTTTTGATTAAACTAGGATGCACTCGCCAGTATTTCTTGCTGATAAAATATTTTTAAAACGCGTTTCAGGAACTTAATGTGAAGCTTATAGAAGTCAGTTGGATAGCACTGAAGGCTTAAAGATGTGGCTATAAAAGTTACATAAATAAAAAGGAGATTCTGTTTTCAGTAAATTAGGGTCTATCCCTATAAATGTATTGTAATGGAAACTTAGGTTTTATCCATTTTATTTATTATAAAAGTTTGGTGTTTTAAACTCTAATATATATGTCTTAACTACGGTCCTGATGTTTGAATTCCGCTGCCAAATTTATAAATACCGATACCACTTGACTGGCTCGCGGCCTCCGCTCCCGGGGTAGGGGTCGAGGGTTGCGACAGCAACGACGCCAAAAACTTGACGTGGAGCGAGGGTGTATGATTTTTATTATAATTTTAAGTACTTTTTACTCTTTTATCAAGTTATAAATTTATAAAACATGATATAACATTATCACTCTCTACAACAGGCTAGGGCAAGTACAACCATCGTTGGCGTAGTATAGTGATGGTAAGATACCGAGGTCGTCCAAAGGTCACAAGAGCTTTTAATACCGGAATATCGTCGACGTCTAATCTAATCTAATTTTGAGGGAAGAATTTTAATAAGTAAAAAAAAAAGAAGCTAAATAAATAAAGAAACAAATAAACAAGATAGAATCACTTTGCTCCGACTCATCTGTTATGTATCCTTTGATGATTTCCTAACTTTGGGTTTTTAAGAGATTATCTTAGTTATAGTGGTATGTCCCTCGTTTGGAGGCAACGCTACCCTCAGCCATATTGGTCTGAGTCCGCGGGGATATAGTGCCGCAAGGCTGGAATATGAAAAATAATTAAGTAATTACGATCTTTCCTTGTTCAGTGTATAGATCATTAGAGGACTTGATTCAAGCTTATTAGGACTTCTTGCGAGGACCCATACCACCCTTTTAACCCCCTTCCAGGAGTTAACACGCTTTATATAGACCGTAAAGACACGAATGAGTGAATCAACGAAACATGTAGAGATGATAGAATAAAGTTCACTTTCAATATAAAAAACTAGTTATTAAAGTCATTAATAAATACCCAATTAAAAAGTCAACCAAAGATTGGAAATCAAAAGTAATACATAACCAAGCATGGCCTGTGTTTGACAAAAACTCTTACGATCAATCTTGGATCCCGAGACTACTACACACACTCTAGAGATAAAAGATGGATGAATATGGTGGATGATAGTGGTATTGTGGTGGTGGAGTGGTGACACGTGTGAGAGAAATGGTTTGGTAATGGATGGATTGCTATTAAACCAAGCACCCCTATTTATAGCTAAAAACAGAAGCTTTACACGGCCACGTATCTGGTGGGCACGACCCCGTGCCTGGTGGGCACGACCCCGTGCCTGGTGGGCACGACCCCGTCTTCTTTCTTTTCTATCTTCATTTAATGAGCTAGTCAGCCCGGATGCTCACACGGCCCCGTGGCCATTGTACTCGTTGTACTATTCAAGATTTGCATATCTGGAAGTTGATCACGACCCGTGTCCAAGAGACATGGCGTCTTGTCTCTTGTCTGCTTCTGTTTCTCTTCCTCTTCTTCCTAGAATCTTGGGTGGGGCACGAACCATGCTTGTCTTCTGATTTGTTGTTTTTGGTCTTGGGATGAAGCTCGGAGGGTTGGTATATTGTATCAACTTCCCTTCTTTTGTATTCATGCTGGTTTTTGTCGTTAATTTGTTCCTTTTGTACATTTAAGCTCTTTTAATTCTGAAAATCAAAAGTATATAAAGAAACACACTTTTTCCAATGTTAGTACTAAAAAGGGTTGGTTTTATACCTGATTTGATATAATTTTTATGTTGCATTTGGCGCATATCAAATACCCCTACACTTGAATCTTTTCTTGTCATCAAGCAAAATTCTTTAATATTGCTCACACACCCAAACGGAATTGGTAGAGAAGAAGTTTTCAGGTCTTGTTTGTAGGATATCGGGAATCCAAGTTCTTTTTATTGTTGTTTTTATTTTATTTACAATCCTATTAGACATGATTTATTTAGAACCTTTTAAGTATAATAAATATTTTTGGGCATAACATGCCTTTTAAAATTTCATTTAGATATATACAAATTCACACACCTCACAAGTGATCACTCAACACTCGGCCGGATATGTATAAGTGAAACGCTCAATCCCGGTATGGAACTTACTCCTACCATATGCTTGACAAGTAATCAAACCTCCTCCTTTTTAACATAATCTTTGTAAATATCAAGGGGACTTTAAAATGGTAGGTTTTTTGTTAAAGGTAGGATAGCTTTATCTGAAAAGTGGCTAAAGGCGTAAAATGTCGGTTTTCTTTTGAAAATTTATTTGTGATTTAGGTACCAACTAAATGCTTATAAGCAATAAGTTTGCTTATTTTATTTCAAGCAACTAGAGATTTTTTTTTATAAAATATTTACAAGAAAATTAAGTCACATAATTTTGCGTATTTCAAAAGAACCGAATTTTACTAAAATAAAGTGGTTAAAAGTAAAAGATGGCTTTGGGTGATTGGTGATTTATGCAAAATGGTGTTTTATGCAAAATGGTGTTTTGTGGATTTTGAAATGAAAGGTTTAGGATCAAAAGGGTTGACTAAGGGAAAATTTTGTGGGGAGATAAATAGAAAATAAGGTTGAAAAAGGAAAAGGGTTTATCGTCCTAATGCCTCAATCATGTATATACTTGGATTAGTCGGTAAGGATCGTGAATGTATTGTCTTGTCAAGTTCTAGATTTGTAAGAACCATTCGGGCTATTCACACAAGAAATGAAAAGTTCGCATTTAGTAAAGATATGATATTGAATGCTTAGTAAAGGCTCAAAACTCACAATTTGTGGGAAAAGGGTAAAAGTGTGAAAACATATATATAGAATCAAATTTTAAAAAGATTGTCATGCCTTTATATGAAGTTTTCTTATATGGTTTTTTTATCACGGCGCTATCGGTTGTAAATTTATAAAAACTTGAACTTTTAGAACTTGTTTTTCTAACTTAAACTATAAACAAGACGAAACAAACTAATTTTTTTTTTTAAAAAGATTTGGGGTGTTTTAGCGGTTCCATGTAGAGTTTTGTGTAAGGCTTGTTTTAGGAGAAACAAATTCAAGCCCCCACACTTAAATTACACATTTTCCTCAGTGTTTTCAAAATTGATTATATTTGATTAAATGTGTAAAGGTGGGTTAAAAACAAATAAAAAATTCAAAAATTAGACACTGGACACGGGGGCGTGTTTAGGGGATACGACCCTGTGTAAAAAGTGTCAGCACCATGACTTATGTGAAAATTTGCAGAAGGCAAACACGGGGACCTGTCCGGTAGGCATGGCACCGTGTCAAAAGTGCCAATAACAAAATTTTTCCAGAAGACTGTAAGACCCTAAAACGTTTTGATAAAAAAGACGTAGCGGAAATACGTACTATAAAATTTCTTTCTTAAAATGTTCCTTTATACTTGACAATCATTTAAAAACATCTTTATGTAAGGAACTACATCGTTTACCTTTCATTAATGTACCGATTATAACATAATAATATAGATTACATGACCACCCATTCCGTACACTCCATGTCTCTTTAACTCGATCTTCAATCACTTGCTCTTCATAATATTGGTCCATAATTCTATGCAATTTGCACTCACCACATGCATTCGTAACATTAGCACATATTATATATAAACAAGATTCATAATTATGGAGTCTCGTTACGTTCTATCCTCGTATCCTTTCCATTTCGATATCTTTCTAAATTCACGCATTTCATCTTGTGTCTAATTCTTGGTGAGACTTCAATAATGTACCTGTATTACATTTCAATCTCAAGGCACACTATTAGTAACGCCAATACTCAAACGTATTGAAACTATGCATACATACATACATACATACATACATACATACATACATACATACATACATACATACATACATACATACATACATACATACATACATGCCCCATTCTTTCATGGGAGATAAATCCTACTTCGTGCATATGTACATTCACACGTATATTCATACACACATACATACCTACATGAATACATACAGGCTTTATTCCTTTGTGTACATTCAATCCCATTTAATACATACATACATACTTTCATATATGTATACTCATACATCTATTTACATACACCCGAAAACATACATGCAAACATAAACACGTCTATACGTACATGCTTACATACTTACATATAGTTATATAATGCATATAACCTAGTTAGATAGCCTTCACACAAGTTTGGAGTTGAAGAATACGAAAAATATGAAAGAACCAGCGATTGGCGTAAGAAGAAACCAATCTGGCGCAACCTTGTGTCAGTTCTGGCGCAATACAGATGACATCAGTCAGGGGCGCAACCTTGTGCCTGGGGAGGCGCAACCTTGTGCCTGGGGAGGCGCAACCTTGCGCCTGGTTCAGAGCTGCAACTTTCAGCTTAACAATTTTTTTACAAATTTGGTCATAACTTTCTCATTTCTTGTCCGTTTTACGATCCGTTTCTTCCCACATGATCGTAATTTGGTCCTTTATCATATGGACTCGAAATACAACATCCATATTAAGGAAATTCTTAACCTATAAGTTTTTTCTTAATATTCATTTATGAGTTATTGACCCGTTCATGTTTTTATCAAACAACTCATTTGTTTATACACAAAACTCACATGAACATGATAATTATAAAATTTTTACATTATCCGGAGATCTGTACATGGGGTTTATGCACCTGATACCCGGTATGCGTTAAACTCATTCAATTATACGTAATTGAACTTTGTTAGTACAATTCCCATATGCGAAATGGTTTGTCCATTTAATCATAACCTGGCGGAAAACGTCGGGGAGTGTTGTAACAGAATTAATTGTTTCATAACCATGGCATTCAAAGTTGTATTTTATTTATCAACATAAGAGTTACATTGTCTTAAACAGGAAATAAAGAGTTCAGAACATAATTAAACTAAGTCTATCTTCATTTTATGTCTCTAAGGCACAGGTCCGCCCTAGTGTCACGATCATCATCCTACGCAAAAGCTCCTGAAAACACATGTGAAAATAGGTACGTCAGCATAAAAATGCCTGTGAGATACATAGGTTTTGTGAAAATAGGATTCATGACTTATAAGTTTAGAAAAAGTTGTTTAGCTAAAGTCAGCCATGAACCTTGTAAATTGTATTGTGTTGTAAATCGTTTAAAAAGCGATAAGATCGAATGATATGTATAAATAAAAGAATAATGTGTGGTTAAATGTATAACCAAGTAAAATGAGTTGTATAAAGTAAATTGTTTGTAAACCAAAGTCTTATGAAAAATATGTTATTTATATAAAATGTTATATGTCTCAAATTGAAATGATTCAAATAACGCTACGATATGTAATACCATACAAACACTTATATATAGGAAGTACTAGCGGCGTATCCACCATGCTTGTATCATATTACACACGCCTCGTTACTTAAATCACTTAAACAAACCACCAATGTATAAAGTCCATGTCTAAACCAATTGTCAAAAAGTCCTTGTATAAGCCATGTCAAATGTTTAAAAGTCCAAATGTAGTCAAGTAATGTGTAACAAATGTTATGTATTGTAAGTAAAGTATTGTCACATAGTCCAAATGTAGAAATGTACAAAACAAGGTATTTTGAATATATCAAAAAGTTATGTTTTGCAAAGTAAGGCATGTTACATTGATGCAAACATTTATTTGGTAAGTTAACACATACATTCAAGCCTTGAGACAGTCAGATAACCCTTTCAGTCAAGGTTATCAAAAGAAATGTTTTCGGATTCAGTCATTCCTTACATCCAAACAAACCCGGGATGTCAGGAATTGGATTTGTCAAGTCCTATGGTACCAGTACTTACTACCGAGCGGCGTAGCTAATGTTAATGAACGTATATAAGTCTCGTTTGTGCAAACCAAATGTTATAGCGGTTGTATACATGTCATATGAAAACAATGTACTAAGTATGCTAAGTTAATATACAAAGCAGAAAAGTCTTGTAAATCAATGTGCTAGCATGCTATCAGTTAACATACATAGCAGAATGTAAAGTAAACAATGCACTAAGTACGCACACAATGGGCATACATAGCATGAAATGTAATGTAATGTAAAACGATGTACTAAGTACGCACACAATGGGCATACATAGCATGAAATGTAATGAAATCATGTACTGTAATGTACTAACAAACATAGCAGGTATATGATGTGAAAACATGAAAGCATGAAAGTAACAAGTAGGCACATGTGTTTCACCCCAAAACAGTTTGGAAAACAGTAAAAGAGGGGTCTATGTACTCACTTGAGATTGCTCAGAAGCCCTAAGATAACCACCAAGCAATGCTAGAGATCACGGAATCAAACGGCACCTAATATAGGTAACTATGTTAATAAACTGGACCTATATCGGAGGATTGGATAGAATGAGGGTTCGTAAACCAAACGAGTATGGAGACTCGTGTAATATGGTTTAACAAAGCCAACATACTAAATGAAACCTAACATAAGTGCTTACGACCCATTACGACCCGTTTAGGTAGCTTATGCTACTTTAACGCGTCGTTCGCGTGAAACGCGTTCGGACCGCTTACCTAGTCCTATGACAAGTAATATATGCCTTAACATGTCTAATATTGCCGCCAAATCAGTTTAGATGTCAAAAGTTATGTCACATATGTTTAAAATGAATTTTGGCATTAAAGGGGTATTTTGGTAATTTACCTAAGGCATATAAACTACCTATCATACAACTAACTAAACGTCGTGACCATAAGGTATAACCTCGGAAGGTTATTACCTATATACTATGGTCACCTAATGTGTTTGGTCGGATCCTAATGATCGACCAAGTGGGTCGGGTTCGAAGGTATAAGCGATTTATCAGATCGCTTACCCTTACGACCCTAGACAACGTGGTAATCAGTAGGCATAGTCACAAGGGACTATAACCATCGTGATTACAATCACTTTGCGAAGTTCAAACGAACTCCGCATTGACCATAAACTGGTCAATGCATAAAGTCAAACAAAGTTTGACTTTCGGACTCGAAAAGCAATAAAAGAACAAAGGAACACTTACAAAGGGTCCCCGAATGCTAATCTAGATCAAAATAGCTCAGGTATGAAACAAAGGTTTCAACTTAGAGCACATTAGATCAGATTCTTGTGAGGAATGAGTGAACATAAGGTGGGTATTTATAGTAAATGGTCCACCGTTAGGATCGTTTCTTGGAGAAGAGGGAATGATCACATCCCTACACTTGTTGGAATGTTGTGGTAACTGATTTTGCCCACCACAAGAGATTAACATGTGGCACTTGGCCTTTGGAGAGTGTTTAAGGGCTGTTAACAACTGGAAAAATGGCTTTTGCTAATTCTGAAGGGGCCTCGCATGACGCCTAGACCCCTCGCGTCACGCCTAGCCCTCATTTTGGCAGAAATGGCAGATTTGGTCCCTGCACATTGTTTTGTTGCGTAACGGCACTTCTAACACCCGTCAATCCCAATTTCAAGCTCCACAATGATGTTAAGACATAGGGAACATGAAATATGCTTGAAAATATGCCGGATGTTGGTTCGTTTAGTCGTACGATCGCGTTGTTCGGTTAATTACGACGGAATGCGCATAAGTGCGAAAAACGATCTAAATTGCGCGACGAATGGATTTTTCTCATGCCAAACACTAAAATAAAATATTTTAGTGCTTACATAAATTTTTGGATGTCCGGATGTATTCAGAACGTAAGTTATGCGCGAAAATGCAAACTTGTGCACTTTTTGACGCTTTTAGTCCCTGAATGACCCAAAAGCATATTTTAGCACACCGAACCCCTCAAAGCCTATTTCTAAGCTATGTAAAGGATATTTAAGGTGTGTTTAACTTATGGTCATGTTCCGGAATGTTCGTTACTGTTCAAATTGGCATACTTTCACGGTTTGTCAAGTTTAGTCCCTGTAAGCGAATTAACTTGTTTTTGCCATACCAAAGCCTTCAAAACTTATTTCTAAGTTATGTAAAGGTTATTTAAGGTATGTTAAGTATATGTTGATGTTCCGGAGTATTTTCCTCATTAAACTGGTTACGTTTACGCACCAGTTTGCGTATAACTCTCCAGAAAGCGATATAGAGTTTGAAATTGAGCAAAAGTCAAAACATGAAAAATGTAAAACACAACCAAACAAACATTGGGATCAAATAACATTGTTTTATTGATAATTGAACTGTTCATAATGATTACAAGCACAGATGTTACAGTCTCCCCTACTTGTGGAAATTTCATCCCGAAATTTATTTAGAGGAAACTCGTGGGAAAAGATGCGGATGTTTCGCCTTCATTTGATCTTCACGTTCCCAAGTAAACTCGGGTCCATGTTTAGCTTCCCAGCAAACTTTGACCAAAGGAATGCGCTTACGTTTAAGCAACTTAACTTCACGTTCCATGATTTCCACAGGTTTCTCGACAAATTTCAGTGTTTTATCGACACGAATTTCGTCAAGTGGTATGTGGAGGTTCTCATCAGCTAAACACCTCTTGAGATTGGACACCTGAAAGGTTGGATGAACATTTCCAAGTTCAGGAGGTAACTCAAGTCTGTAGGCTACCTTACCGATTCTTTCGACGATCTTGAATGGTCCAACGTATCTTGGTGCAAGTTTTCCTTTCTTTACAAATCTGATCACACCTTTCCAAGGTGAGACCTTAAGTAATACTCGATCACCGACTTGAAATTCCAAGGGTTTGCGTTTTGGGTCCGCATAACTCTTTTGACGGCTTCTAGCTGTCTGAAGGTTATCACGAACTTTCTTTATCTTGTCAGTTGTCTCTAAAATGAGGGCAGGTCCAGTAAGTTGAGCCTCGCCGATCTCATTCCAGCAGACTGGTGAACGACATTTTCGACCATAGAGAGCCTCGAAAGGAGCCATTTTGATGCTGGTGTGATAACTGTTGTTATAGGAGAATTCAATCAACGGAAGATGTGAATCCCAACTACCACCAAAATCGATCACACAAGCTCTAAGCATATCCTCCAGAGTCTGGATTATTCTCTCAGATTGACCATTCGTTTGCGGATGATAAGCTGTGCTCAGATTAAGTTGGGTCCCCATGGCAGATTGCATGGTTCTCCAAAAATGAGAAGTGAAACGAGCATCTCTGTCAGAAATGATGTTCAAAGGAACACCATGTCGAGCTACAATTTCATCCACATAGATTTTAGCAAGTTTGTCAGCAGAAAAATCCTCACGGATTGGCAAGAAATGCGCTGACTTACTAAGACGATCAACGACTACCCAGATGGCATCATGACCTTTCTTTGTGCGTGGAAGTTTAGTAACAAGATCCATAGTAATGTTTTCCCATTTCCAAACTGGGATCTATGGTTGCACCAATAAACCAGAAGGACGCTGATGTTCAGCCTTAACCTTAAGACAAGTAAGGCATTTTGATACGTATAAGGCAATGTCTTTCTTCATACCAGGCCACCAATAGTGAATACGAAGATCCTTATACATCTTATCCGAGCCAGGATGAATAGAATAGCGAGACTTATAGGCTTTATCCATAAGCAAGGTACGAAGATTATCTTGGCTTGGGACCCACAAACGGTCCATGAAGTAATATGATCTACTGTCCTTCAGTTCCAGAGCAGGTGTTATGTGATAGGGAAATTCCTTATCCATTAAACCTTGTGAAACACACGATTGTTGAGCCTGAGAAATGCGGGCTTGGATATCAGATCGAGCTTGAATAACAGATTGAACACGTACACAATGAAGCTTAGTACGTTCCTTACGACTCAAAGCGTCAGCCACGACATTCGCCTTCCCAGGATGGTAGCGAATTTCGTAGTTATAGTCGTTTAGAAGCTCGACCCAACGTCGTTGCCTCATGTTGAGTTCTTTCTGGTTGAAGATATGCAGAAGACTTTTGTGGTCCGTGAAAACCACACATTTTGTACCGTACAAATAGAGTCTCCAGATCTTAAGAGCGAAGACAACTGCACCTAACTCAAGATCATGAGTGGTGTAGTTTTTCTCATGTATCTTCAACTGCCTCGATACATATGCTATGGCTTTGTTTCTTTGCATCAGAACAAAACCAAGACCCAATTTAGATGCATCGCAATAAACGACGAAATCATCATTGCCCTCAGGCAAAGTTAGAACAGGCACGTCACAAAGTTTCTGATTCAAAGTCAGAAACGCTTCCTCTTGTTTGAATCCCCAAACAAAGGGCTTGTTCTTCTGAGTTAGAGCAGTTAGAGGAACTGCAATCTTCGAGAAGTTTTCTATGAAGCGGCGGTAATAACCCGCCAGACCAAGAAAAGAACGAACCTCAGTAGGAGTACTAGGCGTATCCCAATCCTTGATCGCACTGATCTTGGAGGGATCTACATGAATACCTTGTTCGTTGACAATATGTCCTAAAAATTGAACTTCTTTAAGCCAAAATTCACACTTGGAGAATTTGGCGAAAAGTTGCTCTTTCTTTAGGAGTTCCAAAGTAAGACGAAGATGTTGCTCGTGATCAGCTCGCGTCTTAGAGTAAATCAAGATGTCGTCAATAAAAACAATGACGAACTGGTCCAAATAAGGTTTGCAGACCCTATTCATTAAGTCCATGAAAACAGCAGGAGCATTAGTCAAACCAAATGGCATGACTGTGAATTCATAATGCCCATAACGAGTACGAAACGCTGTCTTGGGAATATCTTCTTCATGCACCCGAAGTTGATGATACCTAGAACGTAGATCAATCTTCGAAAAATAAGAAGCGCCCTGTAACTGATCAAAGAGATCATCGATGCGAGGTAGGGGATATCGATTCTTGATGGTAAGCTTGTTAAGCTCACGATAATCGATACACATCCTAAAAGATCCATCTTTCTTCTTGACAAAAAGAACGGGAGCTCCCCAAGGTGAAAAGCTAGGACGTATAAAACCTTTGTCAGAGAGCTCCTGAAGCTGCTTAGACAACTCTTGCATCTCAGACGGTGCAAGACGATATGGAGCTCTGGCAATGGGATTTGCTCCAGGTACGAGATCAATACGGAACTCGACTTGGCGTGCTGGAGGTAGACCAGGTAACTCTTCAGGGAATACTTCAGAATAATCCCGAACAACAGGAATATCTTGAATAGATTTACCTTTGCCTTTATCTGCTGTGACATGTGCCAAGAAGGCCACATAATTCTTTTGCAGATACTTCCTAGCTTTAAAACAAGACATGAGTTTGAGACCACCGGCAGGTTTCTCACCACGAACCTGTAGGATCTCGCCTGTCGAAAGTGGCACACGAACAATCTTCTCAAAACCGACTACCTCTGCGCGATGCTTGGATAACCAATCCATACCCACTATAACGTCAAAGCTTCCAAGTTGCATAGGCGTGAGGTCAATAGGAAAAAGATGGTCGTTAAGGTTCAACTGGCAGTTGCGAAGAACAGAATCAAGAACAATGGGTTCACCACTAGCAACTTCTACTGTCAAGGGTTTACCTAGTTTCGTTCTAGACACTCGAAGCAATGGCTCAAAAGATAATGACACAAAACTCTTATCGGCACCCGAATCAAAAAGAACAGATGCAGGCTGATTATTAATAAAGAACGTACCGTTCACCACTTCATTGTCTGCTTGTGCCTCTTGAGTATTCATGTTGAAGACTCGACCTCGAGCCGGAGCCTGATTCTGATTCGGATTCTGGTTCTGGTTGGCTAGCCTTGGGCACCGGTTCCTGTAGTGGGTCAGATCCCCACAATTGTAGCACGAACCAGGAGGAAAATGAGGTCGTGCAGCTTGACCTTGTTGCTGAGCAACTTGTTGGGCTTGGTTCTGAACTGCCTGGTTCTGATTAGCAGGAATGCGGCAGGTGGCAGCAAGACGACCAATTCTCCCACAGTTAGTGCAATGACGACATTGGAGATGTGGTAGGTGATGGCCGTTACACCTGTTGCACAAAGGTGCAGTACCAAGATATGGCTTCTTGGCTAGTGGTTGCGCATGCTGATTTGGTGCAGCTTGAGCCTGTGCAGTAACGGCATAGTTTTGGGAAGCCTTTCGCTTCCTAGACCCTCCAGAATTCTTTCCCTTCTTGTTTTGACCTTTCTTGCTATCTTCCTTATCAGACGCCTGCTTCTTACCCTTGTCACCCTTTTTGTGTAGCTTTCCCTTTCGAACCTGCGACTCAGTCAATGTCGCTGCTAACTCGATCGCCTGACGGAGTGTGGCAGGGTTACTACCAGTAATGATGTCTTGCACTGAGTCAGGTAGGCCGTCGATGTATCTTTCGATAGCCTTGTCGAGTGGGGTAACCATAGTTGGGCAAAGCAGACTCAACTCCTCAAACCTATCAGTATATGCCCTGTGCTCGCCACTGTCTTGTTTCAAGTCATCAAACTCTTTCTCCAACGCTCGCTGTTCATGACGAGGACAGAACTCCCTCATCATAAGGGCTCTAAGTTCAGCCCAAGTCTGTGCTAGAGCAACTTCTGCACCTCGATCTCTCATAACCCCATTCCACCACGTAAGGGCCCTCTTCTGAAACACACTCGAAGAAAACTCGACCTTGCGATTGTCAGGACACTGCACGTGGCGGAAAGTATTCTCAATGCTCTCGAACCATTGAAGAAGCCCAGTCACTCCTTCAGAACCACTAAACTTGAGTGGTTTAGCCGAGTTAAAATCCTTGTATTTGCATGGAGCATTGTTATTGTTGTTGGCTTGGTTCCATTGAGCAAAGAGGTTTGGGAATTGAGCAGCCATCTGCTGCGCAATGATTTCTGCCAGTTCGGCAGTTGCTATCTGGTTTTCACGTCGAGGAGGCATTCTAAAAGAGGAAACATGAAAGGAAACGAGTGAGATGATTGGATGAAAAGAATGAGATGAAACAAAAATTGACAACAACAAAGATGGTGGTCATTTGTTTGCATCACAAAGCAAACAAACGACACACAGTGACGAATCAAAGTAAATGGGTAAAAAATAATGTATCGCGAAGACATGCTCGCCTATAAGTGAACACTCACCCCAAGAGTTCCCAGGTAAGAGTGACTGGTCCGATTATGTGGATTTGTACGAACACTCTAGCCTTAGATAGAAAACCCAGGGTACAGGCATTCACTCTTCCAGTTTGCACGTGTTCACACTATTTAGAACCCAAAACCTTGACGAGATTTTGAAAATTTTGAAAGGCACAAGGCCAAAAATCAAACTGGAAGGGTTCAAAACCATATAACAGTGGGTTCAAAACCTTACAATAGAGGGTTCAAAACCTTGTAATAAATTATTTAAAAACAGAAGATTGTTTTTCAAAAATCGTTTCGGAAAATTTGGTTTTTGTTTTGATAATCACCTAAGGATAGGTGATGTGCATGTTTTAAAATCTAAACACAAGAAAACTTGTGTTAGGGTCCTAGAAAGGTTATAGTATAGGTCAAAGAATTACTAATAACCTAATTCCCTATAACCATTGGCTCTGATACCAACTCTTCTGTCACACCCCGACCACGTAGAACATACAAAACGTGGCGGAAAACGTCGGGGAGTGCTGTAACAGAATTAATTGTTTCATAACCATGGCATTCAAAGTTGTATTTTATTTATCAACATAAGAGTTACATTGTCTTAAACAGGAAATAAAGAGTTCAGAACATAATTAAACTAAGTCTATCTTCATTTTATGTCTCTAAGGCACAGGTCCGCCCTAGTGTCACGATCATCATCCTACGCAAAAGCTCCTGAAAACACATGTGAAAATAGGTACATCAGCATAAAAATTCCTGTGAGATACATAGGTTTTGTGAAAATAGTATTCATGACTTATAAGTTTAGAAAAAGTTGTTTAGCAAAAGTCAGTCATGAACCTTGTAAATTGTTTTGTTTTGTAAATCGTTTAAAAAGCGATAAGATCGAATGATATGTATAAATAAAAGAATAATGCGTGGTTAAATGTATAACCAAGTAAAATGAGTTGTATAAAGTAAATTGTTTGTAAACCAAAGTCTTGTGAAAAATATGTTATTTATATAAAATGTTATATGTCTCAAATTGAAATGATTCAAATAACGCTACGATATGTAATACCATACAAACACTTATATATAGGAAGTACTAGCGGCGTATCCACCATGCTTGTATCATATTACACACGCCTCGTTACCTAAATCACTTAAACAAACCACCAATGTATAAAGTCCATGTTTAAACCAATTGTCAAAAAGTCCTTGTATAAGCCATGTCAAATGTTTAAAAGTCCAAATGTAGTCAAGTAATGTGTAACAAATGTTATGTATTGTAAGTAAAGTATTGTCACATAGTCCAAATGTAGAAATGTACAAAACAAGGTATTTTGAATATATCAAAAAGTTATGTTTTGCAAAGTAAGGCATGTTACATTGATACAAACATTTATGTGGTAAATTAACACATACATTCAAGCCTTGAGACAGTCGGATAACCCTTTCAGTCAAGGTTATCAAAAGAAATGTTTTCGGATTCAGTCATTCCTTACATCCAAACAAACCCGGGATGTCAGATATGGGATTTGTCAAGTCCTATGGTACCAGTACTTACTACCGAGCGGCGTAGCTAATGTTAATGAATGTATATAAGTCTCGTTTGTGCAAACCAAATGTTATAGCAGTTGTATACATGTCATATGAAAACAATGTACTAAGTATGCTAAGTTAACATACAAAGCAGAAAAGTCTTGTAAATCAATGTGCTAGCATGCTATCAGTTAACATACATAGCAGAATGTAAAGTAAACAATGCACTAAGTACGCACACAATGGGCATACATAGCATGAAATGTAATGTAATGTAAAACGATGTACTAAGTACGCACACAATGGGCATACATAGCATGAAATGTAATGAAATCATGTACTCTAATGTACTAACAAACATAGCAGGTATATGATGTGAAAACAGGAAAGCATGAAAGTAACAAGTAGGCACATGTGTTTCACCCCAAAACAGTTTGGAAAACAGTAAAAGAGGGGTCTATGTACTCACTTGAGATTGCTCAGAAGTCCTAAGATAACCACCAAGCAATGCTAGAGATCACGGAATCAAACGGCACCTAATATAGGTAACTATGTTAATAAACTGGACCTATATCGGAGGATTGGATAGAATGAGGGTTCGTAAACCAAACGACTATGGAGACTCGTGTAATATGGTTTAACAAAGCCTACATACTAAATGAAACCTAACATAAGTGCTTACGACCCATTACGACCCATTTAGGTAGCTTATACTACTTTAACGCGTCGTTCGAGTGAAACGCGTTCGGACCGCTTACCTAGTCCTATGACAAGTAATATATGCCTTAACATGTCTAATATTGCCGCCAAATCAGTTTAGATGTCAAAAGTTATGTCACATATGTTTAAAATGAATTTTGGCATTAAAGGGGTATTTTGGTAATTTACCTAAGCATATAAACTACCTATCATACAACTAACTAAACGTCGTGACCATAAGGTATAACCTCGGAAGGTTATTCCCTATATACTATGGTCACCTAATGTGTTTGGTCGGATCCTAATGATCAACCAAGTGGGTCGGGTTCGAAGGTATAAGCGATTTATCAGATCGCTTACCCTTACGACCCTAGACAACGTGGTAATCAGTAGGCATAGTCACAAGGGACTATAACCATCGTGATTACAATCACTTTGCGAAGTTCAAACGAACTCCGCATTGACCATAAACTGGTCAATGCATAAAGTCAAACAAAGTTTGACTTTCGGACTCGAAAAGCAATAAAAGAACAAAGGAACACTTACAAAGGGTCCCCGAATGCTAATCTAGATCAAAATAGCTCAGGTATGAAACAAAGGTTTCAACTTAGAGCACATTAGATCAGATTCTTGTGAGGAATGAGTGAACATAAGGTGGGTATTTATAGTAAATGGTCCACCGTTAGGATCGTTTCTTGGAGAAGAGGGAATGATCACATCCCTACACTTGTTGGAATGTTGTGGTAACTGATTTTGCCCACCACAAGAGATTAACATGTGGCACTTGGCCTTTGGAGAGTGTTTAAGGGCTGTTAACAGCTGGAAAAATGGCTTTTGCTGATTCAGAAGGGGCCTCGCGTGACGCCTAGACCCCTCGCGTCACGCCTAGCCCTCATTTTGGTAGAAATGGCAGATTTGGTCCCTGCACATTGTTTTGTTGCGTAACAGCACTTCTAACACCCGTCAATCCCAATTTCAAGCTCCACAATGATGTTAAGACATAGGGAACATGAAATATGCTTGAAAATATGCCAGATGTTGGTTCGTTTAGTCGTACGATCGCGCTGTTCGGTTAATTACGACGGAATGCGCATAAGTGCGAAAAACGATCTAAATTGCGCGACGAATGGATTTTTCTCATGCCAAACACTAAAATAAAATATGGCATACTTTAACTTATGGTCATGTTCCGGAATGTTCGTTACTGTTCAAATTGGCATACTTTCGCAGTTTGTCAAGTTTAGTCCCTGTAAGCGAATTAACTTGTTTTTGCCATACCAAAGCCTTCAAAACTTATTTCTAAGTTATGTAAAGGTTATTTAAGGTATGTTAAGTATATTTTGATGTTCTGGAGTATTTTCCGCATTAAACTGGTTACGTTTACGCACCAGTTTGCGTATAACTCTCCAGAAAGCGATATATAGTTTGAAATTGAGCAAAAGTCAAAACATGAAAAATGTAAAACACAACCAAACAAACATTGGGATCAAATAACATTGTTTTATTGATAATTGAACTGTTCATAATGATTACAAGCACAGATGTTACATTGTACATGTTAACGATCATATCAATTACACATTTCATATTTGACTTTCATTAGTCAATTCTAACAAGCATAAGACATATACGCAAATTCACATCCTTTCAAACACATATAATTCATCATGTCATTCCATATAACACGTATTGATTTAATATGTACCATACGACTTCCTATAATCCTACCTTTACGACAACAAGTCAAATCATGCTTCTTATGCGTAGTTGACTTTCAGAAATCAACAGTTTATCATATGAACTTTCAACTTATCCTCATATATATGTAACATCAAAATAGGCTATACAATTGACATTATATACATCTCCTACTCATGATGCAAATGTGCTCACAATCACATGATCATCTAGTGATATTAAGCATAATGTACAAGCCCTTAATGGATAGTCTTGACCAACACATACATTCAACCGAATTCTTGTATGAGTTCCATCTAAAGTACATTCTTCAAGTTAGTATACTACTAATTACATCATTACCTTATCGCATTCATATATATTAAGCTATTTCATATAATTTCGCATCCTAATTTCGCTTAGACATTTCATCATACACTTAGTGTGCATACTACTTTCTAAGCACAATGTACAACTAATTTATGCATAATCTTTCAAGCTCATACATAATTCATCAAATATTCTTACTAATCAACAAGTATCATTCACACATAGACATCAAACATATCAACACCACATTTCTTTCATTTCATCTAACAAGAATTCATCATACACAACATATTACATCAACATTGAACAAGAATTGGACATGGATGATAATCCAAGTCATCATCCTTACCATAATAAATGGGTTTCACCTCAAAACATCGAATTGATCCAAATCATGCATAACCCATGTTCTATATGGTGATTCTAACACATATTCATACTCAATTTCATTCCAATTCGCAGATTAAACATAACCCCCTTCATACAAGATCACCAATCTAAGTTTTAAGACATACCTCATGATCCCCTCGTGTAGGTGATCATTAATTCATGTTCGTTCATGAATTTGAGATTAGATTCACCCTTTAATTTGATGATTTTGGTTGAGTTAGGGTTTTGGCTCCCTTGGAGCTCCTGATCGTTCTAGAACACACACGAAGTGTGTGTTTGTGTGTTGATCTTTTCATATAATAACTCAACTTTCATCTCATCCCACTTTAGTCCCTAGTGTTTGCCACTAAAGCATAATTGGCATAACTTTCCTCCTTTAATAGTTTTCACCATACACTTAACTAGGTTAAATAGCCTAGTTATTTATTTCCTGATGTATCATATAAGAACATATGGCGAATATAAACATTCGAGTTTTGGGGCGTTACAAAGACAAACACGGGGGCGTGCCTTTGGGACACGACCCCGTGTAAAAGTTCCAGAATCAAAATTATTTTCTTCATACTTGAGGCACAGGGGGCGTGCTTACCTTACATGGTCCCGTGTTTCACTTACTGTTTTGAATATTTTGTGTCGGGAGATATATGTTTACGTGCATGGGGTGCTATTTCAACGTCCTTTGCCCAGTTTTATCCTTCTTTTGAGTGTATTTTATTCCTACAAAGAGAAAACTTAAAAAGGAAAGCATTAACTAAAAGTTACAATAAGATTTAAATTTACTTTATTGCTGGATATTCCATGGAATGCCTCCATGGTGCGTGACGATTATAAGGGTCCTTGGCTAGACCCAAAGTCGGTCAAATGTTACCCGAGCAGGATGACTCACATCCCAAGTTGCACTGGCTGAGGGCGTAGTCTAGTCTCGAGTCTAATGCTGTGATGTAGTTGACCAGGTCATCCTCCACGCGTTGTCCCACTTCAAACTTTATTTCCTCGAAACCTACCCTCAATGTTAGCCTTCCATCACTCACATCCACCATGGCCTGTGCGGTGGCAAGGAATGGCCTTCCTAATACGAGCGGGGTCTTAGTGTCTTCCTCCATATCAAGGATCACAAAGTCAGCCAGGAAAACAAATTCCCCAACCTTGACCAAGAGATTTTCCACGACACCTTAAGGGTATTTTACCGACCTATCCGCGAGTTGCATGCTTATCCTTGTAGGATGTGGCTTTCCTAGTCCGAGTCGGTTGAACATAGAGGTGGGCATTAGGTTGATGCTAGCCCCTAGGTCGGCAAGTGCATTGCTTATTGGTGATCCTCCGATGGAGCAAGGTATGGTAAAGCTTCCGAGATCAATCTTCTTTTGGGGGAGTTTGTTGAGGAGTGACGCCGAGCATTCTTCACTCAAGTTGACTTGAGGCTTTTTGTCGTTTTTTAGCTTAAAGTCTTCTCCTTAAAAAGCGCTCGGGTTCTTCAAGCGTCACTTTTATGTCTTTGTTGGTGGTGGAGGTCTTGCACCGGGTTGTATTTTCTGCGATTTATACAGAGTTACGTGACTTTCTACGAACAAAAACACAAAAATGGCTGATCAGAAGAGTAGTACGATCCCGTGTCTATGTAGGCACGACCCTGTGTTGTCTAGAAAAAGTTTACGTTTTCAGGTTCCCAGATACTGGAGGTTTGAGATGGCCCCGTGCTCCTTTAACACGGCCCCATATTATTATTCCAGTAATAAGAAAACAACTTTTCCCAGATACTTTAGGTCTGACACGACCCTGTGTTGATCAAACACGGCCCCGTGTTATTCCTGCAGAAAGTAGAAAAGTTGGAGAAAAAGAAAAAAAACTAAAAAGAAAAATTAGAAAAGCATAAAAATGATTAAGCCGTCGATTTTAAACTTTCTTAAAATCCTTGTGTCCCCGGCAACGACACAAAAAACTTGACGTGAAGCGAGGGTGTATGATTTTTATTATATTTTTAAGTAAATTTTACTCTTTTATCAAGTTTTAAATTTATAAAACACGATATAACACTTCACTCTCTACAACACGCTAGGGAAAGTGCACCCATCGTTGGTGTAGTATAGTGATGGTAAGATACCGAGGTCGTCCAAGGACACAAGAGCTTTTAATACTGGAATAACGTCGACGTCTAATCTCATCAAATTTTGAGAAAAGAATTTTAATAAGTAAAATAAAGAAGCTAAATAAATAAAGAAACAAATAGACAAGAGAGAATCAGTTGGTTCCGACTCATCTTTTATGTATCCTTTGATGATTTCCGCACTTTGGGTTTTTTAGAGATTATCTTAGTTATAGTGGTACGTCCCTCTTTTGGAGGCAAAGCTACCCTCAGCCATATTGGTCTGAGTCAACAGGGATACAGTCCCGCAACGCCGGAATATTGAAAGATAATTAAGTAATTATTAATGCAAAATGTGGCATGTCCCTCTTTTGGAGGCAACGCTACCCTCGACCATAATGGTCTGAGTCAGCAGGGATACAGTCCCACAAGGCCGGTTTAAAGTTTTAATAGTAATTTATTTATAAGGGATTCAAGCCGTTCTTATTTCCCCCGATTTGATACTATCTGCCTCAAAGGAAGTCCTAATAAACTTGAATCAAGTCCTCGCAGGATCTATACACTGAACGAGACAAGAACTTTACCCATACGACCCTTCTAACCCCCTTCTAGGTAGTTAACGGGCATTATATAGACCGTAAAGAAATGAATGAATGAGTGAATCAATGCAACATGAAGATATGATATAATAAAGTTCACTTTCAATATAAAAAACTAGTTATTAAAGTCATTAATACATACCCAATTAAAATGTTAACCAAAGATTGGAAATCAAAAGTAATACATAAATGACTTGTCTTCACCAAGTGATATAAGAGATTGGCCAAGCATGGCCTGTGTTTGATAAAAACTCTTACGATCAATCTTGGATCCCGAGACTACTACACACACTCTAGAGATGGATGATAGATGAATGTGGTGGATGATAGTGGTATTGTGGTGGATGATGGTGGTATTGAGGTGGTGGAGTGGTGGCAGCTGTGAGAGAAGTGGTTTTCCAAGGGTTGGATTGCTATTGAACCGAGCACCCCTATTTATAGCTGGAAACAGAAGCTTTACACGGCCTCGTGCCTTCCTTTTTCTTTGTCTTTATTTAATGAGCTTGTCAGCCCGGTTGCTTACACGACCCCGTGTGTCAATGGCACGACTCCATGTCTCTTGTCTGCTTCTGTTTGTCTTCTTCTTCCTGGAATCTTGGGTGGGGCACGACCCCATGCCCGGCAGGCACGACCTGTGCTCGTCTTCTTTTTGGCCTTGGGATGAAGCTCGGAGGGTTGGTATATATTGTATCAACTTCCCTTCTTTTGTATTCATGTTGGTTTTTGCCGTTAATTTGTTCCTTTTGTACATTTAAACTCTTTTAATCCTGAAAATTAAAAATATACAAAGAAACACATTTTTTCTAACATTAGTACTAAAAAGGGTTATTTTTATACCTGGGTGGGAGTTGGCTACAAAGTTCATTTTTCCTACAAAGTGTACAAAATCATAAAACACCACAATTTCAGCTATAAAACACACTTAAAACCCAAAAATAACAAAGTGGAGATTACTAAAACGCCATATTTGTGGGGTTTTGTGTTATGTTTTGGATGATAAGACTTTGATTATCGAATGACTAACATTAGTGTGTTTTATATTGATTATCATGTTGTGTTTTATATTCATAGTTCTACGATGGTGTGTTGAAGTTTTTATGGACTGATAGGGTTTGGATATTGTGTTTTAGTGATTTTCACTTTGTTATTCGTGGGTTTTGAGTGTTTTTTATCGCAGAAATTGTGGTATTTTATGACTTTGTACACTTTATAGGAAAAATAGACTTTGTAGCCGAAACTCACCCTTTTATACCTTATTTAATATAATTTATATGTTGCATTTGACGCATATCAGTTAAATATGTTTTATTACGATCATGGAATCGTTTCAAATGTATTAAACAACACAATTTTTTTTATACCTGTGCCACTAGCCGTTTAACTAAATGTTAAACACCGCTATAAAATGTTCCTTTTTTACTAGCGTTGTCCCCAATTTATGTAACATACAAGATTACAAGTGCGTCATAAACCTAATCAAGTAATAGACTATCCCCAGTTCAGAACATAGTTGATAAACCTAAATGCGTGAATACAAGTTATTGAGTAAATAGTTGATTGATTGTTGACGATTGTCGAGCAACAATACATGGTTTGTTTAACTAATTAACTGCTTTAGCAATTTAAATGTCGATCAGAAACTTAGAATCCCGCTTGTTTGATGGCACTGTCGATCACAAAAATTATGTGTTATGGTTGAACACCCCTTCCCCGTCGCACAATCGCACACACGTTTGGCTTATCGGAAACCTGCAACGGGTTTAAAAGATTGTCGCCTGGTCGAATGAATGGCCTCTCGCCCTCCGGGTACACCAATTACCATTGCATTGCTTCTCTAGTCGCACGGATTGCCGTCCCACGATTAAACTGTATTTCAATTGGATTTAAAAGAATAAGTTTTCTCATTTTTTTTTTTTTTTTTTTTTTTTGTTTTAGTTGAGTAATTGGGTTAAATTACAAACGTGTTAAAGTTTTTTAAACGGGCTTAAACTAAATAGGTAGGAAAATGGGTTTCAAATTAAATATAAAAATATATTAAGAAATGTTTGTGCCCTGGAGAAAGTGGCCCTAGATGGTTTGCCTATCCAGTTCTTGGTCTGGACCCTGAGTGACAACTAATGTAAGCTGAAGCTTGGCCCTATAACTTTTGTGGTTTAACTTTCTCTGATTTTCAGAATTTGAAATATCTTATTTTTAGTATTTCTCATTCCTATTATACGTGTGATATTTTCTAGAAATCATATACAAATCATAGTGTCATCATATTTACATGTGTAATCACATGATTAAAAAAATAGGATATTTTTTTCTAAACAGAAGTACACAATTTTAGAATCCTATTCTAATTATAAAACGGTTGAACATAGGTGTAGGCATTTAAAAAAGAAATAAGAGAATTAATGAAGTAAATAAAATATGGTTTGTGAAATTATGGAGGACCTATGAAAGTCAATACTTAGATGCGTCTTTGTGTGTCTAAGACTACCACCCTTTAGACGAGGGAATTGACTTTCATCTTCCAAAACAAGCATTCTAGAGAGAGAAAGTGAAAGGTTCCTATTGATGTAATAAGTATGGCAACAGAAGAAGAGAATAATACAGAAATGGAGATCAATTTGACTCTAAAGCTTGACCCTCAAGATCAAGAACCTGCTAAAGAATCATCAAAATCAGATCATCTTGATCATGTTGATGATCATGCTCATGAAGATGATGACAAAAAAGAACAATCACCTGAGCATGAGGTACAAGAATCAGAAAGTGATGTACAAACTACCACCAACACAACTGAAACACTAGAAAAACAAGAACTTGATAATAATCACAAAGAAAAGGTACAACCTTTCAAAACCCTACTTTTTTTTTTTTTTGCTCATGTTAGAGTCAAAACCATATCTAAAGCTAATAATTTGTTATTTGTATATTTTTACGCAAGTTATCTATGTTGAAGATGGAGATGAATCGGATGAAAGAGGAGAACAAGGTCTTGAGACAAGTAGTAGAGAAAAACATGAAGGACTACCATGATCTACAAATGAAATTATCGGTTATTCGACAATCTTCGAATCGAATCGAGGTAGCTAGTTTCTAACAGCTAATTATAAAAAACAAACATAACTGGTAAAATCCAAAGATATGATATATATAGTGTTTATTCCATATATGCAGGATCCACAAGCCTTTCTGTCTCTTAATGGTGACTATAGAAATCAAGAAACCAAGAAAACTAGCCCAAGATTGCCATTGCAAGACAGTGAAAATGAGGATTTAGGTTTGTCCTTAAGGATTCGAAGCAATACAACAACTTCCCAACTTGCAAGAGATCATCATGAAGGGAGTTATAAGGATTTATCCGAGAGCACGACAAGGTTTACGCAGATGCAACAAAGCACTTTTATTAGTTCAGGCGATTTCCGTGGCGACGATAAAGCTAGTAACAATGCTAATACCATCGCATCATTTCCTAACAGAAAAGCAAGGGTTACAGTGAGGGCAAGATGTGAAGCTGCTACAGTATGTGTTTGTATATGTTGAATATTATGAATTTAATTTACAATTATTTGCATTTTATTTAAATTTTTGTTCTTTACAAAAGATTATTCTGAATGTCAAATTATTTTGCAAGATGAAAGATTTTAGTCAAATTTTTTAATTATAAAGGTCCTATTTTTCATTTGCATCTTAGGGATTTCTTCAAATTGTTTGAACTGGTAAACTGTGGTGATACATTTAATTATAGGTAAACAGTTAGTTTATAGTGAAAAAAAGTTGAGTATAGTGGTTTAATAATCTATCACCTGTTTTTTCTTGATTACTAACTTACAATCCGAGTGTCACATATTTCTAGATGAATGATGGATGTCAATGGAGAAAATATGGACAAAAGATCGCGAAGGGAAATCCTTGCCCACGAGCGTACTATCGTTGTACAGTCTCAGCAGGTTGTCCCGTTAGAAAACAGGTTTGTCTCAACTTCAATTCCCTCATGTGTGTTATGCTTTCTTGTTTTTTTTTTTTTTTATCAAAATCAAACATGGAAAATTATATATCTTTTATACTTACAACTAGCAAAATAAATGCATTTCAAATGTCAGATATTAATGGTTTCCTTGTTACATGCAAAATTATGTAGGTGCAAAGATGTTTAGAAGACATGTCCATACTAATCACGACATATGAGGGGAATCACAACCATCCACTACCCGTAGGCGCGACTGCAATGGCCTCAACAACATCAGCAGCAGCAGGATCCTTCATGCTACTAGATTCAAACAGCTCTCATTCATCTCAGCCACTATTTATGAACCAGTCGCCTCTCACTAATTACCACACGTCTTCGGGCATTATGAATCCTAATTCTTCTCCATTTTCATCAACTCATGCTAGAACAATGAACCTCAATGACCCTTCAAAAGGAGTTGTCTTTGATCTTACCAACAATCCAATGAATCCCTACAATACCCAAATTTCAAACCCCTCAACCCAATTAGGATTTCCTTGGATGTCTAACAAATTCTCTAATGGAAGCCATATTTCAAGATCAAATCATGTAAATGGAATTAATGGTGTTTGGGAAGGTGGAGAGGATACCAACAATACTACTACTACTAATAATAATAACAATAACCCTAAGTCAATTCTGGTTGAGAACATGAGTGCTATTGCTTCACATCCTAGTTTTAGGGTTGCTGTTGCGGCTGCAATTTCTTCTATTATTAATAAAGAGAGCCAAATAAGTAGTAACATTCATGTCGATGGTCCCACTGATCGAGAGAGCGATGGTAGTAGCTCCGGTGGCAAAGCATGGGTTCTCGAATCTCTCTCTAGAAAAGGTTAGCTTCGTTTTATAATAATGCGAATGCAAGACGCAGTTAAACAAAATCATGTAGTTTTATAATAACAGGTTCTTACACGATATGTTGGCCGTTAAAAAAAAAAAGTTCTTACACGATAAAAAAAACAAAATCATGTGTGATTTCCTAGTGTACCTGTAAGAGTAATCATAAGTTTTACTTTGTTTAATACTAAGTAAATGTATATCTTTATATACATATATATATTAGAATGTTGTACGTAGATTTGATTTTTTTTGTTATAATATATTTGTAATTTATGTGGGGAAAGGTGATATACGATTACTGAATGAATTTTCATCAACAAAATCTTATACATCCTATAAACCGTATATTTCATATTATACGATTTTTAGCTTTATAAATTATTTAAACGACTTTAACAAGAAATTAATGATGCTTCATTTATTTAATGTCTTAAACAGCGTTTCATTGGTTTTGTTTATTAAGGATGGGGTGGTTCTATGCATGTGAGCTCTTCAATGCAGTAAACCAATCAAGAACTAAATATTATATTATTTTAAGTTCACTAGTCATTAATGAAGTACATGGAATGCATTAATATCGTACCCACTCGAAACTAAGCCTACCCGGTGTGTGGGGGGTGGGCAAGCCCCTTCACGCCCTCTACACCACGCCATCCATCTTTTTTTCTTGGGTGGCCTCTTGAGGGGCTTGGAGATTCTCATGGGCGTGGGGCATGTGTGGGTTAAATGGAGGATGATGGTGATTGGTTGGTTGAATGAAGGATGATGGTGTTTGGTGTTTTTTTTAAAGAATTACATTAAAAAATAATAATAAACAAAAACATCCATTGCCCTTGCCCACCGCCCCATGGTTTTGGGGCTTTGGAGGGCAAAACCCCCTGTCTACGTGGTAGACACGTGGCGGAAATTGCCCCCTTGCCCCTGCCCACTACATCGAGTAGCCTACTGATATTGATTTTTTGTTCTTAAGAGTGAAAGTGTGTCACAAAAATTAAAAAAAAAAACAAAACAAAACACACTCACTTTTAAGAACAGTAAGTTTTTTTTTTCTTTTCAAGAACAGATATAGCGCTCACGAGTACCAGCGTGGCTCTTCTTCACGCCCCTTTTCAACACAACAACACATAGTTTAATATTGAAAGAACTTAAAAAATATATCTCAACCATTTAAACGTTTAGTCAAGGACTTATAGATAAAGTGACGTTTTAGTAGTATATAATCCAGATTTATTAATGATGCCTTTTTAAAAAAAATTGTAGCTTAGGTGTGTAAAAAAGTAAAATTTGGCTTAGGTGTGTAATCGAGCCAAGCCCGAGCATAGATAATACTCGAATTTGGCTTGTTCAAATATATGAAAGCCCAAGCATGGCGCGTGACTCAATGTTAAGGATCAAGTTCGTCTCTGATCAAGTTTGTTTGTCGGGGGAGCCTACATTACGAGCTAAAACTATGTCCTTGCTTGTTTATTTAAAGAGATCAAAGAAAAGGTCAACTCAACTTTGTATGCAGTAACATCTTAAAAAGAGATTTACAAGATTTTCGAAATTTATCCTCATCAAGATCTCTTGCAACATTTCTAACACACATTTGAAGAGTGACAAAACCTCTCTTCTCTTTGATATCATCATCTTATATTTTGTATGATGTTTTATAGAAGTTCAGTGAAGTAATATTTTGATAGAAATTACTTAGATGAATACTTTGATATTAATAGCATATGTATTTGGCATCCCATATGTCACTCCATTCAGTTGTATATTTACCATAATTATCGCATTGTAAACCAAGTATATATTGTGATTAATAGAATGAGAGAGGGCAACGATCCCATTCACAGTAATATCATCTCCATGGTGTCACGAGATTAGGACAACCCAAGCCGCCCATACCTCTTTCCCCTCGTCACTTTCCCTCTTTTCCCCACTGTCTCCTATTTCTCACACTTTCACGCAATGGAACCCAAGCTCCATCCAGCCACAACCGTCTCGAACATAAAGAGCTATATTCCTGTCACTTTGGAGATGGAGATAGGGCAATATCCGTCCTGGTACGTGTGACAACCCGAGTTTTCAAGGTCCTTACTAGACACGTTACTCATTTCGCAAGTGTTTTCATAATTCGTTTGCATTGTAACTTGTTCATGTTTGATATATGTTTGGTGTCTTGTATGATTGCTTTGATAATTGGATAGTTAATTGTATGATTGTTTGGATAATTGGATAATTAATAAAAGCTTATGAACATTAGACTTTCGCCATCATCCCTCTTCGACGAAACAAGTGACTTTCGTCACTCCCTTCAGTCGACGAAACACTGGAGTTTCGTCCAGTGGGGTGTTTCGTCGGGAACGGTGTCACACCCCGATATTTCCACGTATTACCGGTGGGCCCGGTGGAGTGTATCGTTACGTAGTTGATATCATCATAGTCAAACAACACAAATTAAATGCACAATGGAAGCGAAAGATGAATCACATTGCAAACCGAATAAATAGTAGTATCAAAGTATTACAAACGGACTGTAAAGGATCCACAGGCGGATCAAAAGATAAAAGATCATTGTTCAACAGACTTTAACATCTAGAGCTTGCAAGACTTGATTAATGATGCCAGGAGTAGCCAGCCTATTTCGTCTAGTACATGCACTTAGCCTTTTTGGAAAATACGTCAGTTTACACTGGTAAATACAATTAACTGACTCATTTTGAAAAGAGTTTAAGAAAATTAGTTTGAATGCATATGGCACAAAATATCTTTTATAACTTGGGACAATTATTTAAAAATAATCTTGTATACAGTTTTACTTATTTGTCGTCCGTCAGGGCCGGTTAGAAGAGCCGGACAAGATTAACCGACACGCCACAGGTATAATACCCACAAGATTGATTCCTTTAAGTGGATTACCAGTTTTTACATAATGCAACTGTCAGGTGTATACCTACACCCCGTGCTTAGGTCGTGACCATTTCATGAATGATGCCAAGGATATCCGGGACATAGTCATTTAACCCCTAAAGGCCATACACCAAATAATACAGATTAAAATGAGTTATGTAAATGCATTAATCACAATCCGATTTAAATGACTACATACCCGACCAAGCGGTATTATAATACCGTATCCCAAGCCCGTATAGGGAAAATAAGTTAAGAGTATTTACCTGAGCAAGTATAATTCACAAACAGCGAGTGCAAGTAGCTTTTACAGGGCTCCTAATCTGGAACGAAGGTTTTAATAACCTATTAGATTCCTAACGGGTCTTAATTAAGCCTAAACTTAGACCGGTTAGTTTTAAAGGAAGATATACGGTTCAAAACGCACGATTAAGCGATGACCGGATTAGAATGTGTTTTAGACCCGACAAGTTTAAAGACTTGTATAATATGGGTAGACTAAACACATTCTGGATTTTGAGACAATAATGATAAGGTTTGACCCGTTTCGGCTAATTTATGCAAACTAGTTACATAAACCGCACCGAACGCGAATAATGCGTTACGGGTAACCAAATGATTCATGAACAGGTTTCCTAAGTTAATATGTCTTAAATATGTTGTGATATCAGTAGGATACCTTCCATTATGCCCAAAATGAATTTAAACTCAAATTATGCCTCGTAGGGGCATTTTGGTCATTTTAAAGCTTATAAAGAGTTTAAATGTAAATCTGAGTTTCAGGTCTGATAAATTCAGTAAAAGTACTTATTTTTATAAGTCATAACAGTAGGGTATGGTATATAGGTGAAATTTACCTCTTATAACTAAACTATGCACCGTAGGGGCATTTTGGTAATTTCACATAAGCTTAAAAGGTCAAATCTGGAAATCTGAGTTTAAAACTTTTGCTTACTGTTAAAATATAAAAATTTACTAAAAATATATAGGTATCAAGTCCTATATATTTAAATAGTTTTAATACATACTATGCGTTTAAAACGCGTAAAAAGACGGTTTTAAGCTATTTCCGGGTTTTATAATGAAAGCTGATATTTTTATTATTCCAGAAGGATTAAAATATTCTATTTATTATATAAAATCAGTATCAAAAGGTTTGGTATCAAAATATTATGTAAAACTCATTTTATAGGCCAAAAGGGCAAAACCGACAATTACCGAATCAAAGCTATAACCCTATGTTATGCTCAGCCTAAAAATAAATAAAAATATTCAAAAATCCTAAAATATTATTTTATATTAGTAGGTAAAGAGCTTGGTTTCAAAAATTGGGTTTAGATATGCTTTATGCTAATTACGTCGTTTAATTAATAAAAAGCTTTCTAATTACGCTATTGAGCATAACTCTTAATCTAGACCTCAAACTGATGTGAAAATTTAGGGACATGTTTATAAATTACTAATAAAGATTATTGTCCTCTCACATTTTCAAAATTATTGTTTTAAATTCAAAAGGGCATATTGGTCAACATTTAGGCATATAACGGAAACATGCATATGAATCGGATAACTAATGAATCAAGTTGTATAATCACAGAGGGTTATACTAACATGTAACCTGGTCCTAATAAAGCTCTAAGTCATTTCTAAAACATGCTACATTGGGTCAGAACTGAAAGTCAAATCAAAAGTCCACTTATGCGACTTTCAGTTCCAAACCGAGCTTAAACTGAAAATTATCGGGTTGAACATGTTTAGACATGTTCTTACATTAATTACCAAGTTATATTAGTGATAAAACAGGTTGCATGGCTTCTACATTGTTAATTATGCATTTATTTGAAAATTAGCTTTCTGTTGACTTTTTATGATTATTTTTGACCCGACAATTGACCTAGTTAGAGTGGGAATCAGAGAGTACCCTTTTAAGGGTTTATTACCCACATAATTACCAACTCATAGGTACTTTCAATTTGAAATTTGACTGAACAAATTCTGATTAATCACGAAGTCAAACTTTAATTACGACGGTTTGACTTTAGGCTATTAAACTAAGTAAAACTGAATTAAGAAAGGTTATGGGAGCTTACTGAAGTCCTATGCACGACTAATGATCTCTAGGAAGTGGTCTTGAGCTCCAGGTATCTCCAGAAATGTAGTTATGAAAGTTTGCAAGTGATGTGTTCAATGTTGCAACAAATGAGCTTCTTATATAGGGATTTTGATGCAACTAGATCATGCCAAGCAAGTCTACAGGTGTTATATGATGCTTACAGGTGCCCCCTATGCATGAAAACCTGTTGGTGCAGCCCCTGGTATGTAAAACAAGCTTCATAAGTCGGTTAACAGGCTGAACTGGCAGCGGCCAAACAAATTCTGTCGCTGGCGGTTTTAGGCGGGCCGCGTAAGAGTCCATATGGACCTACGCGGCCGGTATGGCTCCCGGATACAGGTTAAAAATGTTTCAGAAATTGCACTTTAGGTCCCTGGTCCTTTTTAAAGTGGTTTTAACTTCGTTTATTGCACTTTTGACCCTCCAAATTGACTTTTAAGGGCTCCAAGACATAACCAAACTTTGTTAAGTCCTTGGTTAACTTTATGATCACCCGAAAAGTCATAAATTTCAACGTTGATGCTTTTAACCCCTCTTATACGAATGTTATCATAACTTTCTCATACTTTATCGAAACTTCGTGAAATTTTTATCACTTATTCTAGTGAGCATAATTAATTGTTACAAAGCTTCGGGTTTGCTAAAAGGTCACTCAGAGGTATAAATTAAACATGTTGACACATTTAACCCCTGTAGTTTGTAATCTCTCACTTTCTTTCACAATTGGCTTCGTATGATCCATAATTCATCCGTTTAAGGGAATAAACATCGTGTAGGGTTGTTGAAAGACATAATTATCCATTGTTGACACTTTGAATCCTTTTACACACGTAAATTCTTTGTTTGTCAACTTTAGTCCCTCATAAGTAATCTTTTACACGTTTAAAGCTCATGACACGTGTCGATATTATATTGGACATGAAATTTTGAGGTGTTACATCCTCACCCCCTTAAAAGAAATCTCGACCTCGAGATTTACTGAAACAAATGAGGGTACTTTTCTTTCATTGTGGATTCTACCTCCCATGTGTACTCGGGACCTCTACGGGCATCCCATTTAACCTTTACAATTGGCGCATGCTTCCTTAGAAGCTTCTTAACCTGTCGATCCTTGATCGACAAAGGTTTTTCCTTAAATTTCAAGCTCTCATCTATGTGCACATCCGTATGTGGTATGACTAGCGATTCATCGGATAGACATTTCTTCAGATTGCAGATGTGGAATACATTATGAATACCACTGAGCTCTTCAGGTAAGTTTAACTTATAAGCCACTGTTCCGACACATTCGATGATCTCGAATGGTCCTATATACCTTGGGCTTAACTTACCTTTCTTACCAAATCGCATCACTCCCTTCCAGGGTGATACTTTAAGTAGAACCTTGTCACCTACCTCGAACTTCACAGGTTTACGCCTTAAATCTGCGTAGCTTTTCTGCCTATCTCTGGCAGCTTTGAGACGATCTCTTATTTGCACAATCTTGTCTGTCGTCTCCAGAACTATATCAGGTCCTATTAGTTGGACATCTCCAACTTCTGCCCAACAAACGGGTGTTCTGCACTTTCTTCCATATAAAGCTTCAAAAGGTGCAGCTTGAATACTGGAATGATAGCTATTGTTGTTTGAGAATTCAATCAATGGAAGATGATCATCCCAACTTCCTCCTAAGTCAATAACACAAGCTCTTAACATACCTTCCAGTGTTTGAATTGTTCGCTCGCTTTGACCATCCGTTTGCGGATGATATGCAGTGCTGAAGTTTAGTCGGGTGCCTAAGGATTGCTGAAAGCTTTTCCAGAAGTGCGATGTATACCTTGTATCCCTATCAGAAATGATGGATACTGGCACCCCGTGGAGAGATACAATCTCATCCACGTACAGCTGAGCTAACTTATCTGAGCTGTGTGTTTCTCTAATAGGTAGGAAGTGGGCTGACTTAGTCAGTCTATCCACTATCACCCAAATAGTATCATTTCCTCGTTTAGTCTTTGGCAACTTGGTGATAAAATCCATAGTCACCATTTCCCACTTCCAGGTGGGAAGTTCAGGCTGTTGTAGCAAACCTGACGGCTTTTGGTGCTCAGCTTTAACTTGTGCGCACGTCAAACACTTGGCTACATAGGTAGCTATAGACTTCTTCAAGCCTATCCACCAATAATTTGCCTTCAAATCCTGGTACATCTTGTCACTTCCAGGATGAACGGAATACTTAGAACTGTGGGCTTCTTGAAGGATAATATCCCGTAGTCCTCCATAGATTGGAACCCATATTCGTCCATTTAATCTTAGGATTCCATCCTTACCATATGATAACTGTTCTGCAGTGACTCCCAGTTTTTCATTTGGATAGTTAGCTTCTAACATGGCTTCCTTCTGCGCGGCTAACTGTCTATCACTTAAACTATTCTTTAATTCAATGCTCTTGGCATTGATTCTTATAGGCTTAACCCTTTCCTTTCTGCTCAATGCGTCGGCGACCACATTCGCCTTGCCTGGATGGTACCGGATTTCACAATCATAATCATTCAGTGTCTCCATCCATCGACGCTGTCTCATGTTCAGATCCTTCTGATTGAACAAGTGTTGAAGGCTCTTATGATCAGAATAGATCACACACTTGGTACCATATAAATAATGCCTCCATAGCTTTAATGCAAATACAACGGAACCCAACTCTAAGTCGTGGGTGGTGTAATTCTTCTCGTGCACCTTTAACTGTCGAGAAGCATAGGCAATGACTTTGCCTTTCTGTATGAGCACACACCCCATACTAGTGTGTGACGCGTCGCAGTATACTACAAATTCTTCTATTCCATCAGGCAATGTCAACACGGGAGCATTGCTCAGTTTCTGCTTAAGTATATCAAACGATTCTTGTTGCTTAGGAACCCAATCAAACTTAATATTCTTTCTAGTTAACGAAGTTAGGGGTGCTGCAATCCTTGAGAAATTCTCAATAAAACGTCTGTAATATCCTGTATGTCCCAAAAAGCTACGAATCTCTGTGGGCGTCTTCGGCTCTTGCCAATTCATGACAGCTTCAACCTTAGCGGGATCCACCTGGATACCACGCTCACTAACCACGTGTCCAAGAAACGGGACTTCACGAAGCCAAAATTCACATTTTGAAAACTTGGCATAGAGTTTCTCTTGTTGAAGTAGTGAAAGAATACAACGAAGGTGCTTCTCATGGTCAGCTTGATTCTTCGAGTAAATAAGAATATCAACGATGAAGACGATGACGAATTTATCCAAGTAGGGCTTGCAGATGCGATTCATAAGATCCATGAATGCTGCTGGTGCATTAGTGAGCCCAAAAGGCATCACTAAGATCTCGTAATGACCAAAACAAGTCCTAAATGCAGTCTTGTGTACATCTTCATCTTTAACCTTCAGTTGATGGTAACCTGACCTCAAGTCGATCTTGGAGAAGTAACTCGCCCCTTGTAATTGATCGAACAGATCGTCGATCCTGGACAATGGATATCTATTCTTGATAGTGACTTTATTAAGCTCGCGATAATCGATGCATAGACGCATCGATCCATCCTTCTTCTTTACAAACAGGATTGGTGCTCCCCAAGGAGACGAACTAGGTCTAATGAAACCTTTGGCTAATAAATCATCTAGTTGAGTCCTCAACTCTTTCATTTCAATTGGTGCTAACCTGTAAGGTGCTCTTGCAACAGGTGCTGCTCCAGGTATAATGTCGATTCTGAACTCCACTTGCCTATCTGGTGGTACACCAGGTAGTTCTTCAGGGAATACTTCTGGATATTCAGAAATGACAGGGATGTCTTCAACCTTGGGTTTCTGTTCATCAATAGTTACCTGTGCCATATAAATTACACAACCCTTCTTCAAACACCTCGATGCCTTGAGCATAGACACTTGCTCAGGCAACCCATACTGGGTATCTCCCTGTATGGTAAGTGGCTCACCATACGGAGTCTTGATCACCACTTGTTTCTTGTCACAAACAATCTGGGCTTGGTTATGCGATAACCAATCCATGCCTATTACTATGTCGAAACCAACTAATTTCAAAGGAAGTAGGGATAACGGAAAGGAGTGGTTCCTAATGGATATAAAGCATCCATCTAACACAGTTGAGGCAGTTTCTATGGTACCATCGGCCAACTCTACCTCATATTTCACACTTAGGGTTTTAACAGGTAAATTCAACAACTTACAAAACTTATCATCTACAAATGACTTATCCGCACCCGAATCAAATAATACCCTTGCATAAACATCATTGATCATAAAGGTACCTGTGATCACATTATCATCCTGCACGGCTTCTCGTGCATCCATTCGAAAGACCCTTGTATTGGTCTTTTTTACTTCTTCAGGCTTTTTGGCATATTTAGGGCAGTTGGACTTAATGTGCCCCTTCTCGTTACAGTTATAGCACGTTGCATCCTTTATCTTCTTGCACTCTATCGTCTTGTGCTCCTTGGATTTGCATAACCCACATGCAAATGGTTTTGACTGTGACTTGGATTCGAACCTGCATTTTCCAAAGTGACGTTTCTGGCAGGTTTTGCACTTTGGCTTTTCATCTGCTTGCTGACTACCCTTGCCAGACCCAAACTTCTTCTTGTGGTCTGTGTTTCCCTTATGCTTCTTCTCAGACCGTCGTGAGTTATCATCCTCACGTTTTCTCTTACTTTCTTCCGAGTTCTTAAGTGATCTCAGCCTGACCGCATCCAAAGTAAGGGATAAAGATAGATCAGCTGCCGACCTAAAAGTAGCAGGTCTGGATGCCTTTACAATGGCTTTGATCTCTGGGGCTAAACCCCCAATGAAACGAGCTATTCGCTTGGGCTCCGGTGTTACCAAATATGGAACCAGTCGAGACATGGTATTAAAGCTAGTAAGGTAAGTCTGACAGTCTAGGTTTTTCATCATCAGAGATAAGAAGTCTGACTCAATCTTTTCAACCTCATGCTGAGGGCAGTAATTCTCTTTGATGAGTGCAACAAACTGATCCCAAGACAGATTGTACAATGGAATCTTCCCAGTAGCCTAGATTAGAGACCTCCACCAGGCTAGTGCTTCTCCTTTAAACGACTGAGATACATACTTCACAACATCCCTATCAGCGCAACCACTGATGTCAACCATGGTATCCATTTCGTCCAACCATGTCATGCAGTCAACAGCTCCTTTTTCCCCAGTAAAATCCCTAGGTTTGCAGGAGACGAAATATTTGTAGGTACAGGACTTACCATGTGGTTCTCGTTTGAGCTCAATCTTCTTCGATGGAACACTATGCTGATTTGAGGAGTGATGATTGTCATCCCTCCTTGATCCATTATGTTTAGAGGGTCGCTTACTATGAGCCTCAGAGTGAGTCTTAGGTTTAGAATGGGGTACTGATAAGGTCCTACTTCGAGTACCGCTTGACCCATTAAACTGCCTATCAATGGCCTTGGTAACAGCATTATCAATCAGCGCTTGAAGTTCCGCACCAGTTACGTTGATCCTGGTGGTATCATGATTTTCCCTTGGATGACTGTTGACTTCTTCAGACTCAGCCATGTAGCTTGCTTGCTACATAAAATGATGACAATGACTTCTTAGAAGTTTATAATAGATTTGTCATCTTATTAATTTATTAACCATGGTATTAAAGAACCATATTAGCTAATTTATTAAGTATTTTCATTCAGGATTTTTCATTAATAACCCTTAGTTATAATTGAATATAATAATGGCACAAAAGGCCAAGTCACAGGGACAAATTTAATTTATAAACCATGATTTTAGAGAATCGAGGTATTAAGGTTTGAATCATAGTTCATTACCTTTCTTGACAGGGAGTTATAGGCTATGACTGTCTTTTGTCTTATATGACAATAATTATGGCTCGTAGGCCCTACATCACAAATGGATGATTAAATAATAAAGAAGGATTTTGAATAATCCAATGTAAGGATGACACGTGTGATTTTACGAATCACATCAGCCAGGAATGTGAACATGTTTTCAGATGTTAACAAGGATTTGAATCTCTTTTTAAACAGGTTTTACCATCATGGCCAGGTCTTATAATGACATGCAGGCTAGGTTATACTCTTTAAGATTCTTATTTAATATTTAAAGGCAGACCTTGTAAAAGGAATGACATATTTTGGATTTATTTATTTATTTCATACATTTTACATTTATGCATATAATGACAAAAATAAATTTAAATGATAACATGCCATTAATAATTAAAAAGTACATATTACCCTAAACGGGACTTTAACTGAAGTACTTGCCCACGCAGGGGCTAAACAGAAACTACAAGTCCTCGCAGGGACTGGTTACAGAAACAGATGTCCACGCAGGGACTTGATTAAACATTAAAGAAATACAAATAAACAAATAAAGGATTTAATGACCCTTTTTGGTCTTCCCCTTGATTAGGCTCGCCAGACCCTTGAAAATTCCTCGGTTTTGTCTACGCTCTTCCCGAACCTCCTCCTCTACCTGACTCAACCTTTGAAGAATCTCCTGGTGCTGCGGTGGCGATATCACTGGCGGCTGCGAGGGCTGCTGATATTGCGAAGGTTGAGGAGGTGGCGGTTGTTGATACCCATAAGGTGGGTACCCATAGGGTGGATATCCAGCTTGATATGGGACTCCAAAGGGTCCCTCGGGATGGAGAGCATTGTAGTCCCATGCTGCCTGGTATGGGTCAACATTGGCATAGTTGTAGTTGGTGTGGGCCGGCTGTTCAAATGGGTTGTACGCCGCTGAACCGGCGTATGTAGGAATTGGGTTGTTATAACCCACTGGTGGTGGTGCGACCGGCGCAGACTGCACCTCAGAAACAGGGTTCGAAGGCCCACCCATCTGTGGGTCTTCGTATAGTGGCGGATAATGACTGCCACTAGATGGTTGAGGAGTGCTGATTCGGACACCCCCTCGCACGGACATCCGTGCGGTTGATCTCCTACGCCTCGGCGGCTCCGAAGGCTGTTGCTGCACTGGTGGTGGTGGCGGTGGTGTAACCGCTACAAAGCATGAATCCTCTAAGGGATCCTGCTGCTGCGGCGATGAGTGGTAACTAGGAGTAAACACCCCGTCGATTTGGTTAAACCTCGCCTCGTAGCTGTTGGGACCATTATAAGGTGATCCAAGAAAAGGTGACCCGTCCGAAATCTCGATGGGGTGAGTAGGCATTCCGGTTGGCAGTTGGGCAGGCTTTGGATCCTCGTCCATATCCATGGAGAAATGATCCTCCGGTCCCAACGGGTTATAACCCATTGGCTCTTCAATCAGGTTTGTCGGGTTGAACCGGCTCTGAAAATAGGGTGTTGGTTCGTTGAAGGGTGAGTTGTGGCTTTGGAGGGGTATGAAAGAATGGTGTGAGTTATGGGGCTCGTTCTCAGACTGAGGCCCGAAGGAGTTTAGGTAAGAAGGTGAGGAGCTCAGCGAGACTGAGTGCCTTGCGGGTTCTATATGGGTCCTCCAGTTTTCTTGAGGACTTCTGCTTAATGAATCTGATGGAGTTCGCCGGTGTGATGGCCCGGCCTCATGATCGTTTGGGGCGATGAGTGGTCCCTTGCCTCTACCTCTTCCACAAAATCTAGGTGGCATCTTGTTGAACCTGTCAAAACAAATAAAAGAACAACAAAGAAATATAAAGGACAAAATTAAAATAAAACAAATTTGGATTAGTCCTAAGTTCTTTGTCTAGACTCGAAAGTTGATGAATGTGCAAACTGTGTCATTGAGATTAAACATAAAAGGCTAGTGTTTAATTTACTCAATGTTGGCTCTGATACCAACCTGTCACACCCCGATATTTCCACGTATTACCGGTGGGCCCGGTGGGGAGTATCGTGACGTAGTTGATATCATCATAGTCAAACAACACAAATTAAATGCACAGCGGAAGCAAAAGATAAATCACATTACAAACCGAATAAATAGTAATATCAAAGTATTACAAACGGACTGTAAAGGATCCACAGGCGGATCAAAAGATAAAAGATCATTGTTCAACAGACTTTAACATCTAAAGTTTGCAAGACTTGATTAATGATGCCAGGAGTAGCCAGTCTATTTCGTCTAGTACCTGCACTTAGCCTTTTTGGAAAATACGTTAGTTTACACTGGTAAATACAATTAACTGACTCATTTTGAAAAGAGTTTAAGAAAATTAGTTTGAATGCACACGGCACAAAATATCTTTTATAACTTGGGACAATTATTTAAAAATAATCTTGTATACAGTTTGACTTATTTGTCGTTCGTCAGGGCCGGTTAGAAGAGGCGGACAAGATTAACCGACACGCCACAGGTATAATGCCCACAAGGTTGATTCCTTTAAGTGGATTACCAGTTTTTACATAATGCAACTGTCAGGTGTATGCCTACACCCTGTGCTTAGGTCGTGGCCATTTCATGAATGATGTCAAGGATATCCAGGACATGGTCATTTAACCCCCAAAGGCCATACACCAAATAATACAGATTAAAACGAGTTATGTAAATTCATTAATCACAATCCGATTTAAATGAATACATACCCGACCAAGCGGTATTATAATACCGTATCCCAAGCCCGTATAGGGAAAATAAGTTAAGAGTATTTACCTGAGCATGTATAATTCACAAACAGCGAGTGCAAGTAGCTTTTACAGGGCTCCTAATCTGGAACGAAGTTTTTAATAACCTATTAGATTCCTAACGGGTCTTAATTAAGCCTAAACTTAGACCGGTTAGTTTTAAAGGAAGATATACGGTTCAAAACGCACGATTAAGCGATGACCGGATTAGAATGTGTTTTAGACCCGACAAGTTTAAAGACTTGTATAATATGGGTAGACTAAACACATTCTGGATTTTGAGACAATAATGATAAGGTTTGACCCGTTTCGGCTAATTTATGCAAACTAGTTAGATAAACCGCACCGAACGCGAATAATGCGTTACGGGTATCCAAATGATTCATGAACAGGTTTCCTAAGTTAATATGCCTTTAATATGTTGTGATATCAGTAGGATACCTTCCATTATGCCCAAAATGAATTTAAACTCAAACTATGCCTCGTAGGGGCATTTTGGTCATTTTAAAGCTTATAAAGAGTTTAAATGTAAATCTGAGTTTCAGGTCTGATATATTCAGTAAAAGTACTTATTTTTATAAGTCATAACAGTAGGGCATGGTATATAGGTGAAATTTACCTCTTATAACTAAACTATGCACCGTAGGGGCATTTTAGTAATTTCACATAAGCTTAAAAGGTCAAATCTAGAAATATGAGTTTAAAACTTTTGCTTACTGTTAAAATATAAAAATTTACTAAAAATATCAGTAGGTATCAAGTCCTATATATTTAAATAGTTTTAATACATACTATGCGTTTAAAACGCGTAAAAAGGCGGTTTTAAGCTATTTCCGGGTTTTATAATGAAAGCTGATATTTTTATTATTCCAGAAGGCTTAAAATATTCTATTTATTATATAAAATTAGTAGCAAAAGATTTGGTATCAAAATATTATGTAAAACTCATTTTATAGGCCAAAACGGCAAAACCGACAATTACCGAATCAAAGCTATAACACTATGTTATGCTCAGCCTAAAAATAAATAAAAATCTTCAAAAATCCCAAAATATTATTTTATATCAATAGGTAAAGAGTTTGGTTTCAAAAATTGGGTTTAGATAGGCTTTATGCTAATTACGCCGTTTAATTAATAAAAAGCTTTCTAATTACGCTATTGAGCATAACTCTTAATCTATACCTCAAACTGATGTGAAAATTTAGGGACATGTTTATAAATCAGTAATAAAGATTATTGTCCTCTCACATTTTCAAAATTCTTGTTTTAAAGTCAAAAGGGCATATTGGTTAACATTTAGGCATATAACGGAAACATGCATATGAATCGGATAACTAATGAACCAAGTTGTATAATCACAGAGGGTTATACTAACATGTAACCTAGTCCTAATAAATCTCTAAGGCATTTCTAAAACATGCTACATTGGGTCAGAACTGAAAGTCAAAGCAAAAGTCCACTTATGCGACTTTCGCTTCCAAACCGAGCTTAAACTGAAAATTGTCGGGTTGAACATGTTTAGACATGTTCTTACATTAATTACCAAGTTATATTAGTGATAAAACAGGTTGCATGGCTTCTACATTGTTAATTATGCATTTATTTGAAAATTAGCTTTCTGTTGACTTTTTATGATTATTTTTTACCCTAAAATTGACCTAGTTAGAGTGGGAATCAGAGAGTACCCTTTTAAGGGTTTATTACCCACATAATTACCAACTCATAGGTACTTTCAATTTGAAATTTGGCTGGAAAAATTGTGATTAATCACGAAGTCAAACTTTAATTACGACGGTTTGACTTTAGGCTATTAAGCTAAGTAAAACTGAATTAAGAAAGGTTATGGGAGCTTACTGAAGTCCTATGCACGACTAATGATCTTTTGGAAGTGGTCTTGAGCTCCAGGTATCTCCAGAAATGAAGTTATGAAAGTTTGCGAGTGATGTGTTCAATGTTGCAACAAATGAGCTTCTTATATAGGGATTTTGATGCAACTAGATCATGCCAAGTAAGTCTGCAGGTGTTATATGATGCTTACAGGTGCCCCCTATGCATGAAAACCTGTTGGTGCAGCCCCTGGTATGTAAAAAAAGCTTCATAAGTCGGTTAACAGGCTGAACTGGCAGCTGCCAAACAAATTCTGTCGCTGGCGGTTTTAGGCGGGCCGCGTAAGAGTCCATAGGGACTTACGCGGCCGGTATGGCTCCCGGCTACAGGTTAAAAATGTTTCAGAAATTGCACTTTAGGTCCCTGGTCCTTTTTAAAGTGGTTTTAACTTCGTTTATTGCACTTTTGACCCTCCAATTTGACTTTTAAGGGCTCCAAGACATAACCAAACTTTGTTAAGTCCTTGGTTAACTTTATGATCACCCGAAAAGTAATAAATTTCAACGTTGATGCTTTTAACCCCTCTTATACGAATGTTATCATAACTTTCTCATACTTTATCGAAACTTCGTGAAATTTTTATCACTTATTCTAGTGAGCATAATTAATCGTTACAAAGCTTCAGGTTTGCTAAAAGGTCACTCAGAGGTATAAATTTAACATGTTGACACATTTAACCCCTATAGTTTGTAATCTCTCACTTTCTTTCACAATTGGCTTCTTATTATCCATAATTCATCCGTTTAAGGGTATAAACATCGTGTAGGGTTGTTGAAAGACATAATTATCCATTGTTGACACTTTGAATCCTTTTACACACGTAAATTCTTCGTTTGTTAACTTTAGTCCCTCATAAGTAATCTTTTACACGTTTAAAGCTCATGACACGTGTTGATATTATATTGGACATGAAATTTCGAGGTGTTACAAACGGGCTTTGGCCCAATCGGATTCACAGCCCAACATTTGTTTAACCCTTTATAACCGTCAGAACGATTAGAGGAAAACCCTAAAGTCCTCTCCCCACTTTCTGTGCGACGGCAGTTAGAGAATTCCAAAGCATTGTCATTCCGATTTATCTAAACACTTTAGAATCACGGTTAGTGTCCTCTCATTAATGGTGTGTTATGATTCTGAAGTTGTTTTGCTAGGAGATTATGTGATTATGTTATGTTATTGATATTGTTATGCTAGGGATGCATGATGATAGAAATAATAATATGATGTTCTTTGTTTATGTGTGGTTGGATTGACTTGATGCTAGGAATTCACAGGAAGTAAGGTTTAAGGGATGGATTGTGTTGAGGGTTGCGAACAGGTTATGAACCACAGAAATCTTATGGAATTAGAACTAGGGTCGTATGTGTGTTAATGGTCATTGTGTGATTATAGCTTCATGGATGTGAATTGAAAACTGTTATGATTGTACAGTCAATGGTTGATCATATTAGGGTGGATTAAATTGATCACAGTAATCGTTGTAGATCTATAGCTTAGAATTGTAAATGTGTTAACTGATGTTTGACCAACATGGTGATGTTTTGTCAACTCCTGCACCGGAGAAACATGGGAGTTTCGCCAAATCTCATCACGACGAAACATATGTATGTTTCGTCACATGCTAGTCCGACGAAAGGTAGTCTTTCGCCGCTAGGGAGTTTCGCCGAAGGGATTGACAAGTGAAGCAGTAGACAGATTGATAGTATGTAATGATTAGCATCCTGTTCATGAAATGCAGTAGCTACATGATAACCTTACTGTTCAACATTAAGTGATATGTGCATAGCCTAGAGTTTGGATAGTCTATGATTCTTGATGTTTGGTTATACATGAACACTTGTGGCATGATTGACAACATTATATAGGAACGAGTATGGTGACTACTGTGAATTGAGTTAATGTGAATAACCAGTCGAATGCTATTACATGATATGCACTTGGAATGTAGACAACATGGAAACTGAGTAGTTGTTACATGTCATACGCCGTTTTTACGATACATACAACTGTGAATGTTATGGCGTGATATGCACATAAGATGTGGATGGTTGTGTCGAATGCAATCTGTGTTAGAAACATGACTTAATTGATTGGGAAACTGATGTCACTGGTAACTTGTGTTATGAACGTGTATGAAATTTAAATGCTTGCTATGTGATACGTGGTTTCGATACGTGATTGTGAAACTGACTATTCTTGGCAACCACGGTAGGGTTTGGTTGACCAACTGGGAACTGGTAAAGTATATTAACAATCCGAGCAATCTAAGGTGAGTTCATTACTCTTGAGCTTGCGTCCCGGTGGTTGGGACAATCATTGGGTATCCCGGAGAGGGATAGGTTTTTGGGTAAATCAACTGGGTATTCCGGAGAGGAATATGTCTTGCGTGTAAAACTGGTATGCTGGATAATACACTCGTCCTATCACTGGGGAGCCCCATTTATATCCGTGAAGATAAGCCTTTTCATATGCATACTGATTATCGAGAACTCAACAAAGTGGTAGCCAGGAACCGTTTGGCCCGACCATGTATTGACAATCTGTCGACTAGTTGCGAGAGTCAAGCTCCCATTCGAGGATTGGCTAACGAACGAACTATCACCAGATGGAAGTTCAATGGGAGAATGCTCTTAGAGCGGCATATCAAATGCAATACAGCCAGTGCGACTTTGTACACCATGACTATCGAGATAATCAACACACCAGCAGCTTATGGACCACAAGAATCGGCCGTGTTTATTGATGACGTTTTTGGTCATTTCCAGGAGGAAGGGAGATCATGGACGACATCTGTATCTTATTTTAGAGCTCCTGAGAGAGGAGCCATTACATGTGAAGTCTTGTTAAATGTAACATCTAGATTCGAGAAATGCATTTTGATCATGTAACCAACGAAGTGGTAATACGCGTGGATCGTTCTAGGATCCATTTTGTTAGAAACTGATTGACACCAAAGATTCCTTCGGGGGTACCACAATTTCTTGGTTTCGATGGATGCTGTTGTAGATTCATCACAGGATTTTCGAAGATCGCGTAGCTTAACTCCCTTAAGCACAGTAGGGTGCTGTGTTCGTGGGAGACAAAACAGGAGAACGTCTTTTCAGCTTTCGAATCCCAACTCTTCAATGCACTGAGCATCGTCTTCGCCCGAGGGTGCGAGTGATCTACTGCTATACCTTAAGGGTTCGAATCAGAGTCCCTGTTACACGCTGACACAATGCGAGAAGGTGATAGCTTACGTAGTAGACTTACAAGAAGAATTGCACGAGTCACAACCGGCGGTGGGAGCCATAGTCTTTGGATTTAAATTGGAGGCATTACTTGGACGATACCAAATGCACTACTTAGATCGATCACAAGAGCCTCCCGTGTACCCTGGTTTCGAAAAAGCTAAAACAGTTAATGGCATTGCTGGATGGAACTTTTGGATGATTATGACTGTGAAACTTGAATGGGCACGAGCTCTGCAGCCCACTATTGACCCTAACCTACCTGATCAGGCTCCCTCTGTTCAAACTGGAGAACTGAAGGAAGAGGATTTTCAAGTTGAACCCATGCGGGGCATGGAGGAGCAACCTTTGGCAGGTCGGACGATATTCGCTATTCCATAGAACGAATGTGGGCCTCACTACATGGCAACCACAGGGAACTTGTGTTGAGTAAAGTACACCAGCCTCAATATTCTAGTCGTCTGGGTTTTGATGAGAGATATTAGGATCTATAAATCTTGTACTGGTGATCGGACATGAAGGCCCACCTAGCAATGTATGTGAATGATGGTTGACTTGTGGGGAAAGTCAAGGTGAAGTATCAGCAACCGGCAATGCCCATATGGAAAATGAGAACAAACTGCCATGGACTTTGTCGCTAGTCTACCTACAACTCGACATAGAAACAATATCACCTGGGTGATCGATGATTGTTCCACGTAACCAGCACACTTTCTCGCAACCAAGGAAACTGACGAGTCTTCACAGCTATGAATGTTCCTCTGAGAGAGGCGGTTTTTAGGCACGGGGTGCCAACTCCTGATACCTCTGATTTTGGTCTACATTTGATTCATAACAGGCAACACACAACACTCTTGGCTCACTTCTAGACATGAGCATAGCTTATCACCGTTGGACAAACAGACAGAGTAAACGAACCATCCTGACACTCGAAGTCATGTTGTGAGTAAGTGTAGGATTGATGTTAGTGAAGATTGGAAGGACATTTACCTTTAGTTGAGTTCTACTATAGCAGTCATCGTTTTAGTATTTTGACAGCTCTGTTTGAGGCATTGCGGGGACGATAATGCCATCCTTGTTGGGCTAACGTGGGTGACAACGTAATCACAGATCCAGGACTTGTACCCGAAACTCTTGGGAAGATTGTTGAAATCATAAATCAATTGGTGTCAACGCATGACCGTCAGGAAAGCTGTTAAGCCTAGGACACACTGGGAGTTCGCTATAGGCGAACGTGTCATAATCGAAAGTCTCACCCTGGGAGGGTGCAGTATGCTATAGAAATCGTGGCAAGATTAGTTTACGATGTGTTGGGACATTTGGAGTTCTGGAACGAATCGGTAGCATGGCTCACGAACTCGAGTTATCTAGCAGATTGGGTAACGTTCACGATGTCATTTACGTTTCGAATCTATAGATTAACAACAAGTTGCAGCTTGTCGAGGAATCCATCGAAAACATGAACCAAGAAGTCAAGGTCAGTAAGCATAGTCGAATTTAAATCGTGAGAGTTCGTTGGAACTCAAGACGTGGATCGGAGTTCACGTAGGAACGCACTGATCGGAGTGAGCCCTAGTACTCTCAGGAATTCAAACGGTTGTATCAACTTCTGATATCATTGGCAAATTTCAGGACGAAATTCTCTTTCAAGTTGGGGATGATGTGGTACCCGCGGAAAATCCACAGTCATCCTGATCTAACACCTTGCTGTTTCGGTTACTTGCCAAATTTCGGGACGAAATTTCTTTCAAGTTGGGGATGATGTGACAACACGAGTTTTCAAGGTCCTTACTGGACACGTTACTCGTTTCGCAAGTGTTTTCATAATTCGTTTGCATTGTAACTTGTTCATGTTTGATATATGTTTGGTGTCTTGTATGATTGCTTGGATAATTGGATAGTTAATTGTATGATTGTTTGGATAATTGGATAATTAATAAAAGCTTATGAACATTAGACTTTCTCCATCATCCCTCTTCGACGAAACAAGTGACTTTTGTCACTCCCTTCAGTCGACGAAACACTGGAGTTTCGTCCAGTGGGGTGTTTTGTCAGGAACGGGCTTCGGCCCAATCAGATTCATGGCCCAACATTTGTTTAACCCTTTATAACCGCCAGAACGATTAGAGGAAAACCCTAAAGTCCTCTCCCCACTTTCTGTGCGACGGCAGTTAGAGAATTCCAAAGCATTGTCATTCCGATTTATCTAAACACTTTAGAATCACGGTTAGTGTCCTCTCATTAATGGTGTGTTATGATTCTGAAGTTGTTTTGCTAGGAGATTATGTGAATATCGTCTGTTATTGATATTGCTATGCTAGGGATGCATGATGGTAGAAATAATAATATGATGTTCTATGTTTATGTGTGGTTGGATTGACTTGATGCTAGGAATTCACAGGAAGTAAGGTTTAAGGGATGGATTGTGTTGAGGGTTACGAACAGGTTATGAACTACAGAAATCTTATGGAATTAGAACTAGGGTCATATGTGTGTTCATGGTCATTGTGTGATTATAGCTTCATGGATGTGAATTGAAAACTGTTATGATTGTATAGTCAATGGTTGATCATATTAGGGTGGATTAAATTGAGCACAATAATCGCCGTAGATCCATCGCTTAGAATTGTAAATGTGTTAACTGATGTTTGACCAACATGGTGATGTTTCGTCAACTCCTGCACCGGCGAAACATGGGAGTTTCGCCAAATCTCATCACGACGAAACATATGTATGTTTCGTCACATGCTAGTCCGACTAAAGGTAGTCTTTCACCGAAGGGATTGACAGGTGAAGCAGTAGACAGATTGATAGTATGTAATGATTAGCATCCTGTTCATGAAATGCAGTAGCTACATGATAACCTTAATGTTCAACATTAAGTGATATGTGCATGGCCTAGAGTTTGGATAGTCTATAATTCTTGATGTTTGGTTATACATGAACACTTGTGGCATGATTGACAACATTATATAGGAACGAGTATGGTGACTACTGTGAATTGAGTTAATGTGAATAACCAGTCGAATGCTATTACATGATATGCACTTGGAATGTACACAACATGGAAACTGAGTAGTTGTTATATGTCATACGCCGTTTTTACGATACATACAACTGTGAATGTTATTGCGTGATATGCACATAAGATGTGGATGGTTGTGTCGAATGCAATCTGTATTAGAAACGTGACTTAATTGATTGGGAAACTGATGTCACTGGTAACTTGTGTTATGAACGTATATGAAATTTAAATGCTTGCTATGTGATACGTGGTTTGGATACGTGATTGGGAAACTGACTATTCTTGGTAACCACGGTAGGGTTTGGTTGACCAACTGGGAACTGGTAAAGTATATTAACAATCCGAGCAATCTAAGGTGAGTTCATTACTCTTGAGCATGCGTCCCGGTGGTTGGGACAATCATTGGGTATCCCGGAGAGGGATAGGTTTTTGGGTAAATCAACTGGGTATTCCGGAGAGGAATACGTCTTGCGTGTAAAACTGGTATGTTGGATAATACAGTCGAATGCTATTACATGATATGTGTCACACCCCGACCGCGTAAAACAACGAAACCGCGGCAGAAACGTCTGGGAGTGTTGCAACATAATTATTGTTTGACAACCATGGTATTTTAAGTTATGTTTTATTTATAAACAAACAGGGGATACATTGTCTCAAACAAAGAAAACGAGAGTACAAAACAAAATTTAACTAGTTCTAGCTTCATTTTTAAGTCACTAAGGCACAGGTCCGCCCTAGTGTGTCTCGATCATCCTATGCAACAGCTCCTGAAAACACATGTGAAAATAGGTACGTTAGCATAAAAATGCATGTGAGATACATAGGTTTCGTTTAAATAGGATTCATGACTTGTATTTGAAAGAAAATGTTTTAACAAAAAGTTGGTCATGAATCTTATTAAAAGTGTTTTCTTTTATAAATCATATGAAAATCAATAAGTAATTAGATGATATATATATAAAAGAAAGATGTATGGTTAAATAAGTTACCAAGTAAAATGAGTTTGTATTAAATAAGTTGTTCGTAAAACAATGTTTATGTGGAAGTATGTTATTTGTGTAAAATGTAATATGTCTAAATTGAAATGGTTTAAATAACGCTACGATATGCAATATCATAAAAGCACTTATATATAGGAAGTACCAGCGGCGTATCCACCATGCTTTTATTATATTACACGTCGCCTCGTTATGTAAATCACTTACCCAAACAAACCACCAAAATGTAATGTTCAAACAAATGTTGAAATGTTTATGTGTAAACAAATGTAATGTATAGTGAATAAAAGTATTTACTCAACCCTATAAGAAGAATGTACAAATTGATATAAAACACAGTTTAAATCGAAAGTATGTCTTGTAAAAATGCATGTTATACTGACACAAACACTTATGCGGTATGTTAAACGTATACATTCAAGCCTTGAGACTGTAGGATAACCTTAGAGTAAAGGTTATCAAAATGTTTTCAGATTCAGTCATTCCATACATCCAAACAAACCTAGGATATCAGGAATGGGAGTTGTCAAGTCCTATGGTACCATTACTTACTACCGAGCGGCGTAGCTAATGTTAATGAACGTATTTTACTTCGTTAAACAACCAAATGTCATACCAAATGTAAGCATGTTTTATGAAAACAATGTACCTAGTATGCTATGTGAACATACAAGGCAGAAATGTAAAACAATGTGTCCATATGCTGAGTAAACATATGCAACAGAAATGTAATGTAAAATAATGTACTAAGTATGCACTAAATGGACATACATAGCATAAAATGTAATGTAAAACAATGTGCTAGCATGCTAAGTGAACATACATAGCAAAACATGCAAGAAATCATGTATTATATGTGTACTAATGAACATAACTAGCATATGATGTAAAAGCATGAAAAGCACGAAAGTAACAAGTAGGCACATGTGTTTCACCCCAAAACATTTGAAAACGTAAAAGAGGGGACTATGTACTCACTTGAGATTTCTCAATAGTCTTTACATAATCACCAAGCAATGCTAGAGAGATCACGGAATCAAACGGCACCTAATATAGGTAACTACGTTAATAAACGGACCTAAATCGGAGGATTGGATAATATGTGGTTTCGTAAACCAAATGAGTGTAAGAACTCATGTAATATGGTTTAACAAAGCCTACATTCTAAAATGAAACCTATCCTAAGTGCTTATGACCCATTACGACCCGTTTAGGTAGCTTACGCTACTTTAACGCGTCGTTCGCATAAAACACGTTCAGACCACCTAACTAGTCCTATGACAAGTAAAATATGCCTTAACATGTCTAATAATGTTGCCTAATCAGTTTAGATGTCAAAATTTATGTTACATATGCTTAAAATGAATTTTGGCGTAAAAAGGGAATTTTGGTCATTTTTCCTAAGGCATATAATTTCCTATCATACAACTAAGTAGACTAAGTGACCATAAAGTATAACCTCGGAAGGTTATTCCTTATGCAACTATGGTTACAAAATGTGTTTGGTCGAATCCTAATGATTGACCAAATGGGTCGGGTTCGAAAATCTAAGTGATTGTTTAGACCGCTTACCTTACGACCCTATATAAGCACTAAACCTAAAGTGACGAGTAAAACATGTTAAAACATGTTTAACGAAGTTTGAAAATAGCTTTGATATCAAAACAAACGGTTTTGATACCCAAGAATAGTTTGGTTCCAAAATACGTAAGAATATGCATTTTAACCGAAACTACGACTCGTCACTACACCTAAATAACGTGGTAATTAGTAGGTATAGTCACAAAGGACTATGACCATCGTGATTACGCTCACGTTGTAAAGTTTAAACGAACTTCATGTTGACCATAAACTGGTCAATGTAGAAAGTCAAACATAGTTTGACTTTCGTGCTTAAAATGCGAAAAAGAACGAAAGAATACTTACAAAAGGTCCAAGAAATGGAAGTTTGATCAGCAAATTCTCAGGTATGAAGTGTTTAAACTTCAACTTAGAGAATATGAGCTGATCAAGTGTGGGTTGCAAGTGTAAAGGGGTGGGGTATTTATAGATTTCGGGTGACCGTTAAGATCGTTCATCGAAAACCGAGCTTCGATCTAGGTCGTACATGTGCACCCACTGAATTAGAATACCATGGGCATCCCTAAACAAGCCCATAGTTTCACAAAAACCATTTGTAAACATGGGGGACAGCTGGAAATGGCTGGAAACATGATTCTAGTATCTGGGAGCTTCTTACGGACCGCAAAGGGTCCCTTAAGGTCCGTAAGGACCTTGCAGACCAGCCATTTTTTAAGTTTGACAGTTTTGGTCCCTGTGCTCGTATTGACGTGTTTTGGCACATCTAACACCCGTCAAGCCCATTTTTAAGCTCCATAAGGATGTTAAAGCGTAGGGAACTTGAAATGTGCTCAAAAATATGTCGGATGTCGGTTCGTTTGGCCGTACGATCACGTTATTCGGTTAATTACGACGAAACACGAACGGACACGAAAAACGATCCAAATTAGCGACGAATGGAATTTTATGCCATTCACTAAAATAAAATATTTTAATGATTACATAAATTTTTGGATGTCCGGATGTATTCATAACGTAAGATATGCGCGAAAATGCAAACTTATGCACTTTTTGACGTTTTTAGTCCCTGAATGACCAAACGTTTATTTTAGCACACCGAACCCCTCAAAGCCTATTTCTAAGCTATGTAAAGGATATTTAAGGTGTGTTTAACTTATGATCATGTTCCGGAATGTTCATTACAGTACGAAATGTCATACTTTCGCAGTTTGTCGTAATTAGTCCCTGTAAGCGAATAAAGTTGATTTTGCCATACCAAAGCCTTCAAAACTTATTTCTAAGTTATGTAAAGGTTATTTAAGGCATGTTAAGCATATATTGATGTTCCAGAGTGTTTTTCGCATTAAACTGATTACGTTCACGTACCGGTTTGCGTAAAACTCTCCAGAAAGCGATATAGAGTTTGAAATTGAACAAAAATCAAAACATGCAAAATGTCAAACATAAACAAACAAATATTGGGACCAAATAACATTGTTTCATTGATAACTGAACTGTTTACAATGATTACAAGCACAGGTGTCACAATCTCCCCTACTTGTGGAAATTTCGTCCCGAAACGTATTTAGAGGAAACTTGTGAGAATAGATGTGGAAATTTCACCTTCATTTGATCTTCACGTTCCCAAGTAAATTCTGGTCCACGTTTAGATTCCCAGCGAACTTTAAACAAAGGAATGCGCTTGCGTTTGAGCCACTTGACTTCACGGTCCATGATTTCCACAGGTTTCTCAACAAAATGCATTGTTTTATCAACACGAATTTCGTCAAGTGGTATGTGGAGGTTCTCATCAGCTAAACAATTCTTGAGATTGAACACGTGAAAGGTTGGATGAACATTTCCAAGTTCAGGAGGTAACTCAAGTCTGTAGGCTACCTTACCGATTCTTTCGACGATTTTAAATGGTCCAACGTATCTAGGTGAAAGTTTTCCTGTCTTTCCAAATATGATCACACCTTTCCAAAGTGAGACTTTAAGTAATACGCGATCACCTACTTGAAATTCCAAGGGCTTGCGTCGTCGGTCCGCGTAATACTTTTGACGGCTTCTAGCAGTCTGAAGGTTATCACAAACTTTCTTAACCTCATTTGTTGTCTCTAGAATGAGGTCAGGTCCAGTAAGCTGAGCCTCACCGATCTCATTCCAGCAGACTGGTGAACGAGATTTTTGACCATAGAGAGCCTCGAAAGGAGCCATGTTAATGCTGGAGTGATAACTGTTGTGGTAGGAGAATTCAATCAATGGAAGATACGAATCCCAACTACCACCAAAATCGATCACACAAGCTCTAAGCATATCCTCCAAAGTCTGGATTGTTCTTTCAGTTTGGCCATCTGATTGTGGATGATAAGCTATGCTCAAATTAAGTTGGGTCCCCATAGCAGATTGCACGGTTCTCCAAAAGCGAGACGAGAAGCGAGCATCTCTGTCAGAAATAATGTTCAAAGGAACACCATGTCGAGAAACAATTTCATCCACATAGATTTTAGCAAGATTGTCAGCAGATAGATCCTCACGGATCAGCAAGAAATGTGCTGACTTTGTAAGACGATCAACGATTACCCAGATGGCATCATGACCTTTCTTAGTGCGCTAAAGTTTGGTAACAAGATCCATAGCAATGTTTTCCCATTTCCAAACTGGAATCTCTGGTTGCTCCAATAAACCAGAAGGATGTTGATGTTCAGCCTTACCCTTAAGACAAGTAAGGCATTTTGATACGTATAAGGCAATGTCTTTCTTCATACCAAGCCACCAATACTGAACACGAAGATCCTTATACATTTTATCAGCACCAGGATGAATAGAGTAACGAGACTTATGAGCTTCATCCATAAGCAAGGTGCGAAGATATTCTTGACTTGGGACCCACAAACGGTCCATGAAATAATATGATCCATTGTCCTTCAGTTCAAGATCAGGCTTAATGTGATAGGGTAATTCCTTACCCACCAAACCTTGTGAAACACAAGTATGTTGAGCCTGAGAAATGTGGGGTTGGATATCAGATCGAGCTTGAATATCAGATTGAACACGAACACAATGAAGCTTGACACGTTCTTTACGACTCAAAGCATCAGCCACGGCATTCGCCTTACCAGGATGGTAGCGAATTTCACAATCATAGTCGTTTAGAAGCTCAACCCAACGTCGTTGCCTCATGTTGAGTTCTTTCTGATTAAAGATATGCTGAAGACTCTTGTGGTCAGTGAAAACCACACATTTTGTACCATACAAGTAGTGTCTCCAGATTTTGAGAGCGAAAATAACTTCACCTAACTCAAGATCATGAGTGGTGTAGTTCTTCTCGTGTATCTTCAACTGCCTTGATGCATATGCTATGACTTTGTTCCTTTGCATGAGAACACAGCCAAGACCCAAGTTTGATGCATCACAATACATGACAAAATCATCATTGCCCTCAGGCAAAGATAGAATAGGCGCATCACAAAGCTTCTGCTTCAAGGTCTGAAACGCTTCTTCTTGCTTGGTTCCCCATTCAAAGGGTTTGTTCTTCTGAGTTAGAGCAGTTAGGGGAACTTCAATCTTTGAGAAGTTCTCGATGAAGCGGCGGTAATAACCCGCGAGGCCAAGAAAAGAACGAACTTCAGTAGGAGTAGTAGGCGTATCCCAATCCTTAATCGCACTGATCTTGGAGGGATCTACATGAATACCTTGTTCGTTGACAATATGTCCCAAAAATTTAACTTCCTTAAGCTAAAATTCGCACTTGGAGAATTTGGCAAAAAGTTGCTCTTTCTTCAGGAGTTCCAAAGTAAGACGAAGATGTTGCTTGTGATCAGCTCGCGTCTTAGAATATATCAAGATGTCATCAATGAAAACGATGATGAACTTGTCCAAATAAGGCTTACAAACCCTATTCATCAAGTCCATGAAAATAGCAGGAGCATTAGTCAGACCAAAAGTCATAACTGTGAACTCATAATGCCCATATCGAGTGCGGAAAGCAGTCTTGGGAATATCTTCTTCATGCACACGAAGTTGATGATACCCAGAACGTAGATCAATCTTTGAAAAACAAGTAGCTCCCTGTAACTGATCAAAGAGATCATCAATGCGAGGTAGGGGATATCGATTCTTGATGGTAAGCTTGTTAAGCTCACGATAATCGATACACATCCTGAAGGATCCATCCTTCTTCTTGACAAAAAGAATGGGAGCACCCCAAGGTGAAAAGCTAGGACGGATAAAACCTTTGTCAGAAAGCTCCTGAAGCTGCTTAGATAACTCTTGCATCTCAGACGGTGCTAGACGATACGGAGATCTGGCAATAGGATTTGCACCTAGTACAAGATCAATACGGAACTCGACTTGGCGCGCTGGGGGTAAACCAGGTAACTCTTCAGGAAACAATTCAGGATAATCCCGAACAACAGGGATATCTTGAATAGACTTACATTTGCCTTTATCTGCTACGACATGTGCCAAGAAGGCCACATAGTTCTTTCGCAGATACTTCCGAGCCTGAGTACAAGACAGGAGCTTGAGGTTACTAGCAGGTTTCTCACCACAAACCTGTAGGATCTTACCTGTCGAGAGCGGAACACGGACAATCTTCTCGAAACAAACTACCTCTGTGTGATGCTTGGCTAACCAATCCATACCCACTATAACGTCGAAACTCCCAAGTTGCATCGGTGTGAGGTCGATAGGAAAAAGATGGTTATGAAGGTTCAGCTGGCAGTTACGAAGAACAGAATCGAGAACAACGGGATCACCACTAGCAACTTCTGCAGTCAAAGGCTTTCCTAGTTTTGTTCTAGACATGCGGAGAAAAGGCTCAAAAGACAATCACACAAAACTCTTATCGGCACCCAAATCAAAAAGAATTGATTCATGCTGATTATTAACAAAGAATGTACCGGTCACCACCTCGTTGTCTGCACGTGCCTCATTAGCATTCATGTTGAAGACTCGACCTCGAGCCTGGGCCTGATTCTGATTTGCGTTGGCCAGTCTTGGACACTGGTTTCTGTAGTGGGTCAGATCCCCACAGTTATAGCAAGAACCAGGCGGGTAGTGAGGTCGTGCAGCTTGAGCCTGTTGTTGAGCAGGCGGCTGAGCAGCTTGTTGAGCTGGGTTCTGAGCTGCTCGATTCTGATTAGCAGGAAGACGACATGTGGCAGCAAGATAACCAGATCTTCCACAATTAGTACAATAACGACACTGGATGTGCGGCTGATGATGACCGTTACACCTGTTGCACAGAGGTGCATTGCCAAGGTATGGCTTCTTGGCAAGTGGTTGCGCAGGCTGATTTGGAGCAGCTTGATTGGCCTGTGCGGTAACGGCGAAGTTTTGGGAAGCCTTTCGCTTCCTAGACTTCTTAGTAGATCCAGATTCCTTACCCTTCTTGCTCTTACCCTTCTTGCTTTCCCCTTTATCAGACGCCTGCTTCTTATCCTTGTCACCCTTCCTATGAAGCTTACCCTTTCGGACCTGCGACTCAGTCAATGTCGCAGCTAACTCGATTGTCTGACGAACTGTGGTAGGGTTACTACCAGTGACGATGTCTTGCACGGAGTCAGGTAAGCCATCAATATACCTCTCGATAGCTTTCTCGAGTGGGGTAACCATAGTAGGGCATAGCAAACTCAACTCTTCATATCTATCAGTGTAAGCCCGGTGCTCACCACTATCCTGCTTCAAATCATCAAACTCCCTTTCTAAAGCTCTCAGTTCATGACGAGGACAGAATTCCCTCATCATAAGTGCCCTAAGCTCGGCCCAAGTCTGTGCTAACGCAACCTCAGCACCACGGTCTCTCATAACCCTATTCCACCAAGTAAGGGCCCTCTTTTGAAAGACGCTGGAAGCAAACTTGACTTTCCAATTATCCGGACACTGAACATGACGAAACGTACTCTCAATGCTCTCGAACCACTATAGGAGCCCAGTTGCCCCTTCAGAACCACTGAACTTGAGCGGTTTAGTAGAATTGAAACTCTTGAAGTTGTATGGAGCATTCTGGTTATTGTTGGCTTGGTTAACTTGAGCAATAATGTCTAGGAGTACGGCAGCCATATGCTGTGCCATGATAGCTGCCATTTCGGCATTAGGTAGCGGATTTTCGCGTCGAGGAGGCATTCTAAAAGAGGAAACATGAGAGAAAACAAGTGAGATGATTAGATGAAAAGAATGAGATGAAACAAAAATCGGAAAAAGCAAAGATGGTGGTCATTCGTCCGTACCACAAAGCAAACAAACGACACACAGTGACTAATCAAAGTAAATGGGTCAAAAATAATGTATCGCGAAGACATGCTCACCTATAAGTGAACACTCGCCCCAAGAGTTCCCAGGTAAGAGTGACTGGTCCGATTATGTGGATTTGTACGAACACTCTAGCCTTAGACATAAAACTCAGGGTACAAGCATTCACCCTTCGAGTTTGCACGTGTTCACACTATTTAGACCCAAAACTTTGACGAGATTTTGAAAACTTGGAAGGCACAAGGCCAAAAGAATCATTCAAAAACGAATTATTAAATTTTCAAAATCATTCTGAAAAATTTAAGGGTTCAAAACCTTATAATAAATCATTTAAAAACAGATGATTGATTTTCAAAAATCGTTTTGGAAAATTGTGTTCTTGTTTTGGGTAATCACCTAAGGATAGATGAAATGCATGTTTTAAGATCTAAACACAAGATAACTTGTGTTCGGGTCCTAGAAAGGTTATAGTCTAGGTCAAAGCATTACTAATAACCTAATTCCCTATAACCATTGGCTCTGATACCAACTCTTCTGTCACACCCCGACCGCGTAAAACAACGAAACCGCGGCGGAAACGTCGGGGAGTGTTGCAACAGAATTATTGTTTCACAACCATGGTATTTAAAGTTATGTTTTATTTATAAACAAACAGGGGATACATTGTCTCAAACAAAGAAAACGACAGTACATAACAAAATTTAACTAGTTCTAGCTTCATTTTTAAGTCACTAAGGCACAGGTCCGCCCTAGTGTGTCTCGATCATCCTATGCAACTGCTCCTGAAAACACATGTGAAAATAGGAACGTCAGCATAAAAATGCATGTGAGATACATAGGTTTTGTTTAAATAGGATTCATGACTTGTATTTGAAAGAAAATGTTTTAACAAAAAGTTGGTCATGAATCTTATTAAAAGTGTTTTCTTTTATAAATCATATGAAAATCAATAAGTAATTAGATTATATATATAAAAGAAAGATGTATGGTTAAATAAGTTACCAAGTAAAATGAGTTTGTATTAAATAAGTTGTTCGTAAAACAATGTTTATGTGGAAGTATGTTATTTGTGTAAAATGTAATATGTCTAAATTGAAATGGTTTAAATAATGCTACGACATGAAATATCATAAAAGCACTTATATATAGGAAGTCCAGCAGCGTATCCACCATGCTTTTATTATATTACACGTCGCCTCGTTATGTAAATCACTTACCCAAACAAACCACCAAAATGTAATGTTCAAACAAATGTTGAAATGTTTATGTGTAAACAAATGTAATGTATAGTGAATAAAAGTATTTACTCAACCCTATAAGAAGAATGTACAAAACAATGTAATTGATATAAAACACAGTTTAAATCAAAAGTATGTCTTGTAAAAATGCATGCAATACTGAAACAAACACTTATGTGGTATGTTAAATGTATACATTCAAGCCTTGAGACTGTAGGATAACCTTAGAGTAAAGGTTATCAAAATGTTTTCGGATTCAGTCATTCCTTACATCCAAACAAACCTAGGATATCAGGAATGGGAGTTGTCAAGTCCTATGGTACCATTAGTTACTTATGTGGTATGTTAATGAACGTATTTTAGTTCGTTAAACAACCAAATGTCATACCAAATGTAAGCATGTTTTATGAAAACAATGTACCAAGTATGCTAAGTGAACATAGATGGCAGAAATGTAAAATAATGTGTCCATATGCTGAGTAAACATATGCAACAGAAATGTAATGTAAAACAATGTACTAAGTATGCACTAAATGGACATACATAGCTTAAAATGTAATGTAAAACAATGTGCTAGCATGCTAAGTGAACATACATAGCAAAACATGCAAGAAATCGTGTACTATATGTGTACTAATGAACATAACAAGCATATGATGTAAAAGCATGAAAAGCACGAAAGTAACAAGTATGCACACGTGTTTCACCCTAAAACATTTGAAAACGTAAAAGAGGGGACTATGTACTCACTTGAGATTGCTCAATAGTCTTTAGATAACCACCAAGCAATGCTAGAAAGATCACGGAATCAAACGGCACCTAATATAGGTAACTACGTTAATAAACGGACCTAAATCGGAGGATTGGATAATATGTGGTTTTGTAAACCAAATGAGTGTAAGAACTCATGTAATATGGTTTAACAAATCCTACATTCTAAAATGGAACCTATCCTAAGTGCTTATGACCCATTACGACCCGTTTAGGTAGCTTACGCTACTTTAACGCGTCGTTCGCGTAAAACGCGTTCGGACCGCCTAACTAGTCCTATGACAAGTAAAATATGCCTTAACATGTCTAATAATGTTGCCTAATTAGTATAGATGTCAAAATTTATGTTACATATGCTTAAAATGAATTTTGGCGTAAAAAGGGCATTTTGGTCATTTTTCCTAAGGCATATAATTTCCTATCATACAACTAAGTAGACTAAGTGACCATAAAGTATAACCTCGGAAGGTTATTCCTTATGTAACTATGGTCACAAAATGTGTGTTTGGTCGAATCCTAATGATTGACCAAATGGGTCAGGTTCGAAAGTCTAAGCGATTGTTTAGACCGCTTACCTTACGACCCTATATAAGCACTAAACCTAAAGTGAAGAGTTAAAATGTTAAAACATGTTTAACGAAGTTTGAAAACAGGTTTGATATCAAAACAAACGGTTTTGATACCCAAGAATAGTTTGGTTGCAAAATACGAAAGAATACGCATTTTGACCGAAACTACGACTCGTCACTACACCTAAATAACGTGGTAATCAGTAGGTATAGTCACAAAGGACTATGACCATCGTGATTACGCTCACGTTGTAAAGTTCAAACGAACTTCGTGTTGACCATAAACTGGTCAATGCAGAAAGTCAAACACAGTTTAACTTTCTTGCTTAAAATGCGAAAAACAACGAAAGAATACTTACAAAAGGTCCAAGAAATGGAAGTTTGATCAACAAATTCTCAGGTATGAAGTGTTTAAACTTCAACTTAGAAAATATGAGCTGATCAAGTGTTAGTTGCAAGTGTAAAGGGGTGGGGTATGTATAGATTTCGGGTGACCGTTAAGATCGTTCATCAAAAACCGAGCTTCGATCAAGGCCGTACATGTGCACCCACTGAATTAGAATACCATAGGCATCCCTAAACAAGCCCATAGTTTCACAAAAACCATTTGCAAACAAGGGGGGACAGCTGGAAATGGCTGGAAACATGATTCTGGTATCTGGGAGTTGCTTACGGAACGCAAAGGGTCCCTTACGGTCCGTAAGGACCTTGCAGACCAGCCATTTTTGAAGTTTGACAGTTTTTTGTCCATGTGCGCGTATTGACGTGTTTTGGCACATCTAACACCCGTCAAGCCCATTTTTAACCTCCATAAGGATGTTAAAGCATAGGGAACTTGAAATGTGCTCAAACATATGTCGGATGTCGGTTCGTTTGGCCGTACGATCACGTTATTCGGTTAATTACGACGAAACACGAACGGACGTTAAAACGATCCAAATTAGCGACGAATAGAATTTTATCATGCCATTCAGTAAAATAAAATATTTTAATGATTACATAAATTTTTAGATGTCCGGATGTATTCATAACGTAAGATATGCGCGAAAATGCAAACTTATGCACTTTTTGACGCTTTTAGTCCCTGAATGACCAAAAGTTTATTTTAGCACACCGAACCCCTAAAAGCCTATTTCTAAGCTGTGTAAAGGATATTTAGGGTGTGTTTAACTTATGATCATGTTCCGGAATGTTCGTTACAAGACAAAACGGCATACTTTCACAGTTTGTCGTAATTAGTCCCTGTAAGCGAATAAACTTGATTTTGCCATACCAAAGCCTTCAAAACTTATTTCTAAGTTATGTAAAGGTTATTTAAGGTATGTTAAGCATATATTGATATTCCGGAGTGTTTGTTGCATTAAACTGATTACGTTCACGTATCGGTTTGAGTAAAACTCTCCAGAAAGCGATATAGAGTTTGAAATTGAACAAAAATCAAAACATGCAAAATGTCAAACATAAACAAACAAATATTGGGACCAAATAACATTGTTTCATTGATAACTGAACTGTTTACAACGATTACAAGCACAGGTGTCACAATATGCACTTGGAATGTAGACAACATGGAAACTGAGTAGTTGTTACATGTCATACGCCGTTTTTACGATACATACAACTGTGTATGTTATTGCGTGATATGCACATAAGATGTGGATGGTTGTGTCGAATGCAATCTATGTTAGAAACATGACTTAATTGATTGGGAAACTGATGTCACTGGTAACTTGTGTTATGAACGTGTATGAAATTTAAATGCTTGCTATGTGATACGTGGTTTGGATACGTGATTGTGAAACTGACTATTCTTGGTAACCACGGTAGGGTTTGGTTGACCAACTGGGAACTGGTAAAGTATATTAACAATCCGAGCAATCAAAGGTGAGTTCATTACTCTTGAGCATGCGTCCCGGTGGTTGGGACAGTCATTGGGTATCCCGGAGAGGGATAGGTTTTTGGGTAAATCAACTGGGTATTCCGGAGAGGAATACGTCTTGCGTGTAAAACTGGTATGTTGGATAATACACTCATACTATCACTTTTAAGTCCCATCTTTTTGTTACCGGAGAGGTAGCGGGGTATTAGTTGGTAGCGCTACTTAGGTTTGGCACCCTCACCCCGTACCGGAGAGGACGGGTGTGAACTAATGACCCAGTCATGACCAGTGCTTTGATAGGAGCACTGGGGAACGGGCAAAACATAAATCCGGAGCCGTCTTGTATCCGAGGTATTATCAACATTGTAATCAATGAACCTAACTACACACTTGGTAACTAACGTTTTCGTAAAACTATGAACTCACCAGCGTTTTCTGATACACGTGTGTGCATGCTCGCAGGTTATAGGTATGTGTGGATGTGGAACTTGCTGTCTGGGATGCTGGAGTGGTCATGGGTCGAGATACATGGATTCGCGAGACGTGTCTAATGGTTATCACACATATGAAACACTTAACTAATGCTTTATGCTTCCGCTGAATATGATGATTTGTAATTACTGTTATGTAACACTTTATATTAATGAATGAAAGTTTTGTTTAAAGTCTTGAATGAGTTCAATGTGATTGGTGGCTAGATCTTGGTACGTCATACGCCTAGCGGGGGTTTCCGCATGTGGTATTTTGGGGGTGTGACAGTACGAGTTGTTCAAAATACACTGCCATGCCTTCCTCGTCATCAATCTTCTATCCCCCAAACCTATCACTGTCGCATCGTCCTCTAAAGATGCCGACAAAGACGCCACACCCAAACCTGTCAAGGATGATTCATGGAAGCGCCTAGACGCCATTGTTCTACAATGGATCTATGGCACGATCTCTAATGACCTTCTCCATACTATCCTTAAACCCAACACAAGTGCCCACGATGCATGGGCCACACTCGAAAACATCTTTTAGGATAACAAAAGTTTGCATGCAATCCATCTCCAACATAAATTCTCCGACACCCGTCTCAGCGGTTTCCCAAACGTATTCGCGTACTTCCAGGAATTAAAGGTTTTGGCTGACCAACTAGCTAATATTGGTGCGTCGATGGATATTGACAATCTTATGCTTCAATTAATCTATGGGATCAATGAACAGTGCGAAGGAATAACCACAATCCTTCAACAACAGGAACCATTACCTACTTTTTATGTAGCCCGATCGAAGCCCGTTATGGTCGAAACTCGCAAAGTCGAGCAAGCACTTCACGCCGCCAAGACTGCCAGAACGACATTACATACCACCACCAACACATCACCACCTTCAAATGATTCTGGATCTGACCATAATCGGGGTTGAGGTTGCTCAAAGTGTCGGGGAAGAGGGCATGGAAACTTAGGTCGTGGTAGTAGAAATTCAAACCAAAATAACCAAAGCTGGTCACCTTGGCCCAACTATTAATTTAACATTTGGGTTGCCCCTTCTAATCAGTCTTGAAGTGGCCCAATGAAACAATCTTAGCAGCTATGGGCCTCCCCACCCTGCCCTTATCCAACAACTTCAAATAGGCCCAGCACTAATTATCACAACACTGGCGGCAATGGTCTTTTTGGGCCTAGGCACAATCAAACCTACACTACATCCTACACGTCCGCTGATCTTGAGCAGGCTTTATACAACATGTACCCTCTCTCTTAGCCGGATCCAACTCTTTACATGACACTAGAACTACAGGCAACGTGTCTAATGGACAATGTACTCTCAAACCTTTTTATAAGAGTACAGCTAAAAATATTATTATTGGTGATGGTTCAACCATCCCGGTATATTGGACATGGCACACATACCTTACCACCACCCTTTCTGTCACAACCCCCGATCCCTGACCCCGGGAACGGGCGGACGTGATCTCAGAGTTTTGGTGGTATCAGTTTTATTTAGTCTTGCAGCGGAATTTACATCAGGACCGTAGTTAGGAAATGTTTATCAGAGTAAAACCACCATATTTTATAATATTAAACAAATGGGATGAAACCCAAGTTCATAGTACACACGTTTTCATAGGAATAAATCCTATTTTATTTAATAAAAACATCTATTTTATTTTAGGTAACTTTATTGCCACTTTTCCAAGCCTTCAGTGCTGTCCAGCTGGCTTTTATTGGCTTCATACTAAGTTACCTGAAACACGTGTTTAAAACATTTTATCAGCAAGAAATACTAGTGAGTGAATCCCAATTTAATCAAGTTTAAAGTCACAATGAACAGTATTGAGGGCGATCCCGCAATTATATTTGTTTACAAGACATCACAATTAACATCAGTGGTACTGTCATACTCAACTTGTGGAAATGTTACTCCTTGACCAGGTGGTAACAAATTTTGTATACAAAACCCCAACATACCCACTATAATTGTATTCTTACAAATACTCAATAATGTTATTCGCATGGAAAGATATGTAAGGTTTTGTAAAACAGTTCATAAAAAGGTTTACAAAAAGTGGATCAACTCACATTGCTATCTTGGACTTCGCGTGAGGGTTTCCTGGATATAATCTATAATTTATACAAATATACATTGATTAGTATCATAACCCTTTGAAAATATTAATAATACCCTCCCCGAGACGGCATTCCAACAACTACGTCGGGCAGAACCACGACAGTTGTTACGGAACCCTAAATCAATCGGGCAGCGTAACTATTACGAAACTGGGGTTATAATACTTACAACGGAGCAGAACCTCGCTAATTAGGGGTATAATACCCGAAATATTATGTCTCTACTACAGAATTTCGAGATTGAAAGAAAGAATGAACGATTGAAAGTGAAATCCGATGCCTGCTATTTATAGTTGTGTAATCTCGTCCTGTCGCGGCCCGCGTAAGGTAAGGCTAACCTTTACGCGGCCCGCGTCAACATCGGTCAACGGCGTAGCTTGTCCTGGTCATCTACTAGGTTCGACACGATGTCGACACGTTTCAGCATCGGATGTCTTTGCGTGTATAGGTTTCTCGCGGCCCGCATTAACTAAGAATAGATCTTACGCGGCCCGCTTGAACTAAAGGTTTCAGCGGAGTCAACTTCAGTCTTAATACGGCCTGCGTAAACTTGGGGTGAGTTATTACGCGGCCCGCCTCAGCCCTATAATTTCTTGTTTTTGATTTATTTAATAACTATAATATAATTCGGGCTCGGTTTTCGCATACGGGGTGTAATATAAGACATATTAGGGTATTTTAACATATGACAGGGTGTCAGAATTATTATAAGGGTGTTGGTTTTACCGAGGGTTGGTACATCCTCCCCACCTTAATTTAGAGCTCGTCCTCGAGATCTACTGAAATAAGTGAGGATATTTTCTTTTCATTTGTAGAAAATGAGCTGACTTAGTTAGCTTATCTACAATCACCCAGATTGTATTATTTTCTTTCTTAATGAATTTAAAAGTGCGTGTAAATGTCTTGCATGATCTTCTTTACTCTTAGAGTAAATTAGAATATCATCTATGAATAAAATTATGAATTTATCCAAATATGGCTTACATATTCGGTTCATCATGTCCATAAATGCAGCTGGGGCATTGGTTAAACCAAATGGCATGACAGTAAATTCATAATGACCATACCTTGTTCTAAATGCGTTTTTAGGAATGTCCTCTTCCTGTACCTTTAATTGATGATATCCTGACCTTAAATTGATCTTAGAAAAATCGAGCTCCTTATAGTTGATCAAACAAATCATCGATTCTCGGTAATGGGTACCGATTCTTAATCGTGACTTTGTTTAATTCATGGTAATCAATGCACATACGCATTGATCCGTCCTTCTTTTTAACGAATAATATTGGCGCTCCCCATGGCGACGAACTCGGTTGTATGAATCTTTTCTCCAACAATTCATCTAATTGTTTCTTTAATTCCTGCATTTCGGCGGTTGCCAAACGGTAGAGTGTTTTGGCAATTGGCGATGTTCCTAGTAGCAGGTGAATTATGAATTTTAACTTCTCTGTCTGAAGGTAGTCATGGTAATTCTTCTAGAAAGACATCTGAAAACTGAGATACTACTGGAATGTCTTTTAATTCTTTTCCTTTAGTGTTAGTGATTATAGAAATCAAATACACTATAGAACCTTTTCTTATAGAACTTACAGTTTTCATCACAGAGATAAATTTTGTGGATCTAGATGGTTTATTTCCTTTAATTGTGATCGTTTTACCTTTAGATGAATTTACTTGAATTGAATTTTTTATCACATAAAATACTGACTTTATTGGTTATTAACCAATCCATTCCTAAAACAATATCAAATACGGCTAGATTCATTGGATAAAGGTTTGCCCTAAACGTTTGGTTTAAAATTTCTATTCTTGCTCCCTGCAAGATTTCAGAAATCCTAATGGTTTCTCCATTAGCTGTCTCTACTAAGCATTCGTGTGGTAGTTTAGTTAATGATGGATTTAGAAATTTGCAATACGAAGTATTAATAAAACTTTAGTTTGCACCAGAGTCAAATAATACTTTTGCAAAGACATCATTAACTAGAAACGTACCAGCGATGACATCTGGAATCATCTTGGCTTCATCTGCAGTCAGAACAAATGCTCTAGCATTTTTAGTATTCTTGTTGTTTGTAGCTGGAGCCAGTTTTGGACAGTTTGGCTTGATATGACCTTTTTCTCCACAGTTAAAACACAATCCATTACTGGATTTCCTCCTGCAGTTCTCTTCATTGTGTCCTGGTGCTTTGCAGAAATTGCAGTGGATGGAGCATTTTCCAGAATGCTTCTTTTTGCAGATCCCGCAATACGGTGCAAAGGTAGAATCTACGTTCCTACGATTGAAATTCCCAGAATGAAATTCTTGGGTAGGCCTTTGGGTTAAGTTTCTCCTCTGATCTTCTTCTCTAGTACGAACTAGTTCATCAGTCAAGGTATTGGCTAGTTCTACTGCTTCTTCTATGGTTTGGGGTCTGGTTGCCTTGACTACATGTCTAATTTCTCCAATTAATCCCCAGATGTAACAGGAGATTAATACCGGTTCTGGTGATGCAAGGGTTGGCACTATCCTAGCATATTTTCAAAGAATGTAGTAGTGTACCCTTTACTATCTACACTAGTCATCCTAAGGTTGAGGAACTTGTTTGCTATCTGTTCTTTTTCATTGGGTGGGAAGAATTTCCTTTCTACCTTTTCTTTAAATTCTTCCCATTCCATATTATAGGTTTTATCATTTCCTCTTGTCTGGAGGATAGTGTTCCACCATTCTAATGCTGCATTCTTAAACAGATTAGAAGCAAACAATATCTTGTCTTCTTCAGCACACTTACTTATCCTTAAGACTGCCTCAGTCTTCTCTATCCAGCGTAAGGTTGCTATGGCCCCTTCATTACCCGAGAATTCCATTGGTTTACAAGACCAGAATTCTTTATAAGAATAACCATAAGGCATGGTTCTTCTTCTTTTGGGAATAGGCAATTGAAATACTGGTCCATTGTTTATACTGTTTTCTGGTTCAACGGGTCGCTTACTGCTATGTTTACTTTTATTATCAGCATCCTTAACAGTTTGAAGAATAAATGGCATAGCATCTATAATTCCCTGTGCCACTATGTGTTGAATAGCACTATTATCCACTTGGTTTCCATTGTTATTGATACTCGGATTATCATTAACTACGTTAATGTTACTCTGGTTATCGTTATTCAGAGTTCCTTGATTTCTTCGTCAGCCATCTAAATTTTTAAACATTTATCCCATATTAATATCGCAATTAATATCTTACTATAGTTAATCACATGACACGCATTTTTGCCAAAAGCGTCGATCATTGCTACTATACTCTTTTCATATACTATGCGTCTATTACACACTAGTACTGAAAATAAAAATTACAATACCAACAGAAATAAAAACACACTAATAGTAATATGCGTACACACATATTTTATTTTGTTTTTATTATTATTTTTATTATAATATTATTATTACTACCGTTCATTTTATCGCATATCAAATAATGTTTATCATCAGAGTTTATATATATACATACTAGAGATTTCTGACAAATCTAAATTCATAATTGACACCTCTGTTCGTAATTTATTTCTCATTATCAATTATTAGGATCTTTTGGATTTCCTCATAGACATACATGTCTATATAATATTTCATATACTGTAGTATGCACATTATCCATAATGTAAACAGACTCACAAGTCAGACATCAGGTCATAGTACTATTTAGGGAATTTCATTATTATAACTTATACCCCATCTCACCCGGTCTTGCCGGAGAGGTAATCTCATCTTACCCGGTCTCGCCGGAGAGGTAACCCCATCTCACCCGGACAAGCTGGAGAGTCTACCACACCATGCCCAGTTTTACCGGAGAGGTCATTATCATAGTATTTTCCACCCATAAACTTATTTCAAATCATGATCTTAAAGAAAAGCATCATGTATTATGGTTTACATCAAGAAACAATGAAATTAGTATTCTCATGAGGAATCATATTCTAGAACTGAGTAGTATCAATAAACAAGAAATAACAGTGGCCAAGTGTTATTGCTTATTTATCATACAGGCACTGTTCTAGTCATTATCCTCACAGGATACCAATAACCATCACACTTTATTTATGCAAGCAATTGGTTTATCTCAAAACTTCATATTAAGGCATAGCATTAAAAATTCTCTTGTACTTCTAGGCCATATTCTAGTTTTCTTGGTTCACTTTTGTTGTTCATCCGAATGTTTATTTATCATAAATGAATATCTAGTACAATTATACAAACAGATTGATTTAAAATGAAATATTGCGATTTATATATTTATTACAAACTAGAACTGAAATTCGAAATATATTATAGGTTATACATCCGTAACTTATTTTAGTCTAACTAGGTTATAGGAGTATTATGCTCAACATGCATTTTTATGTAAGGTTTATTCTATCTCTTTCTTCTTACTAGGTTGTTATCAAATGAACGAAGTTCTTTTAAAGTTTCTAGCTCGTAGGTGGCATGGGTGTTGATACTAGTTTGGCGGTTCAACTATAAGTTAACATTTACTGCTATAGTGGCTAACATGTAGAGATTTGCCCATTTTTCGTCTAATTTATCTTCCCAAGGTGGGTTACTGCCTATTTTCTGGTTTTCCTGAGACATTTTCATATTCTCTTGACTTTTTCTAAGAATCCGACTTCTTTTACTAAGGGTAAGTGGATTTTCATAATGTGCTTTACGGACAAATATTCCCTCCTGAGTATCTGCTAAGTATCTTGAGGAATTTGTTTGAGATGAACTTCTTTTTTCTTTCGGTGAACTATCTAGTTTATGATAGTTGTCCGAAATTCTTCTCTTACTCATACTGTAAACTAACAAATAGTCAATTAATATAAAACACATAATCACATAAGTTATTTCCTAACATAGAATTTAAAATTTAAGTGTCAGCAGAACACTTCTTTGGCTTGAGCCAGTGGCTAGGATCTGATACCACCTTCTGTCACAACCCCCGATCCCTGACCCCGGGAACGGGCGGACGTGATCTCAGAGTTTTGGTGGTATCAGTTTTATTTAGTCTTGCAGTGGAATTTACATCAGCACCGTAGTTAGGAAATGGTTATCAGAGTAAAACCACCATTTTTATAATATTAAACAAATGGGATGAAACCCAAGTTCATAGTACACACGTTTTCATAGGAATAAATCCCATTTCATTTAATAAAAACATCTATTTTATTTTAGGTAACTTTATTGCCACTTTTCCAAGCCTTCAGTGCTGTCCAGCTGGCTTTTATTGGCTTCATACTAAGTTACCTGAAACACGTGTTTAAAACATTTTATCAGCAAGAAATACTGGTGAGTGAATCCCAATTTAATCAAGTTTAAAGTCAAAGTGAACAGTATTGAGGGCGATCCCGCAATTATATTTGTTTACAAGCCATCACAATTAACATCAGTGGTACTGTCATACTCAACTTGTGGAAATGTTACTCCTTGACCAGGTGGTAACAAATTTTGTATACAAAACCCCAACATACCCACTATAATTGTATTCTTACAAATACTCAATAATGTTATTCGCATGGAAAGATATGTAAGGTTTTGTAAAACAGTTCATAAAAAGGTTTACAAAAAGTGGATCAACTCACATTGCTATCTTGGACTTCGCGTGAGGGTTTCCTGGATATAATCTATAATTTATACAAATATACATTGATTAGTATCATAACCCTTTGAAAATATTAATAAGACCCTCCCCGAGACGGCATTCCAACAACTACGTCGGGCAGAACCACGACAGTTGTTACGGAACCCTAAATCAATCGGGCAGCGTAACTATTACGAAACTGGGGTTATAATACTTACAACAGAGCAGAACCTCGCTAATTAGGGGTATAATACCTGAAATATTATGTCTCTACTACAGAATTTCGAGATTGAAAGAAAGAATGAACGATTGAAAGTGAAATCCGATGCCTGCTATTTATAGTTGTGTAATCTCGTCCTGTCGCGGCCCGCGTAAGGTAAGGCTAACCTTTACGCGGCCCGCGTCAACATCGGTCAACGGCGTAGCTTGTCCTGGTCATCTACTAGGTTCGACACGATGTCGACACGTGTCAGCACCGGATGTCTTTGCGTGTATAGGTTTCTCGCGGCCCGCGTTAACTAAGAATAGATCTTACGCGGCCCGCTTGAACTAAAGGTTTCAGCGGAGTCAACTTCAGTCTTAATACGGCCCGCGTAAACTTGGGGTGAGTTATTACGCGGCCCGCCTCAGCCTTATAATTTCTTGTTTTTGATTTATTTAATAACTATAATATAATTCAGGCTCGGTTTTCGCATACGGGGTGTAATATAAGACATATTAGGGTATTTTAACATATGACAGGGTGTCAGAATTATTATAAGGGTGTTGGTTTTACCGAGGGTTGTTACACTTTCCCCTGACACACCCCTTTCTAAGGTGGAAGCACGAGGTGTGATCTGAAAGGTTCTCATTGCATACGATAAGTAAACATACTACATGAATATAAACAACTCCAAATTGCCATTGATAGTTTAACATCCATAACAAAAGTTAAGTTTTAAGTTACAACACAACATAAGATAATTGTTTGAAAAGTTTACAACTTCATTTCAAAAACAAATATTAAGGTTTTGTTCATTATATCTCCGCAAAGAGGCGGGATATAACAAACAAATCCTACAAAAGTGGCAATGGAGCATCGACACATATTAACTTGAAACATAAATGACCATCTTGAGCAAGGAGTACGCGCATACATCCACTTAGTTCCCTGAAATACATGTAAGTTTTGGAAAATCGTCAACATAAGTTGGTGTGAATTCATGCAGTTTTTTTAGAGAATGTTTGAGTTTATTTGTATGAAAACATGATATGTAATTTTTAAAATGTATTCGTAACTGTGCTCTATAAATGTAAGGAATACGAGATCGCTAATGTTTAGCTACAACATTAACATATGTCACGACATAGGAAGCATCCAAACCTAGGCATTTTTGTCGAGATCGACTGAGACACAAAAGCACTCTTTGGTAGAAGTAGGCCAAGAGTGAGGTTGCCTGAAACCCATTAGATATAACTTTTTCGTTCCCCGGTCTAAATGTATACATTGATTAATGGTGCTTATGTTCACCTTATTCGTCACATGATCTATGTGTCATTCCTTAGTTTTGTGTTCTACATAACATTGTACATGTATTTTCCCCAAGTTTAGAAAACAAGTAAAGGTTTAAAAGTGGGGACATGAACTCACGGTTTTGCGTATCCTGCGTCGTAAACTTCACCATGCTTGTCTTGTAGGCGTCATAACCTATATGTGTTCTATGTACGTTAATCATTAGACTTGTAACACACAAAGTACAAGTCACCATCTTAAGTTAAGTATTTGTTTTGTGTATGTTCATCATTTGTGAGGGTCGTGCCCTTGTTTGTCGGGTCTCGCCCGTTCGTCGCGTTTTTGTAATTTGAATTTGTATTGTTCACTTATAAATATATATATTTTACTTCCAAAAATATATATTTGTATTTGTAATATGTGAAAAACAATAAGTGTTAAAAATAAACTATATTTTTAATTTATCCAAAATATGAGACTTATATTATTTTCCAAAAATAAATATAAGTAATTTGTTAAATAATATTTTCAATATTATTTTTGTGTAAGTATACTTAGGAAATTATACTCTTAGTTTTACGTAAATACTTGTGTACTTTACATTATTTGTCAAAAATCAATTCTTTGATTTTCAATGCTTTCCGGATTTATATTTCTTAAAACTAATAATATTTTTAAGGTTTGTTTGAAATATATATTTTTTTGTTATGCTTTTTAAATATATATATTTATTTTTGTCATTCACCCAATTTTTGTATGATTCTCATTACTTGATAGTAGTTATATACATTTGTCCATATATATATTTATGTCCAAAAATGTCCATAATTTGTCCAAGTCCATATGTTTGAGGAATATATTTATGTTAATATATATATTTTTGTTTATTGTCCAAATACCCCCTTTTGTGGGTAATTCTTGTATATATATTTATAAATATTTCCTTGTATATTTTTTGTATTTATACTCCTTGGGAGTATTTACTGTATTTTTCGAGTTCCTAATACACTACTACATATAATACACATAATATACACTTAGCACAAAAATTGGTGATCACTAAATATATATATATATAGGTAGAGGATCCTGTAAAAAAGGCCTAAAGTGTGAGAAAGGTAAGAAAGAATCTCAACCATTAGATCTTTTGATCTAATGGTTGAGATCAATAGGGACCAAAATGTAAAATATTTTTCTTAATTGGGACTGAATTGAAAATTATAGGGGTAATAAAGTCTTTATATCCATTCAAAATAGGAAACTGTAAATCAAAATTCCTATAATTCCGATCTCTCTCTCCAATTGAGCGTACAGATTCTCTCTCTTTCTACAATTTCAAAACCCTAATGCCGCTAAACTTCCATATCGATCGAACAGCGGCGACGACGAGCGGCAGCGGCGACGGCGAGTGACGAGCGGTGACGGCGAGCGGCAGCGACAGCGGCGACGGCGAGCGGGCAACGGCAGTGGTTGTACGAATCGGCAGCGGTGGTGCAGCAGTGGTGGTGCCGGAAGTGCCAGTGGTGGTGCCGGAAGTGGAGAAGATGATACAGAGGTGTTTTTTTTATTTACTGCTGAATGGTGTTATTTTTGTGCTGAATGGTGTTATTTTTGTACTGAATGGTGTTGTTTTTGTACTGAATGGTTTTTTTTATCTACTGCTGAATGGTGTTATTTTTGTGCTGAATGGTGTTTTTTTGTGCTGAATTGTGTTTTTTTGTACTAAATGGTGTTATTTTTGTACTGAATGGTGTTTTTTTTATTTACTGCTGAATGATGTTATTTTTGTGCTGAATGGTGTTATTTTTGTACTGAATTGTGTTATATTCTTGTACTGAATGGTGTTTTTTTTATTTACTGCTGAATGGTGTTATTTTTGTGCTGAATGGTGTTATATTTTCAAAATTGTGTTATATTTAAAACACTATGTATGAACATGCTCTGAATGGTGTTATATATATGGACGGTTATAAGTCCTAAAATCCAGGTTTTTCTCTCTCCAAATCCTTAAATCAAGGATTACCATATTTGAATTTGTTAATGCATTTACAATCCTACCCTTTTCAATTAATTTTAATCTAATGGTTGAGATTCTTTCTTACCTTTCTCACACTTTTGGTCTTTTTTACAATAACTCCACCCTATATATATATATATATATATACTAGTCATTTACCCGCGCGATGCGGCGGGAAACATTTCACTTAGGTTGGTGAGTTTAGGGCTATGAACGTCACATATAAGAGACTGGACATGAGAGACTGAAGGAGCATAAGTTGCATGCTGTGAAATGCCATTTTCTGCAGCCTTAACAGTTGTACCAGACACCTTATGTCCCGGGAAAAGAGGGCAGAATTGCAATTAGAGCGTCGGCATATCCCACCGGATCTGTTTACAATAACCAAACAAGTAAGGTATTATATTGTATACAAAGTAACTACAGGATCTGATTTTCAACCCCGTATTGACCAAATTATTAGAATAAACTGTGCTTACCACCATCCTCACGAAGTATCTTAATAACTTCTCCAGCTATATCAGACTGAAAACAGAAGAAAAAAGAGTAAGACAGAAACTAAACAATTAGTATGAGATTTAATTTGATTAGATAGTTACTGAATTTTTTTTAGAGAATAATCATTAATAACCTCAATGGGAAGCTCCCCACCGAGCTGCTCGATGTAACAAATGACTTGCCCTTCCTTTACAGTTTGCTTCTGTTAGAACAATGCAAGTATCAGTAGAATATAAACGAACATAACCAGAATCTTAAATTTTAAAAAATGCGTATATGGCATGAGGTCTTAGTCCTGGCACTTCACCGTGGTACGGGTATCGGTACAGGTATTTCAGAACAGTACCCGTTTTGGTACCACTTTATTTCTTTTTGAGCACTCATACGGGTACCAAATAGGTAAAATTGGTACAAGTCCCGATACCAACAGGTACCAAACAGGTAAAATCGGTAGGAGTACCAATACGATACGGGTACCAAATAGGTACCATAAATACCTAATAGAAAATAAAGCATAAATACCTAATAGAAAATTCGGTACCAGTACCATTGTTTATCCATGCCGATACCAAAAGTACCGAATACCGAAATCAATAAAACTGGGTACCGATGTACCGACCACTTAAAATCGGTACGCGTATGGGTATTTGGGAAAAAAAAACTCATCCCTAGTTGAAGCAGCGCGATTACTGGAGGGAAAGCATCAAAGCGAAGCATTTCATTTTTTTCTTATATTTATTTTTTGGAAGATCAAATAATACAATTCCTAGAAAATGTTCAATGTGTAATAAACTAATAACATTCAGAAGCATTTGGAGCGGGTGAAAAAACACTGGGAAGCGATTACCTCTTTGCATGGCGGAGGTGTTCGTTTCCCCTTGATAGTTCGTGATCTTCGAAAGTACCCAACCTGTATTGCACATAAAAGTGGCATATTTAAAAATAATCTTTTAAGTTTTAATAACTAAATAAAAGTATATTGAATATCTTCGAAAGTACCTAACCCTTCATCTGCAGCTGTATCAAGAAACGCCTGAATCCCACCCGAAGTAGGTTCAACTTTGGTAATTGCTAGAGACGGTGACGATGCTGACCCGTTTTGTTCAGTTGACTCCACATTTGCAGTGACGATTGGGGCGGAAACTGGCGGTGGAGAACTTGTATTTTCTACCGTTAAGTTTCTCAGTACATGTAACCGAAATCCACCAAGCTAATAACAACAAATAATGCAAAGAAGATATAAGAGTTAGTTCAGAGACATGGATTAACAATTCCAATGGACATTATAGTCGGTTTTTACAGGTACTAACTTTCAATTCAAACTCTGCAATTGAGGTTGTGTCACAAATTTCTGTTAGAAGAGACTCCACCTGTGAATATGGTTTAAACGGAATAAGTTAAACATACACTTTGATATGAAGTAAGGGTGTTCATAAGCCACTGAAACGACCGAACCGCCCCAACGGAAGCAAGTCAGCCGCTTTGCGACCCAAACGATTCAGCTATGGTGGTTTGGCGGTTTAATGGTTCGGTCTGAAACCTGGTATAACCGAACCGGCCGTTGTATTTTTTTTTTCAGTTTCGGAATATGTGGATGTATATGTATTTTAGTCACGAACCATCTTTATCATTTAAGATTTTTTAATACAAAATAATGATTTTGGAATGAACAAAATAAAAAAATCAGTTCAACTCTCAAATCTCAAAACTGAACTGTTAAACCGTCTTGACCGCTGGTTTGGTTTGTCTTTCCCTGAAACCGTAGTTTAGGGCTTGACCCAGAATTTTCGTCAAAACCGGTCGAACTGAACCGTAAACACCCCAATTATGCTAAATTTTTGCATACATTTAATACAAAAATTCAGAATTTACCTCTGCAGCACTTGGAGTGAATTGGCTTGTTGATTCAGATGATCTTTCAACGTCAGGAGAGTCTTCTAACTCTGCACCTGCTGCTATATACCATACTTTCAAAACACGAATTTTGAATTCAAATAAATTAAACCCTAAACCCTAAACACGAAAACAACCAACACTAACATTCACTGTAATCGAAATTTCTTACATTGGGCATTCTTTGCAGACAAGCACAGACACCGACTCGATCCTTTCGACAACACCAGCCGATCAAACCGTCGAGCGTTGTCGAACCTAACTCCATAACAATTCTGTTGCAAATTAGCTAATTCAATTCTATAAGGAGCTAACCTCAAGTTGTAAAGCTTCAAACTTGAAGCCCCAAAGCTACCTAGTAACAAACAAACAAACAAACAATAACCAAATGTAACAAACTTAAAGATACCTTGTTTTTGCTATTGGTGGTGAAAATTCAAAATGTTCAGAAGTTGACTTTTTATTTTCAGAACCTGCAAGTAAACTTGTTAATATAGTAAGTATAGAAACAAACTTTAGTGCAAGAAAATAAAAGATGTTGAAGCTTACCAAGGAGTAGATCGGTAGTCACCATCATCCTCTGCAATTGCTACTGACCTAGAAGCACCAACTTATTAAGGTAAAGCTACCATGGAGTTTAAGCAATTCCGCAACACGCCCTCAGAGTGTCAATGGCTTTATCCACAGACTGCAGAAGTTCAGGGATGGTTGTTTTGCATACTGAAATTAACAAAGACACTGCTTAATCACATTAAACTTTAACAAGTTGCGACAAAAGGTTGTTTCTTGCTTGTAAGTTGTAAACTTGTAATTATATAAACTGGTACATGGTTAATCCTGCCCTGATTACCAATACAAACCATTCACACTTTCCTGCAAGTTAAGTCGTAGAAACTTACCACGATTAGTGTTGGCTTGTGTTTCTGCCATCAGCTCCATATATGATGCCTAAAAAAGATTGTTTTCTCATGAATATGAAACTTTCGAAGTCCTGAAGAGAACAGACCAGATACTGATGCATAAAACTTAAAAACTACCTGCATTGTATCATGAGTTTCACTTATACGCTCAGTCAACTTCTTGAATTCTTTCTCAGCTTCATTCATTGTTTCTTTTTTTTCCATTCAACGTTACACAGATCTGAAACTGTACATCCTTCACAAAATCAAAAATAGAATCAAGTTCATATCTATGATCTATCTATCACTAAACAAACAAAATCAGATCAAATCATCAAAACCGACACTACAAACCGATCGAAATCAACGAATCATCGATCGTAAATCCAGATCAACAAATCAACTCCTCGAAAACCTAAACGAAACTGAACTGAGACACAAGTTCGTAACGTAACGAAACGGATCAGATCCGAATCTAAATCAACAACAATCGAACTTAAACAGATCAATTGAAGCATAAATGACCTAAATCAACAACAATCGGACTTAAACAGCTCAATTGAAGCACAAATGACCTAATTAACACAAACAAATCAATCGGTGAACAAAATTAGGTTACAGAAAGTGATAAATAGAGTGTAAACCCTAACTAAAATCAGAAACAGAACCTGTAACAAACACCAGTCGTGAATTAGGGCTTCAATAATAGATATGATAAGCAAAAAAACTTAAAAACTTACATTTGAAACTCAGATCGAAACCCAGTTCTTCACATCACTTCACCCTTTTTTCGATTATGATAAAACCTAGACCTCTCAGTGCCTTTACCGTTCAACTGTAGCCCCCTAACAACGATTTCAGAACGGAAATCTTGACAAATTTTTCGATTTCAGAACAGGTTCCTTCATCTCTGGTTCTTCGTCGTTCAATTGAAGAGCGATGGAGAAAGCTAGGGTTCTAGAGCGAGAGAGAAAAGTTGATAATAAAGAACAATAAACAGATCTAAAAATAAAACATCACAGATCTAAAAATCAAACTTGTATACCTGGTGAGAGGTTAGATTCTTCATTGATTTGGTGAAATATTCACCAATCGACTTGAATCGCCTTCGTCTTTTTGAATCGCCAGGGAGAAAGAGAGAGAAAGCAGATGGGATCTAAAAGTTGAATGGACGGGGGTGTATGGGGAATTAGGATGAGCGGGAATTGAAAGTTGAATGGACGGTGCAGATCCCAATCCGTGTGATGTGTTTCTTTGAAAATGGACGGTGTAGATCTTAATAAGTGTTTATTTTAGTAAAAGGGTATAAGTGGAAAGTGAAGTTTTCTGGTGCTTAAAAGACTTGTACATCATGCATTAGGGGTGTTTTAAGGAAAATTTTATGACTTTAAGAAGTCCCTCCTATATGCTTTATAAAGTAGTATAGATATATATATTCCTGAAAATATACATGCTTAATATTGATTTTGACTTGAAGAAAACCTTATTTCTTCACTTGTAACTTTGTAAAAAAAAATTAGGAAACCATAGTAAATATTTTTAGGTGAATTTTTAGGGAATAAGTTTAACCAAAACTTATATATTTTTCTAAGTGTCAATGGCTTCCCCTAAAAATTGAGGTTTCTCATGTTTTCAAAACATGTTTTTATTTTCTTTTCATCACCAAAATCAATTTCCAGCAACATCACAAGTTACATACACTAATTTCATCATGTAAAACCCTAGGATGAACTTGATATTTTTGTAAATACATGTAGTCTTGTAAATCTGTACTTAACATACTTGAATCTTTCAAAAATAAGCTTCTTGATGCACTTTTCACAAACTTTTTATGAAGCTTAGTTTCACAAGTTGTTCATCCAAACTTTATTACTTCAAGTTCATAAGAATCATACTTTAAAACCATTTTTCATGTTTACATAAATACTTTTCAAGTTCATCTTCAAGTTTAACCATGGATCTTTCAAGATCCATGCTTAAACTTGTTAGATCTAAGCTTCTAACAAGCTTTAACATGATGGATCTAACTGAAAACACAAGATTCAACATTCACAACTTCATCATGTACACCAAACAACTTCAAAACAACTTGTTTTCACTTAGATTATGTTAGATCTTCATGTTACCATCTTTTAAAGTTTAGGTTCTTTGATGGTGTGACTTGTATATACTAATAACATGTAGTAAAATAGTGTTTAGAAGGCTTACTACTAGCTCTAGTGGCTAGGGAAGTGGCACAAACAAGAAGAAGATGAAGATTGACGAAGATGAGTGGTTAAAAGCTCCACAAGAAGGTCCTTCAACTTTTATCACTTGTAGCTTCCTTAGATAACCTTCTTACACCTTTGTAGCACCTTGGATTGCTTGGATGATGAATGAAAATGGAGGTATGTGTGTGTGGAGGTGCGGCTGTGAGGTTAGAGAGAAAGGAGAAGGAAGATGAGTGAAATTTGAAGAGAAAGTGTTAAGTGATAAGGTCTTTTGGGTTTTTATCATAATCTTCCAATATTAGATTGTCCATTAGGTTTAGTGTGACAACTGCCACTTTCTGGTAATTTACGTACATTTAAAGCAATGAATTACATTATACAAATATGTGTTTTGAATATCCGAAATTCTTGATTACATGATATACATCTTAGAACACTCATTTATGATGCACATTATTCGTTTCTATTGGTTATATTTGAAACAGTTTAAAACAATGCATCGAAACAACTAGAGTAGTACCTAGTGAACTAGCGTGCTGACGAAAACTCCGGATCCGTAGAAACCATCTAAATTACATCTTTAGGACTCAGACGAAAGTCCAACATCAAATATACATTAAACCTTATATGGAAATACAAGGGTTTGGTTTAATACTTTCCCGATGTCCGATAACACTAAAAACTGCTGAAAAGCACTAAAAGCGACAATTTCAACACTTTTCCGCAGAAATTCTGCAGAAATCAGCTTTCTAATATTTTTAAGACATGTAAAAATGTTATTAAACATATAATTCATATGAGGATACTTTCGGGTATCATCCGAACCAATAACTACATCAATTCATACAAGTTACACAACTTAGCGTTCAAATAACGTCTAACCGAAACAATTCGAAACGAATATCCGAACAATGTCGGATCTTTTTTTTAGTGACCATCTAATATTATTTAGATCATATTAGACTAGTAATGGTCACTTAACACCTTCTTAACACATTTATACACTTGAAACATTTAAACACCAAAACACCTAAACTTTGCTAAAAGTTTCTAACACTTTAAACACTTAATAACAATTCAACAATTCAAGACCCCCCCCCCATGTTGTTGTGAACGGTTTTAAAGGGGTCCCACACCCTAATTTTTTTGTTAAATATCTAGATATTTTATTAGTTTGCAAGTGGATTATGTTGGTGAATTATTACAACACTTACTCACTAAGTAAACTAGCACTTTACCATTCATTTTTCATCTTTTAATTACACAAACAAAAGCTCTCATCATCTTCATCTTTTTCCACCAAGAACACCATAAAAACCCATTTAAATTTTATCACATCTTGATGATCAACATGGAGTTTCATGGAGCTTAAGGTGATCTAAAGCATTTGCAAGTTAAAGGAAGTGTATTCATCCATTCAAGAGCCTTAAATCATCAAGATCTTCATCTTTGTATTTCTTAATCATCCTCCAAGATCATCCCTAGCCAAGTGCTAGAAGTAAGCTTCAACATCTATTTTTTTTTTCATACTTATATTATGTTTATGATTGTTGTTATAACTAATAAATAACTAAATAATCATACATAATAAACATGAAAAATACAAAGAAGCAAAAATAATAATCATGATATATTTATATTGGTTTATATTGTGATCTAAGACTTGTTATATGCATATTCGATCTTGTTATGATGATTATGATATAAATAAATTGTTAGAGGATGTTTTAAAAAGATGATCTAACAATTATACATGTTTATGTTAAAGGGTTTTTAACATAAAGGTTTAAAGGGATGATCATAACCTTTGATCTTGTGAAAGTATTTAAAGTTTTTATTTAAAAACAAGACTTTTACAAGATTATAAAAAGTAACATACAACATGAGATTTTTATAAAAGTTGTTAAAACTAGAAGTAAACTTGGTTTTTGAACTAGTTAGCATATGTTATGATCATGTATAAAATCCTACATGATTTAGAGATCATCTTAATGAGGTTATGTTATAAATCTCATGTGTTTTTGTGTAGAAATTGTTAGAAAAATTAACCACTGATCAGTTTAACCAAACCACTGATCAGTTTAAACCAAACCACTGATCTGAAAAACCACTGACCAGTGTAACCACTGATCAAAAGCACTGATCTAGAAAACCACTGATCTGAAAAAAACCACTGACCAGTGTAACCACTGATCAGTTTAACCAACCACTGATCAAAAGCACTGATCTAGAAAACCACTGATCAGTTGAAGTCTGTTCAAACAGGGGCACGTTTGAACTGAACCCGCTGATCAGAACAGTGGTTAGAAAAAGCTGCAAAAAGATGTAGAAAAGAAACAGTAAACGATTGGACCGGGCTTGTGTTTAACACAATTCCCTTAAACAGATTCGTCGTCTGTTCCCAGGGTACGCCGGTTCGAAGCAGCACCGCGCACTGCCGGACTTGATCACTTGCCTGAAAAGAAAAGGAGAATGCTGTAGAGAGATCGAGAGAAGAGATGTGTTTTCTGGTATATCAAACTGTGTTGGTCTGGTCTAGTTTTATAGTCACAGAGTTCATAACCGAATTCTGGACATTATTGCAATGAATAGAGAACCGTTTAAAACTGATAATGATCATTAGTACAGTTTTAAAACTGATAATAAAAACCATTTAACACAATAATGATCATCATAATACTGAATAATCATTTCAGTTTAAAACTCATTAAACTAGCCCAACCGTTACAGTTTTAAAGACTAATTAAAAATAATTAGTCAGTCTCGAGTGCAAAAACCGTCTCCCGCGAGCCCGGGTTTTCGGAGCTGCATTCGTGTCCGCAGGACGTGCGGGCGTACACGAGTTCAACTAAATCTGGTTCCATTTTTTTGCACCCCCCCCCCTGCGCGCGCGCGGGTAGGACTTGTGGTAAAACATGTCATAAGACTTCAAAGGCTTCATTAAGGTTTCACCTTATAAATAGCCTATCTTTTCACTCCCACACCGATGTGGGACAAGGTGAATTACCAACTTGAGACTTTCATTCACACTAAACTTCCAACAATCCCCCACATGAATGGAGGTCGATCTCAGAAACAACATAATTCCTTGTTACATTTCAGCAGTTGAGTTTTGCATACGATAGGTAGGTGTTACCCTTTGAACCTTCGCTCATGAAATGCACTTAGCCCACTAGCTCTGAGTAGAACTCGATGTCTTTGAACTCGTCTGCGTTTGTGTAGACGACAATGCACTTCACACAAGACTCTCCCTGACAAAGTCAAGTCCTCATAGTTATGTTCGTTAAGGTCATGAACATGATGCCTGGTTCTGTGAGAGCCATTAAGTATTGTGCCCCAACAATACCCTTCCAAGCGACCCCACTTCTCTCTCACATAGGTGATTCACTATGTATGTATACTTTAGTCGAATCATTAAAAGCATTGTGGTTATAGTGATCTATCCAAATCATTTACCACATATTATGCTTAGCCTCACACTTGTCACTTTTAGGAATGGACTAGGAAGTTTATTAATCTTTATAATAAACTACCTTATTAAATGCGTAGGGTTATTCCCCCACAGTGACCTCGCTTATTCATACAATTAGGTTTTCCTATTGAACTCAATTCTTGGGATCTCCAGTCTACTGAGTTAGGTTTCCATCATATGAACTTCATTTTCTAAGGGCTTCAGTCCCATTCCACAACTTGATCTCTAATAAACCCTCAGGTTGTTGGATCCATAACATTAGCAAATAACTTTGCGTATTTGAGATCAGTTGTCATGATGTGTTCTTAACTCGTAAGTTAATTTTGCCAATTGTCAACTTCTAAGACTATAACCTCAGTGGCCATCTGAATCTGGTTATAACATATGTCTTCGTAAGATACATGTATCATTTAAGGCAAACACATCTCCATTATGCACTACGACCTTTGTGTCCTCCACTTAGTCGTCTATTTGCAATGTTAGATTGGATTACAAAATCCTTATTGCTAAAAACAAATGCAAGACACCCCCCACATTTAAGTGTTATCCAATAACACTTAAATGTGTTAATGAGAACCATTTCTACATACCCTTATAGGGTTTTTTTCTTAAATGGTTCCTCCCCCACATTTCTTGCCATTTGATCAACATTTCCGTAACTTCACTTATGACGACATTTATACACATATGATTGAACAAGATCAACCTTATTGTATCAGTGAATTCAACTCATACTGCATTAGCTTACATAAGCTTCTGAGCTAACCAAAGCAACACATGCCATAAGTTTGTCACCAACTTAGAATAATTCTAATTTAACATCTAGAATAAGCTTAGACAATGAGTTCTCCTCATTAGCTTTTCGAACAAACTCTTCAAAAGTTACATGTCTTTTCCTTATAATGAATGAAAAATTCTCCTTAATTTTGTCTGTACACAAATTCTTTTTGTGTTCATACACATTTGAATGTTTAGAGTTAATTAGTCTCCTTCAAGACCCATAATTAACCAAGTACTAGTCTAGCATGCTTTAGACTACAATACTTTAGCATGTGAACATAAGATGCATCATTCTGATTCTTCACAGCCATAAGGATATCATAATATCACTTTGCAACATTCATCATAATCCTAAAACATCAATATTTAGGAAGGTCTCACAAATTTCATCATTCATTTAAGGAACATAACTTGTTTACCTTTGATCTCTAACAATCTACCATTGACTCATAAGTACTTAAACATAAGTCTTAATCCAAGTCACTTGGTGAACACATTCATCACCAACAAGATGAATGTTTCTCGTCTACAATCACTATTATGTGTGAGATAGAGTCAACTACATCGACACTCAACAACATGGCATTCATAATTTTGCCATAAGTGAGTTGCACACATCTATTGTTATTCATTAGGAGATATGTATATTTAGGATGCTCTCCCAAATGAAGGTAAAATCTTCATATAGATATAACAATAATCAAGTGGTAGACGCATCTACTTATAAATCTCGCAAGATTTATTAAAGGTATACAATAACATATAGTACTTTTACTTTCATATGTTAGAATTCACACTTGTGAATTTTTCAATGACTTCTAATGAAGTATGAGACATAAATGTCGTTAGTGTATTTCATCTCAATACACTCACTACGTTCTTTCATTACTCATTCATGATGTGGTTATACATTTGATGTTTCGTCTTTGACTTTTAGTCAATGTAACAACTCTCAAGTTGTTTATGTCCAAGTATTTTCATGTACTATCCGTTTAAAACCATATTCTTTTAAACAATGTATAACCGACGTTATAATTATTTTCCACAAAAATAATTTATACGTCACAACCATTAGTGATTTATTTCTTTGTAAAAAAATTGCATGTGTTATCCGAAGATATTGAACACAAAACAATAAAATACATTGGAAACTAAATCATAAGTGTCAATCACTTTTGAAATTTAAACGGAAGCATAGACAATATGTAGACATCAAATAGCAAAGTGCTTTTATCTTCAACACTTTATAATCTGACCGAAATCTTCTCAAAAATATTGTCCCATGGCGTGTCTTGAGGTACTCCCTCAATAAGACTCCATGCACTTGTAAGTACAAGTTTCCCATTTCATCTTGAAACTTTAAACTTGGACAATTATGCTCAAAACAACACCAAGTTGTTACAAATACTACATTTAAGTAGTAAACTTGAACAATTAAATTTGTTCACAACAACACCAAGTTGTTTTCACCAAATAACATTTCTAACACGCATGTTATAAAAAAAATGTTATAACAATCACATTATAGAATCGAACATTTACATAAAACGTTTTCCAAAGATATAGTTTATAAAATAAACTGTATCTCATCAGTTTTAATGCACACATAGGCAATTAAATGTTTACATAAAACATTTATGTCCATTATGAACAATCCCTAACCTCGTATTCGTGATACACATTTTCTAACACACATGTTAGAAAACTTTAAGTCATTTTATCTATATATATAACATGACCAAATTAAAGCATCAAATGTCATCACTAAAACTCTACTCAAGAGTTTTACCATATGAAGAGTTAAGAGTCTCAATAATTATATATTTAAACTCTAATAAAACTCATCAAATGTCACCATTAAAACTCTACTCAAGAGTTTCACATATGAAGAGTTAAGAGTCTCAATAATTATATATTTAAACTCCAATAAAACTCATCAAATGTCACCGTTAAAACTCTACTCAAGAGTTCACATATGAAGAGTTAAAAGTCTCAATAATTATAGACTTAAACTCTAATAGAAGTCTCACTTTATTAGAGATTTTATTAGAGACACAAACTCTAATAAAACTAATAAATTGACATAAAACTCTCCTTAAGAGTTTATCTTCCATATGAAGAGTCTAGTAAATGATTTTAATTTCATTAAATTCATATAAATACCACACCATCACTTTATGGTGCTTTAATTCCTTGAAGCCAATCAAACATCAACTTCAATGTATGACATTCTATTTCTAAGTCATACAAAGCATTGAAAACAATGCCACAACAAATTGCTTATATAAAATGTTTACATAAAACATTTCATAGCATTTGTATTTTAACCATTTTTAACAATCATGTTAAAATTTAAGAAATTCTAACGCGCACGTTAGAAATATTAACATTTTCACAAAATGTTAATTCGACTTGCTAAAAGCACATATATGGTTCAAATAAATAAGTCATTTCTAATACCCACGTTAGAAACTAAACAATTAAAAATTGCTTCCAAACTAACGCGTTTCATGAACGTTTCTAACACACATGTTAGAAAACAAATGATTACAAAAATCATTATAAGACTTATTTGTTCATATCAATCCATTGGTGGATGAAAAGTCTACTTTAAATAGAGACTTAATTAGAGACATAAAACTCTAATCAAGTAACATAAAACTCTTATTTAAAGACATAAAAACTCTACTGAAGAGAATTTAACGTTTACAAAAAACGTATGGTTTACACCAATAATTCTGGTCTAACACACATGTTAGAGAATTTAACGTTTACAAAAAAACGTATGGTTTACACTAATAAACCCAATCTAACACAAAAGTTAGAAAAATTAACGATTCCCAAAATCGTTTCAAAAACCAAACGTTGGAACCGAAACAATTCGTTTTATACCACGGTATAGGATTTAAGATTTTATCTCAATCTCAAAAAATCCAAACACAACAAGTTGTACTACATACATATTTCCCAAAAAATATTTATAAGATCATAACCTCTAAAAATATTTTTTATTCTATTATAAATCCTTTCGTAAACCCAAAATCCTTATAATTAAGGTTTTTAAGATTGTACCAACAATCTCACTAAATCTGTTTAAGTTTGTTAGAAAAATTAACCACTGATCAGATCCACTGATCAGTTTAACCAAACCACTGATCAGTTTAAACCAAACCACTGATCTGAAAAACCACTGACCAGTGTAACCACTGATCAGTTTAACCAACCACTGATCAAAAGCACTGATCTAGAAAACCACTGATCTGAAAAAAACCACTGACCAGTGTAACCACTGATCAGTTTAACCAACCACTGATCAAAAGCACTGATCTAGAAAACCACTGATCAGTTGAAGTCTGTTCAAACAGGGGCACGTTTGAACTGAACCCACTGATCAGAACAGTGGTTAGAAAAAGCTGCAAAAAGATGTAGAAAAGAAACAGTAAACGATTGGACCGGGCTTGTGTTTAACACAATTCCCTTAAACAGATTCGTCGTCTGTTCCCAGGGTACGCCGGTTCGAAGCAGCACCGCGCACTGCCGGACTTGATCACTTGCCTGAAAAGAAAAGGAGAATGCTGTAGAGAGATCGAGAGAAGAGATGTGTTTTCTGGTATATCAAACTGTGTTGGTCTGGTCTAGTTTTATAGTCACAGAGTTCATAACCGAATTTTGGACATTATTGCAATGAATAGAGAACCGTTTAAAACTGATAATGATCATTAGTACAGTTTTAAAACTGATAATAAAAACCATTTAACACAATAATGATCATCATAATACTGAATAATCATTTCAGTTTAAAACTCATTAAACTAGCCCAACCGTTACAGTTTTAAAGACTAATTAAAAATAATTAGTCAGTCTCGAGTGCAAAAACCGTCTCCCGCGAGCCCGGGTTTTCGGAGCTGCATTCGTGTCCGCAGGACGTGCGGGCGTACACGAGTTCAACTAAATCCGGTTCCATTTTTTTGCACCCCCCCCCTGCGCGCGCGGGGGTAGGACTTGTGGTAAAACATGTCATAAGACTTCAAAGGCTTCATTAAGGTTTCACCTTATAAATAGCCTATCTTTTCACTCCCACACCGATGTGGGACAAGGTGAATTACCAACTTGAGACTTTCATTCACACTAAACTTCCAACAGAAATTATATGAGGTAATTGTTGTTGATTTTAAAAGAAAATCATATGTTTTGATATCATGGCAAAGTTCATATTTCGAAGGAACTATGGCTATTTTTTCTTAGAAATCATGTGTTAGAAAAATTGTCGTTTTTAACAAAGTCTTTACAAGATTAGAAAGTTGGTCTTTCTAAACATAAAAATTGACATAAATATATATTATGTTTATGATTGTTGTTATAACTAATAAATAACTAAATAATCATACATAATAAACATGAAAAATACAAAGAAGCAAAAATAATAATCATGATATATTTATATTGGTTTATATTGTGATCTAAGACTTGTTATATGCATATTCGATCTTGTTATGATGATTATGATATAAATAAATTGTTAGAGGATGTTTTAAAAATATGATATAACAATTATACATGTTTATGTTAAAGGGTTTTTAACATAAAGGTTTAAAGGGATGATCATAACCTTTGATCTTGTGAAAGTATTTAAAGTTTTTATTTAAAAACAAGACTTTTACAAGATTATAAAAAGTAACATACAACATGAGATTTTTATAAAAGTTGTTAAAACTAGAAGTAAACTTGGTTTTTGAACTAGTTAGCATATGTTATGATCATGTATAAAATCCTACATGATTTTGAGATCATCTTAATGAGGTTATGTTATAAATCTCATGTGTTTTTGTGTAGAAATTATATGAGGTAATTGTTGTTGCTTTTAAAAGAAAATCATATGTTTTGATAACATGGCAAAGTTCATATTTCGAAGGAACTATGGCTATTTTTTCTTAGAAATCATGTGTTAGAAAAATTGTCGTTTTTAACAAAGTCTTTACAAGATTAGAAAGTTGGTCTTTCTAAACATAAAAATTGACATAAATATATATTTTGGTAAAATATATATTTAGTGAACATATCAAGTATGTGATATGTGTTTATTATTTGTATTAGTTATATATAAAAGTTAGAGACTTGATAACAATGACACAAATAAATACAAGACATACTTACAACTAAAGACTTACAAGAATACATATAGACACACTTGAAAACAACTTACGGACATTCCGAGCTTTCAGACACAACTTATGGTCAAAACGGACGACGGGCGAATCTATAAACATATCGCCAATCCAAGGACTTACTACGACGTATAGGCGATCTTTCGACGCGGACACAAAATTTACGTTACCATTAACAAAATTCGGACATTTTTAAACTTATAAAAACTATTATGTTTTTATTTACTAAAAAGAATACTTAGTGAATTTTTATAAAAATGTTTTATAGAAATGAAAGACTTATACTTTCTTAATGGGCTTGCATTTCTAAATGGGCTATTTTATACAAATAGGCTTACATTTTTATAATGGGCTTAACATAAATACATGGGCTAAGCCCAATATCAAAAACTCATGGGCTAAGCCCAATACCAAACATATGGGCCAAGGCCCAACACTATTTAAGCCCAACACTATTTAGGCCCAACACTATTTAGGCCCAACACTATTTGGGGCCCAATAACATGAAAACATGGGCTCGGCCCAATGACACGTTTATTGGAAATTCAGTTATACAATTTACTTACACAACGACACGAAATCAAGAAGACAAGACCCGATGATACAACTCACAAGATACAAGATGACATATATATATATATATATATATATTTGGTGAAATATATATATATATATACATATATATAACAGTTTAACAAATCATTCATCTAAATACACAGTTCAACGAACAGTAAAGACATACAAGTCTTACACATATTTAAGACACAAGACTTGTACTCAAGTTATTACAAAGACCGAAGTGTCTAACAAATATAAGAACATTTGTAGGTCGCAACACTATTCAGGACGACCGCACGTGAGATCATAGTTACTTCTATTCACAGGACGCGATACTGTGAGTTCATGTCCCCTATTCATTTAAATGTTTTACAACTTTACAACTATCGGGGAAAATACATGTTCAACGTATGTTAAAGTTAGGGAATGAAACACCTTAGATCATGTGCGAATTAGGGTTATACATCTAAGCACCATTAATCCAGTTTGGACCTAGGTACAAGTGGTTAGATCTAATGGGTATTGGCGAGCCCCACTCTTGGTCGTGGACCCATACAGAAGAGTGCGTTTGTGTCCCAGTCGATAGTAGTCGACATAAAATCGTCTAGGTTTGGATTGCTTCCTAATTCGTCACACATATTAATGTCCTCGCGAAACATTAATGATCAACGATTTCATTGACGCTTTACATACTACATCATTACGTACAGATACAGTTTATACAACTCACATTTTATGGATACAGTTTATACAACTCACATTTTACAGATACATTTTATACAACTCACATTTTACAGATACATCTCATACAACTAAACTGCATGAACTCGCTCAACTTTTGTTGATGTTTTCAAACTTACATGTATTTCAGGGAATTAGTGGACCAATGCAACGATTTCAGTTCAAGGAAAACAAGTATCAATACTCCATGCCAACTATTGAAGGGTTTGCCTGTTATATACCGCCTCTTTGCGGTGATATAGTGGTCAAAGTCTTGACATTTTAAGACTTACATTTTGATGTATAAAACGATGACAACATATTTTCATTTGATGGTTTGTAACGAATGCATTTAACTTATGTTGCGTTCTTTTTAAACAATTATGACAATGGCATTGGAGCTTGTTTTTATTCATTTAGTATGTTCACTTATATTGTTATGCAATGAGAACCGATCAGATCACACCTCGCGCTTCCGCTACGAGCGGGTGTGACAGATTGGTATCAGAGCCTCGATTGTAGTGAACCAGGATTCTTTCTCGAGTCTAAGTCTACAATCACTAGGGATCTCTCACGAAAACCTCTTGTTCATGTTGAACATATTATAAATAAAATTGGACAGGTCAAAAGGTTTTCATTGCATAAACATTTTTCAAGGTACACTACAACAAAAATTCATTTCACATAAATCAAGCGAGGACATTTCCATGGGTGAAGTCTATGAGACAGACACAATACATTAATAGACTATGTGCCTAAAATACATTACATTATCAGTTTATGCATTATAAACAGTTTACTGGTTCAGCTTATACAAGATAGAAATCCTTGATTGATAGGATTTACATGATTATATATATAGGTTGTTCATATATATGTTGCATGAAATATTTTGCCAAGAACAAAATACCTTCGACTTCAAACTCTATTATTATTCTTTACTCACACGATGAAAATATCGACCCCATGTCTAATGCGGAGCTTATGGCGAACATGATTCCTAAGGGAAATCTTAAACTTAATTCCGTAAAATATGGTTGCTTTCTCGCGAATGCTGAGATGCCTGACCATGATAATGACGATGAGGCGAAGGTGGTAACCTTGGACAACAACTCCATTAGTGGGACGAGATTCATGTGACTCATACTAATCAAGGTGGATATACTCTTGTCCTTACAAGGAAGATGAAGTACTCATCTTGAAGGTGCCCCTTCAGTTGTTATTGTTACAGATTCTTTCCATTTCTATTTCATCTAACGCCGTACCGTTCTGCGAGTAATGACAACGAACGTTGACACGTGAGTTATCACGAAGGTCCCTCCTATGTTGAAGGTATATTGACAATAATGTTTCCTCTCTTATTGATCGGCAGCTTCGTACGAGAGAATGCTAGGGTGACCATGCAAGACAATTTATTATTACGGTGGCCAACGTAATAACAACTTGTAGTGCATGGGAATTCTGGTGGACTCTGCGGGCCAAGCTAATGATCACTATTTGTTCGAAATTCTTAAGTTATTATTTGAGATTCTATTAGAACACGAACTGTGGTGGTTAGTATAACACCCCTACAATACAATACAATACAATACAATACAATACAATACAATACAATACAATACAATACAATACAGGAAGACGACACGTATTTGTTCACACCTAACATTCGATCTATATCACGATTCAGTTGAGACTAGTCATTTAAACAAACAAAACTTGTTAGCTACTCATGGAGGATTTTCCTCAACATTCTCGAAATTCTTGAACATGGGCTGGTTCCAGGGTGTCTATGACACTTTATCCTACTTTACCTTACCTTATCATATTCCACCTTATCATATTTATTGGAAGTGATACAATAAATTCCGTCGTTTGACATTTGTCTTTTTCCAAGGGATGGTATGGCATGCGCCATGCTGCAACTCCCTCACTACATTCTATTCTACATTTTTGGAGATTCTAATAATCTTGCTAGAGCTCGTGAAACTCAAGCACTATTACCATAATTGTCACATGAACAAGTAAGACAAAGGATTTTCTCTACTTAGGACGATCGAGGTCCATAGAGTAGGGAATACATATTATATGGACGAAGACCACTGGTTGGTTTCCCCTCCTCAACGAATTATTTTTTTTTTCTTTTTCCATTTAAACATATAACCAATACACGCAAGAGGCATTACACCTTTTGGTTTTGGTTATCCACATTATCATTTATTCAAACATGTATGCACAATATGGTCTTGAGGTTTCCATGACCGATTGATTGCATTCTTCATTCTTGGGCACATGATAGACTTTATTTATCCAAATACATGTCTAGATTCTTTTAATAGTGTGTATTAAAAAGATCATGGCGCCAAAAGAATCAAATGTTTAATTCAAAAGTTATGTGTTGAAAATCATTGCTTTTACACAAGACGTGGTTTATACATGACACTGTTAAGCAAGACATTGTTATACATGTCATTTGACGTTGGTATACACAAGACATTTTTGGTGGTTATTTGTAAGTGATGAGACGTGTGTAATATGATAAAAGCATGGTGGATACGCCGCTGGTACTTCCTATATATAAGTGCTTATATTATATTGCATATCGTGGTGTTATTCAAATCTCTTCGACAAAGACAAGACATGACATTTTTGCACAAGACACGACATCCTCTACACAAGACATAATATTCTATTTCAAGACATGATATATTTATACACTACATTTTCATTGGTTATTTATTTAACCATACATCATTCTTTTATATCATCTGATTTTCATATCTATTTTCATATGATTTTATAAAAGAACTCGATCATAACTAGAGCCAATGTTGATGGTTACACTTGATGCTTTCACGGTCTCTTAGGGGTAGTTCCATACTGGGTAACACCCGAATTCAAACACACTAAGTGTTACATTTCGGGTTTAGCTTCAGAGATCCGAATCATGATCGCATCATCCCTCCCTACCTCGATCACTCAAACAATAACTCTCGCCATGAGAGAAATGAAGGCAATTGCTGCCATAAACGATTTTGGCACCAGGATGTATGCTGGTAACTTGCCGGAATCCTAAATGCGACAAGTGAGACGTTCATCATGAGGGCAATTGCAAAAGCGCCAAGAGTAGCAGTGTGCTGAGACCGGGCGCAAAACAAAGACTAGTAAGACGATAATACTTAAGAAGGGATCGAGCTAGTGAATAAGTGTGTGTGTGGCTAGAACTATGAATACTCCACAAAATCCCAATGAAGTCATGAGTACTTACACTCTACAATCATCATGTATCAATTCTATTAATACCAACACCGAGCTTAGCTATTGTCTTTAAAAAAAAAAGTTAAGCATATACTCGAATCAGTGTCATGTTGGACACACATTACTATATCAAGATAGCTAATGGGGAATTATCTGAGACATGTCAAATCATTAAGAGTCACCGACACGTTTTCTATCAACCAAATTCATACATGTGAAGTGAGTTTCATGGCTAGTGACGGGATTGTCCTAGCTACAAATAGGGATTGGGTTATCCTACATCTAAACACAGGGATTGGGTTGTTCTCTACATTTGTACAGTGAAGTCCTTACTACATAGAATTCAAAATGTACTTGGCCTAAAGTCAAGTAAGCTAGACGTCTCCTCATTCTATAGAATTGGCAAACGGTAAACTGGTCGAGTCAGGAGCAGAAATTTCATATCGATCTCTTACCCATTGAGTTGGGTATTTTCGACGTAGTGGTTGGCATGGATTGGCTATCCAATAATCGAGCCGAAGTCTTCTGTCATGAGAAGGTCATTCGCCTACCACTACCGAATAAAGAGACACTTGTTATTCATGGAGAGAAGCACGATACACCATTGTGGATCATCAATTGCGTGAAGGCACAGAAGTGCTTACGAAAAGGTTGTGTTGCCTTTCTGGCACATGTTGTCGACAAGGAGGCCGTTGGGCCGATGCTGACAGATATTCCAGTGGTAAAAGAATTTCCTGAAGTCTTTCCTGAAGACTTTTCAGGACTACCACCATATCGACAAGTCGAGTTTCACATCGACTTGGTACAGGGAGCTGCACCCGTAGCCAAATCTCCATGTTGATTAGCACCTTCTGAACCTTGTAATTTACCGAATAAGGATGTTGTGAGTTCATAACCCCCACTCTTCATCATTTTACATCTTTTTAAAGGTTTTCAGGGGAGAGATGCAAGTTTTGCAAAATTGCACAACATTTCAATGAACAAAAATTCATATTTCTAAACATTGTTACATATAAATTTCCAACTAACTCAAATGGTTTATGAAAGGTCCAAGCTTCTACTCCAAGATAGACTTACGATCAGGGGTATCACAAGTTACGAATATAAGAGGAAAGCATGCCAAGGACGGCTTTTCAAACTCGTTATGGTCATTACGAGTTTCTCGTTATGCCCTTTGGTTTAACGAACGCACTAGCGGTCTTCATGGAATTAATGAATCGCGTGTGCAAGCCGTATCTCGACAAATTCATCATAGTATTCATTGACGACATTTGATATACTCACGATCGGCAGATGAGCACGAACAACATTTGAGAACCATTTCGGAACTACTCAAGAAGGAGAAACTATACGCGAAATTTTCCAAGTGCGAATTTTGGATTCGCGAAGTACAATTCCTCAGGCATGTAGTGAACGAGAAAGGCATTCAAGTAGACCCAGCTAAGATTGAAGCAAATAAGAATTGGGAGGTGCCCAAGACTCCAATTGGAGTCCGACAAATTTTGGGATTAGCGTGATATCATCGGAGATCTATTGAGATTTTTTTTGTAATTACTCAATTGCTAACCTCCCTCACACATAAAGACAATAAATCCGTCCCAATCGAAAAACAAGATATAGCATTACAACTTATTCTTAAGATTGGTGCATAGCATTTTACAATCTTATCATTACCCGACGGTACTGAAGACTTTGTTGTATACTGTGATGCTTCGCATCATGGATTGGGTTGCGTACCCATGCAACGTGAAAAAGTTATCGTGTACACGTCACGCCAACTAAAAGTTCACGATAAAAACTATACCACTCTCAAACTAGAGTTAGGCGTGGTGGTATTCGCTTTAAAAATATGGCGACATTATTTATATGGTACTCAATGCATTATTTTTCACGGATCATAAAAGTCTTCAACACATATTCAACCAAAAAGAATTAAAATATGCGTCAACGATGTTGGTTGAATTGTTGAAAGACTATGATTGTGAAATAAAGTACCATCCGGGCAAGGCGAACGTTGTAGCTAACGCCTTGAGCCGCAAGGAGCGAGTTAGAATACTGAGAGTTCAAGCATTAGAGAAGATGATTCACAAGCGCTCAAGGAAGAGCCTATTCAACCAGAAACACTTCGAGGCATGAAGGAACAATTAGTGCCGAAAGAAGATGGAACTTTATACCTTATGGGTTGAAATTAGGTTCCATTCTTTGGCGGCCTTCGAGATGATATTTGGAGGAAGCACATAGGCCTAAGTATTGAAAGAATACTATTGGTGGCCTAACCTCAAAAGTAATATCGCGACTTATGTCGGAGAATGCTTGACTTATGCGAAAGTCAAAGCCGAATATTAAAATCCCTCGGGATTGGTACAACAACCCGAGATTCCCGTTTAAAAATGGGAACAAATATCGATGTACTTCATTACGAAGTTACCCAGGACCTCAAGAGGTCACGACATGATATGGGTAATCCTCGATAGATTGACAAAGTCCGCACACTTCTAACCGACTCGGGAGAAGGATAGTACTGAGAAACTAGCGGAACTCTATCTCAAAGAAATAGTGGCTCGTCATGGAGTGCCTATTTCAATCATTTCGGACCGAGACGGTTGTTTTGTTTCAAGAATTTGGAAATCATTTCAACAGGCCTTTGGATTTCATTTGAATTTAAGTACGTCCTTTCATCCACAAACTGACGGCCAGAGCGAACGGACAAGCCAAACACTCGAAGATATGCTTCGCGCATGTGTTATGGATTTAGACGGCAATTGGGATACTCATCTACCTTTAGTTGAGTTTTCCTACAATAACAGCTACCATACTAGTATACAAGCTGCACCGTTTGAAGCTCTATATGGTCGAAAGTGTCGCTCTCCGCTATGTTGGGCGGAAACAGGCGATAGTCAATTAATTGGCCCGGAACTAGTCCAAGAGACTACGGATAAAATTTTTCAGACCCGAGACCGTATCAAGGCGGCTCGCGATCGACAAAAGAGCTACGCAGATAAAAGACGAAAACCATTATCTTTCGAGGTTGGAGACAAAGTCTTGTTGAAAGTCTCGCCTTGGAAAGGCGTAGCGAGGTTCGGTAAACGTGGAAAGCTTAACCCACGTTACATTGGACCATTTGAAATCTTAGAAAAGATTGGCACTGTTGCCTACAAGTTGAAGTTACCAGATGAACTTAACAGTATGCACGACACGTTTCATGTGTCGAATCTTAAAAAGAGTCCAACACAAGCAACCGTTATCATTCTATTCACATTGACGACAAACTCCAATTCACTAAAGAACCTGTTGAAGTCATGGACTGTAAAGTCTAGAAATCATGGAGGAGTCGTATAAAATTATTAAAATGTACTTTGGAACTCTCGACACGGACCCGAGTATACTTGGGAACGTGAACATTAAATCAAAGCCAAATACTCTCACCTGTTCGAGTAGTCTCCTGTATAGGATGACTCAGCTTGAATTTCGGGACGAAATTCTCAATAACAGGGGGAGAATGTGACAACTGCCACTTTCTGGTAATTTACGTACATTTAAAGCAATGAATTACATTATACAAATATGTGTTTTAAATATCCGAATTTCTTGATTACATGATATACATCTTAGAACACTCATTTATGATGCACATTATTCGTTTCTATTGGTTATATTTGAAACCGTTTAAAATAATGCATCGAAACAACTAGAGTAGTACCTAGTGAACTAGCGTGCTGACGAAAACTCCGGATCCGTAGAAACCATCTAAATTACATCTTTAGGACTCAAACGAAAGTCCAACATCAAATATACATAAAATCCTATATGGAAATACAAGGGTTTGGTTTAATACTTTCCCGATGTCCGATAACACTAAAAACTGCTGAAAAGCACTAAAAGCGACAATTTCAACACTTTTCCGCAGAAATTCTGCAGAAATCAGCTTTCTAATATTTTTAAGACATGTAAAAATGTTATTAAACATATAATTCATATGAGGATACTTTCGGGTATCATCCGAACCAATAACTACATCAATTCATACAAGTTACACAACTTAGCGTTCAAATAACGTCTAACCGAAACAATTCGAAACGAATATCCGAACAATGTCGGATCTTTTTTTTAGTGACCATCTAATATTATTTAGATCATATTAGACTAGTAATGGTCACTTAACACCTTCTTAACACATTTATACACTTGAAACATTTAAACACCAAAACACCTAAACTTTGCTAAAAGTTTCTAACACTTTAAACACTTAATAACAATTCAACAATTCAAGACCCCCCCCCCCCCCCCCCCCATGTTGTTGTGAACGGTTTTAAAGGGGTCCCACACCCTAATTTTTTTGTTAAATATCTAGATATTTTATTAGTTTGCAAGTGGATTATGTTGGTGAATTATTACAACACTTACTCACTAAGTAAACTAGCACTTTACCATTCATTTTTCATCTTTTAATTACACAAACAAAAGCTCTCATCATCTTCATCTTTTTCCACCAAGAACACCATAAAAACCCATTTAAATTTTATCACATCTTGATGATCAACATGGAGTTTCATGGAGCTTAAGGTGATCTAAAGCATTTGCAAGTTAAAGGAAGTGTATTCATCCATTCAAGAGCCTTAAATCATCAAGATCTTCATCTTTGTATTTCTTAATCATCCTCCAAGATCATCGCTAGCCAAGTGCTAGAAGTAAGCTTCAACATCTATTTTTTTTTTCATACTTATATTATGTTTATGATTGTTGTTATAACTAATAAATAACTAAATAATCATACATAATAAACATGAAAAATACAAAGAAGCAAAAATAATAATCATGATATATTTATATTGGTTTATATTGTGATCTAAGACTTGTTATATGCATATTCGATCTTGTTATGATGATTATGATATAAATAAATTGTTAGAGGATGTTTTAAAAATATGATATAACAATTATACATGTTTATGTTAAAGGGTTTTTAACATAAAGGTTTAAAGGGATGATCATAACCTTTGATCTTGTGAAAGTATTTAAAGTTTTTATTTAAAAACAAGACTTTTACAAGATTATAAAAAGTAACATACAACATGAGATTTTTATAAAAGTTGTTAAAACTAGAAGTAAACTTGGTTTTTGAACTAGTTAGCATATGTTATGATCATGTATAAAATCCTACATGATTTTGAGATCATCTTAATGAGGTTATGTTATAAATCTCATGTGTTTTTGTGTAGAAATTATATGAGGTAATTGTTGTTGCTTTTAAAAGAAAATCATATGTTTTGATAACATGGCAAAGTTCATATTTCGAAGGAACTATGGCTATTTTTTCTTAGAAATCATGTGTTAGAAAAATTGTCGTTTTTAACAAAGTCTTTACAAGATTAGAAAGTTGGTCTTTCTAAACATAAAAATTGACATAAATATATATTTTGGTAAAATATATATTTAGTGAACATATCAAGTATGTGCTATGTGTTTATTATTTGTATTAGTTATATATAAAAGTTAGAGACTTGATAACAATGACACAAATAAATACAAGACATACTTACAACTAAAGACTTACAAGAATACATATAGACACACTTGAAAACAACTTACGGACATTCCGAGCTTTCGGACACAACTTATGGTCAAAACGGACGACGGGCGAATCTATAAACATATCGCCAATCCAAGGACTTACTACGACGTATAGGCGATCTTTCGACGCGGACACAAAATTTACGTTACCATTAACAAAATTCGGACATTTTAATCTTATAAAAACTATTATGTTTTTATTTACTAAAAAGAATACTTAGTGAATTTTTATAAAAATGTTTTATAGAAATGAAAGACTTATACTTTCTTAATGGGCTTACATTTCTAAATGGGCTATTTTATACAAATAGGCTTACATTTTATAATGGGCTTAACATAAATACATGGGCTAAGCCCAATATCAAAAACTCATGGGCTAAGCCCAATACCAAACATATGGGCCAAGGCCCAACACTATTTAAGCCCAACACTATTTAAGCCCAACACTATTTAGGCCCAACACTATTTAGGCCCAACACTATTTGGGGCCCAATAACATGAAAACATGGGCTCGGCCCAATGACACCTTTATTGGAAATTCAGTTATACAATTTACTTACACAACGACACGAAATCAAGAAGACAAGACCCGATGATACAACTCACAAGATACAAGATGACATATATATATATATATATATATTTGGTGAAATATATATATATATATATATATATATATAACAGTTTAACAAATCATTCATCTAAATACACAGTTCAACGAACAGTAAAAACATACAAGTCTTACACATATTTAAGACACAAGACTTGTACTCAAGTTATTACAAAGACCGAAGTGTCTAACAAATATAAGAACATTTGTAGGTCGCAACACTATTCAGGACGACCGCACGTGAGATCATAGTTACTTCTATTCACAGGACGCGATACTGTGAGTTCATGTCCCCTATTCATTTAAATGTTTTACAACTTTACAACTATCGGGGAAAATACATGTTCAACGTATGTTAAAGTTAGGGAATGAAACACCTTAGATCATGTGCGAATTAGGGTTATACATCTAAGCACCATTAATCCAGTTTGGACCTAGGTACAAGTGGTTAGATCTAATGGGTATTGGCGAGCCCCACTCTTGGTCGTGGACCCATACAGAAGAGTGCGTTTGTGTCCCAGTCGATAGTAGTCGACATAAAATCGTCTAGGTTTGGATTGCTTCCTAATTCGTCACACATATTAATGTCCTCGCGAAACATTAATGATCAACGATTTCATTGACGCTTTACATACTACATCATTACGTACAGATACAGTTTATACAACTCACATTTTATGGATACAGTTTATACAACTCACATTTTACAGATACATTTTATACAACTCACATTTTACAGATACATCTCATACAACTAAACTGCATGAACTCGCTCAACTTTTGTTGATGTTTTCAAACTTACATGTATTTCAGGGAATTAGTGGACCAATGCAACGATTTCAGTTCAAGGAAAACAAGTATCAATACTCCATGCCAACTATTGAAGGGTTTGCCTGTTATATACCGCCTCTTTGCGGTGATATAGTGGTCAAAGTCTTGACATTTTAAGACTTACATTTTGATGTATAAAACGATGACAACATATTTTCATTTGATGGTTTGTAACGAATGCATTTAACTTATGTTGCGTTCTTTTTAAACAATTATGACAATGGCATTGGAGCTTGTTTTTATTCATTTAGTATGTTCACTTATATTGTTATGCAATGAGAACCGATCAGATCACACCTCGCGCTTCCGCTACGAGCGGGTGTGACATTTAGTGTCCAATATCTTGAACACATTTGATAATATTTTAATGGAAAGTGGGTATGGGTCCCTATGGGGCCGGTTACAACAAGGGGGTAAATTGTAAATTTTTGGAAGTTAGGGGACTAGAAGGTGAGTTAGGAGGTTTATGTTTAAGGTTCATGTGTTTAAGTGTTTTCATGATTTTTAAGGTGTTTTATCACCATAACTAGCTTTATATCACAAAAACAATGCTTCTAGTCTATTTTTGATGTTTTTGGGTAGTGTCCGGTTATTCGTTCGGTTATCGATTCGTTAAAGTGCTAAATAGTGCAGTTTTACAAGGTATGAAGTACCTTTTGTGACAATTTTCATTCC